>CM065937.1:4800000-6145000 GCA_033459515.1 Theretra japonica
CAATATACTTTGAAACCAAAAAAATTTTTTTTCCAAATCTGTTCAGAGTTTTCACGCAATCGGTGAACATATATAAAAAAATCGGACAAATTGAGAACCCCCTCCTTTTTTGAAGACAGTTAAAAACTTGTTTGAGCCACTTTGGGTTTTCCACCATTGTGCACTTTGGTTTTTATCTGAAGGATGTACGAATATACTATAAATTAATTAGTTACACGCACAAGGAATCGTTGTTTTCTTATACTATTTTGAATTTTCAATATTGGATGGTAACTATTGCAAATACATACATCGCATGGCAGCTAAAGTTTCAGCATTTTTGTGTAGGAGGAAAGCAGTTGGGCTCCCATTCTGTGATTCCAGAAAAGAATAGAAGGAATGTAGTTTCATTGGCCTTCCAGCCTGGCATACCAATGTAACATACCAAAGTTGTGACTCGCACTGTCGTGGGTACGGTTCCCAGGTGGGGTAGTAATTATTACGATGTGCTATTTTATAATTACGATGCATTTACTTGCAAAAAAAGCAATATGCCAGCGGATTTGTTATGGCGGTCACGTTATAGGACGGATACATGAGCCAAAATTGGGTGACCGCGATGCACTTCTGATACCCTTTTATGGATACACCGTGATTGTAAATAAATAGCAAGATAAATTCATACATGAATCCGATAGTCACACACATAGTCCTAAACCCACAAGGTTCTACATTCAGATCTGTTGTGGGTTTTAGAAATTACGTACAATAGAATCTTCAGTCTGACAGTCTTGCAATAATTACGAGTAATTTGTCTATTCGTGGAATCGAACCCGCAATTTCTCACAGACAGCGTCATTAGCAACCGCTACACAAAGGTGGAAAAAAATCTTGTTTTACGTAAGAAATTATAACAACCCATTATTAATTCACACGTGCTTGATAAGTCAAAGGTAACAACAAACCTAAGAATTTATAATAAGGAACAATTGATGCCTCATCGTTAGGCAATCAATTACTAATATAGAGATACATGTCTACTTTCAAATACAAACAGGGTTAATTTTAATGTACTGACTTGCCAGCAAAGGATACAGCACCAGTAAACCAGATACCCCGGGATGTCTTTGAGAAAACTGATTTGAAATACGTAATAACAGATTTTTTGTTGCATTTCGTTTATTGAATGAGATACAAAAATATTCTCTAATACGTACATAACATTTTGATGCGTCGCCTCTACTGATTGTTCGAGTGCTGATTGATCAAACAGTATTTTGAAAGTTCCATTCAAGCACACATGTATTATTAGACATGCAGTGTTCCTTCCGATATCTTCCTTCATCATAAAAATCTGCAAATAGTAGGTACTAATACATAAGTAAGTAAGTAAGACGTAAGCGGGGGCTTTGGTCCCCAATGAACGGGATCAGACATGGTTCGGCGCCGGGCCACCACAGGGAAGGAATCGAGGCGCTTCTGGCCCTGGGGTATCCAGTGTCGTCCGAAAAGCGCGCGACGGCCACCAAGGGGTTTTTAGTCAGTATGCTGGCGTAGGTTCTTGTTAGGGACCCGACTCGGCCACAATATCCACGCCGGGTTGGTAGGCCACCGACACTGACATACCTCTTTCGGCCTCCTCCGGGGTACCGAAAGTGGAGCTCTACAGCTTTTCCTCTTGACACAAAAAAGGTACTAATACATACGTAATTTTGATAAACGGTGGGTGTTGTTTCAAACTTTACCATAGACCTATGGTTTAATAATTCATGTACCTTCAGTTTCATATTAAGTAATATGTTTAGTTGGGTTCAAAGTGATGTTTTTCAGTAGTCTGTGGAAGCTGGATAACAATTCATACATTAATTATTGTAATCTTTCGTCGGGTGATAAGACCTAAAAGAGCAGAAGCCAGAATAACAAAATATAAATTATTAATATTATTGTACAGGCTATTTTCCTTGAAAGCGACGATATTCAAATCATATCTTATGTTGCTTTAAACTTTAACCATCTAGAAGACCAATGACACCTCACTACCACACATCATTTTGAGTCTCCCTCGGGGATTTGGAAGCAGAGCTTAGAAGCTTTCTTAGTATTTTCTTTGTTTACGCCAATGTTGCACAGACAAATTTTCGTATATACGAGTATACTTACTCTTCCTAAAAGAAATCTTCTCGCCTTTATTTTTTAATTCTCTAATATAAAACTCGTATGATTATGAATATATTTTATAAATCATGATTTAAAAATGACAGTATTATTAAAAATGTCGACTTGTGCCACATTTGTTTTCAGTTAGATCACAATTTATGTGATGGATAACGATTATCTTGGGATTGAAAACTCTGAACTATTATTTAGACGATATTTCAAATTTATTACTAGCACTCTTTTTCTGGATGTATTCTTTGGCGTCCATAAATATCATAAATATCCAAGTTGCAGAAAAATGTGGTTTGCGATTTTACTACCGCTTGCTTGCTTGGCATTTGCCATATAGTTTTTTTTGTAATCTTACGCGAGTAGGCGAATGAAAGACAAAGTGAATAACTTGCACTTGATCATTTCGCATTCGCACAATCGAAGAATCGTTCTCACGACCTCACGATTCAGTGCACACTGCCATAGAAAAATGAAGCTTTGTCCGAAGAACAAAATCATACGGAGTAAAATAGAATTTAGCTTATATATTTTTTTGTCTTACTTTACGATTCGATTGTCATAACAAAAAAGTATACCCATTTAAGGCAATTATCTCCTAATATTTCAGATACCATTTTGTTCTTCGGACCCGTAGTCTTACTCGGCGACTTATCTCAAAAAGCAGAAAATTGAATAAAAGCCCTACAAGTTGATACAAGCATCGCAGCCTGTTTCTTTGAGAACAGGTTATCACCGTCCATAGCTTTAGGTACAACAGTCAACAAACGGACTGGCTCGTAAACAAAATAAGTACGTTCAACAGATGTAAAAAACTACCCACGTCCCGCGGTTTCGTCTAAATTAAGTCGTTAAGTCTGGCGTTTGGGCTGACGAGCAAGTTTAGGAGTATGTACTCCTGAACTCCGGACATTTGTTCGGTATAAAAATCAGTTTATGTCACTTTATGCATTCCAGGTAATCAATTTGTAGCAAATCATAAAAAATCGATTCAACCTCCCAAACGCAGTTCTTCCATAATCTGATATTAGAGTACAAAAAGGATGACATAATTTATCGTTACAGACAAGGCTTTTTGGACATATTTAAAGTAACTATTCCTGAAGAATAATATTACAAGTTTTCATTTAGTTTCACCTGTCCCGACGTTTGCAATCAAATCTTTTACCAAGTTAAAAGGTACCTTAAGTTGTTTTATGGTTATATGTAAGTGCAAAATATTATAAGTCATAATGATTGGCTGAGAATTTAAGGCGTGAAAGCGTAAAAAACAAACAAACATCTGTCTTTATAATAAGTCCGAGGCATAACAAAAAATCCGTGTAAAATCCAAACTTCCTTGTTTCAAAACAATGGGTGTGCAGTTTCCTTTTTAGATATTCGTACCCAATTTTTGATAGTGGGTACTAGGTAATCAAAAATCATGCCGTTCATTGTAAGATAAATAGTGTTGGTATATTACTGTACTGTACTGTATTAGCCTATATACGTCCCACTGCAGGGCACGGGCCTCCTCTACAATCGAGAGTACGATTGAGAGTGGTTAGGCCATATAGTCCACTACGCTGGCCTAGTGCGGGTTGGCGGACTTTTACATACCATAGAAATTTATACAAGTCGCTATGGTATGCAGGTTTCTTCACGATGTTTTCCTTCACCGTTATAGTGCGTGGTGATTGACTATCAATACACACATGACTCCGAAAAGTCAGAGGTGTGCCCTGGGATTTGAACCCGCGACCATCGAGAACATGTAGGCAGCCGCGTCTGGTCCGTTTACCAACAGGCCACCACACACA
The DNA here is from genome assembly GCA_033459515.1 of Theretra japonica. Taxonomy (NCBI): domain Eukaryota; kingdom Metazoa; phylum Arthropoda; class Insecta; order Lepidoptera; family Sphingidae; genus Theretra; species Theretra japonica. The sequence continues at coordinate 4,803,945 of CM065937.1, forward strand.
GTTGGTATATTAGCCCCCATATAAATACGTTCCATTGCTGGACACACGTTTACCATAAGTTTAAAAAGGCTTTATTTTTGACAGCATCAGTGTCGCAGTTGGTTAGACGCCGGCTGTGATACAAGAGGACGCGGGTTCGATCCCGGCACCGAGACAAATATTTATGTGAACCACAGGTATTTTTTCCGGTCTAGGTGTTTGTGAGACCGAAAAGTCTTTCGTAGTTCCTGATAGTTGATACCATGACACAAGACTCGATCTTAGTGTAGGGTCAGGATTATGTATGTGACTATTGGGTGTATTTATTTATTTATTTACTTACTATCTTTGTATGTCAATTTAATTCACGTTTGGGAACAGTATACACGAAAATTCCAGCGGATAATTCTTAGGTATGCATATTTTTACAATGTTTAGTTTTATCGTTGCTGTAAGCGATAATGAGTAAGAATACGAAGGTATTGAAGCAATAAGTTATTTACTTAAATGCACACAACAAATAACGCGTTTTATTTAAATAAAACACGACTATCATGGCGACGGCTCTGCTATTGTTAATACTAATATATGAAAAGCGGTTTACCTATGTGAAAAAACATTTTAGTAAAATAAACCGTATTCAACTATGGTTGATAGGATATTGGTACCAGTTTTGACAGTGGCTGCCGTATAATGCAAGTACTACAAATAATCATAATTTGATTCAAACTTTACTGGCAACTTGGAGTCGCTACAGTTAGGGAGGGATGACGCCTCTCTAAGCGTGTTCTACCGTCTTTATTATGCTGAATGCTCTGAGAAATTGCTTAATTTGATCCCCTCCTTTTCTTTCCTAAACAGAACGACGCATGCTGGCTTGGGAAGTCATAGCTTGATGGTCAAAACCATCTCGGCGCGAACCAAAAGTTCGCCAATTCTTTTTTGTGCCGCGCCGTCAAGCTGTGGAATAGTCTGCCGTCACACGTGTTCCTTCCTTCCTATACTCGTAATCCTGGGTCTTTCAGCCGTAGAGCGAAGAAGCATCTCAGCAGGCCGGCATAATTGTATCGAATGGCATGGGACCACCGTCTGATGCCATTCCATACTCTGTCTGGACGGCATTTGCGCTTACCATCAGGTGCAATGCAGCCACAATGCGGCGCTATATTAAAAAAAATAACTCCCTAAATGTGTGTTTCCAGGATAGCCATTATACTTCTGATGATCAACAAAATAGAAGTGGTTTTATGTAGCCTAAAGTTTAATAGGAGGCCTGTATGTGTCGATTTTTAAACCATTTCGCTAATCCTTTATACGCAAGCTTTGAAGTGCCATCTGACGGCCCCAATTACTATAAAAAAGAGCAACGATTAACATGCGTCTAAAATATTTATTTAAGGGAACAGTGCGTGTTTTAAATACTTGTTCTAAATATCAAATTTTCAAATAATACAATTTGCAAGGAGACGTACTTATATGGGTTGATACAGTACAGTATACGATTTGCATAAAATTTTACATGTGACTAATCAATTGCTATGCTAATAAAATATTTTATCATTGTCAATTCAATTGATTGCTATAATTAAAATTTAATTTTATACATAATTAGAAACATTTTATGACTGTGATATATGCCTTTAATAATAACACCTTTATACCGAACGCTTAAAGTCTAAAATCGTGCGTAGCCACGTTAATAAAAAAGGTTGGAGAGGTAATGGTTCGTGAAGACGTTTACAATAAAAGCTGATGGTAATTGCTGTGGTCTCTAAATATAACGAGTTCCCCGAAAAGGTCGCTCGGTGGAAGTCACATGTCGCAAAGTTACTGACAAACTCGTTGGCTCCCAAAAACTACTTGAAAATCTCATTCAAAAATAATTTAATAAACCAATTCTCAGTACATTAAAAGAAAGTAAAAACAATGTTTAGATATTGACTATTGAATGAATACTTTCTATTTGTATTGTGACATATAAATATAGTTGCTGAAGTATTTTTTTATACGACAAAAATATTTTTTCTACACTTATTTATTGAAATTTACGGGATTTTGCTGATTTTTGCATGCGATTTTGACATTATGATGTGATCAGTTCGCTGTCTATAACATTAATTGACGGAAGACTCTTAAGATGGAAATGAACTCAGGGTACTATGGGTGGCAGTCGCGACTTCTCAGCCTTCACCTTCGGAGATACTGTCGAGATCTGTATAATATATTTGCATACTTCTGTTTGTTATTTACAACATTCTTCCTTTGCAGTCATTAACTATACAAAACCCGTAACGTTATGCAACATTGCTAAAGAGTAATCACGCCGCTGACCTCGGGAAACTAATGTCCATAGCATTTATTGTACATAAACACAAATACAATTGATTTTAATGACAGTGGATATCATTGCGTGCCGGGAAGTGTCACGCTTTAGTCCATCTGGACTGACTCGATCTATACATACATAAACTCACGGCTTTTTCCCAGAAAGGTAGGAAGAGGTGCTACTAGGACACTAACGTTTCGCCGTATGTGTTCCGTCCCATGATGTGATAGGGGGCGAACCTATTGCTATATCGGCCACAAATCCCAGACTCCGGGCTGATAATAAATTCTATTATCACTTTGTCCGACCCGGGATTCGAACCCGAGACCACAGCTTTGCAATCGTACCGTAGTACAACTGCGCCACCGAGGCAGTCAATCCAAATTGTCAATATAGTTGGACAGGATTCCGTTGCTCACGCAAGCGAAGCATTTAACGCTACATGCACACAGCATATCCGATAATTCAATATGAATTATACCAAGCTTATCGACACATAATTGTTTATAAAATGCGATGTGCAAAAACAAATTGCTGTATCAGTAAACGAAACATTAACACTCACATTTTTTTCTAAACTGCCACGAAAAAGTGACTACAGTACGCCGCATAGTTAGCAGTTATTTATAAGAAACGAATGCTTTTTTTTTGATCGCTTTCAAGTGAAACAGTAAAGACCAACCACAGAGAAATGGTTGAATTTTCCGTTTGCACCTGAATAAATAAATAAATAATAAATACACCCAACAGTTACATAGTTCTGACCCCACACTAAGATCGAGTCTCGTGTCAATCAGGAACTACGAGAGACTTTTCGGTCTTACAAACACCCAGACTCATTTTTCTTGGTGCGAGAATCGAACAAGCGGCCTCTAGTTTGTCAGCCGGCGTCTAACCAACTGCGCCAAAGAGGCTGTCAGTCATAGTTTGAAAATGTCTGTCAACCCACGCAAAAGCGGTATAAGGACCAGTGTACTCAAATGAGATTAAAAGAAACTCTGATGACATTCTTTACATTGTGGCCTAACCTACTCCTCTTTAAGTCAAGTGCCTAAAGGCAGAAGCACACCGAATAAGTATCTATAAGGCATTCTAATCCAGATCATGAAACGAGCTCGCAACCTTTAACTTCGAATGCCGATTGCATAACCACATAATCTACTGTCAATAAACATATAATTTACGTTTTAGAAATGATTTCAAAATGCCTTTGTGTTTTCAGGTAAAGATGGTGTACCGATGGGTGTTGCTGTTTGTAGTGGCGTTGCATTTAGTTCAATGTAACGAGGAGAAGGTTGAAGATGTTATTCCACACATATATGAGTAAGTTGTATTACTATTACTTATAGATTGCCGGATGCCCAATACCTCTTTCCTCTTCCCATCCCTTTTCTTTCCCGCTCCCGATCCGATGGCAACAAAGCCGTAATCCAAGCGTTATGGATGTTCATTGGCGGCAGTGATCACTTACCATCAGGTGACCGGCTTGCTCGTTTGCTGGACCTATGCTCTAAAAGAAGATACACGTTCATCAGTCTACTAAAAGTGTAAAAAGGTCACAGAGGAAAAAATAAGTTCAAAGTCAAGAATTTGCTCTTAAAGACTCCTTTCTTATTTAAGTTAAGTGATTTATTTGTTATAAATAATTAGTACGTTAAGATATATAATTTCCAATACTGTTGTAACTCATGATACTACATTTATTTTCATTGTTTACTATCGCGTGGTGTCTTTTTTCTCCGTCTTGCATCTACGCCTGTAGTCTTAATAAAATGCAAGTTATTGACGTCAGAACTTTTTCTAAGAAGTACCTATTATTAACGTACAAAGTAGATTTATGTTTGTTAAGATCAATCTATTTCCTTTGTTTTCTACCAAGAATTCTTGATTTGTAGAACTGAATTCCCCTTCCTACAATGTGTTTTTCTTTGAATCGCTGCCATTTTGAAGACCTAAAATAGATCTGTCTACAAACTTAATGCTAAAAGCTCATTATTCAACTTTTTTCACTAAAACGGTCGTTGTTTTAGATGGCATGAATATTTTGTAGTTTGCAAAATTGTTTTAAATATATTTTTAATGTTTTGTGAACATACTCGTATATTCTACAGCTGTTTTTCGGTTTATTCAAATAACGATTTCTATAAAAATATGAAATGTGATGAACAATGCAAATTTTGTTCTAAAATATATTTTTTTATAAATCACCACAAAGTTATATATAAAATAATAATCTTGAATACTAAAGAATAATTTGTGTAAGCTATCATCGCGCTTAGTTACTTTTTGGTCTCTTTTTTCATGTTCCAAGCACTTTAAATCGACTTCCACTGGTTTATTAATATGTACCCTGCTATACCAAGCTCCACCACCAAGATTTACATCAGCATTTCCCATTCCCAGGCCGTCATGGATGTACAAATGCGTGCCCGACCAGGGATGCGAGCGGACAGAGCATCCTCACCCCACGGTAATGGGCAACATGTCTGCCCAAATGTTCGGCAGTTTGGACGTCTGTCGCACTGTCTGCGGCCGATTTGGCGGACTCTGGCCTCGGCCCGTCTCTGCTGCTCTCAGCTCGCAGACTGTCAAAATACATCCTAATTATCTGAGGTAAGATTTCTATCGGTAGCATAGCTTTTTGGAGTTTCCAGCGTGTAGTGATGAGAGCGGAGAAAAGCAACCGCAATGCCTTCCATGATCGAGAGGTCCTGGTTGTAGCTGGCAAAGAACAATAACTCTTTATAAAAAATAAACTAGTTATTTTGTTTAATAAGGCGCAAAATCATAAAGCCTTGGAATATATGAGATGTTAGATGAAATACGCAAAAAAACTGCTCAGAAATCAGTTTTAGTGGCGTGCGTTGGATGCACAGTATCCCGAGTTTTTGATTTAGAAAGCTAACAAGAAAAACGAGTAAACACCCGTAAAAGTTTATGGTATTTAAGATTTTAATATTACTTTAAAATAGTCTTTAAATATTATTTCTTTTTTTTACGATAAAAATATTTCGGTCTGAATCTTGTTATTCACTTGATTATTATTTATTACGAATAGTTGCAAGATTAATTATTTCTCTTTGAAAATTATGTGAAATTACGTAAATTAGTCATTGTCTTTTGGAATTGGTGTTTATGAATTGGTCACCAAGAATTTTAAACATCGAATACCTTGAGCTACTGTTATTTTTACGAGAGTGTAAAATAAACAAATGAACGACATAGTTTAAATATTTCACACTTCCTTCGAAACAGAACACGATAGTTCTGTAAATACAAACAAGTAAAAAATAATATTAGTTAATGTAGTGTGTAAATCCATTAACCCAGATAAGGGTCTACACGAGTGTGAATCGATAAGGCGATACTTTGTTAACTTAGCACGGAATGCTAACGATAATCTCTGTTTGCATTGAAAAACAGTGCAATTTATCTGTGGAATATATGTATGTATGTTAAAAACTCAAATAATTTGAAATATATTTATTTTGAACCAAGCTTAATAACTAGCACTGTGGGTGGTAAATATTTATCCTTGCTTTTTCTCTTAACTCAATATTTGATATTCTGGTTTTGTTGAAGAAAAGTCGGCAATTATTTGTTTTCTTTTTTATTTATTTTGTTATGAGTAAAAACAGGCTAGTGTCTCTAGGATACTCGTCAAGTTATGATGGTCGGTGACCGGTACCAATTCTTGCATGCCGCCGTTGATCCTGGCTGACAGGAGTTGCAGTGGTACGTGTATGGGCTGGATATTGTCTGAAAATGTATTTCTTTTAGGATATTGAGTAAAAGCAGCGGTCGTGTATATAATTGGTATAAAGTCTGAAGAAAACTTAATGATAAAACTCAAAACGGGTTTCAAACACCGATGATTATGTCAATAATACAAGTTTCAATTACAATTCACTTACCATCAATTGAATTGCAGTCACTGTCTCCAGCTAAATATACAAAAAAAACTACTAATGTTCTTATTCATAGTCAGTTTATAAACCAATTTCAATTATCTAATGTTTTGTCTTCCTCGCTCAAACTGAATTCAAAAGTCGTTCCAAAGACAGAACATTCGATAACTAAAATTATTTTATAAACTGTCTATGAATAAGGCAGTAAAGCTTTAAATCTGCGGTAAAATGAAATACGTGCAATAAAATTTTTGGTGAGGGCATAAAAAGGATAGTACCGCCCATCAATTTCCAGTTGGCACGATCAGTACGTGTTCATAAATCTGTAAGTGGATAGTGTTGGGTATTTACGAGTGTAGTTGATCCGCAGTGTTTATGTATTTTTGATGCTGAGGCCCTCCGCACAGGTGTCTCGAGCTCGTCTGTCTATTCTCGGCGGCTGTGACATGGCTTGCGTCACACTCGCTAGACGCGTCAACACTCTCGCCGGAGCGGATTTGGACTTGTCGTCGGGATTGGAAACCCCTGTTGCACAAAGTTTTTGCTATTTTGGTGGATAAAATTTAGTTTTTTTGTCAAGTAATGTTTCTAATACAGCCTCTGCAGCACGATTAAGGCTGGCTGTTAACGAGGGGCCGCCTAAGCGATTCTTATAACGAAAAATATGTTTGTGTTAAGAACAAATATTTTTAATTAACTCGGGGGGCTGGAATATATTTTTATTGTGAACATTTTAGATCAGATGATAGGATTCACTACTAGGACTCACCACATCATGTGGGACAGCATCTATCTCACGCACATTTTAATTTATTTTTTAATATCTCCTAAGTCTTTCGCGTTTAACTGTCGCTGTCACTTTAAAAATAAATAAATAACACCGAGACATTATAAATGTCTAGTTGTAATTTATTATTGTGAAATTATTTCAGCTATTAAGTAGCAAGCGCTATATGTATTATAAAACGATGGAACCAACGTTTTTGCCAACAGTATGGCGCCATTGGAACTTTCGACATTTGGCTTGTCTAATCATGCGCAGCGTCATTCTCGGACGTATGACGTCAGAGTTCGTACTCTGTCAGTCCATAAACGCCCTCTACTGAGCACGGGACTCTCACCGAGAGTTCGATTACAGGACTCAGGCCATAGTCTAGCACGCTGGTCAATTACGGCTTGTCGGGCTTCGCGAACCACAGATTTTTTGTTAATATCTACGGTATAATGGTCTCCTCATTATGTGTTCTTTCCCCATTATAGTGCGTGATAATTCTGACTAAACAGTTAAAAAATATATGTCTCACATTTACATGTTCCATGACTTTTGTCATCGTTCCATGATCCGTAACAGTCCTAAATCGTATTAAACCTGAATTAAATACTATCTAGCATGTTTATATTTGGTTTAATTATTTGAAATCGGCAAATTTTATGTTGTTTTAAATACAGACCAAGCAGATTCATAAATATTTCTGAAAATTTAATTTAAGGATTCCATGTGGCGTATATAATATTTTATGGCGCCGTTAAATTTATTACCTACAAATATATTATTAAAAATTAAATTTCAAAAACAAATTCAGTTTCCCGCTTACGTTGCGCCGTCCATTACATTTCACAATGGTGACACTTTTATTAGAACAACATGTTTTTTATTTATAGACGCCTAAATTTAATATTTTACGTAGAAATGACGTCTACGAAGACGTAAAGCACACAATGCCAGCGGATTTGATTGTAAATTGCTAGAGCTTTTCTGATATAATAATAGACAAATTAAGGAACAGTCCTGCGTCAGGTAATAGTCAGTTTAATTAATTGCTTTGTTTTGTATGAAGCAAGAAAAGAGCGAACAAAAAGTACCATTGTGTTAGATAGGAAAATATCGAGGTTATAGACGATTGACGATGAATTTACTAGGTACCTATCTACGCTACTATAAATTAAAAATAAGGTTCCAGGAAGTTACTTTTAGACCAAAGTTCTTCTTTTCATGGTCTTAAAGGGCTTGGGCTATAACCACATTATATTTGAACACAGTGCAGTAACCAAACGTGCGCAAGTGATATGAAAATTTACGGAACTATAAATACCGAGGTAAATGTCAACATTATCCTATTTTTGATTTCAAACAACGCTCACAGCATTGTAATGTTTGCTTCATTGTGGTCGCTGGTTATAGCTGCCAATATTTATTTAACTCTTCTAGGAACCATTTGAAATGTTGTTTGTATTCGATCTAGTAATTCACTTATGTTTAGGTATCCTTATCTGCAAGCTTTGATATTTGTCATTTTTGAGATAAAATATCAGAGATTTATTCGGTATCTGATAATGTCTGTACCGTTGTCTGTTCCCACGTTAATATTGGATGATCCAAATGCATTTTTAAAGACTGGACGGGTCTCACAAAATACCATCATCAGGAACCAGGTTTGTCGTATTTCGTTCGGCCGGTGAGACTGTTGGAAAACATTTTAGCATCAAACCTCTACACCTCTCTAATACTTCAATGATAAAATGTTACATTTGTATAATCTGATTATAAAACTGATAATACCTCATAATTCATATGTATTATGATCATATATTACATTTTCTTTGAACGTTATTATTTTAATAACTTAACTTTGATTTACCATTACTAATACGATCAACAGTTCACAAATCATAAGGTATAATTTAGGGTATAATTTAAGGTATAATACTTTAGTGAATAAGTCTTAAATATAACAGAATTACAAACGGTACGACAAATATATCGCGTAGCTTTATCTTATCAAATGAATTTAGTAAACGTCGAACAAAAAGTATGCTCGCCGAGGCAATGATTGAAATGTTGATCATATCAATTGACTCGTACATTGTCCAATTTAACTCGTACCACCGACAAAAAAATCACAAACATTTGATATCATTTCATGTCGAAATAACGATAACTTTTGCGTGTAATGGTATTACTGATAAGTCACTAGAGTAAAATGTTTATGAAATTGTTTCTGTAGCTACAATTATTTACTTAGGTTTGGTTACAACTTACAAGTATGTACTCGTAAGTTGTAACTTGAGCACTTTTTGTATGATTGTAGAATTCTGACGTAGAAATAATTTTAGAAATAAGTTTTAAGACATAGGTTACGGGCTAATTCGAAAAAATGCATTGTTTCTTTGGGATATATTTAATAGCTCTAAGCATTATATGTTGAAAGCTAACTCCAAAAACTCGTCATTTCGCCTTACCAATTCCTATATCACTATCAGATATCCAAACATAAAATACGATATGACTCGCTAGCTATTGGTTGGCAACCCATACCGGTCGTCTTTATTATCATACTTATATTTGCTTTTCTATATTATAAGGTGAACGACACTACAAATGAAATAACGGTACCTCAACCTACGATCCTCGTGCATTTGACACTAGACACCGTTTTAGCTTCCGGAAAGTCCACGTGCGAAGTATCTTAGCATATTTAACACATCGTTCATTGGGTTTTATTTCAACCTGTTTGAATTTTAAATGCCAATAGTTTGCAGTGCATCGAACTCGCAAAGATCGAAATGATGTTGCTATATAATAGCTCATTATGTACGAGTAAATACACGTGTCTATATTTAGTTCCCTGGAAACAGGATAAGTTTAAGGTCGCATATTTTTTACGACTGAAATGCAATATGTTCTTTGGTTGTCTTTTTCTGCATCGATTTACTTTTATTGCGGTCTTGAGTGCAATCAGAGCAATATTACTTTTGTTATTGCTTTTTTATGAAACAGAAGGCAAACGGACAGACGAACTTTACCTGATGGTGAGTGGTCATCGATGTAAATAAGCGCGCACTACATCTGAGCAATCGTTGGTGCGATACTGGACTTTTAAGATTTTTTTTAGTATAAAGAAAGATTCTTTTTTAAAACCTTCGATAATATACGGTTTATAATGTACCTGAATAAGTATAAAATTGGTTCGTGATTTTGCACGTACTTTCAACTAATTTAATAAAATATACAATTCCGGATAAATAACGTTTTACAATTGTAACAATTTATAGATAGATATTAAGTTATGGAGTTTAGAAGTAAAATACCGGAACTCGCGGTTCACAGAGCATGCACACTAAACCGCTGAGTAGATAGTTGAAAGCACAATATAATATGAATTATGACTTGCTGTTAAACTGTGCTGTTGCTCTTATGGCTTAAAGTAACGGGAATGGATGAACTCGTATCACTGGAGTTGCAAAACCAATATAAAAAAAGCAGTTTTAGAACATCTATTGCATTAAATGTAGCGAAATAAACTACTTTATTTAATTGCACAAATAAGTAATAAAATCCTAAGTAGAATAGAACTATAAAACGGAAAAATGTTTAATGTTTTGACTTAGGTATTCTTTATTGACTTTAGTATAAAGATAAGAGAAAGGTAACTATCGATTTGTTTATTGTCTGCATACTAAAGGTTAAGACCTCTTTGTACATTGCCGGATTCACGGCCATGATAATGTATTGTTTAAATAAAAATATTATTTCAAAGCAAAATTATCTTTAAATACCTTCTGCCTAAAGTCTCGTTGAAACAAATAAAGTGACTGAAGAGTTTCATCACCTTGATCCATACCAAGAATTAAGAACTCGTCACTCTAACGTGATAACAAGATGACTGATGCTACCTAAGAACACAGACCTAAGAACTGCGATAGCCTCTTTGTTATTGAATACTATATCTACTAGGTCATTCGTTTATAAAACTTTCGTGAGGTCGCTGGGTGTAGGGCGCTTCAAACAAATCGCTGGGAAAATTTTTAGTTCTATCATCATCAATACAGTTACCGTGACCAATGTTAATACTTTTCGGAGGAGGTCTAATTTCAGTTCCATACTATGAATATTTACAGCGTGGTGTTCCATAACTTGGCGCTTTAAACCAGTGTTATGATGATCGAAGTAGGTACACATATGGGCTGAATTATACTAGAATGAAAATTATGCATTATGTTCAAGGTTCGATTTAGTGGACGTCCCGGCTGAGGCACGCGGGCTTCTAGTCCAGATGACCAAGCTGATTGGAGACAACCTGCTGGCAGAGTGCGGTGGCAACGTCACCGACATCGTGGAGACCCCTGTCGTCGTCTACATATCTGTAAAGACAGCAGTCACTGCCCTTACCTGGGAGACTGATGAGCAGTACATGTTAGACGTACAGACTAAAGGTAAATTCATCTTCTAGGTGTTTTACGACAGCTTTGTTAGAGCAGGCAAAGAGAATTTGTTAACGAAACTAAGGTTAAATTCCCGCATCAAGATAATATCTGTGTGTAATAGTAGTTTAAAGTAGAATAGGATAGCTTCTGAATCCTGGGACTATAAGTGTTGCCTTTGGTTGTGTCTATAAGTAAGTCCAAACAGTTTTAAGTAGATTTGGTTTCAATCTAGGTATAAGAAGAGATTATATTGTGTTAAATGCTTATGCACGTGTAATTAAAACGAAAGAAAGTAAAAACAGTGCAATTAACCTCGAAAAAACATAAATGCGACCTGTATGTTAAATGAGAGATATGCTAATACGATGGGATAGTAATTAAGTTGCTATTATCGAAATGGCAAACGTTTTAGATTAGTTTTACTTTTTGGAAGAACGGAACTGTAATTAGGTTGCTATTATCTAAACGTTTTAGCTTAGTTTTACTTTTTGTAAGATAATCTTTATTAGAGCCGGATACATAAAATTTAAAACGAAGCAAAAAATAAATGTGATACTTGAAAAACAAATAATATACTTGTGATATGATTCTATCAATCAAATGAAAAACATCATCATATTTTTCTATGGTAATTCAAATGACCGTAATCTAGCCCTATCTTTATTTTTAGGCTAGTTAAAAGTGTATTTATATTTAGGCCAGACACCTAGACTAGTCTGCCCTAGCGTTACTTACTTGGCACGGCGACCGCTTGTGTTTGGCACCAAGTAAATGTAACGGCATATTGCACTCTTGGCCGTCAAATGTGGCGGGTCACAATGTATGTCTAAATTAATGTCGTTTTAATACAACAGTTAGATATTTCCTTCGGTAACTTTTACTGTAAGATCAATTAGAAATTACAAAATGCAGCACTTTAATATGGAAGGAAGATAGGTAATCTTAATATTTTTATAGTTGGGAAAAGTAGTTCGTCATCTGACTAGTTAACTACTCCATAATTTGTCATAGTATCTGATTTATATTCGTCCCTTACGAATCACAATGGACCAAAATCTAAATATTTTAATATATTTCAGGGTGGGGTTCACATGCCTTTACAAAACCAGATTATTAAATGGTATTAAACGATTACCAATTTAATAATATTTACTTTTCTCCAATTTCAGAAGAAGAAATCGCCGTACATGTGGTTGCTGAAACGGTGTTTGGAGCACGTCATGCTTTTGAAACCTTTACTCAACTAGTGTCTCCTGACAAGGTAGATACTGTCGACTGCGGAAAATGTGGCCTCCGCCTCATCTCCGGAGCCAAGATCCGGGATAGGCCTGCCTACAAACATAGAGGCTTCGTTCTAGACAGCTCTAGGCATTTTATTCCGATGGTGGACATCAAGAGGACAATAGATGGTCTGGCTGCGACTAAAATGAATGTGTTCCATTGGCACGTCACTGATTCACACAGCTTCCCGTTGGAGTCCAGCCGAGTGCCGCAGTTTACAAGGTTATTTCTTTATTGTGACTTGGTTTGATAAAGTAATAGATTAGACGCGATATGCTGACAGTAGATTAAGATCAATCTTAGTGATTATTATCCTAAAGTAATTCAAGTTCCACGTAAATGTTTCGCATTCTCAGATCAGCTTATTTGAGTTTTAATAGACAATTGGTTTTTATTAGACGATACTGTACATTTCCCAACCGTAATACTCAACGTGTTTTTGTCTTCAACCTTTGAGTCTAGTGACCGCTATGCCATAATAGAAAACCTTTTCAGAAATTCTTCGACCTAACCCAATAACATACATTTAATAGAGGGCACTCAAGTAAATTGTTTCCAATCCAATCAATCAGTCAAAGGAAGTCCACTGCTGAACATAGGCCTCTTCTAATGATTTCCACAGTGCGCTGTTGGAGGCAGCCTGCATCCAGCGACGTCCCACGACCTTCACTAGGTCGTCTGACCACCTTTGTGAATTGATTAAATGTTCATAATTCTAGATATGGCGCATACTCTGCCAACGAGATATACACGACGGAAGAAGTGCGAGAATTGATACAATACGCGAAGGTGCGCGGCATTCGCGTGGTGATAGAAATCGACGCGCCCGCGCACGCCGGCAACGGCTGGCAGTGGGGCAAGGTAATGCTAGCATTGTTTTATTCACGGTTTTATTCATATTTGTATTGTAAATTGTATTTCATTAGCAAGCAAACAATTTTAACATGAAATACCCGATGTATCTTCGAAAAAATTGACGGATATAGAACAAGTGCACGTATCCTGCGTAAAGTGTATTGTATCCCATAAGTAAGGGTACCTAGTGAATCCGATGTGACGATAATATCACCTTTGTCCTTTGCTGTATATGTAATCATCTATAATGTTACTTAAGCTGAAATTAGTGACATTTTGTCTATACGCTTAGGTAACTGTTTGTCTAACACCCTGACTTAATATGGATTACTAGTATTTACAATACCAAAATCATATCTAAAGGCAAATATTCTATTAATTTATCATTATTATTTTCTTTAGCCAGAAAGTCGACTGCCGAAAATAGGCCTAACCCAAGGTTTTCCACAGCGTCCTTTTCGAAGCAGTCAGCATAACCATTTCGAAGCATACAGTTATTAGTTATTACATTTCTCCTCGATATCTTATTCCAGGAGTATGGCTTCGGTGACCTAGCGGTGTGCGTGAACGTGTACCCCTGGCGTCCTTACTGCATCGAGCCCCCGTGCGGCCAGCTCAACCCCGCCAACCCCGCCATGTACCGCGTGCTGCGCGACCTCTACCGGGACATCGCGGAGACTTTGACTCAGCCACCCCTGCTGCATATGGGAGGAGACGAGGTAACACAACTTATAACAGCTCATTCTCCTTCTCTTATATCCATACCATGGTTGTCTGAAAGATAAAGCGACAAGACAGGCATGTGTACCCTTATTTGTGTGTATAATAAATAAATATAACAGACTCCGAAGCGCAGTTGGTTAGATGCCAGCTGTAAACAAGAGGAGACATAATATGTTTGTGTGATCCCCAAGTTCCGGGTGTGGGTTTGAGAGATCGAAAAAAGGTTTCGTTGTTTCTGATAATACTCAAGACTCGTACCATAGTGTGGGGTTAGAGCTATTGTCCATCATATTATGTAACTATTAGTTGTATTTGTTTATAAAGCTATGGAAATATTAAGGAATTATAAAATATTCCTAAATGATGAAAGGTCTTAAAGCGCCCTTTTTTAAAGCAATTTTGTAATTGAACCCTCAGGCAAGCTGAAGTACATGATTGTAGGTGATTGATTTCGTTTGACCATGAATATATACTCTACAAATGTATACGTGAATGGGTTGCCATTTACAATATGCAAGTGGAGCAACGTTACCATTTCAATGAAGCCGGCTCGGCTAGGCTCATATGCGAATTGCCTTTTATCTGGATCCGCCATGTTCTGTGATAATATTTACATTCTCATATCTCCCGAAGAATATATGTTTCTCCTGTCGATTCCAGCCATTTTATAATATCATTTATCTATATTAAGCGGCTTAAAACTTAACATAGTTTGGTCATGTCAGTGCGAAAAAAAACATCTATCAAATCCCATCAGACCGTGGACATGTGTATCTAGATATTTTTCTTATCCTACAGGTTTTCCTAAACTGCTGGAACTCCAGCCAAGAGATAGTCGACTATATGAGGGAAAAAGGCTATGACACCACGGAGGAAGGCTTCATGAAGCTGTGGGGAGAGTTCCACGAGAAGGCTCTGCAGATATGGGATGAGGAGGTCCATGCTTCTGGCGCAGGTGGACCACACCCCGTCATGCTGTGGTCTTCGGAGCTCACACAGCCGCAGAGGATCCAGAAATTCTTGGACAAGAACAGGTATTATTTAAATTAGCTCCTTGGGATTAAATTGGTTTTGATCATCAAGTTTGATAATATTTTGTTAACAATGAGAGTACCTACACTATTAACTTGAAGATTTGTTGATGACCGATGATTTCTCTCGATAACATAACAAAAATACGAAAGAATGAAACGTAAACAAAGAATACCTTCATTTCACTTAAGTCCTTTGTTCTCGACTAAATATCTGTTCGCATTTTTTTTTTGTATTCTGGGTATGGTATAATTACCTAAAATGTAAATCTAATAGTAGAAAGAACCCAGGATACTATGTAGAGCCTACGTGTCGATTTGAATGTTTTGTTTATTCCACAATATAGTTTTGTGATACTACAAATGTGAGGGTCATGTTAACTAGGTAAGTAATTTTAATTACCATGAAGGATGTTCTCAAGTTCGAACAGAAAAAAAAGGTTACGTGCATATAAAATAATGTTAGTTTAGTTTGAAAACATATGTTATATTATACTCGTATTATGAATGGTCGGTCCTGCAGACGGTACTGACGTCAACATGACTTGGGTCAAAGTCCGGAGGTCGGTCAAAGATCGTTGGCTGGATGACTTCAAGAAAGATATCAGAATAAATACCTAGTCTTAGTTATAATGGGAGATTTCAAATCTAGCTGAATAGATACAATTTTATCACCATATCCAAATATATCAGTGTATTGGTCGAGGTATCTATTTATACTCGTATTACCATCTTTAAATTAGTACTTTGATATATAATCTGCCCTAGATCTATCATCCAGAAATAACTAAACCCATCTTTTCCAGGTACATTATCGAAGTATGGGAGGTCATCACCAGTCCGCTCCTGTCCCAGCTGCTGCGACTAGGGTACCGTGTGGTGTCAGTGCCGAAGGACATCTGGTACCTCGACCACGGCACCTGGGGCGTCACCAAGTACTCCAACTGGCGGCGGATGTACTCGCACCAGCTGCCTAGAGATGAGGGAGTGATCGGAGGAGAAGTCGCCATGTGGACTGAGTACTGCGATTCACAGGTTCTAGGTAAGATTATTTGTGGTTTTAGAAAAAAAAAAAACAGTTTAATTTGACCTTTGGTGCTTGGTGAAAGTGGTTATAGCGTGCGAAATTATAATAATAGATAAAGGCAGTGGAAAATGTTCCTTCTGCGACTCTATACGTTAGATGAAATACAACATCCTAGCAAGCTTTACTAAGCAAAGTTGCTGGACTGAATGTGATTGAAGAACACCTTTATTATCTAAGACTCTCTACTAAACAATATGTAACATATTTAGCGCTGTCGTAACCAATAACCTTTTCTATATTTCTGCAGATACTCGAGTGTGGCCGCGCACGGCTGCAGTGGGGGAGCGATTGTGGGCCGACCCCCGCTCCGACGTGTACGTCGCCGAGCCGCGCTTACAGAGGCACCGCGCTCGCATGATCGCACGAGGAATCAAACCCGACGCTATGGCACCTGCCTGGTGCGCACAACATGAGTCTAAATGCTATTAATGTGTTACTTCCTAAGAAAAAAGTTTGCATTGTTTATGGATCTTCCTCATCTGTTCATGGCCGAGACAATTGCATATGCATTTTTATGACAATTTTTTATTAAAACTTTTGGTGAACAAATGTGTAATTGTACTGTAAATGATCTGTATGATGTTTTGTTATTGTGTCTTTACGACAATGATCAAATACTACATGACTAGATTTAGAAAATTATAGAAAGGTAATAACAACATAAGATTTCAGTAAGTATTCAATGAATTTACTTAATTCAGCTCCTAAAAAGATTAAATAAATACCTTCATGAAGTTAAACGAAGTAAAGTTACAATTAAATAAAAAAAAACTATTTTTTAAAATCAAATAATCTATTTTTTTTCTGGGTTGTTTTTTTCAAACTCGGCCTGAAAGGTGATGAATATCGATTCCTATATTCTTATAAATATGCTCAAATATTAATATATTTACCTACCCAAATCAAAGTATACTAGGTATAATCAATTACATTATCGGAAAATATTAATAAATATTATAATTTTAACGTAGCAATGTTATAAATTATATTTTTGAACAAAAATAACCCAAATATGTATGTATATTTTAGCTATAAAATCATATTTGCAATTGAAGAACAACTGATTTTGATAATTATGAGTAATTATTTAGGCCTGCATAATTTATTGATCTCAACATTAAGACATGACAAATATCGTAAAGAAGTACTAATGAAGCATAATATGTTTCATTGATCAAATAATGTTTTGAGCGGGAGTTTCATTTGAGACAATATAATAGAGGGTAATGTCCTACAGAAATAATTACTTAATCCGCTCCTGGATTTTTTTATACCTGCTACTAGACTTTATTACTTTGATTGTTTTGTTTCTTAGCGCATATTTAATACATTGCGATTAATAGATGTACTTTAAGCAAATGTTATAATACATGTCCGCCTATGTGATGTGCAATAGTTTCTAAGGCGACATTGAAAATAAGCCTTTTAATTACCTTATAGAACCATTGAAATAGCGATGAAACCGATTTTTGTTTGAAAATAATTAATAATAACTGAAATACCTTACTTAACCTATCATGACATAATATTGAACTATGCGTAGTATATTATGTTAAAATATAATTAAGGATTGTATGCCTTATGACATAAAGGTGCTATTTATATCGTCTTTTGTGTTTTATTTATTTAAATAACCAGATCAATGGCTCATTTACATCATAGAGTCGGTATCTCGGTCGATAAAGAGCATGGCATTGCGGAAACTGACAATTTCGTAGAAAAATCACTTTCCGCACTCCGCATGTAGTCTCCAACGACTAATGAAAGCGGTCCCTGCATGCGGGCTGTATAGCATACTTTGGAGCTATGTGAGCATTGATAGTCAATTATCCCGATGTTTAACGGCGATGGAAAAACATCGTGAGAAAATCTGCATAAAGATCTTTACAAGGATTTGTATAATACGGGAATACGCCAACCAGCATAAGGCCTACGTGGTGGACTATTGTGGACTAACCGCTCTCAATCGCACTCACGATTATACAGGGTTTATCAAGACTGCTACCGAAAACGAAGCCAGGCGGTAGTTTGCATGATTACAGACACAATGGTACCAAAAAGCGACAGTTTTTTTTTACATTTTTTTTAAAATATCCTCGTGTTTGGATGGTAAATCCCTAGTTTTTGCTAAAATTATAATTTAAACCCTTGCGTAGTGCGTACCATTGTGTCCTTAAAAATAATAACGTGTACATTATTGTTTTGGGAAAACGATGTACTCGTATTAACCAGAATACGACGATAAGTCAAAAATTACAAGAACAAAAATTGTCCCTTTTTTTGCGAAATTTTTATTTGCGTAGTCTGAAGTCACTAATACTACCACCTGGCTTTGTTTTCGGTTGCAGTCTGGATATACCCTGTATAATAGGCTCGGGTCCTGCAGTAGGACGTATATGAGATGGACTATTATACGATTGACTACTGCTGAGTACGAACCTCCGATACGTTTGATAGAGGTTAAGGCCTTAGACCACTATGATGGCCCTTTGCTGGTTGGCAAACGTCATAGTTCACATACCTTTAAAAATCTAACGCAGAATTTTCAGGTATGCAGATTTCAACCTTCCTTTGCGATTGTTCTAAGAAATAATGAGCTACGAATGCACACAGTAAGACTTGAGACAATAAGAGTTGTATGAGATCGAACCTGAGACCGTCGGATTGTCAATGCGGTCCGCGCCCAACTAGACTGTCGAGTCGCACGGGATGAACACTTTATAATCCATTAAATAATGTTTATTTGTATCACTACGTAAATCTATAGAAAATATTCTAAGTCCTGCATGAATTTACATATAAATACTGAAAATACAAACCCATAATTAATTTAGGTTAATGTTTATCTATAAGGAAATCTAACCCGCAACGTTCTTTCTGATGCGAAAGTCGACTACTTAACCACTGCGCCAATGGTTTGGCTTTAACAAATTGTATAGAAAGCCCAAAAATATATTTTAAAAGGCTTTGCTTTTTTAAAAAATCCTTATACTTAAGCTAGGATGCATTAATTCAATTGAGAATTCAAGAAAAAGAGCGGTAGCAAGGTTTTTTCTTCCGGCGTTGCAATTGTGTAACACCTGAAGATATTTCATTCGTTCATACCTATATTCAGCGCTGTTGATCGTAGTCATCGTTATCAATGTAGAGATGTTTGTAATTTGACATATCAATCTATGTATATAAATATTATACAGTATGACAAAAAATCCCGTCCGATCCACGACGCGCATTTGGGTATCTCAATTGTAGTACTAAAAATACGAAAAAAGTAAAATAATAAAGGATAAGATAATTATCGTTAGTTATAATTCACATTCTAGTATCAATATTACCCTAAAATGTAGCAAAGTTTTAAATCCTGACAACAACACACATTCTGACAATTCTGAAAAGCCGCACGTTGCTTGTTACGAACACGGTTGTTAGCTGTGTAATGTGAGTTTCCCAATTTTTTCATAAATTTATTAAGGATATTTTTTATCGTATTATGTGAAACAGTTCTTTTAAACAGAACACATGAATGATGCCTGATAACACCTTTGTCGATCGGATAGAGGTTTTTTGTCAACCTGTATAATATAATTACTATAAAAAAATATTTCCAAAACCTCTGCCTTTATGTTCCATTTTCATCCATTTATGAAATAAAGATCTGAAATAAATCTGATTTTAACATCAAAAGTCGCCGCTGGAACACCAAAAATATAAAGAAGAAAATGTTGGCCGATTTGAATGTAGCCTTTTATTTTGTACACGGATTACATTGCGTCTATTTGTCTACGAACATCAAGAACAATAAAAAATATTTTAACGAAAATGTCTGATACATATCTACATAACTAACATTTTAAAAGTACGAATGACTAGAAAATTCTTAAATTGCAAAATCCTTTACACACTTATAAACATAAAATGAATTATCGGTATGAATTACTTTTAATACTATATTTTCGTCGTTATGATAATTTAACAACATTCAGTGGTGTGATGTGTCCATGATAACCAAAATGGCGGTCGACATTCACTTACATCCGTCGTCGAATGACTCTTAACAGAAATATCCACCTATTTGAGATCGCTCCTATACTTAACTATAATTTAATGCACGATAATCAACAATATGTACTATCTACTAATTTTCATCTGATTTTCTTAAATCAGTCTCACTTTACATACAAATATAATACACCGTTCGTTATTAATTTACATCGGCATGTTGTTTCGACTAACGTTCCTGTCATTCTTGACGGATCCTAAGCTTAAATCATTGGGCACTAGATCGTGCAGAACCGTGTCGCTTCTGAAGATGCTTGTTGCTATTCTGTTGGCCAGTCTCTCAGATTCCCTCAAATCGTCATCTTTGGAGGAGTGAGAAGTGAGATCTATTTCGGCATCACTGTCACTATCGCTTTCTTTGTCGCGTCTCTGCGGGCGGTATGCCAAGTTCTGTGGTTCGTCTACTTCGCCGGCGCACGCACAAGGGTTCTTGGTGCCCATGACTCTCAAATCTGTGGGGGCTATTTCTGGGTCCATTTGCGGCGGCATCAGTAATGGCGAGAAGGGGAAGGGCGGCTGCATGAGTCTGCCGTCTTCGTTGTAAGGCATGGGCGCTTGCATGTCGTGCACTGGAGGTATGGAAGGCATTGCGTCCTGCACGTTTGGGTTGTGCATGTAAGGGTCTTGTCGCGGAGACTTTAAGTCCCTGTTGTCAAGTGAGGGCGGTTCCGGAGATTCTTTCCCGTTTGGAGAATCAGGCGCTTCGGGTGATGAATCTGGTGGTTTTGCGTGACCTGTAATCCGCCATGAAAGTGTTTCTTCACGTTGGAAAAAATGAAGCTAACTTTATTTACAATCAGAATAATACATTCATTACGAATTTGTAAAATTGGCATTATTAAATTATTTTATTATTCATTATGATTAAAAGTTTAAAGATAAGACAAATAAATATGTAATAATTTAGAAAACAAAACTGGAAATAAAATAATAAATTGTAAATAAACGAATGTTTTGAAAAATATTTTTTTAAGATATACGAATTATTTTTTAAGTTAATAAATTTACGAACCTGGCATCGGCAATGGTGGCGTGCCGAGTCCAAGACACCTCATCCTCCACGCGTCTTGTAAAAGTTGCAGTCGAGCCTGCTTCCGCCATTTAGCGCGACGGTTTTGGAACCACACCTGAAAAACATTACTTATTAAATAATTGTTCACTCGTACCTAATATTATAGTATGTTTTTTATATCTTTATTGGATAGTTAGGAAATGATTAAGGCTCAAGAATATATTGTATTTGTTGTATTTTTATCATCTGGATTTTAATTTATAAAACTATCGCGGATTACAATTAATGTCTCAGAATTTAATTATCCGCGAAATCTGTAGCACATTAATAAATTAATGTTATATTTAGATTTTGATTGCGTTCTATTTTGTTATATTTTGGGCTTTTTAATTAACATAACGCAATCATAAACACGATACACCTTCGTTTCAATTCTCTAGCACCTGTGTCTACCACCGTTCTATTGACCTATAACCATTAACTTTATTACCAATTCAGGATCTATATCATGTTGTGACTATTCACAAATATATTTGTTAAATCTTTTTAAAAAACCGCGGACAATTTATTTTTGAAACTTACTTGAACTCTAGCTTCGGAAAGGCTGATTCGCAGCGCCACTTCTTCCCTCAAAAATACATCTGGATAATGAGTCTTCTGGAACAGTGATTCCAGCTCACTAAGCTGTTGTGGAGTGAAGGTGGTTCGATTCCTGCGCTGCCGCCGTCTGCCGAACATGTACTCAGTGAGCAGATCTCCCGGCAAAGGGGATAGATATGGACCCGCCATTCTTCAATTGTCTTTCTAGCACCGCTTTATTTTCTTTAAAGATTTTTCGTCTTGTAACTAATATAAAATTAGTGTGCTCATTTTGAGATCAAATGATGTGGTTTCGGCTTATATTTATTTATACGCCCATATGTTATTTTGTTTGAATGTTAATTTTCGTCAATTTTTCGACGCGCCACTTTTACAACACAATATTGAGTTAATATACTGATTTAGATTGCATTTTGTATTATATAATACAGTTTTAATTCATCGAAATTTTCCAAATCATATTAAAAAAAAATACTGAATCACTGGATTTAAAGTTGTGACAAAGTTTTCGATATCACTGCGAACTTTGGTCTAGCAAAGGGGTCTTGTACCCGGGATGAACAGTATTTCACTGCTCGAAATCGCGAAAATTTCGTGGTGAAAACCCCCGTAGCTCCACCCCTCGGCAATAGAATGAGGGCGCGTGATTGGCTGGAAGCGACAGGGGATGGAAAGCTCGGCCAATCGGCGCGGATCGCGAGGGGATGTGTTTAATAGGTGTAGATTAAATTGTGGTGTGAGTGTAAATACGAAATTTGTATAAACGCAATTACCTTCAAAGAGATTATTCTGCATTCAATAATTGGTGCGCCACGAGATTACATTGCGAATATATTTTTAATTTGTTTTAATTGTTCTTAGATATGTGCTTAAATTAAATGAATGTCTTAAAACTAATTGTAACTAAAAATAAAATGTAATAATTATTCACCATAATTAATTAGTTCATGATATTTTGTTTCCTTACTGACTACGTGTAAATTTGAAATTTAAGCTATATCGATGATTTACAACTTTGTTTGATATGTAAACATATTTTTAAATTGTGCATCCTAAAAGAGCTCTAACATATTTTTCCATAGCCAATTTCCATAACATGAAATATCCTTCAGACATACCCTCATAATAGTAGCATGAAACAAAAAAACATACTACACTAAATACCTGAAACGATATATTACTGAAATCCGCTGTGCGTGTACAAGACAGAGGCAAATTAAGTACGCTAAGTGGGTTGCAGATAGCGGAAGCAGCAATTATGAGGAGGAAATGGACGTCACCGCCCGTCGCAACCCAGCCACGCTGCCAGGGCTGTTACATTTTTATACCGAACTCGGAAGGAAAAGAGAATAAATTTCCGGGTTTCTGCGTATCGTATGCTAGAACATTTGTTTGGAATTTTAAATAAATAAATTAATTAAATGGTCACGAACCTATTTTAAACCATACATCACGGGCTGTAGTCCTACCCTGATTGTGTAGGTAATTATATATCATGGCGGACTTAGTTACTCTTTGTACTATCATTAGATTTAGTATTTATTGCCTTTCTATATATAACACGACACCCACTAGGTGGTCAGACGACCTGGTAAAGGTCGCGGGACGTCGCTGGATGCAGACTGCCTCCAACAGGTCACTGTGGAAATCATTGGGAGAGGCCTATGTTCAGCAGTGGACTTCCTTTGGCTGATGGATGGATGGATGATATATAACATAAAATTTCGTCGAAATTGGTACAAACGTTTGAGCGTGAAGAAGTAACAAACACACAAACTTTGGCCTCTATAATATTAGTAGGACATAGGAAGTAGGATACCTAGTAGGATATTTGTAAGCAGCTAACTGATTAATACATAATATTTTGAAAAATTTAGTACCTGCGTTTAAAGGTTATAAACATTTATGTTACAAACTTGCGGCCGGCCTAGCTTTGCGTTGGGTGCATATTTTGACTCCAATCTACACCAGAAACTTCCTATTCCCGTTCAAACATGTGTATTCCTTAACGCAACCTAAGTTTCCTGCGGTCCCCTTTCTTTCTCTTCCCGTTCCGAACTGCACCTTCACATCCCATCCCATAATATTCTATCTCGTCCCTTCCTGCCTCATCTCATCCAGCTCCTTTCTTTTACGAAACAAAATACTGAATGTAATGGCCGCCACACACGTAACGATATTACTGTGCAAGTCTGAGTTTGCCCCAGTATACTGCAACGTGTACAGGGAAATAACTGCGTAAACTTCATACAAATTTTCGATTCGAGACTGGCGCAAGCTCAGATTGGCACATTTATATCGTTACGTGCGTGGTGGCCGTAACAAACAATTGAAAAACTGTCGTTTTCGTTTCTACCGCCATATTTTTGATTTTAAAAATTGTCTAATGGAGGGTAGTTATTGAAGATCTTGTGCCATCTTGCTGGACTAATAGTTCAGTTTCTCGTGAATACTTGCAGAAGCAAGATGCGCGCTTCGTAGCTGCGCTAGGGTTCTTGACTAAAATTTAGAATGTTTTGTGGACAAGTGCAAGTGATGTTGAGTGTTACGAGGAGCACCGTTTTTGTCGGCGTCGTCCAGCCAGCTTCAAGATCGAGATTCCGGTAAGTGATAGTGATGTAATATATTATTATCATTTATCATTTCTTACTGTATCTGCTGTTGTATGTCTGTCTGTGTACCGTTTTAAATAGGAATATAATGCTTGAAAAGCAGGTACTACACGCATAATGTCGCCAAAAGATTTTCGACTTATACTAAGGGCTACACCTGTCTTCAGCCGATTGCAGATACTTTTTGTAGGAGGCCGAATTTTGAATCGAAACCATTCTCAAGTCCACTTACCCACACACAAAAAAATCAACAAAATCAATCCAGCCGTTTAGTAATAGTTGAATCACATGCACACGTACAGAATAATTATATAACAACTAAATAAATTCCTTTTTTTATGTTCACGTTGTGTTTTTACTAATAATTTACATAACAAAAACTTTTTCAGCAATACAATCGAATTAATCTCCAAAATTTGACCTCCAAAATTTTCTATAGACTGAAATATAAGTCGGTTGGTGACGGAGTTCTTGCGTTATTTGCTGTGTATAGATTTCACATGTCCTGAGAGGCTGTAGTGGTACACATAAAGAAATTAATAGATTATAGATCTTTTAAACGAATCATTTGTTAGAAAATATTTTAATTTGACTTGATTCAGAGTAAGTACATCTTGTGAATGCAAAGTAAAAAAATGTCTATAACTACATTTTTAATTATTATTGTAACTGTTACGAAGTGCAGATATTTTATTAGGTTAATCGAAACAAGGAGACGATCCCCTTGTATTACGACTTTTTAAATAAGTCACCTACCTAGTATGTGACTTTAATCATCATAATATTATCATTAATTACAATCAGGATCGGTAAGCCAAGCGCATATGAAGTGCATAGGCGAAAAAGCTTTTATAATTTATATTTTGTTAAATTAATTGACAAAGTACTAAGTAGTAAGTGTCTACACTCCAAAGCTCACCTAAGGCATGCCCCTAAATAAACCAACAAAAAAAAAAGAAAAATGTAAAAAGTTCATTAATAAAAAAAATATCGATAAAGCGGTCTTATTTGCTATTCATAGAATCATGAGAGCCTGGTACAAAGTGGCTGGACAGCCCTGCGTTGGTGGCTGAGGCGGCGCCCGCCCACCGCATCGGCGCTAAACGAGTTTCCGCAAACATTTTAATGAATAACACCTCCCTTTGCCTCCACACCCCCCTCTAACCCCCTCCCCTCCCCTCGACCCCGCGCCCGGCGTCTCCCCACCCCCGGTGCATCCAAGGGAGCTTGCAATGTGCTAATTAAACATTCGAGCCATATTGTTTCAGTTACGATGTTGCGCCATTTCGTATTCACTATTTTGCAATAGTAAATACGAGCAGTACATAATAAGTTTGGATATTTGATTATTTTAAGCCAATATAAAATCAGTTTCATCTTCAGACAATTTAAACAAGTAGATAGTACGGCTGAATATATATTCAGCCTATCGCCGTCCACTGCTGGACGTAGCCCCCTCTCAAGTAAGCGCCAACCATTCCACTCTTAGCCCTCAAGCTAGATAGCATACTTGCTTTAAAACTCATTACAACCCGTGAAAGTATTCATTCATATAACTATGCAAGCATCTCTATTAACATTTTCTTTATTGTAACAAAATTTCTCGAGGAACCTTAAAATAATAATTTTAAAATATGTGAAATCTTCGAACCACCAATAAGTCAGTCCGGTGAAGGGAGACTTACACCTTACCAATTGTTCAACAAGCTATAATAATGAAACTTCTACGGGCTAATAAACTAACAAGTAACAACATATATTTCACATTACTCTGCATACACACATACACACACAACACGCATACACACTTTACACACGGTGTCTCAACGCTGAATCGTCTCCCTTATTTCTCCGCCACTCTGTATTAACTAGGCATAACACTAAAATTATCGATTCTTAAATGTCATTTGCATCAAAGTTTAAAACGCGCTATCCGAGCCGTTGTAAATAGTAAGTCTAAGTGTTTAGTAGCTCGCGATGTCGTGTACGTCAATCAGCTTAATTAGTCGTATGAAAAAAGTTGAAAACTGTACGGAGGCACGGTCCAACAGCTCAATTAGTTAATTAATCTTTTTTTCCGCGTTAAAATAGCATTTATAAACGAAGCGCAAACCAGTGGGAAATGCCTCCCCTACGGTTGTCGTTTAGGGTTGGAATGTTTTCATTTACTGCTGATTTTATTAACTAATCAAGCGGTTTTTTTTGCAATGAATGGCGAGACGAGCATGGCATTTATCTGGTGGTAAGCGATACGACCACTCATGGACAGTAGCAAAACCAAACACCATGAATTACAAAGCAATGCTGGGCATTCCACTGCGCTCGCCATCCTGAGACATAAGGCAGTCTTATTACAAAAAGTTAACTTAGTACTGGGTTTAAACAGTTAAGTCTCATTACGTCCAATTGTTATTCTGGCTACAATGTCCTTCAAACCGGAACACAACAGTGCATTTACATTGCTGTTTGGCAGAAGAAATTATTTATTTATAATTGTTTTATATTTTAATTTATATATAATTATAATAGACAGTGTGCTTTAATGTAGTTTCTAATAACTGGAGAAGTAATTTTTACCTCATAAGTTCATGGAACCTCATAAGTTGGCAATTGCTTAGGATTGAAAACGGCTGCTATCGCCATATTTTTAACGCCAAAGGTATCTGTTAGAATAGAATATTTTACCTAGATATGAGTAATGGTGGGCATATGTTATTTGTTATCTTAAGTAGCCTTTACATAAATTTAAAGAAATGTTAAAAAATAGTGATAGACTCGGGTTGATATATTTACGTTGCAGTCAACATTACAAGGTGGCTCTACTATCTTAAATGTCCCTTTATTACTTTCAAAAGTGACTACAACTATTAATAATCAATAGTATGACAATCATTAGGTACCTTTTTATACCAATTCCGTAGAATGGGTAATAGAAAATGTAACGTCTTATATCAATATAATAATGGTATTTGAGCGTTTTTATATTTCTTTATAGCTTATGGTGTACAATTGAAAAGACGATTGTTAATTTTACCTTAAACATTAAATAAGCCAACTACACAAAATCCCAATCATGCTCAATTAAACGCTTATCTTCTAAATATTATAGTAAATAATAAATAATTTATTCCCCGTCATCACTCGGCTCAAATAAGTCCATTGCTGAACTTATTCTTGGCTGTATCTAACCCCTAATTATCTATTAAGTCCAACTATACATTACTTGTTAGACTTTAAAAACACCTAATGAGTCATCAGTTAACTGTACCACCTCTTCGATATATTATAGATTACAAATGTATTATACGTATAGGTGTGCAGATTGAGAGATAGCGAGGTATGAACATCCTTCAACTACACATGCATTAATTCTCCATTCTTCAACAGAATTACAAAAAATAATAGAGTGATATAATTCTACGCTATTACAAACCGAATATTTGGCTATACGAGAGATGGAGCGGTGAAGTATTGTACCCATCCGTCTATATATTGCTATGTCATATGACTCAATGTAAGTTGTCTTAACTAGTCAGTATTTTTACTGATGATTACGAGAAACAATGACCGATAGAGCCAATAAGTTTTGGAGTGGAGATCATGTATTGGCAAAGCAGCGTCGGACGTCCACCCGCAAGCGATACAGGGCGCAATGAAGGCTGCTGGAAGTCGCAAGATGCAGGACTGCATCTATAAAATAGCAATGGTCTTCTTGTGTTCGAGTAGACCATCTTTTCACTCACAAAGAACACTGTCATTTCATGAGTTGTTAGATCCATCTTTAAATATTATGTCTAACCAATTAACACAAGAACATACTGATGAAATAATTTCGTGCGAAATGGTTGACAAAGAGCAGCATAACTTCAAATCCACACTACACAAAGCGTGTTAGAAGATTTTAATCTAAAGCCATCCTGGCAGCCCTAATGCGAACGTTAACAGTGTTTACTTATTCGCAGGCAGTAGCTGGGACAATACAGTCGGCCGCGCAGAGCGCACACTGGACTAATTAATGCGCTTTCCCGCTAGTCGCTAGTCAGTAGTCGGCAGTAGTCGGCAGTAGTCAGTAGTCAGTAGTTGCACCCGCGAGCGCGCCTGATTAACTGCACACGTAATTACGTGAGGATCGGCAAGGTGAACGCCATGATTAGTGACAGGGGATGATTCCCCAGCCGCCGCACAACTCTATTCATTAGTCTGTTTGCGTGCAAATTTACGAGCGATTGATTTGCTTTTATACTTAATTAAATTTTATGTTAATTGTTGTAGTTTTGCTGTTTATTTTATGTTTACTTTTGGGCCTTTCTGTTAACATATTTATATGACTTGACGGCATAAAGACAGTTAGCCGACTCACAGAATACTTTTTGGACAAAACGGCAACATTATTTAAGACATCACAGACTAAACTTTTTTTTATATTTATCGTTTTAACAACATAGGAGTTAATTAGGTACGTATGTACCTACACTTTGTTTATATCATTGAATGGTTGTATAAACCCGTAATTGATACAATTATGATCCATTAAACTGGAATACAAGTGGTTCAAACACGTGTAAACTATCCCCTAATTGAACAAAACAATCGTCCCTGCTCCACAAGACAATAACAATAACAGCACGTTATGTACGACGCATTCATTAATCAAAATATGTTAGATATATTCGCATCGCCTACACATCGCTATATCAAAAGACTTTACGAGAAGCGCGTCTCTTCCTTCCTTTGTCCAAACTCATCCGTTTTGTTTTAACACCCCTTTTAAACTTTCATACACTCATGTGCCTCCTTCGTCCTCTTTAAGCTGTTGATACACGATGCTGTTAAAAAAACAACTCAAAAAAATATTATTTTTTAAAATGTTAAATTAATTTTGTCATATGTACCTACTACTTGCTCTTAGGCCACTCTCAATGGAAATCGGCGCAACTTGATTTGGATCCAATTTAGTGTTTAACTACAGTTTGTTTTGGCTAATTATTGTGCGATTAGATGACTGCATAGCGGCAGCTTTCGGGAAATTATCGGTTAGAAATACTTCAGCCAGGTTGGGTTATCAAGTTTTAAATCTATTGGCAAGATCGGAAGTTTAAACAGCTAAATCTAGTTCATATCTGAAAGGAACGACAGATTACTAACACAATTTGAAGATACTTACTGTGTTCATAAAAGTCACATATGATATTATAAATTGCGTATTATAGGATTTTACATTTAGCATATTTTATATTAATAGTAACATGGCAGAGTAAAATCGTTGATTAAAAGTATATTTTGCTGATAGTACCTATTTTATCATCCAATAAAATTAAATAATTTTATTATTAGTTTACTTGCGGCAAACATGTTGGTGTCAGGATTTGAATAAATCAAATTTCGGAAGGCTTAATGTAACGGGCATTATGTCAGACTCTCCCTCACAACATAAATACAGATTTGGCGAACCACCTTTGAAGCGTATTCCATAGAACAAGTTATATAATTTCCTTGTCAAATAATCTGCTTATTTCTTGGTCCATGTTTAATTTACTCGCCGGGCTTCAGTCCTAGAAATGTGCGCTATGACAAATTTTCGCTTAAAAGCGGTTTGCAATGATAATTGGCAGCTTAAGTCGAGATAGCGCTTACCATACCTAATTTAAGATCATGTCGATGTATTGACCAAAACATGATGATCATCAATTCGACATGTCTAATCTTTTAAATATTTTTGTAATTGGCAAAAAAAAAATCAAATCTTAAAAAGGATATAGGTATTATGATACATTTTTATAGGTCCGGCATACGTGTAAATGATCAACACACTGCTGGTATCATATAAATTAGTTAATTTAATAAGTAAGAATAACTGGAAAAAACATCTTGATAACAATTAAAACGGCAAACATTAAAAAATTATCTTTATTCATGAGACAAGGTTCAAATTTTCGGCCGTTAAAAATCCGGCGACAGAAAAATAAACAGACTATTCACATCCATCTAGTAAGAAAATACCCCATGGCTACCTCATTGAGCTAAATTGCATTATTTATTTACGAACTCCTAACGCGATACGTCGTATGCTTGAATTTTCATCATATCTCCACCTCCACAGCTGAAATAGATCGATAGTAACAAGCGACAAGTGTAGACAGCACCTTACAACGTCTCCGCTTGATATATTTATGATTAAGCCGTGCGTCCAAAGCGCGACATTGTCTTTGCCGGGGCCCTCTGTGGCGCCCCATCCGTCTTCCTTTCACGCTACTACCCCCTTTCTTTGCAGGCACGAGATTTTTTTAATTATGACGTTGAGCCTTTTTGTCTTTAGCGAAACAACAGCCGTGATGGTTTGTGAAGTCATTTATAGGCGATAGATGCGAGTTTGATTCTCGGATTGTAGAGGGATTTCTTAGATAAATGAATTTTATTTTGAAATACGATGGAATACGGCCAGTTCTTGCTTTGATACATTTTGATTAAGTTTATCGCATTAAATACACTCACCAGTTATGTAAGTACATCGTGATGACTGCATTCTATTGATAGTCATACATGTATTGTTTGATATCACAAACCACTATTTTGTGATCACACAAAATTATTCCTTCCGAATATAAATTGTTTATTTTTTTATAATGTGGATTGGAGCATTCTAGACCCAATGGCACTGAACTTTTTATTGCTGACATTGTGTTGTATATATTTCTAAATAGTAAATGTTAATAATTCAAAGTAGTCAAAGGAAATTTATATTTTACGCCTTTCAAACCATGTAATGCGTATAATTATTTACAATTACTACACTGCGAGTGCAAATTCGTGTGGTTTAAAGACTCATTAGAAATTAATTCTACTGCGCTAAGAATCTCCACACACTTTGAGTTAATGAGATATCTCTCCAGTTAAAAAATGACGCCACACATAAGCCTTTCATAAAAAGGCTTACGTAAATCTCAACTATTTACATCGTCGGTACATAATATTGTGTAGACAGCAGACACAACACTGAATACATAGTGTGCAGTATTTCATTTCTTGCCAACAGACGCATCCGATAAATATTTTCAAAGTGAAGCTAAATGATAAAGGCGCGGGGCGGCGCGCTCACGGAAGTTCTGATTATGTAGAGGAATTAATTTTCAGACGCGACGAAACTGTACAGTAGTGCAGCTAGGGGGTGCAGGGAAGTACGGAGGGGTGGGGCTGGGGGTGCACGGTGATGAAACAAAACTACCTCGTCAGCCGCACCTGAACAACGCAATAACGGCGCGCCGTAAATCAGTTTGCCGAAGAGACAAACTTTGACACGAAGATGATTTTTAATATATTTTGTTGCTGATGAAAATATGAGTTTTAATGCACATTTTATTTGTTATTATGATCCCAAAACAAGGGTTTGACTTTCACATGTGCATTTGAAATTCATTTTATAGCGCTTTGACGACTCTACCCATAGATAATACACTATATAGGAAAATCTATTTTTTAATTAGGAATTCTATATAAATACATGTATTTAATTAGAGTAAATATATTAAAATAATGTTAAATTAATATATCGTTTGAAGTTGGTTCAACTTTTGATACACATGTTCCAGCTGACGCGTTCATTATTTCATTACATCCAATAACATGCCGAATCTACTTACATGTTGATTAATAGTATCTACATTATTATAAGGACGTAAGTACTACTCGTACTACTACTACTAACATACATATATAGAATGAAATACAGATGTATATTAACAGTACAAATGCTTAAATTAAACGTTTCTTGTATAATGAATATCTAGAACTTAAATATAATCGTATTGACTCTACGTTAAATTACCCACAAGAAGACGCCTATGGCAGAATTAATGCTTTCTTGTACGCCTGTCTTTTATTCAGTGTAATTTGCTACGTCATGCAATGTCATTAGAATGTTATTGCGTAAAATTCATAGAAAATTATAGCTTCAAATGTGTTAAATAAATTAATAATAATCAATAACGACTCGGACAGCAAAATTAAAGTTTTAAACATTAAATTATTAGATATGTAACAAACATATCAGTAACGATGTACATAACCATATAAATCTAGATTCTACTGTAACATAAATGCTAAATAAATTTATATAATTCTGAGAAGATAAAAAACTTTGAGTCGTTGGTCCTACGTCAAAATATCTTTAATTTATCATCGTATAAAGACTTACCTAATCGATGGTGGAATGACTTCACGCATATGTCTTTAAATATAATAGAACCTTACCCTCACTTCCTGTACCATTGTAGCTACCTCTTAAATCAAGAAACAAAAATAATTGCACAAAAAATACTTAAAAATACGTACTATTAATACGTATTTACACGGCACAACCACGACAAATATTTAAAGCCAATAATCCACTCGTGTAAGTCACGTTAAAAAGCGTCAAATGATCATAAACGCTGAGCGCGAGGGGCGCGCGGGCCACGCCTTTGTACGTGCTCTCAACATCCTATTAATACGAAAACAATTCGTCCCTTGTCGGTTATGGATTGTACTGCAAGACATGCTTACTGACAATGTATTTTTTTTATTTATTTTTTTGTTTTGTAGTATAAAAAACTTACCAAATTATTTTTTTATGTTTAAAACTAATTTTAATCATGATAAATAGGTATTTGCTACATAAAACACATTAATGTAGCTTTAATATAAAACGAATGTTTTACGCAGCGTCCAGATTCTTAAACCTATTTCCAATTGAATGAAATATGAAATTCGTGCATTGGTCCTACAGAAAATAATTTCGTCTATATGATACTATCGGAGTATTATGACTAGAATAGATGAACTAAAACGTACCTAATTTTGAAAACCTATTTTTGGTCTAGTGGAAAAACTAATTTCTTAAATACTTCCATATTAACCGATCTTAATATTAAAAAAATAAATCGCTTGATTTACAGCAAGACTTACTTATTTACTTAAAACAGCTTGATTTAGCCTAATTCAGATCCTATTCAATAGCCTTCATAAAGAACAACAAACAACAATATAAAGAGCAGCAGTGCCAAAAATCTATTACGTATTCGAACATTGTTTTTAAAACAACAGAACGCCGAAACTGGTGTATTTTTAATAAAAGTTATAAACCGCGTTGGCTGCCAGTGTACGCTAAGCGATCCCCAAAGACCATGCATATGCGCGCCGGCTGCAATCAGCGATTGCTCCCATTGTGGCGCAGATTAAAATTTTAGGGTTCAGCCGCTAATGTGATTGCACTCTTTCTCGCTACTCCAAAACAGAACCCGCGGAACCGGCCCGTATTCATTTAATCGTGCCTATCAGCCGCCCGAGTGTTATTTTAATCACATTCGATGTTTTATTATGTTGTCGCATTTGTTTGAGGGTTGATGGGTCATTCAATTGATTCGGTGTTTCATTTGCATATGTCGACATGTGAAATTGATTTTATTTGTGTTTACAAGGTTGTTCATTAATGGAAATTAAATGTATTTATCAAATTGCGTAATGCTTTCTATAATATCTAATTATATGTATTTACGCAACTTTAGATTTTTTTAAATACTCAATTGTATCCTATGCAATAGGAACAACACGGAAAGTTCCATATTTTTACATGGTCTCCATCTTTTCTTACTAACATGTTTATACATAAATATTTAAATTCATAGCAAATTATTATATCCAACGTTCATTCATATTGACAAAATAATAGCAGGCAGAATTATTCATATATTAGTGACTTATCTTGTTACTTAAGCAGTCCTTACATGTCGTCTTTTCAGCTATAGAAAAAGCGATATTGATCAGACCAGAGCGGCATAATTTTGCCAAATTACAAGAGGTTCTTGTTGTTGCCGTTCGGCACTGTGCTCATCATAAGGTGTAGTCTTTAACGAAAGATAACATACTCATCTATCACGATAACAAAAATTAAATACATGTATCGCTTCAAAAGTTACCACAAAATCACACTATTTGGGCAAAGAGGCCCGTTATACGGTTTATTCGTGTTCTATTTTTTTTTTGTATTGTATCAGCCCATATACGACCCACTGCAGGGCACGGGCCTCCTCTACAATCGAGAGTGCGATTGAGAGTGGTTAGGCCATATAGTCCACCACGCTGGCCTAGTGCGGGTTGGCGGACTTACATACCGTAGAAATTCTTTAAAATCGCTACGGTATGCATGTATGTATGTACGTGTTCTATTGTATGCACCTAATAACTTTATGGATTCTATAATAAATATTTAATATTATAAACGTGATATATACTCATTATTGGAAATACCGACAGGCCCCCCGTCGTGCTATATTAAATTTATTGCTGATTCAAATATTTTTTAAGTAATTAGCATAATATTGTCTAATATTTTATCCTGTTCTATGCGTGCTCTAGACCCTTACTATTATGAATGCTATTTGACTATACGAATTATTTCGAATATTAAAAGTAATAGTTATGGATTAAATTGTAGCCTAATGTAATATGCTGGAGGGAACAATAATTTAAAATCTAGGTTTTGTGGCGACAAAACAATGAGCGATTTTAGATTTTTTTTTATTTTAGGCTACAAAGTAATGGTGCGTAAAGCTAATTGTTATAATATTCTTGGACATCAATATTTGTGTCTTAAGGCATTAAGGTTTAGTAAATGCCGTGGCATGAAATTTGCCGGAAAGATAAGGGTGTGAAAACGTAAGATCATTTAGTTGACCAAAGTTGAAGGGTGGAACAAGAAGGCAGACCCTGATACCGTATGGAGTAGGTAAAGCAATTACCAAAAAAGAAAACATTTTTATTCTGAACCAGCTATCCCATATTGAAGAACTTAAATAAAAACTGAAATACAATAACTAATATAACTACCCTGTTCGACGCCAATAAATAAGTAAGATACACTAAAGATGTTCCTTTTACTTAAATGTGCAGCGAGATGAACCCGTATCTTAAGTTTGATCTGAAGCGTCTTAAAACGGAGGGATGCTAAGAGAAACGTCTACAACTTAAGAAAAATCAAGTGCTTCAGGGTTTATTCAAAATATTCGAACTTAGTTTTCTTTTCTTTTATTTTATTTAAACTCAGTTACCTAATTACTTAGTTGAATATATTGTTTACTTGGACTAAACAGGATTTCCACAGATAAAGGAAAAGAATAGGTAATTGCATTCTAATTTCTAATCACGATCACAGTATGCTAACCGACTTAGCCATTATAATATTATACCAAACAGTTTTTCGTACTTCTAGTTATACCCAAATAAAAAATACTCCTGATCTATCAAAACGCTTTCCCTCCATTAATATTCCATTCATACAACAACAAACAGTATTATAAAGAGATTTTCATTATGGCATTTCAATTAAGGGTCTCATATTTCCATCTGTCGGAGTGGAAGCTGTTGCCTGTAGCTATGATTGAATACACAAATTGATTGCTAGCGAGCATTGTTGTGCGAACGTTACGCCGATCTCAGCCACCAAAGTTGATTAAAACCAGCGCCCGGCTCCGACAAATGAATCACTCAATTGGACCACTTGCAATCGTTATTTAATTCACATATTTATAGCAATTTATGTAATTACTCTGTTGTTTATTGAAAGGTATTTTTGTCTATGAATTTGTGATTTTGTATACTTACGGCTGTAGTTTTTTGGTATTGGTTTCGGTATATTGTATTTTGGATTTTGCTTGTTCTTTAACATATAAAGGTAATGAACAAAAGTCAGTGCTGATGTTGGTTGTAGTGACTTATTAGTTACTCTCAACTTATTAGGTTTAAATAGACTTATGATTAACAATATTGTTGGATATGAGTGCCGGCCGACTAGGAGTTAAGTTGAAAGGGGATTAATAAATCGATATGGTAAACTACCAAAACATTGTATAAAGGTAGTAGGTTATACATTAGTTTAAATACTGAATATGTAAACCTGAATGATAATAAATTGATTAATAAACATAAATGCGAACGTAGTACATCTCATTTGAAATGAAATCTCCCGGGATTTTCGCTGATTTCCATTCGGCTCTCGTTTTAGCTGTGTATTCATTGAATATTTTTATATAATGTATTCAATATTCGATATTAATGTATTCAGCGGCGCCGGGCCGCAATTTTCATTTTGTAATTTTTACCGAGTGCGCATTCGGTCCGACAGCGCTTCTCAATATTCACAATAAATACCTCTCAATGTACTCCAGTCGAATAACTCCGATCGTTTAAAATTTAATCAACTTCTGATATCTTGCGAAAAAAAGGATCTTTAGCAAAAGTTGTTCTCTCTAGACCAAATGGAAATATGTATTGTAAAAACAATATGTATAACAAATTGATTACTTTATTGTATTTCAGTTGTGTTAAGTAAAATTAGTTTAATATAATTTTGAAATGCATAAATTTACGCCTCCGTTTGCAATATTCTTAATTTAGTTTACACACCCGAGCTTTTCCAGGCTCAAAAACCAATTAAAGATTACCTAGTGCGTGGTGGCCTGTTGGTAAGGGACCAGACGTGGCTGCCTACATGTTCACGGTGGTCGCGGGTTCAAATCCCAGGGCACACCTCTGACTTTTCGGAGTCATGTGTGTATTGATAGTCAATCACCACGCACTATAACGGTGAAGGAAAACATCGTGAGGAAACCTGCATACCATAGCGATTTGTATAAATTTCTATGGTATGTAAAAGTCTGCCAACCCGCACTGGGCCAGCGTGGTGGACTATATGGCCTAACCACTCTCAATCGTACTCTCGATTGTAGAGGAGGCTCGTGCCCTGCAGTGGGTCGTGTATGGGCTGATACAGTAAAGTACAGTAGGTGTTATAGAAAGTGACAACATTGCAAAATATCAACATTATTGACCAAAATATCCAATAGCAAATGAAAGGTGAAAGGTGAGCTGAAAGTTTGACAAGTGTTGATCACTCGGCACGCAGATTGTTTGCTCCATATAATTTTATAGAAGCCGCGGGGGGAGTGCGGGGGTGGGACGAGCCAAATGAAAAGTCCGGTTCGGGCAGAACAGTTAAAATATTATCCCAAACAAATCCGCACAAAAGAAACACATTTACCTAATATATCTCATTCATTCTTGTTTATTAGCCCCAACATTATTACGTAGAATAGCTTCACGTACAATTTTAGCTCTTTATCTTACTGATGTCTTTTGACATTCTCCCCATTATTATGGCTTTCAATTTTTTATTCGCAGTTACAATGGCTTTTACTTTTGCATTGCAATTTAAACTGCTTGTATTAATATTAATATACTATACAATACACAATTACACAAAGACAAACAATATCAACAGCACCAATTACTTCCTCGTTATTTAGCAATTTATTAATTCTACACAAAATAACCGATGTTATTATTGGTGTTGCTATGGCACTCTAATATCCAAGCAAGTCTTAGATTTTTTAAATGCCTAACACTTTAAATGCTTCTTCTTCACTCCTCTCTTTGTATAGCTACATTAATTTCACCACAATTTAGCATCCTCACCTTGTTAATCCTAAACAAACTAACTTAAACTAATGTTGACAAGTTACTCAAACCTCCAAGCGTGTGCATGTATATAAGATAAGATTTTCTAATAGCCTGGATGTTTTAAATGTCCCTCCTTTACTTATTCCTTTGCACACAATAGCTGTCAGGCAGAAGTCAAAATTGTCCATGAAGGAGTCCCCCTTGCATTTATTCTGCGGTGACACCGATAATTAGGGAGGTGCGTGGCGCGGCCTAGAGAAGTAATCAGTCTTGCACCTGCATACACCAAGACCTAAAGCTTATAGAACTGACATGTTCGCCTTATTTGTGCCGCCGTAACATCATGCGTTTTTTTCTCCTTCTCCGATTCTCTAATACGGTGGTCAATTCTGACCTACTTTTACTTATTCTTGTATAGCTCTCTTCTTTTTTTGCCTTTTTTGAAGATCTTGTTGTATGTGTGTCTGTGTCTATTTGGGCAAAATCATTACCATCACATTCATCATCATCATAATCATTACATTAGGTCGTATTAAGTCAATATTTTTCTTTCCATTTCTATATTCGTACAATTGCTAGCGACTGTGAGGTCGTGATTCTCTGTGAATATTTATCGAATCAATAATTTACTATACGTTACAGAATCAAAAATAAGAGTCTGAGATTAAGTCGATGGCAGATATAAAACCACAGTTTAAAATAACCAAAAACAGACTTATTTATTTAATAAATATATAGTATTGCTGTTTCATAGACGCTAGTACTAAATAAGCCCAGGTATGATAATGCTTCAATAAGCCATGACTTTTGGAATTCCACAGGCCTGAAAAACTTTCAAGAGATATTACTTGGCAGTTGATGCTAAGTGTTCCGTGAAACTAAGTGTACCGTGATACCTGATATCCACAACACTTAGGAGTCATAAGTGCATTGCCAGACTATGATCATAAGTGCTAGTAATAAAAACATATGCAGCGTGGCGGGCTAGAAGACCAGTGTCATCAACCTACCCTTTTCAGCCTTCCACGGGGTACCCAAACGGGAGCTTAACAGCTTTAATACACTCTCTAAAAAAGTAGAGATCTTTGACCAACCCCGGCAAGAGAGTTGTATAGTACTACCGACAGGACTGTCGGTCTTCTGTAGAAAAATAGTTCCTACACCAATGTAAATTTTCAATCGGTAGTGTACACTGCCTACAGTCATATCCTCCTGCTTTCAAACGCTGATCGATTCTGCTACCTCTAAGGTCGATTACAAAGCACGTGTTTTGGTGAATGATTTGCGTATGATAAAGCCGGTTCTAGCGCATAAAATCCACGTGTATCTTGCGGCATAAGCCTTACCTGTAACAATCAGCTGGGTGTAGGGCATTAGTTGATGACGTCACGCGTTGCCGCGTCTCGCTGTCGCTCCGCAACGACGCACCGCAACACGACGCGCCACATTGTTGCCGGTGACACCTAATTCCTCTAAAAGATTGAAGTTGCCATTTCACGGTGGTAAGGTGAATAAGCGAAAAATATGTCCTTTTGTTGCACTTTTTACATATTGTTTAATATGTAAAAGGGTGTGATACCATGTTTTCTCATGTTTCTAGCTTCATTTTTCCACCGCAATATAAATACAGTCGTTTAATACTTTGAGTAAATGTTTGCAATATTTGAGTTATTAGTTAAATATTTCAATTAAAATTGGGCAGTTTTGTGGCATATACTTAGATATACGAAGTTCCTAATGACACATGATAATGGTCAAAGAATAGACTTCTAGATAAGGACACAGTTATCGGAGTGGTACATGTTTAATTGTACGATATTGCGATTTGAATCTGGAATATAAGTCACGATCCAATATTGTTCACCAACAACGCGTTTACTACCAAAATTTATCGCTCGGTGGATTTAATAAAAATTTAATAAAAACATGAAATGTAAAACACGTTAAAAAATACAAATACAAATAATCAATATCTGGTCATTGAGATATAATCGGAATTACTTAAAAGAAAAATGTTTATAAAAGTAGAATAACAAAAAAAAAACAAACTTACTTTAAATTAGGTACATGATATATTTATTATGTGATAAAATTTTGTGGGAATGGACAAATATCAAGAACAATGTGTCAATGACACGTTTTCTAAACAAAGAAAATCACATCTTAATGTACACTTGACATCGATTATTTTAATGAATACAAAGCAAAGTTCAGACATGAGCAGATAGTGTTAGTTCAGTTACTCGTAGCACAACATGTTTATGAGCGAGCATAGACGCATCGTGGCGAAATAAAAGGAACAAAACAATCGTAATATCAACATAAAACGAATGAATGTGCAGCTCCATTGTTGTTCCTACAAAATATCCCAATTATGTTGCGGTGGAAGAGAGAATATAATCAAAGTGATCCCATTCCTGCAAGGAGGAGGACTCCAGAGGGCGCGGAATGAAAAATTTTAATTCCGAATGCAGTTTGTTAAAGAGCGCACAATAATGGAGAATATTCGCCGGGAAGCGGATAACACACAAAAGGGTTCCTTTTTTTTGTTTATGTTCATTAATTACTTGTTTCAACGGATTTGGTGCTCGCTGAAATAATACCTACGTCGGAATAGTGGCTCGGGTTTTTTCGGCGGAAAATATGAATGAGGTTTTTAGCATGTGTGACACTCGCTGTTTTGGTAATTGAAAATGTCTATATTTATTGTAGGCACAATTTTTTTATTACTTTCAGCTTCTTACGTAATGTGCTTTGTCTAAAATGTGAAGACATCTGACATAGGCAAGCGTACTCGTATGTACTTATTTGCAAATATTTATTTTTGATTTGTCACTTATAATATTGAAAAATATGTACGTTAATAAGCGGAGACATTTGTATTTTGAACTCCCATGTACTAACATAAACCTTTGTTTAAGCTTTTCTAATTCTAAGAAACCTGATAGCGCATTATGGTCAATTGACTCAAGTGCTAAACTTAGCTGACTACTACTTACTGAATTCCGATGAATGTTCATAAAAATAGCTGCAGAGCAAAGAGGCGGTGGAAAGACGAGCTAGAAGAATTCTAACCAAAACTATCTGCAAATGGAAGTAAATACCTTCGTGAAATAATAATGGAAGTAATTACCTGTATTTGTGCCCCTATTTTAGGCGGAAGATATAATCAACCTATACATAATATGATTAGGATTCGTCTTTTAAAATTTGATGTCATATTTATTCAAAACCAAAAAATATTGGTCAATTAAAAAAATTGTATCTACGATTTATGATTTCGATCAAAATAATATCCGCAATTTGGTTTACACCGCAAAACTTTCCGTACAAAATAAATCAACCCAGTTCCAAACAGAATTCAAACATTTCTAAATTCACCGTGGAAACTAGTTAGAGTTTTAAAATAAACCACTGTGAAAGTAGGAACGTAAAACGTATAAAAAACCCCAGTTTCAGACGCACACCTCAGTCTAACCGTACGCCGGCTGGTGCACGTTTTAGCCGGCTAATTACGTATACGCAAAATAGAGTAACCATTGCCGCAAACGTGGCCGAGCCCGACGGCAGCGGAACGCGCGGAAAAACGGCCAATCCTTTAATTAAAGCTGGACGTAGCGGTCACAGTCAAAGATACGTTTAGATTGGGGTGGCATGCTCCACCGCTCTGCACGGACAAACTAGAAATGAAGTTTTAATTTAAATGTTGTAGGCGTAACAAACTATCTATTCACGAACCTGCGTAGCTATCGTTAAGATTTCTGTCATCGTTTTAGGAAGATATTTATTTTTTGGTCAGATGACCTGGTAAAGGTCGCGGGACGTCGCTGGATGCAGGCTGCCTTCAACAGGTCACTGTGGAAATCATTAGGAGAGGCCTATGTTCAGCAGTGGACTTCCTTTGGCTGATGGATGGATGATGGATGATTTATTCATAAAACTGTAGTGGCGGCCTGTATTACCACATGGTATGACTACAGTTTATCATTCTCTTAAGAGGTTTACTATTCTATCCCTTTCTATTATTGTGTTATTGATTAGTATCCAGGCATGTTTTAACATAAGTTCGCGTATAAGTGAATTCCAAATCATTGTGTATCTAATTTATGTGAAATGATACATCACAAAAATATGGTCTTTTATTGGCCGGTACTTCGTACTTATGTGGTCTCAACGAAACGTGGTTTTAAAATTTTACAACCGCTTCCTTGCTTAGATTTTGTCAATTTTAGGAAATCATTTAATCCCAATAAAATTAATTCCCCCCTCTGGCCTCTTAGGTTTGAAATCGCCCGCCTACAAAGTGGACGGACGACCTAGTTCAGGTTGCAGGAAGTCGCTGGATGCAGGCCGCTTCCAACAGGTCGATGTGGGGATCCTTGGATGAGGCCCTTGTTCAGTGGACTTCCTGTGGCTGAAGAGAGAGAGAGAGAGGTTTAAATCAAAGAAATTTACTTACACTACATATTGCACCAAGAAGTCGGTGTGGCAATCGTCTTATATTATGAAATGAACAAATTCCTACAAGATTGGTATAATCAGCGTTAGCGCGTCATTTTTGTATGAAAATCCGTATGAGTTTGGCGTATTTTACATTTTTGAAGCAGTGAAATCGACATTTCCAAACACCTATTCAGCTTTTTTATGTCTGTCTAGACAGTCAATCTTTGTTTTAAACTTTGCCGAAAATATATTTACCTTGTATAGTTTAGCTCCATATAACACCTGTCCCGCTTTCCATAAAGAAACCCATGGAGACCCTGTTTAAACTAATTTCTATCAGGCCGCTTCATCTGGAGTAATTACTTTTAGTCTTTGCTCTTTGCTAATTTACAGATGTTTTGGTAAACGTCCGCTCAAAGCTATCTCTCGTTTCCATTTAATTTAACACTTGCACAAATTATCACTTTTACGTTTTATTTGTGCGACAGAACGCATTTAAATGTGAACCACTTTTAA
Source organism: Theretra japonica (assembly GCA_033459515.1). Lineage (NCBI taxonomy): Eukaryota > Metazoa > Arthropoda > Insecta > Lepidoptera > Sphingidae > Theretra > Theretra japonica. The sequence continues at coordinate 4,847,070 of CM065937.1, forward strand.
ATGGAGAAATTAATTTCTTATATTACTTTTTGTGACAATTTCTAGGTGTTATTCAACATACAAAATATGTGCAATTTAAAAACAGAATTTATAAATATTCCGTTTTTGATAAGTGTTTAAGCCAAAAGATGATGTAAATGATTATTGGTTTTTAAGGTAAGTGATATTGGCTGCAATTCTAGAAACAATGCTTTATTACGAGTATAAATATAAAATTTAATGAAAAAGTAAAACTCTTGGGAAAACTATGGTAGGCACTTGTAACACATGATTTATTACTATGGGACTACATTTGTTCATATTTGTTTAATTTCGACAAAAAAAAAATTCCTTGATGAATAGCAAAATTTATAGATACTAACATAAACCCTAAGTTTATTACCATAAACAATTTATCCGCAACACTAATAGAATCACGTGGGCGAATTTTAATCAACTCTTAATGAATAGACGTCGGTCGGTGGCGGAGCGCCGCTCACCGCAAATCTACTAAACCTGTGTCACGGCGAACCTTGGTCCTAATCTTTTATTGTAGCCACAAACGCCGTGTGGACTAATTGAAGTACATTGATTACATTTCCGGTAGACGAAATCTGTGGACGTTTGCAGCTGTGTTTCTCAATGTATTTCTCTTCAAGTTAATCGGTTATTATTGATACTTGGTCGAAAAATATTAACAACTACAGCAGGGGACTTCTTGAAGCTACTACACTGCTGAAAATAGACATCGTTCAGAGATCATCAAGAATGGTTATTGGTTGTTCTTGAAATGGTTTCGTTTTAGACTTTAGGTGTCCAGTGTCCACTCCCTATCAACTCGCATGAACACCATGATGTTGGCTTAGGCAATAAACATTTGATGTTTACGTAAAATTCTGCCTGGGTATTATTGAGATGTAGACTTCGACGAACTAGGATTTAGGTACATATTTATTAATTAATTTGTAGCATTAAACATATAACTAAATATAAGAAACTACACGTAATACTAATCTTTAAAAAACTTTTAGGACTATGCTTGTAGGTGATTCATAAGGCTAATTAATAGAATTAGCCTCAATAATACTTAATTGATTTAACATTTTTAGGTGGTAGAGCCACGCTGTTGTCAGTCATGACTCAGTATGAATAGGCAGGCTCGTCCAGGGTGTTACGACTGTCTCACAGGAAATCGACATGAAGCGACAGATTTGCAGTCACGTTTCGTTCGGTGAGTGAGATTACCGGATGCCCAATACCCCTGTCCTCTTCCCATGCTTTTTCCGCTCCCCTCCTGATTTTAAAGGCCGGCATCACATCTATGAACCAAGCGGTAATGAACCAAGATGGTAATGGGCGGCAGTGATCACTTGCCGTCAGGTGACCTGTTTACTCGTTTGCCGGACCTGTGCAATAAAAAAATGTACATGTTATTAGGTATTTTTATTTCATAAATATTTATTCATCAATTGAAGTGTTTTCTTTAATTGAACAATCAATTGTAATTTGTAAGACTTCGTTCTCATCATCCATCACTGCAATGCAGTTGATGGTAACTGCAGTGAAATCGATACGGAATAACCATCGACAAGGAATGGTTATGGATACAATAGGGTATTTGACTCGATCTTTTTATTGCATTCATCAAAAGGTATCCATATCCAAAATCTAGCGAACAAACAATTTTATAAATCCATTCAGAATTGAACAAGTTACAAACGTTTTAAATCTTGTAGTAGGAGTAAAAGAAAAGAGATGTAAAACAAAACTGTGACGTCACTAGTTTTATCATTACAGTGTAAAAGAGACGGTAAGATGTACCAACTATACTCCCACTCTTTTTGTAAAATAATAATATTTGCTCCATGTTACAAGCTACTTTAATATTGTTTTGACAGAAATGTTTTATTTTAGTTGTATTTGTATTTGTACACAAAATAATAAAACAAATCGATCATAGTCAATACTCTATTATTACAGCCTGGTGGTAACCGGGTTTATATAGGCTCAGGTCCAGAGTAGCTACGCACTTACATCCCTTACTCAGAAACATTTACCAGCATCATGTATGGTGGTCGTTATCCCGCGTGTGAGAGCTTTATAAGCTTTATATGTAATACTTTTCAAGCTTGTGGGTTCTTTGGACTTTATTTTTCATGAATCTATTACCGAACACATTTTCTCTACATTACTTAGCAACGGTGTGGCTTAGGTATGCAAACATTTTAAATATTATCGCTATTTTTGTACTAACTTATCGTAAGCCCGATTTAAATTACCTGCTATAAGCAATAATCGAAATCACACACAAACTATTGAAACGGTAGTTGGAACAATACAATGTTTGGGCGCTGGGAGAGCATATCAGATATTCCAAAGGTGAGAACATCTGTGTGGCGAGCGGCGGGTGGCCGAGGGGTGGCGGCGGGGTGCGGGGGCGGCAATTATTGGGCAAATGTAATAGCGGCATTGTGATAGAGGGCGGCTGAGCTCAGTCGCCGAGCGGCGTTGATTAGTGCACAGTAATGATGTGGAGTAGACTTTGGAATACAAATATGTGACAGAAATTTCTTTGGCAATATCGAAAAATCATCATTCTGTCATATATCCAAATTATAGGTAGAGCTGGAAAAATCGTTTTTGTTAATGTGGGATTTTGGCAATTGTATTTATAATCACAGTACACAAAGTATTACTAGGCCCACAACGCCTTGTGTAGTAGCATACATATACCTAGTCAGGTCATAAATTCTGTCACATGAAAATATAAAATAATTGGAACAAGTTTATTCATTATGTAACCATTTATATACCAAAATGAACTTAACAAAACATAGATTCTTATGACACTAAAATTTATTCAAAATGACCTCCGTGATTTTGAATACAGGCCTTCAATCTGCGCGGCCAGTCGTCTATCGCAGCACGAACGAGGTCCATGTCAATATCGGCGGCTGCCTTAATCAAGGATGGCTTGAGTGACTCCAAATTGGGATGAGGCTTTGAACACGCCTTTTTGAATCTTGTTGGAATACCCAGTGCCTGTTATTGAACATGGTATGAGAAACAGGTTTCACAAGGTTCGTCAGGACTGTATTTTGATACACAACTGCATTCGTTTTTACACCTTTCTCACAAAAATGTACCTCTGTTACGCCCCAATAAGAAACTCCCAACTATACCATGAGCGAGGATGGAAAATGACCTCGTTGGACACGCGGAATACGGTTGCTCGCTTCTTCACTACTGTGTGCGTACACCTTATCATTTTGCTTGTTGTAGCTCTCTTCTACGGTAAAAAATGTTTCATCCGAAAAAACTATTTCCCGATATTTTTTTCCCGCGTACCGCTTCAACAAAGCGCGGCATCTCTTCAGTCTCAGGTCCATTAGACGAGCATTCAAACGATGTCCTGTTTTTCTTCGATATGCCCGAAGCCCTAAGTCTTCATTTAAAACCCTTTTCACCGTGGTTCTGCTTAACCCCATCTGAAGGGCCAACAGTTTCTGCTTACGTTTGGGATTTCTTTGAATTCGCGCGTTCACAGTTTTTATCACTGCTGGAGTCCTAACAGACCGAGGGCGACCAGATGACCTGTCATCTATACTAGAGTCTTCATTGTATCGTTTGATGGTACGATAAACGAATCTTTTGGTTATATTCAAATTTTTCAGTATGTCAAAAATTTGAATTGGCGCGTAACCGCAACGATGCAACGCAATAACTGCAACACGGTCTTCTTTATGCGTCCACTCCATATTTAAAAATGAGTAAAATTCTAAAAAGTATACATTTTTATTTTCATGAACAATTCGAAATTTGAATTCAATAAACTTTTTTGTGGCCAGCATTCTACAAGAAAAGTTTTTACTATGTGACCTGATTGTGTAATATAGCAATTAGTAAACCAAATCGATTACAAGTGTTAAAGTTCAAATGATGGAACCTCCGGTTTAGGGCAGCTTGGATAATGTGTGAACCTGTGAAATAATTACGTCTCCTTAGTGTCAACAGATGGACGGACGACCTGGTTAAGGTTGCAGGAAGTCGCTGGATGCTGGCCGCTTCCATCAGGTCTATGTGGCGATCCACGGGGGAGGCCTATGTTCAGCAGTAGACTTCCTGTGGCTGAACAGAGAGAGAGAGAGTTTCAACAGAACTATTCTTTACATCGTTTATTACCCGTCGTGTGCAGTACAATCATCACCCCGTGATATTACCTTACAAGAACAACAAAAGAGACGAATGTTTCTATGAAATAACATACAGCCTTGCAACATTTACAACCAATCACTTTGCGGCGGTAACAATCTTTGGTCTTTTTTTGCCTTATAATTGAAAGTTAATTACTTATACACCTTTATTCATAAATAATGTTATTTTTTACTTTAAAAGACATAGTACCTGGGGATTACGAGACATCAAGGCACTTAATGTATCTTAATTATTCGTTGGCATGACGATTACTACTGCGAAAGAAACTTATTCCTTTTGTCAATATCACTAATAATAAAATTACATAAATGTAATATTTGTCGCGTCTCCACGTCATTTTTAGTTCCTGATTATATTTGCGACGAGCCACGGACACGCCCCCTTCCATCCCCTATTATGCTCGTGTTCAATCGCAAAAGGACATAGTCGACGGCAATATGTAAAATAATTTCATCCTTAAACAGTTATAATAAGTGTTATAGTCACAACAAATATTTCATTATGTAAGTACATAATTCTGTTCTGTTTCGATCTGTCTATAAAATAATACACTTTGCGCTTTGTCTGGAAATCGTTGAAAAGCAAGTGATGTTTTAGCATTCAATGAATTTAATTAATTAAAATCTGCTTTTTGTTGATTGATGCGATTGTTATGTTGGAATTTAAGTTCATTTTAACACAATAATGTTCGGCGCGTAATCGTAATTAAAAGTTTTGAACAAGTTGTGCAAGTTTAGGTTAAATGTAATACTTTATTTATGGCCAAATTGTTCAAGTTTGGGTAAAATCTATTACTGTAGATTGAAAAGTTATTGAATAATAATCTGTCATCAATGATTTTAAATAAAAATACGTAATAATGACTGTTGTGGTGGAATGTTTAATGCATATTTCCGGTATTCAGAAAGAAGGCAGAGTTAAAAGTTTATTTTTTATTGTGTGTGCAAGCACGCACCGGCGACGGGCGTGCTGCGAAGTTTTTGATTGTGAACAATGGTGATGCGCGTTAGTCGTACTGCAAAGAGGTTCTATTGTTTAATGCAACAATTAGCCGTGAATTCTGGCCGCATGAAAGAAACTGACCAAGTCCACGGCACCGCGTCGTACTGCGGTTGAACCTACTTGATACTATGAAATCGCACATATTTTTGAATGTTTTTTTATTGGCAAAAACAACGAGATGAGTGGATCACTTATCTGCCCTTAAATAGGAGAAATGCCACTGAGAAATTATATTTACTAAGCACTAAAGGACAATGCACTGCACTCGTCAGTGCGTGGCATTAGCTGTTAAGTTTCTTAATGGCCAGTGACCACTGGATACAACAGCCTTCAAACTGTAACACAGCCCTATTACTGCTTGGCAGATGTACTCTCATAGGCATATTATGAGAATATGATTTTAAAATGAAGATAAATAGAGTGATAGAAAATCTGTTAGATTTTTGGTATAGCAGAAAACCTCATGCTTCCTGCTAGAGCTTGCACGAATGACAATAGTTTTTGGGCGGGTTAGTTTTAAGACTCAGAATAATATGAAGGATGAAAGCCATGACATTCACTTGGCTCGTAATAGTTATATGGTAGAGTCGCGCTAGTAGTGCTGTCACATAGAAAATTCAAATTACAGCTTTCATTTCATATTTGTTAACGACATTGTAAGTGGTCCACCTAGTTCTATTTCTTCCCTTACCACCTAAATTCACAAAGGCCGTCGACGCACCTGCGATTGCCAGGTGATGCAGTTGATACTGGGGATAACCAATTATCTTGTTTGTAGTACGTATCCAACATTATTTTTATTTTGTAAGAATAACCATTCATAAAATGGAAATCTTTTTTTTTACAATATTGTTCATTGGTTATATCTGATTTTTATTTATAGTTTTACTGGTGGTAAGCCTCTCATGTGTGAGAGGCCATCTGGTACCACCAGGTACCACCATAGGTCCATAGGTACCACCGCATTGTCTATTTCTTCCGCCAAACAGCAGTGTAAACGCATTGTTGTGTTCCGGTTTGAAGAACATTGCAACCAGAGCAGAACAATGAGACTTGGCGAGCGCAGTGCAATGCCAAGCATTGTATTTCAAGGTGTTTTTGGTTCTGTTACTCTCCATGAGCGGTCGTATCGTTAACCATCAGGCGAATGGCATGCCCGTCTCGTCATTAATTGCAGTAAAAAAACAATTACTGAACCACAATTAGGCACCATTTTGTATTTCATCGGCCACATAACGGACCCCATTTTTTTACTTATATTGTCTTATCAAGCCATTGATGTGATGATGTGATTTATTAGCCACATTATCGTTCAAATATCAATACTTCGCGGTCGCGGCATACATATTTCGGGTAGGCGGGCACCGCGCTACGTTAGACCACTGGACGGAATACTACCTATGTATGCTAAACCTAGACTACGGGGTGATGCTTTTCTATTATTATTCATCATAATAATAATCCAACCCGTGGGGCAGATCTCTACCACGATCGAGACTTCAACTGAAATAGGTTAGGTTATAGACCATAACGATGGCTTAGGTGCGGATAGGAAGACCTCACATAATTACCATTAAAATCTTGAGATTTCCTAGATGCGTAGATTTCCTTGCGATGTTTCCTTTTACGTCTTCTACGTGCGTGGAAGTTTATTAACAATACACACATGTAATGTTAGAGATGTGCCTTCGGATCTTAACTTATCGGTTGGTGCCTCTAAACGGTTGCCAATAGACGACGCACTTATTTATCAAAAAGGCTGCAAAACCTATTTATCCATTTTATTTTATGATAAAATTGTTTTAGTTATTCCATTGCCCAATCGGATCCTTCAAACCCAATAATCACTAGACCTTTAAAAATTATTACAAGTTTCATTAAGAAAAAAATTTAATGAAGTAGCTCACACACATTAATAATATGAATTATCATGTACTTAATTTTCTCATTTAAGTACTTAGTTTTTCTTGGTGATTAATTTTAATTATATAAGTGTATAATAGCCATATGTTGTAATCCTAATTACGTGTTTAAAATACTGAGGATTATGCCATAATGAGTGCAAAAATGCAACACTCTGTAGATGGTCGGAGGCAGTCCGGCCGAACGTAGCTCGGTGTTTTCATATTTTAAATAAAGCAACTGCCGAAACAATGATCAATTTAGCAATCACAGCGCTGCCGTTCTGTTCCTTATGAGCATACACGTAAAACGGGTTGCTCAGGGCTGACCATAGACAACGAGTATCTTTCTAGACACCTGAAGTTCCCGTCAAGATAATTACACAGAGCTGTAGAGTTTAAAAAATAACAAACTCAATTTAGGCAAACCGTAAATGTATTCGAATGATTTGAGCACTCACATAAATGGTTAAATTCTACTGAATTCTACATATTATGTTAATTTATATTTTATTTGATTTTTTTCACTAAGACACAGAATTAGATGCTATCAGTGTCAATTCCACGCTGTATATTTGAATGGCTTTATGCATCGACACCCCTGAAACCAAAAAAAAAATGTCTATTCCACGTTTACCTACAGCCGGTGGTTTGCGCCAAAAAAGTTTTCCTTATTTTCCATTGTGATGCTCTTTTGTTTTATGCGATACGAATGCTTAGGATACTCGGTTGCTTTTATAAATTGAAGAAGAGTTTGTATTGTTTGCGAATGTACCACGGTTTTAGGGTTATTTTTGTGTTTCATTTGTTTTTGGAACTTATCTTTTGTTAGGCTTTACTTTAGAGAACATTGTGACTAATTTGCACTTATTAGAAGTAGTTGCGTTAGCGCGTTTTCATATGTTTTTTTGTAGCGCAAAATTTTGCCCTTTTTTTAAATGAGCTTTTTCTTACTATAGAGTATAAACATGAACCTTTTAAATTATTTATATTAGGTTATGGTTGGCATCAGTAGACCCCTGACCCGTCTCATTCGGAATTCGTTACATTAGCACGGGTCACTACGGCGGGTTTTAAAAGTTCGAAATAGATATTTCTTAAATTATAAAAAAATCAGTAGGACTCTTATGCGGCTTAAGCTTATGCATGGAATTTCGTGTCCCACACCTAAATTTCCTGTAAACGAATTAGGCGAATATATTTTATATTAAATACATTGCTATGCCTTTTTACTTAGTTAAAGCTAGCTTACTATTGTTAATATATCATACATCTACAAACGAATAATCAAGGCCCAAGAGAATCTAATCAAAAGATAATTAGTTGCACGCAGACAGTACGGCGTAGTTTCTCCACTCTGCAGTTTCGTAAATAAGTATTTTCCTACACGGTGATAGACATCAGCCCTGGTGTCTTCGGCGAGGCGTGACGTCATCAACTAATGCACTACCGCCGACCTCATCAAGGCGCAGGTGTTCGCAGCCACGCCGTACGTTGAGAAATAATTACCGGCTGGAAAAGATGGGATGCGCCTCCTCATTATTTAAGATCGTACACAATGTGCGGTTGTAAACACACGTGTATTGTCTACTGAATAAACTGTAGCCTCTATTTTTTCATATACGAAACTGGCGAGGTGGCAGGTTTGAGTAGTGCTGCTTTTATATGCGCAATTTGTAGGAAAGTTTGGATCGTCTTATATGATATATCTTCATATAACGTGAGAATAATTTAAATAGTTATCTATTACTTTCACAAGCACCTCAAAATTTTGTGAAAAAAAATCATTTTAAATTAGTACGCGGATTTTTGTGGGTACTTGCCAAAGTATCGGTCAACATTAATAGGTTTGACAAAGTAGAAATACCTGATTTAGTATCACCTTTTTGTCTACAAGTGCTACACCGTATTATTTTTGTATTTTATTCTGACTATACAGTTCACGAGGGAAGTTAGCTGTTAAAGCGAAATAAAACATCATTTTGTAAACACAATCTATAACAAAACAACTCTCCTCGCGTTAGTAGAATTCAAATGCGTGACGTGAATTTCGACCAGCTGTCGCACCAGATTAGTGGTGTCCACATTGGTGTGAACAATTAGCTCGAATATCTTGAGCTGTTCCAGAGCCTTCCATGCGTCCCTGTGCTTCACAGCCACGTTGAATAACTCGTTCAATACGTCCCGAGTTTTCTTTATCATGCTCAGTATAAAACCCGCTCTATAAGGCGGTTGCTCTCTATTTTTATCTTTCAACTCTTGAACAGATTTAATTTTCCTTTCAGTGTCGAAGAGAGTTTGCTGCACTAGTGTTGAAATTTTATTCTTCAAATTAGTGTCTTTCTCCTCGTCTTGGAAGCTGGTTCTTAGAATGTGTTCTTTGGAATTAAATTTTCCTTTAGCGAGCCCGTCTCTTCTTATTACGTTTGTTTTCTTTGTGTTTGAATGTGTTTTGTGGCTGCCTTGGGTCATTTTGTGTCGTTTATTTGGAGTTATGTCTATCAATCTAATTCCTACGCATTCTGTAAATATGTAGGTTGTCCCTAAAACAATGACAATCAATATTTTAAGATGCGAAATAATATTATGAAAAGTCGGATGGAAAGTAGGAACTATCAAAAATATTTTATTATTCACGAAAAAATATAAAAATATTTTCTAATTCCGAATAATAATTTAGTGATTTAGTATGTTATTGCAAATATTAGGTACTCACATAATGTTGTAACCAGTATCCTCATATTCACATTGCTTGTTTGTTTTAGTTATTGCGCAGCATAACATTAATTACATACGAGCCCAAGCAAAACACATAATTCCAAAATAATTATGATTACACGACATTAATGAGCTGTTATTATCAAATGAATTTTAATGCGCCTCATAAAATTTCTCGCACAATCCACTATATTCAATTTATAGATTGTTTTAAATCCATAAAAAAATCACACAGAAATATTAAATAACTATGTGTGATGACAATTCTAATGTTGATTAAATTTTACTCAATGGTAGCTTTACTTACTGCCGTATTCACCATATTTGTCACCAGTTTGATTACCATACGAATGATTATGATTTTCCTAATTAGTATGAATGAAATATGCTCAGGTTCTAATAATAATATGTAGGCTAGCTTATATTTAGCAGAATCTGTTATAAATGTCATTGGCTGATAATAATCTAAAAAAAATTATATTATCTTTTGACAAAAAGTTTTTAGATTGGTGTGTCGATTGTCAAACACTATTTGATCGAGTGTGGAAAAATTTTCAGTAATGTCTGTATTAAAATTAATAAAACGTTTAACACCTTTGCTTACTCGAAGAGTTGCGATCAGAAAATGTCACAGTGTATTTGGTATAAAAGATTTAATTCATCAAGAAAAGGTAATTATTTAATACCTACAATTTCATACTTTAAAAATGTAAAGATCCTATTGTATAATTATTCATTTGCATTTGCAAAATTAGACCTTTCTCAGGAACTTCTCTTTGATCTTCATCATCGTCTTAAGCTTTAGGAAATCAGTTTCGGAACATAGGGCTTTCTATGGGTATTGCCAGAACGTCCTTTACGAAGCAGTCGGCATCTTGCCATTCCAATATGCTTTTGAATAAATGGAAAATAGAATCCTAGTTCCATTCCTTTATTTGTAGCTCCGTTGATTAGCCTATTTAGACTAGATATAATATGACTGTTTTTTTGGGAGCTGTACCATCCTCTCGTAAAATACCTGTGAATAAAATAAGTGACGCAATAATCTCTGTTTCCATATCCCATTTATTTTAATAATCGCAAACGACCTTCGATAAATTAGGTTTTATGATTGGCCATGGACAGAGGTGATCATTGAAGTAAATCCATTGGTAGTTAGTTTTTCCGTTCTGGTGCTCGTTATAATATGGCAAATTTGTTCCGCAATAAACTTACTGCTGGACACAAGCCTTGAGTAACGCAACTTCTTAAATATGCACCATTTTTCCCAGCCGGACAACTTTAAAATATGCCCAGTGACTATGAATAATCTTGATGTAGCTGTCGATATAATTAAAAAGTATTATTTAAATGAACATATCCTCGTGCGGGCTCGTAACATGAACCTTAGTAATGATCGTGCAGTCGACGAATACATTCTTAGTTTACTGAAACAAGGTAAATATTTGTAAAAGCATTATATTTTCTAATATGACTTGAAGGTTTTATTGTCTGTGGGATCAATTTTAAGCGGCTCAGAATCGTACCTATAGGTAAGTTCCCAGTTTTATTATGAGTTATTTTAATGAAAATGACGAGAGGGTCAAGTAGCGCGCCTGATTGTATGGGTCACGCCTGTCCATAAGCAAGAGCAACTACTCAACAGTTATTAATAGATGCTTAACTTCACTGCGCTCGTCACTCCGTAATATTAGTTGTTAAGTCTCATAATGCCCTTAGCCCAGTATTACGTAGCTACAATATTTTTTTAAACAGAACCCAAGACTGTTGTGTTTATTGACCGAAATAGATAAACCATTAGTATCTTTAAGTACCTTGAGTAAATCCTTATTCACAAAAGGATTAACGTACAACTCGTACCTACATCATTTTGTACTATCATAAATTAAATCATTCTCCAACAAGTACTTACAAGTGCTGTGCCAACACCACGTACCTCCACGAGGATGATGACGTAATATTACAGAAGAACTTTATATTAATTTTAACATACATACATAACCACACGCCTTTTGTCCAGAAGGGGTAGGCAGAGGTGCTACTAGAACACCCATGTTTCGCCTTGTATATTCCGTCCCACGATGTGATAGGGGGCGAGCCTATCGCCATATCGGGCACAAATTCCTGCCTCCGGGCTAATAATGAATAGAAAAATCCAATATCACTTTGCCCGACCCGGGATTCGAACCCGAGACCTCAGCTTTGCAATCATACCGTAGTACCACTACGCCACCGAGGCAGTCATTATAATTATTATATTAATTTTAAATTATAGGTAATTCGCTGTTTGTTAAAACGGAACAAGATTCGGTGGTAGGAGTGTGTATAAGTTACGCGAGCAGTCCCATCGATGCGAAAAATTTAAGGCATTACGCTTTTTATAGACAGGTAGGTACGCATTGAGTTAATAAAATTGATATTCATTAAAATTTGAGGTCTACATCATTGACGATTCGTAGGTATCTAATTACTAGTTATATGACATTATAATGAAAGTAATCCTGCATTTCAGGATCCAAACACAAAAGATTTTCTATACTTCACAGCAAAGTTACAAGAAACTCCAAATCTTTGGCAAGTTTTTAGTCAACAAAAAGTTTTTGAAGTAAGTATTTCAAGCTAACAAACATTAAACTTACTTTAAATTGAAATGCATGCCCTTTTTATCTTTGTTGTAAGCATTATTTTAGAATGTAATTCCAGATATTTTATGATTTAATTTAGTTTATATTCAATTAAATTATAATAAATTGTGATAATTCTGGTTTTTGGTAACTCCAGATCAAAATGCTAACGATATTACCGCTGTATCGACGACAAGGGTTAGCCGTGATGCTCGTAGAGAAATCTAAAGAGCAAGCACACGATCAAGGATACAATGTTATACGGATGGACTGCATTAATCCTTACGAGTGAGAAATTTTCTAAATACATACATAGTACATACATAAACGCCTTTTTCCCAGAAGTGGTAGGCAGAGGTACAACCAGGACACCCTCGTTTCGGCATAGCTATAAGCATGAGGTGATAGGGGTAGTCGCTATCGTCATATCGAACACAAATTATTGACTCCGGGCTGATAATGAATAGAAAAATTCAATATCACTAACCCCAGCCCTCAGCTTTGTAATCCGTAGTACAACTAGGCCACCGAGGTAGTCAAAATGAATTTTCACTAATAAATTATTTCAGTTATAAAATAGCAGAGAAGTGCAATCTCCAATGCATACTGAAGTTTCCCTTACACAAGCTCCGCGGGACGAACGCTCCTTACATCAAGCGGACTTCGGAACACAACAGATACGTTCGGGTGTACGTGAACGCACGCGTACATCTGGACGTCGACGTCGATAGAGCCTCCATTAAGAAGAAAACTAGCGATCTTGAAATACTGCTTGAGTGATTCTTTTATTGCAGTGTCGAGATTGTGATAAAGTTTGGTGTTGTTCTTTATGATGGTCTTTTGTTTTTGATTAAACGGTTCCTTAGGGGGACGTCAGTCCTTAGGCATTTTTTTGTGGTGCTAGTTTTCAAAATCCCACCCAAATCTTACCATATTATCATACTAAAGCCCCATATACACGGAGAGTTTCTTGCGGTGAGAATCCTATGTGATTATCGCATGACATAACTGCCATAGTGTCGTGTTCTGACAAATTTTGACACGTTGCAACTTTTTTATACCCTTACGATAATCGTATATTCGAGGCGAGAAACTCTCCCCGTGTGGGGCTTTAGGGTAGTTTAATGACTTCCCTTAAAAATTGAACTCTTACTCATAGCTCCCAGTACTCAAACCTTAAAAAACGATGTTACGGAAATTGAGAAAGTAAAAATAATCACAAAAAAAATTAAATTCATGCCTTTATTATTAAAACGGATTATAAATTTTATATTGTCAGTTTTTTTTACAAACATAATTGCCTTTATAGCTCAATTGCAAGCTAATTGAAACTTTATATAAATAAATTGTGACAATAGAATAACGCTATATTATGCATTAATTAATATTTGTTCGAAGTTTAATGTCTGAATTTCCAAAATTCTCTTATAGTAACTCTACAAAATATATTTTTGGTATGAATTCCTTTTTGTTGATAATCTTTTTTGGAAATAAGATTTCTTTATTAACAACATAGGTATTAGGTACATAGCACGAGATAAAAATATAAGTTATAATATGTAATCTAATATTAAAATAAACTTATTTGGTATTGATCAAATTCAAAATTATCAAGTTATGTTCTAATACTTAAACTAATTGATCATTTTAATAAAGTTTCTTATCACAAATGAGAATTCATTATGTTGTTCATAGCAGTTCTTGATTGCGTGTTTTAATTAGCAAGATAAGGATCCAGTATGTTCTTTATGAACCACTCTTGTGTGAAATGAAGATGATCTCCGGGCGACGATAAGAATATTAGTTTGCCATCTTTATCCATCTTCTTGAGGCCTAGGCGATCCTGAAATAGAACATAATGTTATTTTAAACAAAATAAATATATGATCACATCAACTCCTTTTATTAATTTGACTTTATAACTAATTTCGTTGCGGGTTAAAACAAGTTAGACATTCCCGGAGACTCGCTGAGCTTCAATGCTCGGTGTCATGACAATGCGCGCCACTGTTGATCCTGGCTTACAGGAGTTGCAGTGGCGGGTGTGAAGACGCGACAGTCTCCAATAAATATATTGTGTTTGCAAGTAGTTTGAGAACTAATTCTGTCCAAGACGTAATTATGAGCGAGTCTACCGCCAAGTTGAGCCACAAATTCAGTTATCTGGTTAATCGTGATATATTTTTCAATCCAAAAAAGAAATACAAAATGGATTGCTCGATTTGGAATTGCTCCGCAGGATCTTACGTTTGCCAGTCCACACATGGCACATAACCTATTAAATATAGTCATAAAAAGAAAAAAAAATGTGTTTAAACGTTAACGGAGTCAACATTTTTTATGTGAATAACACAATAAAAATACTTCAACGAGTATTATAATTATAATATCCCGATTTAATAATACTGCAAGTTGTGCTATTAAAACGATGTACGAGTATGTAGTAAGGAAATAAACAAATGTAATTATAACGATAACGCTGTTTCTGTAACGAGTTATAGGTAATTAGTAACTCTAATGAATTATTAATTTCATAATAATCAAAAATAATAAATATGGTTAATTTTTGTTTTAAATAAAATTTAAAAACAGCGTGATGAGCCATTATTATCATTTTTACCAACCAACGAATTCTTACGCTTTATTGGTATCATAATAATACGATGTTCAAAATGATTTTTAATTAATTATTACAGCTAGAAAAATCTTTGAAAGAGCTCTGTCAGTACATAGTGGCGTTACGAAAAGCGCGCTTCGGCGACCATTCAGGACCATGAGGTGAAGGGGCTTCACAAACTTAGTATTACGCGTTTCACATTACCCATTTTCGTACAGACTTGGATGGCAGATAGGGAGCACGTAGCCAGTAACAGTTAAGGCATTAACGACGCCCTTCGCGATATTTCTACGGTGACCTTTAAGTACTATCCCAATCTAAACGAAAAACAATAAATGATAGACATTACACTAAGGTTACAGTAAATCCAGCCCTTTCGACAGGCGAACCAGGGGGGTTACTCTATGATCTGAAACGAAACCCGAAACTTCGGACGTCGCACGTAAAACTGTACGAATCCTTTATCATACGTCCTAACTTTAGACTTAGTTCGGAATGAATGAAAAGTATCATAGAGAATAGTGTTGATTATTAGAAGTGGAAAATTAAAAATGTTTCATTTCGGATCATAGAGAAACCCCCCTGTGCTCGTCGCTCAACCGCGCCCTACCCTAACGCCGGCTCTGACCGTAGCTATCTCATTCAGGATATCAGCAGTTCTAAAATCGACACTAGCCAAAACAGTAGACATTCTGTGGCTAAGAATGATAGTGATTCAAAATTCCTCACCTCTGTATATAGCTGTGATTCCTGCAACGTCATCATCTTCTTGTCCTGTCCCGGCGCGTAGAAGCCGAACCATTCCGTCTCCCCAGGCTGTACTATCGTCTCATTATCGAATTTCACTAGGATAAAATGTTCCAGCTTATTCAAATTCTGTATGTACGTCTTATTGACTGTTTTCTCGTTGTTAATGTCTCCTAGGAAGATGCTGTTTCGTTTGTATTTCTTCTCGTTGAGCGGGTCGTGCCAGTATGTTGCTTGCACTAGGGCATTTTGCACCCATCTGTGTGACAATGGATAAATTATAAACTACAGATCATCATCATCAGCCCTTGCAGTCCACTGCTGGACATAGGCATCTCCCTGAGGCATACCTTGGTAGAGGCCTGACTAAAGATAGATCCAGTATTGTTGTCTATTTGATTTTGTATGATAACATTGTACTCTTTGTTCGCATTTTTTTTTCAACATTAAACGTCTGTGAACAAAAAGTCGTGCTTATAAAATTATTGCTTTTCGATTCGAAATACATGACTATATTAAAAAGTTTCCAAATGACACAATTATAATATTATTATGACCTTTTAATCATTTAGAGTCAATAAAACAATAAAACATATCAGCTTGGGTGAGTTTATCTCTTAAAGAAAAGTATAAATATTTATTGCGACTTGTAAGTATTTATTTTGCCGGATAACACAGCGCATAGGTCATCGTATATCGCTACAGACGACTCGCCTGCCTTGTGGGTAAACAATCCAAGACACTTTTGGCAGACAACTTCGACTATTCTTCCTGTTGGTGACAACTTGGAAAAACATTACGCATTCGAAACACATCCTTGTTTGTCTACGTACAGTTTATCCTTGCAGGTAGGAAGTTTTCAATACAATATAGACAAAACATGAAACGTAAAAAATAAGATTTTAGTAATAAGCTGTGTAAATATAAGGAAAGCAATTTTATTATAAATTATATGTACTTATGGATAAATTGATAATAAATAATACATATGCGTGTCAGTGATAGGTACATTGATACTATGTACTTTGTAAAGTACTACGTATACTAAATTAATATTATTTAATTCGTAAGAATGTGTGACTTACGTTCTCGCCTCTGCATTTTATATAAAATTAGATCTCTACCTAGCAATGTCTAGCATTGCGTGATGTTATTTACAACTTCAAGTAATTAAAAGCTATGTAATGTTCATTCTCAGTTACATAAAAACCACATTTACTTATCTTGATGACAAGTGAATCACGTTAATTGCATGTGCTTAACCCTCACTTGCTTGGGGTCGATAATTTTTTTTTACATATGTATGCTTCAGAAAATAATGCCACAGATAAATACATGTTTAATTGTATTTACGTTTAACAAAGAACAGTTCATAAAACCCTGAACCTACAAAAGGGCATATGGTATAGAGATTAATGGACATGGATAAATCGAAAGTGATATTATGTAGGATGGCGTAAAATGGAGATCCTTACTTACTCCCTCCATGCGCATGTATCGTGCGCATTCCGATTTTAATTTCAAAACCTTGTAGAATTTATTTTCACACGGATAATTACCTGTTACGTATAGAAAACCCAATACAAACAAACTAACCCGGTGGCGGAACATATAATCATTTTTTTATTGCTATGAATTGCGACGAGCATGCCATTCGCCAGATGGTAAGCGAAACGACTGCTCATGGACAGTAGCAACCCAACAACACCATCGATTACTAAGCGATGCTTGGCATTCCACAGCGCTCGCCATCCTGAGACATAAGATGTTAAGTCTCATTATGTTCAGTAGTTATTCTGGCTACAATTTCCTTCAAACCGGAGCAAAACAGTGCATTTACATTGCTGTTTGACGGGAGAAATAGACCCAGGTGGCCTCTCACATATAAGAGACTTACAACCAGAATCTCTAGGAATACAACTCATGTTTGCTGTCACTAGACTAATAAGTTTGCAAACATGTCACATAGTGTTTGTTAACCTTAGTGCATTCTAGATGTTGACTTTGCAGTGACAGCATCGTTATTATTCAAGTATTTACATTCGCAGAGCACTAAGCAATATAGCATTGCTTCCTGATTGAACATCAAGTTATCGACGTGATGATTACAATGTCCCGCGGTTTTATCTGACTAAAATCAAAATAACTCAACAGTCTAAATAGATTTTAGATCTTTTATTGATATAATTCGTTGACATAGCATATTTTAAAGCCACCGGCGTAAGGACCACTAACTAAATAGTGGTAAACCCGTCATATTGCTTTATTGAGCCACCCACATGTAACCCATTTTGGAATCAGCCTGTGTATATACGTTTTCGAACATCCTAGTACAATAATTCTGGTTTATTCATACATATATGTACATTACGAGGCACTTACCATCAGGAGCATTTTATCCTTTTGTTTTACCCGTTTTAAAAGTAACTACGCATACGACGAAGGAGAATAAATTCGATTACACGCGACCTTACTTTAATATTATACTTATACTAGCTTTTACCCGCAAACTTCGTCTACGTGATTCACTTTTTTTTGAATTTTTCCCTCCCGTCCCGACGCGTCCCGTAATATCCCGCCCTGTCCAGTCTCATTCTCAACCAAGACATGAATACTGTCCCATCCCATCCCTTTCGAATTAAAAAAAAAAGTAACAAATACCTATATTTGAATTCCTTGCTCATCCCACGTGACCACTACATTTTTCGGGATAAAAAGTATCCTATATCATATTAACCCAGGGCTACCTCCATGCAAAATTTCATTGAAATCTATTAAGTCCTCTGAGTTCGTCGCGCACAATCGCAAAGACAAAGAGACAAAAATTCTAAGTAATTGTTTTGGGTTCTATTACGTTAATACAGATCTACCAAATTAGTTTTTCTCATTTATCTTCCATGTACATAAATCGTTTACAAATTTATTATATGTATAGATAGATTTAATTAATGTTATTTCATATAGTATGGCTTCCAATTAAAGTTAGTAATTGATTTTCCTTGTACAAGCATGACTTGAAATTATCCAAAATAAACTATATAGCAATGTTTATCAATAATTAACTATAACCACTATATATATATAATTCGATATCATAACACTAGCACATACAAACATTACTGACAGATTTAATTCAAAAGTACCTAATGTGAATTAGCAAAATATTACAATTCTGTGCTAGGAAAAATAATAGACCAGTAATCGTAGTCAATGCAATTAATGTGAATGCAAAAAGGTTCAGAACACAACAGAAAGAGTGATCGCTGGTCATATATTATTGCCTCTCGACCGTCAACACAAGTCGGTTGATGCCGGAAGGCGACACGGTTGGGTCCCTATTGCGGAATATTCCTTATTTATGTTACTGACATGAAAGTCCTAGCACTTTATTGAGACCCTTACGATAAATTTAATTTTCGTCGAATTCCAACAGTAATCGAAGACCGTTTCTTTATCTCAGAACGTTCCTGGCTATAAGAACCATACATTCATGGTCATCCTCACCCCGGCTTTTACAAGAGGCTCCGGAGTTCCAAACTGTCGTAGTATTAAGGTATTGAATAGTTAGCTGACTTTCATGCTACTTTGTTTCTATAAACCTGGGTCCATAAAGCGCGACGTGAAGTATTATAAGTCACAGTATGATAGAATCTAGATTTTAGATGGTAGGTACTAGTTGCTAAAATGCCGTCATATGCCGCCCAGAACAAATAAATACTATCCATGAACATAAAAAGCAATAAGCTATTAAAATTACCGCAGCGACACTATTATCTTGACACAAGGCGCAACTTATTAAGCAGACAATATTTATTGCAAGCAAGTACTTCATTCAAGAACATAAAGTTACGACGCGCATTCACGAGGTCGTCGGAAATATAAATCTATTCAAGTATCCTAGTTCACAGCAATCGCAAATAGCGAATGCAACTATAAATGTATTTTGTATGGTCCTTAAATCAAACTGGAACAGTTCTGTCTTGTGCAGGAACAAACGATTTAGTCTAAATCTATGCCTCATGATGCATATTGTATACAAGTTTGTTGCCTTCATGCAGCATATTTAGTGTTTAAAGTAATAAAGACTTCTATTTGCAAAAACTTATAAATGGCCCTTTCATATTTTTGTTCCCCTGTTGTGTAACCTAGCTGTAAGTTTACCGTAAATGAAAAAATAAAATAAGACAATTCTTAACTTTTCAATTAAACAACTTGCTCTGAGATAATGTACCCTGACTGTAGAATCCCGAATGTCAGACTGCAATCCCCATATTTTATATGGAGGAAATATTGTAATAGCAGCATAATGAAGATAAACATACAGCCTACAATTGACTACAACAATATTGAAGAAACAAAACAGCTACTCTTATGTCTTTTTCATTTATAAAATTCCATATTCAGAGGAATTAAACAGGATACAATAAACTGAAACTACTATAATGTACTTACTTATTGTAAGCGGCAAGGTTGAGCATTTTTCTCACATAGTCGCATGTCTGGTGCTCTAAGGCTCCGCAGTGTGGTAAACCATATACTCCCTGATGCTGTCCTCCAAGGGATATAAAGTTTTTAATTTTCAATCTATCACCACATCTTTGTATGACTCCGCGCCTGATGAAATAAAATAAAAATATATTATGTATTGTAATAAACATTTGTATATTTATGGCAGAAAAAAGGCACAAAATGTTTAATTAAATATGCAAAATATATATTGCATTTCTACTATTGTAAGTAGAAGTAACAATATGCTATCAACAGTTGGAGAGTATAAGTATTATATTTGGATATTATATTGTATGGTATAAATATTCTTTCCCTTATTTCTCATTAATTTTAAAATAGTACAAGCATTAACTAAGGATAAATATTATATTTATTACAGTTTTGCATGAAATTGTGATAAGTATAGGAATGTTTTATGCATAATTGTTTTTAAAACTGCTAAGCAAAACTTCAATAATCTTTATATTAATTTACGTCGTCTCTCCAGAAAAATACACACTACTTACATGAATTGACATCCTTGTGAAAATCCTATAGCATTAAATCCGTTGGCAAGCTTAGGATCTGCTGCAAGTTTGTCGCACACGTACTGAACTTGCTTGTTTGGGTTCATGAAATATCCATTCTCAAAATCCTCGACCGTGTTATTCCCAATGCGTAAAGAGACAACATACACGCCGGGAATTCTATCCTTGAGGAATATTGCAAATCCTCCAAGACTAAATGAGAAGCAACATGTATCCCCTAGGACGGAAAAAATATGCATAATTCACTTAAGTAATAATAAATTAAATTTAAATGTTCAATATAAAAACTTACCCATTCCATGCCATAATACTATAGGAGTTGGTGACGCAGAAATTAATTTAATTAAAAGTAAACTAAGTAATAAAAGCCTCATTGTTTCTAATGATATTTAGTAAATTAATTTAATTAGAAAACATTTGCCATTTAACAGCACATACAATTGCTACGAAACTGTACTGTTTGAAAATAAACAAAGATCTGTCAGATTTTGTGTTGTGAATTGTGAGCCGTCAAGACAATTTTTTTTTTTTGGATGTTGTTTAAGTACCAATTTATAATTTTAGGTAATATAAAATAATATATTTTACTCCCATATGATGGAACTATATTAACTAAAACTAAAAATAATCAAACTTTAATCAAAAAGTGTCTAAAATACAGTAATCAGCGACATCTAGTTTAGTTGCGTAAACCACTAAGTCTATTGTATGGGTAACACTGTAATAATAATTATTTTACTGCCATCTATTTTGTATGATATTTTCTGTAATGACCATGTTAATATGTAGATGGCGCTACCCAAGCATTGCGGTTTGTTACACACACTACCTACCCATCCTGATTGTTTATAAATCTGACAATAACAGGTATGGTTAGTGTTTAAAATTTCCTAAAATTCCACGGTTTGAGAGGTCATGACCCCTACGATCACCGAGGTGGCGATCGTTTAATTTGATAAATGATAATGTTTTTGTACAATAAAAGTGAATAATCCTGCCTTAATATAGCAAATAAATAATATCGTTACTGGGCGGATGGCAAAAGTTTTCAAATGGTAGAATAACAAAATATCCTCCGAATATAGTATTTGATATCTATTGTGATAAAAACCTGGGATGGGCTGCTGACAGACGAATAAATATTTATAAAGACATGGGTCAATTAAGTTATTACTTATGTATTCATGAAAAAATATATTATAACATTTCTTCGTCGTGGTTGACGTATATGCATATCTTCGTATCATTTATCCTGTTTAGTGATGTATCTGAGAATATCTATTATTTTGGATATTTATCGCCTGCTTTTACTGAACTCAAGACATTTCTGTTTAATTTTGTTGCGAGTTTAAGGCGAGTTGAGAATGTAACATCTAGGTAACTCCTTATGAGTTATTACTCTCGGCATCCAATGTTTAGATTTTATTGTTAGTCTCTAAAATATTTATAATTATATATCAGTCTGTAGTTAGATAAATTTCTCCACCATCTGAGGACCGCCCTCGGCTATTACGGGCAATTAAAAATTAGCTTATGGTATTGAGCGACTCTATATGCAACACTGGTCTTCCTGTGGTTGAAGATGATATGATTTTACCCAACACTTCAAACTGATCTCTATTATTTTGTACAGAGCGTGTCAATTCCAAGAAAAAAATACACACAAAAATAAACGAACATCCTTTTATTTACATTCATCATGACAAAATTGGTAATTTAATAAATAACAAAAGTATAATCTATTTAGTGCTACCTATCACATTGCCGCCATTTACTCTCTATCGGTGTACAATTAGCACCTTAATTTATCAAATAATTATACAGTGTACTAAACAAATAATATTACTAGAAACTTATAAAAAATGTAGGAAAGATAATATAAAAGATAACGATTATTTTTTGTTAATGATTTTAGATTGCTATCTCCATAGATGCAACGTTTCAGTTCTATATGAAAAAATAATATAAAACATTAGAATACGATAAATTATACATCATTCTTGAAAAGCGTTACATTATATGATTGTCAATGTTTTATATTGTCAGTTTTTTTATAGCAAGCTTTACTTATTCTTGAATTTTAAGCGTATTGACATTGGTCCAACTTTTGTCGTAATAATTTCAACGTAATAATTTTATTCCTCTGCTTCAGTTTTTGAAATAGAAAACGAATATTTTACGAGAAACGACAATCCTCAACATAGAAGTTTTGCAAAATAAAATATTAATACATTAAATTTGTTTCATTGTATTGATAGTAAAACTAACAATTTGAAGACGCGGTGTTAAGTTTGTTGTTTATTAATATGATTTATGTCATACTTAAAAACACATACCATTGACACTATATATTTAATTTGTTCACATACCAAAATATACATAATATAGATGCCTATATACAAAGTTCGACGACTTATTTGTTAGTATATTATGGCCTTCAATTCAATAAATGGTGCGAGATTTGATCATTTAGAAATGTATTTTTGTTATTTTTATAAAAAGAACAAATACAAAACTAATCGAACGTCTCTTTACGAAATAACCCAAAACTACCTGACAACTGGATGCTGTGAATCATTTTTTTTTTTTGCTAATCCTCAATTCCTCAACTGAGACGTTTATGTTTTTTCTCGCACCATTTTGAAATAATCAAATGTTTACGAGAACTTGATTCAGAACGCATACTTAAATCTACTTTAAAAGCTATCTACTTATTAGTTACAGGTAGTTATTCTAACCATATTTCTATTTGAATCACAGTCTCATAAAGGAAAACACTATAAAGTCTGTTCGCATTAAATCACGTTGGGTTTACAAGTAACGATTGTTTTGCTAAAATCATATTTTTGTTTCAAAATACTCTTTTCCATGCAAATATGATTTTCTGTAAACAAAGGACTGCGTAAGTATTTTTAATAAATATCCAATAAAATATATTTTCGTCCCATTACATAAAAAAGCTGAATCATTGGTACAGTCCCGACGTAAACATTTGTCTTCGATTAATTGCAGCCACATTTGTCTTACTAGCTTGTTTCTTGTTACTTATTTATAACGTCTAGTATCCCCGACGTGATTCCGATCTAGTAGATAACTAGATTGTACAGCCTCATTGATGTGTCAGATCTTTTGTTTTTTACAATATTCTCATGGAATCTGTATGTTTCATGATGTTGTGTCCCAGGCTTCTCAGTTTCATCGGCGACTCATAACAGTCGCTGGAGTCTGAGGATTCATACTGTCTGTGCCTGGGAACGATTCTTCTGGCTCTCGTGTCCGAATCGTACATGAGAATGTGGTTGCTGCCCTTCCTTGATCTATAAGGCAGTCTATATGGAGTGCTGCAGTGAACGTCTGACATTGATCTGATGTGTCTTCTGTATTTTGATTCTTTTGTGAGAGGTTGAAAAGTCAGCGCGTTGTTGCTCTGTGGCTCTTCCAAAGACCTGGAAATAAGAGAAATAAACATTATGTAGTTAAACTATACAACCTCTAATCAGAGTCCATTTGCCTGGCAAATGTCAACATGAATGTAATTAACTGTTTGGACTATGTGATAAGAAGAGTTTTTTATGCTGTCTGTAAAATTTTATATTGAAACATCAAAGTCTAATAATATGTATTCTTCATAGTAACAAATGGTTACGTAGATTCAGCAATCACACGAGAGATATCGTTTAAATATTTGGAAACTCCACGTCACTGAGTACGCGTCTAACTATAAATATTTGCGCTCGTACATGCGCTTTTATCATTTTATTTATAACTTGTGCCGTCTCATTTATGGACACATTTAATATGAAGTCCACAAACCGCACCCGGCCAGTGTTACGCGTGCAATCAATGACATTAAAACAAATTAATTTATGACACAAGAGCTATTTATCAGATCAATTACGTAAGTAATTTGCTGGAACCTTCGTATTGTAAATTGAGACACGACATAATAAAACACTCCCAAAAATACATAACTATTCTCTAGGCACACATTGTTCAGTCGGAGCACCTCGACGCAGCCGTGAAGGTTATACTAACATTCGTTGCGATACCAAAGTCACGTTTTTTCACCTCAATAAACGCCATGTACTTTTCATAATCATATTTTTTGTAATTCGAATACCTATATTTATACCAAATATTGATAAGAAGCATCTCTAAAATGAAAAAGTTTACATATAACATAATATATAAATATCCATAACAGAACAGGTATTACTGCTCTGTTATTATATATAAATGTGTTGTTATATCTCTATTAAAAATCTACTCGGTGTAAACTACGCTGAGAGGTAGGATCCATTTACTACAAAATCAATTTATTGATAACATTCTAGAAATAAAAATTGTACGCAAATTGCAAACTTGTTAAACAGTATGTGGAAGCATGCAATCAATTTATATAAACAAAATTCCGATGTCCAACTTTAATTGTTAGATAAATTATTGTTACTTCGTTCAATTTACCGATCCTGATTAAATCAACCGTATCACGACTCCGGTATTTTATTACCAATGTACTATCATTAATTGTCATTCTTTAACCTTAAACTGTAATGTCTGAACTCTGAAGTGGTTGCGCTCATTCCTCAGTGATAACGGATACACAGAGCAGACGATAAGGAGTAATTAATTGGTATTGCAGTAATATTGAACGCGAGGGCCGTTCCTGCAATAAATAAGCGACCGAACGTGAACTTGCGCGGACCTCACCTAGACATTCGTCTTTATCAGGAAGCGAAATCTAGTCGACCGAGGTCTCATTGTGGGATATGTTACACCGTTCTAGAAAACTATTCACCTTGTCTTCATTATTTTAAATGAAAATTAATGTCATTTATTTATAACTAGCTTCTGCCCCCAACTCCGTTTGCGTGGTTATCTTAATTAAAAAATCCCGTCCCGTCACGTTATATCTCGCCTTGTCCCGTCAGTCATATTAGTTTTTCTCATTTATCTTCCATGTACAGACATCAATCGGTTACAAAATTATTATATGTATAGATGCAATGACAGGCAGGTAATCAAATGTCCTCACACTGGTTGTTATTTAAAAATTGATAACATTTATGTCATTTAAATACTTTAGTATCGTTTCTAAGGTTATAAGGTCTCCGCAAGTTTTGGATGTCACTCTTGGCAGCTGGGGTAAAAATAAATTTAACGTCTCGGTCATTTATTTCTGATACCCACCACACAATGCAGTTACATTATTTTACTGCGGTATGAAGATAATTTATCAGAATTTTGTATTGAGGTATCAGTTATAGATATTTAATTTTACCGATACGTCAGTTAAACCGCATTGCGCCAACTTTCTAGGTCCGTTGTTTGTGTCCCATTAGTGTGAAAGACATGAGTGCTCATGCCGTGCTGTAACTAAAATATTGACTTCTTCCAGGTATTCTCAATAAACCCTTACCTTAACTTCTCCGAAATATAAGAATGTTATTTATGGCTAAATTTTATTTTTCTCACTAAATAAGTCCTTTTTATTTATTTATTGTTGCACAAAACACTGAAGGCAGAAGAGCTTAATTAAGTCGATTAATTAAAACAATTTATGTGATTTATCAATGCTTCCTAAATGCTCATAATTAGGGAAATAGAATCAATTTTACTCCAACAATATCTGAAGTAAATATTTACATGTTATTAAGTAATTCCTAGAACATAATTATTTCCTATCGTTATTAAATAAGCACATAAATCGCGTGATGTTTGATTCAATGCACCAGCTCATTATCTCGGCACCATATTAGGAAATTACACTCGTTACGGAGAATAAACTAACAGCCGATAATGTTGTCTAGTGATGTCATATTGATCGTAAATAAATGACTAACAATTTGAGACGGTTATGATAACGCATGTATCGGTTCTTAGTGAACCGGAATTTCTCGATAGCTCTAGAATGACGTAGTTTAGAATTTATAAGTCTATATTTGGCAATTCCGACTTCCGACCGCTTTCTTGTTATTGGGCAATGAGCAATCGATAAGCAAATCGGAAATCTTATCGAGGTGTATTATTAATTTCTACGTGCAATTTAATTACCTGTACCTGTTTATAAAAATATATAAAAGGCAAGTTTTGTGAATCGGAGAAAATTGTCTGTTGTATTTTACATTAAGTATTATCAATAAATAAATACATTTATGATTTACATAACCGATCAAAGTTATTTGTAGAACAAATGACAATGAGACACATGATACATGGCATGTCTCTGTTAACCTCTGCGACATAATTTTATATTTTTATCGTATAAACTTTAGTCTGCTGCAAAGAGGCATAGATAACAATTCTATAATTAGGCGCTTGACTTCACTATGACATGACAGGAAGAAAGACCCGTCTGTTGCTGTATCAACAGCGGTAATTTAATGTTGTTTATCGGATGGTAGATAAGTGTTATGTAATTATTATGAGTGGAACGTATCTCGAAACGAACCGGATAGACAGTTCCTCTAGTGAAAAGTTCATTTAAAATTAGATAATAACTGTAATAGTTTACGTAATGTTCAATGTTCATATGGCGAATACGAACATAATGTTGTTCACACGAAGCATCTTATGAAATACGTGCTTTACCAAACATAATAATTATGAAACAACTATTAGCTAATTGCGCTAAAAACCTATATGTCGCTTGAAAATTCTAAAACATTAGTAAAGCGGAATTAAGGATAATTGAAACTTAATCCAATTGAATGATTAATTCTCAAGTGCCACAGATTTCTGTGTAATACAAAGCCACGTCAATGGTCCAAAGGTTGGTTATGTAGACAGCAGACTAGCAACTCGTGTTACAACTTCCACTGTCCATATGTAGCTTGCACCGCAAACTGGAAAACAATTTGACGTGGGAAGAAAGTTCTCTCTGTGCCAAATTGTACATACATCGATATAATTCGAGTAATTCTCTCCTAAAGCGAGTGTTATCAACTATTACAGGTTGTATGTAATAATTTCATAAGTGGTTAGTGATATAGCGCACGTGTCTAATGCAGTTGGTTCCAATCCCGAAGGATACCTGGTAAACATAAGGATAAGAGAACTGAAGCAATTGAAAGTCTTGAAGTGCCTTGTTTGGGAAATCACAAATCAATGAAACAGCAATTAGATAATTTAAAACCGTTTGAACTGAAGTGTTTAGTTAATTATCATTCATGTTTTCCGGTACGCCATACTTCCAGCAATCTGTTTAATGTTGCTTAATCTTCAATAACTCTAACCATGAACATAATCTATGTACTTCGGTACCTATTAATCACGCCGCCCTCACGTAATAAGGTGAAGACAAAATTACCATAAAACAAGCGTAGAATAATTTTAGTAATATTTTAAGGGTTTTTTATAGGATACTAGGTCATCGAAATATACACAAGATTCGGATGTGTGCAGCATCTTGGCGCAACCCCAATGAAAACCGAGATTTGACAAAATGAATCGTCTTGATGTGTTGTTTGTTTTGTTTTTCGATTTTGAATGAGTATTGTGAATTGTTAAAAATATACTGCAGCTGTGTTTTGACGATGAAAGGACGGACGTCCGATGTGAAATTGAGAAAACATGAAAACATTATTGTATTCTGTTTCAGCAACCATTTAAGGAGCCTTTATAATAAAATGTACTTTTTGATATACCTACGCTTCCTGATCTTGAGTTTCATAGCTCACTTTACGTACGTGATAATGTTAATACAAAACATGTATTTTCCCTTTAAGTTTGTTACCTGCAGTTGTCAAAACGAGTTAGGCACATATTACGTAGAAATGACCCAACCTGGCGCTATTCATTGACCTTTCATTGTCGTATTTTGAGATTTAAGGTTCCGGTCACATAGTATTTGGCGGAAATTGCAATCTCTTAGATGGTTATTTTAGTCACTCTAAGTTGCTAAATTTTCCTTCGATAAGTGCGATTCTATATAGAATTAGAATATGCTATGCATAATTCTTTAAAATTCCATCTTACAATTCGCCCAGCTTTTAAAAATATATGTACATATTGTAAGGGTGATACTTGTTTCAGAATCAGGAATAACAGAATAATCCAAATATAAATCGAATTTAAAAAAATGTTATTGATATTCGTATCGAACGAAAAAAGTCATTACATTACCAAAACTGCAAAAGTTTAATGTTTAATTCATTGTTTGTCACATTGGGGTCATTGTATCGATTCATGGTTATACTCATGTAAAAGATTCCACAGTATGAGGATTTGTTTTTTTGACTACAGAAACACGCGTCAAAGGAACATAATGTATAAGGCTTTAGACATCTATATGGACTCCTTCTGATATTGTTTTCGCAAAATAAATAATAATGAACAATACAACACGTAACTTGAAACAAAGAAAGAATTTAATTTATAAAAATCGTGTACACAGCTCGTCCCGTCTCGGAATACATAAACAACTTTTGTTCATCCATTGAAGAAAAAACTGATAAGAACTATAAATAATACAATTGGTATCAGAAGGGTTAAGAGTCACTTGACTCATACATGTTTTTAATGAGATCTAATAATTTATTTTGTCTTTGAATGACTTACAGCGATAAAAGTATGCGCCCTGCACTAGTTAATTTACTACGTTACTTATGAGATAGTCAGAAGTCATCTAAAGGCCCAGTCAAATATATATTAAGATTAAGTTATTTTTAAATAGTTCATTTTATATATGTTTAAATAGTTGATAATACTTAATTTGTTTTTATGTGTAAATAAGTTACTAGTTTTATAAGTAATTTGTGATTTTATTTATGATTTTATATTTTGTTATTTTTAGGTATTAGTCTATTAGTATTTTAAATAAAGGAACTTTTGATTAAGTTTGTAAACTTACATTTTATTAATAAATAAATAAATACAGACTTCAGTAGACAGGTTTGTCTACATCTACAACATCAATGTGGGGACTCGGTCGGGGTATTACCAATGTCTCACAAAACAGCCAGCGTGAAATAAAAGCTTTGTTATCGGTTTTCGCTTGGTCAATGACATTGCCGACAGTCTAACAATCTTTAAACTCTTAATATAATTTTAAACCCCATCCTTTTGCGTTATAAATACTACGCTTGAGTTGAACATATATTTTTGCCATAATAAAAACCAAATAAATACCTACTAAAAAAATCCTCTTAGAAGGCAATACCTAATATGCTAAGTTTACAATAACGCAAATCTCGGGTATAAATATGGGCAGCATGAATTCAGTAGCTATTGTATAAAAAATCTGTTAATTGATGAACCACCCGTCGTCTCTTGTAAATTAAGTTAGTCAAAGAATTAGCGTATTGACGTACATTTTTACCATAAATTCCCGGTTTCCTTGTTAGTATGATGAGCTTATTCATAGAGTAAATTTGCGTGTTCCAATCAAGTTGTATTGTAATTCATTCTACGCGGAATTTTGTAATTTGCAGGATGGGGTGCTGACGTAACCTTTCATGATTCAGAAAGGATTCTTGATGCATTACGTGTAATCCACGTTGTTTTATAATGCTATTAACAATTTATTATTTAAATATTTTTTTGGCTTTTATAAAACAAAGAATACCTACCCATTACCATTAAGGTATCGTAAATTACCATAAAATAAATAATTAAGTTAACCTGCACAATAGCTCAATCATTTAGATTTTAGAGACCAACTTTTATCAATATTAAAATTGGCAAAGACAGGAAATTTAATTAATATTTTTCTATATAACCCAGGCTTGCCCATGGCATTTCGTGATAAATCTAAAATGCATGCCGTGGATAGACAGGCATATTAAATGTGTTGGTGTTTTTTACAAACTGCGAGTAATTAGTTTGATATTCATGAGCGGTCACGAACGTCCCACATTTGTTCGGAAAATCACGTTTATTCAAATTTTGTACTAGAACACTTCTACGTACAAATTCATTAAAAATCAATTATGATAATTTAAAGTTTATGTAATGTAGATTTTTGCAACCAACAATAATGTTGTTTTAATCAATCTGATTGCAAGAGCAGGAAAGTTGGGATTCGACAATCTATCTCCAGCTTTTAATTGTCCCTTCCATACTCCGATTTTAAAAGACAACATTAATTCATAGATCTCATAAATAATGCAGGGTCTTATTAGGCAATAATGCGATTTCCTTGTCATTGATATAGGACAGAAAATTAGTGTATTAGCCATACAAATATTATAAACAAGCCAACGCGTGCAAGTCCCCTTACCAAAGAAGTCAGAACGTGTGAGATCACTGTTATTTATGTTGTAATATTTAAATATCTTTATAAACGTGGAAGAATGACAACAATATAACTGCATAATATTGAATCTTACGTACGTTGGTTCGATTTAAAATTACTGCTAAATATATGCACGTAAATAAAAGGTCAATGTTTTTATTTATTTTATCAAACAAGTGCTTAACCATATAAAAATGTATTATGCATGCAAGTACTTATTATAGATATAATGTAGTATGAATAAATTATGTCTGCATGCATGTGTTATTAGCCATTAGGACCGTGGTTGAGGTCATGTGCTTTTAAATTGTAAATAGGTTAATTAGTTTTATATTTTATCTCGCTTTTCATAACAAACAAAAATAATAATTTAATTTAAATCTGGCTATACAATTTCAAACAACTTGACGCAATTATTCAAAGTTTAAAAAAATTACACCTTGAAGTTAATGCTGGCCACGTAAGATTTTTCAAATTGTTTTTAAATTGAAAAGTTACGTCTTGTTCGTGCTTCAAATGTTATGTTTTTGTAAAATTTGCGTGGTAAATTAAAGTTTATTTATTTTAATTGAGTATTTCTCACGACTCGCACTGAAAATGTTTAAAGATTAGAACCAATTCTCATAAAATATCGCGCAAGTAATCTATTTCACGTAATACCTAATTTCTACAACTTTGTATTGAATTGTAAACACGATTTGAACAGTCAATGGGCTATAAACTGTTATTTTAACAACCTTGCAGTACATACGGCTTGCATGGAGGAAACAACCTTCAAATACAATATTGCTTTGGGATGTCATGAACGAATGTATCAGAATTGAAACCACTTTATTATCCGCAACGTCTGAAGCTAAAAATAGTTCGTGGTGTAATCTGATTCGAGACACACCCCTGTCTGCGCTCGGTAAGGGATATTTGACAAACTAATTAACTTGCTTCTACTTTAGACATCGGAAAATAATTTTGAAAGTTTGGGTTTGTATTTAGTAACGATCAAGTGGCTAACATCCACTCAAAGTCATCTAATGTCTATTAAATCGTTCTATAGTATAGATAAAAAAAATTAAATCTCAGAGTGAGTCAATGATTCATTAGCGTCGCTTAATGACGATTAAATCTAAGGAAAGAAAATCATTTATTCTTGACATAGAGCAGTAGAATATGTTATATCTAAAATCACACTTCATCAACGGTAATTGGGTCTAATGTAGTTTAGATTAATGTATTTTTAATAGAGTGGTTTTATTTTCGTTGTACTTAAATCTAGAATCTCACAGTTCATAGTCAACTTAAGTAAATGATACGGCTCTTATAAACATAACCAATAGTTTTTTTTATTGCGATGAATGGCGAGACGAGCATACCATTCGTCTGATGGTAAGCGATACGACCGCTCCTGGACATTAGCAACACCAAACACCATGAATTACAAAGTACTGCTTGACATTTCACTGCGTTCGCAATCCTAAGACATAATATGTTAAGTGTCATTATATCCAGTGGATACTCTGACTATAAAGTCCTACAAACCGAAACACAACAATGCATTTACACTGACGGGAGAAAAAGACATTGCTGTGGTACCTACCCAGGCGGTTTTAAATAGCAAGTACTTAACTGTATAAGCAGTGCTTTTTGTGCAAGCTTAAAGTAGAGGTCTTGTTTTAAGTTCATTAATGCAAATTAATTGCCAGATCAATAAGAATGTTATGTTACGCATATTATCATAGATTAGTTTTTTATATGTAGAGCGTACTAATAATGTTACCCAATAAGCGAGAAGCTCGCGGAGCTAACAAATCTCGGTGACGTTTTATACTAATCAAATTAACTGTGTTTATTTAACCAATTAGCATTAAGATATTAATAGCTTTGCATCGAACGTATCATAATTTGACAAATGATACATTGGATATTAGACGTCGCGTCGATGACTTAATACCTAGTATGCCAGCACGGAAACGTAGAGAATTAGAAACATTAATTACCTACATATTCAAACTAGGCGACAAAGAGACCATGTACCAAATTGAGAATGAGAAGCGATGCAGAGTTGAAAGTGGGGAAGTTTGGACATGGGCAACGGAATCCCAGGGGTCAGAGGCTGGCCGACTTTCTGGAGAAAGAGGGACTCTTTGCGATGAACTCTTTTTTCCAGAAACCGCCTCACCAAATGTTAAGTAAAATGTAATCTTAATTAAGTATCCATAGGCGTGAAATAACCGTCTCTTGCCGGTCTTGCGCGAAACAGGTTAAAAATGATGGTTTACCCAAAGGGGGAAACGTTACACGCCAGTGTGTGTTACACCACCATGTTCAATGGTCATTCGCCCGGATACGAATATCCTACCACCAGCTTATCTCCGAGAATATCGGCATTACCTACACGTCATAGACAAACGATGAATATTTGTATGAGATTGGACTTTGATAAGCGAAAATGGGACGCTCGCAAATCTAACACAATGTATGCATAATCAGTTTCAATAAAACTTTCTCATGTGTTTGATCACTGGCACACATTCTAAACTAAAATATTTAAACGGTTTCATATGATTAATTTAACTGATTCTTACGAAAATCATACCCATCAGCTATTCCAGCACCTAATTTTATATCAATTGCTTGCTTGATTTGAGCTCTCTCTTTCTCCATAATGATAATTACCAGTAGACTTTGATAAATCTTCAGTTTTACTAATAGCTGAAGATGTTTTTAGAAAGTTTTTTAAGTATAAGTATTGAATCTAGGCCTAATTATCCCACTACGCAGGAGCTTCGTCTAATGACAATCAATACAACGCTGCGGCACATTGTGCAACTAACTTCCCCAGCCAACATTTACGACACCGAAAAACATACGGAATTTGTCCTATTTATCGGTCGGGTAAGTACCGAATTAAATAATGACATAATTTTAAATTGATCGTAATTTTGATAATGTACTAAAATATATTTCATAGTTTAAAGCTGCTTAAGGTAATTTGTTTATTTTTAAATACGATAATCGACCTTTTATCAAAAACGAAAGATTCATTTGGGTTTTTCTGTTTATTTGAAATTAGTAGGTACCTTACTTATATTTTACAAATTATGGTAATAACTTTCGACTTGTTGTTGAACAAATTGTTCTTTCGAGAAAACATAATATGTAGCAAGGAAATTGTCTCATGTTTAAGAAAGTTGACCTCATAAGACGTGAAGCTGGTAAAGACAAGGAAAAGGAGATTAAACAATAAACGATTTAATTCGGTTTTAAGTATATTTGTATTGTGTGCCAAACATATTTGCTCGCGTTCCCGATAAAAAGCCTTTCCTTGTTTGTCACGAGATTATCTTAATATACATAAACCGATTACACTTTTTTACTTGTTTTTTTATTATCAAGATATCTTTATACATATTTCTAGTTTTTATAAAAATAGTTCAACGTTATACTAAGATAAATAATGCTAAATAAAAATATTGCTTTCAAGTAAGTAAAAGTATTCTTGTTTTCCACAATGGTAGTGTATGTTGTTTTCACACGTAGTGTTGTAATGTAAACAAATAAAGTTGAATAAAATGTGTGCATTCAGTTCAATAATACCATTTTCTCCGCATTCATGACAGACTTTAGTGTTGTTCTATATATATTTGCACATAGTAAATTATCTCTTACATCCAATCATAAATTTGGATCTTACACAATGAACACAACATAAACGAAACATTTTAAGAACATTTCTGAAATTCGGTAAAACAAAATCCACTTTTTCGTAAATTCATAGCTTTGCAAATAAACATATTACAACTTGCCATATATATTTTCCTATAATCCATAAAATTGACAGTTATTACTTTTGTACGTTTAATGAGCTTTTTATATGCCTCATTACTGTAACTCAAAGAGTGAAATAATAGATCAAATATTCCGACGAAAACGTTTTGAAGCTATCAATACGGCTGGAGACTGTCCCGCCCTCACTCCCACCACTGCAACTCCTGTAAGCCAGGATCAACAGTGGCACGCATTGTCATGACACCGAGCATTGAAGCTCAGCGAGTCTCCGGGAATGTATAACTTGTCTTTAACAAGCAACGAAATCAATCATAAAGTTAAATTAATAGAAGGAGTTTGAAATAAATTATTGTCCACTTCCCTCCGTAACAAAGCGGGTGACAAAAACAATGAACTAAAGAGGTAAATAACCTCGCATAAAGACTTTTACAGCCAACAATACGGCTGTAAGAAGTCAGGAATTCGTGAGCATCTATATTTGAGAGCTAAGCAGCTGATAATCTTTCCAAGGATAATATTATGTACGTAGGTACGTAGCTAGTTCTACTGACTCTAAAAGGGTGCATGCATCGTGGCTTTACTTCAGCACGTATTGGAGCCAGACCAGAGTTTCACTGCAATCTATTTCGAGGCCAGACGTAATATCTGTCGAAGTTATCGCCGTATCGAATACATAATACGCACGCATTGAAAATTACATTCTAATGACGTGCAGCTTTCCTCAAGAACTGAGATAACCGCTGCGTAAAAAGTTTATTGACAATATCTGGACTTGGGATTAAAGTAATTTATATATCATAAAGCCATTATAAGTGTTAATAATGGAGACTACAGTATCGATACAAGCAACATTTTAAACGTTTATAAAACTGTTTGGTTTCCACATCCAAACGCCGCCTTAATTAATAGAACGTCTTTATTTTGTCTGTCCGTGAGAAGCAAATCTATTTTTTTTTTACAAACTCTATAAAATAGGCTTTACAAATAAAGTCATCAAACTAAAAGAGAAGGGATGGATTAAATTATTTTTTAAAGTTGTTAAATATCAAATTAAATCCTATCAATTTATTGCATTCTGTAATTGTTAATTAGGTTTTGTTAACCATGAATATGACAGGTACATCATTGAGGCACTGTAACATCTCCAACATTCTGTATTAAATAAATAAATACACCCAACAGTCACATACACAGTCCTGATCCCACATTAAGATCAATAGAGTATTGTGTCGTGGGTATCAGGAACTACGAGAGACTTTTCGGTCTCACAAACACCCAGACCCGAGACAAATACCTGTGGGCCTCACAAACATTTGTCTCGGTGCGGGGATCGAACCCGCGGCCTCTCGTTTCACAGGCGGCGTCTAACCAACTGCGCCACGGAGGTGTGTATTGTATTATAAGTAATCCTCATCTATTCTCATTCAGCTCACATGAGTATAGAACTTACTGCAGCGAAAATAGAAATGATATGTAATAGTTATTTCATACTATGTTCTACAAATCCAGTATTTAGTAATCCAGTAGTCTATGTACCTACGAATATGAAAAACAAAGGTTCCGTATTTCAAAAGTCTATTTATAAAGTTATCTCCTATTGCGTAACTGCTGTATGTTCATAAAATATGCAAGTGTCCATTGTCTGGAATCAAATGTTTGATGTAGCGTTGTGTTTCGCGTGATAAAAATGCAAATTACACAATAAACATCCGAAGCGACTATTGTTGTTTACATTCCATGATTTATATTGTTTACGTTGCCTGCACGCTAGTTGTTATCATATTCAATCGATGCAAACTTCTACTATGAATTTTATTTTGGGTATTCAGTCACTGGGTTGATCATTGAATTTATCAGATCCTGATTACAAATTGTTCTCTTTAAACTAAACAGCAATGGGATGTAGTCAGAAAGCACTATTTGCTAACAGTTCGTCAGTACCAATATTGAAACTATAAAAGCAACCGAATTCAAATAAAATTTGTTGTTATTTCTCCATATTCTGTCCGATATTTAATTTAGAGGGTGGGCTCAAGAATTTTTCGTTCTCCCTTATGCGTTTAGTTACAAATTACAACCTAAGTGCGTTCACACTTACATTTCTTACTAAATAATTCGCTTTTCAATAAAGATTCGGAATGGCACAGATTGTTTACGCCAAGTTCTTACTCTTGCGCAATCGCTGCATTGGTACTGCGTTTAAAAAAACTTTTTAATTTACAATAACAAGATCAACCAGATAATAATAAAGTTCTTCTAAAACTCTGACCGATATATACATATAAAATTAATCTATCCATGTAACTCGTATTGCGTTCGGAAAAGTGAAATTTGGCAACAAATTCAAAGTGGTCCTATTTGTTTAGTCTATGCTACACCTAGGAAATTAACTTATGAGATCATATTATCACATTGGTATTAATAAATACTTTAGGAAATAAAAATGCTATAAACAAAAGTGAGTGAAATTTTTTAAACAATTTTTCTTTTAATTTTCATCCATTAAATTTGATATTTCCATGTTGTTACTGAAGGTAAATGTTTCTTTTCAATGGACTGAGTATGAATTTAAATATTGTTATACTTGTTCTATTTGACCGTGCTAACTATGAAAAATAACATTAGTTCATTATCATCAACCGAACATAAAACAATAATATTGTTTTCATTGGTTTCCAGCAAGTTATTTTTCTATGTTTCTACATACGATTAGCATTAAAAATTCAAGGTGAACTCATCAAAACGAGTGTCATGTCCACGTCATTAAGTCGTTAATCGTGTATTAATTAAGACTAGAGTAAAGTTACATGTAAACAATTTCGTTGTTAAAACTTTATTTGTTTATATCTGTAAATTTATTAAAAAGACAAATATGTTTGGAAAAATACGTATGATTACAGATTCTTGCATCAGAAACATTTTTTAGTCGGACACCAGTTTGCAACTTACCTATACGAGTATTATTTTCGAGTGACATGGTAGATTTTAAGACGACGCTTAATATCTAAAATAATTGTTGAAATAAAGTAAATCACATTGAGAAATTAATAGGGTAGTAGGGAATGTTATGTATCTCATCTACGGTTATATGCAAAAATATTTTTGGCAATATTTTCCCTCTCTTAAGTCGAACCTAAAAATAGCACATTCTCTGTTGCAGTTTACTTTACACGTATAATTGACAAATCCATAAATCATAATGGAAATAGGCAATGAATGGGTAAAGCTTATACGTCATTGGAAATACAAATTAATAGTCATCGCTTTTTGTTGTCCGACAATATAATGTTCCCTGTATTAATTGCTGAATTGTGATTTGTGACGTACATTTAATTTATCTTCATACATAAATTATAAATGCCTACGACCTGAAATGTTTATCAGTTCAAGTGTAATGTGTATCGAGATAATGCCGTCTTAACAGCTTATCGGTATCAAAGATTACTGCCTCGTATGCATGATGACATCTACCCTAAATTTATTAATCATTGTGGATTTATCTTTATAACGCAATTTCAAGGGTTTCCAATCAATCCAATCCATCAGCCAAAGGAAGTCCACTGCTAAACATAGGCCTCTCCCAATGATTTCCACAGTGACCTTTTGGAATTTACCTTAATATAATATGTTCACTTAAAATAATGGTTGTCCCAGGGGAATGTTCCGTATAACCGTTTTAATCTATGATAGTACAGTTTTCGTTCGATCAATCGTGTAATTGTTGTGTACATAAATGCAGACCGTATAAATTGCCTTTACATTTACAAAAAAGTTAGGTAAATTGAATGAAAAGTTGACGAGCAGGAATATCATACATTTTGTCTTTGTTTACCATATACCTACATAAAGAAACTAGCGATGAGATCATTTGTAGGTAGGTATCTAAGTATATATTTTAAATACAATACATATCATAACAAGTTTTGTGTCCGGCATAAGTCTCAAAAACGTGTTTAGTATTATTCTAATAAACTCTCCGACTGAATTCTCATGTATGTAGTTGAATACTAAAACCATACATTAATAGTTTTACACTTCTTTAAATCGAGATTCCCAACACTGCATTAAATGACAAAATAAGTAGGTACTCACTTTCCCTTCAAGTAGTCCGATATCTGGCTGACTTTCCAGAATATCTGGAAGAGCAGCATCAACACTGTGTGATTGATCCATGTGTACAGTTTGTAACAGCTTTCCATAGCGCCCGCGGTGGCCTCACTGTCGCGCTCCCACTGACACTTCGAAAATTCACTCATCCGACACGGCAACTATTTACAATTATAATTCAAATATACGCGACAGTTGTGTGCGCGAGCCAATATACAGTTAAATTGATAATACGAGTGGCGAGCGTGCGTTGTTAACAAAGCGCAAGGGTAGTTTGACTTATCAATCGAGCGGCTCGCACGAAAATAGCGTCGATAATAAAACGAGCGAGCGATAAGTTTGACCGCTCTCGGGCGTCGGTGCACGCGAACTGGTGGCCATGAGAATTCCACTATAACTCGGCACGACGATGACGAAAGATGACTCAGTTGTATCACGTTGTAGATATCGAGTATTTGTTTCTTGCGGTCGGAATGCGAACACCCGACCGACACTCTGCTGTCAAACAAGAAAATTATTATCCTTTTAGACACAGCACTTTTTAACAATGACATCATTGAGGATTTTTTTATTTTTTTTTGAACATGTTAATAACGCAATGTACAAACCTTTAAGGAATAGCATTCTATTAGTACCTACAGCTGTTTGTTCAAATGCCAACATTTCTGAATATTTCGGTTTCACATATTACAATCATTATGTCATAACACGAATAATGCTGATCACAAAATAAACAAAAGCTTATGCTGTAATGTCGGCAACACTCGTGACCTTTAATATCATAATATTTATATCTAATAGATTAGAACAGCTTAGTGTTGCATTAGTATTCACATCTTTTGTTCATTTCTTAGACATAACAAATCAATTATTTTCATTTAACGTTAAACACAAACAAACTTACTGCAATGTAAATAGAATAAATTAAAAACACATTAAAGTATTTTATCGCGACCATTTGCTGTTGTTAAAATGGTATGTTTTGAACTAATTGCTTCAAAGAAAATATGGAACAAACAGCTCATTATGTATTTTTTGTACCGTGGTAAACAATAATGACAGTACGGATTGATTTTATGGTTCTAACTAAACGCCACTAGATGACCAAGCTAGTTGACTAATACGAGTATGTACGAGTATGAAAGCACGACATAACAGCAAGGTTGTCATCAAGGGCTGGTCAACGCTCTTTCCGCTTCCATACACCAACTAATTTATTTATATCGATACTCGCCGATACCGTAGAAAACTAACTATTGGCTCGAGCACACTTTCAATGAGTGACACCCGTGCCAAGCCGACGACTTGTTACGAGGATTCGAGGTCGGCATATTTAAATTTTATTATGTACCTGGTTCATTTGTCTGGTTGTGTGCCTACGCTGTTACTGCTAATCGCCAACACAAATATGCGTTGATAAAATGACACCGCAGTTAACTTTACCTGTGGAAAGTTTTCTCTT
Source organism: Theretra japonica (assembly GCA_033459515.1). Taxonomy (NCBI): domain Eukaryota; kingdom Metazoa; phylum Arthropoda; class Insecta; order Lepidoptera; family Sphingidae; genus Theretra; species Theretra japonica. Next base: position 4,887,495 of record CM065937.1, read on the forward strand.
CGTAACTGTGATAACGAGGTGCGGTGAAAGATAATATGACATTCTTGAATCATTTCAACTAATTAAGTATCTAGTCTTAAAGTTTCATTACATTGTGCATAAAATAAGCTTTAAGAAGTTGGTGTTGGCCTGTTGGTAACGGACCAGACGCGGCTGCCTGCATGTTCATGGTGGTCGTGGGTCCAAATCCCAGGGCACACCTCTGACTTTTCGGAGTCATGTGTATTGATAGTCAATCACCACGGATTATAAAGGTGAAGCAAAATCATGAAGAAACCTGCATATCATAGCGATTTGTATAAATTTCTATGGTATGTAAAAGTCCGCCAACCCGCACTAGGCCAGCGTGGTGGACTAAATGGCCTAACCACTCTCAATCGTACTCTCGATTGTAGAGGTGCCTGTGCCTTGCAGTGGGACTTATATGGGCTGATACAATAAAATACAATACAATAAGTATTAAAATTCTCGGTCATAAGTTCGAACATCTGTGAGTACTTTAGTAATATTTTGGTATAATCAGTAACGGCATTAGGCATCACATTTATCTCAAGAATGTGCAACAATTATTATAATCCGCAACAATAACTAAAGCTTAACTCATTATAAAATGATAATAGAAAAATGAAAATAATAAATAATAAATGAAAAATTATAAATGAAGAGTCGGTAGGGGTCGACCTCACCGAACCTACACCATCCAAATCGGTGATATCTTCAACAAGGGCCAGGTCAAAAGTACCCTGAACCGACGGGCATGCATGAAGAGATTGATGAATGTGGATGAAGCGAAAGTAGTGTGTCAGGATCGAGCAAAGTGGCGATCCATAGTCTCTGCCTACCCCTATGGGATACAGGCGTGACGATTATGTATGTATGTAAAATGATAATTCCTAGTTTCCGCCTACGTGCCATATTATCCAACACCATTTTTAGTTCTGAATAAAAGGTGTTGTTAAATGTAATATACATATTATTATATACCTACAACGCATTTAGGTTTTGCGCCGACACTAGGCATAATTTTATTATAATGGCCTGCCTACATAAGACTTTCGTGGAAATGCTTGATGGTGCATAACCTCCATTAGGCGATCGATAAAAAGAACTTGTTTGCGTACGATTGACATATGGTGGACATTACTATAATTTAAAGCGGTCTATTTATGTGCCAGTGTTGAACATAACTCAAATATTCCAATTCAACTACGACTTGAAGAAAGTCTAAGTAAACAACTTGAAACCTAGAACATTGCGTCTTGCAAATATGTAGATTGAAATAAGTGAAGGTAGAGCTATAGAACTGAGTTCTACCAAGTTCCACTGTTTTACGTAAAATATTTTGGCCCGTTCACCACTTTGGCACAATAGACGATTTAAGGAGCAATTTCTTTTACTAGACTATTTCAGTAGTGCCAGACTTTTAAACGACGACATGGCTGAATTGACTAGATCTGGTAGAGAATTTTGCTCAATGATTCTGCCATTTATCTTTGTCAAACAATCAATTTCACTATAGCGTTTTCCGGGGAATGCGTTCTCTGTACCGCGACAAAAACAGTTTAACTACAAAAAATAGAATACCCATTATTAATATGGAGCACTTAATCATTTACCCTTCGATTTTCTTTCATGAATGAATTTTCAATATGAAAGTTATGGCGCCGTCCTATTTTAATACGTGAACTGCAATCAATCTTTCCGTAGAATGTGAGCTGCAATCTATTTCTGAAATAACTTTTTTAAAATCCGCCAATATTTTGTGTGGCAATATGTATACAGATCTTTCAAATAAAGTACTGTTGCGTATGTGTCTTAAATATAATATCTTTGATTTTAAATAAAATCTATTACGTATTTTAAATATATTTCTCACTGTGTTAACTTTACTTTTTCAGTATACCTTGTCCATTATAATGTACATGTCTCCTCGAAATACAAAGGATGTAATGAAAGCAGTAAAGCGTGCGGTAACGTCAGCTATATTAGTGGCCACTTGTTGATATTTCCACCTCAGACGTTGTAATTCCCGACCCACCCACATTGCGTATTTTTATTCCATGTCTAAAAGCGTATCAGCATAACGCTAATAACTCGGCATGTCTACCATATGTTACTTTTATTGCTCAGTAGTCGCTACCTCAAACTGTACAATTTTCCAATTTTGAAATAATGGCTTGCAACGCCTTTCTACAATAACTTATGTTTTGTTACGGTTCTTCTTCAGTTAGAAAATTAAGTTATTCTGTTAGTTGAGTTAATTATGATTATCATCCTATTACATATGTAAAAGAAATGTGCGACATTCGGTTCCAATAATTAAAGTGGGAATTTCCTAATGAATTTCCTAATGAAATATCTTTTTATGAATTTATCAATGAAAAAATGTATGCTATATTAGTGTTTATTATCGGTCGATCAGATTATTGTGCTCTTATCTGGTGCGGTTTGATTAAGTAACTATTTTGTTTGTACTGATTATAAGATTGCTAAATTTTAATAAGAAATTGTTTCATTCCTTCCATTGTCCTTAGCCGATATTTACATGTGATAATTTGTTCATAAGTTATTACTTTAATAAAATATCCCTGTTTAAAATGTATCCAAGATATAAAATTGCATTAATTTACGTTATCTACTCACCTGATATTTATGACAGTCGTGGCACGTACTTACAAGATAAAAATAACATAATGTTTATTTTACATACTCTACATTAATATTTAAATTAAGATTTATATTTTCTAAACCGGAATATTAGGTTGATGATACCTTTTTTCATTAAGCTTTATATTATTGCTCTAGCAATTTAGCAAAACAACTGATGGACTCTCCATAATGTTTCATGTTTTTTCACTCATTCATTCATGTTGAACTATAACTTCTAAATACACATTGTAATTTACAACCTAAAACTTCTACTTTTTATTTGTCTGTGTGTTTTACATTATTCGTATCTTATTTTCAATACTTTGTCATACTATCTCTATTTTTTCTTCTTCATATCACTTATACCTGTACGGGTTAGTCTTTAAACATAAGAATTTAAATTAAATAAATTAAATACACCCAACAGTCACATACATAGTTCTAAGCCCACATTAAGATCAATTAAGTCTTGTGTCGTGGGTATCAGAAACTACGAGAGACTTTTCGGTCTCACAAACACCCAGACCCGACACAAATACTTGTGGGCAACACAAACATTTGTCAGACATTTGGACAAAAACAGTCGGCGTCTACCTAACTACGCCACGGAGGCTGTCAAAAGGCTTGCTTTCTCGTCAAACTCTTAGACTTCTCATATCCAGACTCCATTAAATTAATTACCGTCAAAAACCATCTGTAGTCTTTTTTTTTTACTTCCAACTACTTTTGCAGAAGCTAATTTGAGCGAAATGATTTAAGCATTATTTATTCTCTCTTTTTAATACAATATTAATAATTCAACAGTAACGTCAAAACTTTTTAATATTACGACAACTTTATTTGTAGGAAATAATATTTCATCAAATAATACAGTGTCATTGCTAAATTATATATAGTAACATCACGGCATTCAGAGAGGTTATTTCAAGAAAATGAATTCAAACAGCAACAACAATTTTCATCGACTCTTTAAGAAGCAAGAGCTATGACTATTCTCCTAATTACAGTGTTTATCGTGCGTTTAGTAACAGTCCGCAAATTTTTCTACTTGGATGTTCGATAATTTGTTTTAGTCATCAATGGAAACATCGATATTGTAGTCAATGTACTGAGTGTACTCGTGCGCGTCTGAAATAAGGAAGTATTGAGTTAACACACCGCGACCTTTCGATCAGGCGTGATTCACGGATTTATTAACTAACAATTATTCTGTATGCACCATTAATCTTTTTTTTTTTATAAACTAGCTGTTTCCACGACTTCGTAGGTATTAAAAATGTATAAGTCTTAAATATCTTATGTAAAATCAAGAACTACTTATGTTGTGCATGATATAAATGCGTGCGCATTTGCCCTTGCAAAGTGCAGTATTTTTTGTAGCCCACAAGCTAACGAGTGACGTCTACGAAATGTGTTAAACACACTTCAAATTTTGAATTAGAATACGAGTATAAGCGAAACCATTACGCTAAAATACTCACTCACTGATTTTAGTATATCATGACTGGACCATCAAGCTGAACCTTCTATATAAAAATCTGACGCGCTCGAGTATTTCAAGATGGCGATTTTTTTTTTGCATTTTCAAACATTCGCTACGAGCTTGCGCTACTTCCAAAATGCCAGTCTTTTGAAAGGGGGCCATTTTAAGGGCTCATTTTACGTCCCCTTTAAATTACTAACGCGTTTGAATAACTACTAAAAAAACAATTTTCTATGCTTCCGTGTGAATATTAAAACTTTAAATATTAAATATTATTAAAATATTATAACTTTCTATTTACCTCCACCACGCAAAGTGTCAGATTGACATACTTTTGTTATCAGAGAGACGCTGGAGCTTCGAAAACATTAATGTCAGACACGCTCGAGTATTTCAATGATACTGCTTTTTTTGCATTGTTGATGATTTGTAGACGCTTTCCTCATCACTAAATGGAACATCATAGAACCTTTTCTTTTTCTTATCGCCTATACTACAAAATATCATCGTCCTGACGACACTCCAGTGACTCTCCACTTAGCCTCATCGGCTCCGTAACTAACAGGTGAAGGTCGATCTTCACTGGCTCTTAAACCAATATTGATAAAAGTTAGAAATGCAGAATTATTTGTTGTGATGGAAGCGGCAACTGCAATACCAAATTTGCATAAGAATGACAAGTTTTTGATAGAATTCTTACAAAAATTTGTTCCGATAAAGGTCCATTGAGAGAATATGCCCTAATAAATAATGGCCATGATTAGCCAGAAATGTATTAAACAAACTCATTTCATTTTACAACGATGAAGTTTGGCTTCCGCTGATCGTAAATTTTGAGTGGCTAATAAATCTGGCACTCGTTTGGTTTTAAAAAATCTCCAATTTTATGCTCCAAACTTCCACCCACGCTGTTGTTTGTGCGGCTCAGTGGTAATGACAGGAGCACCAGAGAACTACATACACCAAGCAAGATGAGAGCCAAAACTGTTCCTAATAAATAAAATCGGTCAAGTGCTCACTATATTAGTTAGTGACACCAATATTATCAATCGTCGCCGGATTTGTCAATACACCGATGTTCTCTATTATAGGACCATATGGTAGCTGAATATAAATAGCATGGTCTACAAAAATCTTTACAGGGAACATAGTTTTATTACGACAGTGAATGGCTCTTGTATTATTCATTAAAAATAAGAGTGCAATAGTATTTATTTATGTTCCATAAAATCATGTAGATTTTCAGACTTATAGGTTACGGGTGATATAATCCAAGAAAAAAATATGATTGGCTATTTCTTTTCTTTCTCTTTATCATAAATCCATCCAATGGTTGTCTTGTAGAGATTGCTCTAGGAGTCTAGTGTGATAAGACCGCCGTTTGTAGTTTGTTGCCTTATTATCTCTGTATACTGTTATGTTTACGTATATTATGTACAATATAGAATAAAAATAAAATAAAATAAATTTCATTGCGAACAAATTTTACATACACACTTATAATACGAGTGTGTCGTACTTATTATATACATAGTTGTTTTCTATAGTCCCGAATCTCTGCAGTTACGTATTGGCACAAGTGAAAGACATCGATTTCATTTCGATAGGCGCCATTATAGGCGTCCATGAAAGTTATGTAATATCCGCAAATGCAATTTAATAAGAAATAATGTTTTTGTACTTCATTTACGTAATGTAGTGAACGTAGATTTGTGCGTTGACGCGATTTCATAATTGACAATAAGTTATCGTTTTGCGGCATTTGTTTTGGTTTTATTGTTCTTTTTAATGAGAATAATAAACAAAGCAACCGATACGTAGAAAGGTAAAATGCTAATTATAATTTTGTGAATATTTTAAGGTTAGAATACTATTTAGTATTTAGTTATAATGTAAAATTTATAAATCACTCTCGCATTAAAGTAATAAATATGTCGAGGCCCTAGGGGTAAGCCTAATATTTACGATTATTATAATTTTATTCGTCGCATGAACGCTAATGACCCTACTTTTTATTACAATTAATTACAAATTAATCCAAAAAAATCTTCGTAAAAAAAATAAAATGTTTGTGCACGATGAATTCCTTAAGAACTTCAATAAAATTTCTGACTGTATGTAACAATCCACAAGAACAATAAAAAAAAAACAATAATTTTACTACAATAAACAATACATGTGTCATTAAGATAAGCTACTCAACTTACAAAAGCAGGTACTATTACATTGTGGGCTACAGTAATGAGTTTTGAAGAATTTTCTAGAAGCAGAGACGCTCGTATGTAGTTTAAAAAAATATGACGTCATGGTCGATGAGACAAATTGTAAAAACGAGTCGGGCTTGTACCGTACAAGGCAAAGGCGCTCTTGAGTGGTTCTTGTCGCAGTACATTGCAGTATTTATAATTCTGCGAACTGACTGACTAGGTTTTAGAAACATATAACTAGTTTCAGAAACATTGTTTTATACAATTTCTTTGGCCATCGTAAGACTTTTCTTAATTATTTAAAGAGAATATCATTCGTTAATGTGCTTACTAATTTTTTAACGCGAGACGCCTTGCTCTACTGTTTCCAACAACATTATTGATGTCTGTAAAAAAAATATTTTCATGCGGGTTTGACCTTAATCATTTGTGTTCCGACGCCGGTCGTTAGATCAATGAATGCTGATCGCAACCCTTGTTGACTCAACCTCTGGTCACTCTACCAACAGGAGGGTAATGATTTAATTTGCTTGTTACATCTAATTTACCAATTTATTTACTTTTTATATGATCTGCAGAAAACAGTATATATGGGTTAAACTATTTGACCAAAATAAAACCGCATAAACGAATTCATGTTTCCTAAAAAGTGAATATATTGCTAAATTTGTCATTCATAATTTATAGAATTGTACTTTGATGACATCAAAAAACATTGCATGTGCGTAAATAGTGGATTTTTTTAAATAATAAATTGTTGTAAAATGTCTAATTTATATTAACATCTGCAACAGCAGGTACTAAAGTCGAGTGCAAGTTAAGTGCACGTGTACCCAATGAGTCATACCTTGTCTCAGTTGATCACTAATGTGTGTTCATTGATCATTCACACATTAGGTTTTTAAACTACTTAGGACTATTGTAATGAGCTCTAAACAAACTAAGTGAATCTAGATACAGGCTAAGTATATTTGTCATTCTTAAATTCAGTTTATTTGTTTGCATTAAAGATGTAATCTTGTTCTTGAGAATAATTTCTATTTGTGTGCATTGTCTTAGGTTTTTAGGCCAAAAATGTGATATTTGTAAATAAGTATATTTTTACAACTTACATTTTTTTTACACATTTTTGATTTATTTATATGTTTCAATTATCTACGTTTATAAATACAAAATTATAACATCCACTATGTTACTGTTTGCAATATCTGTAGGAATTACTTTATAGAGCTTCATAAAAACATTGACGCAATAAAGTGTAATGGAAATGAAATGTACATTCAGTATTCGCAGCAATTTTATGATGAACCTATTTTAGTTGAACTTTATTTTAGATGAACTTATTTTAGTAACATTTCATATAGTCTTAATAGTCTAATATCAGGTCTCATGAGGGATTGTGACGTACAAGCAATAGGTCGTTGACCCAACGTAAATCCCAATGGAAAGGGCTGGCCACTAAACAGTTTTACTAGATCAATTCATAGATTAAATATTAAGAGTTAGGCATCACGCAATGACCTTTAACATTTCTGACAAAAGCAGTGGAAAGTCGAAAGTGAACGGACTGTCTCTACTATTCAGAATACATCAGTGAATAAAACAGACTGTGTTTCAAATTGAAAACTTTTTCTATTAAATTGCAACTTTTTACCTCTAGAACCTTTTCAAATATTAATTAGTTTTGTTTATAAACAACTTTGTTTGGAAACTTATATTGGATTGTAATTTTGTATTTATTTTTAGTATTTGTTTAGTTTTTTGGTTATTTTTGGACACAGGTTTTTTACGTTTTCGTTTTATGTATTCAATATTTCATGTCTAAATGATGTACACATTTTTAATAAAAATAGGATTGTAGTTTAGTTGGTAGAACACATTTTAGCGAGAGGATAGCAGTGACGGAAAATGAACACCAACCACATTCAGAGCAAAAGCACTTGAATACCTCTTCGACCCGAAAATTATTAAGCTAACAACAATCGTAAAACTATCTTTAAAATGTTCCATGTGGCTTCAAAGAATAGAATTATAACAATTACCAGTTGGCAATTGGCATTATTCCTCTATTTTGTAATGTAGACACGTGACCCCTAATATTATCTATTTGGATATCAGCATAAATATTAGAGATCATAATTTCTCCTAAAATTCGCTTTATAATATTTAACACGGGATCGTCGCATTTACAAGTATTTTCCTAGTAGAATTATATCTATAACAATAGCGTCATTCTTCTCAGTAATTTCACAATATGTTAATTGCAGATAGCGTATATAAATAGGTCGATAAATACAGATATTTGTTTAGTGATGACGTTACCCGGCGCGACAATAATTTGAATTGTGATATCAAGTTGATATGATTATGATTACAACATTTATTTAGTAACATTGACTCCGCCTAGCCGATGTACCTCATTAGTAAGTAAATATTATAATTTCAATACATTTATTTACTTTTCAATACTGCGACGTAATATACAATATTATGTGTGATTGCTTGAAGATTACGCGTTATGCCATAAATTACTTAAAATACAAATATTTATTGCATAATTGTCTTACTCGTACATCTTAATACGATTGAACTACTATACAACAACGACAATGATTTTTTGAACTTTGAAACGCTTAATGTAATAATCATAACATATTATCAGTTGTGATATAGTAGGCGAGCAAATCAAAGTATAATAAATGAAGAATGGACGTTTTCGGGGAATCTTATAATATAAATTCAAATTACTGATATAAGTCATCTAAATTTTATTGGCGTGTGGCGAAATTCGGAACTGCAAAATATAGTTTGACAGCCTCCGTGGCGCAGTTGGTTAGACACCGCCTGTGAAACGAGAGGCCGCGGGTTCATTTATACTCGCAATCAAATAATATTAATATGTCCAATATAATAAATTGTGAGTAAGACTGATAAACTATTCTTATTTTTTTGACAACAACGTTTTCAGGCGCCAGAAAATCGTCGACGGTCTATACCTTTCCTAATACATTGCAATTTGACGAACATCTATCATCATTCAGTAAACCATTGATAAGATTTGCCTTCTTGAATACAAGGGGAATGTAATCACACATTTTTATTGTAATTTTTATCAACATATCAAGTTCTACGAAAACATGGTACTTACTACCTACAAATTGACATGGCAATAAAACAAATGATTTATGATATGCTATGATGATATGCCACCCTGTTTACGTCAATCAGAATAACGATCCGAAAAATAAATAAGTTCGTTGAAATAAAACAATTAAAGAAGACTGACTTGATATGGTCAGACCCAACTATTTAATTTTCTTCACTGACGTAAACATTAAATTTTGTATAGGTTTGTATATCGTTGTATTGGACTATTGGTAGCCCTTTAAGTCGACCGTCCAAGTTGTATTCTACATTGTCTTATCTATTAACAATTAGTAGGACATGTTTTTGGCTCTGTTTTAATTTAATACACGGCTTGTCAGTACACATATTCCATATTTTTTCCAAATGTGGAAATATTTACTTCAATAACGCACCTTTGGCTTGGCATATGGTTAGGTGCCAAATTAATACATAATTATTTATTTTAGCAGTACTAACTTTTATTTTTCTACATATAGCATTGTTTATATAAGTTGGCTCTGCAATTTTGGCCTGCATTCAAAGGAAAGATTAATTTAGAAATATAAACAAAAGTGTAAATAAAAGCTAGCAAATACGGAAATGTACCTGACATTTGGAATCGAGTCAGAAGAAACCGAAAGATAACAGCTTAACGATGACGTAATCGCCTTATAGCCTTCTGATGAACGTGACTAAGGTCGTATTATCATAATGCAGGTGATTGCCGCGTTTCTGCTTTTCCTCTCCGCTTTGTTGTGTCTGTGTTCATATTAGTACTATTAGCTTTGTGCACTTGTTTTTATTTTACTGTGTCGTTATTCGTTGATCGGTGGTGGTTGAATGTTTGTGAACAAACAATTCCATTAATTGCATGTGTTGTTCTTTTTTATGAAACAACATTGAAAACGGGCTGGGCCATGACGCCATCGAGTTTTTGTATATAGATTATAATATGTAAATACGAATTGCGTTTTTATTTTTGGTGGTGAAGTGGGTGGTCGTTATGCCTTTTATTTATGAATCTTACGGTAAACACTTTTAATATGGGTAGTTTCCAACGAAATAATATTTTGGAGCTCCTTCCTTTTGAAATAATTGTCCACTTTAATAAATATGCAAAATAATACCAATTTTAGAATAACTTCGAAAATTCAACCACGCAGTTAATTAACTTTGCTTTGTTTCTTTACCACTGAGAAAGTGGAACCAGTTGATAAAGTATACATATACCAACAATAATTGAGCCATTTCCGTGATGTCTCTCGCTCACAAAGAGCATTTCCTGTCACGATTTAAATTATGGTAGCGATATGGTTGCGAAACACGTAACGCTTGATGCACTTTATCAGCGATCGATGCGCTTTCGTTTATGTCATTATAATCTCCCCAAACATAACCTGTTCTGCGCAGTATTTTACTAACTTGTTAGTTGTTGGCCTCATTGCAGATTACAGCGTAATCCTGCCTTTAGGCTCCGTGATCACTTAAACTTGTTTGCGAAAGTAATAATTATGTTTGCAAGACGTGACGATTCCTATCGTGGCGCAGTTCGTAGTTGGTTTAATAACAGTGTCCTTATCTAAAATAATCGTGAACCTTTTCCTCATTTCTCTTTATTCCTCATATTGCTTTTAAAGTGCGTCAATAGAATTGCCCTCATATGTACTGCGATATGTAAAATGTGAATTAACCCTTTATTGTCCGTAAGCGTTGCCATTTACGTGTTTTGTTATTGTAGAGTCGACCGTCCACCCTATTTATGTTATCATCATCATCATCAGCCCGTTTCAGTCCACTGCTGGACATAGGCCTCTCCCAAGGTATGCCACAGGGCCCGACTTTACAATACTATTGAAGGATTAATTGAATCGAGTTTATCTGTCGAACGTGAGTTAAAAATGAATGAACACTTAGTACCTAATTGTGAATCGATATGGTTTTATGCGATGCAGGTGCATTTGGTGTAAGGACGGTTGGAAACGATATTTGTTATTCTCGTACCTTTAAATAAAATGTTATTCACCACGTGTTGCTACACGTGGTGGTCACATCTAGACCTGCTTTAGATATGTTTATCTAAATCAGGTCTAGATGGCAGTTTGAAAAGAAAATTTGATAAGGATGCTTCATGCCACTGATAGTCTTTGTTTAACAGATAATTACCAAAAATATATATTATAATTATGACTATTTATAATCTTATCGGTTTTTGTATTGCCAGTACAGTTTTTACATACTTTTCCTATTAACAAGTGATAGTATTTTAAACGTAGGCGCTAGCGTCCTAGAAACGAAATGGTAATTAATTGCGAAAACACAGGTCTGGGTTTCGTAAAAAGTCTAATTAATGATAGCACGTCTGAACTAAATAACATTGTCGAAGTAAATAATGAAGAACAAAAGAAACGACACATTAACAGAGTCATCATTGCGCATTAACGAACTTTAATTTATTTCCAATGCGGCGGTTTCGCAGGAAATTGATTGCATACTGTTATAAAATTGTTGAAATTGGTTAATCTCACGGTTCAGTTTACACAAACGAGCCGTGTGAATTACTTCGGCCTCAATGAAATCGTTTGCAGTTTATATTTACGTACAAAAATTTCATGCGTTTGTTTCTTTTTTCTCTTGTCGTGCTTCACATGTTATTTGTTTTGTTATTATTTTAACGGCTTTATAGTTCGGCTTGGTCTAAAGACATAAAAACCTTCGGAACGATTATCAGCACTTTTAATCAGCATGCAAACCCTCTCAATATCAGTCTCGATGTAGAGGAGGTCCGTGCCCTGCAGTGGACTCATACAGTACAATACATTTGATCAGCATCGCGGACAATCCCGATGTGTCTTGCATAATTTTATTAAACGGGGAATTTCAGCTTGCTTTATATTTATGTTAAAGTTATAATATCTGTAAGGATACTGCATTCGTTGATATAGAAAAAAATCGGAATGCCGTTGTTATTGAATCGGCGTGCTTCGAACATGATTTCAGATGAACAGATACAGTAATTGGTGTAACCTTTGAACATTGCAATTCAAAAGCAATAGGTAAATATTGTTTATTTATATTCACATTACTTTTAACGCGCAAATTCGGTTTCTGAAATAGTTGACGTAACAAATTGATGGCAGCAATTTGATTTTATTTGGCAGAGAGTGAAAGTATATTTGCGACTGACTTTTGAGCCTCGTAGGAAATACGTATTTTCGAGTTTGTTATGTAAAATACTATGTATACAAATTACAATTACTTTATTATCTCTCTCACTTTCCGGTATTAGTTATCTGTAGTGATCCGTCTTCATCATTCAAAGGAATGCGTGGTTGCAACTTGATTCATATTTTTGTAGAGAAATTTAAAATGTAAACGATATAAGCTCCAGTTCTTTAAACATAAGGCCATTGTAAATAGTTATTTAAATATTCGAACTATTTTTTAGATAACGAATACAATTACGTGGTCGATACTTCTTGCCCCATATAGTGACACACTTTGGAGCCAATTTTACTGTTAAAGCGATACGAAGAACACCCACAGGTAATGACACAAAATGACAGTAAATTGCCGGAGCTATTTGAACCCGTGGAGGTCGTGACCTCAGTTCGCACCGAATGCACCGGCGCGGCTCCGCAAGTGCTCAATGAGAATTATCTTGTTACAGAGAACTGTGTCTTCCGGTACACGATCAGTGTATAGGCACTTGCAGATATACTGTTAACAGGCGCGTACTGGACTTTGTTAATATACATCATGTGTTTTTTTTTCTACTAATCGTTTGACTGCGTTTACAGCGTTTTTAACTTTTTAAAATAATTTCCCAATATAAACAAAGCATGAATAAAAATTACATTTACGATTTTCGTTCAAAGATTTCATATATACAAACTATAGAACAAGGTTTAACTTTTCGGTGAATTTTTGGATCTTTGTCATTGAAATATTTAAAAAAAATGTTTTCATGTTAAAATATTGGGATACGTTTAAGCGCAATTTTGTAAAAGTTTAGAATAGTCAAAAGAGTGTACTTTTAAATTCAACAAATTATGGTGCGTTAAAAGTGATCACCTGATTAAAGGCCATAGTTCCTGTTTACGTCCTTTGAGGAAAGAAAATGTGAACAAAAAGAGAGACAGGAGAAGGGAAAGGTATGATATAGTGTTAGCTTAGAAATTTGTTGTTTCGCGTCTTCGGTTTTTTATATGAGATAACAGTATAGGTAACGCAGTTGCATCCCCATACCATTTCGTCATGTTAACCCCTTTACTCCTTAGTAAGATTATTACAGTACTTACTAAAGTACTGTAGTGTTTATTTCCTGGCTAATCCAAGATTAAGAGCATAATTTCAAGTCATTTCCACTTTTCTGTGCATCTACATAGTAATAAAATATTCCTTGTTTTGCGCCTTAACAGATACATATTATGTATGTCAGATACAGGACCCGCCTCTGATGATTGATGTTGACAGAGATTACTCTCGCGTTCGGCCCGTCCACGTTGTTGTCCAATCTATCCATTTTGTCCAATCTATTATTGTACACGAAATTGTCAACAACTTGGTGTTCAATGCTATTGTTGTCCGAAATATATTCTTAAATTTTCTGGCTCTCATATTAATCGATTTTTACTTTTATAAAATCCAAGGAATTGTCCTTAAAGACGACGCGACGGTCTGACAAAAGCCGCAGAAAGTTTTACATAATTAGGTTTATAACCTTTCAACATGGAGGTAAGCTTAGAGGTAGGGTTGTTATTGAAGTCGATGACAAACGCGTGCAAGGTATTGCGCTGTAGAAAATAATGCTTATGACATCTCGGCTGTCGCGTTTCGTTCGGTGAGTGAGATTACCGGATGCCCAACAATACCCCTTTTCTATTCCCATCCTTTTTCCTTTCCGCTTCCCTCTTATTCGGACCGGTAACTTATCCATGATCTAGCGCTGTGGAGTTTTAAAGGCGGCACTTACCATCAGGTGACCGGTTTGCTCGTTTGCCGGACCTATGCAATAAAAAAAATGATTTGAATCTCCTGAGAATGCCCTCTTGTTACACCCCTGTACGATAGATAAAATTAGCGATAAACAATATTGAGCTGTTATCTAACATATCGATAAGCACTATCACTTCACAGTATATTTGGTTGTAGAAATGGTGTGGTACGAAAACGTGACACAGTTTGTTGAGAATTGTGGATTAACGTTTGAACGATAACAATCAAATATTAGCAAACGATAAGTCGTATAAATCATAACATATTTATGATAAGCATGACAATGTAAGGGTCATAGGAAAAGTATAATTAAAATTCATCGATTAAGTTACCTCACTTTACATAAAATATAATAAAGCAATCAAAGAGTACAGTACAAAATAATAGTCGCAATCCAGAGCACTGCGCCTTGTATAATATGTGTTAATTATGTTCTGATATATTTGGTGTCTTTCTATTGAGGGTTCGATTGTTGAGAGTGCATTGCGTTCTGACAGGTAAATTTACTTGGCGTATGAGCGTAGGGCGACAGTGAGGGTTAATATGACACAAGCGTCGATTTGAGCAGACGCTTTTTCGAGGGAGGGATGCGCTTTAAAATATAACCTCGCAATTACGCGAAAAAACGTATATTGTTTAATAAATAAAATAACTTGAAATTTTGATCATATAAATTCAGTAATCTTATTGAATTTTAAAAAGTTCCTATTCGTGTAGAATTCAAGTTTATCATGATGAAAGATTATAAAATATCAAGTTATAACAATATTTATTGTTTGAGTGAATGCATTACTGTTGATGTCTGCATAAAGATAAATATTAAATATTGTGTTTCATCTTTTGGAAGAGGTTAGATCCAACCAACAAGTTACTGTAGTGGGGCTTCAACTGCACTTACTTTTAAAATTCTTATGGAAAACTGAGTTTTGCAAAAACATTAAATTGAAATTAACCGTTATAAAATAACAAGTAACTTCTCAAAATATAATTATATATTAATAATTGCATGTTTAAACTGTTTGGTGACTTGTAATCACGGGAAATACCCAAATTAAGGAAAACCGCAACTGCACTTGTTAGCGGTATTTTAAGATATAAAAAAAATTGCATTGTTTTGTGCAATTACTAACATTGAATACTAAGAATTACAAGTAGTGTTCGTAAATACACAGGATAAATGTGATTTCGTAATATTTTTATTCATTTAGGAAACAATATAATATATATACAACAACAAGTAGAATTACATAATCCACAACAATTTCCACAGATTACAATGTCACCCAATTTGATTAATCCCTTATTACACATACTTTAAACCAAAATTAGCAGGGGAGTTCCCTTAAATCTAATATTCAATCATTGATAATAATTGTATGAAAAAGAAATACTTAGCGTAGGTAATGGTAGAATTATGTACATATTTTATTTATATTAAAACTATTTCCTATCTACTAATAATATGTACGTAAAAGTTTCTAATCATGTTCCTAGATATATACGATTTCAAATAAGCACTGATATAATATTTGTCATTGATTAGCAATTCATTTTGAGAAGTTGCTTTTACTCCTAATTTATAAGTAACATTCAATATTTCAGTGTATATTATAATATTAAGTGCGTGGTGGCCTGTTGGTAACGTATCAGACGCGGCTGCCTACATGTTCACGGTGGTCGCGGGTTCAAATCCCAGGGCACACCTCTGACTTTTCGGAGTCATGTGTGTATTGATAGTCAATCACCACGCACTATAACGGTGAAGGAAAACATCGTGAGGAAACCTGCATACCATAGCGATTTGTATAAATTTCTATGGTATGTAAAAGTCCGCCAACCCGCACTAGGCCAGCGTGGTGGACTATATGGCCTAACCACTCTCAATCGTACTCTCGATTGTAGAGGAGGCCCGTGCCCTGCAGTGGGTCGTATATGGGCTGGTATAATACAATACGATTCAATATTTCAGTGCATATTCAATTAATGAAAGAAAACTTCAGCAAAACGTTGGTTATGTAAAATAATTGCAAATAAATGAACAAAAGTATTTTGTACGCCATGTTTATCTTTATCATTTTGACAGGTGGAAAAAATATGACTGATGTGACGCTCAATTTGCGAATGGGAGTGGTCAGTATAAATTTTACAATATAATAAAGAAGTGAGACTTAATTACGTATTGTAATACTTGATAGCAACGTTCACTCTACTTTGTATGAAATAATAGCATTACTGTTCTTAAGTTTTATAATCTCAATAAAAACATATATTTATTGTATTATATTTCACGTAATACTAATATTATCTGGCAGTTTTATATTATATATATTCCCAAAGTGATAAAGGCAAGTTACAGCCTTGATTCCAACATAAATGGACCCCCTCCACAAACACCTTACGGGTTTCATAGAAAACCATCGTGAAGAAAGTAAAGTACATGCATGTTCACTGTCCATTGTCCAATAATCCTCTTGATTCCCATATTGTGCCACGTCTATCCTTCAAGTGTATTCAC
The DNA here is from genome assembly GCA_033459515.1 of Theretra japonica. Lineage (NCBI taxonomy): Eukaryota > Metazoa > Arthropoda > Insecta > Lepidoptera > Sphingidae > Theretra > Theretra japonica. The sequence goes on from CM065937.1 coordinate 4,904,470, forward strand.
AAATAGCAGGGACGCTCTTGGAGTTCTTCTTTAATAAAAATATTTTATCTTTAGGAAAGGATTACATAGGGTTAATTACTGAATCACATAATAATAATTCATTTCCAATTCCGTAATCCATGTAAAATACATGGATTACGGAAAATAAAGGAAATTCTGTGAAAATGCTCATAGGTTAATAATACCTATGAGCATTTTCACACACGCTGTCAGCATGATTTAACAATATTTTCTTTTAATATTATTCATTTTAACCGCGATAAACTAAACAAGATTACAAAACCCTATACGACTTTGCCGGAATACTAACATTCTTTCTCTCTTTACAATATTTTGTTTAGTCTTCTCACCCCTTCTAATCTCAAAGAACGATTTATTTTTCTTCATGACTCAAATACGAGGTTCCTGAGGTCGTCCGAGAGCGAATGCACGTCCACACCACAAGATTTATGGACAAATCTTTCGCTGTCGTAGCTGTTTGCTTGTGGAACGCACTTCATGTTGTGGTGAGGCGGGCTCAAACTCTGTCATCTTTTAAGAAGCTGGGGTTTACTCTATGATCCGCAACGAAACTGGAATGTTCGGACTTCGACGTCTGAAATAAGTTATAAGTTTTGCACTTCTAAAAATCAACACAATTCTCTATGATACATTTCATTAACTTCGAACTAAATCTAGTAGTACTAGGTAGGACGTACGATAGAGGATTCGAATATTTATTGGAGTACCTAGGCATATTCGTACAGTATTACGTGCGACGTCCGAACATTCGTGTTTCGTTTCGGATCATAAAATAACCCCCTGGTAAAAGAACACTACCTTCTTCCTCAACCAGATATACTGATTAAGATTATTTCCTCTATTCAATTCTATTGGTAATATATTTATATATGTATATTCATTCATCTTTATATGTATATTTTATGTGTATATTTGTGTAGGTTTATTTATTTTTGAGCTTTTATTTTCTTTGTTATATACAAAGTCTATCTCACAAGTCTATCTTTCCCTTTCTCATAAATCCATCGAATGGTTGTCTTGTGGAGATTGCCTTAGTGTGATAAGACCGCCATTTGTACTTTCTTGTCTTATTATATCTTCATATTGTTATGTTTAGTATTTACAATAATGGATAAATAAATAAATAAAACGTATAAAATACTTCGAATGTTATTGTCAGAGAAATAAACTTTACCAGAATATATAAAATAGTACTAAATATCGTGCCAGGCCAGCTTTAACCCGTATTATAACTATTTTTACAATTCATATTAATTACATTATAATGAAATAGATTTAATATTGAAACCTTACAGGTGTTTCAGATACAGAAATCAATGTAATGTTTATTTTAATAAAATAACTCATACGTTGAACTTACAAATTACATTAATATTTAATTTTAATATTATTACTTTGCTATATTTATTTATAAATGCTTAGTAGAGGCATGTGTACATACTTAGTTTAATGCGCAGGAAATAAATAAGTATACGATGTACATAAATATTACACAGAATCAATAATGTATCGTTTTGTGACGTATATTATCGCAATCAGTTATTTACTTAAATACCTTTATTATTTGTTAAGTTTTTATGAATTTTCATTATACATACAAAATATCTACTTAGGAGAATGTTCCCTACAATAATATTGGTAAGTACGTACATGTTTCAAGAAATAAAACCCTATTCATCATTCGCAAACTAAAAATGCTTAACAAAACAAAGAACTGTCGTTATTGAGTAACTAACATGTTTTTTCACATCCTATATATCATGTTCCGACTGTCGAAAAATCGAGAAAATTCATAGACTTATCGAATAGATAGCCTTCCAGAATTATGGGCCTCAAGTTTATACCTCTCTGACAAAATATAGTTAATACATTTTAAAAAAATCAATAAAAAAGCGTATTCTACCATTCACCTGCAGCAGGGAGACGTTACCAGAATATTTATATGAATATCGCGAACTTGTTTACAAAACCTCACTCGCTGTTTAATGACTACCACATTAGTACAGCCGTCACAATCTCGAATACAAATAGCGTATCGTCATCATGTTTTTATCTTAAATTACGTTTCTTTTATTAAAGTACTTACGCAGATGCATGCCCATTAACGTTTAAGTTGAACACGTGTTAATTTAAAATAAACAATGATTACTGGATTATTTACTTGATAACAGATAGTCTACAGACACATACATGAAGTAACGCCTTTGCCATAGGCGCAGGTATTGTGAGTCCCGGCTTTGCACATCCCAGACATATATTTTTCTCTATATCTATGCTTATAAGATTTATCAAGCGATTTTGTCGTTTCAGGTTACCCTAGAGACCTGTTCCTCATATTGCATCAATTGATTATTCTTCTCGATTTGGTTGGAATAAGTTCACTGCGGTCGAACTTTACCGACTCCTCCATTTATTGTAGATTTGTGTATCTGCTTCGTTATTACTTCATCGTACGTTCTCTGTACATTTCCTGTATTAACAATCCATTTTTTTATTGTATCTGCCCATATACATCCCACTGCAGGGCACGGGCCTCCTCTACAATCGAGAGTACGATTGAGAGTGGTTAGGTCATACAGTCCACCACGGTGCCCTAGTGCGGGTTGGCGGACTTTTACATACCATAGAAATTTATACAAATCGCTATGGTATGCAGGTTTCATCACGATATTTTCCTTCACCGTTATAGTGCGTGGTGATTGACCTATCAATACACACATGGCTCCGAAAAGTCAGTGGTGCGCCCTGGGATTCCAAACAATCCTATAGACATAGTGCAACTAAAAGACAGTATTTATCCTTCTTATACTAGAATATTCCATTCATTTTTATTCTAGCACGGCATGATGACTGCACTGCATCTGATGGTAAGCGCAAATGCCGTCCAGACAAAAAAGTATCATAAAAGGTTTTGAAAATATAATCTGATATAAGAAGTACACAAAGTAGTTTCAACAATATGAGACACTTTAGCGTCTCCCATATTCGCGCGAGAAATGCATTCTGACGCGGTTTCCACATTCTGCGATTTCGGTGCCGTGATAGATTGTTAAGTGTTGCCAAATTGCACTACTCCACAGCTGCAAAATCGTGGAATGCTGCAGCTTTGAATATTTTACTAAAACGTCTACGTACTTACGTTGTTGACTGCCATAATAGTCAATTAGGGGTAAATTCACCACAAAAACGTGATCGGTACTTCCTTGAACGTTTCTCAATTACCTGCGATTGACAATGTCACGCGGCTTGAGCCTACACAGATAATGGTCTTGTTGTTACTAAAAACATTGATTGCGTTTATACTTATGTAAGTGATTCAGTGCCTACTTATGGAGTTAATTGATTGTTTAATAAGTTTATCTATAAAAGAGTGAATTAGGTTCTGACTATTGTAGTCTGAATTAACTTACGGGAGTATCTAATAAAACACCTACAGCTACTACTTATCGCCTTTCCGAGACGTAGTAGACAAGAGGCGCCACAATGACACCCATATTTCACATTGTATGTTCCGTCCCACGATGTGATAGCCTATCACTATATCGGGCACAGATTTCTGACTCCGGGCTGATAATTAATGAATTGATTATTGAATTAATCCATTATCACTTTGCCCGACCCTGGATTCGAACCCAAGACCTCAGCTTTGCAATCGTACCGTAGTACAACTACGCCACCAAGGCAGTACTTATATTTTATTGTATAAATTATAAATACGTTGCCAACAAGATATAATGATTCAATATAAATATATTGTTATTTATTTGCAACTGAGCATAACAAATATTTGCTAGTTTTTTTTTTTATTCTTTTACTTTGTTTAAATACAACGAAGTCCAAGTGTCGATTCAGTAAAAAAAATCTAGGTACCAAGACGAGGAAAATGAACCCTTCCATTGTATTCTCACAATGAAAACTCGCGTAACTCTGTCTACCAATCGATTTCATACACAAAAAACAGTGCTGACCCCAAACTAACATTCTACGCATTTTAAAATAGTTGCCAATTGTTCCATTTTGTCGCTGTGTCGTTTAAAATAATTTAAATATGTTTAAGTAGGTCGAATAAAATTTAGAACAATGTGATGAAAGAGAGCGATGTCTGTCTCTATTATAAGATGGTTCAATAACTTCAGAAATCTGTATAATGATTTGTAGTTAAAGTAGCGTATACTTTGGAATTCCAAAAATGTACAAACAGCTTGGATAGATTTTAATATTAAACTATTTTCCTCCGCTGTACTGAGATCTTTCCTTTTTTCTTTCACTTCTCATTTTATATGTATTATTTCCGAAAAACGATGATAGACAAGAAAAAAGCATTCACAAGTTTTATTTAAATATGCATGGAAATATATGATAATTATTTAAAAAACCGCAATTAAAATTAACTGATTGGCAAACGATGATCTCTTTTCTATGTCTATTGTTAGAAATCGGTTGCCTTCCGTTGCGGTTTGGGCGCCTTTTATGTTTTTCGTGATAGAAAAACATGAAATAAATTATTACTGTTGTTTCAATTATTTGCATTTGATGTTTTTTTTTCTTTTTTGGTATTTTCTTTTATTTTATTATATCATTGGATATTTTCAAATATCAAAAAATGTGTTGCCGGTGGACATAGCGTCCGGATGTCACACTGACCCCCTTGAAAATCAGCGCTGCTACTGCAGCTGTACTGAGCTACGTTGTATTGCAGCATATAGCTGAATAGGATATCATTGTTTCTGGCTATACACATATTAGCATCTTGTTATCGCTTTGTATGTCTATGTTATTGTTTTTGTTGTAAGTGCTGGCGATGCAATAATAAATGTTCTTTCTTTCTTTTAGCCCAGGGACTCTACCGAGAGTAGTACAAACGTAAAATATTACTCCTTGTTAAATAAGAGGTTGAAAACATTAACTACTAGCGGTAATTTTATTGCGATCTAAGCACCATCTATCGATATCTTTAAGAAATTATTTGAATACTATATTCACCAAAATGTTTACTGAGATTCATAAAGATGTCGCTTTAGGGAAATAAAACAAATATTTTTTTATAATGTTTTAATACATAAAAGTACTTATTTTCCCAATAAGCAAGGATTTTGAATCCATAAAGTATATATTTTATCTAGCATAAGACAATATTTGCTTATGTTCTTAACATTATGGTAATAAAAATCAATTAATGTTTAATTTTATTTCAAAAATAACTTACCATTATTTTAAATTTAATACTGTGATAACAAAAGTGACAAAATGTTGACGGAAAATGAAAATAGACATCTTACAATATAATGGAATTAAAAAGTTAGAATTACCTACATATCTAAGGTTATTCACTTGTTTTAAAATGCTTCGCTGTCATAAACTGTCCGTGCGTGTTAACATCAAATCTTGTAAATATACCGTTAGAAAACTAATAATATGTGCTCTGAACATATTTTTGCCATTTGTGAATAAATATATTTAACAAAATACACATTGTAAAACTAATTTTATATATGTTCGTTGCAATTCTCATAGGTACAACTAAATCCTAATAAAATTAATATCAAAAAAGTATATTTTTGTTTTAAAAAATAATTACATATATTGAAAAAGGACAGTGTTATTTGAAAGCCACTAGCAAGCAAGGCCGCCTCCTTCATTGCGTTCTAGTTCTCTTCTCACGTACTCGGCTTGTTTCTCGCTGAGGCCGAGTTTTGACACTTCTTGCTCGAACTGTGTCATCCCCCCCACTCCAACCAGGTAGCCGTTGAGTCTGGCTGCCAAGTGGGACGTTTGGAGCTTGGACGAGTCCAAGCCGAGGCTGCGGCACAGGTCCTTATGGCCTTGCAATCTATATTTCTGGTGGTAACTGTCGAAGAAAATAAATTATTAGACTAAATAATTAAATTTCGATTGCCAATTGTGCAACATGGAAAATAAAGTAATATACGCGTTAAATGTGCAAATAAGGACAAGAGGAAGATGAGAATCGAAATTCGTGCCTAAAATTAGAATAATAATGGTAAAATTATTAATTAAATTAACTTATAGTCTGAACAACAATATTGGAAAGGTTATTAATAAATTAATTTATTTAATTGGCAATGTTTTCAGATAGCATATGTTCTCATTAGGTACTCATTTAATGGAACTTAAATAGAGTTTCAAGAGTTGGCTAGCAGATCTAGTGATTTTCTATTCACAAAATCCTTCTACATCGTGTAAATTCAATGTAATGTAGTCTACTGTATATATATTTTCATTTGACAAATTGCACTTCATACAGCTTGTTTGTTTTGTTAAATCAAACGTTGGTAATTTGTAAGGGTAATAGAGGAGACGTACAATAAAATTTGATTGGTCAATTGAGCCGCGCCAAACCAATTGCCGGTACTTGTCTCCCGGCGCCCGGGCTGGATGTATCGACCCCTGAGTTTGTCAACCCGTGTCCCCGCCACCGATCTTTATTAGGGCTGAGTTACTACTCTTGATTGGATAAAGTGACAGCAATTTTACAAACAATAAATAATTTAATTTAGAGACCAGATTTTTTTTCTTCGTCACACAGGGTTCAGTGTTCTCATTAAATGTATTACTATTGGAAGAATTTTTAAGACAAAATAAATGTTTATCTCTTATTATAGATATTCAATCAAGATATTGTTTATTCAAATAGTCTTTCACAAGATCTTTTGAATCGTTAATTAGGTACCTAGTACCTACTGCTACCACCGCTTCGAAACGTGTTGTAGTGGTGAAGAAGAAACTGCGCAAGAAAGTCCCTCAACAACAAGAACTGTCTTCTTTTGTTGTGTTTCTTTCTTTTCTCTTTTTTTAAATCCATTTATAGTTACAATGGTTCATGTCATAAATATCACAATAATGTCGGAACATTAATTGAATTCAGCAGCACCTCTCTGTCTCCCTCTCTCTTCAGCCACAAGAAGTCCACTGCTGAATACAGTCCTACAGAACTATCTTCACATCTAAAATTAACAGGATTTCATTTGGAAGTCGATGTAACTTGACACTTAAAAATATACCTTCTGAATATTCTTATTGAGTAAAGCTTTCTAGTTTCGTTCTTATTAATTTTACTGGTGGTAGGTCTTTGTTATGTGAGAGCCCGCCTGGTTAGGTATCACCGCAATGTCATGTCTACTTCTCCCGCCAAACAGCAGTGTAAATGCACTGTTTTGTTCTTGTTTGGAGGAAATTGTAGCCAGAGTAACTACTGGACGTAATGAGACATAACATCGCATGTCAGGCGAGCGCAGTGGAATACCAAGCTTAGTAAATCATGATATTTGGTTTTGCTACAGTCCATGAGCGGTCGTATCGCCAGGCGAATGGGATGCTAGTCTCGCCAGTCACCGCAATATGTACATAATTAATATGTTACCGGCCAAACCCGATTACAATTCTGGATGTCATTGAGTACGAATGCAGATGTTTAGTCGAAGCGATGGTTAGATAACGTTAGGTTAACATTGAGAAAAACTATACAAGAACAAAAGTTAAGAAATAAACTAATCTAACCCAACGATTGTATCGTTTCGGTCGAGTATTTTGATTTTCAGTTTACTAGTGCGTTTTATTTAGTTTCTTTCAAACGCATTCATTTTATTTTTGTTATTCCTAGCATCATCTCAGAATTGAATACAATTCGTAGGATATATATATGTATGTTAAAGGCCTAGACTATACTAGTTTATCATATCGGTAACAGGACGAACTAGTTTGTCCTAGGCTATACTGGTTTGTCCTATCAGGTATAGGGAGAACTAGTTGCGGGGTTGGCTGGTAACATATTTCCTACGAATTCTATTCAATTCGGAGATGATGCTAGGAAAATGTATTTCCTAGAATAGGAAAAAGTTAATGCTTTTCTGAAAAAAGTAAATAAAATGCATTAGTAAGCTGAGAATCAAAATACTCTACCGCAATCATCGATGCAACGTAGTATTTTCTCTCAATGACGGCATCTAAATAATCGCCAGGTTAGGTTAGTTTATTTTTTTAATATATTTTATTTTATTCACTTTAGTTCTTCATCGCGTTGTCTAGACCTCTGTAATCGTACTCATTGACATCCAGAACACCCGATTTTAAAATAAATAACTGGTTTATCCTACCGGTAACAGGATGAACTAGTTTGCTCTAGGCGAAACTAGTTCAACCTGAAATCGGTTTTAGCCTGTAACATATACATATATTTCCGTCAAACTGATAATCTCTCACCGGTAAACATTATTGTGCCTGCCTCATCGAAACCGGATGTACACAAACGTGATAAATTTGCGCGAGTCACAATGATGGATTTCCACGATCGTATAAAGTGGTCGCTCGCCGGATTCCGACGGTGGCTCACCGACAATTTCACATAACAAAACAAACGCTACAGCAAATCTGTTACTTGTAGTTTTTCTGCGAGGTAGTGGTACCACCTCGGTCTAAGCGAGCCATTGGTACTGTTAACTGTAGCTTTAACGCTGTAGTTCGTTAAAGCTACCTTTTACAAAACACAATATTGAAATATATTTTATTTGTAAATATAACATTCCGTTTTAACATGAATGTTTATTCGATTCTTCTTCCAAGATACGAGATGTAATAAGTATGGTATCTGTGCCAGCCCATATACGTCCCACTGCAGGGCTCAGGCCTCCTCTACAATCGAGAATTCTAATAGATACGAGATTATTCAATTTTGTATCATGTCTCCACCGCTATGTATGATAAGATGATCAGAAGGGAAAGTTTGAACATACAAAACAAGGGCTAAGTCACAAATTAAGGTAATGGGATTTCACTTTGTAAGTTAAATCTAAACTTTAGAAGATTTATCTCGTGCAGTTTTACTGTTATCTTAAAGTTATTATTTACACCGGATATTACGTTGGCAAAGGAGTACGTGCTATCTAGTCAGTAAGTTTCAGGTAGCTAGTACATATGACACAAAGACCTCAACATTATTTTAATTTGGGTTTCCTTTAAAGTTGGGGCCGCATCTGGGAGTTATGGATCATTACATCAGTTTATTACAATTGAAGGATAATTGCATTTAGATTCAGAAAAAGCGTTACAATCTAAACACGTCACTATGGAACCAAATCAATTAAAATTTATTTATTCAAAAGATTTAAATCAAGTAAAAAAAAACATTTCAAGTGCCTACATACACTATAGAGCCTTGTGCTCTATAGTGTATGTGGGCCGTTAAAGCTACAATACAAATGTATCTGTACCAGTATGACAATGCTGGTTATTACCTTGTCACAGTGAACCGACATATAACAATTTTGCTGTGAGTTACGTTCGGTGAGTGAGACCTAAATACTGGTCTTATGATATTTGTATTCCCTTGAAGAGCGATCACAGTACACGATCATGATGAGCCCGTCCTAGTGAAACACACTAGTGAGTCGCATTTCGTACTCAGCTTAAGCATTGTCCGTTTCGACTAAGTCGGCAAAAGTTCAACCCGCGAGATTACCGTTTCTCGCAACTCAACATTATTTCAATAGCATTATACGTACAGATTGTAGTAACTTTGCCGTGGAAGTAAACACATTTTTGTATTGTATTGTATCAGCCCATATACGACCCACTGCAGGGCACGGGCCTCCTCTACAATCGAGAGCACGATTGAGAGTGGTTAGGCCACCATAGTCCACCACGCTGGCCTAGTGCGGGTTGGCGGACTTACACACCGTAAAAGTAAACAAATAGTCATCATCATTATCATCAGCCCTTCCTCGACCACAAGTATATAGTGCATGGTATCGATTAAGCACGAATGGTATTCGCTATTTCGTATTTGGCAATGCCAAAGTCACAATGCAGGAAAACAACTGGATAGAATATAAATCAGAATTCAGACTGTGTAACTAACAATGGATCCATTATTACAATGTAACGCGTGCACATCTCTAAAAGGAGCCGACCCTGGCCTGATTTTACTAATCAATTATCTGCAATGCCTTGATCAAATATGCATTTGGTTTAACATTGTCGTTATCGACCATAAATCATGAATGGATAAACTAATAATTACCCTCCGACATGCTAATTACTGAATGCGTGTTGTTGTTTGACATTTATACATTTTGTACAATAATTCAATCAAGTTTCAATTAATGTTTATCACTTAGACATAAGTTTAAATTATACTGACTTTGAATTTGGCATTATTGTAATACGTAGCCTGGGGGTAACATATCTACATACATAACCACACGCCTTTTTCCCAGAAGGGGTAGGCAGAGGTGCTACCAGAACACCCACGTTTCGCCTTGTATATTCCGTCCCACGATGTGATAGGGGGCGAGCCTATCGCCATATCGGGCACAAATTCCTGACTCCGGGCTGATAATGAATTGAAAAATCCTAACATATCTATATTATTTATGTTTAATATGGTTAAAAAGAACTTAATTTAAATGTTTTCTTTATAACCCATATTTTATAAATGGACTTGGTTCCCCGCCTGCATTATTTGAAGTCGACCCCATTGCACCAGCGCTAATTTCTTAATATAGAGGTTATGATGTAAAGGACAGGAGATCTAGTATATATTGCATAAAATCGCTACATGCAAGTATTTCAACAGATCATTGCAGAAATTCTTGCTGAAGGCAAAGACACATACATTTATGTATCAGGGGATTTCCTGTCTCCGAAGATATTTATGATAAAAACTTACTTATTATTTTTAATATGTACTTAATACTTACCTGTTTTTCTATAAGATATTAAAAACAACCAATTTGTCGTCATGAAGGTAATGCAATAATGCAGTGAGCAGTAATATCGCGTTATTGACAGCACAACAGCTTTGTGTCTCTAGGGACAATACAAGGCATTGCCCAATCCATTCTTCACGCCTATTCTAAGACTTATCTTCTTCTAACGGTTCAGTACGAAGTTTTTCATATAATCCGACCCTTAAATACTCAGTAATTTCGACATTAGCATTCAGGAATGACACTTACTCTTCTGCGGGATAAAATGGGCCTGCGGGTGCGATCTCCGTACGTAGCTGTCCGTTGCAACGAACTTCCATTATTTTATGTGATGCCTCCGCTGCCTGACGCTGCTCCTCATCATGGTACAGGATCATGGATTGGTACTGAAATACAATAAATATACTTTGATTAAAATACAGTGTTACCCTAATGTGTTTCTATTGTGACCTATTGGAATTAGCCAGCATTCTTCGCCTTTCTACTTCCTGTTATATTTATTAGGCCTACGTTTAGCGATGGACTTTCTGTGGCTGAAAATGGAAATGATAAAACTGTGGAGATACCGCGTTGTATTATTATCGCTTCATCAATACAGCACAATATACACAATAGTTTGTGCCTTGTGGTGGTCGCTTCATAGTTAAATTAGGATTATCAATAGATAAATCAACATTTATGGATTCAATATAGCTATATTACTATAGCTGTTCGAATTTCGAGTAATGTAGTAAATTTCAAGCCTCATTTAATTTTTGTTTTATTTATAAAAGGTAGAAAGGAAAAAATTGTGGTAGGTCTCTCATATTGTGAGAAGCCGCTTGGTTTGGTACCGGCACAATGTCTATTTCCCGCCAAAGAGCAGTGTAAACCGTTGCGTTCCGGTTTGAAGGACATTGTAGCCAGAGTAACTACTGGTTTTTGAGACTTAACATCTTATGTCTCAGGATGGCGCGCACAGTGGAGTACCAAACATTGCTTTGTAATATTGCTATTCATAATGTTGTTTGGTTTTTCTGCTGTCCATGAGCGGTCGTATCGCTAATCATCAGGCGAATGACATGACTGTCTTGCCATTCATCGCATTAAAAAAAACACAATAAAATAGGTACCCTCTACAGATCAATGTACAAATAAATAAATATCTATAAAAAACTGTTTACGTTACAAAGTGTGGCAACATTGTTTTCTTGTACTGCAAAGACAACAATAAATAATAAAAAGTGAATCTAATTTAAGAAAGCAACGCTTCACGCCATAATAGCAAAAGTCACATTGTACACAGTCAACAGCAAATGAACAATGTCAATGTTTTCTAACTTCAATATATTTTTATATCAGAACAGATCTACATTATGAAGAATAAAAATGAACGTATGCCGTGACTTAAAGAATATAAACATTCTCTAAAAATAAGGGTTCCTTCGAGTTACAATTGCTGATAAGGCTTCAAAAGGCGGCATCGACGAAAAAGGATGGGCGTGAAATTATCCTTGTAAGTTGTATTAAATTAATAGTTAGTGTAAATTGACATTAGTAGCGTTGACCATTTGCAAGAGAATCAAAATCAATCATGTTGAAGTCTATTTCTGAAGACTATTATTATATTTATTTCAATAGTTGTCCTAAGCATTTCAATAGTACGATTGCTATCATTTCTATGAATGAATCTACTAGAGTTTTAATAGCATAATTAGTGTTTTAAATGAATTTTATTGAAGTGGCTAGGTATGTAAGTGATTTAGAAACTGAAACATTGGACGTCGTATTAAATTAATTCGAATAGATTTACCTGTCTCTTAAGTTTTGTGGTAAGTCCATACTCGTGGTTTGCCCAGAACATGTCTAGCAGATCTTCATAGGTGACTGTTTTAGGATCGAAGTCGATTTCAATCACCTCCGTATGGTCTCCACTGGAAGATTATAAATACATTGTATTCATTATTTATTACTTAACATTATAACCAAGCGACGAAGTTAAGAGTATTTTAAAAGCGTGTTTCAGTCGTAACCACTACAATGTATCTGTTCTTTAATGGATATTGGGCTATCAGAGTAAAACTTCCTATCAGAGTAGTCTGCAGCGACAAAAATATATTTACATGAATATAAAACTATAAAAAAAACTAGCAATTACTTTTTATCTTTTGCATTGACTTGAAGGTTAACAATTTACATAATATACTTAACACATATCTCCGACATATTGCATATTAGATATGAGACATTGAAAATAAATTTATTAAATATGTAACATAATGTAATTTTCAAATCATTTTCTATAAAAAATATTTAATGGCTAAATGAACTAAACTCAGATTTTATTCGTTGTTAACAACAATGACAAATATAAATAATCTTCAACGCGTTACTGCCGCCGTTTTGCTCATTATACAATTTTTTGCAAGTTGTTTGTATTTCTAGACGTGAGCCTCACAAGGCCAAATACTTATTTTAAAACCGATAGAATTTGCGCACTTAACGAAAACGGATGAATGTTGAATCTACTTCTAGCAAGGTACGCCTATTTAGCTATGAAGTAATTTTTTTTTATCTATTACCACGGTAATGTATAGATATTGTTACCGTGCTATTGCATATTGCTTATGTTATTATACATCATCCGCAACAATCCGTATGCAAAACGGAATGTAACACTTAGGATGTCCGATGTAATAGTAACCACGTTAGTTTATTTTATATAATTTTGAGTATTTTGAATTTGCGTCGTATTTAAACAGGAGAATAAAGAGTGGATTGGAAACACGTGTAGCGGCCACCTTGGCCTTGTGCGTAGGCCGCCAGCCTTGGCATCAGAACACGCTAGTGTTAAAAAAAATACTACGAAGTTTGACCAAATTACTAACAAAACACAATCCCGTGACACTTCAACATGACTAAAATCTATAAAAATGATGATAAATACATACCTACGTATTATATAAAACCTAAGCTTCAATTTAAGATTATTAATTGTATATATCTACATTATGATATGTACCTATATCTGCTAATTAATTCATGCAAATCCTCATTTCCATATACTTTCTGAACACAAGATGGATATAAATACAGTAATTACTACTTTTGACTAATGAAGTCAGGTGAACTCATTTCGAAGTAGGTCAATTCTAATCAGGCAGACCTTGTGCCGACTTTCTTAAATATAAACTATTTTCTCTATTAACCTAGGGATTATTACAAGAATAAAATAAATATTAATAGTGTTCTAAAAAGATGAAATAAAAAGATGTAATGTTTGTACCACGTGCAATACACATCAGAGGAAACACGCAGACCTACCACTGGAATTTACATGTGCATGAACAAGTAGGCACATTGTTTACGAGTATTTATTCCATATTATGTTTTCCTAGTACGTTAACGTCAGTAAGTCCAAATCCTCAAAAATCTATTCTGGACATGTTGGCATTTTATTTAAGTGGGTTTCTACATGTGTTCGGAAAAATCGCTTTATTTTAATATATTTGCATAACTTTATAAGTTATTATTACATGCTATCTATAGAATAAGAATAAGAAAGTGAATAATCACATTTATTGTCAATATCCACTCTAATTACTTATAATTAGTCTTATTATTTTAACGATTCATCAGAATCGCCAAGTCATTGTGTTTTGATCAATTGATATTGCGCAATACTTTCTTGAACAGGCGTTAGATATCTAAAACAAGCAAGTCACTTTGGCTCATCTCACGCGTACCATTATCCGTTATTATCCGCTATCTATTCATTCGTGTAGTAAAACGGATCTAATGATAACAATAGACACGACAATAAAAACATTGATAAGCCTGTTAATGCCTGATATAAAATAATAAACTCATTATCTTTAAGAGTTCATAAAGAAATAGGTCAAGAAATGATATAAATAGATAGTTCCGTACATAATAAATATAATAAAATGTAAATACATGATAATGAAGATTAGGTACTAAAATGTTTACCTTGTATTAAAAGAAGAACAACATAAAAATGGATATTAACAACCTAGCTATATTACAACAACCGTCATGTATTTTAATAAAAATATATTAATGCACGCAACCGAAGCCTTCAGTTAAATTTGTTGAAAAAATATGTTAAAGTTTCTCCTGCCAATTATGTACATAACTACATATATATGTGCCTACATAATGTAATGTGATCTAAAATGTATGGTATTATAATAGCAAGGCCATTAACGAATTTTTCTTAAATTTTTCACAAAATAATATCAAATACTATTGTACGAGTATAAGAAACATATAGAGAAAATTCTAGGAACTTTACAGATGGAAAGACGAGTATTTTTTTTAATATTGCCATTACAAAGTGACTGCGATGCATCAACTATATGGAATGCAATGTTAACTGCACCTAGTCGTGCAAGTAGAAAAATGTCGAAACCCTAGATATGTATGCGTTTTCACAAGAAATCGCCATTTAATAGTAAAAATACCAGGAAGTACACTAACATGCTCCTGTAGTGCGGGTTCTTGGTAGTGCCGCCAGCGTAGCCAACGCGCGTGCGAATTACTCCGAGAGTGGCCCCGAACAGCGAATCATTCGACCAGAAGCAACCCATGCCGAACGTCGCCTTCTTTGTTGGGATGTCCACATCGTGAAGAAGGGCTGACTGCAAACAGAAAACCAAAAGTGAGATATATTTTAACGTTATAAAATTCGTATCTTCATTTTAAAGTCAGGCACGAAAAAAGAATGACTAAGTACAACCTTTAAGAAACAACTGTTAATACACTTCATTCGCAATAAACAATGATACTGCTAAAATAAGCAATTAAAATAATGACACGGCATGCAATTTCTTCATTACAGCGTTAAACGTATGTACCTACGTTATATCTAAACCTAAAGTTGTTACTTGTAATAGTCATGATTAACTTGGGATAATGGGAGATAATTATGATAAACGAGCCTCTGTGGCGTAGTTGATTTAGAAGCCGTCTGTGAAACGAGAGGCTGCGAGTTTAATATCCGCATCGAGAGATTTTTGTCACCAACAAATTTTAATTTCGGATTTTGGACATTAAAGCAAAAGTAGTTGCTAACACTGCCGGGTGCCCATACAGGGTATATCAAGACTGCTACCGAAAACGAAGCCAGATGGTAGTTTTAGTGACTTTAGACACAATGCAACTAATATTTTTGCAAAAAAACGCGACGATATTTTTTGTAATGTTTTAAATATCATTGTGTTTGGGTGGTGAATCCATAGTTTTTGCTAAAATTATAATTAAAAGCCTTGCGTACTATAGCGTCTTTAAAAATAAAACGGGGTACATCTTTTTTTTTAGGATAATGTATGTATTTACTACCCAAATACGATGATAGGAAAAAAATTACAAAAAAAAATCGTCGCTTTTTTATTGCAAAAATTTTAGTTGCATTGTGTCTAAAGTCACTAAAACTACCATCTGGCCTTGTTTTCGGTAGCAGTCTTGATATACCCCGAATAAGGCGTGATATCCCACTATGGGGTCAGGATTATGTGTGGGCTATTAGATTTAATTTCAAAAAATTCAACGAACAGACGAAGTGTAGTGTAGATAAGATACCCAGCAAGATAGAGACTAATAAGAATTCATTATGAGCGTTATCGCCACTGTCCAAAAGGTCACAATTATGAACTAACAAAGATGATCCTTCAAAAATGTGAGACCAACTGCGCCATAGTTGTTATCGGAGACCCCTAGGCAGGCGAGATGCAATAACTGCGTAATTGTTAATTTCACATGCCACATCTATGTTCTCACATAAATGTCCTCCGGAGTGAAGATAAAGCACGTACATAACATACATAAACACACGCCTTTTTCCCAGAAGGGTTAGGCAGAGGTGCTACTAGAACACCCACGTTTCGCCTTGTATATTCCGTCCCACGATGTGATAGGGGGCGAGCCTATCGCCATATCGGGCACAAATTCCTGACTCCGGGCTAATAATGAACTGAAAAATCCAGTATCACTTTGCCCGATAAAGCACGTGTTTTATTAAATTACATTATTTCTGTTTCCTCCACGTGCGTATAATTTTCACGCCAATTTCCTGCTGATTTTATAGACAGTAAAATGCGTAATGCTTTTGCGAATGTAATAATTGTATTAGGTACCTAAACAATGATATAGAATGTAGATGTACCTTTCTTAAAATTAAACTATTTTACATCCTTCTTATGTCACCAAGTTTTCTAAAATAAACTTTAAATGAGAAGATATTTTTAAGAAAGTATTTGTTTTAAAACGAATTTAAATCGATGCATATTATAAATAGTGTACATTTTTTTGGGATAAGTACCAGTAATTAACATTAACAATAATTAATCCCAAATTCAGACTAGGAATGGTTTCTGTTGAGTAGAAAGAGGCTTTCTATATCGGGTCCTCTCCGCCAATATAACCCCTATCCGAAATTTTCTTTATCCATAGGTACACCGACCAAAGTGGTATTACGAAATTATGTTATTTTAAAATGTATCCTCGTATAAGCCTTGGTTTACCAGCCCTTAGGGTCTTGTAAGCATTTAATATTCGAGACATTAAATATTTATGTATGAACCCAAACATAAATAAGACACTTTAGTAACTGTATACATCTACTAGATATGAATC
This sequence comes from Theretra japonica, assembly GCA_033459515.1. NCBI lineage: Eukaryota > Metazoa > Arthropoda > Insecta > Lepidoptera > Sphingidae > Theretra > Theretra japonica. The sequence goes on from CM065937.1 coordinate 4,921,848, forward strand.
TATATCTATATCAACCCATATACGTCCCTCTGCAGTGCACGTGCGTCCTCTACAATCGAGAGTACGATTGAGAGGGGTTAGAGTTTAGACCATATAGTCCACCAAGCTGGCCTAGTGCGGACTGGCTGTGTCAATGCTTCAACACAATTCTATTTCAGGCATACGAAATGGCCCACATCCCTATTAAGATGTTCATAGATTAGATCTCGTGATTTCAAAGCCAGGGAGTCAATGTAACCGATCATATAAATTTGTCGCCAATTACCAATTTAAGCAAGTTAGAATAATTTCAGGTCATCATAAACCTGTCTTCATCAGTTAAAGCCAGACAAAGCAGAATATGCCAGGCCTGATAAAAACTGGGATGATCACGTCATATCGCGTTATGGGACTCCAGGCTTGATTAATATTCTAGATCGATCTTTCTTTGTTATATCGCCATTGATTCTATTGATAATGGTCATAAGAATATGTAAGGAATAAAAAAACATAGTCGAATTGAGATTTTTCTTTAATTAAACACAACAGAATGGAAAGAAAGAAATATCTATACATACAATTAAAAATAAAATGATAATAAACTAAATACAATCAAAGTGAAACGGGGGATCTCAGTGAGACTTTTTTTTTAAATAATATAACTACTTAATATTATACTGAATTATTTATGCGTTATTGATTACATAACAATAAGTTGGTCGTAGATAGAAAAAAAAGTTGGTACGTCATTTTCTAATCGTTTTTATCAGTCATCTTTAATTACGCACTAAAGAATGATAACGAGTTTGTATTTACGGCGAATAAGGACCGCAAAATACTGAGGGAAAATATCGATCGAACTACCGTTAACCCTACAGGTACTGCGGTTACAAAAAGTAACCAGTTTATTCACGTCTGACATTAACATGATGGGGTATAAGTTCATTGTTCTTTTTCTGCTACAAGAACTCACTAGTCCCTCGATATTTATTTAATAAAAAGCGATGTATGTTACTCATACATCGCTTTTTATAAAAACCTACGTACACAAGTATTTCTTAGATATTATAATTACAATACAACCATAATTTATTCAATTAATTTATGTACTTTTTAACCTGCTTAAGAACTTGTTACCTACGTATAGGTTAGTTCCACCACGTAAACATCAAGTAATCAAACAACATACATAAAAATCACGCATTTTTCCCAGAATGGGTATGCAGAGGTGCAATCAGGGCACCCACGTTTCGCCGTGTGTGTTCCGGGCACAAATTCCTGACTCTGGGCTGATAATTTTGAATGTAAAAATCCAATACCACTTTGCCTGACCCGGGATTCGAACCCGAGACCTCAGCTTTGTAATCATACTGTAGTGTAACTACGCCACCGAGGCAGTCAAACACAAGCATACAAATAGGTACCTAATATTTTTATTTCTATATGATGAGAATATAGTACAACAATGAATATTTAAATATTCAAAGTATTAAAGAATGTTAGGAATGTGTAACAAATAAAACAAATAAAAGTTAAGAATAAGTCAAATACACAGACAAATAGGGACAAGTAAGGTAGGAAGATTCTTTTAAAAACAATTTTCAGCAATAAATATTTTTATGAAGATGTAAATAAATGAATTAATGTTGGTCAAGAAAATAAAACGCGATTTTTATCATTACCTTGGCCTAGTTACCATGAATGCCAAAATAGATTAGATACAACCGATACATGGACACCGCGTGGTTACTTTTGCAATTTATCCTGTGGTTTCAAGTGACCTCAACAGTTATATAACCCAAAAATGTTTTTGCCGTCCAGAAAAGTAATGGAAACGTGCACAAAAACATAAACAAAATAAATTGCTGACAAACTAATAGTGTACCACGAGGCATCATTTGGCAATTTCTGTTTAAGGTTTTAATTTTTAAATTACAATGTTGCAAATATTTACGCAGTTTAAATTCATGATTGCATCATAAAATTACCTTAACATTTAATGAAGTCCCAAAAATCTTAAATGTCAAAACGGTAATTGGCTTGACGGTTTTTATTACATTTTAGAAAAAATATAAAATGTTAGATAACTTACGTTTACTGGAGGTTTCATCGTACAAAATTGTTTAATTAATCTCAGCATCCACAAGACTGGAGCGACCGTTGACTTCTTTTTCAATAATATTTATTTCTGGTCTTCCGAGGAATGATGAGCAATTGAGAGCGTTTGTTCCAAAAGATATGATTACGCGTGATATAGATCGCTGATGAGTGTGGAGTGAGGCCGCGACGCGTCGGCGTAATGTGGCCGTCCGGCGAACACTGCCGCAGTCGAAGTTGGCAGGCATTAACTCGCTACGGCATGCCACATATTGTTTTCCAACAACAAACCGTGTTACATAGAATATGACTAATCAAAAAATAAAGCTGAATAAAACCTTGAAAGTCGCCTTGTCAGCAGTTCAGTAATGATCGATTTTGTTTATTGAAATTTATTTTTCCGCTATAATAGTGGCATAAGTACAGCATGTGTAAATCACGTTTGTTCGTGTGCATATATTTATTGGCGACACAACGCGATGAAATCATGACGTAACCTTGCCCGCGACGACGGCCGCGCGCCGTCTCAAGCGTCGTTCACGGTTCGCCCGAGGCATGATGAATCGATAAGATAAAAATATTGTAACAAAAGTCTCAAATTAAGCATGTTATCGCTTCCGGATATTATTTTCAATTGTAAAACTGTAATCTACGTCTTTTCAACACCTAGAGGCTCGAAGGACCAATAATTTTACTGCTCTTTGTTCAAAGCATAGAGCAAATAAATAAAAATGTGCACAAATGATATAAAATTAATAATATTCACAATTCTTGTTCTTCTTCTACCTGGCGTTATCCCGGCCGGTGCCAAAGTCCGCCTTCCGGCTAATTCTCCTCCATTTCGCCCATTTAATAATAATATACACAATTAATAAAAAAATGTTTAGGACTATATAATTTTGTATAGTTATATTCTTGCTCAATTTTGTAACTTGGGCTTAATTCACAAGTTACTACTTCGTTAATTTTAATTAATAGCTAACTAATTGAGTTTTTAAGAAAGGGCGTCTCACTTTTTCTTTAAATTTGCAAATGCCTTGTCAATTACTACATATTGTATAGAGCCTACGAACCGTTTATGAGCCCTATGTCCAGCAGAGGACTGCAACGGGCTGATGATGATGAATCTTGGTTGATCATAACAACGTAAGCAATTTCCAAGTTAAATTTAACCTTATTATATAAAAATATGACACTTTTTTCTGATTTTGTGTTGGACAGTTTTGTCATGAAGCCCGAATTTCTTACAGTCTTTTTTATTACGGTCTTCTCCAACAATTGGATGCTTTATACATTCAATACGATTGTTTCATATATTTTCAGTCTGATAAACCATACAATTTTATAATAGATACTAGATTGTGTGTTATCATTTAATATTGATAGTTTATTTCTTATATTTAATTATTATATAACTTGAGAGTACAATAAAGAGTATAAGGGAGGGTATTGATGACGTAGAGAACCTAAGTGGCAGTGTGCCTAGGCGCAGTGTCGGACGCTCGCCTACAAGGTGGACAGACGACTGAAGGTTGCAGGAAGTCGCTGGATGCAGGCCGTTTCCAACAGGTCGATGTGGAGATCTTTGGGGGACGCCTATGTTCAGCAGTAGACTTCCTGTGGCTGAAGAGAGAGGGAGAGAATGAGAGGGAACCTAAACACGACCCTTTACAAATTCGACGTCACAAGGAGGCTCAATTTCACACATCGAGTTATTAAGTGCTTTTCTCGGTATTTTCCTAAATACATAAAAAATATCCGTAGAAGAACAATGGTTAGCCGACATAGCCCACCGGATTAGCTAGTTGAATAGTTACTACTTTTATCCGCGTTTCGTATAATCTAATATGTAATTGCCTATAGACAGTATTACAGTATATTTTTTAGTTATATAGAGCATTTGGATAATGTGCCAAAGCAAAATGTTTACTCCATGAAAACCAAACATTAGCACTCTCGCTAACTGTGTGGGTTGTGCGTGGTATTATGCTTACAAACATTTAAGAACTGTGGATATTCAATTTACAATTTAGTTAGAACGATATTAGGTACTTTGTGATGTGATGTGAGTAACTGTGGATATTAAATGTACGATGCACGAACGCAAAGAAGGCTAACATACAAGGATATAATTATAGCAAATGTTGCACCTAAATACGGCTCTTATCTGTCTTTCGGAGAATTGCTTTAAATGGAATAAAGCTAATAGGAGTAATAAAACCAACAAATGATTTAATCAAACGGTTTATTTATATTTTTACATTTTAAGTAAAATTTATTTTGGACTACCATTCAATATTGTAGACATTAAATGAAACATTCTATTTACTAAAGATCTATACAATCAACGGAATATTATACAACCTCGGAAAGCTTGCATTGATTTTTATTCAACTCGATATAAACTTACAATCAGTTATAAATTCTATTGTCGACATTTGAACAGTAGTGTCAAATATAAGTACTCAGATGCTGTAACAAATACATATTGTAACAGTAAGTTAAGGACAATAGCGAATAAGTCATATCACACAGCAGTACATTGGCCTCAAATAATTACTTGTTTATATTACATTAAGCAAATCCTTTACGTTTACTAAGGTCTCATTAGGCCATTCCATACCCGGTTACGTTTGCAGATATGGCCATTTAGGAGTTCAACGAGTATTGACCATTGGTCAGGCGACTGGACAATATATTCACACGCTTCGAAGTAATTATGACCGGCAAACATAAAACAGTTCATCTGACAAGCGGTTACTCCTCAACATAAATAATACATCGTTGATACGAGGAAAAACTCGCCATATGATGAATATTGTACTTTTATTATTGCATTTTTGGGATCGTCGATCGCGGGGTATTAGAGGCACGGCTTGATGATTAAATAAAACTCATGTAACATACACTATTGTTCTCATTATTCTCTTTCCAGTGCAAAGTACAATGCCATAAAAATCTATCGTATCTTCCAGTATTAGTCTACGATGTGTCATAGCATAGACAATCTCGCGTTCGTAATTTCTCGTAAGAGTGGCGTTTGGATACGCCACACATTGTTCATTTAAAAGGGAATATGCGCCAACGTTTATGTATATGCAATGCGTTATATATCTATCAGGCTGGCGTTATCGACATATGTATACTCGTATACCATTTTTGAAATTATAGGATCTTGATAAACGTCATTTTCGCTTTTTGCTACGTCACGTTTTTTGTATCACATCACGCTTTCTAATATCATACAATACATATAGTTATGTCTGTATTTATTTGAGTAACAATGACAATTTAATTACCCCACTTGAGTCAATTTAAATGAGTTATTATAATGATTACATTTAGTTCCTTGTATACAGTATTTTGCTCAAAGAATTACTACAATGCATTTAAAACAGTAATTTAATGTTTATACTGCCAATGTACTGCTGCGTATTATCATACTTTGTAGCTTTTTAAAGTGTGAATGTTACAAATTATATTTGTTTTTTATTAATCTAGTCTGCTGCATTGGTATTACAATAGCTGCATTTTAAATATTATTATAGGTTCTCTAATTATAACACAGCAAGTAAATAGACTAACAACAGAACATAAGAATAACATTTAATTTAGACACATAGTTATAAATTTTACTACGGATTTCGTGCGTTGGAGGCAAAACCTTGAGCATTTGCAGGGCTCAAAGTAGGTATCTATAGAGCCGTTGTTAGAATACTAAGAGACAATATATTATGGTGCTTTCGTGACATAAATGAACACTTTTAGTTATTTATGACGTGATGAATGCGCGATTTGGATGCGCAAATATAGATTTACACCCAAAATCGGACGTTTTATGGTTGAAAATGCAAATCTTGGTCAGTTTCATTCATTTCATCTACGGACGTCAAAAGTATTGCAACAGTCCTTAATCCTTTTGTACACCTGAGCTCATAGAGGCGGACCCTAAACGCGCTCAATACAGGGCAAGACGAGAAATGGCAAGGTAATATACTTTCCCTTAATTAAAATCTAAACGCCTACTGAGCTGTACAAAATTTCAAAAATATTCAAACTCTACAAGATTTTACAATTTGCACGACATACGTATTATGTAAAATATAATTTATTTACAAATATGAAATGGTGATGTTCCGTTTGCGCAATACTGTGTAAGTATGTGGAATAAATACTCATTGTGACGTCACTCAATGGTTTCATCGCGTAACAACCGACGTAACAACATACACGTGCGTATTAGTGATGGAGCGAATGCATTTGTAGTACAGTAATAGAAAGGGAATGTGACTGGTACATGGGATCGATATTAATGATGTTTTAACATCGTTGTGTTTGTGTTTAAACAATATCCAAATCACCGTTGCAATGGTTTTATGGATACTGTAAATGTGTATTTGAGTTACAATTTTTACCACGGAATAGGTCATACAATTTTGACATGTAGTTAGAACGTCTTTTAAATAAATTAAGTACAAATATGATAATTTACTAATACTGCAAAATAATAATATGCCAATGTTCAATGTAATATCTTACGAATATTACCCATTCATCAATTAGTCAAAGAAGGAAAGCCAGTTTAATCGCGCACATTCCCTACATCACTAATACAAATGTAAATAAACCGCCTTATACCTTTTCAGAAGCAACAATTAATTTATTAAATTAATACGTATATAGAATCCAACATTATTTACAAGACAACCACATCCAAGATATAACAATGTTCAACACAGTTTAACTCTTTACTAAGGCAAGACTGATAACAGGCACTATTCAATATCTTTTTATATTACAATTTATATACTTGTATACTTTATATATAAATGTTGCAGTGATCAAACTGATCTGATTGATGAAAATTTTAGAAAATGAACCATGTATATGATCGTATAAAATAACTTTACGAGGGAAGATGTAGGAATTAAAAATTATAAATCGGAAACCTTAAAAACCTTAGCTACCTCAGTGGCACATTGATAGGGTATTTATTATCAAGAATTTAAAATTAATAAGTTTTACCCATTATTTAAAATGTAACTATATAACAGTATTTGAAATTCAATATATGCCATTTTAATTTCACATGAATTCAATTCAATTTATAAGGACAATAAACATTTTAATTACATAATGAGGCAAGAAACTATCAACTTTAGTAGCAAGAATATCGAATTAGTACGGATTCATTCTGACCGATATCCTAATAGGAAGCCCTAGGATTGATTGTACGAAATGAATTCGGTTTAATGAACCCTGTATAATAGTCACGCAGAAGACTTTAACAACAATTATATTTATTTTGTACGAGTAATAATTGAGGAATAAAAATAACAAAACAATCCCACTTTTTATTGATTAAAATCAGGTCACTGATCACCGCAACAAGAAAAAAAATAAAGGTTGTACACTCCCCACAATCCATTAAACCTTTTGCACTGGTAATTTACAATAGATACAATAGTACCATAAAATGCTTTTTAAAAATGCTTGTAACAAAAATAATACTGCACCAAAAAAATCATGTAATGTGCTTACTCTTATAAGGCCATTCAAATATTGCTTTATATGTTCATTTAGGTGTAACGTTGATTATATGTATTTTATATGTATTAGTTCCCGCGTGTTACAATAATGTACAAAGATTAAGTACTTCTTAAGTACTGAAGAATAATTCAATCTATGATAATAATTATGTAGTTACACTAATGACTAAGATATGGACGAATGGATTGCTACTGGATAGTACTAATGGCGTTTACATGATACAATACATATCCAAAAGCTTACAATTACAATGTATAAATATAAAAATGTAACAAAGTGATAACCAACGGAATGTCTGCCATCGTATCTACAAGAATACCACAGATATGAACACTATATTACAATCCCCTACTAAATCAAACTATATGTTTAAAGTGACGTCTAAAAGTTTATGCAAGTGTTTGTTAAAATTCCTTAAACACTACTGGAGTTTCTTGTATATTAAATGTTCACTAAAGGGGGGTTACCACATTACAAAAACAATCGAGGATTAATAAACTGCCTCTGTGTTACAACAGTCAACTTTTCTTTATAATTTTTTGTTAAATATTGATTTCCTCGATTGACATGTAATATTAAACATTTATGAAAAAACTCATTGGCCGCTGTAACACCGGCCGTCTCAAAAGTAAATTATGCATGCAGTTCAAAACATCAAAAATTGGCACAAATTGAGTATTTAGCTCTAAGAAACAAGAAAAAGGCACTCGACTAATCCGTGCATCGTCTACTACACTGAAAATCTTAAATATCTGTAACTAAAACTATTTAACATTTTGTGACATATAGTAAATGTGGTATTTTCCACTAGCTGCTGCTTAAAGGACTAGTAGTATTTACGTAAAATTAAAAAGTTCACATCAACATTGTGGTCCACGTGGGTACAAGAGTATACGTAATTTGTAGAATGCACGGACGTTAAAATGAATAAACAGCACGAATGCCGTGGCCCCCTCACTCTGTCAACAATCAGCTGTATTTTGGAATTCAAATCTCAATAGCGGCCGTGTGGGTTACAAGTACCACTACTTATACAGAAAGTAAACATTACCAAAAAGTATACAAAATATTTCAAAAATAAATTACATGTACTTCGTTATGTTTAACTATTGCGCATCTAATCGCCAAGTCGGTTTACTTTTTCAAAATTATAATATGCATGTATTAATGAATTGTATAACACTCTAATGTATCAGAATAAAAAAGTTCCAAAAAAAACTTGTATATCTAACTACAATAAAAGTTTATATCATAAAATGTATATTTTCAGTACTATTTTGTAATCGAAGCATGGCAACCCACACGCTCACTTCTACTTAATACAACACCTACGTAACAAATCCAGTCTTAAGTTGTTGAAATCCAAACAAAAAATTCAATTTTCATAAAAATACTATAAATCGAATAAGAATATAATACAACTTTAATAGAACACTAGCATAATAAGTTTTCTAGAAGGAACACTTTTATTAACACGAAACATGCCTACAATTTTATAATCGGATATATTTTAATACCAACTATACAGGGTTATTTTTCAGTCTGCACAACGTTTTTTTATTGAATTCAAGAATAATACTGAAATATGCCATTTATTTCCATTTCATAATATCCCAATCAATGTTCACATTATCCCCAACATATGCTACAAGCACGGTGGCCGGTCATTTTTATATACAGACGCGCGCGCGCTTGTTTGTGTGTGTAGTTTATGAATGGGCTTATAATGGTCGTGCGTATTGTCTTTAACTGTTTTGTGAGAATATAAAATTTTGAAAACATTTAAAAAAAATACTAATGGTTTATATTCATGATTCTGAACCTCATGTTAAAATTTGTGCACAAAAATCAAAATAACCCTGTATATTGAATGCATACGAGTTATAATGTTTAAAGTCAGTATTGTTTCTCAATTAGAAGAAATATAGGACAATTTAAACATTAGTGCAATGCTAAGAGTACATTAGTCCCTCACTTACCGAACAGTTCGTTTGGAAAATGCGATTATTGTGCTTTATATACCTGTATTTGGCTTTTTTCGTAACAATGTTGTATAATCTTTGCTCTTAAATTATTTTAGCAGAGTTTAGTGAATGTTCAAATTATATTAAGAACTAGCGGCCCGGCCCAGCTTCGCCTGGGTGCTAAGATGTTTAGACTCCACTCCACACCAGAAATATCTTATTCCCGTTCAAACTTTTGTACTCCTGAACTCAACCTAAGTACCTACTATCCCTTTTCCTATCGTATCCCATCCCATCTCATCTGGCTCCTTTTCTTTCTGTTACATCCCGTCCCATTATTTCCCATCGAATGCAATCCGGATCCGACCGGTTTCATCGCGTTCGTCCCACTTTATCCCATTTCATCCCTTAATGCCTAAATAGGCAAGTTGTAAATTTTTTGTAATTGCTTTTATTTTGTAGATAGGCCTTATATAAACACGAAAATACGACGAATATCATTTAAAAAATACGCAATCACAAATACTTTGCAAAATTCCTGCTAAAACTTTCCGCTCAGCCAAAATTCTGACTACGAAATTGATTTTTTAAAGTATAATGAACTACTTATTTTAAATTTAATTAATTTTATAGCGTCAACAACACGTGGTAATTATACTGTTAAAATGTAGCTTATATGACACGTTCGTAGATTTACCATAGCAGCGCCATCTATTGATTACTTACTCAACCCAGTCGAAAGGTATCGACATCTGTTAGAATCATTTGGAGTTAACAGATGATTGTGACTGTCAAATAATAACAGACAAATAATTAGCAATAAATTAAAATTACGACTAAAATTGCGACTATAATTTGAGATTTAAACTATCCTATCTCTCAAGTTGGATCGAACTGCACATGGTGTGCAAATTTTATTATAATCGGTTAAGTAGTTTAGGAGTCCATTGAGGACAAACATTGTGACACGAGATTTATATATATTAAGATAAGATAAGTAAAAGCCGCGTACTAGGAGCCCGGTAAGTGAGGGTTTACAGAATTAACAAACTTTTAAAAGTGTCTACATCTAGTGATATTGTTGTTGTGGAGTGATCGAAATTAAACCGTAGCCGAGGCAGTCATCGCAGTGCATCGGATATCACCGATATATTTACATTTGTTCTAATTAAATAATGATCTAAATTCTTTCGCGAATAGTTACAAGAGTAGATGCTTTTACTTAAATATATTTTAAATAATTTGTTTTTATAAATAAAAATATTTTAATTACCCTATGTTTTACATAGACAAGCGCTAGACCAATTTACGAGGCACTTTAATTTTTTAAAAGACTTGAGTTATTGCATCGTATTTAATTTAGGAATGTTTAATGTACTGTATTATGTATTATGCAATGTATGTACAGTCTAAAACGTGACACGATATTTCCATTGACAATGAAGAGAATACTGTACCATTTTACAATCACAATCACATCATGTTGTAAACAATAAAATAATAAATTTAAATAATGGAATGTTAAGTCGTAAATTACGGCAAAGACTACAATATAATACTTAGATATATGACAATAACTCTGCAATATAGGATTCACATATAACACTAAGTAAAATATTAGCAACCATATATTTTCCTTAAATCTAACAATAAAATAACCATTGAGCTCTTATAACACTATCACACTGTTTACCAGCCATTGGCAAGCCCTCGCTTGGTGAGCAAAAATGGCAATACTCCATCGGCATTATCAATTTACATTACGTCTGCGAACGGAGCCTTTACACTCAACATTTTTAATCTATGTTACATTCCAGCGCGACGTTTGGTACTCGATTTTGCCAATATTACAATAACGGGAAGTATATGAATAAATATGTTTTCTCTACGATAAAAAATCCCGCTGAAAGCAACACGACTAGACTAAAAAGTCGAAGCCCCAAGCGCCATTTTAGGAATGATAATCAGAGTTGTGTGCGTTCCTGTCACGATGCTACACGATGACGCAGCAGCGGTGCGAGCGCGTGTCGCCCACCACGTCGCTGGTGTGTCCCGAGAAGCGCGGCACGTTGCCCCCCACGCCCCCCGGCGCGGCCGCCACGCCCCCCGCGCCCCCCAGGCTGAGCGGGTTGAGTTGCACGGGCATGTCGTGCTTACCTGCGTCGGGCAGCGAGCTGAGGCTGTGGTTGTTGGTGGACGTCACGCTGCTCTCCACGGGGCTGCCGTTCGTTCGTATCTGAGAACGCTGCTTCTTCAGGTCGGCGAGGGTCCCTGGAAAAGTTATTTTACACGATACATTATACGTAAATATCAGTACGGAATAGAAAAGAAAGTTACTGTAAAGTGCTGCTTAAATGGTGTGATTTTTTACTTGTATTACTTTGCGTGAATTAAACAAAACAAACTGTGATCGCAATTTAAATTACGTAGCAAATGCGTTAAATGTAAACATGACGATTGGTAATAACATATCGGAAGCTTACATACTAGTTAATAATAAGTTAGTACGAGTAATGAAATGAAAATGCGTGTAATTGGACAGAACCATTAGGAATACAGATGAGAGTTTAGATAAACGTCCATGCATGCCGACAGATACACGTACTAGTCTACACGAACACAATGACACAAGGGTAGGAACGTTGGCACACGCGCCACACTAACATGCATGCAACTACGACCAGAGACTGCTTGCCTCGATATGCATCCTCGAGAGTGATTCAATTCAGGAAACCGGCACACAGTCCCCTTCCAAACTTCAATTTATATTTATATATAAACCATCACTGTGCAAAACTGTTAGATCAAATCGGTATCTATAATTTTAGTTCGATATTGTGCTATATGTATATTATGTGCTTGTTACGTTCAATTTGATTTCGTAAGGATGCATATAATTACCTGCGTTAATCATGACGGTGACATGAACATTGATTTTACCATTATTGTCTGTGGTGTAGGTCGCGGTGCCGCCCTCAGTGATCGCGATCTGGTTGGGGTTCACGACCACCTCTTTCCTACCGTCTATCGTGTCCTCCGTTTTGTAGGCGTCATTGTCTTGTCCCTCGGGCGCTTTCCTAACACCGTTCGGTAGGTTCTGTCTGTCGTACAGCTTGGCGTCGTTGACGGCTTCATGTTGTGTGGGCGGCAGCGCGCCGGGCGCGTAGTGCGACGCGGCGTTGAGCCCGAACAGCGGGTTGGATATCTTTGGTTGGTGGTAGGGGGCGTTGTCGGAAGTGTCGCTGACGTCACTGGTGCGGTGCGCGGCGCGCTGGTTGTACGAGTGCTTGGGCACGGCGTAGTCCACGGTGGAGTCGTAACTCTGGCCAGACGTGGTTGAACTCGTCGATAACCGTTTGTGGGTTAAATCTGCTGCTTGCAAGTTTGCGCTGTTTTGGTCGTTTTCCACGCCATTTGATAGACCCTGAAATGCAAACAAAACATTTTTTATGCAATATGAATGCTTCACTGAGTAACATTGAAGATATAATAGACTATTGACAATGAGCAATAACAATAAAGATCTACTAGCTGCACCTGCAATCTTAATCTATCGTAACTGTCAAATTAATACATTTTACAAAATAATTAGTTAATGTTCGCACATCTATTAGAAACTAAACGTCTCTTAAAGACGTGCGTGTCTAATTAAGTCACTAACCGAACGCAACTTTATTTTTTTATCTTTAATTGTTTATGTTCGCCTCATGGAATATAATTTCATATCATAACTTTTCTTCTAGTGTATGGCTAATTATTCATAATCGTGCACTGCATATAATAGCTTTAAATGCCATGGTCACCAATGTTTGTATAAATTACTTTAACGTGGTTTAATTTGTATACTTTCAATTGTATAATTATTTGGATTTTAATGAGTTTGATACGTATAAAAAGCAATATACACATTCCACAGTAATTTAGTCCTAATCATTAATATTCCCTATAAAAAGGTTGTGACAATAAAAATTTAATTATGGCTAAGAATATACCCAATTAAATATAATTTTATAAAAGTAACTCAAATATGTATTTTCATCGCTGCTGATTTTTATTCGTTTCTTATATATAAAAAAATATCTCGAAATAAAAATCCATTTATTGCAGTCTATATATAATTTATTGGCAATTTGTTCATAGCGCTGCAATAAATGTATAGTATATGTATATCATTTTTCCACGATATTAGACCTGGAACTGTATCAACGTACCCTATATCGGAGTCCTAGAACTTGCGGCTCCCTGCGCATGCGGCGCAGGTTGTCGTGTGTCAAAAACATTATATCCAAAGACATGGTTAAGTGCTATACACATCACACATCACAACACTAAAAGAATTCTTCTAGCGAACAAATCACTTTATGCGAACACCATAAAGGAAGAGTTTTGACTTGGAGCGGAGCTTCTGAATATCGAAGTGCATTATAGAAGTAGCGAATTAAAAAATTATTGTACGCGGTTGTGTGTGTGTTGGCGCGCTGACCACACAGACTGGCGATGTAGACTGCGCGTGGTGCCGCCGCGCGAGGGAAATCGCAGGAAAACTTAGTGAATCGCGATGTCGTCAATCAATTCGCGCACCGGAACGGGATGCCTGGTGCCACTCACTCGACTAATAACGAGGACCATGTGCGCACCACTTATGATTAATGCTATCATATTTAATATCCTTGGAATTTCAATATAACGCATACATCAAGTTCTCCACACCTCGATTGCTTCTTTCTTTCACTTGGCATTTACTCGTTGGTATGTTATGCATTGTTTACGGTCTCGTGCAATCCACACTCTTCGCCTCCAGTGTAATGTTACATAAAATAATTTAAATGTGTGAAATTAGCATAACATTATTGTGATTGCGGTTAGATTACAAGACACGTAATTAATTAGTTATAATATATCACCGGAACAACACATTACTGAAAGCAACTTGATGACATGATTTGTTTGGAAACAAAATAATAAAACCTATGTTTTCTTACATATATACATAAACATCGCGCCTTTTTCCCAGAAGGGGTAGGCAGAGATGCCACCAAGACACCCACGTTTCGCCTTATGTGTTCCGTCCCATGATGTGATAGGGGGCGAACCTATCGCCATAACGGGCACAAAATCCTGACTACGGGCTGATAATGAATAGAAAAATCAAATATCACTGCCCGACCCAGGATTCGAACCCGAGACCTCAGTTTTGTAATCATACCGTGGTACAACTACGCCACCGAGGCAGTCGAGTATGTTTTCTTAGTTTATGATATTAGTAAGCTGGTGCAAATTATGCATCGAAATAAGAGGCCGTAACAGAAGAACACTACGATCACGTACTGAAAATCATTTAAAAAATATTAGACAAAAATCTTATTGGATCCTTCAATACCAATCCACATATCCATTATAACCACACGTAATAGTGTGTACACATAACGAAACTATGTGAATGAAACGGATTCACCAATATAAACAATTAATATGGTTGTGCGCCCGCGACGCGAGAGCGAATCCACCGCTCTAGTAAAGCTGCCACTACAGGAGAACAGGAGTTTTATTGGAGCCCGACACGAACACGGTGGTCATGCATGCAGACTGACCACGCTCGAGAAAGGTTGTGTCGTCATTCATCACTAAAATCTATAATTCATGTTACTGGCACAAAATTACCGTATTATTTTTTATTGTTTGCCCTTTTCCCACATCTACTGAAGTCTGGTGCAACACTACTTTTTTATTCATTTTGCATGTTGGTTTAGCTTAATTTTTTGTAACCTAACAAGAACTTTTTATTCGTTAATAGATGCAATACAACCGACACTTTGCAAAATCAACATTGCACAGGCATTTCAAGATCTTAGCATTTTACTGCACGTTACTTAAGCATTACGGTCCAAATGTAACATTCATTTTTGTCAGAATTATTTCAGTTAATGTGGTCGTAACGAATGTTTATTACCTTTTTAACCTGAATGTAATTTTGACGTATTACATGATTTTATATTATATTGCGTAAGTTTATATATTTGAGAGCGTTCATTGAAAAATGTTACGGCAATTTAATATTTACATAGAAAATCTCACTACCATCACCGAGTTTACGACATGACGCGTTTTCTACATGAAGCTAATTAAAGTTAACTCAGGAAGTAAATTGACGATTATGTACAAAATACATGCATAACTATTAATCGTTTCTACATTATCTTTAGACAAATTCTGGGATGACAACAGACATTCCAAATGCAGTTGAAAAGATTTAGGTACTAATTATGATTACAAAATGAGATTAACTCTTGTGTTAAAAATTAAAATGTGGGATCATGATGGCACATAACGAGCGAGGTTGAATCGAAGAGTGTTTCACAAAGTAAATAAATTGCAACCAGTTAAAACGGACTGAATCACTTTCAGGTAGAAATTATTAGCAGTCGGCGACAATGTATGAAAATAAAAACAGGCCTCTGGTTGGTAATAAAGATGAACACTTTGATCAAGATATGATGCAGATAATTATGTAGTATTTAAATGATGTGCGAGTTGTATAAATTTACAAAGATAATTAATTGTCTTAGTCGTACTAATTACCATGTTGCGATCTCTAGTCGAAAGCAGAGAAAGTATACTCGAGGCGTCTTGTATCTCAGACGAAGATATTCTGTTACACTACATGCGTCCGACGAGGTTATTTCATGAAATGCGTAGAACATATCTAAATATAGAAGAATTTTCTACGCTTTTCCATTAACATAAAAAACCTAAATTAGTTACACATTCAGAGTAATTGAATGATGTGCATGCGTTACAGATAAAATCATAGGGAAATGGAACATTTACCAAATCGAATAAATGGAAAACACAGTCGATATTTCAACCAAGGAATTGAGTTCTGGATATTATATTCAGTTTCTTTGCGACAAGACCAATGAGGCGAAGGACATTTTCGACATAAACTAACAAAGTGAGCGAGGCATAGGTCTCATTTTACAGACACTAACGCAATATGAATTTTCGTGATAGTAGGACACAAACCAGATCCGTGGTAAGTGGTAACATATGCAATTTTACAAACGCAGTGTCGCCGGCGAGCGGGACCGGTCTCGAACTGTTACGCACTCGTTATGTTTTTAAACACATTCCGATGTAATACACCGACCATTTGAATAATCATTTAGTTTCACTCACCTACGAACATTGCTGTTTTTGTACGTAAATCTCTCATCGCATATCGTGAAGATAATCATACGCGAGTTTCGTATAGCAAGCGCAACAGCCAACATCTATTTATGACCGTTTGATTGTGAAAATGAGATCAATTACGAGTGCGCGCATTACGTTGCCTCCGCGTAATTTTCATACCTTAGTATTGCTTCATAATGAAGGAAGGTGCTAATCGTATGCTTATCTTGTCTGAAATTCTGTATTTGATATGCAATTTAAAGAAACTACGATTTAAAATGTACAATAAGCCTTTCACATAATGTCAAACTTAATAGACTTAACTGTTAAAATGTAATCGACTTAAGGCCATTGATTTGATTGAATTTTAACAAGCGACATCGAAAATTAGAACCATTTGTTTAAAAATTATTACCAAAGCTAAATAACGGCAACCTGAATTCTGCATCGCAGTGCTCTTTTGCTACAATACATGATTTATTGTCTTATAGAAATAATAAAGGATAATTAATAACTAATTCAAATAATATCAAAGATTCTCCGTAATACTTTCGGATATTGCAAAATAGAAGTATAATTAGACTTAAGCTGGATTGCGATTTCCGACGGATTATTAGTGGCAGAACTCGTGTTCCGTCGGAACAATCTGTACAATCGGTGGGCGTTCCATCATGCGTTAAATTATAAACAATCATGTTAATTAACCACGTATTATAATTTATAACTGGGTTAACTAGAAGAAAATTATGCGCGATTACTGTGTTAAAAAATCTATGCATTTGTAATGTGATCTGCCGTATCCTTAAATACATTCAGTTCACAGTGTGCAGTGTGATAGAACGGTGTCGATTCTACATTATCGTTTACGAATTCGATATTAATTACACCGAAAATATTTATTTCCCTTAATAAAACTAATAAATATATAGATATATCGTAATATATATATCTATTTCTCGATCGTACAAACCCATATTGGGAACGCGTTTGACATTGTGTCACCACATCTCTCTTAAGCAATTAGATTTTGTAATTCCTTAACATAACCAGGTATATTACCAATACTTAAGTACCATAATATTTCCTTTCATAAATAATAATAAATAAATACACCCAACAGTCACATACATCGTTCTGACCCCACATTAAGATCAATTAAGTCTTGTGTCGTTGGTATCAGAAACTACGAGAGACTTTTTGGTCTCACAAACACTCAGACCCAACACAAATATTTGTGGGTCACACAAACATTCGGGGATCGAACCTGCGGGCTCTTGTTTCACAGTCGGCGTCTAACCAACTACGCCACGGAGGCTGTCATATAATTATTATATTGAAAAATTTGGTTGACATATATCGACATGCCAAAACTTTCACTCATTTTTTCCTAGAACATTCTTCGTCCATGTGTATCGAGTCCCGTGTTAACGATATCAATTAACAGACGGCACCATACACCATCGCTATAATTGGCAAGAAAAACACACCAGGAACTCATAACAATAGCGTAAATTCGTACGGTGTTGTGGCCGAGTGTGCGCCACATACCGTCTGCTAATACGAACGTAAAGCGCATTACTGCACCCCAACTAATTGGTCGACAATTACGCACGTCCACTACACCGTGGCTGAGTCAAGCGTTCACCGTAAACCGATTTGTACCATTTGCTTACAAGCTGTGGAAATGCAACCGAATTGTATCAGACACCATGACAGGCATTTATTTTATGGTACAACGACGGATGATTGCTTATTAGTAATGGTCCTATGTTGATGTATATGTCATATCCAAATATTGTAATGTTTTCAAACTACATGCAGTAATAATCTACTAACTTAGATGTGAATTAATATCTCTCGAGATATTGGATGGACTTGTTTGTCATTCAACGCACTAAGATAGATGTGAGAATGTTAAATTCCATCGTATCAACCGTCACCTTAGTGTTACCATTTGAAAACAACGGCATTAGTGATATCATTGACCATATCTATTTATCACGTGTGTTTAGTTTAGTTTACTGTTCAGCGTAAGGGACTAACACTCAATCTTAGTCACTTGAAGTGACTGTTCTAGCCTACCACAACGGCGAGCATGGCCTGATGTAGAAAGTGAAACCAAAAAACCGAATCCAACTTTATTCCTCGAAAACACAACTGTTCAATGGAATAGTAATCAGGTAAGGAGCTCGTAAATTGTTTCGCCGCATTTCACTGTTTTTACGACTCGTGCACGCGTACATGTACAACCATATTAATCTTAACAAGTAACCACTGGGAGTGGTTTATTAACGTTACTTTTTCATTTAAAATTCCCAACAAACTTGTTTACAACACATACACAATATAAAACAAGCGTCGGTTACGCCAGCTGTCGCAATGTAATGCGTAGATACAAAATCTAGATAACCTCAAAATCCATCCGCGTACCGAACTGAAATACATAGGTAATACGTTTATTAAAACAATAAAGATTTGTTTTATAGTTTGGCTGCAATATAATCAGAATTCCTGCTTAATAGCAGATTTATATCGAGAACCGTTTTAATTACGCATAGGAATGATTAACAGCATAATTATAATGTTTATCCGAACACTGACGGCTTTATTCATGGAAAGTTTTAAAACCTATTTTAGTTATCGATGTTTTGTTTTCTTCGTTCAAACTGAATTCAAAAGTCGTTCGAAAGGGACACAACATTCGGTAACTAAAATAGATTTTCAAGAAGAAAATTCAATATTATGAAATCAAAACATGTCTAAAATTGTAATTATACAGTATGTTAGAGTACCGTGGTTTCAGCAGAAGAGAGCAAAACATAACTACAGGCATTAGCATTCCACTTGTCAAGCTAACGTGCTTATGTAAACACGGAAATTATAAATTTACATCTACTTAGTTGTTATATAACTGGGACATTTCAAAATTCATTTACGTTATTACTTTTATCATTACTTTTCTTTTGATATAACCGTATAATTAATGTTTAACCACGAGGCTAGGTCAAATGGTTAAAATAATTATTAAAATGGTTAAAAAATACTAAAGATGGTTACCGCTGAAAACTTTTACTTAACAGTGTCCTTTTAGATAAATCTATCTAAACTGGAACGCCAATAACTTGGATAATAATTCATACTCCTCGGAATGATTTTGAATTAATTCCAGGGTGTTGTACCTATAATTTCATTGCAGGGCACGGGTCTCCTCTACCATCGAGAGTACGATTGAAAGGGGTTTGGTCATATAATCCACCGACCACCACGCTTATTGTGGGTTGGCGAACTTTACATAACATACAAATTCTTACAAATTGCTATGATTTGCAGGTTTCCTCACTATGTTTTGCTTTATCGCTATAGTGCTTGATAATTGTCTATTAATACATACACACATGATTTCACAGTCAGTGGTGTGCCCTGAGATTTGAACCCGCGGCCACCGTGAACTTGTTGGCAGCCGCGTCTGGTTCGCCACCAACAGGCCACCACGCACATACATTTATATCATTCTTAATCTTTTACATTATTTTATTCAAATGTTTATTTTACGAAAATAAAAACAATTTATTGAATCCTTTAAAATGTTTAAATGTAGTTTAAATGTCGTGTTCGTCTGTTATTGGCGTGTGTACTTGTATTGAACCATAAATTGTTAAACTTCTTATAGTTACTTAATTTTATTTATACCGTGCTGTTGGTGTTCCAAATATAATAAAATACATAAAATAAGAATGGTCTGTATCGTCTGTGGTCTTGTCCCATGTACGAGTATAATAAATGACAATATTAGTAACAATTTGTGTAAATGAAAATGCAAATAATTAATTGAATACATTAATACATTAAAAGGTTAAACATTATTCAGACTCCGTCGTTTTTTGATCTACCACCCGGTTGGAAAAGCGGTTTTCACTATAGAAGAACGGGTAAGAAACTCTAGTGTTGCTCATTTCAAAACCAGTATACAGTATCGTGATAATTACAAATGTTATAAGTTGGTTTAAATCAGAGCAGTTTATTAATCATTTGTAATAATTTGCAAGGAATGTATTTTTTAATACAAATATGTTTATATTATATTTAATAGTAGCGGCACGGCCCGGCTTCACCCGAGTGCAAACACTATTTGATGATTTAAACTCAACGTGACGGCCTTCCTTTACGCTGCTTTTCTCATCCAGTGCCGTTACATCCCGTTCTGTCCCGTCTCAATTTGCTCCATGACTCAAGACATGCAATCCTGTTCTTATACCCCATTTTACTCGCCGTATAATCTATCCCAAACTATACGTATGAATTCCTTGCTCATCCCACGGGAACTCAATATTTTTTGGGATACAAATATACGTTGCTACCTCTATAGTAAATTTCATAAAATTGGTCCAGCCGTTTGAGCGGGAAGACTCCTTGATAATCCCATGGGAACACACAATTTTTCTAGAATAAAAAGTAGCCTATGTTAATACGCAGGTTTAACATCCAGGGTATCAGCTACCTTCATTCCAAATTTCATCGAAATTGGTTCAGCCCTTTGAGCGTGTAGAAGTAACATACACACAAACTTTCGCCCGTATAATATGAGTAATGAAGTAAGATAGGATGGCCGAGTGAAGCGAAGTAGTCCATAACGAAGAATCAGTATACTCTGTTTTGCCGATGCAGTGAATAATTGTGAAAACCTTAAGTAATCAATTAATCAGTTACAATGTAAGCAAATCGGACAGACCAGTCCACAGAAGCAGCATTCGTTCACGAGTATGACGCATGTGCCAGCCATCGGCCTCCTTCTTACAGGGAAGTGACCGACTCGGTACACGAAAATACTTTTTAGCGAGCATGACATGCCCAATCGTTAATATTATTAATCCCTCGACGGCAAGGCTCAAAATCGAAGTCATCGGTAGTTAGGGATCCAAAGTGAGTAACCATCTCACAATTCGTATATTCAATGTCGGGCAATACTGCCTTCTGCATCTAGCTTCTGACCCAACGGCAAATTGAGAGTCTCTGGAGATGTTACTAATAATATCTCATTTTATCGAATCCACGCTTAATAAAAATAAGTACTTCATTTTCAACCGATTTCAGCATTAAGTACTATGTTTAATTGGTGTCATTGCATTACCATTTTTAATTAACGTGCCTCAGGAAATTTCTAATTCAATTAAATGATTTCTTACTAATATGGTTGTAATATAATTTCAATTTTGTACAATACTAACAAATGATTTTCAACGACATCGCAAGGTAATCATCGACGCGTAACAACACGATTTCTTTAGGATATTGTTTTCATCGCTGGTGAAACTTAAATATTTACGTGACAGGTTGTTGACAGTTGAAATTGATTTTTTATAGAACGTTTTCATACAATAATCAACTCCATTGAGAATTTGTTCGTCCGCAATTAATTAATTGTAGAATAATATTCAGCATCACTTTATGTACTATATATACGCATAGCGAACTACACGATCTATCAATATAAGATTGATTTAAACAAATGAGCAAACATGATACATCAGGATTGTCTAGGAGCAAAGTCTGGTCTGCAGCAACAAGGTATAGGATTCCTTTATGGTATCTCCTGTCTGGTATTGTGGCGACTAGAAGGCATCATATGGTGGTTGAGCGTGCTGCTGAAGGAGCCAAATTCACCAAACTGGCACCGCGGGGAGCAGCGGCACGTCGCGCCCGCACTTGCAAAGGTAATGGGCGCGATATTCTGCCCCTTTTCCCGTATTCATAAAATACTAACGGTCTTATTCATAGAGTTTTAAAACCTATTTTACTTATTAAATATTTTGTTTTCTTCGCTCAAACTGAATTCAAAAGTCGTTCGAAAGCGATAAATCTTTCCATAACTAAAACAGGTTTTAAAACAGTTTATGAATAAGTGGTTAAGACTCAAAACAGGCTTTTATGATATATTAATAAATCCTTTAGGCACTATGAAGCAGCAGCCGCTCCACTCAGCGAAAGGTTGTTACCCAAGGTACTACTTTATGACTGATACCATATGACAGCAGAATATGATTCTTCGCTTACATACAGTATCAAAATTACATCATTAATATTACGAGTAAATTTTAAGTGTATGAACATTTATGACATGGATAAATGAATATAAAATGTGCCGTACCTGCAGCTGATCGTCGGCGGCGGAGTCGAAGGTCTCCCTAAGGCGCGCCTCCCCGCGCACGTCGGCCTTGGCCGTCAGCTGCTTCTCACGCAGCGACGTGCGCCGCACCGACCGCACCCTGCACCACATACACATACTACATGTACATACATTAACATCAGTAGGCAGAGGTGCAACAAGCACACCCACGTTTCGCCGTATGTGTTTCGGCTCATGATATGATAGGGGCGAGCCTCATCGGTCTCCTCATCCATCAGCCTCATCGAGCGCCATATCGGTCACAAAAACCTGACTCCGGGCTGATAATTAATGGAATAATCAAATATTACTTAGCCCGAATCGGGATTCGAACCCGAGACCTCAGCTTTATAATTATACCGTAGTACGACTACGCCAACAAGGCAGTCTACTACTACTTACTTACTACCATCTAGACATCATACTACCAGTGGCGTGCCTAGGGTTTTGGGGTAGGGCAAGCCCAATATTTTGTTTTATGTTTAATGCATATTGATTTAGAAGGAAAATATACTAAGAACAAAGAAAACGAACGTACGTCAGCAGACTTAACACATAATCTATACAATATTAGGATTAATACAAATATAGATTACTTGTGGAAATGCAACCGTAATTGTTTATTGCAATAACTGCTGAGCACTTCATTTTTAATACCCGACATTCCGCTAGCACAACGATAGCTACTATGGTGCCGTGTTTGACTTCGCAGTTATCCAAAAATGCGGCATAAATTATTATTATTATTAATTCATTAACGTTAATTTTTTAAGAATTACAAGTAATAACATATTTTTTGAAAGAGCCACCTAATTTATTGCAATGTTTATATTTTATCAAACTATTCTAATACACAAGTGTCGTTTGAAAAACATAATATGAAACATCATTATTTAATATCCTATACAAAGGGAAGCATGTAGAAATCAAATTACGTAGTTTATTTAACTGAACTGATAAAATACCTCTCGTGATTTACCACGAATATAAGAAATACACAAACCCGGCGTTGTTTTCGCTCTAGTTTCTAATTCAATATAATTGAATTAAATTACCTTTATACCGGCAACGAACACTTTCATCATCACACTAAAACCATCACAGGAAACAATACAACTCATTTATATAGTATCAAAAAGCTTCAATAACATAAAACAACTAATAATTAACCTATATTAGAACTATTTACAATAATTACACAATGACAAAATACTTATGAAGTTAGTACGAATTCGTTCAGAATTGCGAAACGAAACGTAAATATAAACATTACTATAAATTACAAACTGCAATTATAATTTATTAAAAAGTACCGACATTACAGGCACATTTTTAATCATTTAATTAAAAATATTTTAAAATGCGAAACAAGTTAATTTAATAACAATAAATATATTTACTAAACAACAATAACAAATAATAACGTGACAACCGTGAAATGTTCACCACGAAGCCGGGCATTTCGTCTCGTACTGAGAGCTATACAAAAATAGCCATACCTATACATTCGTAGCGTCTTGTACACCATTTCACCCATACGTGGGCCGCGTTGCCAAAAGCCTCGTAAAAGCACACGAGAGAGAAAAAGATAGATATATGTGCGTTGTGCCGCCTTTTTAAGGGAGCGCGTGGAGCCACCGTTTTTTGAGTTTTAAAATCATTGCCTATGGAATGAATTTCGCGCGGCGCTTTGGCGCTCCGTCTCAAGCGCTGTATTTAGACGCGCCGCGACAGGACGCGGTAAATTCAAAAATTGTAAATGTTTTCTAATAAATGAATGTATTGTATTTATTGTAATGGTTTATGTTCAGTATCGAGTATGTACGTATTAAGTAGGGCAAGCCGGGCTTTTGGGCTTGTATGGAAGTACCGCCACTGCATACTACAGGAGATGTTGCGAAAAATGTTATTATTGGCGACCGTTACGTCACCTAATAGCCATACGGGAGAACACGGCTGATATTATATCAGCACAAACTGAATATTGCCGGTTTTGGGACGAGCATGTTATGTTGTTATGTTTATTAACATTTTCCACTTTACCTTTACTGCACAAATAAAAGGTTTATTTCTTTGAAAAAAAAAATAGTAGCAATTAGTGGTACGTGTTGCAATATTACTATCCGTCACTTTTACACAGTTACGCTGTCTTTCGTCTCGCTCGACTGGTGTTCCGCGGTCCTGGTTGATACATTAACAGGGTGGTCTACCCAAACTTTAAATCAATTAGGATAACTTTGTGCATCAGTACAACATTGGTCCACTACTTCTCATTTACCTGTCAATTATTTACTTCCTAACAACAAGTAGTTAGTATTATATTTGTTTAGAAAAAAATATTAAGTATTTTTGTAAACGTTTTCAAAAACATAGCTAAAATATTAGAATTACACCCACATAATAAATAATAGTTACTTTCTAATTTTACGCGTTTCCGAGGCTCCAAAAAAGTGATTAAAGCCAGACATAAAGTTTTTATATCTTCAAATAATAAATTAAAAACACTAAAGTTACCTAAGAGTTCAAAACATTAAAACATCCAACTCCAAAAGTGGCTGACTAATGTTATACTAATTTCCAGAAAATAAAAGCACATCCATCAAAATTATTCCGCAAACTCGAGCAATATTACGTCAGTTGTCTGTACATGCTAAATCTATCAACAATGATGAACACGGGAGAATCATTTTACAAATCGTATGAGTGCTCATAAAAATATTTTATCGACTTGTTTTGACTGGAGATATGGTCGAGTTTAAAATTGGATTAACGTTTCCCAGTGTGTATTTTAGTCAATATTACATTTATTTGTTATGGATGCACATTGAAAACCTTGGGAAATATTGTTGAGATTATGTCGGTTTTATAAAAAAGCGTCCGCGTTAATTCTAGCTACGTAATACGCGCGTTATGTGCATAGGTGGTATAATTTGTAACATTAATTATAATCTACTTATTGTAATGTTTTGATTCAAGGATTTCCTATTTATTTTTCGGCTTAAATACATCTACATACCATAATATGACATTATACATTTTTTTAAATCGTCTATTAAAATACATTAATCAGGGATACTGGGTTATGATAGGACAACACATGGATGCTGCTTGAATATAATTCCTTTCGTTGCAAAACTTCCCTATATCCTTAGTATGCGTTATCTCCTGACTGTGTGTAGTATTGTGTGCGTATGTAAAGATCATTGACATTAGCAGCGACGTATTAAACAAGTTATGTGAGTCGTTAGAACAAAGTTCACCACATGCCGACTGATATTTTGAAAAATATTTTGTCAGCTCATTAATCTTTTTTTTTTATGTATATTTTTACTTAAATCCAATCAAGAGCTGTTGTTAATTTTATGATGTGATTTTTGGTGTGCAGTGCGTAGTATAAATTGTGACGTATTGTGCGTTTTGCGCAATTATTTCATATAGTATGGAGAGTGCTATAGGATAGTGTTGGTGAGGCTGTAGTGCAGGGTGTGGGTGCAGGGTGTGGGTACCGGCTGGTGCTGGCGGAGGAGGAGGAGCGGCGCGCGGCGCGCAGCGTGTCGGGCGCGGCGCGGGCGGCGAGCGCGCGGCGCCGCGACTCCTCCTGCTCGGCCGCCAGCCGCGCGATGCGCCCGCGCACCTCGCCCTCCTCGCAGATGTCTGCACACACACACACACATATTGATAACCACATTATTGAAATAACCACCTTGAGGACTTCGCCGCTTCACTCCAAGGCAGACAAGGTCCGCTTTAAAAGTAGTTGTCATGGTATCTCAGAGTTGACACTAAATATGTAATTTTGTATTAGCTACTTTTACATAATTAAAAAGTTACCAGCAATCTACCATTACATCCTGGCACAAATGAGACGCGTAATTAACTACCAACTGAATATTTTAATTATCCATATTCATGCGCTCCCAAAGGAGCCTTAAAGGGGGACGCAAACTTAAAAACCATAGATATTGTAATTTTTTTCAACAAAAAAAACCTGTTACGCTCCTCTTCCGATATATCTGGGAAATATTAAAACGATTACCTACATCACATTTGTCCTAAGACAGGACATGTATGCTTGGCCTACATACCAGCTAAAACAGATGCAAGACCATCACTATATTTTAGGCAGCACAAATTCACTATGATTTCCCACTAAGACTGCCCAGCTCTGTACAACTACCGTAACTCTTGATTCCAAGTAGAGAACTACGTTGAAGCCACCTTCAATGTAAATAATAAACATAGTCCTGACCCCATATTAAGATCGAGTTTTGCGTCGTGGGTATCAGAATTACGAGATACTTTTTGGTCTCACAAACACCCAGATCCGAAACAAATACCTGTGGTTCACACAAACATTTGATTTGATATCGTGATAATATAAATCTGCATTAGAAATACTTGACCCCGTGACAACGCGCTTGAACAGATGATCAAAGACGGCATTAAATTGTTGCTCTCTTAATTGAACGTGCCGTTTACGACACTGAACCACGTTTATGAATAACAATTGACCTTAGAGTATTTATAATATAGAGGGAGCACTAGTACTACAAAAACGTAAATAAAAATAATGGTGCTGGCCACCTTTTTCTGCCCTCCTCTTGGCTCACATTAGACAGGCTGTCCAACACGCACGAATTTATTAAAAAAGACATTTAAAAAATATCGTTTAGGGGTGTTGAATTCCACTCAAACTCATTTCAGGCGGATAATAACTGAATATACTTTCGGTTACCAACGGAATTTATAACAATTTGTTGTGAAATAAGTCGTTCAATTTTCACTAATATAGCAGTGCCGCCAACATTACGAACACAAAAATATCTACGTTTTTGAAGATGTAAATGTATGACAGCGCTCCCTTTTTGTTACAAATATTCTATGTGATAAACGTATAACGTCATACATACCTGCTGGAGTTTCGTCGTGTTTGTTCCTCACGTTGAGATCGGCTCCGTATTGTACGAGCAACTCTAATACTTCTAGCTGCAACGATAAACAAATATATATTTACATATTACAATGTAACCAAAAAATTAAAGCCTTAATAATATTCAGGAAATTAGTTTAATTAATTGGCAAAATTAACTACAAGTGTGTCGTGGGATAGTTGAAATCAAAAATCATAGGCACAAAAATATGTTTAGCGCAATATTGTGTCTAGAAAACTAAACTTATTGAACTATACTATAATATTGTCTATTTCTGACAAAATTGCTGCAGCAATGATCCTGTGAGCAGTCCTTTGAATGAAAAAAAAAACGACGTATTTATTCCATGTTATCTTTTGCAACCCATATTTGTAAGGGTATGCGAAATATTTTCAAATGTTGGCTGTTGGTAGGCTTAAGTTATAACAATGAATTAGTTGAAAAACACATGAGACGAATCATTTATCATCGTCAAATATGAAATTAAGTGTTCAAATTACTACACTGAAAGAGCTCTCGTGGAGCTAATAAGAAAAGCAAAATTAAATGTTGCTATATTAATTAAAAACAGTATGAAGAGATTCATAAATTTCAGTCTCTTAATTGACATCGTAATCCGATATTTATAGCATGTGCAGACAACATGATAAATATTGAGTTCCTCGGTGGTTACATCACGAAGTATCTCTTCATACGCAACAAATAAAGACCATTTTACGTCGACCAAATATGAGATCATGAAGAGTGAAATAAATATGATTGGATGTCTTTGGTATGAAGAGGTAGTGAAATGTATGTTTCACAATTTTAAGAAATCGGATAGGAAGGAAGGAACTTTAACGTTTAATTATGTTGCTACGAAATAATAGCGAAAGGGACTTTGTATCGCTGATCGTAATATGTATTTTTTTAATACCACAGGTTAATCTTATCTTTGAACAGTTAGTTCAATTTGTTTCCTTTCTCAGAAATGTATTGCTAGCAATTGTCTACTCGTGATAACACTCATAATAGAAATGATACATAGAGTTTGTAAAGTGGGGATTTGTGCGGTATCCATGAGCCGGCATTACGTTTATCTCGATGAGTTGTATTATATCAGTGGATATGTCTACTATTACACGACAAAGGCGATTTGACGTGTACTGTACTGTACTGTATCAGCCCATACACGACCCACTGCAGGGCACGAACCTCCTCTACAAACGAGAGTACGATTGAGAGTGGTTAGGCCATATAGTCCACCACGCTGGCCCAGTGCGGGTTGGCAGACTTTTACATACCATAGAAATTTATACAAATCACTATGGTATGCAGGTTTCCTCACGATGTTTTCCTTCACCGTTATAGTGCGTGGTGATTGACTATCAATACACACATGACTCCGAAAAGTCAGAGGTGTGCCCTGGGATTTGAACCCGCGACCACCGTGAACATGTAGGCAGCCACGTCTGGTCCGTTACCAACAGGCCACCACGCACTTCACACTTGACGTGTAAATACAAAGTTTTTATACAACACTATGATAAAACTGACGTGTTTTCGATAACGGACTAAAATCGGGTAGCCCTTGGCAATAGTGATCGCTATGCGGAACCAATCAAAAGAACCTTCGAAGACAGTATCAGCGCAATAAAGTAACTATCTCACTTTATGATTCAATCTCATACAGTTTTAGTTTTAAAATATCTACTATGTTCCATGTTAATTTGTTTCCTAGTAATTTATGACTTATTATCTAATATAATCATTTTATATGATCATCGATCTAAGCCGATAATTCATAGAAAAGTTAATATTACTTAAATTACAGGATAACGGCGATTAAAAAAATATTGTGGGGGACATGATGAGTACAATAGAATACAATAACTAGAGGGTAATTGAAATTCAAGAAGATCTTAGTCAACGTAAATTAAAATGGACCCGATACACATTACACAGGGTGTGGTAACATGACCTTAATAAACTACAACACAATTGAATTGTTAAATTACGTGTCACGTCAAAACCCAAAAAAATATATTTTCAAGGAATAATAAATAATCAATTAATGTATTCTACGTTAATCGATATACAGGCGATATTAAAGATTGATCATTAATTTCATTCACATATGTGTTTACACTCCAAGCAACATTGTACTAAATTTAAAAAATCGATACATATTACCTGATTTGATTAAAATTTAGAAACACGTGGGTTAAATTAATGGTCACAATATGTCAATAGCACCCTGTATAAAAATATCTAGTTAACCATTGCAAGTAATAAAATAATTTTTGTTGGCCGATTTGTCGCGAAACGATCTTTAATTTGAAAGAATATGAAGCATCCAACACCCTGTATATAGGTGTATGGGTGTGTGTAGGTGTGTGTAGGTGTGTGTGAGCGAGTACGCACGTGTCCCCAGCAGGCGGCGGCGTGCACGGGCTGCCACATGTCGTGGTCCACCACGTCCGTGGACGCGCGCTGCTCCAGCAGGAACTCCACCACCTTCATGTACCCGTTGGCAGAC
Source organism: Theretra japonica (assembly GCA_033459515.1). Lineage (NCBI taxonomy): Eukaryota > Metazoa > Arthropoda > Insecta > Lepidoptera > Sphingidae > Theretra > Theretra japonica. The sequence goes on from CM065937.1 coordinate 4,952,220, forward strand.
GCTATGTGCAGCTGCAACAACACATCATGTCATCTTAAATACTATCTATTGTTAATACACATTCAATACTTGCTGATATTCTTTTACTGGTGGTAGGTCTCTTATATGTAGTTAACACCGCAAAATAGCAGTGTAAATGCACTGTTATGTTCCTGTTTGAAGGACATTGTAGCCAGATTAACTACAGTGAAATGTCAAGCATTGCTATGCAATTCATGGTGTTGCTTGGTTTTGCTACTGTCCATGAGCGGTCGTATCGTTTATCATCAGGCGAATGGCATGCTCGTCTCGCCATTAATCGCTATAAAAAATACTCTCCGACCCAAAAGTTCCCCATGAGTAAATTTTCCTGTATTTGCTACATTTTTCATTGATGCTGCGATCATATTGGTCATAACGTGATGTTATATAACCTATAGCCTTCCTTGACAAATGGGCTATCTAACAGTAAAAAAAATATTTTCATTGCGATCAATTACAAAAGTAGTTTTGTTGAATCTCAGTCCTTACAAAAGTCATACAACCACTATATCTAGCCGTAAACTCGATATATCTCGGTACATTTGCCGGCAATAAAAATAATGGCTACATAAAACTACTGCGTCTTGTTGTACGTGCTCTTATGCCATATTTACGTGTAATCGGAACAAAATTAATTTATTTTTATTCCACAACGATTTGCGTTATGATTTACGACCGGCTGCCTGTTTGACGTCAACCCTTTGAAATACAATATTCCGTGAATTAATTTATTTGTTATAGGACTTAGAGGAAACGAGTCATTTCATTACTTTTAGAATATTTTACATATGTATTACGATAAATTTAAATGAAAAAATGTGCAACATAATATGTGAAATTGTTATAAGTCATCGAGTATTTACTATTTAAAAAAAATCTCTCTGATATCTTTTCTTATCCGTAATTGCTACATTTGATAGAATATTGCAAATATAATACGAGTAAAACCGTATTACATAAAAGTTTGCGTAATTGTACCGTGAGGACAATGTGTTACTTTTATGTTATTGATCTTTGCGTTAAAAAGATATGCCTTAATACGAGTGTAGCGATAAATTAAATAAGGTGCATACACTTTAATTAAATACTACTGCTAACAAAACTTATATTTTTTGCAAAAGTAACTTTATCACCATTATCTGTGAAATCATTTCCGATTGTGATCACAAGAACCTACTTCACTATTACTAATGGTGACGTCACGTCGGCCTTGAATGTCTAATGTATTAGAAATTTAATTGTACTAACCAACGTAGCGCCCTGGTTGTCCCTCGGTTCGTCCAAGTCCATGTTTTCTTTAACTAATTCCGCCACATCCATAAGCATCTTCATCTCTGTAGCTGCTCTCGTTTCGTCTATTAACCTTTGCGTGACACCCCTGGCCGCCATTTCACTCTCGATCGCGTCTAACGTCCGTTCCTCTTCGCATATATCGTATGGCATGTTTCCGTCTCCATTGACAGCTAGTAAGTTAGCTCCCCTTTGTATTAATATTCGAACTAAGTTAAGGTTGCCACAAGTGGCTGCGGCGTGTAAAGGCGTCCATTTCTCACTGTCCTCCGCGTTGACATTGGCCCCGTGGTCCAGCAGTAGTCGCATCATGGCCTCGTTGTTGTCGATGCAGCATTGATGCAATGCTGTGAGACCATCCTCGTTGGTCGCATCAGGTGTGACGCCACGAGCAAGGAGGCGGCGCACTGGAATATTCAAAACATGTTATTAAGAACTGTTATTGGAAATGCAGTTGATTATGTGTGCAGCTCGTCGAGCCAACCAAGTGGAAAGTTTATGTAATAGTGACCTTGTGCTGAAGACGGAAGATAGCCGCTTACTAGATGGATGATTGGCCACGGAAAGGTCAGGAGGACTAGATGTTTGTGGGTGATATAAATCCGCCGATGTTCGGGTTTTAGTTAAGTAAATTAACAAACGACTGCTAGAAAGTATTCAAGAAATATAGTTATGCTTTTAAATCAATTACATATTGAAAAATGTAATTAATTTATCAAAGAAGCAATACTATTTTTTTTATTTCAATGAATAGTGAAAAATATCCATGAAATGAAGTGTTGAACTACATTTGTTTGATGCCACAATACATCATAAACATACAGATGGTATAAGATTTGCATAGCTGTGACTGTCATTTTTGAGCAGGTGTTACAAATGATACGTGGCATTTACAGTAAAATACAATTTGCGAATGCACTTGGGTATTTTTTATTGGAAATGCCGTACTAAAACTGCAACAGCTATCTAGTCTTGCCAAAGTTTTGGTAAATTTCCTCAACATTTGATTAAATAAAATGAAATATTTAGAAAAAAATGTTCATAACTCATTACGCAAACCACGAACATATTATGTATTGAAATAAATTGAAGTAATATTGAGTTGATAATCGTCTGGCTAAAATCATAAACAGCGTTCGAAAATCATTGAATTCAAACATTTCAATAGCATGTTCAAGCTCAAGTCAATGTCTAAAATATATGACATGTGTTGGTCATTATCACAAAATGTAAATTGATTTACTTTATATTTCACGATATACTGATAACGATGCAAAGCCAATTATCAGATACGAAACAAATGTTAATTAAAGTGTCGTGATTTAATGTGTAGGCACCGTGCGAATCAAAACAATTTACTACAAGTACAAGGTAGAAAATACCGGTGATCATGTGAGTTGCGTTATCACAAATGATATTAAAATATAAGGATCGCACTGGCTTGGACAAATTCGACCGAAATAGTATTAAAACTGAATATCGATTAATCAGTTTATTCAATGATATAATAAAAAGTGGCGTAAGTACATCGAACACGGCGTAATTTTAACACAAGGGTAATAAAGACGGAGTTCTGTAGTCGCGCCGATGTTGTTTTACAAATTAATACTCGTTTTTAGTTTTTCAAGTTCACGATTAGTGATAAATTAAATTTTTACTATTAACAAATCTACTGATGCGTAATTGTACTCTAACAGCTCATATACGTCCCACTGCAGAGCACGAGCTTCCTCTACAATCGAGAGAACGAATTAATGGGGTTCGGCCATATAATCCACCACGCTGGCCCAGTGCGGGTTCGCGGGCTTTACATACCATAGAAATTTAAACAAATCACTTAGTTACGCAGGTTTTCTCACGATGTTTTCCTTCACCGATATAGTACGTGGTGATAGACAATCAATACACACATGACACGGAAATGTCAGAGGTGTGTGTGCCCTGGGATTTGAACCCGCGGCCACCGTGAACATATTGGCAGCCCCGTCTGGTCCATTTACCAACAGGCCACTACGCACTATCTGATGCGTAAACTAATGAAAAATTATAAATTATTGTGTATTGCATAATATTTTTATGAACAAGCATCTTGCGTAAATCGTATACAATTAGATTCTTAATTTTTCAATATTCATCTAGTACGCTATGCATTTTTATACAAAGTAGATATTTCCGGAAACTTTCACATGAAAAAGGCAATGAAATGATTGTGTGTATAATGAATACTCACAAAAAGCCGTTAATTACAACTGGCTCACCTTCATCTATATCGTTTCTGGCCGCCGCCTCGAGCAGCATCACACTATCGCTAAAATAAATGTTCCTTTTGTTGCTCTTCTCTCGTTTTGGTCGCAGCCGCGCCCACTCTTTTTCCCGTTGCTGCCATATTTTTAGCTGCTGCATGCGTCGTCTGTTAACAACCGATAGTTAATTAATTTTATCACTCCCAAAAAAGACGTTCTACTGAAAGTACTTTTATACGGCCACGCAAGGCACTGACGAAAACCGCAACACAAATCACACGCACATCCTACTTTGACATTGTAACAAGTGGTATAAACTACTAAAGTAAACAAAAAGTTAGATATACCTAGACGTATTATATTGCAAAGTTGTCTGATACAACCAAAACAAGCACATAGTAATGACACACCCTGTATAAGGAATTGTAGCACAATGACGTCAGTTGCGAAACAAATATTTTGGCGTATCAGTAGACAGTAATTCTTCACAGAAAACAATGTAGAAAGACATAGATTAAATTTTATAGCTTCGAAAAATTTGACTTATACATTTACATAAACTAATCCGTGTGGACTGACTAGAAGTATTATTGTTGAGTAATTAACTTGCCCACTTATACTTTTGAGAAATTTCAATTCTTGCGATACAGCGTGGGCATGTTTTAAATCATGCAAAACAAATTAGCAGTTGTGTCTTAGAGGTAAAATTTATTAGACGTGAATGGACGTCACGTCAGTTTTGCTAGTTCGTTAATTTAACAAGTCCATTTGTTGTATATCTAACCGCTGAAAAGGTGTATTAGAATAAAAATGAAACAATTTATATCAAGCCATCGTACATATACATCCATCATATTTCCAAAAACATTATTGTAAATGTAAGTAAATATAACATTACGCCAGATTTACATTAGTCGCAATGTATAAAATTCTAACTTAATAGGAGCTATGTGACATGGTAAATGCCATAAATCCTATGTTTCGCAATAAGTGCGTTGCAAAGGCCACATTGCTATATTTATTGAAGTATCGCAGTTCGGTTGTTATCCCCATATATGTCAATGACCTAATGAAATCTTATCGCATTATCGACTATCTCGTCATAGTAATACCGTTAGTACGAACTAGTCTACATGACGATTCGCGACGAGGCGCGGTCTGGGTAAAATAGCACATAATCCTTTCTTCAACACTGGAGTACTATGGGCCAGTCATCTGCCCCAATGACGATTATGCAAAGCATTCCCACTTTTAAGAATTGTATGTTAAACCCAACGACCGGACATTACGAGTATAATGAAAACCTCGGACATCCAGTCCAGACAGTCCTCCCATGTGATAAAGCTATTCCATTTGATTTTGTCTAAATATTAATTAAACACGACAGATTTAAATACCTGACACTATGCCGTGTAATAGTGTTGTCGGGCTAACCAAATTCTCATAACTGTAGATGCTAAGAAATATGTAGGCCAAACATAATTTACTTAGGTAAAGTGGTAAGTACTGACTTATAAGTACAAAACCATGAACACTTGTACCAAGCATGATTTGCAATAGTGCTAAATTCGAAACTGTTTACAGAATCATACCTATGCCTCTTAGAGTCACGATGTATGCGCTAAATATACATAAACTGTCTATAAAACTTGTTTATCAGCACAATTAAGTTATTTGTAGAGGCGAATGAATTAAAAATATGTAAATATTTACCTATGTTTTTAAATAAAGACATTACAGTAAAGATGTTGAAAATAAAATTATACTTTTAATGCTATTTCTGTGAAACCGTTTGCAGCGTAAATATTTCTCAGAATTCATTTTTCATTTCTATTGAAACGGCATAATCCAACATTAAGAACAAAGGATTTTACATGAACCGTGCTTGATTAAACCACACCTCTACATTACATTTTTCAAATGGGTTTTTAATAAAAATCTGAATGGCGCCATTTAATTTTTATCATTTACTTTTATACGTTCCGCGTATATTTCATATGGGTTCTGCCAAATAACTGTAAATTGTCATGCAATCAAAAAAGTGAAAACAAGGTTTCACTTCACGTCCAAAGTCGCGCCAGATTTAAATATGATATGTTGCAAAGCTTTAAATGCCACAACAACTCGTAAGATGCTTAATGAATATGGATCGGCTAACGTATAGAGCAATCTAATGTCTCTCATCTAATCCAACAACATCTAGGGCTAATAACAGACGAAACATTTAAATTACAGATAAGTCACTAATCACAACAAGCATTTTGCATTAAGTTTTATTGTATCAGCAATGTTTTTATATTGTCAGAACAGGTAATATGTTTATTTATAATTCGTTTCTGGTTTACCTATTACGACATAATATTAGGCATTTACACAACTTTCAAAACTATTTTGATGTATAAGGAAAAACAGTACGATCAAATATTAATTTAATAACCGCTATTTCTGTAAGGATTACACTCAAAATTTTTGTTAGGTATTTAATCAATGACTGTGAATATTATAACGGAACTTACGGAACCTTATTCTTTGTACAGAACAAAATAAAAGAAAAAACGCAAAGCCAGTCTGTGTGGAGACAGTATTCCCTGGACATAATTCACATGACATGAGAATGTTTAACATGTATACTGTTCTTAGATGTCCAATTATGGAAATTGGGTTGACAATATTCAAAATGGTTTGAGAACCGCCTGTAAAACGAGCAGCCGCGGGTTGGATCTCAGCACGGAGACAGATATTTGAACGACTCACAAATCGTGTCTGGGTGTAGCAAGACCGAAAGTCTCTAGTAGTTTCTGATATCCAAGATGCAAGTTTTTATGTCTTAATGTGATCTCACAACTATATGTGCGACTTTTGGGAGTATTTTTTTTATATATTCATATGAGAAACACATAGAGGCATTACATATACCACAGCCTTTAGCAGTTGAAGCGGCAAGCTTCTCAGACAAACGGAAGGATATGAGGTTGTAGTCACCGACACATTCACTCTCCGCCCGGTACTAAAACTTCCGTATGGGATTGTAAGCGCAATAATGACGCATACTTCACGTTACCGACTATAAACCCTCGTAACATTATACAGTAATAATACAGAAAGGACACAACATTCATACCGTTTACCGAAGTAATAATCATATTGATATTACAATACTAAAGTTTATCTACATGTGGTGCATTACTACATTAATGTATCCTTATAAAAACACGAATATTGCAACTTATAAGCATTTGACTGGCGCGCAATATACTAGAACACGGATAGAACCTAATATCGGAAAGGACATTATACCATCCTTTGCGCCCATCTAAAAAAAACGCGCTTACTAAGCTAGTTCAAAATATTATTTTAGACTTCACTGTTACATGAGATAATTGAGTTTTCACATTTGCTGAACTATTACACTAACGGTAGCAAAGGTTGATAACTGTTATCACTGTTAACTCTCATAATCCTGATGACGTCGACAGTCAAAGGATTACCTCTATATTTAGAAGGGCAAACAAAATCGTGAGCATATGATATAAGTGAAACGTGTTGACTCAATCTTGAAGTGCGCGCTAAATTGTACTATTATGTTCCTTTAAAATGCACGTTATCACGACGTTAAACGAATTACCTATCAATACACATCAGATATAAGAAGATATGTATGCTGTCAGAAAACGTCAGCAAACTTAAAGTTTTTCATGATAAAAAACCGTTCGCTGATACAATACGCATTATTGTATATAGCTAAACTAGAACGTAAACGCATAGGTGATATTAAATACAGTCCGACATTATATAAAATTGTGAACGAAATTCATTTCGAGACAATACTACATATTTCGCTCAAGTTTGTCTCAATGATACACTTTTCAACGTGCGCGGCCTTTAAATCAACATTTCAAAGCAATATTAACATATCATGCGACTTGATATATCTATATCAATATAATCTGCATTCAAAAACCACGAGCACCACTGAACTCTTAATACATCAACGTTTATCAATAGCTGCCATCTTCGCCGATAACGAAAACAAGATTATACTCCGTGTACATTTATATTTCTAGCGCCACTAAAACAATATACATAATTATATTTACGCAACCATCAATTTATATGTAGTTTGGCTTGACATTACAAAATTATACCTACTGCTTATACTTTTTTCATTACACTTCTTGGACGTTATATTTGTTCTTAGAAAACTTCGACGTTATTTTATGTCAGACTAGCGGCCCGACCAGACTTTGCCCGGGTGCAGATACTTTTTGGGTCCACTCCACATAAGAAACATATCATTTCGCCTATTGTTTTATATTTCAATGCAACGTGGTTGCCGTCCAGTTAAGCGCCATCCTATTTCATCTCATCCTGTCCCACTTCACGTGCCCTATTCTCTATCACATCCCATCCCGTGGAGTTTGAAATAGTAGCAAATATGTTGAATTGAATTCCTTGCTTATCTTATGGGAACGCTATATTTTTGGGATAAGAAGTAATTTATGTGTTAATTCAGGGTGTCAGCTACTTTATAACAAATTTCCCCATAATTGGCCCAGCCGTTTGAAGCCGAAATTCGAAATACAAATTAAGCAAAATTACAAAATAACTTCTGTAATATAGATTTATATTTTGTCCCTTGTATACCGATTGTCCGCTTACTTGATTCTAGCAACTCGGTTTGTTTGATGTCTCTAAATGTATTTTTTCTAATGAGTAAGATAATATTATTAAATATAGTAAACAGTCCCCCATACGGACCTGATCCCACGGCACGATATAAGACTTAATATGCCGTGTGTATCCATAATTAAATATTAAGACAGGCTTTGACGCCTTATAACAAATATTGATGTGTTCCAAAAATTGTCTTGATGCAGCAATCGACCGCGGGGCCTGTCGTTTCACGGCCGGCTTTTTAACGCAGCTGTTCTTACGAACAGTACAGACCAGATAGAGACCAATGCCAGGGAATAATAATATTTTACAGATTGATACAGCTATGCTGGCCTACTCAAAATTGGCTCCCGAAAAGGTGTGGCTGTGGCTTTTCGGGATCCAATCCCTAGCGTGAGTCGCTTTGGCGGGTTTTACTCTTTTTGTATGGTTGTTGTTGTTTATTATTATTGTTTTATTTGTGTATCAAGTTACACAGTCTCGATTGTATTAGTAAAAACAAAACTCAAATCGAATGCCTATTTTTAATCACAATTATTTCCATAGTCTGCCTACTTCTATGGGATACAGGTGCGACTATATGTACATATATAACGGGTGTACAACTATGTACGTATTTACCACCCTAACACGACAGGTAAGAATTACAAAAAAATCGTCGCTTTTTTGGCGAAAACTTTAGTTGCATTGTGTCTCAAGTCACTAAAACAACTACTTGGCTTCGTTTTCGGCCGCAATCTGGATACACCCGGTATGTAATTATTTCCTACATCATCTCATTGGGTTTGCACTTAGAACAAACCACAAGGAATTTGATGGTTCCACATTTAGTGTATGAATGAAAATTAAAATCAACCAGACATGTTATAGTTGTAAGGTATGTATAAATTTTCATAATTAATTATCTGATATGATGAACTAAAATAACTGGGGCTGGAAGCCAATTCAATTGGCATTATTGTAATGGTCAGTAAGAAATACAGAAATATTTTACTGTCAGTTCATAGTTTATTTTAACAACCCACACTTATCATCATTAGATGTCAGTGTAGTCACTTTACAGGCCTATATAAAAATCTAGTTTTAATTCTTAAAGTACTAATATACTACTAATTAGTTTATCCAAAACTTGTCACAATATGAAGGCAAAATGAAATGCCTAGATTGGTGCTACTTCTTATATAGAGATCTTAAAACAAATTAGAATATAATCTCGCTGAATGATAGAAATTCACATGCAACTGTTGAAATAACTAGCCCTAAATATATATTTATAAAGTTTACTTCGATCAAATATGTACTAGACATCTGATGAGCAATTCAAAAACGGTCCATAAATAAGACCACAAAATAAAGTATGGTTTTATTAATTTAGTATGCTCCAATCAGCACCAACATCAAGATGTTTACATGCCATACTGCAAGTTTAAAATTTGTGAAGATAATCACAGTGATACCAATATTTCAAAGGGATTATTTCTTTATCAATATTATGTTAATGTTAATAACTATTAATTTCTATATTAAAAAACCAAATAAGCATGGCATATAAATAAATTCATAAATATTTTAATCGTTTCACCAATATTTGTGATTACTCACCAACTTCTGCCAAAAGTTGGCAATTTTAGAATAAGAATGCAGTGAAGTGGACTTGTTGTATATTTTTAGATATGTGTTTAAACCACGCTGGAAATAGCTGGCAATGATGGGAGAGAATAAAAAACAAATAAATAATTACAATCTATTGGGACACATTTAAGGAAATACTAATACTAAAGTATGTAGATATTTTCTCATATATCATTTCGTATCATCATCATTGTATATTGTTGTAATAACATGGATGTCAGTTTTCACATAGTGTTTAAAATTACCTCCGGGCCAGATGAAGACGTTCCTGTGTAGTCAGGTGCTCCACCTGGGCCATCTCAGCCACTAAGTCAGCATGCTCCATCTTGATAGATACCTACAACAATCACAAAATAAAATATATACTCAGCGCAAGAACTTTTGATTAGAATTGCAGACCAATTTGATTCATATTAGAAATTAAAATAGAGTACTGACTTCCTGTCAGGTGCATGTGGCTGCAGTTTTAACAATTAAAATTGGCAAAATGTTTCAATTGTAGTAAAATTTCTATCTTTGTACACATTTATTTATTAATGTAACCATAGCTCTTCATAAATTTATTTAAGCCAAGTTGCCATAAATCATAAAATGGGTAATATAACAATTTATGTATTGTTTGTAATGTGGCTTTTTAATTACAAAAAAAATATTGTGTGTTTAATATAATGCTGAGTATAGACAAATGTAAATACAAGTGTTAGGCAAATACCTAAATCAATCATTGAATTGTATATAGGAAGTGAGGGATTAAAATTAAGATGTAAATGGAATCATTATATTAGTGTTATATTAGACATCGGTACATAATACTTCGGTAAACTTATTGATAACTGCCACAAGTCTGATAAGATAACATAAGCCAATACATTTTGTTAAGTATCTACATAAATTCTTGGATTTGGATATTTATGATTGCAAAACAACAACGTAAATAGATGTATAATTCATAAAACACAGTTTCGCCCACTACGATTGGAAATGATTTTAAAAACAAACTGACAGTTTAGAAAGGCACTTTACTTGGACAGTTCAATTCACTTTTACACTATGCATATTGATAAACAACAGGCATCATCATATAAAATGTGTTTGTTTTGTTTACTTATTCACGTTACTTACCGTTGTTCTAGTTTGTTACAAAGCAAAAGTATGTTTCATCCTTGTGTTGATACATTTGCCACACATGATAAACATATAGCCGAAAAACATACCACACTGTTGCAAACACATACACTAAACTAATAAATAATGAATCATTCACTCATTGTTTTGCAGTTACATATCATTTTCCGTTATTTTTGTATTTTTCATTAAAATTAAAAACAAGGAGAAAAATCACAAGACGGCAAGCTAGCGAGAAGTTTTTTCTGACATGTTCGGTGTTGCAAGCTTTGAATTGTGGTTTTACATAAAAGTAATTTTACTGACAAACTGAGTACTTTTTAAAATAAACATTTTAACGTGTTTAGTTTTGTTAAAAAATATTGTAATATTTTGTGATGTCCGTGCATAAAAGATAAGCTTCTTTAAAAAAATATTTGTAGTATACATCATTGCCAGTGCTAATAAATGGATTGGATAAACGTCACCAATCACCTCCATTGTCATAGTTTTAATTTGTAACAACAGCTGATGCAGTTCTTTAACTCTCAAGATACTTTGGCGCGAACTTGAATGGACTTGAATTTTAACAAATTTGTAAGTAACGTAGTTTAAATAAATTACCTACTGCCTCGCTGATGACGTATATTGCGAACGTCTTGGCTAGGTCGTCTTAGATATATTAAGGTAGGTAATGATAGAAAAATGAAATAATGCTCCAAGACGCAATGAATTTTATTTAGTAAGTTTTATAATATTTTTTCTATAACTTAACAGTATACAATATTAGAAAAAAAATGAGCTGTGTAGATAATCTACTCGTACTCTAGGCACTATTATTTTCAATTGACGTACCATATTTCACAAAGCTTGTATTTTTCCCATTGAAGTATTTCAGTGAGTTCACTCGATACAGTTATTTTATTTACGACAGGAGCACATAATTTAAGAAATAGTCAAATATTGAACTAGTCGTTATAAGTATCCATGCATTAAAATGGGTGGTGGTGGTAACACTGACCGGTGTTACGTGCCTTAATTAAAATAAGTAGGTGTTATTTTACATTAGGTACGCCATGTGCTAAAATCCGGGCAACATGGTCGTTTCGAAGTTTATGCTCGTCCGTTCTACAAATTCGTAAGTCAGTTTTAGTCAAGATGTCTGCGCAACACTCAGAGGGTTTCACCAAAAAACCGACAACGGACAAAGCACTCGAAACGAACACAAGCAGCTCGATGCACCAATGCTCGCTTTGTAAAATAATACTTTTTTTTTTACTCGTGCACGGCATAATGACTGCACTGCACCTGATGCACTTTAAAGTATCTATAATGTAAAGGGAGAACTGTCATACATTAAACATTTGCCTCCTTAAATATATTTTTTTCGTAATATTCGGAGTATTGCTATATTAGTGAAAATTTAACTAATTATTTAAGAACAAATTGCTATAAATTCAGTTGGTAACCGAAAATATATTTAGTTATTATCTGTCTAAAACGATTAAGTGGAATTCAATAGCCTTAAACTATTTTTTCTTTATCAAATAATTCGTCGATTTTGGAAAATCTATCAAATGTCAGCCAATAGGAGGGCGGAAAAGGGTGGCCCAGCACCACCACTTTTATATACTTTTTGTAGTACCTCCCTTTATAAATATTCTAAGCATGTTTAACTACGCCCCGTAACACCGATCAGTACCCACATATTCAGGGTGAATTTTTTAAGAGGGCATGGATGCCCAAATCCGAAGCTATGAGCAGTATCGAAAAATCGCGAAAGCAGTTACGAGCCCGATTTTAATGAAACCTAAAACTGCATACTTAATTTTTTGATAAATTAATACGCTTATCTAGAAATCAAACCCGCTGATTTTGAAAAAGAAACAAGTTCTGTATTATCACACCGTTCCATAATGTTGCTTATGAGAACCAATTTCTGGAAAGTAATGTCATATGGCAAACTAAATAAAATCGGTAATTTTAAGCAAAATTATATTTTTTTCCCTTTACCTTTAAACCTGATAATCTTGCATAGGGAATGGAATATTGAAATTATTCGTATTTCGTTGAAAAATTAATAAAAAATATACAAAGAAGTTGAATTCTGTTATTTAATGTTTATAATATATATTTAATTACATATGATAGTACTGATCTAAAGAAGGCATATGTGAATTGTCACTCATTCAAAAATCCACCCTGTATATCAACTTACCCATAACAACTAAACTAAAATAGTTTAATGCATTCGGTGTAGATAAAAATATGCGATCTCAAACGAAATTAATTTTATACGAGCAGTCTGCAGTAGAAAATCGCATTCCTAAAAAAGATCCGTGGTAGGTATTAAATGTGTCTTTTATACGCTTCAATTTTTTTTTGTTATTAAACACTGTAATTTTCTACCTATTTTTAATAATATCTATACAAAGCAGCATTAAGTTTGAGATTCAGCTTAACAATTTAAATCTTCTCTGTTACTTTACTTACATTTTCTTATGTGTTTACAATAAAATATCTGACAAAATTAACTTCTTTTTATTTACAATATTTTTTTATATTGCATGAACTATTTTGTCTATGAAGCTACTCCTATTATTGTACTAAATTACTTACAAACATTTCTATATAAATAGTTCTACTTTTGTTGCGAACAGTGTTGCCTATAATGACGATCTAGTAACAATTCAACATTTCAAGTACATAGTTTAAAAATATTACTAGCATTTTATATCTAAATTCAAAAATACAAGATGTAAAATATAAGTGGCTTTGATAAAATTTGCTTTGGCCCTTAGTTATAATATTTTTCCCAACGGACTTAATTTTGCACTCTTACCATTGATGTAAAAATAGCCAATGCTAATTACCATTAACCTTAGGGGACTTACGTTGATGCTACAATACGGCGTACCCCTTAGATTTACTTACATAAATACTGTTTTAAATGTAACATACGAGTAAAACAAAAATAAATCAAAAATTATATATACATGTTATTTAATCGGAAAATTTTACATACATACATAAACTCGCGCCTTTTTCCCAGAAGGGGTAGGCAGAGGCGCCACTTGACACCCACATTTCGCCTTGTATGTTCCGTTCCACGATGTGACAGGGGCAAGCCTATTGCCATATCGGGCTTAAATACCTGACTCCGGGCTGATAATGAATTGACAAATTCATTACCACTTTGCCCGAACCGGGAGTCGAGCCCGAGACCTCAGCTTTGCTATCGTACCGTAGTACAACTACGCCACCGAGACAGTCGGAAAATGTTGTAGGTAAATTATGTAATTCAATGCCTCTTTGTTTTTATTTTACTGAAGGTACGTTACATTTTTTGTAAATTAGATAATAGGGTATTTGACTGTGGTCGATTTTTTAAATGATTTTCCCGTATAAACACAAATACCATCAAAATAAAACGTTTCTGTGAAAACAGCATCAAAATAGCTTGTAACGTAAAGCAAATATTAGATAGCATTTAAAATAAAAAGTGGAAACGTAGTCGGACATCTTCCCGTCTCTGTCACACGCGCACACTGTAATGGATAATTAAGACTAGTGACGTCACTAGTTTTGTTTTGCGTCCCTTTTCTCTTACTCCCACTGCAAGATTTAAAACTTTCTAACTTGTTTAATTCGGAATGAATTTGCAAAGTTCTTTGTTGCTAGATTTTGGGTATCGATATCTTTTGATAAATACATTTAAATAAATTAGTCAAATACCCTATTCCATTATAATTAGAGCCCGGATGGATAAGTACGTATGTATAAACACAGGTAGTAGGTACAATATGTAATTGAAATGGTTTTTATCCCTATTTCTATTGTCTACTTAAATTGGGACATTTGGAACGAAACATTTTTTGTTTTTTACAAACTTTACTATTCGAAATATAAGTGAATATATTTTAAAAACCTTTACAATTACTATGATGTTATATTAAAAGATAAATACGGCCCCTAATTTTAGGAAAAAAAAATGCATTTTAAAATTTTTACCTCGATGAATACTTTAAGCTGATTTGCTTACGCAGTTTGTTATAATTCGTCGGTGCCGTGTAATTTAGTATCAATTTACACCTTGTATTTTGAAGTAAACGTACATTATCATACAAACATAATGACTTCAAATTGCCAATGACATCGAACCAAAGTGAAAGGGTTAATACGATTATTACTCATTTTACGAGTACATTTCATATTATTATGTAAGCGGTTAAGCTTAATTAACAATGGTGTTTTTATATTATTGTTAAATTACATATCCAGCGCTTTATTCCCAAGTGGAATGAAACAAATATGCTTATTTTATGCTAATTCTACAAATCTAATTTTATCTTGAATAAGTCTAATAACAATATTGTCATTGGCAACTAACTAACGCCATATTAAAAATAAAAATATCCGTCAATATTCTACCTAAAGTATTTGATAAACATATCTTCAATCGTAATTTACAAATAGCATACAAAAATACTTGGTAACTGCTCACCCACTGAATAGGTATGTATTTAGTATATTTTAAAAGATCCTTTGATATTGCTGTTTGGCGTTATAAATTTCATTATACAATGTCTCATGAAAATCTTGGCGATGAAATAACCACTAGTGAAGGCTTAGATCGAATGCTGACAAGATGAACATCTAAACAGTATGGAAACTGCAACGAATTGACAGGACAACGTGTTCCCTGCTTTAGGCAACAAGATTGCTGATTAAAGTGCTTAAGAATAAGAATAAAAAATATGTAATTCTAGTTCATTATTTACAGTGTGAAAAGTCAACAACAAAGGCTATACAGGATCAAAGTACCTTGCATTTACTAGAACAAGAAGTTAATAACATAGGACTACCTAACCATCTACTTAGGTATATAATAATATTCTATCTATACGATGTGCGTTTGTTTTATTGGTGATGATACATTAATATTAAACACAAGCACGAAACACGAGTATCGTAATAAATATTTATAAATCAAAAGCACAAATAACAATGCATTATGGTAACATTACATACCGATTTACCATCGTGTAGTTCGATTTCAATTACTTTTGTCAAAAATAAATTAATGTCTTTCCTCTTCTCTTCATCTCGTAACAAAGATTCACCAATAATTTTACTACCAAAGGCTTTATTTATTTGCACAATTTAAATCGTATTAATTAATTTATATTATACTATACACCACAAATTCACAGCACTGTTTAGAAACTAATTTGTTCTTATATAAGACTTCGGCATGAGATCACTTGTTACTCTAAGGTTCTATATTTTAACAGTGGCAACCTGTCAGGGTCACCACGGCGGCGCACTCAGGTGTTCTCGTCCGAAGAATCGTCGGACGATGAGCTGGTGGTCAGGGTAGAAGCCATTGTGAGTTGCCGGATAAATGGCTCTCGAGGGAGGCTTTGCTGACCCAAAGGAAGTCTTCGCACGCCCATGCGCTCACTTTCCGGCAACGATTTGCTGCATTTCTCTTCTGTTATGGCATCTCGAGATAGTGACCTGGAATTTAAGATTACGCAAAACTTTCTACAGATATTCTTTTTTACGTTCATAAAATAAAACAGCAACGAATCAGTTCGCGAATCGTATAGCACTAATTAGATAATTAATTCAGCGCTTTATTTTTTATTGCTTAAATATATGGCTAGTGCTGTAGATGTAGATTAAAAAGTAGTATTAATACAATCTATCTGGAGGTATAGGTTGATTCCCTAAAATATCAAATAAAAAATTAATTTAACAGTGATTAAAATTATTTCGTATAATTAAAATTACATACCCAGTCAATTCTAGCATAGATCCTCTTCGACACTGCCCTCGGTGCGGACCTTGCATAATGCTAGCTGGTCTGCTTGATGCTCCTAAAGGATCCGAGTGGGCTACGTCCTCCATCAACAACACAGAAGGCCCACCAAGGCTTGTACTTCTTTTCGACAGTAAATTAGGACCTGGGCGACCTCCAGGCATGTCCTTAGATGATCCTTCTGATTTACTGGCGTCCCTATTCCCCTCGGAATCAGAGGCCCCAGTTCCTTCAGCCGCACCTTGCGTTGAACTAGAGCTCTCTCTTCGAAATAGACCTATGATAGATTTTGGGTGTTTTGGCTTCTCTATACCACCTATTGGTAGGATGAGCATGATGGTGGAGGTGTGTAAAGGAGTGGACAAGGAGGAAAGAGAAAAAAAAACATAAATCAGACACTGTTGGATAATATTTTATTATAAGGTTAATTGTGCAGGATAATGTAAAAGTTAAAGAGTTACTATAAATCAATGCTAGCTTGACGGCATAAGGCGGTGCGATTGGTATTCTACGTTGATGATATCATTTATCTTAAGAGTAGAGTAATAACAATTTGTACTCGTAATAATAAATGTTTGTTGAATGACAAAAAGAAAGTGGTTCGTTTTAAAAATAAAATAAAATGGACGCGGTTCTGCACAGCAGTAAATTTCTGAGCCAACATGCATGTGAGTGTAATGCGATGCAATTAGGCTTATTATTTTGCTTCCACTAAGATAAAGCAAAAGCATAATTAAACTGTAGGAAATTATCATATAACTAACAAAAGTACCTAGATACCAGGCCGCCATACAACTCATTCTCAGAAATGCCGTTGGTAAAGAAATACAACTGTTGTAAAGTTCCAATATAAAAAGTGGTTTTGCGAGTTGCATTATATACGTTCAATCTACTAAATTTCAAACAGAAGACAATTATTTATGCTTTTTTCATACATAACAAGTAGGTAAAAGTAAAATTCTGCCAATCGGTTCGCTTCCACTGAATGCATATTTGTCTTAGAACAAAGACTATCGTCGACTAGAAGTAAATCTGCGCAGAAAATTTAATATCCAATTAGAACTATTTATATTTACTAAATCAGATCTCACCTAAAAATGTTGCAGATGGTGAGTTGTAAGCCAGGTACTCCTTGTTGGAGGCCCACGACGGAAACTCTGATTGCTTAAGAGCACCAGAGCCCTCGGTTTCCTCTCGTTTCCATGGCAACATTGTCTCCGTAGCCGTAGGAGTAGCCACGCGAGCTTGCTCGGCGACAATCATGTACGTGTCTATAACAATATAGTTAAGATTTTATATAAATACCGATAGAGTGATTCTTAAATTGAACATGAACTATTTATTATACTTTTATTGTGATTTCAAAATTATGCTTACCATTATCATCTGACATCCTTCTTTCGTCTTCTTCTAGTATGTCCTCGTTAGGTACTAAAAGTAAAAAATAACAAATTATCATTAATTAAAGTCAACACTTATTATTATTGTTTTGGGACTACTATAAAATTCTAAATACTACGCGATTTTAATGGGGGCATCGTATCTATGCTCATGAATTCTTCGTCGTGCGTAGCATCATTTGACGTGAATATGTCTTGTAAGCCGGAGTGCCAGTTTGAAAAGTGGAGCGTGACGGATATGGCAAACATTTTGAGGTGATAAACAATAAAAAGTATACCGTTTAATCAGTCAGGTTTGTAAACGCTTGGTTAGAGGAAAGGCAAATACTCCATGCGTATGAAATTGGTATTTTTTATAAATAAATGATAGTGTCTATGTTACCACTCCGAACATAATTTCACGTGACAACGTTGTTACCGCTTGGCAGCCTATTCGGTTAAAAGTCACAGCCCCTGAATGCAGCTTTAGAATTCAATTTGTTTGTTTCAAAATAAAAGCGGACGCCACAATTTACAATAAAAGCAAACTCAGATAAAGGTCAGATACAAGCTAAGCTCTTATATAGGTAGGTACATAGATTATTCAATAGTGCTAATAACATGAATGGGTACAAATATCATACTGGCATATAAATGTATCAAGCAATAATGCGGTTACAGAAAACCATTCCCATTATTTTAAATTTACTTAATGATGCGTTGGAACTGAATGGTTTACTGCCTCCACACCGTTACATAAAAATGCAGGTTTAACTACTCGTGAGCAGTCATATAAATAACATTGTATGTGTTTAATATAGGTAACATGCAATAATTTTGTATCAGATGACCAATTTGAGAGCAATTTAAGAACAAAGCGTCTGATGAATAACCATTTATAAACATAAATACTATAGTGATAAAAATAAAGAAAACCTCATAATTGTATCACACGGAAACAATGTAGCACTCGATTCGCGGCTCTATGAATATTTTGAGAACGAATTGATTTAATATCACACACCAAATGAAGAAAGCAGCGCGTGTTATTGAATTTTGATCATCAGACGCAAATGTGAATATCTAATGTATAACGTTTATTTTCGAATAAACACATACCAAAGTTATACGTGGATCTGTCCCTTCTCCACGGTAAGGATTTCTCAACAGCTGTCGGTAGTATTTCTTCGGGCGTTTTAGCGTACTGCTTGACTATCCTCGCTTTCAAAGGATTGAATCCGGGTAGATTAGCCAACTGGTTTAAAAGTGAACTACTATTTTCTTTATGCGAGGACGTCGGACTGACTTCTTTGTATCCGGCTGATAATATCAGCGTCGCCAGTTGTCGAGAGTATCGGTTAGTTTGCAGTTTGCGGTGCCACATGAAGATTGCCAGAAGGGAAGAAAACGACAATCAAACACAAATGATATTAAAACAAGCAAAGACAAAGAGCGATCTCTACAAGGAACTCTACGTGTACAATGGTTCAATTAATTTGGTGTAGCGCTAATCCTATTTGTATTTTCTTCTAGCAGAAATAGCAAACCTTTAATTAGCAATAATATATTTAGTCTGCTTCTCACGTTCAATATTATTAAATCACGAATGAATTGCTATAAAGGTTTGCGACATTAATTTATAGGATAAAACGAAATTCCTAAAATAAAACAGCAACCAAACAAAAATTAAATCAATGTATAACAAGTTACGTTGAAAATATAAATTACAAATACAACGTAAAATTGGGATCATGCCACCACAAGTAACATAGCACATTCTCACAGTAGGTAGCCATGTCAGAAAAGTAGCGACTCTGTACCCAGCAAATAATATTAGTGGTAATAAACAACTTATTAATAAAATATCCACGTTCTCCTTTGTTTGATATTGAACAGTTAAAAAGATTAAGTGCATATAGTATAAAAACAATTATACAACATCCAATGAGTGCAGTTTGGATTTGAATTCATACTTTAAATCTAACGAGTAAAAATTCATCTTCATCATCATAACGCTAATACTCATAAAACAGAATATTTTTAATAACCTACACGGAGAGGTTAAAAAATATTATGCATTATTCATAAACAGAGCCATAAAGCTACATAACACTGAGATAAAATTGGACGAAGATATAAAAGATGTTTTTTATTCGTTTAGCAAATCTGGTTTGCTATATGTCGTGATCAATATAAGTCATATAGCTGTATATTCAAATCCAAACATGGGTGTCACCCAGGGCTTTTCATGCAGAATACCTACGCGGGGATTTGGCAGTAAATGTAATACCGCCGTCGTCGGCTTCGCGCCGGGGCTCGCGCTCGTCACCGTCTTCTTGCAGCACCTCGTCTATGTAGTCTGCAATCAATTAACTAATTTACTATATCCGCACTCAAATGTATTTTGTTTGTGCACAAAACGAACAATCAAACAATACAAAGCGTTTCAACTTGATACATTTTTAGTTTACATAAGATTCGTCTCCTCTTTAAGACGTTTACGCAAATGTAAAATGTTTTGACGTTAAAATAAAAATTAATATGCTGCATGTTTAGTGTTGATATTTATTTTATTTTATGTTACATGCCGTTTCTAGTGTAACATGAAGCGTATGTGCTGGCAAATAAAAAGTAACAATGGTATCTAAGACGACACAAAATTAACAAAAACAAAGTAAATAAATACTTGAACCCACACGTGCATGCGATCGACACTCGTGATAGTAATAAAGAATAAATAAGTACCTAATCTATAATACTTTATTTTACCGTGCGTGAACTGTTTTGCCGAACCGTTTTGCTGGAATTCAGGGAAAGTGACATGATTTTTGCCATCCTGCAAAAAATCGTTATAATAAGTATATATAACACTAAAGCTGCATCACTAATTAATAGAATTTAAAGCACTTATCTTTAATCTACGATAACACTTTGAATGCTTGTCACCTGTTTTCCACGTTTACTACGTTTATGATGGTGTTTCCTGTCGCCGACGCGCCGGCGTATATTCATATGGGTTTTGTAATTGACTTGTGTACCGAGGTCCCGATCATTCACAGCATGACGGCTGTAGCTCAAACGACGATGCTGTTTACAGACAAAGATAATGCCAACTTTGTGAAATATGTAAAATAAGTTCTTTGACGGATAAGGTAATGCTAACTTCGTCATTAGGAAATACATATGTACATACATAAACCCACACCTTTTTCCTAGAAGGGGTAAGCAGAGGTAATAGGTACCTAGATCCCCTCATTTCACCTTGTGTGTTCCGTCCCACGATAGGGAGGGAGCCTATCGCCATATCGGGAACGAATTCCTGACTCCGGACTAATAATGAACACAAAAACCCA
The DNA here is from genome assembly GCA_033459515.1 of Theretra japonica. Taxonomy (NCBI): domain Eukaryota; kingdom Metazoa; phylum Arthropoda; class Insecta; order Lepidoptera; family Sphingidae; genus Theretra; species Theretra japonica. The sequence goes on from CM065937.1 coordinate 4,973,740, forward strand.
ATACCACTTTGCCCGACCTGGTATTCGAAGCCGAGACTTCAGCGTTGTAATAGTATAGCGAGGCAGACAGTCATTAGAAAATATGTGGTTTATTTTTTTTTTTTTACGTTAAAAAAATAGAGCACCTACGTAACCTCATTTGAGTTTCAGTTTACTTAACCTATTACCATTTTAAGATACAAACTATTTGGATTTGATACCTTTTCCGAGTGGTTCCACAGCTATTTTCGTTTCATTAAATTTAAATAAGACCCAACGATTATGGAACTGTATTTACTTTAACGAGTCACGGCGTTTTAATTAAAAATAACATCTAAATATTCTTACTCGTCTAAACGGTTTACAGAGCTCTTCGGCAAGGAGGTGGTGAATTTTAGCATCGGTAAGATCCTTCTTGGACGGATTATACTCCAATTCCTGCATGTCTATATTCCATGTCGAAGAATCTATTTGGCTAAAGCTCGGACTAAAATGAAACAGAAACTAATTAGAATTTATTTTCAATTATAAATCCAAAAAATATAAATACGGAAATATTTTCTGTTTTGGTTCTTGACTGTGGTGGTAATGTTACCTTCCGTTAAAGTTGGCATTGGTATAGTTCTTGAATATAGCCGACATTGACTCAGCTCCCGATATGTTGCCAATTGTAGAGGCATTTCGTTGCATATACTCTATTGCATCCCTCATAGCTAACTTGGAATACGTTTCCAATATTTTTGGTTCAGCACCCTGGATTTAAAAATAATCGGTTATTGATAGACAAATTTATCTAAAAAAAAAACAATTTTAAAATGATTTTACCTGATAATTTCTGAGTAAAAACGGCCGGATAAATCTATTGTCAAATCTTTTAAATTTATCCCGCATGTGATGGTTACCGTGCTTACCCAAAATATCTTCTATACCCGCCATCAAATGATCCATACACTGAAAAATATAACTAAGGTGAGTACATGTGGCCTCTGTATTCTTCTTCTATCTGGCGTTATCCCGGCCGCCTTCCGGCATCATGCCATAAGATATGACGGTGTTTTGGTACTACATGGGGCGAAACGCAGAGATTAGTATTGCCTTTGTATTCGACTGATAAAATTAATTGCAGTAATTAAACGTTAATTGGCAGCTTTAATGATTATTAAATAATAAAAATAATAAATTAGCCGTTTTATGCACTCCTAGGTCGTTGTAGTCATTTGGTTCGCGTTATTGTTCTAATAAATAATACTCATTATAGTGTTTATATACAACAATTTTTCATTGAATTTACATAATATCAGATATTGCTATATAGGAATAATAAAACCTCCATCATGTATCTCGATAAATTACATAACATTCTCTAACTAAAATCTATTGGAATGCCTATCAATGAAAACTGTGACTGATTCTCTTCAATGTCTTACCCTCTCATGTATCCTCTCATTCATGGTAGGTTTCCTCTTTTCAGCTGTCTTAACATTTAGTATTTTGACCAGCGGCTTTATCGTAATGCCTTGTATGAATACGGTGAAGTATATGACGGCTATAGTGGTGGTCACAAACATGGGCTGCAATTGCACCACCTCGGGATCAATGAGCAGCACCAACGCGAAGGCAACCGCACCTCGAAGACCTATAATATATTTATTTAAAAACCTTCCATACAAAAATAGTATAATACCAAAAAAACCAACCAAGTCTCCCAAGTTTATAACCCTTAAAATGTTTCGGAGAAGAAAATTTATGCTCATTCATATTCTAGGTATGTTTTAGTATATTACACTAATATGTAGCTGGAATCTATTTTATTTTTCCAATACATTAAGTTTTCCAACAACCTCTTGTTTGACCTACTGTAAGTAAATTATAGGCTGTCTATTAAGAACTCTACGTATATCTAAGAACGAAAGCTAGAACACTGAGGTAAAAGTCGATACAAACGTGGTATTTTAGTAGTGTAGAAAAGCCAATACGTTGCTGTCGACGGTACATGGATACACGGGTAAAAATGCGCTACAAAACTCTAGAGGTTTTCATATTTAAATATTGGATTTTTCAAAGCGAGACGCTAACGGGAGTATGCGGTATGCTTGTGTAATAAAGTTATTATAGCGTAGACAATCTCGGTATACATTCCAGACTCTAGCTATATAAAGCGTAAAAATGATCATAATAATTCACTTTTCTCTTTATTAAGTTGTGAGATCGACATACATATACATATACCTAAAACCCGCTGATTTATATTGTTGCTGCATAATATAATAGAAACTGTAGGTAACCTGAAACGCTTGCAATTTCCATGAAATTTTACGCTTTCCTTTTAAACCCTTGACTAGGTATATAAAATTAAATTAAAAATCTTACCTCCGTAAGACATAACAAATTTTTCAACTCTATTTAACTTGTGCAAGCGAAACTTATTGGCAACAGCACTAAATATGTACACTCCTGAAAAAGAAATAACATTATTTATTATTACACGTAAAATATATTTTATATGATAAAAATATATGAAATCCTTATGTATTTTGAATTTACATTATAAAACATTACACGTTTGAAAAGGCCGCGGATAAAACAGAAGTTTACGTAAAAGTTATTACAGAAAAAAAAGTAAGGGGATAACATTTTTAATGAAGAATAATCGTTCTTTGAAATAGGAGGAAAAACACAAAAGAAAATAAATATAATTTAGCACGCACCTATTATCCGAAATATTGAGCAGAAAACAATGGTTAATAGAACGAACCAAGTGTTCCAATCGTGGTTATTGTTCACAGTTGCTACCCCAAGGAACATAAATATGATCGTCTCTGAAGATGAGGATAACATCTTCATTGTGTACTTGATTGTTGTATGAGATTTGTGTGATATATTTGCCTCCACATAGTTCTTCATCGTTATTCCACAGAACGTAATCCTAAAAATAAAGGACATTTTTAAAAGGTAAAATTATTAGATTTAATACAAAATTACTGCTATCGCCTGTAAACTTTTCATTTATTGGTATTTAGGACGATAACTTAGCTATATTAGCAAATTATTAATTATGAACCTAAATGACTAAGTACAACTTCCTAAAATTTGCAGTTATTCAAGAGAAAAGTGTTAATTTTTAGAAAGTCACCTGTAAAACAAATGATAAAGTGCAGAGAAAGTCTGTTTTATAACTTGTTTTACCTAAATTGCCTTACCTCGGGAGTCCAAGGCAAAAATAGAACGACGTGTAATGAACGATATTTATGAAGATGGTAAAATAGTTTTTTCGACATAGATTATTGGGATATTACTGAGATATGTAAAAGATTTCAATACAGTACCTATATTATAAATCATCTCATCAAGCGGATTATCTGCACAACGAACGAAATTAGGCAATTTGTGTTGATTAGCAAACAGTATGACGAAGAAAATGAGGGAACCTTTTTTTAATAAATCTACATAATGGTCTAAATGAGAACGCATAAAAAGAACGGAGGCGTGAATTATTTTTATAAAACACCGGAGAAGGTTCGTACGTCAAATAAATTTGTCGTCATCTCAACTTTCTTGCCTGAATATCTGCTAATTCAAATAAACATAATTAGCCTCATTCAAGATCTTTCTGTGTTTATTTAGGTCATGGTAAATTACAAGGCTATTGTGTTTGCTTTTGAGAAACCTAAATAGTCGAGGATAGTATTGGATTTCCTTAGCCAGTTTACTGTAGCGCTTCGTAACATTAACCTAATCGATTTCAATTTGTAGCTGGAGAATTTCCGAACTACGAACGGAATACAATTTGAAGTAACAACATATGTACCGATATGTTCAGCCTTGCCTTGGACATATTCTCGATGAACGAAATCAATATGCACATTGCACCCGTATATGAATATTATATGGACATATTCCAAATGTAGTTATTTGATTTTTTTAGTCTTATAGACAAAAGTATACACAGGCGTTTATAACTTTGTGTTTAAAACAGTATCATAAATTATAATCATTGGATCAATATTTGTTATTAGAGTAAATACCATATTAATAATATATTTATAACGATTATACATTTTGTAACGATCGATATAAGTGGCTTTTTAAAACCGTTTCCATAAAAAAATAGGTAATTAAATATTACTCACGCCAATATCCCGCTCATATGGAACATTTCAGCGTTGAGATACGCCAGGTATGCCATGACGAAAATGAATATTGGCTCAATTACCCTCACTTCGTGTGTGAATCTCGTAACAAGGCCTGTGGCGAAGCCCCACACTACACCAATACACGTGCCGCCTACAGCGACAACAAGAAACGATGCCAAACCAGCCAGAACGTCCGTGTAAACTACACGTGATGGGCCCATTTCTCTGAAAAACACATTCATCTTTACCTTTTATTCCATCTGTAATTAAATATTAATTCATTCATCAATGAAAAACGAAGATTTTTCAAAAGTTAAATTTGTAGGAAGTTAATAAAGGTGGAATAGTTTACTTACGTGTAGGCCTCAAACATGTGATACAGGACAACAGTGACGGCGTCGTTGAGTAAAGATTCGCCGAAGACCACTATGTACAAGATCTCGTCTACATGAATTTCCTCAAACACTGCCAGTACAGCGACAGGGTCTACTGCCGAGATCAAAGCGCCGAAGAGCAGCATGTCGAGAAGGGGCGTCGTGCAGCCAAACATACCCGTCTGACCACATGCCCACAACGACGCGCCTTCAAATTAACATTAAGTTTAAGCTCACAATTCATTTAATTATCTCCGAAGTCTTGAATTTTCCGTATACGCATACAAAGTTTGACTAAAAGCTATGGATATCAGCAGGCAGATATACACAAAAAATAAGCAAACGATTTTAATCGAAATTAAAAGATTCAGTAATATCAAACAGCGTGTAAATATTTAAGTTTGAAATCTTAATATTATTTAATGAATAATAACACAAAAATTACTTACCAATAGTAATCGTATTAAAAACGGTGCCAACCACTGCGAACAGCAATATCGTTCCTAAGTGGTCAAAAAACAGCCTGTTTGGCATAAAGTATCCAGCGTCCAGTATTATGGGAGGTAGCATGTACAAGAAGAAAGTGTCAGGAGTGAGTGGCTGGACGTGGACACTATGTGTGCTAAGCAGAAGTGCTCCTATGAGGACTCCAACAAAAATAAGAAGACACGACTCCGGGAACATTCTTGATAACTTCGGTGCCATGTGAAAACCTGCAACAAAACGCATAGATCAACTCATCAAGTCATCTAGGACTAATCATAAACAAGAATTAAAAACTAAATGTCTCCAATTGACATTGACAAAGTAATACAAAAATGGAAAAATGAATCTAAATTATATAAAATTATTAAGTAAAGGAGAATAAAATATCTGTGGATAAATCAAAACAGAATTACTTTTTAGGCGTCCAAATCCTACTTAATATTCCTGTGAAATCTGGTAAAAATATATTGCAGAAACAGGTAAACAATAGCGACACAAGCACGATGTTACCGCATGCGAAATCATACACGAGTATTTACGAAATATTTGGTTCATCTCCATTCAATGACGTCCTTTACAAAAATCCAAAGAAAACTGACAGAGAGCGTTTATTTTGCTCCAAAACTTGTGGTGATTCCGAAAAAAGATCTGACATCAAAGAATCTATAAACCTTAATCTCACTAAATATGTAACAAGTGAAAATTATCATCATCTGAACAAAGACGTAAGCTATAAATCCGTTGTTCGTTCAAATAGTACAATATTCTACGATCTTGACGAAATTGCCAAAAGGCATTCGTTTCATTGTCTCACTGAGCTCAGCATATCAAATGCGAATCTTTTGAAAGTGATGAAGATACCAGTCACTAAGAACGCCTTTGGTGACAAATCGGAAGCTGTAGTACAAGAATGTGCCACACAAATTCAACCCAAACTATTGGCTCGAGATAGCATTGACATCAATATTAAAAAAGTAAAAAAGAAATTTGATCACAATACAATTCTTTCTTCAGAAATATTTTTGAGAGACGAAGAATATACTAATGAGTATGACAAAAACCAATACTATGAAAAAAATGTAAGCGATAGACAACAAAAGTTTTGGTCATATGCAAAATATAGAACAGAATATATCAATCCAATGTCAGAAGGAAAGAAGCACAAAAAGAAAGAGAAAGAGAAAGAAAAACAAGTGGAAGATCCGTGTCCATGTCAGCTATTTTCATATGTATGCCCATGTACGGACAAGAAATCGCTTACAGAGCTAGTTAGAAGTCATAAATCCTTGACAGTTATTGACCAAGTCACTAGCACTAACTTTATATTAGACGATCCGAAGGATATTAAAAAGAAATTAACAAAGAAACAAAAACGCCAAAAGACCAAAGAAGAAAAACCAACCAGTATAAGTCCGATTGAAACAGCTGAGGAATTGGCATATAAAAACCAGTCAATTACTGAAGTTACTAATCATCAAGATTCACCGAGATTAACCGAAACCTTAGACAAGGATCAAGCCAACATTAAGAATAAACAGAAATCTTATAAAAAACCACGGAAAATAATATGTCCTAATTGTAAAGAAAAGGTTGAAATTATAAGTACCACTGAAGATGAGGAAATTCTTAAATGCGACTCCTCAACATATGGTAGCAAGGAATTAACACCAACAGCGGCATATGCGTGCAGATCTCCAACGCCCAAAAGTTATAAAGGTAAAATGGAAGAAGATGGGGATGTATGTTATCATGAACCACGTTGTGAGTTAGTGCCGGTTTGCCAAATACTTCCGTGTGATGATAACTATTCTAATTCGAAAAGCGTCAAATCGCAACCAAGTCCAAAAACGAACACTCGCGTTATCAGAATCACTAAAGCTTGTAGACATCACCCACCATGTACTGTGGTACCGTCATGCCAAAGAGCAAACGTTCTTAAAAATAATTGCGAATATATTCCACCATGCTTACATCGACCTCGTTGCGTTAATCTGCCCCTCTGTGTTCCGTTTTCTAAAAGCATGCATTACGAGGAAGCGAATAAGCACGTTGATGAGAAGGAAAACGAAGAGTGTCCACACGTTCCGAGATGCAAATACATCCCCGTGTGTCAGCACGATTCATTAGTGAATAACGTGAACCATCAAATACATATGGTGCCTCAGATGCAACACGCCTGTGAATTTATGAACGGGTATCAAACACCAGCGTTTTTAATAACTCCACAAACGAACTGTATGCCCAATTCCTACTCTCCATGTCAAGTGCCCTCGCCAAACGCGTGTTCGTACAAATCGACCAAATCATGTCAATACGATTGCGCTGAAAACAAATGCTATACATTCAACGTTCCAAAAGAATGCGAGAGCAACGAGATGGTCGTATTCATAAGAGACGTCGGCTGTCAATTTCGCAACAAGAGCTATTCAGCAAGAGAGTCTGGTTTACAGTCGAAAGTTTCCAGTGGTTCAATAGATTATGTTGACGTAAAGATGGATAAATATTACACAAACATTCACACTTTGCGGTATGAAGACAAATTTACTAATCCGATATCAGGAATGGAACTTTCTATAACATCGGGGTCGGCTACTTCTTCGGTAGAGATAAAAACTCATTGTCCGTCTCATGAACATCGTGTTAACCGAGAATCTTTGCGATGCAGACAAACAGGTTTTAGTCCTGACGTTGCTTACGTGGCTGCATTTCATACACATGGCGAACCTACTTCCACTACAGGGTACATTACCTCTGGCAACATCAAAGAAATGAGCCAGTGCATTGCACCAACGTACCGCGACTGCTTGAATCCCTCATCCGTGAAGTCCCACCGGAGCTTCATGAATTACAAGCATAGGAGACTGTTTATCAATAGAAGGAAAAGGTGTAAATCATCCAAGCACATCAATATAAATCGCTCCAAACATATTGTGTATCAACAAACTATCGACAATTATGTATAAACCCGTGTGTTCTTTTCTATTTAATGTTGTTCATTTCATTGTTATTACTTGGCTGTCGTATTATACGCCGAAAAATAACCTGACTTTTATTGTTATTATATTGCATACTTTATTTTATGGCAACATGGTGACTACATTCAAAAATGTACAATCAATTAATATAAAGCTCGATTTAAAAGTGAAAGCTAAATATACAACCACACCGTAATTATACTATAATTACTACACAACATTTTTGTCATCTAAATAATTCGCAAAGGAAAATTTATCGGTGAAAACCTATAATTAACTACTGCATAGAGTCTGCAACTCGATCAAAAAAATGATAATACCTGAGTTTTATACTACGTACATAGATTTCACTAAATCGTCGGCCAAAGTTGTTCGAAAGTGGGTCAAAATCCCTTGAAGAAGCCATGCAATTTCTCACGTAACCTCCGAACACGAACAAACAAATAAGTATATCAACGTAAGCTACATGATAGACCAATTCATTTGTTATAATACCTAACTGCTTTATTGCATGCATTGTTATGTTTGGAACTACGGCTATGAATAATACAATATTACATTGGAAAAAATTATACATAACAATGCGAAAAGGAGTAATGCTTTAAATTTAAAGCAATCTTAGTAGGTATTAATTAAAACCAAAGTTATATCACAACTTAAATACTCCGGTAATTGTTTTAATCTCTTCATGCATTCATAAATGAAATTATTTAAAATAACAAAACATTAAAAAATAATCTGACCTGTTCATAAAACCAAGTTAAGTTGAAAATTCTAACGAAGAACCTCTTGACGAGGTACAAAAGACAGCACAGTATGATAGCTATCTCAAAGCAAGTATCGAGCCAAACAAGTGAAGAAGCCGACGCAGCAGGACTAAAGCCTTTGTTCCTTACATATTTTTGACAAGGGAGAAAATCTATTTTAGTAGTTGAAGCTTACTCCACAATATACCTATTACGAGTATTCCATACAAATATTGCCATGATTCATGAGAGTGAAGAACATTTTCGGAGTGGTAGAGGGACACTATTGTCAGTCATGACTCAGCATGAATAGGTAGACCCGTCCAAGACGGTACCACTGTCCCACAGGAGATCGACAATTTATACCTAAGTAAACCGCACTTTTTGCAAGGCGTACTCACCCGCTCATCATTATAGACTATAAGTCATGATGGAATACGTAATTTTCAAAATTTTATGCCGATTTCGTTATTAACCACTATTTTTCTCTTTTACTTTACTAAAAATCGATATTTGTGTTGCATATTTTATCAGTTTTCATTGATTTTCATGCATATTTTAAACATTTTTCATGCATATTTTGAGCTGTGGCATAAGCGGTTTTTAGTAATAATATTGCCAAAAATCTAAAAAACATACAATTAATAAAATCGTCACACATTTCTTCGTAAGTCTCACTCTTGCTATGCGAAACAGTAGTATTCAATTAATTAATTTCTACATACTAATATCTATTTTTTTTTAATTAATTATCATATTTTAATATGCAAAAGTTGGATAAGTTTTAATACACATGAGTAAATTATTGACACGTCATTTATTAACCTCCTAATTCATTTTAACTTTATTGATTTGTTGTAAGCATGGTGATTCATGAGTACGAAAGCATCATATAGAAATCATATAGATCATATAGAAACATCCCATTACGAATTGATCTGAAATTGGGTAGGTACATTGTTTTATACTACAACTATGGGTAGATAATGTCTTATATCTTTTAAAATTTAAACAAATATTGAAACTACTTATGACGGATTTTAAAATTTCTTTCTTGTTGACCTTCAGGTAATTTGGTTACAGTTAATTCCGCGAACGGAGACGGTGTGCCACCGTACAATAAAGAATCAATCATAAACAACGATAATTTACAGACTCTACCAAAATGTTAATTTGAAAAAATGATTTGCGATTGATTGTTAACAAAATAACGTAAGAAGAATCGTACGTCTGTGAAGGTTTTATTTGTTGAGAAATTAAAAAAAAGAGTTTTCTATCATATAAATTATGCTATGCTAGCAGTAAAGCCTCTGAGGTAGAGGTACGCGCCTTTCCTATATATTGTATCACTATGCACACGCCAGCATGTTTTGACTACATGTAGAACTGTCTCGCCGTGTTAAACCGACTGTCTCAGAGAAAACAAAACCTGTGCACAGTAGTTAAGACAGTGAAATAGCTAGCGAAGAAACCATCCTTAATTCTCAAAGATCAATACTTCATTTACAATGCTTCCAGTTTGTGACTCGTTGGTATTGCTCATCAGCAACTTTGATAACTTACCATCAAAATAGGGATTTTTTTACACGTTTATATTTTAGCAAGGTTTTATACCTACATACACACATAAACTCACGCCTTTTTTCCAAGAAGGGGTACGCAGAGGTTCTCCTGGTGGTTTGGATTACGCAAATATGATCATGTTTCCGAATTTCGTACAAAGCTCAAGTGGCTACCCATACGGCTTCGCCGGAATACACACATTCTTTCTCTTCTTTATAATATTCTTTTTAACCCTCTCACTCCCCTATATCTCAAAAATCGCTTTGAATTCCTTCATGATACGCATTCGAAGTCTCTTAGGTCATCGGAGAACTTAAGACTGAAAATCCCCGTGCATTCCACTTCTTTTGTAGACAAATCTTTTACCGTACAAGCTGCCAGGTTGTGGAATGCTTTGCCGGTAACAGTGAGACGGGCCAAATCTCTGTCCACCTTTAAAAGATTGGTCAAAGATTATTATCATCAGCTTCTATGAAGACATTGTCCAATTGTTCGCATTTTCCTTTGTATATTGTTATTCATTTATATTGCCTTTTTATATATGTTTATATATATATATTTATGTAGGTATATTTTTTTGCACATATGTGTGTATTGTGTATATATATATATATGTATATTTTTTATGTATGTATGTATGTGTATTCATATATATTAATAACTCTATGTAAAAATATTTGTGCACCTGGAACTGCCCCAACTTTAGTTTTTGCTAGCTTATCCATCCCATGGTTGTCTGGTAGAAATTGCTTTGAGCAATAAGACCGCCACTTGTACATTTTTTTTTTTTTATATTTTTTTTTCCACTTTTCATGTATTTGGTGTACAATAAAGTATTAAATAATAATAATAATAATAATAACCCGGCACCCGCGTTTCGCCTTGTTTGTTTCGTCCCAGGATGTGATAAGGGGCAAGCCTATCGCCATATCGGCCACAAATTCCTGACTCCGGGCTGATAATGAATAGTAAAATCCAATATCACTTTGCCTGATCCGGGATTCGAACCCGAGACCTCAGTTTTGTAATCATACCTTAGTACAACTACGCCACCGAGGCAGTCAAGGTTTTATAGCTTTCAATAATATCTACTAAGTACCTAGTACTACTAGCTACCTAAGACCATAGTTAGTCAATCGATAACGAAGTTAAAGAAAACACATTCCTCTTCTGAAATATTGATGAACGTTTATGCTTTCACCGATCAACGAACCCGGTTTCTAAATCGATTTTTGCCGTCAAAACTCTTGGGAATGTTCCAAGGGTAAGACTTGAATGCAAAGCCCTTAAGTTAAAAATATTAGGATCGTTATACCGTCGGAATACTAAAGCAGCTCAGGGCCACCGTCCTAGATCTGTTGCCAAGGGAAATAAATCGTTGATCAAATTTATGCTACCGTTTTTTCTTTACAGACAACTTTCAATTTTTTAATGTAACTTATAACAGACTACATAGCGTTGTTAATATTGTCATTATAATTAATAAAAAGAAATATTCTATAAAAAGACATATCCACCGCAATATCTATATCTTCCGCTAAACAGCAGTGTAAATGCGTTGTTGTGTTCTGGTTTGATGGAAATTGTAGCCAGAGTAACTACTGGACATAATGAGACTTAATATATTTTTATGTCTCAGGGTGGCAAGCGCAGTGGAATACCAAGCATTGTTTTGTAATACTCGTCTCGTCATTCATTGGAATAAAAAAAAGTTACAGGTGTTACCTTAATAAATATTAATCAAGAGTATTAAAAATATGATATGATAATTATATATGAGGCCCGTGCCCTGCAGTGGGGCGTATATAGGCTGTTACATTACAATACAAAAATTCAAAACATAATATAGAGCATTTCAAACTCTTCATTCAATTCTACCTGACACATTGTAATAGCAATGAAACAAGTAGCTGCAATACAAAAATTGTAGGCGTGCTAGTGAATTTTATCACGACGAATTTCTTAATAGCCTTAATGCGAACATGCAGATTATACAGGAATTATTTATTTCAAGACAGCTTTCGTCTCCTTATTTCTCACAAAGTAATAATAAATCAATAAATTATTTTAACAGTCTCACACCAGCTATTAACACATAATTAAGAAACGTGTATTTTTTTTACCAAGCGATATGAGCTAATATTTGGGCTCATGACACCGTGCGATTACCAGTCCCATATCAAATATTTTATATTAATTACATACATACGTAAACATCACGCCTTTGTCCCAGAAGGGGTAGGTAGAGGTGCAACCAGGACACCCACGTTTCGCCGTCCCACGATGTGACAGAGGGCGAGCTTATTATATCGGGCTCAAATTCCTGACTCCGGGCTGACTAAGCTGACTAATGATATTATTTACAAAACGAACTAGCAAGTCTTTGGTAGTTTCGCAGTAATTGTTTCATTACCTGGACCATGTACCTTCCTAATAAATACTAGTGATTGTAATATAATACCAAAGGATCGGCAAGTAGGCAAGCAGGTTTCCTAACGATAAATAATCGCCATCATTCCATAAATCCCGAGGCATTGCAGATATATTGCCGTCTTTCGAAAACATGTTGAGCCGCTAAATTTCACTTACCGCAGAATAATTCCCAAAAGCTGTTAATTTATGTCGGTATTCTGGAAGACAATACTGTTTTAGATCGATCCAGGTCACTGAGTACGAATATATGTATAATATTGCTCTACATTTTTTATCTAAATAACTAGACTCAAAGTTTTAGAGGAAAATAATATAAACATTTATTTAGCAAGTTGCAAACGATTTTATTACATATTCTTAATTTAAATAGGTATGTTCATAAACGGCAGCTTTTCAGAGCTCAACTTAATTAGATTTATTTTGAACAACGATTTCTTTTCGTACGAGAGCCAACAAAATAAACTCGAAAGTGCCGAGTTTCGTAAGCACGCACAAAGAAATAATTTATCCTATTGTTCATATGACCTCATTTTCATGGAAAGTTTCGAAGGGCGTCTATCCGCACTAGAGGCTTTTCCAAGAACAAATAATTTGTTTGTCTTTAAATATAGACTACCCTTATCAGAACACCAGGTGGTCTCACAATAAGATTTGATAGATTATTGAGCAAAAAATATATTCTTTCTATTCGTTACATTCCTTTTTATTATTTTCATTGACTAAATAACTGTATTTGAAGTGGATGGCAATAAAACTCATGGTAAACATACCCAACTCTAAGGATGTGAGAAATATCTGTCAGTTCTACGTGATGTGGAGCAAAATACTTTATTTTTATTGCGTCTAATCATAAAAAATAGGTATAAAAAACTCAACCCACCAAATTCAGAGATGTTTCTTCAGAACTTGAAGATATACACAATGAGAGTTACATTGGCACGAGCTCCATAATAAAAATACATATAATTACATTTGTACCATCATCGCAGAAATCTAAATTAATGTCAATAATTTAATTGTAAATTCAATGGTCCAATATAATCCGTTTTTATTAGATTAGTTCTCTGGGAAAAGAATATTCAAGCTACTCAGTTACAGAGCTAATGAAACCGCCGAATGATTGTTGACTAAGCTAAATTTATACTACCTGGACCATTGGCGCAATGTGACATGCAAGAGCCAAAAAGAATTACGGCCTTTTTCATAGACAGGTTTAAAATCTATTTTAGTTATAGAATGTTTTGTCCCTTCCGAACGACTTTTGAATTCAGTATGAGCGAAGAAGACAAAACATTCGATAACTAAAATAGATTTTAAAACTGTCTATGTTAATATTTTTGTTACAAACCATATAGGCTTCCTATTCTATTAATCTTAGTACAACGTAAGTAATTCACATAATATTGAACAACCCCGAATCCTGCATTTAAAATCAATATAAAAATAATGTCGGGCGTAAGAGAAAAACAACTGAATTGAAATGATATGAAATATTTTACGGATTCAATAAATTAATTTCAGTATCATTTTGAATACCAAGTGATTGAAAACTCGTTTATAATTAAAGGATGTGTTCGTCAGAAAGGAACGTTGAAAGCTGAAATGGTAATTGGTATTATCCGCTTTAGAGCCGTATAATTATAGCGTTATTCGATTTCGGCCTAACAGTGAGCTTGATTTTATTTGCTTTCAACATTTAAATCCTATAATTGTCTAACTAAGCCCCTGGAGTGAGTTGATTGCAGTGGGATAGAAGTTGAAATTGTTATTGGCTAAATTGTGCTTTTTGTTCAATATTTGATATCATTGCCAGAAATATAAAACAAGCCAGCCGCTTTGTAGCTAAAGACAGAAGCAACACCTTGAGTAGTAGCAACAGGCACTGCTTGGAACTGCATTTCTAACCACAACCCGATATATTAGATTTTAAATGTCATAATCACTTAATACAATTTCCTTAAAACTGGATCATAATAGTGCTTTCACACCACTACTTGGAAGCAGAAATAGACTAAGCGGTAGTAGTTAGTAGGCAGTGATAAACAAAATTCTCATTTGACGAATCTTTCATGTTCTTTTTATGTTGCTACTCGAAGGTTGCTACGAAAGAAAACTTACCCATTTCGTCGCGATACGAATCCTAATCATGCTATACATTGATTGATAGTGAATCAACCCACTTTAATTATCATTCAATAAACCAAACTAGCGGAAAGCGCAGCGTAGGACGTCCACCCATAAGGCGGTCAGACGACCTCGCAAAGGTCGCGGGACGTCGCTGGATGCAGGCTGTCTCCAACAGGTCACTATGGAATTCTGGATCATTGGGGGAGGCTATGTTCAGCAGTGAACATCCTTTGGCTGATGGATGGATGATGGATGAAACCAAACTACAAAAACTTCAACAGGAATTTAAATTACCAGACTACCAACTGTTTACATCGCTCACGAACACATGATCTATTCTTAATCCATTTAACTGCCTTTCATTTTATTAACCCTCGATAATAGTAAGCCAAGGTCCAACCTTAGTATTACTTAAGCCAGTATCAACAAACCACTTGTACTTCCAGTAAAAAACTAGGACAGTAAAGAAAATAGGCTAAAAGGTTGGAAAGTGTATCTTGCTTGCTCATTTTGTCATAACTAGCCCCATAAAATAGTAGCAGCTGTTCCTTATTGCAGGCAATTCGTTTACTTATATGGCATTTTTACTGTTACGAGAACTGTATGTGCTGAATGAACATTTACAATTAGGTATACAACGGAGGTATTATAACATTGAAATATCAAATTATACCTAACTATTAAAATAAAATAAAAATATATAGAGAAAAAAGTCTTAAGTATAATTATTCGTCTGCTTTTGTATGTTTTGCTATAAAAAATAAAAGAACTGAGATCTTAAAAAAACATTATCGTATCTTAAAATCTCTACTAAAATTGAGATTGTTGTATTAGTCTACAGTTATAACTCACAGATTTTAGCTATACTAGCGAAGAATATCCACACTCCAATCAGGAAGGGCGTTTCGACTCTATGGAACTCAACGGCGGCGATGACAAAGGTCCTCTCCTTCTTCGGTTTGACGGTGGTGGGGAGATCGGTGGTGGTGTCCTGGTTCTGGCGCAGCTGCGTGCCCAGGGGCTCGCCGGGCAGCGGCGCCACCGGGCCCATGGGGCCAAACCCCAGCCCGGGGTACGTGGAGATCCCATCGACTGTTATGGACGGACTTGTTTTCGTAGTTGTCTGTAAAGAAATGAAAAGTTATAGTTTCATGTTTTGCTTCGTTCTTAATTAAAATGGGTATGGGAAATCAATTTAGCAATTCCGACACGATTTGTTTGTTCTTTATTATAATTTTGTTTTTCTCATCTGCTCTACCTTGTACAGTACCAGCTCGTGATGCATTATCACATTAACCTACAAGATTAACCTCAATAAAACTGCTATGATCTACTTATTTATGACGAGGTCCTTTGATTATAAAGGCATCTAATTAATGGGTGACCAAACTAAGATGTACCATCATGTATAATTTACTACTATAGCAGTGTATATTTAATACTATACAAGTTTCGTATAGGAGTTGGTTTAAAAGACAGCTTGATGCGTATCAAAACAAATATTTAGGTATGATCTGGGATTGTGAGACCCTAAAGCATCTCGTAGTTTTTGATACAGAAGACAAAAGGCTTCGATAATTCTCTCAAAGAATCTTATATCTTGTATCTTATTGGGCGGTCAGGACATTCTGTGACTATTAGTTGGTATTTCTCAAAAGTATTACACATACATATATACATAAACTCACGCCTTTTTCCCAGAAGAAGTAGGCAGACGTGTAAACAGGACAACCACGATTCGCCTTGTTTTTACCGTCCTACGATGTGAGATTGGGCGAGCCTATCGCTATATCTGGCACAAATTCCAGACTGATAATGAATAGAAAAATCTAACATCACTTTGCCTGATCAGGGATTCGACCCCGAGACCTCAGCTTCGCAATCATACTGTAGTACAACTGCGCCATCGAGGCAGTCTACTATTACACTATTTATTTTAAAATAGCTGCCAAGAAAATATCGTAGAGAATACTTTGTTCGCACGTGTCCATACAGCGCATTGTGTGACGGCACGATGTTTTCAGGACAGCCAATCTGAGGAGGGATGTGTGCGTCTATCCTTCCTTTACAACGAACACACAAAAAGCTTCCGTTTCTTTACCTCTACCCGTTTCGGAAAATATGCCCTTTGTATACACATGTCTCCCTTGCCAGATTTAGGTCATTGTTGAAAATTGTTGACTACCGCTTACTATCTTAAATGTTTGATGATCTTTCTTTTCCTCTGTTTACGACCACTGTACACGACGATGAATATATCTTCAGTGGGCAGTGACCCGCACAAATTGCGTTTTGGGGTACAACCTCTGTACCTATGCTCAAATTCCACCAAGATGGCATATGTTTGTCGATCGGCTAAAGGTAACCAATAGATACTTAATATATATACGATTTATTTAAAATAATTATACTGAAAATGCATTGAAGACACAGTTGTGCCTCTCGATGTACTTTTGTGGTTATACCAGTATAAAAACCAACACAATGTACTGTATTTAAATAAAAAATTAACTTTCATTCCACTGCCCTGCTTTATTAATCTGTATATTACTGAATTCAGTAAGAGTTTTATTGAAGGCTGAATAGCCATTATTTGTTTCAAGTTTAATAAACTTTTTTACCGTCTTTATTATGATTGCGAAGTAAAATATCAAGTTGGAAGAATTTTCTCGACAGTGGTCGGCTTCTGTAAGGTACCTATTGACCTTGGCCCGAAACGAGCTTTGTCTCGATACCGCGACCTTCGCAAGATTGAGGCAAAGAAGTAGATTAGACACTTGGGGGAAATCGCCTTATAACACGTGACCTGATCTAAGGGACAACACAAAATGTATTCTTTGGATAAAATAATTCTGTTATGTAAATAAAACGGTTTTTCACAACCTTCAAACACTATCTTCGAAATGGAAATAATGCGACCAGAATAACATTTCCGGCGACGCAGTGGTTAATAAATAAAGATGAATGAAAACTTTTAGCGAAATGAAAGCTACGGATGTCATTTCATATTCCGTGCTGCAAAACACACAAAATAATGATATTTCAGTGTTGACTTTAACGAATTGTGACTTTGACAGAGATAAATATTAAATGCGCAGACCATGGCACAGCATGGAATAGTAACCCACTGCTGTTTATAGACCTATGGCTGTACGACATTCGCTAAAAAAACCCTTGGTCATTTAAAAATGCCAACACAAACTAATTAACTTTAATTAGTCCGATACAATATTTATTGGCGCCGAAATAAAGTTATAATATTTTTTAACCTTTTCTGTGATAAATGTGTGACTTATCTCAGTGTCAGAATTTATCTTTCGGAGTAGGGAGTGCTCCACGGCGTACTTCAAATGTGCAGACTAAATTATTTATTTTATAGCCCAATGAAGTTTATCTTTTACAGTGCCTACAATATATAATTGACTGTAAGTAAAAACTTTTAGACTTATTTTCTAGTCTATTAGAGATATATGGGCAGAGATATACCAGCACACATTTAATAATTAGTTATAAGGAAATAAAAATAAAATGCTAAATATAATATCTTAATATATTTTTATTATGAAAACATTTTTTTTTATATAGCATAGGTCCGGTAAACGAGCAAACAGGTCACCTGATGGTAAGTGATCACTGCCGCCAATGAACATCCACAACCCTAGATCATAGATGTGTTGCCGGCCCAATTGGGAAGGAACCGGGAAGGAAAATGGGAAGTGGAAAGGGGTATTGGGCATCCGACAATCTCACTCACAGAACGAAACGCGACAGCAAAGCTGTCGCTTCTCGTCGATTTCCTGTGAGCCAGTGGTACTGCCCCGGATTAGCCTGTCCATTCATGCTGAGTCATGACTGACAACAGCGTGGCTCGACGACTTTCAAAATACTATTTAAATATATTTTAAAATCTATAATGAGTCTGCAATCGATATAATATTTTATTAAAGTAGGTAATTAATATTCTTAACAAAGTTCGGTTCTTAATAAGCAAATACTATTCTGCATGCTATGTAAGAAAAAAAATTGAAAAGTCTTGACATTCATATTTAAAAAAAAAAGGTTATTTAATATTTATCTGTAAGCGCTTAGTCTGTAAAGTCCCTTATCGAGCGGTTGGACAGACAATTAGACCCAACTTCTACCTGCCCTTTCGCTTCGTGTCAGTCGGGTCGATGGTAAAACTCAGTTGGACAAGTAGATTTTTTCCTCTAATAAGTTTTTTGTTATGTCGTCAAAGCTTTTTTTTTTAATTTCGAATGTGGTATCCACAATAATTTATTACTTTAACCTCTTTACCTGTAAATATAATCAACATCTCAACATCAAAAGACATGACATTGGCAAAATCTAAGATACTACGGGGGTGACCTTCGTCATTAAAATGAAGTCTTTTTGAAATTGTAGTATTAAAAATACCTACTGATATTGTATCCTTGTTTTTGTAATTATAATGAATAATGAAAGAAAAAATATACCACGTTGCCAATCCAGGGTCACATAGACAAGTGCTCTAAAAATATTGCCTAGTATTGAATTATTGAATTGAATTCAGTTAATTATTAAAGAAAAAAAGAATTATTTAAAAAATGTAGCTTATATTTCACATTAAAATTGTAATTATTGTAGCGACTAATTGAAAAGAAAAAATTCGTAACAAAAATACAAAAAGAATGCCGCCCGAACAGGGACTTGAACCCTGGACCCTTGGATTAAAAGTCCAATGCTCTACCGACTGAGCTATCCGGGCTATGATGCATACGGCGAAATTACCAAACACGTTCCGATTGCTATAGTCACTGACGTCATTCTTATAAAACATCTATTGTACATGTTCCAATTTTTTTCGCTCACAAGAACATGTTTTTAAGCCGTTTCTTTGTTTCTAAATTCAATATGTATTTTCTTTTTACTTTTTATACACTATATTACTTTGTTGATTTAATAAATAATATTCCACCGTTACATATTTATATCCTTCACATATATCAAATAAAGTTAGAACACGCAATAAAATAGACAACCCAATAAAAACATTCATAAAACAGTGCGCTCTTTATTCGTTTCTCAATGTGACATTCAATCATGTGGATAACCTACTAGTATATCGCGGATAATATTATTTGCATTGAATTGTGTAAATTAGATTTTTGCTTGTATATACCTAAGTCATTGTTCAAATATCTTACTAATATAATAGCGAAAGAGAGTGGTGATTTCGTCTTTGACGCAGTGATTACCCATGATTTTTGCCATTAATTAAGAATATGATTTATGAATTATAAAATGTAACATCTTTATCTTTCAATTATCGTAAGTGTTATTTTATTCACAAAGATGAATTGTCCGTAGAATGGCATAAACAAACGAATTTTGTTACAAAAATATATTTGTTATAGATTTTGGATAGATGTCGCGGCAAAAAGCTAGTATTCACATATAAATAGAATTTGTCCCACGTTTGCCGCTGACTTGTTCAATTCCAAGTTCGTCGTTACTTCCAGCCACCCGCTCGTAATAAAGACTTGCCATTTATACAAAGTAAATTCGTGAAACGTTTTTACTTCGCACGTTCTAACCAGCAAACGTGATAATTAACCCACTGTTGCGGTTTTTAAAAGAATTTTCATTTATAAATACATGCGGGAAATGTAGTTCTACATAAATAAGGTTCATATATCAATCAAGCGTACATTTATATCGTGAAATGAGATTCATTCTCATATTACGAGTAAACGTACATAAAATACAACGAGAAGGACAATATTCAAATGAATTCCAAAACAAAATAATAAATAGCTGTACTTATTTTATAGATTCATTACCAAAACAAGGTCAATCG
The DNA here is from genome assembly GCA_033459515.1 of Theretra japonica. NCBI lineage: Eukaryota > Metazoa > Arthropoda > Insecta > Lepidoptera > Sphingidae > Theretra > Theretra japonica. The sequence continues at coordinate 4,994,395 of CM065937.1, forward strand.
CTCTGTTTTTGTGGATAAATAATTTATAGCTCGCCGCAGTTTCAATGGTCCTTCTTTTACGCATACTTGGCTCATTGGCATAGGCATTGTAAATATAAATAATTTGTGCTTAATACCTAGTCCAAGAATCGTTAATGCAGCATTACAATAAAAAAAAACTGTGCTACTTTTTTGAAAAGATGACTTAGCTTTACAAGAATGCCATCGATCGATTATTAAAAAACTTTCTAAGCGTGCTTTAAAAATAGTGCTGACTGCCGAGCCTGCGTAACTAGAGCGAAATAACAGCAGGTAGCGAAAACTATTATGCACCGAATAGTTCAGAAATGCAGACAGCACGGGTAGATAAATTACGCACGTTGTATCTCAGTTTACAGGCATTGTTGTCTATCTATATCTATTTCTATCTATAAACTTATTTATATACTTGTAGCCTTACCAACTAATATATAAATCTTTACATTAAATAGATCAATACCTTCGTAGCGCAGTTGGTTAGACGCCGCCTGTGAAACGTGAGACCGCGGGTTCGATCCCCGCACCGAAACAAATATTTGGGTGATCCACAGATATTTCTTTCGTGTCTGCGTGTTTGTGAGACGGAAAAGTCTCTCGTAGTTTCTGATACTCACTATACAAGATTCGATCTTAGTGTGGGGTCACGATTATGTATGTGACTGTTGGGTGTATTATTAATTTATCAAATAGATATAGCAAAATTATTTTAGACACTAATCGAATAAGCTGCAAGTATTTCACCTATGAAAAAATCTGCAAAATCTCACAGGGGATCGACGTGAAGCGACAGCTTTGATGTCGCGCTTCGTTCAATCAGTGAGACTGCCGGATGCCCAATACTCGTTTCCTCTTCCCATCCTTTTTTCTTTCCGCTTGCCTCCCGATCTGATGGGCCGGCAACACATCCATGATCCAAGCGTTGTGGATCTTCTTGGACAGCAATAATCACTTACCATCAGTTGACCTGCTTGCTCGTTTGCCGGACCTATGCTATAAATATATATATCGCATAAATCCCCTTTTTTGAAGTCAGTTATTTGATTGCAGCATAAATGTCGACCCTTTTGGCTGAGTAATAACGAACAAGTTTGAAACCGCAACGGTGATCAAATAACTTTCATTGTTTGATTAGTGACTACGCCATTAGTTCACGTATCGAAAAACTTCTCTCGTTTCGGTAGCTGCAGCGATAAACTTTTAGCTTTGATAATTCCACGAGTATTGAACTAAGACAGTTTTTGACTTATCATGTTTAAATTTCTCGACAGTTTTACACGTTGGTTTATAATCAGACTAGTCTCTAGATAATACCACGACATTTGAAAATTCTTGTTGACATTTGAAAGTTCTTAATGTTTACGATATATGTAGTAAAATATTAATAACTAGCCGTGGTGTATAAAGTATAGGTATTGAATACATACATAGATATATAAATTTACGCCATTTTTCCACAAAGGGTAGGCAGAAGTGTTACCAAGACACCCACGTTTCGCCTTGTATGTTCCGTTTTATGATGTGATAGAGGGCAGCCCTATCGCCATATCGGACATAAATTCCTGACTCCGAGCTGATAAAGAATAGAAAATCATAGGTATTTAAATAAGCACACCAAATACCGAGCAATAACTTTTGCAAGCTACTTCTATACTGATCTATTATCGATACTACTCGTATATGGTCGAACACAGTTAAAGTTAGTGCGAGACATCGGACAATAGCTGTGAAAAAACAAAATAACCAAAACAATCTAAATTGGGATCAACTCATTAGATTTCTAAGAAATCGGTGTTGTGGGCCTTTCATTGAATCAATTTGGATACAATTACATAAGTAAAGGATTTGAATGTAAATAATGTATAGATCTGTATTTCCACTTACTTCAACAGGACTGGAGCGTGCCACGTGCAGAATGGCGGCCACAGCCAGCAACGTGACCATTCGCCTACACGCCCGCCGGCTCAGGTTGACTCCATGCTTCAGTGACGTCATGACTGACTCACCACATGCGTCACCGCACTACGCACATCCACCGCACACACTGTCGCACTTCACTATAACATCCATGTTCAGTCTTAAACAGACCACATTTATATCCACCTTCGGCTATCAAACTTCATTAGATGGTAATTAGTTCTCGGCGAACCATTCGCAATGCTGATTAGTTTTCTTATAAAGGAATGTGCTGCAGTGATAAGAAGTTTTCTGAACATAAATGACATAAAATGCAAGTGAATATATTAGAATAAAAAATGGCTGTTTAAAGTTTTTATAACCTTTAATGGAGGACGTGAAAGTCGTAGCAATTTTTCAAATTCATGCATGAACAATTTTATTGAAGTCGAAAAGCTGCAAGGTTCATTCACATATAATTGACATAGGCTAAGATTAATTGAAGATTATACGTGGCAATGACGTAACAGACGTTGGCCCGTAGAGACGTCTGTGTGACGCCACGTCGCCCTTGGCTCAAGGACTACAGGACTTTGAATGTCGTATTATTAGCTTAACGCGAACATTTACTACATGACATCCATTTTCGTGGATCGCAAGCGAGGTCACTTATATAATTTATCGAGTGGCTCGAGAAATGGACTATAAAACTCAAGTTTGGCGAAATAAATATATAGCAAGCAATACTTTATACTAGCAAGACTTAGCGTGGTAGAACCAGTCTGTATTATATGAAACAAGCGGCCTAGCCCGGCTCCGTCCGGTGCAGATACACTTTTTTGAAAATATTCTATCGCCTATATTCATCAGAGATAATGAAAGATTCTGATGGCAAAAGAATTCAAATCGGTCCAGTAGGTTCAGAGCCTATTCAGTGCAAACAAACAATCAAATATTTCCTCTTTATAGTATTAGTTTAGATTACATTATAGTAGGAATGTGCCGGACCGACCGGTGCGATGAAAACCAACGCTAAGTTGGCTTTGTTCATTGTTATCTTGTCTCGTTTGGTGGGTGAGATAGCCCTCGGACAAAGGGACATTGAGTCTTCACTTATTAAACTTTCCTCCCCTTCCCCTGGCAATTTAAGAAAGCGGTAAAGTACAGAGCGGTAGGTCCAAGTAAAATTTGATGATATTTGGCGGTAGTAATTATTTACCATCATTTGAACTGTATTTTCATTTGCAAGACCTCTGCATTATGAACGAGACAAGATATTCCCAATACATATAATAATATACGGCTTATTAAAATCTGTGCCGAACGTACGAAGGGATTTTATACACATTGACGCATATCGAATTAGGTAGTAACTCCCACCGCATTATATTGTCGCTCGAATCCCGCAGTCGCTTCCTAATAACCTGAAGTAAAGAGGTCGGTGTAGGAATAATTCCTTGGCCCTCGCCCAACGACACAATAACATCTAATAACAAGGCTACATTCAAATATTTGGGAATATTTCTAGGACATCACATTATTAGGTTGTATTAGGATTGGGTAATATTTTCTTGAGCTAAAAATGTAATAATCTTGAGAATTTATAACGTTCTAAATGTTATGATTAAAATTTTGTGACCGTCGTTTATATGAAAAACCTATAATTACATGCAATGAACATGAACATGAACTCTTAAATTGCATGCACAAGGAATACGAAATACTAGTAGTAGTTTAAACTTTGCTTCCACAGCTGTCCAAATAATTATGTAGACAAAGTAAATAAAGTCGTGTTAGTTGTTACTAAATATTTCATTAACACGCGGCTAGAATGACGCCGTACTAACTTCTACGAAAAGCGTGGAAAATCGCGTAGTGAATCTTAATTGTAATTTATATTTTCTACAAATTATAAATATGAAACTGGTGAAAGTGAGTCGGTATTACTTTAAATTTAAATTAACTTTATTTTTAAACTCCAACATTATTACATTATGACAGCTTCCGTGGCGCAGTTGGTTAGACGCTGGTCGTGAAACGAGATGCTGCGGGTTCGATCCTCGCACCGAGACAAATGTTTGTGTGGACCACACGTATTTGTTTCGGATCTGTGTGTTTCTGATACCTACGACACAAGAATTAATTGATCTTAATGTGGGGTCAGGACTATGTATGTCGCTGATAGGCGTATTTAAAAAAAAACAATGTTTTTTTATTATTGATAAATAGCTATCTGGCGAGACTTTCATGGAGGGAAATTAATATTCGTTCAAAAACATCTTATTTGGTATGACCCAAAAAGAGAGGTTGATTAATGATGTCCCAGTATTAAGATGCCATCGGGCTAATTAATGCCTTATGGAAACAGGGTCGAGTGAAACAGCTCAGCCTTTATAAATGGCACGTTTCAGATAATATCTACTTCTTTGTGTATGCGTTGTGAAATGTACTGAAAACATGAATATTAAAAAGCCCCGATACTATTACGTGTAAAAATATATTATTTATATACATTTAATGATCCAAGGTCATCTAAGAAGAAGTTTTTTAACTTATTATACAAAAAAGTAGAGAATTACAAGATAGATCTTCATGAAAAATCCATCTCCATTAATTTACCCTCTCAATATACCAAATTCAGTTCGCTCTCTTCGTTAAAGGACTACTCACCGACGTATTATTATTCAGATACACAAAGACTTTAAAAACTAAACAACTCCCTTTTCGCATTCATAACAGTTTGAGAAAATAAAATTGGACATGCAAACTTTTCGAAAATCTACGTTTTTAGCACACTTGGTCTTTCCGATTAATTAGTAAAATGTTTATCCCACTGCTGTTGTATATCCAGGTATACATGTATCTAAATAAAAAATAACATACGTAATTTTTTCTGCATCATAGATGTTATTTATTTTGCAGGCCGCTTCCAACAGGTCTATGCGATCTGTGGGGGAGGCCTATGTTCAGCAGTGGACTTCCTGTGGCTGAAGAAAGAGAGAGAGAAGTTATTTTGTTATAAATTGTCAAACTAAATTAAAAAGGATTGGTAATCTTGCCCAACAACAATATTTAAAGTACGGCGACTCCTTACAATGTGAACAAAACCTTCTGCTATATCTGCCTGTTCAGAGAGTGACATTTTTAATCAACTTTTTTGAACTTTATTCAGCAATGTATTGTTTGATTTCCTTGACCAAGTTGCCGCGCCTTCACAAACGTACAATTTACATGATTTTATAACCGCAGGCGTAACCGTCGTTTAGGATATTTTTTATGCTGACGTGCCCTATTTACGTCAACATTTCCCCCCTATAGTGTACACAGTAAATAAGGCACCGTAACAATGCGTTTGACGTCTTATGAAACAAGGGAGAAACTAACAATGATTGGTAAAAGAATACAATAGTTAGATTTGCAATGTGTAATTGTTGTATCTTTTTACATTTAGCTTGATATAAATAAGAGACATCAGACAAGAGTATTATCGTAGTCATAAACCCGAATTTTGATTAAATGTCTAAAGCTAGACGTTGTAATTCAAATAGAGTTAAATATACCTGTGTGGAATTTTAATATTTCCAAAAACAAACTGTATTAATCCAGTCTTTCATAAAAACATAAAATAAATAGGTACATAACTTTGCAGTACACTGAATCTCATTATTAAATCCATTTCATTTATTTTTAATCCGAACCTCGTGCCATTTCCAACGGAATTATCATTTTTATTCGCTGCTTTTTCTAAATAGAAGCTCGGAGTTTCGTCTATGAGATAATAAAGTAGCTGATCCTTTCGTAGCCGAATCGCTATCATGTATTTTACCCACGTACAGCTACAAGGCGGAGGTCAAGGACACTGCAGTGGTAGACATGCGACATTGGACGAGAAAAGCTTATTCATTAAAATTTTACTTGTACACCACTGCCATTTGGGAATAACGTAGACAATGTTTAGTTTGTTTTGTTCATGACACTAAATATTTGTGTTTTTGTATTTACTTCATAAAATATTTAAAGTATCAAAACGACGAAGCAAAAGCACGTCAAAATAGAAATACTATATAATGATATATTATATAATTTTGTCTTCTGTTGCCCAAAATACTATCTTAAGCAACGGTAGCTAAACAGTATTACCATGCAGATAATAGGACAATAAAGGATAAAGCTATTGATATTTTAATAGCAAGAAGCGACGCTTTAGATTAAAAATGAGCTAGGTTTATGTAAAAGCGAGCTAATAGTTTGCTCGCATAACAAAATGAGCTACATAGGCAGGTTCCATGCTTTGTGACAATAGTTGCAGTTCAAGGTTGCAGCGAACAGTGCGCCGGCAGTGTGATGTGATGCTTACTGCTTATTCATGCCTCAACAGCCTCAATATTAGATTCGTTCAGAGTTCAGACACACTAATAATCAATGTTATTATGAGCGGATAGTTAAAAAAAATATATGGTGGGCTGTTACATAAGATTGTAGCTCGATCTTCGTGTAAGTTGTAGCCTGTAAGGTATCGAAAGTAACTTAGTTTACTTATCAAGATTACTCATCACTTACCTTTCTTTTATGTGCGACCTCATCGTGAATAAATAAAAAATTGATTGTAAAATTCTGGTATAGAAAATGCTTTAAATTTTGTACAAAACCATTTTTGTAATTGAATATATTTTTTAATATCAACAAAAAGGTGAGTGCTTGGTAATTTCATTTGGACACGAAGCAGACGCTCACATAAACTAATTTATGTGCAATTAAAAGCTAAAAGCTTATTGTTTTCATTTTCACGTTTCACTCAAGACCAAAATACGCGGAAAGCTCTAGCTATGCGAGTATTTTCGCAACATTAATAACACACAATTTATTTCACGCCAGACATGACACGTAATTACGTAAGTACCTTTTAAAATTCTTGATAAAATGTAATTTTGAACACCATCTGCTTACTCGGAGGTAAATTGGAAAAGTAACCGCTTATAAAAGATTAAATTGTATTTTGTAAAACAAATATTTTGCTCACATAATCTGCAAGAAATGCAAATGTTTTAGACGAGTGCATTTAAATTTTGCTCAATATTAATGTAATTATACAGCAGCGACTGCAGTCTCGAGAGATTCGTTTAATATGTTTTGGTAAAACTTTTTAGCATTATGGACGTTGTTTATTCTTTAATGATTATGTTTTTTCTCAATTTACTGGTAAATAAGGATGAAAATTTCATTATAGAATTTACAGCGTGATGGTGACATGACGATGGTTAACCACAAGTTGTGCGATAGCTACGAATCCATCAAACCTTAATAATTTAAAGTCAATAATTAGACTCAACATTGAAAGAAAAAACATTATTATTAAACATACTTAACAAGTCCAATAATTAATATTTTCCATAATAATCCAAAACATCTAGTGGCCATGCTACTAAGTATCTTTAAATAACTTATTGATTTTTGGTATACGAACTTCTGACGCACGCTGCATGTGTTTTTAATTAATGTCGTCAAGTCTCTCGCAGATACCTATAAATTTATATTAAAATTGAGCGTGTCCACGCCATACTTTATGAACTACAGGCCGTAATTCAATCCATAATTAAAAACTTCACACAACGCCTATAAATATTTTAAAGTAATACTCGTAGGTACGTGCATATGTAGCATACGACTGTCAATTAAAATATATCCAGTAGGCGCGTTAAATCTTGAATTTAATGAGTTTTAACATAAAGAGCTTATACGCTGCTGCTGCTTGCACTGCGAAATACACTGAATGGACGACTCCAAGCTGCATGCAAATAACCACATTATAATTATACAATTGACGAGCATATAAGAATATAATTAAATAAATTATAAATAATAAAATATTATATGGAATCTGTAACTCATTCGAGATAAAATGGCAAGCGCTCGCTGAGGACAGGGTCAAGTGGGTTAATAAAGGGGAGACCTTTGCCCAACAGTGGGATACAATATAGGCTAAAAAAATGTGTAACTCAAAATTGTAATGTTGCAAACAATTTCTATAACATTCTCATGATTTTATAAAATAGAGATTTTGAGATAAGCTAACACATAAATTTTTTTGATAAAAAAAACCTGTAGGATTCTGCATAAAAAATTGTGTTGTTTCTGTCAGAAAGCCGGATAAATTAGCTTAAAATATACAAAAGTGGCACAGTCGGCATGGCGCATACCAAAATCAATGTAATATTTATGCACAATAGAAAATTAATATAATTTAAAGAGAGCAAACTGTATTTCTAGAGTTGGTTTGCAGTATGCAGATCTATCTTCGTCGGTGCATAATTTTATCAAGAAAATTATTAAACTTCGTCAGAGGAAATTATGCATAAGCGAATGAAATGAAGGTACACACTTGTAGCCACGGAATCTCGACATTCTCAACCCGGCAAATGAGAATTCCTCAAAGCAATTTAATTCACGCTTCCACGATGTCGTTAGTATACTGCGACAAAATTGGTTGTCTGCAAACTTAGTGGTCTGCCAACGTTGCTTAAGTTTTGGCTTCGTGTATGTCTATATGTTCCATACGTAAATTCCAGCCAATTTCAAAATTGATGCAGCACACTCAATCAAATATAAATGAATTGCTAAATTCATCCGACGCAGTCATTTTATGAGCGACAATTCTCATTTCATTTAACTAAAAACTATTACGCTCTGTAAAATTATAGCAATGTAATAAATACTTTTAGTGTTTTAAAACTTAATCTCGATGATTTTTTAACAAATCAAAGCGATTGTCTCGACTGCATTGACATAGGTACAAATTAATCTTTAAGTAGTTACTTACTTAACTATAAAATATTTGTAACCAATTGCGACTATAAAACATCAATTCAATACGATCTGTTCCGGCAAGACTCTATAGTCTATGGGGTCACCATGTCCCGGTTTAGCTTGTAGAATAGCCGTCGTAGCTATTAGTCATGGAAATTCTACAAGAATTACGAAGCGCGATCCAAATCGAGGGCAATCGCTGCTCCACAATACAGTGACATTAAATCAATGAACTATGGCAATTGTAATTAAAGTGCAAGTGTCCAATAATAGTTGCTGACGCATAATCCCCTCGTAAATATGATCACCCATTAACTTAGAAATAGATTCACATTACAGTTGCGTAATGGAGTGAAAGCTAACATATCGTCCGGGGCATTGCTCACAATATGCAATATTGCTTGGAAGCACTAAGTTTTAAACAAATCCTGTTAGGTTTGTTTTAGTTTGTTTCACTCCTTATAAAAATAAACAACAATCTAGACGCTTTAGAGTCTTTGGAGTATAACATTTGCCTGGGGCATATTGCGAGCCAACTATAACGCTTTGATGAAAAGGTACTGAAAATAAGTCGTAAGAAGATACCTATTTTCTTTTATTGTACCTTATTTTTATTTGCGCTATAACTGTAATACTATAATGTCAAAAATACACGTTCAAAGTAGGCATCGCCATAAATAAAATTATATTAGAGTATCTACTGAATACCATACAGCTCGTAGACACTACTAAGATATTAAATGCAGCATAATAAAACGGCAGACAAGTAATCCCCTGTCCATCGCATGATAAGCCACACGTTTTGCACAAAACTATTTCATTTACATTTCATTTTACTTAATGTCCTTTATGAAACATTATCAAATCATTTCCATCTATTTTCGAACTGCCCACTGCAATGTACAACACATATCAGGGAATCATATCAGCAGCGGTATTTCAATCATCCTTTCTATCAGCTTAATTGAAAATACTTATTTGTAGCAGAACGAACATTTGCGTTACAAAAAGTAGATAAGAAAGCAGGATGATGTGCCAAAGCTTTTGTACACATTCACAGAAAGACGTTTAGCAAATGAACACTAAGTGATGTAACCAATCTTGAAAGTAAAATAACCTTGATTTGCTTTCATAAGGAATCCTATTAAAAATTACAATTCTAAATATAATTCATAGAATTACTGAGGTAAAGCTACAGCGGGAGCAAGCACCGACTTCGCATAGCTTTATAAAATTCTGCAGGTGTGAAAAGCCCTTACAAGTGTTTGAATTCAAAGGTAAATAAACTTAGCTTGCACTCCTACTAACGAGGATATCACAAAACCACAGTAGTTTGCGTTTGTGTAAATTAAGCAGACGTATAAAACAGTAATAAAGACTGGGTTGAATGAAAACAAACGCAGACTCTAAAAACTAATCAAAGCGATAAAAGAGAATATGAATTGAAAAAAGATTAAAGAACGGAATGAGGCCACAGGGAATCTGTGCATACAAACAACACAGCAGTGGCGAAGGCTCCATATAACTCGATTCCCTGCGGCTTACCTTTTGTAATTTATCATTACACTATAAACAAGCAAATTTTTCAAAATTATTTATGTAATATCTAAACTCATTTTATTCAACGACATCTGTCGGCCACATAGGTAAATATTACTGCGGAGGCGCATAGCAAACACGTAATTAGATTGCTCCGCGTTGCGACCTCTGGCGAATTACTGCCAAAATTGTTCGGCTTATTGAATAACAATGGCGCGGCCCGTGCGCCGACCGCCCGCGTCGGCTGCATGTTACGCATTGGTGTGACATGGTTGTGTATTTTGCAACAAATCACGCAAAATTGTACCTTAAACTTATAATGATTTAAGGTTTAATTTCCGTTAAAAAAGCAGAAGGCATGCTGTGATTCTTCAGCATTTGTGTGTTTATGTGTGTATTTGTGTAGATATCACTGCATTTGTAAGTGTTGTATTAACATTTTGACAGTATACGAGTATTAGCTGGTTCACGCATTTAGTTTTTAAAGTTTTAAATTAAAAAATGTACATAAATATTAATAGTATTATTATGTTGTAATGGAAATTAATAATCGTGAGGGACGTACATGTTTAGATTGTCAATTTCGGAAATAACGTTACTGTTTAGATTTTAGGAAGTGCTCGACTACTAATAATACAACTAATAAAAGCGCGGCTAACGTACTTGTTAACATTGTATCTAGATTATAATTTTTTCTTTATTAATCTTATATTCACGTGCGGTTTAAAAATATACTTTTTTACTTTTCTCATGATGACATTGCAACTTTTGTATATTGGAAATATTAAAATATAATTGACGACCGCAGTACGTAGATGCCATCATACGAAACGCAATCGTTTCGTTTGGTGAGTGAGATTGTCGGAGGAATAATTTGCTGGCGGTTGGATATTCGCAAACGTCCGGATATAAGGATACACGTACATATTATGTAAATGTGTCGCGTTTCGGGCTAATTCTGTGAAGCATCTCACGATAATTTGATCTACTCAATCCGGACTACACTATGTTTACTATCAGTCGCATTGTCTTCCCTATGTAGAGCCAGTAGGTATAAACAAAATAAACACACTTATTTAGCGTATTGAGCTTCGGCTTCCCTTTTTAAAAAAATCACCCTTCGCCACTGCAACACAGGGTCGGAAATTGTGGAATCTATAACAATTATCAACGTTTGTCACTCCATAGTTTCTAACAGAATAAAAGAGTTTTGCAGGAGAAACAATATTGAATTATCAACCTAGTTAAAATGGGGTTAATTTTGTGTTTAGTCTAAACTGATTTTACTAACTGGTTTTGAAAAGCGCAACACTAGATTTTCTTACCCGTTCTTCCCTAGTGAAAACCGCTTTCCGAACCGGGTGGTAGAATAAAAAAAATGACTGAATCTAAATAATATTGAACATTTTTACAGATTCAATAAATTATTTCCATCTCATTACATTACACATTATTCTCGTATGTTTGTACGACGTTATGTTTGCCGATAATTTATGTATTGTCACGTCATTATAAATGTGTACGATGGTGGTTGGTATATTATTGTAGGTAAATGTGCCTGTACGTGTATCATCAATCTTCCGCAGGCCATTTGCACGACATGCCGTATTCAAGCAGACGCGTCCGGCCTTCGGGAATTTGTGTCTTATGGGTTACTAATGGGTTATGTACATATTCACTATTCCATAATATAATACGTGGATAGGAATTTATTTGACACTAGCGGCCCGACCCAGCTTCGCCTGGGTGCAGATATTTTTTGATTCCACTCTACACCTGATAGATGTTAATTTTCGTACAAACTCTTGTATATTAAAACTCGATGTTGCTATCCTACCGTCCCTTTTCTTCTCACCATGACCCAATCAATCCCGCTCCGTCCCGTCTGTCCCGTCACTTCCCGCTCCGTCCTGTCCTATCCCGTCCCGTACCGTCTCGTCCCATCTCGTCCCGTCACTTCTGATCCCTTCCCTTCCCGTCTCGTCCTCTCTCGTCGCATCCTATCCGCTCTCAACCAGTGCCTTTACATTTCGCCCTATCGCAATCTTTCAGTTACCCTAGTAATTTCGCCTATGAATTTCACTTTTTTTTATAGTCTTAAAACCTTTCGTGGACCTTAAGGAATATACGAATTAAAAATTTAGCCGAATTGGTCCAGCCATTCTTGAGTTATGCGCTTACCAACATTCATTTTTATTTATATAGATTATATAAGTATTTTGGTCAAATTTTCCCAAAAAATATTTATTAGAAACAGATCTAAGATCGTTTTAACATGCACATTAATATAAGTAGAAATAACATTAAAAATCAGTAGATTTGGCAATCGAAAAAGCTGGGTAATCTTATAAATTTATAACAATCCTTGCCTACTAAAGAAATTAAATTATTTAGCTACGACACATATAAAATTTATTGTTCTTATTACGCACACAAAACACATAAAATAATGTGATCAAAATATATACCGCGTGTTTAGTTTCGTAAATGTAGTGCACAGCATTTTATTTGAATAATAAAAGGCTCGCCACTAGTAGATAAAGAGAAATTCTACTCATTTGTATTACAGTAAATGAACTTCTGCCAAAAAAGTGGAGAGAAATGAGACAAATTTTTAATAGTAGCATGAGCTTGCAGCGTTATTAAAAGTTTAATTAACTGTAACCAACAAAATGGAGGAGACGACATAATGTTTTTTCTCTTCATTCATAAACCACGTAGGTTTTTGTTTCATTATAATTACGGTCGAACTCACTACATAATATAAAAAAAACTGTGAAATGAAATCGTTGCCTACTAGACTAGCTAACTGATATGACACTAGGTATTAAGAAGAAGGCTATCACAGAACAAGAAGCTGATGTTACCGGTATACCTAAAAAGCTCTTAAATAAGACTACATTGTGGACAAGTCTTTATCAATATGTAATTGAGGAATATAAAGACCAAGCCAAACTGTAGGCAGTTATAAAAAAGGAACTAAATACTACTTTGAAGTTTAATTTTCAAGTACAGTTGTTAGGAAGACGGGTGGTGTGCGTAAGAATTTGTGCGTTTCCAGTGCTTTGCCTAAGAAATTGTTTTTCACAAGTTATGCACTCGTACCTTATCTTTACTATAAATAATTTTTGCAAAGGAAATTTACGACTAATTTTATATTTACTAATAATCACCATGATATAAATTAACAAAACTATTGTGTACTGGTTTCTTGGATTTATGCGAATGTTACACATTGAAATAAAACGAATTCTTACGGATTTTATCGCGAATTTGTGGTGACGGATTCGTGGTCACGGGGTGGACCACGAAAACTGTAAAGTGCTCGAAATGTCGGGAAATTAAAAAATGTGAAAATTAAATCAAATTCGCGATCAAATCCGTAAGAAGTCGTTTTATTTCAACACTATTGTGTACTGAAATAGTCCACATAATACACCGACAATAAAGTTTATAGACTAGTAGTAATCTTTGCCGTGTGCCCTGAAGTACTTAAAGTTAAGTCCGGTAAATAAAAGTACCTGTTTGGCGACTTTACTACCCACTCACGCCATTTCGATTGCAATAAATCTACTCGTGTTTTTGACATGAGCTCATTCCACACCTGTTTATACTCGTAGACAGTATTCCCTATCCAAAATAGGAAAAAATAAAAAGAAAATACATGTATACTTTTGAATTATCTCTATTGCATTTAGTTTGACTAATAACGGGTTAAAACGAAATATATATTCGAAACTGTTTAAGTTTTTTCTTATCTTTGTCATGATGTATTTGCATTTACATAAAACGTGAGTTACCATGTGACTCTGGCAATTTATAATATAAAAATTAATAATATTTTACGCTTATTAATACTCACGTGAAAAATATTATAAATACAGTTTTTATTTATTTGTCATACAATTTTTCATTGTCAGTTAAATCGTAAAATTAATGACCTTAGAATATTTGTATAGAAACAAAATTGTGAAAAAAGCTAAAGTCATACTCATTTACGCACAATTAACTGAGAAAATACATTCGTGTCAGTAAATTAAAAAAAATGCATACGAGTGTTCCCAACATTGTATATATTTTATGCCGTGCATTATAAATTTGTAGTTCACTCAAACATTTGTCTCGGTACGAGGATCGAACACGCGGCCCCGCGATTCACAGGTGGCGTTTAACCAACTGGGCTACGGACGCCGATTAACAAAAGCAAACATAATGATATCCACATTCATTTGGATATACATATGTATATACAGAGCTGCATATCTACATAGTCTTATATAGTGTCTAGTATGCATGAGAAAACCCAACTATAGGCAACAATAGCGAATGCGGTTATCGAGTGAACCATTCGTTTTCCTATAACTACGAGTACTATATTCCATTGTAACTACCGATGCGAGTGACATGTCCAGTTGCCAATATTAATAAATTTATCGTTAATCATATTAACATCGTTCCGTAGCCATTAAACATGCACTGGGAATTGTACTCACCAGTGCTATTGATAACTAGTATTGACAGGCGACCCGCCCGTGTTTCCAACATGAATACCTGTCATACGCAGTTTTGCTGACAACATTCCGTAGTTGAAATAATAACATAGTATAAAACAAAGTCGCTTCCCGCCTGTCCCTATGTATGCTTGGATCTTTAAAATTACGCAACGGATTCAGTGGCGGTTTTAAATAGATCGAGTGATTCAAGACGAAAGGTTGTAAGTATAATACATGGACAGGATGTCCCAGTTTGCACAAAAAATAACATATTGTGGAGTAGAATCAAAAAACATATGCACTCAGGCGAACCTGGGACGGGCCGCTAATAATAAATAAATACACCCAATGTTGACATACATAGTCCTGACCCCAAACTAAGGCCAAGTGTTGTGTCGTGGGTATCAGAAGCTACGAGAAACTTTCCGGCATCACAAACATATTCACACAAATATTTGTTTCAGTGCAGGAATTGAACCCGCAGCCTCACGTTTCACAGCCGGCGTGTAACCAACTGCGCCACTGAGGCTGTTAAATGTAAGTACCAAAAGCACAATTTCTCAATGCAAAATTACTCTCACTAATTTTGGGGCAACTTTATGGTACTCGCAATTACTTTTTATTATTAATTATTTCCTTCCAGATCTTGCGGTTTCGGTTGACAAGTCGTTTTTAAATTTGTTTATTGCTGACCTAGACACTGCGGAGACGAATTAGCATACCGTTTAGCACCAAGCAGCATTCGCCATTCATGGACTTTGGCAACAACAGAGGTATGTACGTACAGTTAAGTTAGCCTGACCGTATACCCGTAGTACCCTGAAGTTTAAAGAAGGTTAAACCCACAGTTTAACCTTATCGCTCGAAAACATCGAAACTGACTCTTCTCAATATTTTTATTACGTACATAATATAAAGCATAAAGTTATTACGTATGAAGTTATTGAAGTCAATATCACGCAAATGCCCCGCGTCATTTTTCGGCCCACGTATATTTACTCGCCACAAATCTCATATACTATGTAGAAAAGGTTTTGACTATAGCCATGCGCATAAAATTAAACTGGCTAGTCTAGGGTTATTTTAAAAAGCTGGTGCTAGCCAGAGAATGCTGTCATGCTATAAAATCTACGCGTTTGTATCATCAATAACAATAAAGAAACATACTTTTAGGCCTATTGATCCTATTATACTAATAAAATCTCATCCCGAAATCTAATCGTAGAATCCCCTCTACTCGGCGTATTTCTAGTCAAAGCCCTACGTCCTGTTGTGTTTAATAATTCAACCAACGTCTTGCAATATTCGCAGGATTGCATTAATATTATGATGGGACGTCTGACGACTCTGCTCAAATATACCTCATCCTTTCCTTATACCAGATCGGTCAATATTTTCATTTTTTTACTTACACGCGAATACCATATTATACGAGATATGGTCTCAATATAAATTAAGTAACTAAACAGATTTTATGTATCTTGAAATAAAACAGAATTGAAGGTCGATAGCGCCGGCAAGCTCTAGTGTAGAGACCAGAGACTATTAAAATTGTATAATGATATCATTTTAATGTTTTCCAGACAGTGAACAAACTGCTTAATTAAAGTCATTCAATGTTTGTTTCTTTCGATTTTTTAGATACTCGTATTGGACTAAAGACTGTGGAAGGAAGACTGTGGCTGAGAAGAATCAATACAACTCATTGTAATAGAAACAACAAAAAAATATTGCGCTAACAAATACATATAGGTATATACATAAACATCACGCCTTTATCCCTGAAGGGGTAGGCGGAGGTGCAACCAGGACACCCACGTTTCGCCTTGTGTATACCGTCTCACGATGTGGTAGGGGGCGAACCTATCGCCATATCGGGCACAAATTCTTGACTCCGGGCCGACTCGGGACTCGAACCCAAGCTTTTTAATCGATACGGTCTAACTACGACACGTGAGGCAGTCTGCGCATTTGCGCTTACAAATAAAGATACGAAGTAGTGTAAAGTACCTACGTTGTTTTAAAATTCTAACATAAAACGTATCAGACAGCAGCGATAAAACTAAGTACTAAAATTTATTGTTTCACCAAGTCATAAACTGAAGGTCAGTAACATTATCACTGAGAACAAATCATCTTTATATACCCCGACCATGTTACATAGTCTTATGTACTTTGAATAGATAAACTGAAATTCTAGTAGAGATAGTGGCATTCGGACACTTCTCTCGAAATCGGAGGGATTTATATTTTGTTTTAATAAAACATTGTACTGCAATGACGACTACATCAATGTCTTTGCTGAGTCTTGGAAGGGTTCAACAATTTTTCGTAGCTATTTGGACTCTAAAGTGTATGCCGTATGGATTTGCACTTTATACTGTTTGATATTTAATCATTAACTAATTTTAGCAATCGCTTAATCCCGTCACAAAACTCTTTTACATTTGATGTTACAACTACGAGTACTTGAAATAATCACACTCTCTTCCCCACAAATAATACAAATAATCACTAGCCTCAATTAATTCGTCCGTTAACTAACCCGCAATTGGCCAACATAATTTTATGTGTGGACTGATGATCATTATTGGTAACTGCGCTTAACCCCAATAACAGACTTACATTTGTAAATACCAGTGAGACTCATAATTACACTAAAAATTCTTCATTTTGGTCCGAAGCTCAAATACCTACGATTTTTCGACAGTAGCATTTTAATAGGCAGTAACTTTCGCCCAGGGTCCCACAAAAGCCTGATCCGCTCCTGTTACTTCGTATTGATGAAAACATAATGCATATGCTCAGTAATAGTATCTTTTTTATTTTATGGTTATGCTTAAAAAACAATGTAATTTAGAGTACATCTCTAGTAGGTATAATTTTACCCTAGATCTTTGTGAACTACGCATTAAAATAAGTAATCGAAGATTTAATGAAACATGTCTAAATGAAACTCTTCAATAGCTGCATTGTTGAAAGAGCCCTTTCAGACACTACGTTGGAATAATTTTACCTTTCAAGCTAGGTCTTGGCTCAACAATCCTATATGTATCTAATAATGAGACCAGCTAATATAGTTCTATTGCTGGGAAAACCGCAAACGTCTTCTATAAGAATGAAATGGAGTTACATCTTGGTCCACTACATTGAACGAATTGCGTGTTGTGTAAGTTCAGTGTTCACATACCTTTGAAATTCTTGTGAAGTTCCTCAGGAATGCAGGTATCCTCGAGATGTTTTGCTTTGCTGTTATAATAAGCGATATAATATAACTTAAATTCAACAATGTTGTAAAAACGTATAAATCATTAACAGAATTCAGACAATTCGTTGAATGAAAGAAGCCGCACGATTTTACCGCAGAAACGCCAAATAATGATATTATTCATATCTCAGTCAATTACGCGTACATTAATAAACTCATATAAAAAGCGTCATGGAATTGCTATTAAACTATGAATATTTCATGTTCTATTGTTTTATTATGATTATTTTATTTCTGAATATGTTCACGTCGTAAGCCCTTTATATCGTATATTGTCCTGCAAAGGCACAAAGATACAAAAATAGGAATTCTTTCATGTTTTTTTTGTTGGTGTAATACTTACTAGAGCGGTTCCCAAACTATGGGTCGCGAGCGAATTTTAAGTCGGTCCTGAATAGATACAGATAAATCCTCCAGTACTGAGATACTCGCATGATCAGTTTAAGACTATTATAGTATCGAAATAAATTGAAGGAATCATAATCATCCCGACTATAAGTAACTAAAATGAATTTGATGTTAATGCTGTATTGACAAAAATAGAAAACAGATGCATCCATTATATTAAAATGAAAAGTACAGTTCTTGTAGATAATTAGGTATTTACCAATTTTATTGTAAGTAAATGTTCTTTTACCAATACTTTTATTACCCCTTTACGGACAAAAGGTGAGTCCCGAATTTGGCTGGTTGTGTTAGATGGCTAGCAGCCGAGTCAAGTTTGAAAACCACTGGATTAGAGTATTCTATGATATAAAACCTAGGTCTATTCTTAATTTATGCTAAATGATTTTAATTACAATTTGCAACTTCTATCGACAACTTAACGAGTTCTCAAAGAAACGAAGTTACAAGTCTTTAGGAACTTGATCGTACTCCATTTAGTAATTGAACCTACGCTAACCGAGAACTGAGAATATAATCAACTGCGAGGCAACATTTTATTATATTGCAAAATGTAGCGCATATACTTACCAAAATATTCTGTTAATTAAGAGTACCTAACCTTTTCTTGTTTCTTCTTATGGCCCTCTCTTGATAATACTAAACATTCGTAAAATATGATACATAACAAATAAGGCACCATAGTTGCTTAAACGTCTGAATTTGAACACGTAGCTACGGATCATCAAACTTTTTTCATTACTTGTCTACAACTGTTTTCGAAAAAGGATTCTGTACACAATTAAAAACTGGCTTCAAACGAAACACACTAACGGTTCTCTATCCAAACAGCTATTGTGTAACAGTGCTACGAAATTAAATTTGTAGTCATTTAACCAACAATAATCCCTATTCTCTACTGATTTACCAAATATCTGTTTTTGGATAAAATAAGGTAAAGTTTTTCTATGTAGCATAGGACCTACGAACTTTTTTAATATCTCAATTGTCCTAAACATAACAGGATAGGGATTTTGTAATTTTCCTCAAAAATAGTGTCACCAATCTATTAAATCAGTTAAAATATTCTCTGAAGTCCTAAAACCATCGAATACTTTTACAAAATAATTATTTAAATATGCAACGACAAGCGTAGGGTTTTTCGAGCCAATTATGAAATAAATATTAAACATTGTCTCGCGTCCAGTGTTACTAGGGGATACGTCGGCGTCCTTATCATATAATGATGCAGATACACTTACGTCACAAGGATAACGTTATATAACGCCAACACTTTATTCTTTTTATGCCGCGTGTTTTCGGCAATAGAGACGATCGCCCTGAAAGACTACCGCCGCTAGGCAACCTAATTAAATAATTTTTCCTCATAGATTAGCGAATGCTGCAAATTAAGGTAATCAATCAATATGTACCGTTGTAATTCAACGTTGCGGCCAAGATGTAACAATAGTATTGTAACCACACCGAGACGCGACAGTCAAATCGCTTCATACAACATTTATTATCGTATCGATTTTGAAACGCTACACGGCTTAGCATTTTACGTAACCACGCGATAAAATACAAAATATCCCACCTACTGATCCACGATTGTTAAGCACGGGATATATTTGTATCCGAGAATAACTCGGCTAACCCTAAAGACGATCATGTGTTTTCGAAGGGGGCCATATTTTATGGTGTTTATAAAAACTTTCAGCATTGCGAATGTGTCGTGTGTTTTATACCCACTTTGAGGAGACAGTCTTTGTCTTCGGTAGGAGCACTTTCGTGTGGAGAAGAGAAGGATATTTGAAGGATTTGTTGTGTAGGTTAATGTTATTGATCGCGAGTCGCGGATGGGCGCGTGGTTCGCGCGAGCGGCAGGTTGCGCCGCGACTGTGCCGCGGGGCGCGCGTGGGGCCCGGCCGCCGCCAGCCGCCCGCCCTCGCGCCCTCGCGCCCTCTACGGCTGCGCGGCGTATATTTTGACCCGCAACCGTTGCTGAGGGTACAAGATGAAACCATCCACGTGAATTTTTCGATAAACATTATGCATGTTGTTATCTACCAAAATTACAAGGATTTTTTTCAATGTTAGAAACTGTTAAAAGTTCTTTTAGATTAAAAAAAGTATATCACTCGAAGATTAGAATGATTTTTATAAATAAAGAAGTTTAATTAATTACTAATGCGAAGAATATTAAAAATTACAAAAGAGCTATTTAATTCCAGTAGTTTAAAATAAACTTAAGTGGAATACGAGTGTGCCTGCATTTTTTCAAACAAAAACAATAGTTGCGAATAATTTGCAACGTGATTGCCACAGTTTAAACAGGGGAAGTTGATTGTTTTGTTATTTTCCATGGCGTAACGTTATTCACATTTGGACAACTCGAATACAATGGAGCTGAGTTTTTCTGATGTTTACTTAGTTATTTGCAAGAAACCAGTGCGCGTACACACAGTGGTCAAAAACGGATAAATATACAATAAACGTATTTCATACCAATTAATATTTGACATTATATATTTAGTTAGTATACATGTTATTTTGTGAAAATGCCAGGAGTATTATTTATTGTAAACGTGCCTCGAAAAGAATACGAAGAGATAATAAAGAAAAATACCAATACAATCCATACCACTTTCAAACATGAACAATACAAGAAAACGACTAATAAAATTCACATTCCAATATCGAAATGCACGTCTACAGAATGCTTAAACGCTGGCAAAATTCCCCCTTTATTTAAAAGTCGTAGTGAAAATGTAATAAATATGAGTGACATAAACTCTGATACTATAAATAAAAATTATCTCAAAGCATCTTGGGAAGAAATGAAGCAAATGATGGCGTTGAAGAAAAATAAATTGAAAATTTCACGTCCAATGCGCGGTGTTGATATTGTTGGAGCTTTTCACTGGGACACTCCGCTCGAAATAGTGAGTACTCATATAGTTACTGTAGTACATCTTCTATAGATATAGATGTATAAATAGATATTTATACATATAATAAATTTGTAACCGATCGATGTCTGTACATGGAAAATAAACGAAAAAACTATTATCGGGGGTATGTACCTATTAACGTAATTGAACCCAAAACAATGATTTTTATAATTTTTGTCTGTTTGTCTGTGCGGTTGTGCATGATGTACTCAGAAATCGCGAAATAGATTTCGATGAAATTTGGTATAGAGGTAGCTGACATCCTGGATTAACATTTAGACTACTTTTAGTCCTGAAAAATGTAGTGTTTCCGCGGGATATATCTTTATTATTTTTTATATTTTAAGGGACGGTATAGGACTGGATCACATGCCTTGAGTAAGAATGAAACGGAACAGGGCGGGATATAATGGGAAGGGACAGGACTATAAAGTCACAGATATCCATTATACTTATTGATTTCTTCTTCCTCTGTCTGCTTTGTATTTCATAAAAATATTATTTATTCATAGATTATAATATCAGCATATAGTTATATGCCTATGGCCTACTGCAAGACACGGGCCGACGAGCAATACTCGATAGACAGGGGTCAACCGTTGTGGTTTGTCAAACTTCACATGAATATGAATTCCTTGCGCAGAATTCTCACTCGAACAGGTTTGCTAACGATATTTTCCTTCACCGTTGGAGGGAACGATAATTATCTATTTTTTATTTGGAGAAATTACATAAAATAAATAAGGATAAATTAATGATAAGAATACCATAATCAAAGTTCTCATTCTTAGAAGATCTCTTCTAGTAAATGCTCTCGAAACATCGAGGAGATTGGTATCGTTTTGTGAATTCTACCACGGTACCCCTTGTCGTAAAGGGCGGCTAATGGGGCCGCAAGAGGCGCACATTGGGATCTGTTATGGCTCCCTTTGAATCGTGTGATCTAGATAAGTACTAAATTGCGCGATATTCTTGTACTTTCAAAGACATATGTATTTTGGTTGGTATTTCATTGTAAGAATATGGTATGGACTCGACCCAGTGGTCGCCCGGATGGCAATATTATTAACCTTGGATCATAAGACTGGTGAGTTGAACATCACCACTTCGTCCTCCCCTACATGGTGCTATAACAATAACTCGTTTCTGCCCACTAAAGGATTTTCTTTTCAAAAAGAAGCTCCCGTCTTGGTACACCGGGAAAGTGAACAAGGGAAGGCCGGTTCACTGGCGTTAAAGCAAAGCCTAAAAACAATGAGTTTTGTAAATAATCTAATAAAATATACAGAAATGCCCAGCAGGATATCAGATCTGTGTAATAGGCGAAAGGGCAGGATACCAATACAAAGTTTTCCATATAAAGTTATGAAACTACTAAACCAATCTTCGAACTAGGAAGGACCTACATGAACCTTGAATATAGATGCCATTTCTACGTTTATTGGTTGTATTGGTGTCTTTACACACATGGCCAACTCCACCAATATTGAAAAAAAGTCTGAAGTAATTTTTTGTCGCTAACGAAAACTTAATACAAAGATTTTAATTACTGGAATTCCTTGAATCATTCACTATTTAAATGACGATGGCAATCGGTGAACATACATAAAAAACACAATAATTCCGACGAATGAGAACCTCCTCCTTTTTTTTTGAAGTCGGTTAAAACACAAGTTATGACGACGCAGGGAGTAGGCACAATTGTCATATAGTTAGATAATTGTACGGACTGCCCCGGTGGTGTAGTTGTACTTCGGTATGGTTACAAAGCTGAGGTCGCGGATTCGAATCCCGGGTCGGGCAAAGTGATATTGGATTTTTCTATTCATTATCAGCCCGAAGTCAGGAATTTGTGCCAGATATGGCGATAGGCTCTCCCCCTATCATATCATGGAACGGAAAACATAAGGCGAAACATGGGTGTCCTGGTTGCACCTCTGCCTGCCCCTTCTGGGAAAAAGGCGTGATGTTTATGTATGTATGTAGATAATATTAAACATAACGTTTTTAAAGAACCCCCAAATAAAATCGCCAATACAAAAAATATACAGCAAAAAATCCTTCTTTGAAATAACTATTAACGATGAACATCCTTGTTATTATTTTGTCATCAGAAAGATAATTACAATTTGACGCACAGACAATTTGTATAAAGAGTGGGATGGTGTTTTTATTACAATATATTAGTAACTATTTCCATACAGAAATCATTTTTAAGGCTCGACGCAAAAAGTGTTTGGATGGTAGAAAAGTGGCGCAGAAGCAATCTCTTTGAATGCATTGTAGCCGGTAGAAATTTCTCCCAAAGTATATATTATAGTGCTATCTATGCCCGGACATGTATATGGCAAATGTTTTTATTTGTTACCTGGTTACGTTTATCCAATACTGTGGTACTATGTATATAATATTGTCTTCGATGTTTTGGCGTTCGAATGCGTTGTTGTCATGCTGTTGTTAAAACATCAGTTTTTCTCTCTGCACATTTTATCAAATTGGACATGTTAATACTATTATATTACGAGTATAAATTGTGTTTAAAATATTACGAAAACATATTTTAAACAACACTTAAAATTGATAATTTTTAAATTAGACTTTAGTTCCAAATTTCGCCACACGCCAATAGAATTCAGGTAAATTATACCTACAATATTTGTCCATAACTTTTAAAATAGTTAAATGTTTTTGAGTAGTTAGGTAGTTACGCTCTGCGCGTATAGAACGTAGCCTTTCAAGTGCCGCCATAATTACTCGCTTCAACCAAACTAAACCGGGACTATTTCTCTAACAATCAATATTGTTGTACAAGTTTATTTCGACTGACCTTACGAACTACAATTAAGCTACTAAAACGTAATTATTCAAAACAATAGCCGATCGATGTCAAGCAATTGCCACATTGTATCGTTGTTAATTGTATCGAAATGAGTTTTGTTTACGTCAAAATTAATTAATAGTTATGGTTACGTGATAGAAACATAATACGAGTAGACAAGCACTTATACAATTACATTTTTAAATCAAACGAAATATGATAAATGATCCCCTACTAGAACTTTTGCATAATGAAACCAGTCTTCTAACATTGAAGTTACACAATGCGTAAACATTATTGTTGCAGTTTATCAGATTATTTAATCAACGTCAAGAGATGTACTTTGTTGTGTCATTATTTAAAAAAATAAGTAATAAAAGCATCGACAATTCGTATAAATACAATAATTATAAACCAATCGATCATATTGTAATATATCCAGTTGCATCCACCGCCAGCTTTCTGTGAAACGTGTAGAGCCTGGGGCACGTTCGACCACGGGGATGTAATCGGATTAAGGTATTAAGCCGGTCCCAGCACATCGGAATCAGCTTCCTATCTGTCACAACTACAAGCTTTATTACGGCTGCGCTTGTGCCCTTTCACATATGCTACTGTCTATGCACTTTCGTAAATTCACGCCAGTATTTCATAGGGGTAGGGTAGACTGTGAATATCTACTTTGACTTCGTCCAGGTTTCACAGTCCTAATTATACCCTAGATATACCCTATATGCAGACTACGACCGAAAGCCATGTGGCAGTGTTGGTGACTTCAGACACAATGCAACTAAAATTTTCGCAAAACACAGCGACATTTTTTGTTGTTGTAATTTTTTAATTATTCGGTTCGTTTTCGGGCGCAGTCTTGATATACCCTGTACAAAATTGGGTGAATACAAATAGGGACAAACATGCTTATTTATAATATAAGGAATGCTAGGTACAATGATGATAATAATGGTGATGAATTCCAAGCCGTTTTCGGCCACAGTGGCTGTTAGACTAGACGGGCTCAAAATAGGAGTTTGCTGTTCGGCCCTCTGATGCGTTCTTATGCAATTTTTTACTCATGATAGGTCATTCATATGTGAGAGGCCGCCTGGGTAGGTACCACCGCAATATCTATTTCTTCCGCCAAACGGCGGTGTAAATGCACTGTTTTGTTCCGTTTCGAAGGACATTGTAGCCAAACTGGACATATTAAGATTTAATATCTTTATTATGTCTCAGGATGGCAAACGCAGTCGAATGCCAAGCAATGCTTTGTAATTCATGGTGTTTGGTTTTGCAACTGCCCATGAGTGGTCATATCGCTTACCATCAGGCGAATAGTATGCTCGTCTCGTCATTCATCGCGATAAAAAAAAACTTGTGTACAGTAGTTTATTACTCGTAGTACCTAGGGTACGATCGCATTTTGGGGCACAGAAATAATAGGTACATTACGAGGAAGACAAACATTAAATTGATTGCATGGTATTGGCTAGTTATTATTTAGCTTAGCGTTATTGTTTCCCAAACAATTTATATGGATGGTAGATAGGGGGCAACGAATCAATCTAGTACCATATTCATATGTTCTGTGAATCTAGTTCTGGATGCAACAGTAATCTCGCCCAGGACGCCAGTAGAGCACCTAGCACTGTTATTTAATTGTATTTTCTTCTTAGATTCTGTCAGAAATACTGGATCGTCTAAATGTGCACAATGTCACCTGGACCACGACTAAGGACAATACATCTTATCAGGTAAGCGACCAGGTCATATGGTAATTTTAATTTAGCAATATTCGTTGTTAATTACAACTACCTACTAAGTGCTAGTCAAACGTTCATATTGTATCAATAAATATTTTGTTAGGTTTTAATTCAATGTATCATTTTTTTCTAATTCATTGCACTGTCAAATCTTGTATTCAAAGTCCAGATGTTTTTATATAAGAAAATCTGCTTAAAGTAGCTTAATTTAGGTGCAGAAGACTGAATTGTGTTTAAATAAATTATTAGCCTATCTCTACGCTCTAATATTTTCTAGGTGACGTTTACACTGGAATCTGATAGCTTGTGCGAAGAACTGCTCCAAGTGCTGAGAACCTTCGGTATCGGATCACGGCACAAATCGTCAGTCAGTGTGATTCCGTGCGCACTGTGCTTTACATCCAATAACCTCAACAAGGAGGCGACTGCTGAAGAAGAAAACTTCAATTATGATAAGTAAGCAAAGAATACATGTAGATACGGATTCAACTGACAAATCAGCCTGACAGTCATTTCTGACAACCAAAACTACTCATGTGTAGTGATTGGCAGTTATCACTAATATGCTTGTCCTGCTACCGATACTCAAAATCATGTGTGTATAATAAATTCGGACTAGTATTGATGCCAGAGCCCAGGGACTGTGTGTAATGAAACGATAAATCAAATCTGAGATTCGTATCAATTTCTGACACGTCAAGAATTGTATTCTAAAGATTCTGTAGAAATTCGCATGTGACTGTTGGGTGTATATTTATTTAAAAACATTATTTTTTAACAACAATAATAATCTTCAATATAACGAGCAAGTGCTGCCCTGCCATCTGACATGGCATATTCAAATTGTGGCGAGAAAAATGCTATGGAAAAGTTTACCTCAATCCATTGCATTTTTATGTCTAAGTCTATTTTTAGTTCGTTTCATCGATCACTTGCATACATACAAACTACACACGTGTCGTAAAGTAATCATTTTCATACGATACAAATCTGCATCGATCGTCCATATAGCATAGTGCTGTTGGAAGTTCATGTACTATTGATAACTTCGCAGTATTGATTGTCCACTGCCTAAAGGTCAGCAAGGTGGACTTTAACCTCCTTCTTAACTTCGTATTGATCGCGTCCCCTCGCCAATCTACATAGTTTAGAACTAAATCTCTAATCTTGTCAACTATCCGCTCTAATTAAATTGACGAGAGTGCTTTAAATGACCTGCCGTTGGCCCGGCTTCGTCTACGTGGCGCTCTGAATGAGAATATTCCGTTGATGTATCCTCTGATACCTCCATTGCTCCTACAATAACATGCATATCTGTATTTATAACAGAGATAAATAAATCACTACATTTTTTATCAGAAGTGCTTTAAAGATATTTTAGGTGATGTTTACTACTTGACGAAATTATGCCCACCTACTTAACTGCGTCTCCACGCTATGCCAGAAGAACTGGATATAAAGAGTAGCCACCGCTACAATTTAACATCCAGGCTAACTCCATCGCGATTCACACTCTAATCCCTTAAGCCTTCTCAGCATACAGAAGTAACAAACATAACATTATTCATGACTTATTATTCAGTCATTCACAAACAATATTAGTGTATTAAACGATAGTAATAAAGTTGGGAATCTTCGTCATACTCTCTCTCTCTCTCTCTCTCTTTCTCTCTCTATCTTTCTCTTCAGCCACAGGAAGTCCACTGCTGAACGTAGGCCTCCCCCAAGGATCTCCACATTGACCTGTCTTTGTCATATTAATCCCTGGGTTGATATAAGCTAGCATGAATCGCAAGAAATAAAATTATAAAGGTTATACCAAAGAAGATCTATAACAGTGATCTAGAACTACGAAATGCTCATTAGAGCTACGGGTATCGCATGGGCAGGCAGCGTATGACCGCAATGATACAGGCACTCACAGGATTAAAGATTCTAACGAAGCGTATGTATAGTTCTACTCCATAGCCAACATTAATAGAAAAAATAATAAAAATAAAAATTCTAATTGCAATCTCAATTTTAATCAGTGTTTGTGATCTTAACACTACATACCTGTATCATGAGCGTGTAATCAAGTATAAATTGTATGTTCATAGGCATTCTTCTATGCGATATTATGATTAAATCAGCATTTCAACTAATTTTACACCTGTTGAGTAAAAATGGCAGAAAAATCTCTCCTTAGCATTAGTATAATGTTCTGTTTATAGTGTCACCAACTCAACATGGTCTCAATTCTCGTCATCGGTCAGGGCACGAACAAATTTAGCACAAGTAATACAAGAAGTAAGACTCAGCGCAGCATTGACATTCGATTGGATGTTCCTTCTCATAGTGGCTGCATTAGTTGCTGCTATTGGTCTGGTTGAAGACTCGGCGATCGTAATCGTTGCTAGTATGCTGATTTCTCCACTAATGGTAAAATATCATATTTATTATTCGCAATGCCCCTGCCATTTTAAATATTTTATACCCCATACTTTTTAGTATTTCTTTGGTAAGCTCACGTAGGTACTAAACATAGACATGATACTAATACCGTTCAAGTACTAATTAAGTACGTTTCTCGTTGGCAATCAAAATTGCTAGTCAGGAATGTAATATCACGTTCCTAGGCTAGATTTTGTAAAGGAAACCAAAGTAATTAGGCGCTACCTACCCGTGTTCCAATTTCACGATAAATACCTACGCATTCCGCTTTAATTTGGGTTATATTAGAAACTTGTTTGTTTTCAGAGCCCCATAACAGCGGCCACCTTGGGAACTGCGGTCAGTGATCGCTCG
The DNA here is from genome assembly GCA_033459515.1 of Theretra japonica. NCBI lineage: Eukaryota > Metazoa > Arthropoda > Insecta > Lepidoptera > Sphingidae > Theretra > Theretra japonica. The sequence continues at coordinate 5,023,113 of CM065937.1, forward strand.
CTACAAGCTATAGGCGTAAAACACGGAATGATGGGCTTATTTTTCTCTTTAGTCATTGGTTTTATCTTTGGCCTAGTTATCTGCGCTATCGACGACAAGTACGACGTAGTGGGAGAATGGCCCACTCACGAGATGATCACGAGGTTTTAAATTTGCATCTTATAAGTTCGCTATAACATTTGCACCACCTAATGAATACTAAATTTCCTTCGTGATCGGAATGTATTAAATAGAGAGTGCATAGAGACATCAGTGGAAAGGAACGGTGGAGTGGTTTACCCAGCAGACAGATCGAATAGATTTTAAATAATAAACGACTATTGATCCAAGCTTCAATTTCTGTCGACTAGAATAAAATTACCAACATTGGTAGACATTTCACGTTTATTGATTTGTTTTATAACTTACAAATGTTAGTAATATCCCTACCTAAATTGATAAAGAACTATGGAATTTGAGATGTACAAACTTCGATTTGATCGAAGTGTACAAATAAATAAATAAAGAATCAATATTAAGAACATTGACAATAAAAACCACTTTGTATCTTTATTAATTATTTAATGATTTTATCGTCAACCCAGGTGTGAGCTCCGTTCTTTATGGTTGGGCACTTTGGTTGCAATACCAAGTGGAGCCGCTGTAGCCGTCGCCGTTCTTGGAGAGTATACCAGCTCATTAGTTGGTGTTGCTATATCCGCCTCGTTACTTCCACCAGCTGTGAACGCCGTAAGTATGGATCTTTATTAATTATCGGAATATGTTCAGATAATAGGATAATCGTATTCCCCCCCTAAAGCGACTATTTGTATAACGCCGGTCGATACTCGTTATATAAAAGTGCATTGAAAACTTAATTAGTGTCTTAGGGTGATAACCGATGAGCAAAGTGCAATGACTTGCAGTGCTAAATAAAGAGTCGTGACGCTTAAACTATCAAGCCCTTTTGCTCAAATAAACAACAAATATTTTTGTATTTTCAAATACCAAAGTTCCATTCATGCATGAAGGTTAGAAAACACGTTTGCAGCGAAAGAGCGTCTGAAATGAAATATTTGAAGCGTTTTCTCCGATATTGCAGGGTCTTGTGTGGGCAATGGCATTACTTCGTCTAATATTTCCAAAGGATAAAACTCATTGGGTAGTAACTCAACCTGTTGAGCTCGCGAAGCTGGGAACAGCTTCCCTGTGCCTCACTCTGTTTAACATCCTGTGCATATTTCTCACCGGAGTCGCTGTATATAAGGTAACAAAGTATTTTTAAAATGGTAAATGTTCTTATTACCCTATTTTAGCAAGGATGTAGTGTCTCTGCGTTTTACTGATATCTGAAGGAAACTTTTATCAATCTTTAATCAAGTTCATACACAGTCGTAAGCGATTTTTATTACTGTTTTAATTTATAATCTAATTTTTTTTTTCAGATTAAAGAAGTCTGTCCTCTTGATAGGAAGGACATTCCGTGGTGGAGAAAAAGTTCCATTTTCTTGCAGAAATCCAAGATGAATAGAGACGTTTGCGAAAATCCATTATCCTGGAAAACTTTCGAGTAAGGCTAATCTTCATATTAATAAAAAAAAATTGTTTTGTGTATCTAATTACTTTTCTATGGCAGATTTATTTAGAAACAAGTTTAAATAACTGGTTACGTATATAAATGAAGCTAGATAACTATTTCTTTTCTGAAGCTTTAGATCTATACAAAAGGGCATATAATATTAATTTTTATTTTAGAAATAAAACCTCTGATTCTATTAGTGCAAGAAGTAAAATGGGTAATCCCAAACTTACGACAAAAATTAATGAAAACAATCGTGTGTTGTGTCGTCAACAATCTACACCAACACATCTAAGAAACCAGTATTTTTATGGTTGCTACGTTGAAAAACCGGAGTAAGTACATTGTTTAACGTATATTTTTTTATTAAAATTTAATGCAACTTACAACTAAATAATATTATACCTCCACTCGAAAGAAAATACTGAGGGAACTATTTGTCAACACGTGGATAATGTGACTGCCCGATTGCTGCCTCTACCTTCTAAAGTTCAGTAACCTGGGATTTGCAACGGAACAAATAAGACATTTTAATAATTGTACTTTTCTTCTATTGATTTATTTCTATAACTCTTTGCATGATGTTTTATTTTATAAAACAGAGTAGGTACGCCACAAATTGCTACTACGAATATTATTACGCAAAAATACTCATTTATATATTTTTATGTTGATCACCACAAAAAACTGTAAGCGCTTAAAAATGTTTTAATGACACGATTTGTCCACGTGAGACCGATTAAATATAAATTGCTCTGTAGCACATGTCATCTGCGCATATATTTAAAATAAATTCACATAGTACTTAAATACTGCCTCGGTGGCCTAGTTGTAACACGGTACGGTTACAAAGCTAAGGTCTCGGGTTCGAATCCCGGGTCGGGCAAAGTGATATTAGATTTTTCTATTCTTATCAGCTCGGAGTCAGGAATTTGTGCCCGATATGGAGATTGGCTCGCCCCCAATCACATTGTGACGAAACACACAAGGCGAAACGTGGGTGTCTTGGTTGCTACCAAGAGAACCTCTGCCTACTCCTTCCGATAAAAAGGCGTGAGCTTATGAATGTATGTACTATGTAGTACTTAAATACTAGGCAACTAACTCACGCATTATTTTCTGTGTGATTTATAATACCTACCTAATACTATTTATTGTTCGGTATATGAGTACGATTCGCTAATAACATTTATAAAAGCCATAATTTTCCCCTACGGTTATTTAAAAAGTTATATCGTATTATTGAAATTATTCTTCGTACTTACCTAATTGTACCTTTTCTAAATAGGCTAAAATGACCCAGGAATAGACAATAAAAATCTATAGGTTTTAAGCGCAATTAATGTTATTATTATTACATACATACATACATAAACACACGCCTTTTTCCCAGAAGGGGTAGGCAGAGGTGCTACCAGAACACCCACGTTTCGCCTTGTATATTCCGTCCCACGATGTGATTGGGGGCGAGCCTATCGCCATATCGGGCACAAATTCCTGACTCCGGGCTGATAATGAATAGAAAAATCCAATATCACTTTGCCCGACCCGGGATTCGAACCCGAGACCTCAGCTTTGCAATCATACCGTAGTACCACTACGCCACCGAGGCAGTTATTATTATTATTTTTAAAATAATGGATCTATAGTTTAAGTAAAAAAAATAAAAAAAGGATTATTCAAATCGATTTAAGCGTCTTCGAGTAGTTGGTGAACATACATATAAAAGATTCCGACGAATTGAGAACCTCCTCCTTTTTTGAAGTCGGTTAAAAAAATATTCACATATATAAATTGTTTTACAGTATCGACGAAAACTATTTGAAATTAAATTCAGAATCATCTACACTGAATCACTTGCATCTAAGGAAAATCGAAGAGGAATACACTGTTATGAATGAAATAAATTCCATAAGTGAATGTGAGGGGCTGAATAATATGCAAAGTCAGAAGAACCTTTCTAATGATGAAAACAAACATCCCACTATCGACCCATCGTTAAGTGTTACTATAGGCGTCAAGAAATGCGGGGCACCTACAAGTCATGAGGTTTAATATTATTATTATGGATAAAATACTCAGATATACAATTACGAATAAAAATAGAAATTTATTTTGTATATTTATTCTTTAATGCACAACGATTCATAAAATTATTTTGAACAACATGTTATAAACACTACTTACTACAGTTTACGCTTGAAAGAAATATGATATTATATTTTAAAACGCAAATAAACATGTAATAAGGAAAAAAATTAACAAAAAATTTACATCGTATTGTTGACTACGCATCGGATATGAGCAGTAAACTGTGAATTCCTTGTTTCGATATCAAAGGCGGGCAATCACTATTGTAAATAAGTATTTTATATTTTTTGGGACTAAAACGTGATTGTGTAAATTTATATTATTCCCACAATGTTTAATTGAATAGTGTCATGCGTGTGCTTATCATAGAATCAAAAATAAGCACGTACGAAAATATCGCGTGGACAAAACGGAGGCGTGCGATTAGTGAAGTAATAATATATTAGAAAAAACTATGTATTTACCACCCAAACACGAGGATCTGTGAAATATAAAAAATCTCGTTTTTTTGCGATATTTTTAATTGCATTGTTTTCGGTCGTGTAATAAAAAAGGTACCTAGTAGGTAGACACCTACGTGCATAAACTCTTTTAAATACTACTCATTTCAACTTACACACACCTATAAATAGATAAATAAATACACCCAGCTACGTATACTATATTTAAATAGCCCCACGCTAAAATCGAGTCTTGTGTCGTGGGTATAAGAAACTACGAGAGGCTTTTTGGTCTTACAAACACCCAGATGCCAACAAATACCTGTAGATCACATAAATATTGGTATGCACTCTCGAAGCGGGGACCGAACCCGCGGCCTCTCGTTTCACAGCTGGCGTCTAAACAACTGAACTTTTAAACAACTTTTAAATATGTTTATCGACATAAGTCGTAGTAAGTAAGATCCCATCTTAATTTTAGTAAATATCATCAACCACAAGGTTTATGTGCTCCAATACATACCAGGTACCTACGTATAAAACTACTACTGGTGTTATAAAGTTCCGGAACAACCCGCTAATTAAGATGTTCTTAATAACAAGATCCTACAAGCGGTATACTCGTAACGTGTCTACTACGCTAACAACTTTATGTCCTAATTGTTTCACCGTGGCTCTAATGAACTGATGCTCACACGATAAATATACCTTCGTTCGGGTATAAATAACTCCACAGGCTTTCCAACACGTTCAATCTAGCGTCATGCCTTCAGGAGTAATATTTATTATTTACATTCCATCGAGCAATTACGAGCATGTGCTTCGTTTTGGCAAACCTAGAGATACGATTTCTTCAGAGGAATACGCATCTAAGCCATGTCGTTTAGCAGTGGAATTGAGGAGCAAAAAAGCAAGGAGTATTCCAATTCATCTCACCCAACAATATTACAATGAGGCATTTAACGCAATGGAAAGTGTAAATGAAGATGACGAGTTTTTTACCATGGAAAGTGTAAGTACCTATACCTATACCTTAAATATCTTCTCCAATAAGCGGACTTCGTACTTTCAACGATACAGTCGTTAAATACAGGCAGGTTGCTTAAAATTCTTCGTGATGAAAATATGTTGAAATGCGCGGCAACTTTATGTATAAGTCACGAAAATTCTGGTGCGCAAGTTATATAAGACAAATTAGATAATTAAAATATTCTGTGCGTGGGAGCGACGGCGGTTGGGGTACGTAACGCCGTCGGCATATTATGAAGTTCTTACTGAAGTATATTATAATTTGTACCTACATTATACATATTGCAGTAGTTTACGTACCTAATTTAGTGATGTGCAATAAAGCTATCTTATGAATTTACTTTTTTTGGCCTCCTCTTGAGGTACCGAAACGGGAGCTTTACAGCCTTTCGTCTAAACAGAAAAAAAAAACCTCTCTTAATTCTGTGAGAGTGCGTGGTGGCCTGTTGGTAAACGGACAAGACGCAGCTGCCAACATGTTCACGGTAGTCGCGGGTTCAAATCCCAGAGCACAACACTGATTTCGGAGTCACGTGTGTATTGATAGTCAATCACCACGCACTATAACGGTGAAGGAAAACATCGTGAGGAAACCTGCATACCATAGCAATTCGCAAGACTTTCTATGGTATGTAAAAGTCCGCCAACCCGCACTAGGCCAGCCTGATGGACTATTGTACTCGATTGAAGAGGAGGCTCGTGCCCTGCAGTGGGACGTATGTGGGCTGATGCAGTACAGTACAGTAATTCTTTACAAGGTTTCAATTAGTCAGCACACCAATATCGATCGCTAAAACTCTGTGAAGTTATAATTAAGAGTGCCCATTACCATAAGGTATTTAATACTTTTAATTTTTAGTTACTTACTTTTAAGTTTTTAAGGGAACCGCCTATACTATATACAATCAGATAAATATTTTATGGGAAAAAATATCCATGTCTTCCTAAAGACATGGAAATAATAATTCAACATAATTGTAAGGGCAGTAAGGTTAGACATAAACGACAAGAGAATATAATATTTCCTGCAACTTATCAAGGCCTGTTTAAAAATATATATATTATTCAACAATTATGTGTTTGTTTTGATATCATTAATTACAATAAAAACCATATATCAATATAATTCAAGGATATGCATTTCCACTATGGCTCTATCGACTATCCCATTGCTCTATCCTTCCAAAATTACAAACTATTGAACAAAATGTTAATGATAAAGTAAAACAAAAATAAATTAAAGTAACTAAGTACACGAAATGCAGATTTTACAAGAATTATTGACGAAGCTACGAGTAGAGCACGCAGTGTGGATGAGTGATAAAGTCGGAAATTACTTAGAGATAATATTCCCGTTGGCAACGGGGGATCTATGCGAGACGATGCTTCATTGTCTCACGGAACTTGGCATTGGCGTAAAATGGAAATCTATTGTTAGGTAAGATGACAATTTCAACTAAGGTATTTATCGCAATAATAGGACCGTGCCTTATAACTAGCTGTATATTTCAGCGTCGTCCCGTGTAATGTGGTTCACTCAGCGATCGATATTGAGGAGAGCGATGAAGAAACAGTTATGTAAGTTCAATATACTATTCTTTGAACCAAAAATTATATTAACATAATATTTATGAAGTAGGTAATATGCATATAGCCGATCTACATTTATAAAACTAAATTTACAAGGTATTCTTATAACGCAGGTAACGCACAATTTAAAGGTCTCTTAGGTAGCAAATCTTACTAAATACCTAACAGAATTTTATAAAAATAACAGGCACAAAACTGAAGATGCAAAACGCTGGCGGAACTTTGTGGAATCCATTAGATCAAAACTAACTGTAAAACAGGTTGTTGACGGAGTTCGAGGCGGAGGAGAACTATCTTTTGATTACCTAACGTTGATTATAACAGCGGAGTAAGTGATTTATGAATTCACTGTTATGTGTATTCTCTACTGAGTAGGTAATATTAAATTAATTATTTAATTAATTTCAGTTCTCTTGCCGCTCTTGGGCTTGTAGAAAACAATGCATCCAACATCGTAGCAGCGATGTTAGTTTCTCCATTAATGGGGCCAGTAATGTCAATCACATTTGGCACAATAATTGCAGACAGAAGTCTTGTACGAAGCGGTTTCGAAAGTTTAATCACGGGCATGATATTTTCTTTAATATTTGGTTTTATATTCGGTCTTATATTGGGAACAACTGAAATGCCTTGGGGCTTTGGAGATTGGCCAACCGAAGAGATGAAATCACGGTGAGTAACTTAATTTAGCGCTTGTAATTAATACAATTTCGCTTCGAATGTCGAGTTCTAGGAACCTATATGTTTTTAGGGGGAACGTCAGATCTCTTTGGATGGGCGTTTTATGGGCTCTCACCTCTGGGACTGGGGTGGCTTTAGCATTGCTTCAAGGAAGTGCAGGGCCATTAATTGGTATAGCAATATCAGCTTCTTTGTTACCGCCTGTCGTAAATTGTGTAAGTTCCTAGAAATACATAATTTTTTACTTTATTTCTTTATTTTGTGCTAAATTAATTAGTTTTTGCTCAGGGATTATTTTGGGCGTTGGCGTGCATCTGGCTGCTGTATCCTGGTACAAAAATACCTCATCTGAAGGGTGAATCATTTGATGGCAATTCATCGTATCAACCGTTATACCATGATTATATTCCAATTGAATTTGCTGTAAATGGCAAGTGTATATGTATATGTATAATGTATATATATAGATAATGTATCTACTTTTGTTATTAGAAGAAGATAGATATATATTTGTAATTATCGCAAGTACCTACCTCTAGTCTAATATTTTGCAGGTATCGTAAGTTGCTGTCTAACTATAGTCAACGTTATCTGCATATTCATAACAGCCATAATATTTCTCAAAATTAAAGAAGTGGCTGCACCATACACATCGAGTCCGGATGTCAGACGATTTTGGGAACAAGACATTAAGGTTGCCAGGGAAGCAAATCGTGCTTACTTGCAGGGTGAAGAAGAAGAACGGGCTGAGTAAGATTTTTTACGCTATATTTTTTACGGTAGTAAACTACCTAAGTACCTTTATTTGCAATTGGCACAAAATATTATGCTATTCAGTATCTACCTACGTATGTATATTTTCGATAGCGATAAAAAACTGGAATAATTCGTAGCGTTCATAACTAAACTACCGCTACCCAGAGTTTGGGCTCTAAATAAACTGATGTTAAGTTTATAATTATATGTCATTGATAATGAATATTTCCAGTAAGCATACAGAAAATTATTCTTTCCATAATTCTAGATTGGTTCTCGAGGATCTTAGCCAAACTAAAGATGAAGAAATGAAAGAAAAGTTAGAAGCAGCAATACACGAAGCGTTAGACGACGACACGTATAGAAAAATAAAACGAATCAGCTACCAAAGTCACAACGCTGACGAGGTAACAATGATAAAAAGTATCTTGTCCATCGCCATTGAGATCATCTTGATATGACACGTTTTGCTACACTTCGGAAAACACATATCTGTAACTCAACACATATCTACTTGATTATTTAAATGCGAAACACCTGACCAAATAACTGTTTTTTTTTGTATCAGCCCATATACGACCCACTGCAGGGCACGGGCCTCCTCTACAATCGAGAGTACGATTGAGAGTGGCACTTTAACGGTGAAGGAAAACATCGTGAGGAAACCTGCATACCGTAGCGATTTTAAAGAATTTCTACGGTACGTAAGTCCGCCAACCCGCACTAGGCCAGCGTGGTGGACTATATGGCCTAACCACTCTCAATCGACCAAATACCTACGATTGTGTAATTTAAAACACAAACGAAATACGTATCGATATCCAAGACACGTACATTTATATTAAAATTTCAATAATTGGATTGCAAACTCAGAGGTCGCATGTTCCGTTCCTAAATACGCAATCCACATTCCCAAATCCTATCTGCCATCCATAAATGAATCGTCCTACGCAAATATGTAAAAAATGAGAATATAGAATAAAAACAAAATGAATTAGTATCTAACTAAAATTATAGTTTAATTATCAATTCACAGGTAATTAGATCTATCGGACTACAAACTGGAATGCAAGATTCGAGGCGATCCAGTAAATTATTTGCCAGTGCTCCCAAATTAGCGCAATCAAGAACAAATATTGAAGAGATTGCAGCGTTGGACAAATTATTGACGTCAGTACTACGTCTTAGAGACAAACGACGTTCTTTCCGATCCCATCGAGGCACACCAAGATCAAGTAATCTACCGGTGATAAATGAACTTAGGAACAGGCGATCTGAATCGTGGCCAGAAAGGATTTTCGAAGATTCCGTTGTACGCAACGTTATAACTAGCTTGAAAGCGAGCAAACGGAACTCCTGTGAAGAAGATCTATTTTTAACACCCAACTAATTTAATATAGCAAGGATAACATAAAACTTCCCTGCGTATAGCAAGCGTAGAAATTGTATTTAACGCGGTGGAAATACAAATAAAAATATCTTCATTACTTAGTAGGTAAAATTAATTTACATAATTCTGCTTGACAATCTGTATACTCGTACAGGTAACGTCACATCGTATCGTTAATATATAATAGCAAATTGTATGGTATAGAGGTGTAGGTACGAAGTTTGAGATTAAACAAGGGACTTATTAAAAGAAGGCACACATTCGATAGTCGATTCTCGACCCAAATATGAAATAGGTACCTTTAGTGTAAAAAAATCACATGGTATCAGTACCTACTTAACGAGATGGACGGACGACATACTAACTAAGCAGTAAGCCATTTGTTGCAAGGGCAATCTTTTGCTAATAGTGCGCTTTGGAAATCCTATTTTTATAAATATCTATACCCAAGTCACCTACATAATCCTGACCCCGCACTAAGATAAAGTTCTCTGTCATAAGTATCAGAAACTTTTTCGGTCACAAAGATTTTTCGGTCTTACAAACACCTAGACCCGAAATAAATACCTGTGAATCACACCAATACTTGTCTCCGTACGAGGATCGAAACCTCATTGGAAATCTTTATGGGATGTGTCTGCTGTAACTCCACTGTTTTCCTTTGTGTTACCGCCAGTGTGCCGCGCCAGCTACCGATTACGTCGACTATGAAGGTATAAAGGTCGTCATCGACTCGGACAATGGCGTAAGATAGGTCAAACAATTAGCACACAGCTGTAGCACACGAGTATCCACGCGTTGTAATACTTTTTGCGCGAGAATTTTAATATCCTCTTTGGATATATTTTCATGAATAACATATTGTTGTGGGATTTAATAAGTCGTGGGTTTAATAACTTTAAGCTTACTCCTCGTGTAATATTGTATAGTAGGTATCGTTTTAAATTATAAAAAAAATACATTGCGCTAAGTAAAATATTTTATTGACTTTTATGTGTGAACTTTGTAAATCTTCAACATTATTGTAAACAAAAATATTCAATATTTTATAAAATTAAAATAAATTATAATTAATATTCATTACATATACAGTTATCACAGGAAAGCTTATTGTGAAGGTAAAAATTGACTTCTAATACAGATCATATCTGTAATGTTAATACAAATTGTAAATCAGATAGTATAATGTGTAAAGATAACTCTTAATTCATTTGTAATTCACTATCCAAGTAATTGAAACTATGTGATAGCACAGCCTTCGTCAAGATTTTGTGTCAACCTTGGTCCCATTTTCTTTAACTTCAGGTGTACTCTTCAAATTTTTGTTGTGTTTAACTTGCGATGTGTATATATCATAGCCCAAAGATATTGTGTTGTCATACAACACTCTAAATCTAGTTGGTAGGAAGTAGAAGTTTATGACTTGCGCAGGAGGCCACACCATCCACTCAGCTCTATATAATGTCACAAATTTGTCCTTCACTTCTTCCTTGAAATTCTCCAATGGATTATCTTCAAATAATGCTACACTTCCAAAAAACGTCATTATCATGAGTGGTGAAAATATCACTTGGTCTAGAAGCAGTTTCTTTGCAACCATATCAAGAGTTTTTCCAATAATAAACCTGTCTAACACTTTATACCAATGGTGACATAGGACACCCACAGTAGCACCAGAGAATGCCATGTGACTAGTCCGTTTGAAATCAAATTTATCCTGTTCCTTTATGTATATTTCATAACTTTGTTCTATAAAATCTCCTAGAGATGATAAACTTACTGATATGGTAATATTTGTATAAAATAAATATTTATCACTAAATGATATTTTTACAACATTTCTAAGCCGTGACATTGATGATGAATTGCGTACATTTGAAGCTAGTTTTCTCCATGTTACTCCAAGGGCCTGCATTTTTATATCTGCAAAGAATGAAAACACTTATAGCAATTATAAGTAGTGTTCTATTTAGTCTTTTCTCTTTAAAAAAAAAAAGAAAGACAGTTGGTTTGTGAACTTTTTAATTTGTCACAATGCAAAAAGAAAAAATTAAAATCTAAGCATAGTAAACAACACACACTATACAAAAACAGCACATACACATCTATTTTGTGATACGACTTTCGCTGTGTCATCTTACTTTTTTTCATTTCTTTCAACCTTTTCGTGTTTTACATGAGAAGTGTATATATCATATCCAAGAGAAACTGTATTGTCATATGCAACTCTGTATTTTGTAGGCAAAAAATAAAAATTTATTATTTGTGCTGGTGGCCACACAACCCACTCAGCTTTGTATAGTGTCCAAAATTTATCTTTAACCTCATCAGTGAAATTCTCCCAAGGGTTTTCTTCAAATATTGCCACGGTGGCAAAAAAAGATAAAATTATTAATGGGGAACAGATAAACTGATCCAACAGCAACTTTTTGATTACCATGTCAAAAGATCTCCCAATAATTACTCTGTCAAGGATTCTGTACCAGTTGTGACAAATTACACCGGCTGTTGCACCAGATATGGCCATTTGTTGAGTGCGACCAAAATCATATTTGCTTGACTCTCCTGTATAACATTCATAAGTCTGTTCTATTAAGTCCCCAGTAGTAGATATGCCGATTGACAACAAGACATTGGTGTAAAACAGATTCTTGCGATTAAAGGCATCATCTTTAGCTTGTTTGTATGTTTTATAAGCTTTTGAAAAGAACCTTCTAATTGCCATTACCAAAGAAGCATGATTAACCTAGAACAAATTAAGTAAGACTGTTAGTATCTATTTTACACCAGCATTTTGTAGTCAGCACTAACAAATCCAACTGTTTCTCACTACGCTATTCGATATTCGAGTAAAACAACGTATTAATAATTTACACGTGTAGATTATTATTGTGTGTGTAACGACAACATGAAAGAAATACATTTAAAAAAATTAAATCTATCATTCTTCGGTGACTCAAAAAGCAATGCCCAAATATGATATCTATGATTTTAATAGGAATATTGTAAATTTTCATGGGTTACAATATGCAATAAATATTTAAAGACCATATAGTAAAACTTAATTTCCAAAAGGTTACTTACGTGAAGATGTTTTCTTAGTAATATTCAAAAGTGAATTATTAGTGGCAGTGAAAAATATACATGTACAAAATTCAAACTTCTTCAAGTTTTTATTTCGTACTTTAATACAAGAATATTATATAACATGGATTAAAATACATGTTTTTATGTTTACCTCTAACCTCAAAATTGAACTTTCCGCAAAAAATAGTGATGTATGAACATTGAACAATATGTTTACCAAAACAACAAATATATGAAATGAACATCGATTATAATGCTTTTCGTAATGGTCTAATTAATTTAAAAAAATGTAAAAACCATTATCTGAAAATTGAAAAAAAGACCTAATTATACAACTTCATAATAGAAACAAAGTTCCATAAAAATAAATTGCACACTGGGCCAAAGTTTCCCATTTGACGACATTCGACCTAATTGATCCGATCCGATCATTTGAAATTTCGATAACGCGACAATACATTCTACAAGTTTTATTATCTGTTTTCTGTGCCAGAAGCCGATGCGTGTTGTGATTTTGTTTGTGTTTTTTCGTTTTGTGTGGAATTCCTTCAAAAGTATCCATTTATGGATTTTATAAGATAAACCACGGACAGATATCTATAATTCCACCATGTCTGGTTCAAGATACTTGGCTCTTGGTAGACATGCAATGAAAGACAGGGCTACTGCTCATCTACGAGTGTATGTCGGATGGCTAACGGAGAAAGACACTGTCGACGAGGTTTATGATCATTTTATAGAACATGGGCAGATTAATGGAATAGTTATAAATAGAAACTTTGGTTTTGTACAATTCGAGCATGAGTCCAGCGCACAAGAAGCTATTGCTAAGGCGAATTGTAGAACTTTCAAAGGAAAGTATCTCACAGTGAAAACTGCACAGATAACTGATAAGAGGTTAGACAATATTGTGTATTTTAGTTATTAATTAACATAGAAGTTCTCAAACTTGGAATGCGAAATTGTAGAACCATTTACAACCACAACATACATAGCTCAGGAAAGAATTTGAGAACATTTTGGTACTTGAATACACCAGAACAGAAACAAGCATTTGTTGCCAATATTAACATCTATTTTAGTGCCGTAGATAAATTGATATGATATTAGTGGATAGCTTTACAAAATATGTGCAGGCAATACTGAATATATAATATTTCCATTAGATGTATTAACATATACTAAATAATATTGAATAATGAATGTAACTGTCAAAGCCAAAATAAAAGCCATTGAAGAGTTTTCTGCGTCACAGTACCTTATAGATTTTTTTATGTGACTTAAGATGGTGCTACTGAGCAGGACCGATTAACTAAGCTAAGTCATAAACAGTTGATACTTATTTTCCAATTAACCCTTATAGAAGCATTATAATTACTTTGCTATGTTAAACGAAAAAAAAAACATATACTAGTTAATTGTTTGTTACTGTCTGCCTGTAATATAATTTTTTGAATATTTTTTTTATAGCAGGCATGAAGGAATTGATGGAAACCCACATGTAGAACAACCAGGTCAACAGGGTCCACCGGCACCTGCACCAAATGAAGCTGTACCACCAGCCAATGAGGAATATGACGAGTCGTATGATGCATATGGAAATTACGGAAATGAGCAAAGTAAGAGACTTTAAATATTTTTATGAGGTAACAAACTGGGAATAGCTTTTCACACTTTACCAAGTATGAAACAGCAAACTATCTACCACTGTAGTTTGAGTTAAACTAAATTAATTTAACACACCTATAGTTTGATAGCTGCACATATCTCACGCTATTAATAGACTGACCAATGACGGTTTAAAACCGAAGTGAGATAAGAAAACAGATAAATTTATTGCAACTCCATCTGTCTACCAATCCCAGAAATTTTACAATATCTTATTTATTATTATTACACTGTTTTAATTAATGTATGAGTAATGAAGTATGAAAAGACGTCAATAACAAAACGATTTGCGATTACCCAACAAACAGCTCTTTCGAGTTAGGTCAGTCTATTATTAAGCGTGTGATATGCTACCCCCAAAACACACTGTGTCTGCTCCACAAATTAAGTAGAGTTATTATTATTTTATACAATTACCGAAATATTTTGTTACTATTGTTTTTAATTTTATATCCATGCTGGCCAACTCAGGAGAGAAGACAAGTGGAGGTAAGTGAGTTTGTTTAGTTATTATTATTGTTGTTTTTTGATAACATATATTCATAAACTCATGCCATTTAACCAGAAGGGGTAGGCAAAGGTACAACCATGACACCCACGTTTCGCTTCGTATTTTCTATCCTACAATGTGATAAGGGACGGGCATACCGCCATATCGAGCACAAATGCCTGACTCTCACTCAGGATTCAAAAATTAAATTCGAAATTCCTCGGTTTTGTAATTGTAACGTAGAACAACTGTGCCTCCGAGGCCTTGATAACAAATAAACCTATATACCAAAATATATATAAAAATATATTCAAATTTAGAATTGAGAACATTGTAATACCCATTGTCATATCCCACTATATCCATGAGACATTACTTAATTATATAATTATTATACAATCATCATCAATCTCATCATTTGACTGATGATGAGGATGCACTTAATAGGGCTTCCTAACCAATAAGCACAACAATCTCTCAGAAATATAATGAATTCAGCAACTTTCCTCAAACACACACTCATATTTATTTTAATGATACTTTTTTTATGCACTTAGATTACCAGGAAGACATGAGCGAAAGCAACTGGTCAGAGAATGCAGCCCGTGGTGACGAACGAGGCCGGGGTCGCGGGAGAGGGATACCGCGGGGCAGGGGCCGAGGCATGCGCGGGAGGGGAGGGTTCCGGGATCGCTCACCAGTGGGCAATAGAGGTGAGCAACTTTATACACAGCTTATGTATAAAATAATATGCTTCGTTTGAGTTACTTGTTCTTCTGGCCGCCGATAGAAGTTCTCTGTAATGTTTTAAGGCGGATAGTCGAAATGAACGGCTTTGATAATATATATAAGGCCAATGAGCAGGCAAAAAAGCTGTTTGTCTTGGGACCATCAATTGGAATATATTCCTGTTTTATTTTATGACAAGCAATATCTAGTTTCAAGAACACAATGTTTCATTTACACTTCGGGAAAGTAAAACTTGTTCCAAAAGTTTCAGGGAAAAAAAATAGTTTTTGTGTTTTGGTTGAACCACAATGTTAGAAACCTTAAAATCTACTTCTTTAATATGATGGTTAATTGAATTTTCCTTGTATAATGGTATGGACTTCATCCCACACGCTACTTTTATAAATAACCATCGCCAAAATAGCAAAAGGAATGAACGATCTTATAAAATGTTTGATGCGTTTATAGTTTTGTTGACTAGTATTAAAAGAATGTATGTATCTAGTACATACGGTGATATCTAGTGCGTCTATTTGTGTCAGGTAGTGGCGAATGGCCGGAACGCGGAGGTTATGATCGGTACGCCCAACCAATGTCCGAATATCCCAGGGCTCTGCCTGTTCCGGAGAGAAATGACTGCGAAATAATCGTTGTTTCGAAAACACTCACGTAAGTAGTTCCCGCTAGTTGTCATTACATTGATTATGTTGAAGCAGACATTAAGCGCAGTAAACACTAAACAGTATTTAGCGTAATGTTTATCATTAAAGAAAACTTGTGATAACAGCATTCCCACAACGTTAATTAGACACAATGAAATGTGTGTCTAACATTAGTTTAGTAACCCACCTGATAACAGTTTACCGAATTTATATATTTCACTAATGCTTTGAGTTGTTCAATTAAATTGTGTGCACTTGACGGCTAGATTTCGTTTTCTTATGCCAAATTAGAAACTACAATATCGTCGCAATAATTGCGGGGACAAGTGCCAATTCTTCGACATGGGATATTTTCGACGTATCATGTACTCTCTCTTGGACCAGGATCCCATGATCACATGGCACAACTACTTAGTAATATTCCAAACGATGTCATAGATTATAGAATAATTGCATTGTATGCCTCTACCTACACAGGTAGTGATTTGTCGCTCTGTTCATATATAATTATATTTTTTTATCATTGCTCTTGCAAAACATCGAAAATGTGTTACTTTCTCAAATCATTAGGCCCTCTAACTTATCTTCAATGTGGCTGCCCGGTACAGTACTATCATCGCCCTTCTGATTTGAACAGATGTCCCCACTTGCAATTTTGTTGAATTGAATATCCGTTGTGTTATGGGCTACTACATACCTGGGTACTAAACCATGCGCTCTGCCTCCCGTTTCTGATCATCAATGTTCCCAACAACACTCGTGGGCTGTGACCCCTCGGGTAATCTCTTATGACGAGCAGAGAGAGAATCCATGATGGAGTTCTTACGCCACCTAACTACAATGCGAGTCGCTGTCAACCCTAAAACGCATTCATTATCCCTTGTCTCAAGGGAAATACTGCATCCATAAGATGCCGTGCGTTCAAGAATAATTAAGCACTAGAGTTTAGTTTTGGGAGCCAGACCTTTGCCTACTATAGTAAAATGCTTTATGATTGTATTAACTATAGTCAATTTATTTTTTTAGAGAATATGCAGAATACATTGAAGGTCGACTGAAACGACTGGGCATAGTTGTGGATTTGTTGTTCCCCATGGAAGATGTTCCCATCGGCAAAGTGCTGGGCAACATAGCATCACGGGGATGCCTCTATGCTATATTAGTAATGCCACAGAACCAGGAAAACAGATCTTTAACTTTGACCATTCTACATGGATTGCCACAAGGTGAGAAATGTTGGGTACAAAAATTATATTCCATTATGGGTTTGTACAAGGAACTGTGAATCGACATGATGCGCTTTCGCATCGCAGAAAACTGCGACATGAATTGCTGCAATACGATTTTGTGCGGCAAGGCGTCTCGCTTCCACGATTGCGTACTTCTGTTATTGCTGAGATAAAGGAAAAACAAACAAAAGAAGCAGGAGTACGCGATGCAAATCAATTCGCAAGTTCTTGCGATGCGTCGTGGCACCTCGTAGATTTGTACGATGCGGCGCCGCATCACAGTTTTGTGTACAAGTATTCTCGTGATTTAACTTCGCAATTTTTTTATGCTTCTGAGCATATCGATTTTAATTGTGAATGTGACCAGTAACCATTTACAAGGCACATTTTGGTGTAGCGAACATTACTATTTGATTTTAAATATTACTGAAAACGTAATAAAATGCGTTTATGTATTTCAGAGCACCGCAATATGCCACTAGACGATGCATTGCAACTGTTATCTAGAAATTTCCAAGAGGTGAAGCGCGGCGGTCCCTCGGGAAGGGAAGCTGTGTACGCTTTGCTGGGGCAACTGGCGGACGGACGCACACTCACCGTACTACAATATGATAAAGTTATGGAGTATTTACAGGTATACTCAAGTCAATATTGCTCGTATTGTATGTTTTGTCTTCTTTGCTCAAACTGAATTCAAAAATCGTTAGAAAGTGATAAAACATTCGATAACTAAAATTGGTTTTAAAACTGTCTATGAATAAGGCAATTGGAAAGTTGTAATAGACGACCAACCATTTTGCTGCTTCTCTTTTTTAAGTGTTATGTATATTAATTTTAGGAACGCCGGGAGCAACAAGTTAAGATAGAGGTAGGTCAACCCCTGAATCCAGCAACCGCGAGTAAAACCCAGGTGGATCTTCAGCAACGCATTTTAAATATATTGAATGACAAGAAAGTGGCGCCCCCAGTGGAAGCCCCTCGGGCGCCTTCACCGCCGCCGCAGCCCACGCAGAACAAACTGCTCAATGATCCCACCGTCAGAAAAGCACTAGACACCATACTGCAGAAATTTGCGTGACCACTCCTAGTGTCATTTATAAAGATAAGTGACCAATGTTGTACGCCAAGAATAATGTGTGGGAATAAAAAAGTTTTATAAGATGTTAAAAAAACTCATTATTACATCATATCTGTTTTATTTATAAGTTCGTACATATTATAGGTGGTTCAAACAGTTATGTCCACAGAGCTAGCAGTTCATTGGTGATTTGAAATGACAAACAGTGCTATAGTTAATTTGTTACATATGTACATACACACAAAAACGTTTTTACATCAGCTAAGAACTAATATTCTCACCTAAGTAGCGAAAATAATATAATAATTTTGTTTGCCGTGGTTTACACATTCAATTATTACATTCAGCTATAACTAACATTCAAAGCTGAGAAACAATTCTCAATAATGTCTTGGAATAAAAAATACATGCAAGATTTTCACGATTTTGCTGTAGCATCATAATTTTGTATTACACCAAATATAATACCTATGAGTTATGACCTGATTACTATAATATATACACCGCCAGCGGCTTCTGAGAACATTACTATCTTATTGTGATCCAAATTCCAACTCTGATATAATTGGTATTTTTTTACGCAAAAAGAGTATGCATGTCTCAATATCTTTCGAACTAGCAATATTATTACCATGGAACTTCATATATGTGAAGATTTACTTAATATGGCATTGAATTTGCAAAGTCAAGATAAAGTCAATATTTTAATAGTTATCATTGATTAAATCTTTTCATTGAGATCAAGGCTTTATTTATACCTCTTAAAACTTTTTAAAGCATTATCTCTTTAAAAATGTAATTCTTTTTAATATCTATAGAAGTTACGAGCTATACAAGATATATAATAAACTAGTATATTAGGAATATCCACATCTTATTCTATATAAACATATCCACATACGCCCTTATTACTACAGCAACTAAATGCCACCAGACACCTATCGAACTCGATAAAGCTATCATTTGGAAGAATTTGGTGTCAATCGAGAGCTCGACAGGTGAGAGCGATATTTACAAATGATCAGTCAAATATTTTAAGCTCTGCCGACAACGTGCAGGCGAGTCTGTCCTTTAATCCTTTAAAATTCGTCACACAAGTTAGGTTGCCCTCTCTGGGGGGTCTTCTTGTTTAGAGGGGTCAAAACCTTCTTTTATGTGTCCTCCGGTACCTTTGGGGTCCAAATCCGTGGCCCAACTGAAGTGCATAAGGGCTAAATGGGAGTTGCCTAATTTATTGTGAACTTTTCCAAGCAGGTAATATACTAGTGACTCTCTCGGTGCTATGTCTTTCAAGTGTTGAAGATCAGTCAGAGCGTCTTGTGGCCTTCCCGCGCGTAATAATACTGATGCTCTGTGGAACCTGCACAATGGATTCTCAGTGTCTAAAGCGACAGCTTTTTCTAATGTGGCAAGAGCTCGATCCATTTTACCAAGGGCAGCTTGTGCTAATCCCAGCTGGCACTTCAATACACCAGAATTGGGGTGTATAGTAAGAGCCCGACGTATGTGCACCTCTGATGCTTTCCAACGCTCTTGTCGGGCGTATACAGTGGCAATGCCGAACCACGCAACATAGTTACGAGGGTCGATACTTACAGCTGTCCTAAAGCTTGAAAGCGCTTTATCTGTCTCTTCGGCCACAGCATACTCGTGGCCTAATAACGCGTGGGCATAAGCAGCAGTTGGATCTAACTGTACAGCACGTTTGAAAAACTTTAATGCAGTCTCACGCTCCTTGTGCAAGGAAAAGCAGTTTCCAGCAGCTAGCCATGCTATGGGATTTGTTCGATTTAATTCCACTAAGTCTTGAGCTAACGCTGACAACTGTGCTTCACGCTGTAGATGCCATAGGCAGGTACTATAAATATCCATTCCTTCAGTGCGATTTCTATACTGTTTCCTAATTTCCGCAAATATTTTGGCGGCGGCTTCATATTGCGCCAACTCGTAGTGACCTCGCGCAATCATCGTTTGCACCCAAGGTGAAGCTAATTGTTTTGGAGGTAATTCTTGAAATAATTTTATCGCGTTTTTACAGTCTAAGAATGCAAGAGCTTTGTATGCTTCACCTATCTCACGCATTAAATTTAATAATGCTATGCCATTGGAATTCTTTGGTGCGATATTGGGTGTTACAGTTTCTATACTTTTAGTCCTTTCATTGGTTTCTACTAAATTAGATTTTATGTTTTTAGCAGTGCGTTGTTTGTTTTTTCTAGACGGGCTCTTAGGTGCTACAATTTTTCTACTAGGAGACTTGTTATTTTCTTTAACTGAGTAACTGCTGTTATTATTACTGAATAATCTCGACGACCGCCGGGGCGCAGGGCCTGTACATCTTGGAGCGGGACTAAATACTGCACGAAATGAATTTACTAATTTTGGGATAGTTTTTTGTTCATTAGAATCTGTCAACATTGGCGTATATAATACAGGAGATTCTTCCATGGGTAACATACCAAAAGATGGTGAAAATGGGATTGGTGCTATGCCACTAAACACGCTGTGCATACGTTTTATGGGCGCTTGAGTTTCTGGCGTAATGCTTGAGGACATCGTCATAGGAGTTTTAGTTGCAACATTATTTGGTGTGACATTAGTATTGATACCAGTATTATTAGGAATGTTACTATTAACAAATGAAATATTCTCTGAATTGCTGACTAGATTCACTAATGTAGTTACACCAAATGTAAAATCACTGTTGTTTATATGGAACACTTGGTGCGGATCCACTTTCTCCCCCATATTACATAGTTGCGCGTAAGATTTCCACATGAATGGATTGAGCGATAGTGCCTTTTTGTGAGCATCACCTGCTTTATTTCTTCTGTCTGTAGTTGTATATATCTTAGCAAGAAGCTGTAAAGCATACGGAGCTTGTTCACCGAATTCTGAAGCAATAATGTCGAGATTTGTACCTCCAAGTGCATTTTCGGCTTCTTTGTATCTGAAAATAAAAGAAATAGTCTGTTCATGGGGATATACTAATACAAAATAGCGGCTATTGAAAATAATAAAATACATATTTCATGTCAATACGAATATGTCACATTATCCCAGGAAAGGGTCACATCAAGTTTTCATTAACTTTTTGAAATAATTAAATAAACCGAACAGACAAACAAATTTCTGACCCCACACCAAGATAAGAATCTTGTGTTATGGGTATGAGAATCTATGAGACATGTTTTGGTAAAAAATTGTGATATTAAAGTTACATTGATGTTGAGTGGGTCACTATACAACAAGCAATGTGGTTGTTACAAGAAGTTGTTTAGTGTGGATTTAATAAAAAATAAGGGACGGATACCAGAAATTCTGAGCCCGATAAGGCACTCCCTGATTTTCGATTTACGAACAAGCAGGTCACCTGATGGTAAGTTATCACTGCTGCCCATCAACATCCACAACGTTTGGATCATGGATGTGTTGCCAGCCCATCAGATTGGGAGGGGAGCGGAAAGGAAAAAGATGGAAAGAGGAAAGGAGTATTGTGCGTCCAGCAGTCTCACTCACTGAATGAAACACGACAGCATAGCTGTCGCTTCACTTTGGTTTTCTGTGAGACAGTGGTACCACCCCAGATGAGCCTGCCCATTCATTCTCGGTCATGGCTGACAACAGAGTGGCTCTACCACTTTTAGCTATACTACTGTGTTATGCATTTTTATTTACAATACATCCAGTCGATTGAATTGAATTTTAGGTCAGTTATTGATTAAGTACATACTATATGCCCATATATTCGCCCAGTATTATTTTAATGTCTTAGTGGGAAAGAAACAGCAGCATTACACTGGTTCAATATATATTATACAAAAAAACTTAACATGTTACAGAACTGGTAAATTTAAGATATAATACCTATTTTATTTCCATTTTCCAGTACATCAAAGATGCTACAAAGTAATGACATAACTTACATTATAAAAAAAATGTACCAAAAAAAAACATTACTCATAATGGAACTATTCAAATGTATAAGACAATTAGTTATTGGCGAAGCTGTGACTACAATGAATTAAAAAGCTTGACTGCAGCTACACCTTATTATTACAAACATATCATGAGTGTGGTAGACACAGTCAGTTTACACATTTCTATCAGTCAAGTTGACCAATGTACCCAATAATAATTTTAATGTATATTATTATAAAAAGGAGAAGCAAATATTCGTAAAAACATGGTTTCAGATCAGTATATATAAATAGTAAGTGTGTTGCACCCTAGCAAAGCTGGGCTTGGCTGCTGATCAGCTAATAAAGAAGAGACTAAAATATGTTTACAATTGGAATGAGTTGTTTTATTACTTACAGCTTCAAGTCGATCGAACATTTCGCTAGAAGGAATCGAGCCTGTGGCAGGCTTAAGGGCATCTGTTTTAGCAAATGGTGTGCTTCATTTACTCTTCCAGCTCTATAGTAACAAGTTCCCAACAAAAAAGCCGTCTCCTCTGACGTCACTGAAATAAGTCAATAAATTTAATCGTCCGTGTTAATTCATAAAGCTATTTAATACATAATATTAAATATTGTTCAATAAATGTTTCGTAAAAATCGATAATTAACAAAATGAGGTTGTTAAAATAGTATTCTGTAAACATTGATATAATTTTTGCTAAATTTACCTTCAGCATGCAATCTTTCTGCCAAGAATATAGCATTATCAAACTCGTAATTATTGAGGCAATCCCAAACAATAACCTGTGGACAAATTAAATAAAAAATTAATAACGTCCCTAGAGCTGCGTTTGACAGTTCACTGAAAATTATTTTGCACTTTACCTGTATAGGCTCTTGGACAATCATTTTAATGTTGCTTATATGTTATTCCAATGAAATAAATATTAAGAAGTAATCCACATCGCCAACTACAAATTACACATTCACAAAATAAATTAGAACGTATCTCTTACGACGGACATTTTTAGTTTGTTGATTGTCTATGATGATATTTTTTACCATTAGGTTGCCATGCCAAAAAAAAGTTTTTAGTAGAAGTGAGTTGCCGTATTTCAGCTAATTGAGGCAACTTTACCATATTTTTTTAGCATTTCAAATTAATGTATAATAACATTATTTTAACTAACCGTTTTCAAAACTTTTTATAAAAGGTCGATGTGGACATCTTTGCGAAAGAAAAGCGTTTAATAGTAAACTTTCCGTGGTTGAACAGATAGAGAGAGAGAAAGAGAGTAACAAAATAGCAATGCATTATATTTTAATTTTTAAGTTTGTATGGCACCGGGCTTAATTTGGACGGGTGTATCAATTTCACATGAGTTTCGATTTTCCACCTAAAATACTCATTATTATCATACATATGTTTATGGGATAATATATCTTTGAGAAACTAAAATATAAAATAAAACAAGAATATTTTATTAGTAAATTTTTCAAATAAATCAATATTTCGAAAACATAACTTATATTTTCAGAGACTTTAAAATGTGACAACCCTAATAGTAAGTAAGTTGCACAATATGCAATTACGGTTACTTTACCTAACTCCAGGCAACTTTACTAACGATGATTACAAATAATAGTAATACAACATATTAATAAGTTCATGGTATTGCGGCGATGTATTATATAATAGATAAATAAAAAGCCATTACACAGTAATTATATAGCCATCACCAGCTGATGGAACAGTTCTCCTCAATACAATAAAAGTTAATTGTGTTTTATATAAATCCCGTTAAGAGTAAAAAATATTTAAATAGTTGACAACAAAAAATAGATAATATTTTAATTATCTTCATAAAATGTATGCTAGAAATTATACGCAAATATTATAATTATGAATCTTATGAGCAGAATGATGAGTAACTATAATATATTTATTGGTGAATGCTGTGTATTTATTGACTTTATGTGGTTTTGGTAAATAATTAGTGTTATGAATGGATAAAACTATTATGTTTTCTCTATTACTGCCTTGGTGTCTTGTGTAGTAAAATAAAAACCATAGACAATGAACACATATGTAGAGACGTCAATTTTCTTCAGGAACCAAAGTAGATAATAGTAGCTTTTTATGTGCTCGAAAGTTATCTACACGAAACACACGAATTTGCGAACAGTAGGTTTGTAATTACGATGGGAAAGCAGTTAGAGTGAAACTGTTGTTTGCGACTATAGTTTTTATTGTGTTTGTTACAGTGCGTTTGTTTTCATTGCGTAGTGAAAAACGATTGCACGAACATTGATGTGAAGAAAACTACGTGATTGTGTGTACAATATGCGCAGAGTGTTGATTACGAATGACATCTGTTAACAAAAGGAAAACAGTGACATAGAAGATATTCACTTTAAGATATCAGGTAATTACATATAATACATATTACACGGTGGTATTGCATCAATAAATATTGTTACTTTGTAATGGAAGCAAGTTTTGTGCGTCACGACATCGTATCGCCCTTCACTATCGATATAAACCAAACAAGAAAATGTCAAGACATGACCTCCAATTTATTTACCAGATCCTATTTCTCATTTTTATATCAGTCTATCGACACACATATGCGTTTCCATTAATTGGTGCGTTTTACATTCTCTGGCGTTGTTTGCGTCCCATTTGGCATGTAGGCAAGACGATATGGTGATTGAACAACATGACCACCAGTTACAGGGAAAGATAATATGAAAATTATTCATTCAAAACATGTGCTTGTATTTAGATTTTAATCATGATTAAGTCGCAAAGTTCCCTATACATAAACATACACATTCTAAATCAAATGTATGATGATGTGTTCAATTGTAGCCCCATAAAGCTATTTACTGCAGAGTTCCCATGAATTGGTTTTCATCTGAATTCTTAGAACTGCATATATTATGTGAATTATCAATGTAAGCTGTATACATTTACATTGTATTTTCATTTATATTTAAAAAAAATAAATATTTATATCTGTGATAATTCAAGGTCTCAATATAAATGTTTGACAATAATTGTTTGCATTAGGCAGTATGTCATATCATTTTCAGAGTTTTTTTTTAAAGGCTTTAATATAAGGAAAACAAACTCTTTATAACTACTTAAACTGAAGGCATAGAATACCTTTAGAAGCCCCCTTAATCTGGTTTTTTAACCTACTTTTATTTGCACTGTCCATTATAACTGTTGCTCTGCTTGTAAAGAAACAACAGCATACTATTGTTTTTTTCCTCATTACCATATTATGATGTATTGTTTTGAAATTGTGTAAGGTCAAAACAAGTGAGCCAGTGAACTTGGGTTGCTATAATACACATCTTGTTGCAACACATAGATTTTCCTTTACTACTACCTTTAGTAAAGTAGCAAAAGCAAAAAATGTATTGAAAACTGTGTAATTATACATTTTCATTAAAAAATGCATAAGATAATGCAATTGTTATAATGATATAGAGATTCTCACTATATATTTTAATATGGTAATACTAGTACAAAACAAGACTGGGTTTGAAAGTAAATACTTAGTTAATTCATTGGATAAACCAACATTATGATAATTGGAGCTATTTTATGGGAAAGTATAGCAATTTGTTGTAATGATGATAGAAGGGAAATAATAATGATTGCTTAAAATACCTATATCCAATTAGTCATCAAATAATCTTATCACTCCATTTGAATTAACTATTCATGTATTAGATAAGGCATATGCTTTCTTAAATACAATATAAAAAAGGAATATTTCGATTATTAATTGTTGCAACATTGCACTACAGATATAATAAGAAAGTGTACATGCTTTGACTATGATGTGTTCTTTAGGAATAAAATGAAATTAAAAATCTTGTTATATCAGATCAGTTAGGTGTAATTTAAGAGGATCTAACATAGAAATGCATAGTTTAATGGTTGCATATTCAAAGGTGTGAAATAAAATACTTAGTTAATGGATGATGAGTAGAAAATAATATCAATAGTAGTAGTAATCAATAGTAGTTTCGTAGTGATTAACAAAAAAATATATATATCATATGTTTTCATAAACATTTGGAACCTTTTTTAAAACAGTATTTTTCTACATTCAGGTACATAGATATAGTTCATGACCAAATAGGGTGCAGCTATAAGTAATATTGTTAATTAAAAAGTAGTCAAAATTGTGAGTAAGAATCTTTTGAAATTAAATTTAGACATACTTAATACCATTATCTTAAATAAATGAATGTCATTTACATTTTCTTACATCTATCTTTTTCAATGGTATTCCTGTTTTACCATTGTTTGTATAAATCAGCATTCACCCTGTTATTGTTGTACATTAATTGTTTTGCAGGTTCTAGCAAGCATGTGTCAATAAACAATGTGATAGTTTGTAAACATCATTAGTTTGATCTCAACAATGTTTATTGATTTCTTTTACTGTTAGTATATAAATTACGAGGTTTTCTTGCAGCAATGCAGGCATAGGTGTTGTTAATCAATTTAAATTGTTGGTCAACAAAGAAATAATTTATACTTTTATTGAATGAAAGGTATACCATGCCATATTTTGTATGTAAAAATGTAATCAGGATTGGATAAATAGAAAAGGCATGAAAACAAAACAAACAAACAAACTGGCACTTGCATTTATAATATTAGGAACAAAACTAAAAATATCTATCAATATTCTTGTGTGCTTGTAAAATCATTGGTTCCATAATATACTTTTTATCAAAGTTACATATACCCCTTATGTAGAATTGTAATTTTTTTTAGGCCCTTGGTTACTGTACATCGCAATATGCAGATAAAACTTGAAAGTTAATAACAAAATGTCATGTATTAGAAATGGTGCCACAATCTAGGTTATTGTTTACTGGCCTCAATTCAAAGACAACAAGCTGGAATAATAATGGAAAGTATCATTAGGGCCTTCTTGTTAATTACATTCTATCTTTTTGGAATTGTTTTACCAATTAGTATTTTATTTAATTAATATCTTGCTATACCAAGTGTGACCACCAACATGTTTATGGTGGTCGCAGGCTGAAATTCTAGAGCACACTCTGAGTTTTCAGAGTCATGTGTGTCAATTGTTAATCACCACACAATATAACGGTGCAGAGAAATCGTGAAGAAACCTGCACACCATAGCGATTTGTTATTAATTCTGTTCCAGGACTACCTATGCCAATACTTATGCAAGGCAAAGGCCTTCCTTTCATTCTTCAACCCCTCTCTATCTAAAGTATTCTTCTGCCAGTTGTTGTCAAAATGATTTAGGTCAGTGGTACCCAATTATTTTTTTCTACATACCCCTTAACAAGTACTCGATGTCACATACCCCATAAGCCACGAACTATACGCCAACGGACAGTGGAGAAAAATACAACAAAATCATATAGATTTCAACATAGTACGAAGTATTTTATGTGCGACGCTGGCCCGTCATTACCGTTTAACTATTTGCTGACATCTAATTGGTGGCCATTATAGCAGGAAGGATAAATAATAAAAAATATATCTAGATTCTATATAGAAAGATTTGCGTCTATATAATAATTACTTACTGATTATGATTAAGTTATGATTAACTATTAATAGATAATACGAGTATAATCTAGTATCTAAAACATTTACTGGTTTAATTATTTTAGAGTGTTAAACAAATGATTTCTGTGTGTACCTCTTCATGTAACTTCACATACCCTCAGGGTTATGCGTACCACTAATTTGGAAACACTGATCTAGGTCATCCCTCCACCTCCTGCCCAGTCTTCCACATGGTCTTTCCAGGTTTTGTAGAGTACATTGGCAGTAGTTCTGGGCTCTGGCCCACAATGACATACAACAGACATGATAGTCCCGGTGTAGACAATGCTTATGCTTTTAAATATTTTATTTGAATGTTTCTTTGTTATTAAAATCCTGTGTCCTTAGTTAAATATTGTTAATGCATTTCCATTATCACCAATCATTAAATGTAATTCCTAATGACTGTATTGATGATAAGTAGGTAGTGAAAAAATATTTTGTTGTCATTCTATATGTGGCAATAACATATACTGTATTAAACAGCTGTTTACATTCGCATTATCATTACTGTTATATTTTAACAACAAATTCTTTGAAGAAAGATGAGCATTGTGTTTTATATAGGAGCAGTAGTTGTCTGTTATAGTCTGGGTAAAATTTCGTAAGTAACACTCGAGGTCACTTTCGTAATTGAGATTAAGCGTCAAATCTCATTTTAATAATAAAATTTCGTTGACTCTATAAATGAAATAATATAAACCTATTTATTACTGTTATGTAAAGGACTTCATAATATTTTTATAGGTAAATAATGTTAGTAGCTGTGGCTGTAAAATTTTGGAACTAAGATTCAATTTATATTTATTTTTTAACATTGTATGTTTTCAAACTGATGAACAAATAAGGCAGTATTATTACGGTCCCTCTATTGTAGTACTCTGATCATTGCAATGTAGCATAGTATCAAGACCATGCCATCAAACTATCAAGCAAAAGTGTTCCTTGTTAAATGACTATGGCGATACACAGACCAGTCTTTTGTAGAAGGCGGGTCTATGTTCAGTAGCGTACTTTCTGTATCTGAAGACAGAGAGAGAGAGAACACAGCGACTAATGCGGATATGAGACAGATATCTTTACAGATTGTTTTGTTGCAGGATGAGTTCAACAGAGACGATCAACGTTACGGCTCAGCCGATGTCGGACATAGTCCACAACATCCTGAAGCCGCTCCAGGAGCCAATGTTCCTGCAGACGCGTACAGCTCAGGTCATAGCCGGGATATTCGTGTGGGCCGCTCTGTTTATCACTTGCCAACAGGTAATTTATTATTTGTATTATTTTATTGTTTATGCTGAGAATTGTGAGGTCACGGGTTCAATACTAGTTCGGTAATTCATTTTGTGAGGGTTTTCGTTTTAAAACATAATATGTGAATTGCCTGGGGACGAAAATTGTACGGCATTGCGATAGGGTCGTCTTTTATTTTGTTTTCCGAAACGAATAAGCTCGGCGAATTGTTGATGGCACTAGTTGCACCTCTAGGCCTCTACCTACCCTTTCTATGATACAGATATGAGCGTATCGGTGAATACTTTTATTTTATCCACATATTAATAATGTTGAATGATTGTGCCTCAATTTATACTAGCATATTTTTGCATGGTTTGTTTAGTACCATTACAGTTGAAAAAAAAATGTAATTACATTTAATGTTTATTACCCAGTTCTTTAAGTAAAGCAGCAATACTTCTTTATACTGTAAACTTCAGTGAGGGTAAAGATATCGATCGTAATCCGCAACATATCGTTTAATATGCACATTGAACCACCTCGTTCATACTTACTTAGTCATATAGATTTGATAATACTAGCTAGTTGTCTTCTTTCATATCATAATCTTGAAACATTATTATGGCTAAACAGAATACAAAATTGATATCACACATTCTGTGCGGTATCATCGGTACACGCTCGATACGTCACATAAGTCAGTTATTTTACGAACATTTTATGACTTCATTTCCGGATACATAATTTTATGAATCGAGGTTTGAACTTGACTTGGAATTAAGCAATACGATTTTATTGCGATGATTGGTGAAACGAGCACGCCATTCGCCTGATGGTAAGCGATATAACCGTTCATGGAATTGGACAGTAGCAAAACCAAACAACACTATGAATTACAAGGCAATGCTTGGAATTAAAATGTTAAGTCTTATTATGTCCAGTAGTTACTCTGGCTACAATGTCCTTTAAACTGGAACACAACGGTGCATGTACACTGCTGTTTGGCGGGAGAAATAGACGTTGCGGTCGTATCTAGTACCTACCGAGGCGGTCTCTCACATATGAGAGACGTACCACCAGTAAAACAGTAACTAAAAATAATAGTTTAATTGCATTTATTTAGTCTACATATTTAAAATATCATAATGATTTTAATTATTTTTCTTTATACTCAAGACTACTTGTACTCAAGACTATTAAGGTGGTCAGCTCAAAATGCCTTATTTCCGATATCCCGCAATCTCATATTCATACGACAAAATTCTTTGTTATGATATAACGAAAACTAGGTCCAAGAGCAAGCAAATAAATTCCTCAATTTCCCTGCGGTATTCAATTTCACTGTGCAATAAATGTAAAATGTAGTTCAAGAGTGATTGCTGCGTTTCTAATTCTCATTCAGCAAAACAAATGAAAGACAACTTCATTCAAACATAAGCGAAGTGTAGGAAATCGCATTATGTCTACACATGCGTGCAAAAAAATCGATCCATCCCGTACTTTCCTTTTTCAAGGGCGATAAATCGGGAAGTTAGGTGTATAATTAAAAGGTGGCAATACTGCGTGACAGAAAAAAAACTTTAGTTAGTTGACTTATTACGAAACATCAAAAGCTATTTTGAATAGTTTTTGGGATTAACGAGATCGGAATACATGTGCCTGACTGACCGCGTCGGTGGCGTAGTCGTACTACGGTACGATTACAAAGCTGAGGTCTCGGGTTCGAATCCCGGGTCAGGCAAAGTGGTATTGGATGTTTCTATTCATTATAAGCTCGGAGTCAAGAATTTATGCCCGATATGGCGATAGGCTCGCCCCTTATCACGTCGTCGGACGGAACACACAAGGCGAAACGTGGGTGTCCTGGTTGCACCTCTGCCTACCGCTTCTGGGATAAAGGCGTGATGTTTATGTATGGAATACATATAAACAAGTGGTGTGGGCCGATTATTTTGCTCAAAAGTATTACACGCTAACAAGTGTGATAACTTTAATAGACTGTGGTGAACTATGTACGACTGATGATGACAGATATAGACACGTTCACGCCTGTATCCCTGCGGTGGTTGGCAGAAGGAATTGTAACTGAAGGTTTCATAGAGGATGAGCTTATCAACATACCAGGCACAAACTCGAGCCCCGGGTACCTCATATGAGATTTCTCAATCCGAAACACACCAAATAGAATGCACGACCTCATCGATGGAGTGGCGTCGAATCCAAGACTTGACACTTCACAGTCCATTCACGCTCATACACACCAGAACAAAATGGCGACCAATTAGCAAAGTATATTACAAACTACAAACCAAAATGGTTATGACGTAACACTTCATTAGTCGCTATCTTAGTTATTCCTAAACCACGATTCATGGAAATATACCACCGGTTTTCCCTTGAGGATGATTTATTAATTACCACTTTTATTAATATCGACGTGGGTTTGAAAACGCTAAACGCCCTATTAACCTCTTAGATCCTCTTTGTCTCGACAACTTTCATCTGATCTTTTGATTGGATAATGTAGTATTTTTAGAGCAATGTTCTGCAGAACAATTCAATTTGAAAAGGTGTTTTAATGTTTGTTTGCACGATGTGAGTCATTTCGATGACATCAGTCCATGTTGCCAGTCGAATGTTGCAAAGTGGATAATCTGACCGTATACACGTATGTCAGTCAACGACTCTTTTTAGGGGCAGTCATTTATTAGCGATTTCAAGTAATTTTATTTATTTGCTACACGTTATTTATAAGTATCGAAGCCGCAGAGGCGTGACCGGCTTCATTTTCCGCGTGCGTATCAACTATCACGTTATGATTTGGTATTATAAAACTCAATTTTTTTTTATCGTTGGCATATCTTTGTTTAGAAATCCCCTTGAAAATCCCCTTTTCTATAGAGAAATTATAAAAATTAAGGTTTCTTGACAATCACTTATTGCTCATGTTATAGTCAGCATTTGAATTCTCTTGATGATAATTCCCGTGTCCATGTAATTTCGTATCACTGTTTTTATTAAATATAACAATACAACTGCTTCCTTTATTCATCTGAATTCGCCAATATCTTAAACGACGATCAAGATATATAAAACTTAGTTTTTTCCGCCATTTGTATGTATTCCACCGTTTAGATATACATTTATATAACTTAGAAAATAATCTACATCTTTGAGACAATAATTTACATATTATATGTGAATTTTAAGTTATAATTGCATATAATTTAGATGTAACAACTCTGTGAGAAAGGATGAACGAACAATCGGTTTGACGGAAGACATAGAGCGCAGACACAACATGAGGTTTCCATTGAAATTATCGCATACGGAAATGTAAAAACCGCAAATGATACGCTAAAAGATTTACTGAGTAACGATTATCAGCCGAAGCTCTTTTAAGTATAATTTAAATAATTAGGTCCGAACGCCCTTTCCTTTCATACGTATACTTGTAAGAACATTTCAATCGCGGTTTCGGCAGCCGCGGTGTTTCTGCGGAACGGGTTTAATATTGGGTTTCATCATCGTGACATAATCACGCAAAGATCTACAATTTACAAACGAATTGAAGGAACTGCGTGAGGTGTATTTAAACTAGGAAGTTGCTGTAGTTCTTTAACAATATTTTAATCATGCGACTACGGTATCTATAATACACATCGAAGATTATTTAATATTCTTTGTAGTCTCGTCCGAATTGCTCTACTTGTAGCCGTAAATGGTGTTACGTTATATATTAATGTTTTTATATTCCTCGTGACCTTGCTCGCTTGCGGACTTTTTGTAGTTTTACCTGTTTCTTCATATACAAGTAGCGGACACATTTTGAATAATTCCGTCTAGAATTTTCGGTGCCACAGAGATGTCACAGTTACCTTTCCAAATATACATCGATTTTATTCTAAATTTATGCCTATACAATGAACTACATATAAACCAGTTGGTTCTATTAAAGATACGGCCTATAATCACTCAATAAGCGCATCAATTAAGTAATTGAATTGAAGGACATTAACATGTGGTATCGATTAAAATACCAAGACTGACGGTTTTACGTCAATAATGTTAGAGTCTATTACAGAAAGTGGATTATTTTTATCTAGTTTTAGCATTATTGCGGTCAAATATGACGCGATGTCGCCTATAGATCATGTTTCATCTAAAAGATTTGATGTAGTTATTAGGAAGAACAAAAAATAGGAATGTTTCTTTACGCAGCTCATGAGCGGCCTCCGCAGAGATAACTTACAATACAACATAATCCGTTATGGCTCTAACGTGACGAACCTGATGCTATGTTCTACGCAAGTTAAACTTTCTAATGACGTGCAAATTTCTTTTATGATTCGGTTCAAAATGATAGTGTATCGCACAATATACAGAACAATAAAATTACTCTCACTTAGTTTGAATCGGCTTCTATAGCAATTCCAACCTTGAACATTTTAGCTTAGATTTTTTATAAGTTGAGAAGAGAATTTGATTCACATGCCATTTATGAGTCATAAGTTTTGGATGTCATAAGCTATGACATACAACTTTTGAAATCGGCATGATTCTTTATTATGAACATTATGTGCATCGAAAATGTATGCCAAGATATTAATATTTGTTACTTTCCGTCAGAACAAAGTTGTTGAACAAAAACCACTTTTCAATTACTTAAGCATTCTTCTATTTAAAATTGGAACAATAGGTATTTTGCCGAATAAATGTTTCTTTTTACTTTATATGACGAAAGTGAGTATCAAATTGTGATTTGTGTTTGTATGGCTATTACTCAAGTTTTGTTGTACTTTATTCAGTTAAATCAGGCCTTATTTCCTCTTTAAGTGATTTCAATGCTTCTACTACATCGCTACTTCTATCTACACCGCTATTAAATATCAAAGTGGTGGACGTACTATTTCTATCGGTACATATGTAGGTACATGTGGCTTTGTGCTCGAGCACTCAGAGCAAATGTATTGGCAACCGCATCTCGGCTCGCTTCGTCTTAATTTATATCGAAGTGAATATTACCGGTCAGTGTTTAGTCTGGAACATCTTATTCTGCGTGTTCATCATGTTATTTATAAATATGCATCTGGGGTATTACGTCGGTTCTTGTTAGTGAGGTGTATGCGGGGCTGGGGCGATAGTAATTCTTTTGTGCTATTATCAGTAAGTTATTACCGCCTTTACGGGCAGGCTTTGCACCGTTATGTGTTTAGCCACTGATAAGGCGTTATTGCTTTACAAGTAACTATGGTGGTTTTTTCATGGGCTTCCGAATCTATTTGTAAGTTGTATGACCCATTGGGGTTTTGGGTTACCAATTAAATTTTATTAAATGGCTAGATCCAACGTAACATTAGTGTATATTGAGTCGTATGTCCTATGTAATAGAACGTCTTTTTGGGTATACAACGCAACAAAGAGTTTTATTTCCCTGAGGTAAATGTTGTAATATAACAACTGGCAGTTAACTATATAAAGCTTTGTCACGTTAATGAATAAAGCGTGTTAATTACAATGATACAAATCAATGATATTTTTTTAGATAGTTCCTTCATTCTTTCATCAATCTTTCGTAACTGTGAAGTTTGTATTTAATTATAGGCTGCTCAATAATGTAATTTCTAGGATTATTGTAACGTAATTTTGTTCACAAACACATTGTTGTAAACCTTACCTTACACTCACTCAACACTCGTTTTTCACGAAATGTGTCGCAGATTGCCGTAAAATCAGTGGAACAAATCCACCAGCGATGGTTAGTTTGTCGTTAACTTGTATTTTGTGTTCGCCACGCCTCACGCTGACCTAATATTTATTTTTACTTTGCATTTGCTCGAGGGAACTTTTTCTTGATATTGCCTGAATAAGTGTATTTTGAAACGAAACCCTACGCAACGCACTTGAATTTCTTGCCCATTAGCAAAATATTCAATATATATGCAATAAGTGTAATGAATTTATAACGTCAGCAAATGTTGAAAACGTGTTTTTGAGAAAATTCTAGACCAAATATCAAACAGCTTCATCGAGACAAATTGGGTTTCGATAGGAGCGAATAAATTTAAATTTAAGGTCACGTCTGCTATTAAGCACAAATTTTATTAAAACTTCCTCACCGCTACTGCTAAAAATATCTTGTAAAAGTTTTAATCAGAAGGTAAATCGTATTTTCAACATGACCAAATCGCACTTGAATTGTCACGTTCATTAATGTTTATTGTTGAAGACGGAGCACGCTGTGTACACACCGCCCGGGCGAAACAATAAAGAGTAATTGTATTTTAACACGTCTACAATATATTGAATGCGATCTAGTTATTGAAGAAATAGAAAAACAAGAAAACATTCGTGTTGTTATTTAACACCGTTGCGCCACGGTCAATTTAAGTATCTTCTCTCGAAGCTAATGATTTGATTTAGTTGCAAATGAGGAGAGTGTCTGCGACGTCGCTACTATGGAATCATAGTCACGGCTGTTCTCTTGCTTAATATTTATTAACTCTCTTTGCAGCTGGCTTATAACTCAAAGAGCTCATCTTTCCATAATAAAGGCGAGTTAATTATACGGTTCAAGCGAATTAGCTAAATTGATCCCAAGAATAATCTGTTGTGATACCTTTTTTTAATTAAAATGTATAATTTCCAACTAGAATGCGTAATTTGCATTTGAATAAAAACGTGGGAATATTTAATATATCTATTAATAAACTAGACACATCGGTTAGGTTATAGTAGCTGTATTTAATTTGTGTTAAATATACGATATTGCTCGCATTCCGATTGCGAACGCCCATCAATTCCTTTCAATTTAGCTAAGTTTAGCCAATCGTGAATATTGGTAAATTATTATGAAACGTAACCACGGAGAGCACGAATC
This sequence comes from Theretra japonica, assembly GCA_033459515.1. Classification (NCBI taxonomy): domain Eukaryota; kingdom Metazoa; phylum Arthropoda; class Insecta; order Lepidoptera; family Sphingidae; genus Theretra; species Theretra japonica. Next base: position 5,059,229 of record CM065937.1, read on the forward strand.
TAGAGCAGATGCTATTGTTGTATTTGTCAAAGGAATTATAGCCGGTTGGAATGATTTTGCTATAATTCATATTGTTGCTATAGATTTCTTTTGTTCTATCTCCATTTACGTGCCTTCGGCTAAACACGATTTTACAGACACACAGAAAGATTTTAATGATAATTAAATACATCCAACAATCACACATGCAGTTCTAACCACCTATTTACATAGAAGTTTTGTATTCCGGTGTCAAAGTTACAAGATACTTCTGGTATTACCTGGACTAGACGTAAATATATGTAGATCATGAGAATTTTATCTCGATGAGGGCGTCGAATCCACAGCCGGTCGCTTCACAGCCGGTGTCTTGAATTATCTGTACAAAAAAGGTTGTGAAACATTTGTGTTGTGATTCTATCGTCTGCTCGTTTGGCCTTAATATATGGAATAAGTATCCTTGTTCATGACATGCACACGTGCCATCTAAACTGATGAAGCGATGCGATTTAGAAAATATTGTCCGAAATATTAAATGTTATGATTGTCTTGGAGGACTGATAAACGTCACAAGAAAGATAACGTAGCGAGTGCCGGAACGTAAAATGTGTGAATAGATGTATAACGGGAAAGTGAAATCGAGACGATAACGCACGACGTAATCAGCGGGGTATTCACACAAACCGTATGAGACATACAACTTGGTCTCTTCATCTTAATATGTATGATACGAGAATTATTCCTAAATAATTAAAAAAAACAGCAGCAAGTTTTGCAACAAATGTTAACGTGCCTGTATAGTTTTGCAACAAATAGTGCGCGACAGGTCGAGATGGCAGTTGGGGTATGAGGTGACACGCTGGGAAGGGGTCGCCCCGCACACCCGCACATCGCCCGCGACGTCCTAGTCGTTTTCGACCCCGCTCACTTTGTTCTGCGTATTATATTGTTGTGTATTGAAATGACTGCGGTGGCTTTTAAAGGTAAAGAAAAAAAATATTCTCATTCTTACGATTCTATTACAATCGTACAGTCCCCTAATAATAGTTTTTCTCATATATTTTCCATGTACAGACCGATGTCTGCACATGCAGCAACTGCACTGATCGATATCAGTTACAAATTGTAGATACAATATTTTGTCACATTGCATATAATAAACTTAACTTTATTATTATTCTTCTTATGTCATTGCGTTGCAAAAAAATATCGATGTAAACTACTTGGAACGTGATACTACATCACTAGAAAATTGCCATGCCGACCTGTCGCGTACAGTACAGGTCAAATTATTTTTCGATGCAGGTTATGATTATATTAATACGATGGTTGTCATCTGCTCAGATATGTCTATCATTAACATGCTTACAATTATCATTTATGCACATTGTACATGTTACTTTTTTATCTGAAGGAGTGTCTACGGTTGGGTAACATTCCAATATAATTTACCAAGACGTCGCATGTCAATATTTCCTTGGGCATTAAGATCAGTAATCTTACTTCGTAGAATTCAACTTGAAATGGTTGTAGTTGTAAGCATTTTATCTTCTATATTTTGAATGTTATCTTGTTTATTTGGGTTGATGTCAGGTCTATGTTTGGTCGATAAATAATAAACTGAATCGCTCGTCTGTTACGTCGATTCCACGTAAGAGATAGAGAAGACACCATGATTTTAGTATAAACAATGCATGGATCTTTATTAAAAAAACTAGGATTTTTTTGGCTATGTTAAGAACGACGATAAATCAATTTACTGTTCATTGCAGATTTACCAGCACCTCCGCTGGTACACGAACCCCTCGGAGCAGCGTTGGATAGTGCGCATCTTGTTCATCGTACCGATATACGGCTGCTACAGCTGGATATCGTTGCTTTTCTTCAACGCCGACTCGTACTATGTCTACTTCTTCACCGTCAGGGATTGTTATGAAGGTACTGATCGCTTTTATTATTTAAATAATTTCATACTTCTTCGTCAACTGATTATATTTTTCTACACCCATATACGACACAATCAACAAATAATTTAAAAATTATAACGAGACTTGATCGTAAAGATAATTTTTAATTGCCCTAATAAGTTTTAATTGTTTTATAATTGGCTTGACTTTAAACGTTTCTTTTTTAGTGTTTCATAAACAATTAATTTACCTAATCCGCGTTGCCAAATAAACCGTTGATTGATTAGCGCAATAATAGATCTGTTTTACTTAAGTTACCGTATTATTTGCTACCGACGATCAATTAATATTTCATAGTACTTTGTCGATGTTTGCTGTCTCGTACATTTCCAATTGTCTGCTTATATTTATATAGGTCGTTAATTTTCCAACTATTAAATATGTTATCGACCAAGCGAAATGTTTGTGCGACGTGCATGAAATCTTGTTTACTCGATCCCACTTAACTCCGGATAAAGGCTGATGGAAGAAGTAAATATTTAGCTGTGTCCCTCCACACTTTGCGGTCGATTCGTAGATAAACCATACACGCACAGAATTGTCTGTCGTATGTCTCTCGGAGCTGATACCTGATTTCATCGCATAGGGTTTCGAGCATCAATTGTCGTTTTGATTTTATTATAATGGTTTTGATTATAAGCCAGCCAGAAATTCGCCAGTCATATTTGTGCGAATCCCTAACGTTCATCAGAAATTTTGCAGAATAGTCAAAATAAAATGACATGCCAGTAAATTTTAGGCAGATCTGTCAGTCAAATTTGCTTATTAAGCTATAGATCAAATCTTCACGCGTTCTCAGATCGCAACAGTGATCTGCAACACATCCGTACCTTCGTCTAATTGAATTAAGCTGAGTCTTGATTACGTAATTCGTACTTGATAAGCCAGCAACGCAACATACTATACTACATGTTTATGTACAGTTTATATTGCATGGCATTAGTGGATCATTTGTTAAATACTAAGTGACTATTTTAGGCATTTGGTGCGTTTTACAATGCAGACCTCATAATGTAATAGTCACTGTGTTTTTACTTAAAACTGCACTAGAATAGCTTGATTCGCGTGAGGTAGATTCATTCTCTTATATATTCTTATAATTGTGAATTAACCATAAGCTTAGAAGACTAACAAGGTTCACACCTATTCTTAAACCCTAAACCACTTTTAGACTTCTATTAAGTACAAGGTTTTGACAAACATTGAAAATCTATTAAAACGATGTATCTTATGTAGTAACTAAACTGTATCTGACTTTTAATTTTGCTATCTAATATATTTATTAAAACGCGTGTGAAGCACACGAGTATTTATAAATATTTTTATTTTAAACATAACTTTTTATATGTGGTGAAAATATGCAAACTGGCATTTGCATAATAAAACTAGGACGCCTTGATTACGAGGTCATCGACCTCCACAATATAAAAAGATTAGCTGTGCAATTAGCTAAATAATAGCTAGGAATGTTTCGATTGCATTCAAATATTTTTTAGTTATTCTTGTATGTATTAATGTTAATGGGATGTTTACATAAATAAATATTTTTAAATTTTATGTGTAACAAAAACAAAATATTTGATTACGTATGTTGAGTGAAAGTCCGTTGTTTTGGCGATGCTCAAGTCGGCATTATTATGTTGGCCGTCAAGTGAATACTGAATTTAGAATGCACAAACTTACAATCAGATGCGTTGTTTTGTCGTGCTAATGTAAAAAACACTACACACGAAATCGAGTCTCTTTTTAATATGAAGTTACAATCATTCAATCGCGCATGGGTTTTTGGCACGGTTTATCTCACTGATGTCATTGTATTATGCAAACGGAAGTTAGAGCACAACGTCCTCTCTGGGGCCCGATTACACATGCCTTTTGAAAAAAATGTTGTCTAGAATATAATTTTTTTTTAATAAATTATCTTCCTATTACAATATTTCTTTGCATAAATAACAATGTATGGTTCTAAAGATCAAGAGTGATCGCTTTTGGCCCCTAAACGACGGTCTTGTTAATATTGTAATTTAATACTTTGCTGCCTCAGTAAAATACATTTTAGAATTTGGATTTATGGAGCACGTAAAGATTTAAGTTCCGAACCTAAACCAACAAAGAACCGCTGTTTTTGCAAGCATGACTGTTCATGTGGTTATCATAAGTCCTTACTTATTGACAAATTTTATTTTAAATTGAATGAACTTTTGGAATATAGAATGAGCAATAAATGTTGTTGCTGTATTTCAAATTTAAACGTAACTCAGTAAGGTTTATAATTTTTAAATGTATTGGCTTTTACAACTGCGTTTAGTTAGTTAGTGTTTAGTACCCTTCACAATTGATGAAAATGATGATGAATGTATGTTTGCATATGAAGTTTTCGTGATATACCATTTCCTGGATAATATACCAAATAAACTCCTGGAGGCCGTCTATGTTTAATAATGAACCATTCTTGCTTGGTGATGATGACGATGAATGACGTATAATAATGAGTTAGTGCGCCGCGGTGATGTACAGTTTCCCGGACTTTGAGTTTAGTAGTTCCCGGGAAGATTACGTTTAAGAGTGACTTTCTGAGGTCCGATGATGATGGTGATCGTGTATTTTGTGTGTGTGCACAGCGTTCGTGATCTACAGTTTCCTGTCCCTGTGCTACGAGTACCTGGGCGGCGAGGGCAACATAATGTCGGAGCTGCGCGGGCGGCCGGTGCGCGCGTCGTGCGTCAACGGCACGTGCTGCCTCGCCGGCGCCACCTACACCATCGGCTTCCTGCGCTTCTGCAAGCAAGCCACGCTGCAGTTCTGCCTCATCAAGCCTGTCTGCGCTTTCATTATTATATTCTTGCAGGTAATGTTCACTTGTTGGGTTTTTCTCCATACCAGTTGGGCGACAGTCGGGATCGATGGTGTGAAATTATACGGTGAAAGTAAGTAATAGGAGATTAGAACCCTCAGAATTGAGGAGAAGGACGCAAGTAGGATTCTCAAGAAAAAATATTGCCAAAGTTTACCTTGATTTTGTTTGTGTTTAAATAGTTGCAAATATTTATATAGTCTATTCATTGTATAGTGTCACTTGAATCACAGTTGTTTTGAGACAATCTGATAATTTCTTCCGGAAATCGATATCTTATCGTTAAGTATCATAGACCGATGGATATCACCGGCTATTATGAGTTACGACTTACGATTCATTAATTTCATACATGTTGATTCATTATATCCTTCGAATTTCGAATCATCGTAATTTAGAAATACAATATTGTCCTGAATGTATGAATAACGTAAACTTATCGCTATTTACTTAAGTTGCAACAAAACTATAAAACATTCAATCATTTTATTAGTTTAAATCGTAAATTGAAGTGTTTACAGCCGTGGAAAATAAAATTAAATCGCATTCTAGAAAACTCTGGTATCTAGCACATCGGCCAATAGCCACGGTAATTTACGAGATATTTAATCTTAGATAAAATGCTTTATATACTGATAAGTGAGTGTATTTGTGTCGCAACATTATCAGCGAGAAATATCGCACGATAATTACTGAGGTTGCATTCGTATTGTTTATATTTTTCCAAAATATAACAAAAATGCATTACAATTACCCTTCTGTTACCCTTACTGTTACCCTACCGTAGGGTGAATACTCTTTTTAAGCCTTTTTTGTTTAAAGAAGCCTGTACGAAAGGAAACTAGGAAGCAAGACGGTCTTGATGTTTTCATACTACAATATTTGGATAAATAATGACACTGATTACTCATGCTAAAAGATTTCTTCAACATCAGACCAAAGTACTACTTGGCTACGTTAAATTGCCGTAAAAAGGAATTGATTTGTTTTTTAGGCTTTCGGTCACTACCACGACGGTGACTGGAGTCCCAACGGCGGCTACATCTACATCACGATCGTGTACAACTTCTCAGTGAGCTTGGCGCTGTACGGACTGTTCCTGTTCCTCGGCGCCACCCGGGAGATGCTCAAGCCGTTCGACCCAGTACTCAAGTTCTTCACCGTCAAGTCTGTCATCTTTTTGTCGTTCTGGCAAGGTAAAATACATTAATAAACAGTGTTTGAAGATTATTTTTATTGGTATAATGCGTTCGCCAGTTTAACTCGGCGTTATCTCGGCCATTGCCAGGGTCGCCTTGCTGCTCATTTGTGCCACATCTTCCGATCTTCGGCGTCCTCGATTGTAATACTATTTTGAAGATTGCATTTTGTGTCCACAGGCGTAGCCCTCGCTATCCTAGAGAAGGCCGAGGTGATTTCGCCGATAGTGGACGAGAACGGCATCCCTACGACGGCGGGTACGGTGTCCGCGGGCTACCAGAACTTCCTGATCTGCCTGGAGATGCTGGCGGCCGGCGTGGCGCTGCGCTACGCGTTCCCGGCCGCCGTGTACGCGCACGCGCACCGCGACCCGCACCGCTCCGTCACCATGCAGTCCATCTCCAGCAGCCTCAAGGTACACGCGCATCTCTAGCGGCGGCCTGATAAAACCTAGGCATCTTTATAAGCCCATAATCAATGCTGAACTCAGGACTCCTCCAAACTGAGAATTTTACTAAGAGAGATTAGACCTCTCACGCTGGTCTAGTGCAGGTTGGCGGAATTCTCATAATAGAAAATCTACGCGTACTTACACGCAGAGGAAATATCATTATCATAATGGCAGCCCCGTAATTTTAAGAGGAAATATGCGAACATTTTATATGCCCACTGGTAAAATTTACTGGGATTTTAAATGTATTATGGAACACTATTACGCTTATTTATTATATTATTTACTATGCGCTATAAATTCATCGACCTTTTCATTGGTTATCGACATTAACACAAACTGTTTCCTATTCCAGGAGACCATGAACCCCAAGGACATAATGACGGACGCGTTCCACAACTTCCACCCGCAGTACCAGCAGTACACGCAGTACAGCTCGGGTGAGTCGCTCGTACTATTACATTAGTTCCGTGTCGCATGCCTCATCGCTGCCTGTACTTTTATTTGCCATTCCGATATCTAGGCTAGATAGAGTATAGACTTCTCGTTTTTATACCATTAAAGGGATTTTTTAGCACGAAAAAAATTGGGTTTAAAACAAGTTAAAAAGTTTTTGAAAAGGGTGTTTTGATTCCAATATTATTTGGACAGTTAAAAGTTCAGCACGATAATTATGAGTATACATTTAGGTGCATACAATATCATCAACTAGGCTAGGTTGGTCTTATTTTTTTGGTTTTTTATTTTCTTTCAGATGTCACTTCCCACCTGCCTTATGAGAAACTATAAGTTCTGCCATAGCTGTGCTCTGCATGAAGTGCATTGCTGTCTATCATACATAATACGCGAAATAAATAATCAGGTCCGAGCATGAATACGCCACTAACATCCATGTCTAACTGACACGTACGGCTCATCTGTGATCTCAGACACATTGAGATATACGATCGTGTCCCATAATACGTTATTTATATACGAGCTACATCCCCCCATAATATTTTGTGAAAATAAAAGCTCATCGCATATAATTTTACTTTAAAATGCCTGTTACCAACAGTAACACAGTAAAAAAAAATCGCAACAGGCGAATAAAAATAATGTCATTATAATATTTGTAGTTTTAAATTTTCATCAATCGTTTCTATTCAATTATTAATAAGAAATCATATTAGCAAGAATAATTCAACATTGAAAATTATAACGTCAGCCAAATTTTTTTAGATTTGCTGTTTTGTAATTGATTCTTTAATTTGCATTAATTCGATTATAATATCGATATAAGTGATAAAACGAAAAAAAAATGAAATTATGGCTTTCGGTGCTCGGTCACAGACCTATTTAGTTTTTGTTACATTATGGTTTTTCTAAATTTAGTCGCGGTATTTGGATAGTCCGAAACATAAGATCGATTATTATTATTAGTTCAGCAATGTAATAACATCTTTGGCAGCATTTTTATAGTTAGCCTGATACAGCATTTTTTGGATACGAAAATACACGATACCGAATTGTTTATAATTTTACACAAAAATATATTATATATCACTGCCGTCGTCGTTTGTTTTATTCGGACTAATCATTGCCATACATTAGTTAGAATTTATTTTGTACTTATAATATTATTGGTGTTTGTAAAAATTAGTGTGTTATTTAATTTTCTGTGATTTTTCTTTTTTTGTACTTTTGTTATGTTTCTTTTCATCGCTGGATAAAATCCTTTAAGTAGTATAGCTAGATTTGTGCATATTAAAATTGCAGAAATATTTTTGTTAGCGTTTATCAGGTCGTTTGGCTTCTTGTAAGATATTATTTTGAAATAAATCATTTGCCAGACCAAAGAACGGCATTTTAGACAAACTTGTTTCAGAACAAACCCTTTGCTTTGTAATACGCGCTTTTTAAAATAACAACTTATGAAGCCATGCCTGTTTTAATATTTTTTTATAAGTAAAAGTTAGTTAATAGTATCTTAAATTTAATTTTATCGCTATAGAAAGTATAGGTTTAAGTTTTATCAGATTTTCGATTTTATTCTCAAACACAAATTGTACTTCCCCGACACTAATAAATAACTTTCTGGTACTGCATTACCTTTTATTTCATTAAAGTTTTGAATGTGTGATAGATTTACAATAGTGGATGTTCACAAGGACATTTTGAGGACGAGGTAAGATTTTTCTTTATTTAAGCTTTTTATTAATTGTTTTGCAAGCATGCTCTCATGGCTACGTGAATAACATACCACGGAATGTGCGCACGTGTCATTGTGTTCGCTATGTTTATCGTACAGCGTTTTTTAATTCAAACATACATTTTAAACTACATGTAAGTATACAAGGAAAGATGCCAAATTAAATTGATTCAATACCTAGGTAAATTTTTTGAGAAATAAATATCCGTTAGTCCACGGCATTGGTGAAATAGACAAAATACTATGGTTTGTAAACGGGTACTACGATAAAATAAATCTTAAAAAACAAAAAAAAAGATACTATAAAGTCTGATCGTAAGATTCTCATGTATTTTTGTCAAAGTTCACAAGGGTGTTTTTAGTTAATTATTTCTTTATTTACGATATACCAAAGAAGCATATTTTCCTATAATAAAATATGGTAAACTGTTATACACTATTTAGTATTCAGTAATGTACCTACACCAATAACCAATATACGTGAAGCATTTAGTTTTACCAATCAAAAAGTAGTAATTTACACAACCAAACCAAACAAATACCTAGGTAGGTTCTATTAAGTATAATTGTTTGGCGTTGGTGAATCGATATACTTTCCAAGTCTACAAAAATAAAGCGATTATCGATCAATACGTAGGTAATGGTGCACACACACTAATGTAGTATGAGAAATACATTTAGAAGACTGTTAAAGTAACCTCACTATTTATAGGTAAGAAAAAACCGTCACTGGTGCACAGTAGCTACATCACTATCACTTAAAAATACTCGGCACTTTGGGTGCTGCCAATTTGAATTGAAATTCGTTCCCACACATAAATTATCGAACACAATATATTTCTATTTATCATATATTTTTCATATTCATGAAAGCAAGTAATGGATTTGTAAATAATCCATTATGAGGATATCTATAAATTATGTTTAATATGTTGACTGCGGCGCCAAAACACTGGCTAGTGTGGTTTGGGCGTAATAAATATTGAAATGAAACGTAACCCGTGTGATAACCGCAATAGATAGTCCACAAAAAATACACAACTTTTTAGTATCTATGGGCCGCAGTCAGTGTTTTATGTTTAAAAATTCTAAAAGCAATACTTGTGTAGTGATGCGCGGGCGCACGGAGGCAGGCAAGCGCGGAGAGGAGGGCGCCGCGCTGGCGCCTCGTCCGCCGCCGCAGCGCGTGGCCACCATCTGCCACGCCACCAACTACCACGAGAAGACCACGCTCCTCAGCTCCGACGACGAATTTCAGTGAATTTATTAAATAAACATGCATTAGGCCCCATGATTCAAATTCCTTTGCCAGTTTAATTCAGATAAAGCCGCTGTAAACATTTCAGCTTGCCAAAGAGTATGAGGCTATTTGACATGCACACACGTGCGCGCCACGCTTGCCTCAGTTCTGACCACGTTTGTTGAGGTTATTAATCATATTTACCAACTAGTCTTACTTTTAGAAATCTAATGTCTAAGTTATCCTTCAGCCCATAGCTGAAATATGTAAGAATAAATGTTAATAGTTATTTTATATATATCTTTGGGCATTATTGATGTTCCTGCGTCAACATTTATCGTTTTAGGAAAACCTTATATTTTGTATCTATGCTTATTAATGTCTTGTATGAAAATTGCCCAACATCTCACGATTAAAACTCTATTTAACGGCGATGGTGGGAACGCGGAATACTTCGGTATTTTTAAGGCCCGCTAAATCTGATAGTACTTAGAGGGAGATTATGTGCTACAGTGATATTTGAGGACGTCAGCGTAAATCTGGCTTAACCTTGCAAGAAACTCCGTAGAATTTGCTCTGACGGAAGGCCGTCATAATTAAGTAATTATCAGGCAACTTTTTACAACTTAAATACATTGGTAGTCAATTTACACCAAAGTAATTAAATGCATCGCGAAGAACAGATGGGTGGCTGGACGATTTTGTGTATAGAGGCTTATAATAATTACTAATCACTTATTTCCTTTGTACACTTCACGAATTCGAAGTGGTTACATAATGGATCAAGTTGTCCTGTAGCAGTTTTAGCGCGAACGTCGCCTTGGGCGAGATATCCACGTCGTTCCCTATCTTTACTGAAACCCATGCAAAAAAATGAAACTAGGATTGATGCGTCCGTTCAAAGATGGCGTTGTGCGTATTCACATAATACCCTTCCCATACGCCCGTACTGCCCATAGCTATTAGGATACCTATTATGTTCGCACTATTTAAATTGTTTGTTTCAATATTGTTTAGAATATATCATAGCTTACTAGAGCGGCAATAGGGCCTTACAATTTCAATTTGTACTTGAAGGGCATACCGAGTACTTGCCAATTATATAAATTTGCCTTTCAAATCGTAGGATTAATACGACACAATTTTATCACTATAACAGTGAGTCGTTCTACCTAAGTATATTGTATGTAAAGTAACATTTAAACAAATTAAATGAAAATATTTAACTGTACAGGACATTTTAAATTACAAATATCAATATGTATATGTATATGGAAGAAATAACAGAGGGTGACACATAATAGTTCATGGTGTTATTAAACATGTTTATTGTATTAAACATTTTCTCTTGAAAATTACGAATATAGATGTCAAATCGTATGCTATTAATTAAACACGGGCCACACAGCACTGCCTAATATAGATCCTTTTAAATTGCACAATGTACAGTTACTAAAAGTGCCATAAAGTAAATAAGAAAAATTGATTCTTCTTAATATTGATAAATTACTCTATGCTCATGAATCCAAGCGTTACTGATGTGCTTGATCGCGCTTCGCCGTCCAAAATTGTTGATCGTTTTGTCTCACAGATTTATAACTTAAAACTGTACATTTCCTCATCACACTAATTCTACATCGCAATTAAATATTTTAGTGGTCTCTAATTTCTTACGGTATTTTGACAAATTCTGCTAAAATATACCACGAATAATATTCACTATTTAAAATTAAGATCGTTGTTTTGTAGTATAAATGTAATTTGGCTATTTTGAAAATGCATAAAAATATGTTAAAGCCCTCTCATTATTGTATTTTCGTTAATTGAATAGATACACTTAGATTTTACGTTAAACGTTTTGTTGTCTCTAGGTTGTACTAATATCTTTCTTTTTAATTAGGATATGAACTACCTAACTATATTGTGTAGGTGTAATTCTAAGTATATTTTAATTGACTACATGTAAATAAAAAGAAATCTATATATTTCAACGAATATCCAACTTGCTTTGTAGTCTATATTACTGTCCATCCATCCATCAGCCAAAGGAAGTCCACTGCTGAACATAGGCCTCTCCCAATGTTCAGCAGTGGACTTCCTTTGGCAAATTATCTGCTACATTCCCTTGTGTTTTTTTCGTAATTAAATTCAGTAACAAACTAGTTGAAATCCAATTCCTTTTTCTATCGCCAATATTAATATATTGACGACTTACTTTCTTAAATTATACATTCTAAAAAAGTCGTCAACATCTTTCTAAATTATGCTTTAAAAAATAAAATATCGTCGGGCTGTATAAACTGTCAGAACATGACTAGGATAAGCCCTAGATGCTAGATAAATAATGTAGACGGGTAATTCAAGTACCTATGTATATGCAATTATAAAGTATACCCCCAAAGCCCTAGAAAATATGGTCGAATTAAATGACCGTCTGTATTCTAATACATTCCGCATAGTGCACGCATATCCATCTTTTATCTAAATTCATATTTCCATAAATGTTATACAAGTATGTAGGTATGCAGTGAAGTCAGAGTTATGTAGAGATAATGGAATCGCTTTATTTGTTCCATGATAATGAAGGAAATTATTTTTGTAACGGAAAATAGTTGAGAGGGGCAGTAATAGAAATGTTTTCGTCTGAATCATTGTTAAAAATATAAGATAAAATAACGATAGATATTTTATTAATTAAAATGTTTTAGCTCCAAGTTTTTAAGTATGTGTATAAATAAATAAAATTATTGACATAACAATCACGTGTTTCATTTCTTAATTTGGAACTTTCATAATTATAAGATTATTGTCATTAAGGAACAATTATTTAATAATGAATATAAGGCAAATACTCTTGGGATTACGTATAAGTGATTTGATAAAGAAAAATCACCGTGAATAGCTTTCCATTATTTTGGGCGTGAACACAAAATAAAACATCACATTAAATATTAAATTTTATATTAAAAATATACACAGTTACATATGTTAAACATATACTTTTCGATACTATTGCTGTCTCTTCACCATATTTTATTGCTTCAATTTGAACGCTTAAATACGAACTTATAATGTGTTAGAGTGCGCTGCATGTTTATATTAAAAATAGAATATAATAGCCCATAAAACATATAATATTTGCGTGTAAGCCGCGTCTGCTTAAAGCGTAACTTCTTTACATACTGGGATAATAAAAATATTATATGCATCTGATGGTAAGAGCAATCGGAATCAGAAATCAAATGCAGATAATTATAAAATGCAGCAAGAGATCATCTCTCGCCGATCGACACAATCATGCTGGCCCGAATATTTTCTGCTTTAATTTTAATACGCATGTTGCTAAAAGGATTCTTGTTTACTATCGTCCCTCTGTCCATTTATCTCAAAATTATTCAAAGATAAGTTGTTTTTCAAATCCATAATTTGTATAATTCAGTAATTTAGAGTTTCACGGGCAGCAGCACATGTACCCATCAGAATATGACAAAAACAAATAACAGTAGTAACTCTTTATATTATATACTTTAATCAATCTATATAAACAGTTTAGAAGGTACATAATTACCGTCAGAATAAAGTATCTGATTTGTATTGAAAACAAATTAATTTATTTGTTTTCCATGGTCCGTTTTTCTCAACTTTTGCTTCTGGCTTTACGCATTCATGTACATAATATAGCTTTAAATAATACATATAATCGATTTTTAAAGCAATAATTATATTGAAAATTGTTTACAGCGTTAAATAATATGAATACTTATCTGACAAAAATATTACTCTTACATTTTTCTTAAAATATTGTCATTTATCTCTTGACGACATGAAATTAAATTAATCTTTTACTTAAACATTTTTGTAAATCAATAAAAAGGGCCTTAAAAATAGAAAAACAGACTACGAGAAGGAAAACTTTTTATAAATAACTTATACACACTCACAACAGGTTTCATGTTTAGATATAAGTAGGTACGTGCGCCGATCTTATCAAAGTAATAGGTACATAATTTTGTATTCATTGGACACAATTGACGCAAAATTTTGTGGTGCGCTGTACCTGACATAGGTATATCTAAACATTTACAAATATACGTTCTCTTAAACAACGCTGGTAAAAAAATATAATTACAGGTAGTTTGAACTATATATTTATATTCATTTATCAACAATATCTCACATACTCTTTCCACACAATCTAACCAGAACAATATTGTCTACAAATCATATATTTTTGTATGATTAATGCGTTTGTTATTTAATTTGTGTACAGTAAAATTATCAAATTCGTGCATTTTAATATTTAGGGAATCGAATTCGCTTTCTAATTTCTTAATGAATATAATTTCGATGACCAGTCGGTCTACGTATTTTTTATTTTTCTATGTCGTAGTGTGCAAGTTCTCTTTTCATTTTATTTATAAAGGGCCTAAGCGTCATCGGGTTACTAAATAGCCACTAATATCAAAGCCATAAGATCCATCACCCATAGCATTAAACGCGTATGCAATACTTCACGCAAATGAACAATAATCATTCGTTATGATCTGATCGCGAACTATTTGCAAACACGCTGGCAATTGAGGTGGACGGGGAGTGTTTGCATTGCCGATTTCGAACCAACATTAAATAGTTACAGCACAAACAGCGCTTCATTTGCCTTGAATGCTGTGTTGCTCATGTAACCATAAGAATATCGCAAACTATCGACTTTGTCGCACTCGAAAGCGGCCAATTATTAAAAATTTGTGCTTATTAACACGCCTGTGTATTGACTCTAATAGAAAAGTGGTAGATCAAATTGAAAACCAGCTTGTAGCAATTTATTTTGTGCAAGTATGATATGTTTCACCCGATCTCACCCATAATTGTCGGTTGTCTGTGACAGTTTTGGATTTGTATATTAAGTTGACAACTCGAAAAACCACCCTCGCTACTGGATCCATCATTTATATTTCTTTCAGAAAGGTATTTACCTTATTATAAGTTTATATTTACAAACTTACGAATGAGTAACAAAGCTACAGTGGCAGCATTTTAATAACCAAGCACATAGCCAGATACATACAACGTTATAAACTTCTTTTGTTTCTAGTCTGTGGTTATAAGAAAATGTATAGCATCTAATAAATATGTATGTATGAAATTAATACGAAGTGAATAGTGCGACGTACGTGCGGCGGCTTGAACATCTGCTGCGCGCCCCTCCCTCCCCCACAACAGACAAAGGAACAATGCGAAAACAATATCAAACCTATCGTATGTACTACATATTGACACGCCGTTTATTCCTTGAAAAATAGCTATAAGAATTCACAATTTCACTTGGCTATGTGCCTGCAACAACAAATAAAATATCTATCGAAATCTAACTACGCCACCGTGCTAAAGGCATCTAAATCACATTTTTTTCTAAATCAGGCTAAGCCTCGCTCGAGAATGAAAAAGATATGCAAATATTCACAAATTAGATACCTACGTACCAGACGTTTGTAAGGAATACTTAATGAAGTGAGCAGAACAAGTTGGAGATTTTAAAGTTATCAGAGGGCGAAAGATATGACGCAACGTCATTAATTTATAAGAAGTTAATAACTCTTTGTCTATACATACATTTCTCTTAATATCACATCGGCTGTATCAAAGAGCAAGTAGACGAATAGTTTAATAAGCATAGAGCTTATCAGTAAAGATTGAAATCGCAACAGCCAGCGAAAAATATTAGACTTATTTCACGTAAACAGAGCTGGCAGCATATTCTGCTTTAGCAAACAGCTTGGTTATCTTATTAAGTATTGCAGTGTAATAGTAATGCTTTATTTCACTATTTTTTTTATTAAAAGCTGTGCTTCAAAGCCTTATAACAATTGCGAAATTCGCCTGAGCTCCAACAGAAATGTGAGAAGCAGACAGTAACACTATCTTTGCCAGCCCATACAAGAGAATTCAATTAAATTATCTACTAATTACAACAATTTTGTCAAATTCGACCCCACTGGCCGAAACTGGGCGTAGCTCTAAAAGAAAATTGTGCCGTGCAAGGAACGGATTTAGTTATCCAATTGAGCAATCACTACATTGACACCCAAACACACGGAGACAGGACGACCGCCCTCGTTTTTATTTGCGTATTTAATTGTGTCTATTTACTTTTATTGCGAGAAAGGAGATTAGACACGCAATTAAGTATTTAATCTAGCTCACTCGGATATTTGGGGCAATTAACTCGAAATAAATAATTACTTGAGTGGTCTTTAAACTGGAATAAATGCCGTGAAGCAATTTATTCCCTTTATTTTTTTAAGCCACACTTTTTGTTATTTTTTTTACCGCAACGTGTTTAGGTGTCGTAGAGGCACTACAATACATAAGAAATTTTATACAGTGTGAAATATAATAGATAAGTTTCTTCTAAGTGTAATTAAACTGAGCTAGAAAATTTGAAAGTAGAAACCTTATATTTAAAGATCTGAACCAGCCAGACATTTTCTTAATCCGTACGAGCTACGTCACTACAATCGAGATCAATCGAAAAATCACATTTTATTTAAATTTCACTACTTTATTAGCCCGTTGTACTCTTGATTCCATCGCATTACTAATCGCAACAATACCATCTCTTAACTTTTCATAACATTACCTTCATACAATTTTTTCCCCTCACAATCGTTATTGGAACTAAAGTAATTATTAAATATTTTTTAAATTAGACAACACAATTTATGAACTAAGAATTATCTGTTACAACATAAAATGTAGTATAATTCTATAATTAATTGTGGTAATCTTATAAATTATATTGCGTAACACATTGAAAATCTAAACCAAATGAAATTCACTTATGATTATTTTAACTAATTAATTGTGAAAATGACAGATTCTTAACGTAAAATTACAGTATAACAGTTTTTATTGAAAGATATAAGGGTAAATTATTACATAACAAATCGTTAGATAGGAAATATTTACAGTGCTTGGGAAGAAAACTAAACGCTCGCAAACAATTTCGTAGCACATTTGTAGACCCTCTACAGAATCGTAGCCGCTTACGTAGCAATCGTAACCACAAGCCTAGACACTAAAGATGAGACGTATTTACGATACCAGGTTTTAAAACCAGGTATTCACTTCGAAGTACGGCGCCCTGGTACGAGCAGAAAATACTTACAAGTATGAAAGTATTTCCATACGTCGATGCGCAGATAGCTCTGGAGACTACACATGAAAATACTTGCATAGGAAAACGATCCATAAACTAATATAAATAAGAACCATAATCGTATCTGTCAATAACAAATACATTTGAACTTCAAAGTATTTTTTTAGTCATACTATTTTGCTCTTTATAGCCATCACATACGGGTTGAATTCCTATGCAAGTATTTTCAAATTTAGACGGCGCTGCACGTCGATGCGCGAAAAACTTGGAACACTTTACGTAAAAATACTTTGAAGTTCAAAGTATTTTTTTATTCATACTATTTTGTTCCTAATATGTCATAATATACGGGTTGAATTCCTATGAAAGTATTTTCGAATTTAGACGCCGCTATAAGTCGGTACGCAACGAACACTATATATAAAAATACTTCCATAGAAAAACTATCCTTGACTTCATATAAATAAGAAACTCAATCGTATTTGTGAATAGAAAATACTTTGAAATTCAAAGTATTTTTTATTTATGCTTTTTTGCTCCTTATTAGTTACGGAATACGGATTGGATTTCTATGTAAGTATTTTATAGACGCCGCGCCGCGGCTGGGACGCGAAGGGTTGCCGACTCATACTTACAAAATACTTTCAAGTATTTTAGAACCTGGTTTTGAACCCTAGTATTTTTACGTACTCATACTTAGAAGCCCTGGTACTTAATTATGCAAGTATATCTCATCCCTACTAGACACGAATAACGGAGCTCCAACACAATTTCATCCCCACTCGACATTCATTCCAAATTGTACCAAATTTAGAATTGCTTAATTGATCGAAAATTTTCACTAATGACACTTGTCACGCCTACAAATTGGACCAAGAGATGATGTTTAGGGTCCCTGCCTACTACAACGTAGCAAACCATGCTCGTGCATATTATCGTATCAGGACAAAACATTCTTTGTTTAAATTAATATGAGACG
This sequence comes from Theretra japonica, assembly GCA_033459515.1. Classification (NCBI taxonomy): domain Eukaryota; kingdom Metazoa; phylum Arthropoda; class Insecta; order Lepidoptera; family Sphingidae; genus Theretra; species Theretra japonica. The sequence continues at coordinate 5,077,246 of CM065937.1, forward strand.
CTAATTAATCAATTAGACCGTTCTGTCATCACGCGTTAACATTCCATAGTAATTCGAATAAAGAATAGTTTTTTGTTGGATACATCGATTACACGATCATGGTACTCTCCATTGTAGTAGACAGAGGCGTTTGAGCCAACATTTCGAACAATACGTCCAACATTGGCGCCAATAATAGACGCTAGCTTGTCCAATGGCTTAAGACAATAACAGCCTTCGAAGCTAAGCACAATAGTCGAAATGTGCATAATTACATCGTATGACTAAAGGAGGGTGTGAATGCAGGGCATATGCGGATGATACTGGGCGGATCCTGGACGACTTGCGCATGCCTGCTACGAACACCGCTGTACTGGTCGGGATCTGATGGAAAAACAACTAGTTAAACAAAAATACTACAAGAAAACTTCTACGATATATATATTTGTTAGTAGATAAAAAATTGCTATTAGTAACACGAAATGTTCTACGAAAATCATGTTTGTTAGTACAAAGGTTGCTATACTATTTTCAAAAAACAGTAGAGGATTATTTAAATTAGCAAATGCATATTACTACATAAGTACCTAAATACAATAATACATAAATACAAATAACCTACAAATTTACGATTAAATAGATACACCACACGGCACACTCCAAACTCCAAAAAGATAAAACTACGCAATGAACACAATACTTTCTAAAACTGAGTTTAAACTCTATATCTAATACGAAGCTTATTCTAATTCAAAATCTACAAGAAATATTATTAATAATTATTAACAAAAAGATTAACTAAAGTTCTCCAGGACCTCTTATACTTTTCAAACCAGCACCACAACAGTGCATCTGATGATAAATGAAATCCATATAAAGTATCTATCCAGTATCCACCAGAATTTTTCATTTTCCGCCTCTTACTTTATTACATACATAAACTCACGCCTTTTCCTCAGAAGGAGTAGGTACAGGTGCTACCAAGACTACCACGTATCGCTCATTGTGTTCTGTCCCACGATGTGGTAGGGAACTAGCCTATATCAGGTATGAACTCTTGACTCCGGACTAATACTGAGTAGAAAAATCCAGTATCACTGTCCGACTCGGGATTCGAACCCGAGACCTTAACAGCAACAGTAAAACAGCGCCACTGAGGCAGTTCTTTACACCCCATAATAATTTAAAGAGGAACATGAGTTGGTACTAAGATCACTCAGTATATTGTAATAATGAACAGTTTCGCTTGCAAATTAAATTTAATGTAACAATAACGGGGCAACAAGACGGTCGCAGCGAACAAGACCTTTATGGACTATACAGTATACACATTTATTACTCGTAAAACTGTGGCACCGACATTAAATAATAAAATGCTGACGACTGGAAAACATCTTGGTAATGAAAGTTTAAAAGCACGGGTAATTAAATATTATGCGTTTTTTAATAAATCGCGTCATAAAGATTATGAATAATATGACAAGCTTCATGACATAAAAATGCAAAAAGAATTAGCATTTTCCAATATATTTTTTACTTCATTCAGTTAGCTATATTTTACGTAATTTGGAAGAGAGGGAAACTTACTAGTAGAGTTTGGAATCTAAATATGATGGGTTAAGCTTGTTTCCGATTGTCTCACAATGGCATGGAGGCCGTCGAGGTGCCGCAGATAACTGCTCTCACTACGAACAATAGTGTCAGAAGCCATTCAGTAGAACCGTATCCAATACAGGTTTTAATACAGTATACACTTTACAGTTTACAAATTATATTATTATAACCTACTTACATTATATAATCATTAAATATAGAAGTATATATACAATACTTAAAATTAATCTTAAATGAAAATATTATAAAAATACTTTACAATTACGTGCAAAGAATAAAAATACTTAACGACGAAAATGATAATAGGCATCTTAAACAAAGGAAATTGGTCCTATGTGTTTTTTAAAACAACCTTATACTTAAAATTCGTAGTATATCAATAATCTAATTGTTAATATTAAAATTAATTACATCACTACAATTGTGACAGCAAGCACAATTTACGAAGCATACCAATCAGGGAGGAATGAAAAGCATAGCAATTAGGAGTTGATTACATTCATAATTTGTAAGGAAGTATACACACTGTTGTTTCGCGAATAATGCTCACTGCACAATTGTAGTTATAAATTGCACAATAACAAAAGGGGGTTGTTAAAAATGGCGACAACGAATGTTAAGTAAGCGAGTGTTGAGCTTAACAAAAGAAACAATGAAGTGACCTTATGATGGAGTGCAGGCGAGTGATTAAAACTGCTTGACATGAGACGTGGCTACATTGTGTCGGCATCCCACTTCACTGTAGGTATGACCCACGCACATCCGCCCCTAGTCAACCAAAATTATATAAATCACATCAAGCGACATTGACGCATTGCTTAATTGTGCGCTGCAAATCACCTACTGTTAATGGCATAGTACTACAGGTGAGTGATAATAATAATTGAATAAAGCATTGCCTTTTTAGAGTTTCATAACTTTATTTAGATCATGATAGATGGCGAATACTTGGCCCCTTAGTATTGCTGAAGTTCATGAGCGGAGGCGAACGCTTACCATCAGGCAGACTGTTAGCTCGCCGGCCTACGCTGATCGCAAACAAAACTGCTTTCCCGCCCTTAACCCACACGCAGGATTCGCCCAACCTATTCTATTTTATGCTTATTGCCAAAAACCGTTTATTTTACGACTGGGCAGATTGCATATTAAATCGGTATATTGACACAATTTTTTTCATCGACCTAGGAATGGGAAATTGGACCGCATGATTCCTCGTTCTGTATCGTTCTAGTGAATCAAAAAGGTTAATTATATAACATCAACTCTGCAAATCAAAGCTCATTAATGAAACATAATAATTTAGTTTAAGTTCCATCATGTATTTTGAGTTTAGGCATGTAAAGCGTAATTATAATTTGTTCAAAAATACCACACAAACGATAGCACTGGTACGTACCATATGGCAGTAATGTGCAGTAAAATTATGTAAAACCATGCAGTAACTCATTTTTATGCGATAACCCTCGTGGCGATAGTGAAAAAATATTGAACGACGACGCTTAAAATATTAAAAGGAGCGCCGGCACTGAGCCCTGTCGTATTTAATGGTGAGATCTCGCCATTGGCAGGCGTGAAGGGCGGGTGAGGAATGTGCAGACGAAAAAAGGTTTAATGGATGGGAGAAGTCAAAATCTATCAACTATACATCTTAAATTGCTGTTAAACACGCAATGTTCAATGAGCACCAAATAAAACGAAACATTAATGTTGTGATACGAATCTTAATGCTAAATTAATGCGTAATCTCAAATCTTATGAATAAATATAAGTTTGGTCAAGATTTAATTTTAATTTAATGTAGGCAAAGGTTATAAATATCTTATACTAGTCGGATTTAGTACATTAGCAGGAAAACAGATTTTATGGAAGCAAGTAATTTTTCACCGAATATAAAATAACAAGGAGTAGTAGGCGTAAAAGTACTTTAAATTAGAAAATATTACACATAATTTACACCATAAACGCTGTCCAATCAGCAACACAGTTTTGCAGTGGCGAAGCATCCATTCAAGTCCCATCGGCTTCTTTTTTATACGTGTATTGAACATATTAATTCAAGTCCTGTGAGGCTTCACTTATAAAAACACTCTTCACCACTGCTGTTTGAGCAAAAATAGTCATTTAACAGCTCAAACTATACCTACATAGTAAGTTATAAATGATGATCACCTATGCGGAACGCGGTGCGGGGAGCCGGGCGGGGAGGAGGCTGGGGAGAGGGCGGGCGTGGCGGGCGCGGACGCAGCTCGCCGACGCGAGTATTCGCTGCCGCCCACCGCCATCGCCGAGCCGCCGCCGCCAGGGTCCGTCACGCGCGTCACGCACAGCCCCGAGGCGGACCGCGTCGGCCGGGAAGGCGCTATGTGCAGGCAGATACATAGTAAGAAAATAATGAAGGTTGCACGCAGTCCCTGGATACAGTCGCTTTCAACACGTCGCTGTAACAACCATTGAGGCTGACGATGATGATGATACAATAAATAAATACACCCAACAGTCACATACATAGTGCTGACCCCACATTAAGATCATTAAGTCTTGTATCATTGTTATCTGATACTACGAGAGACTTTTCGGTCTCACAAGCACCCAGGCCCGACACAAATATTTGTGGGTCTCACAAACATTTGTCTCGGTGCGCGGATCGAACCCAAGGCCTCTCGTTCCACGGCCGGCGTCTAACCGGCTGCGCCACGGAGGCTGTCAAAAGAACGTATTGCAAGTTACAAACATAAACTTAGAAGGTTTTATTAAATTTTATTATCACCAGTTCCTGGAATACCGGTAAATTACATTTGTGTCTTCCTAATCTTTCACTAACACTTTCACTAACGTAATAGCAATTTAATTATTTAGTTTACTAGTCAAATCATTTTAATTAAACTATATATTATAACCACTATAACATTATTATTGAGATGAAATATGCACAGCGGTCTACAACTTAACGGCTTACGTAATCTTAATATATTGGGTGAGGTACCGAGCATTTGGTTTCGGTAACTGAATACAGAATCGAGTAATAGATAGCAAGCCACTTAAGTACGATGTTCCTACTAATTGCGGGCCATTGACTAATTTACGTTGCTTGGAAAATGCATTACCGACCTAAGTTTGTTTAAAAACTTCATTAACTTCATCGAGGTTTGCTTTTAGTTCAACGGTAGTATTAATTGAACCGATTTATAACTTTAAAATATTTTCTTCTAACTTACATCACTTCACTGCGCTATAACGGTTAGCCCGGAGTTTGAATTATCAACCCAACAACTGGATATCATTGGTATGTATAGAGGAATGGTGCCAAATATAACGCACGGTTGTCTTATTATATTCCTTCAAGATATGTCCAACAGAAGCGCTCAAAGATTTTTGACATCATGTTACCGTTTCCCACCCATTCACAGCTCAGCGTAGTACCAAATTAAGTACGGACTCTATTAATCTATATATAGCCTATTTTTTAAATACGTATAGTCGTTAATAATTAATCGTTTTTACTCCAGCAATTCATTTTGAGAAAAGAAAGAGGATATCAAGACGTCAAAGCGGCTGTAGAGTCCATTGTAAATTAAATTAAACTGTCTACATTTCAAAACCACTTGCTGAATTCGCAACACGTTATTATATAAAAAGATACGCTGTAACTATGTACGTATCAATGGCCCCAATCTAGATAGTACTACTGGCATAGTAATGTATGGCCGAGTGCCAGATGCCATGACGACTGGCGTCCTACAAAACTTCATACATGTATAAACGCTCGTTACAATGCTGAATTCGTATTAAATTCTAGACCATTTAAAAGACAGAGGCCTCCTAGACATTAATTATGCTATTTGAAACTATAAAATAAAGAAAAAAATGCCAAGAAGGCATTGGCACCAGTAGAGATATGAAAGATTTGTATATAAAAATGAAGTCTGAATCAATTAACATCAAATCAAGTTAAAGAGAGCATTTAAACTGATAATTGCCACATCTCTAAGGAAATTCCTTTTCGAATATAGTTTTAATTAATCTGTGAAATCTTTCGATAGGAAGTGGATTAAAGTGGCGCACCTTTATTGCAAAATGACTTTACAATCCAAACTTGGTTGAGTCACGAGAACGGAGAAATACACCGTTTTCTCGCCCTTGACTTTCAATTTGGACTTAGATAAAGTTGAAATGAAAATCGGTGAAAATGCTGAGATAAATGAAAATGATAATTGTGCATTATCTACTGATCTATTACACTTAATACACTCAGTGCTTCAAATACATAATTAAGTTATTTGTGGTATTGTTATAGACAGGCCATTTTTGTGCTACCTTGATCCCTTCTAAACTCTAACCATCACCCAACAAATATAAAACTAAAAATACCTTTTACTTAGACAAGGAGTCAGTATTTTTATCAAGCATTACCAGACCTATTTTCAGCAGTCCTTCATGTGGCTAAGGATGAATGTTAAACTTTTATAAAGGTCCCAAAAATGCTTAACAACTCATCCATATTTCCGCTAATTCCAGGGTCTACTTAAAATCTTCATTTGTATATATAGATTTGAAATATCCCATCCCGTCCCTTTATATCCCGCCCTGTCCCGTGTCATTCTTACTCACGGCATGTAATACATCCCGTCCCTTATAAAAAAATAACGAATATATCGGATTTCCTTGCTCATCCTACGGGAACACTACATTTTTTGGGATAAAAAGTAGCCTAAGTGTTAATCCAGGGTGTCAACTATCTCGATATCAAATTTCATCGAAATCCGTTAAGCCGTTTCTGAGTTCATCGCGCATAACCGCAGAGACAAACCGACAAACAGACAGAAATTCAAAAATTCGTTGTTTTGGGTCGTTTTACTTTAATAGAGTCCCCTCATATTAGTTTTTCTCATTTATCTTTCATGAACAGACATCGATCATTTACAAATTTATTACATGTATGTATAGATAGATATAGAGATTATTCGAAAGGTAATCTAGATTCTATATGAACCTTAGTCTTCCCTGGGTGACTTACCACCAGTATAGCTGTAAAGTCCGGCTGGAGAGGATCTCGGACGGTAGCCAGAAGCAGTGGAAGCTGTGGAGAAGGTGGAAGGAGAGCGCTTCAGCCCCGCCGGACCTGAGTCTCCCAGACCACCTGCGGTCGCCGGTTTGCGTGGACGTGGCTGTCTCTTGGACCCTGTTCTGCACACACCTTACATACCAAACGAATTGTGTTATAACCATGAATCAATAAAAAAGTTAAAAAAATACACTAAGCAGTCACATATAGTCCTGACAACAATAAGATCAAGTTCTGTCTCGTGGGTATCAGAAACTACAAGTGACTTTTCGGTCTCACAAACACGCAGACGTGAAGCAAATATCCGTGGATCACACAAACATTTGTCTCGGTGCGAGGTCGAACGCGAGGCCACCCGTTTCACAGACAGCGTCTAACCAACTGCGCCACGCGGGCTGTCTATCTACGTGGTCTATATGTATTATATACAACAGGTGATTTCAAAACAGTCATACTCAATAGCAGCCCAATTTTACATTTTACAAGCATAATTTATTGGTTTGGCGAGCAGTGTGCATGATCCAATGGAACTTAATTAAATTCATTATTTTTTCGGGAAAATTGTCTTTATTGTATGGTTTCATGATTATTAGCTTTCAGTAGAGACTAACACTGGGTAACTTGTATTAATGTATGGCCATTATAAACAAGGAGTTAGAATTTATTCCTTTATTTTTTTGTATAATGCATAAGTCTATTCTACTTAGCTACATGCCTATTGCCTATGCACTTATCTATATACACAGAAATGATATTATTTGAATTTGTTACTTCAAAGTTAAGTACTGTGTCTATAATGATAACGATTAACGAAATAAGACAATAATTTGTCCTATGTCATATACGACTAACATAAAATACATTCATCAACGCTAGTTTATTACAGGTCACTCTAAAACACAAAGCAAACTTTCTATACGAATGTTTTAATACATCAAACTACATGTACCTATGTTGCCACCAATGCGTAACGATTCATGGAAATCAATAAATATAGTGAAGCGTATACTATTGATCAGCATGTAGTCAAAACAAACAGCAGACCATGTTTAATTCCACTTTAATATTAACAGTCGAGCTTAATGGACAATTAATTGCTGCGCCATTACGACATGCAGCGGCCAAATAATTCGCTTTGATTTTTATTCCGCTATTACCACGCTAATTGTAACGCGGGCCTCATTCAATATGCGAGGGGAGATGTACTTATACCGATGCGGTATTTGCGATCAAACAGAAGCTCTATCGGTATTTTTCAAGTGTTATAAGCGTGTGTCGGTCCGTAGTAAGCTGTTACAATGGCGCAATAAATTCCACTGTAAAATAAGGACAAGTGCATTGGCCGCTCTACAAAACTGTGTAACTGGCTCTTAGAGTCGAGTGCTTTTCGCCAATGTGGCACATTTGTCGGCAAGCTTTAACTAGTGATAGGGACGAGCCAAATTTTTATTGAATATGCAGTAGTATTGTGGTTTTAACACTTTATGTAAATACGAGAATACAGATACCAACCTTTTTAAATGTCCGAATATTTGAAATCTAAAAATAATTGCAATGCTAATTTTGTTTCAATTTTCATCTCAATTTCTTCTAGGGAACTTAGAAGTAAATCTAAAATTTACTGCGGCACAAAATTTTCTATTTCTAAAAAATACTTTTCAATTTTCATCAGCGCGCAGACAAGCTCCGGCGCTGCACACATAACTACCACAGTTAAAACACAAACAGAAGATCGAAATTGTTGTGTACCTTACCAGTGGGACACTGGCGGCCCATGGCGCACTTGCCCTCGCAGATGGCCCTCTGGCTCAGCATGGTCTGGTAGGAGTCCAGCATGATGCGGCACTCCGAGAGGTCGCGGTCGGCGAGCGCTAGCGACGGGTAGCGCTCCTTTAGACGTCTTCTCTCCTGATTTGTGACAAAGGGGATTCAATTTATTGCGTATCTGTCGGGATACATTGTCTATTTTCCTTTGTACCAAAGATGTTGTATTGATTTCGCAACTATGAATCTTCCAAAACCCGTTTCAGATGTTAAGAAATCTGCAACCGCAACATCTCTGTACATTACATACAGTTCGTGCATTACATAAACAAACTATAACAATCTTTAAAAATGGTAGAGCCACGCTATTGTCAGCCATTACTAAGCATGAATGGGAAGGCTCGTCCGGGGTGGTACCATTATCTCACAAGAGATCGACGTGAAGCGACAGCTACGCTGTCGCGTTTCGTTCGGTGATTGAGTCTGCCAGATTCCCAATACCCCTTTCCTCTTTCTATCCTTTATCTTTCCCGCTCCCCTCCCGATCTGATGGGCAGGCAAAACATCCATGATCCATGCGTTGTAGATGTTCATGGGCGGCAGTGACCACTTACCATCAGGTGACCTGCTTGCTCGTTTGCCGGAACTATGGTATAAAAAAAAACTATGAAATATTATAACATCAATATATAAACAGAGCTTCTCAATTATCACTTATGATAGTATTTAGTAAATTAGCCTGGGCCTTGGGTTACAAAATTTAAAAAATCCTAAAACACATTCTCGTTTTTTAATATTACTTCATTAAGATCTCAATGTTAATCACTTTGCAACGTCGTGTCGGTGCGCGGTAATAGTTAGGTACTTAATTTTATGCATCGGATCATCGGATAATGCTACATAATTACTTGTACTAACTAGTTACAAACAGTTCACTGCTATTATATTGACATTTTCTTACGAGTATTTATCGGAAAATACGGGAATATAAAACTACTACGACAAGTTCTTGGTAGCGTTCAATGACTGTCATTAAACACTGCAAGTTTCTGTGAAGAACACTACGATTTGAAATGTAGGTCAATCGTAAAAGGAATATTTTCTACCTCACTTTCTCCATATTTCAACATTTCCATTAGTTTTAATGGGTCTCTTTCAGAGATTACGAGCCCGCCACGGCGACTGCACCAAGTGTAGAATCTCAGCGCAAGTAAATGTACTGGTACATGAAGCTTTTGTTCCATCATGTCTAAGAAATTAGTTTCTCTTGTGCTAAATGTACTGCGTCATGAATAAGAAGAGGTCGTGAGAGTGGTTACACCGCGCTTTATCCAGCTCGGAATCGTGAAACTCCAGTTTTAAAATAAAACCAGTGCCCCGCGATGCGTAGTAGTCAAGAACAAAGGGTAAGTGCGTAACTCGGTGGCGACGAACACGACCCGACACGCGATACTTCTTATTGTGTTGTAAAATTTCAAAAGGACGAGATTTATTGTACATTGTCGTGGGTTAAAACTAGTATTAGTCACTTAATGCCGAAACGTTAGATATTTCTACACAATAACAAAAATGGGTTTTGAGTCCCCGCTACATTTTTTCGGTAGAAACAATTTTTAATCTCTATTATTGTATCAAAAAGTTTTGTAGAATATGTTTTGTAATGAAGACTTTTTACTCACCATCACTTTTATAAAAATCAAAGGAAGTTCATTAAATATAGGCTGAGAATATACGCACAAACATTACAAAAGAGGCTACGCATCCGCCATTAAAAACTTTTTCTCTTACATTTTATTTTTATTCTCATTTCATTTTGCATTCAAAATAAATGGACGCATTCAAGCCATTCGCAACTTAACCCTTTTTTAATCAAAATCAATTCTGTGATGGACATTATTCCCGCAATTAAATAAACACGAATGGTGCGATTCAATCAGGCAAGTAACAATAACATGGAGTGAAAACAGCAATAAAAATCCGTCGAGTGCTTCTCGGGATTAGATCGTTTACCCAGTAGTCACGAACAGGTTATTTATATGACGTTTTAATTAAACCTGCGTGCATACTCGATCACATAAACACGATGAAATTGTCGGGACTTACCAAGCTATCGGATTTAAGAAGGAAAATATACGTGGGAAATTCTCGGGACTTATCGAATCCGCAGAGGAAAATATCCGATAGGATTGAAATAAAACGAACGGACGGACAGTCCGCGCCGTGACCACGAAAGCAGTAAAGTGATCGAAACATCGGGAAATTAAAAAAAGTAAAAATTAAATCAAATTCACGATAAAATCCGTAAGAATTCGTTTTATTTCAATGTCTAAGATTCGCGTAAATCTAAGAAGCCTTTATCCAATAAGATGTAATGAAAATGTAAAGAACAAATAATAATAAAGATATTCCACGAACAGTTTGTGTCCATAAGTGATTTTTTATGAAATGCACGTGTTTAGTAATTATACTTTAACCCCTCCGCACACAGAAGTAACCATTTCCTACCTTTGAAGTGTTACGGATGTGGGTTGTTAAAAAATAGATTATAACATTACTGTAATGACTTTTTTTGGGTTTCAGGTATCCATTAAATTAAATAAATATGCGACGAAACTCTTAGTGTAAGAATTTTATAAAGTGCGAAAAATCTGTATAGTCTGTATGTATTATAGGTACTTAATAGAATAATTATAGTCTAAGAAGAAGTATTCGGAACTTTAAATATGTATCAAAGGATATCACAATAGTAACAAATACCCGACAGACAAAAAATACATATATACCTACATATTAATTATCAGTTTTTTTATGAGTTGTTTTTCGCAAACCACATTCCATTAAAATCTGCGAGCATAAATTACTGGGAGACTATTAGTCAAAACTCATGTACAGATTCCCAATCTAGATTTTCTACCTACAACCTAGATATATTTTAAATTTCTATTTTATGACCGTGCAGGTGTATTGTTATAAAAGCTGAGCCCTGGGGATAAAGTGTGCTTTTCAACCAATACTTCTGTGGACTTATAAACACATAGGAACAAACAAAAAGATTTATGAATTGTAATTAACAGTATTTGCCAAAAAGAAGAAACATTATTATTTTAAATCTGTTACAAAAGAAGACAGAAGCTCTACTTGTATTATAAAAAGTATAAGCAAGTTAATAGTCAACATATAGATTTCTATAAATTAGAATACCATTGCACGGTATTGGGCTGTAGTAAAATGTATAGCTTATTAATATTTGATGCATGATGTCACGCTATGTGAGTCGCACGCAAAGGCTCTATTACCGTATACTCTTTTGCCTACTCAATCAACAAATACTGTGTTATTCACAGCTACATTGATATTTTGTAAATATACATTTTTATATTTGAATGAAAGTACGTTGACTGAAGTGCAAGACCAAACCCTCACATGCAATAATTAGGTTACATCAATCAAAATAATAAAACTTGAAAAAACTGTCTACGTATTATAAAATTAGTTTGTTTTCGGTACACTGAGGAGGAGCTCTTTTAGATGAGGATTAAAAAAATGAAAATCAAAAATGTATCCCGACTGTATTACTTCTCGTAATGGTTTCTGTCGGGCTAGCGGCCGCTCGTTAAATATTAAGGCAAATCCCCTCATAACCTGCGTAATAAATCATGTGCTGACCGGCGTAGGTGGGTAACAACAGGTAGAAGAAGTACGCGTTTATTTATAAAAGCCACTAAAGCAAACAGTAATCATAATGTTTTTCCACGTCAACATAAGAAAATAACCAATTGTTCTAGCATACCTCGACAAGTTTGTAAGTTTCGAAGTCCTGAAGTTGTCTCTGGAAGCCTAGGTTAGGGTTGGCAACAGCCCGGCCCGCCCTCACCACTTTCAGCGCCTCGCGCCACGTCAGGGGTGTCACTGACATGATGTATGCCACCGCCACGGTCACGCTGCGTGACATGCCTGCCAAGCTGCCGACAAAAACTAGCGTTAAAAAAGTCGTTGAACCGACCCTAGTCAGAATTGGACGGAGCCGTTCCGCATTTTGACACGATTACATCCCGCGCCTTTTAAGATATTCAACCCTCGCCCCAGTCTAAGCTGAATTGTGCCTGCCACCGACGCCTTTGCTCCAGTTGATCGAACTCTTTCTTCTAACTAAATCGCTTCAATTGTGAGAATGCGTTACAACTGAAATCCAACCAATTTGCGAACGAGAAAAAATGGCTCGATTTCGATCCAATTCGACACAGAAGAAGTATTTGAGTTTGGTGAAATCCGTACGCATGTAATATTAGTAGATGTTTTTCAATGCACAACATTGATCCCGACACGTGCTAAGATACTCTCCAGGAAAACTAATTTGATATTTATCAATATAGCATGACTAGACTCCATTCAACTTGGCGGTATCAGTGTCTTAAAGAAGTTAAATAAAAATATCCTTTAGCTTTTCTCCAAGTATTGTAAGTGTTTAAGGGCGATCGATATCACTATCAAAATAAGTAAGATTTAACAATAAACTCTCTATTTACAGCACCAAATGATACAACAAAAGAGATTCATTACTAACCTTAACTTAAAATGTTAAAAATCGGCATAATTATATATGAATTATAAAGATCAGGTAAGCGCGCATGAACCAGGTTTCACGCGAACGTGCAAACCTATTATAAGCCGCACTGTATCCTCGCATATACTACCCATTCGCTTGTGGTACAATATTCGTATCCACCAGAATGGTGATTGCGATTGTGGTAAACCCTACATGGTGACTAACACAGGTGCGCCGCGGTTCCTGTTCAGTGTGTAGGTATTTATATTCGATTTTGTTCAGACTGACTTGACTGATTTGATTGGAAATTCAATTTGGAATGAAACGAATTCTTATGGAATTACAATTTAACTACAGTAAGTAGTTAAATTGTAACAGTCACTAAGCGGACGACTAATACCTCAGACCGCCCCGTAACCACGAAAACTGTAACACGAAATAAAAAAATGTAAAAATTAAATCAAATTCGCGATAAAATCCGTAAGAATTCGTTTCATTACAATGTGTAACATTCGCGTAAATCCAAGACACCATAATTCCATTTGGACTAGATTTCATACAACATCAGTTGTATTGTAATAACTGCCGTGTCAGCTGAAAAAAGTATAAATAAAAGTACGTTCGGCATTCCCATTAACCACTGCTTACTTTGAAATCCAATACTGGTAGCTAATTTATAACAGAAACAGTTCAACGACCCTGCTCTTTCTTCCAACTAAATTATTGAAGTAAGCGACCGGAATCTAGGTTTGACATTAAAGCTATAAATCGGAGATAAGCGGCCAACGTTCTTTTATTAATGAAAAAAAAAGGACTGGGCTATTCACAAAAAACGTTTAAATTAAGGGACTCGGGTTGAAATTCCTTCAGAAATAAGAAATGATGTCAATCAATCTCGCAAGGCTCAGAAATGTAGGAGAAAGCTGTGATTGACACTTGACCGAGTGAGGTGACATAAGCAGCAAATAATCTGCGGAACATATCAGCTAAAGTGGCACTTGAGACGCCGCGACCGTACAGTTTCAACTCGGATTCGCTTGCTAAGCACGTTATTCATGCTTTAAAAGGTCACAGTAATTAAGCGCCGCTTGGAAATAAATAGTTATTACGGTTTTGCATCCAAATTAAATTTCATTTGCATTATGACTTTACGCGTCATTTTGCGTTAAATGACTTTTTTTTATCCGGTATAAGCTTCGATGTGGCGGAAAAAAGGTATGCAATATTAATTAAAATGCGCCAGTAGGATGGGATACGCCGATCCGTGTTGATCAAACAGCCAAACAGTATTGCATAAATGTTTGAACAACAAAAATAGCAGTTTGCAATATCAAAACTTGGTTTAGAACTACTGAAAAAATTATCATTTCCTTTTAAAGCTTCTAAATTTCGGTAATACGGGGCTTTTTTATACTGTTGTGATGCCTACATATCCAAAAATCATTTTTCCAGTTTCTTTTTTTTCATAAATACTTGTTATTGTTAGAACTGATATAAAACCCGCGTATACAAACAAATTTCAGAAAAATTACGAGTATTATGTAATTATTAAATTATTGTGCGGTTTGAACGACAACTCAATAAAAATTTAACTAACAAAATTAATTTTGAGGGCCATTGAGCAGCTAATGGTTATTGTTCGGTTTTGGCTGCGAATATTTCAATTAGCGTAATTACATTTACGCGGGAGACAATTTTAAAAGCCCATTTTTTACTACATGATATAATTCTTTCACTTGTGTGTAATATTAAACGTTTCAGAATGAATTGGAATTAACTTTAGTGTTTTATAGACTTAATATGAACTTTATGTTTCGATGATGATTCCTATGATTTATATCTCAGATCTCTTATCGAAAATTGCTGTCGTAATGTTTAATATTAATTTATTAAATTATATAAACTGTAGGAGAAACATTACAGATTTATTTGTAATAAATAAATATGAAAACAAATTAAGGTGTAAGAAATGATGACCTGCGATTTAATTACTGCATTGATACAAATTGCTCATTATACTAAAACAAATACTTGCATATATATATCCCCATATACCTTCCAAATGTTATATTGTATGTAATTAACACGAGGTTCAATTAGTTGTACGCGAATGTTCGTGTAGATCAAACTCGGGAAGCAATTTGTAGTTCAGAAGACGTTTGATTGACGAAGATACTACATGTAATGAAACTGCTAACTATGCCACCTGTATAGACTCCTATATTGCAATAAAGCTTGACTGGAAAACACATTTTACTAATACAGGCATCTAAGCCCGTTTTGGACGTTATTTTCAATGGAAATTATTTGTTTTAGCATAAGCTACAGGTACAACAGAATATTGTCAATTTAAGTTATACAATTATCCCAAAATCTGTTCAATCATCCTTTATCGAAGTTATATCGGAAATTTAATTAATTCTATTAGAAAGTTGGATAGGATGTTCTATTCAAAAGCTGACCCGAAAGTTCAAAATTTTAAGGAATTTGCGGTTCGCTTTGCATGACTCTCTCGATATTTAAATAAATGTCGTTCCATATAAAATCATGTTAATGAGCCATTAAAGCATACCTTTCCCCGACATTTAAATTACCTTCCAAAATCAATTGAACTGAACTACTAATGCTGGCGCGTTTCATTCGCCCGGCGAATCCGCTAGAGGCTTAATGATCCTTACCTATCCTCTTTATCTTTAAAAGCCGCCAATGCATTTTTACACCTATTGATTAAAATACACTTATTGTTGGTAAGTGCAGAAAGCCACATAGAATATCTACCGGCGGAAGATGGATTTGTCTCGCTGGTCGACACAAATGTGACCTGTGCTACCTGATATACAAAGGCTATACGGAAATAGGAAGGTAAACATCGTGAGGAAACCTGTATACTACAGCGTATTGTATAAATTATAGAAATTTATGTAAAAGTCCGCCAACCCGCACTAGGCCAGCGTGGTGGACTATATGGTCTAACAACTCTCAATCGTACTCTCAATTGTAAAGGAGGCCCGTGCCCTGCAGTGGGACGTATATAGACTGATACAATACAATACAATCTTTAAACCTGTCAGCAAAAGAAAATGGTTAGTTTCTGACTTTATGAATGACTGTGACCACTTCTTAACAGGTGAGCTGCGTGCTTTGGTTGAAGGTCTTATAACCCTTACGACCAAGTTAGCTGATTTGAACTGTGTACTCACCAATGTATGAGGACGTTCCCGTCCCTGAGTCGAGCGGCGTGTATGAAGTCGTTGCATAAACTAAAGTACTGCGTGAGGTTCTGATCTGGTGAGTCGGACGCCATTATACACAGGTAGTGCTTGTCCTGTGAACAAAAAACACTCGTTAAATTGAAGCATTTATATTATTTTTAAAGACATTTTTTTTTTTGCATAGAGCCTACAAACGAGTAAACAGGTCACCTGATGGTAAGTGATCAGTGCCGCCCATGAACATCCACAATGTTGGATCATGGACGTGTTGCCGGCCGAATTGGGAGGGGAGCGTGAAGGAAAAAGGATAGGAAGAGGAAAGGGGTATTGGGCATCCGGCAATCTCAGTCACCAAGCAAAACGCGACAGTTATGCTGTCGCTTCAAGTCGATTTCTTGTGAGACAGTGGTGCCGCCCCGGATAAGCCTGCCCATTCATGCTGAGTCATGACTGACAACAGCGATGCTTTACCACCACAAAATTTTAAATTCGCTAGAGTTGAGCTTAGTATAAAGAGAGATCCGGTTTGGAGACAAAATCTCGTGTAAATTCATGCCTCTGAAAGTACGTTACGCCATTGGTTCCGGGTTCTACTATTAGGCAAGGGCAACAGTCGTAAAACGTCGATAGAAAGTTTATGGGTGCCCTCAGTATCAACACTATAGGAACTGGTACAGATAGATAAATTACACAGCTATATGTTCATGGTGGTCGCGGGCTCAAATTCCAGAGCATACCTCTAAGTTTTCCGATTTACATGTGTATTGATTCAATCTTGATCAATCTTATCAATGATGTGACAGCCTCTGTGCCGCAGTTGGTTGGACGCCGCCTTTGAAACGAGAGGCCGCGGGTTTGATCCCCGCATCGAAACAAATGTTTGTGTGAATCACAAGTATTTGTCTCGGGTTTGGGTGTTTGTGAGAACAAAAAGTCTCTCGTAGTGTCTGATACCCACGACACAATACTTAATTGATCTTAATGTGGGGTCAGGACTTTGTATGTGACTGTTGGGTGTATTTATTATTATTATTAAATCACCATGCACTCTTACACTGTAGGACAACATCGTGAGGAAACCTGCGTACCATAGCGGTTTATAAGAATTTCTATGTTAGTAAAATTCACCAATCCCCACTAGGCCTGCGTGGTAGACTATATAACCTAACCTCTCTCAATCCTATTCTCGATTGTAAAGGAGGCCCGTGTCCTGCAGTAGGACGTATATGAGCTGATATATATACAGATAAAAGTACAGAAGTTATTGTTTGTATTATTTTAATAACGTCTGCATCTAACGTTGTACCAACATTTGTTTTAAGCGTAACAGCAATGTCGGGTAAGTTTTCCAAGAAACGCGAATTGCCTTTGTAATGTAAGATAGTGTAAAGTTTAATCCCGGTCGTGTAAGTCCCGCAAACTCCACTTGAGGTATCTATTAACTTGATGCTCCCCGCTCCACGCGCAGACAAATAGTGCGAATCACTTTAATCTCACTGTCTACCAATTAACCGCGTTTCAAGGGCGAATTTAATTTAAAAAGACTTAAAATTAACAGAATTAAAACAATTATTTATCTCTCTAAGCATCTGTTTCTCTCCATAAATTATTTAACTATATCATCGCGTTACATAAACATAACCTAATTCAATGTAATATGAATCACATAAACCCAAAGGTTAACCGCAAAGCAGATTTAGAGCCTTTCAATTTACATTCACAACATCAAAGTTCATACAGATTTGGGGAATAATATTAAAACTAAATAATATGTACATAAGACGACAAATCTGCGCACCATTACGACTTGAAGAGAACTTGTAAAGACAAACTCTTCTTTTTGTGCTCGATGTTTGATTTATGTCGCCGACTCGAAGTAGGTCACGGTTGCTTATAAATTATTAATGCCGAGAAATTATCTCTTATAGAAGACTTACTTTTAATCTTACCTTTTTTTGGAAAACTCATATATGTCTTTCGTAGACTTTTTGTTAGGACTTATACATACACTATTAATGCTTGTAATTAAAAAATATTTTGTTATGGAATATAGGTGTACGAAATTTTTCAATGACGATTTGTACACATAAATAAAGTAATAAAAAATGGTATGTGCGAATAAATATAAGCATGTGACTCGTACCAGCAGCATATTTTTATGAGCGCATGATGTTTAATTACTTGATTTTGATTGATGATATTTATACACGATGTTCGTAAGCGGGTTGCTCGCCTTTGCAAAAGGATGAGGGAAGAAAGGGATAAATCACAAGAAACGAAAATTGTTACTGAAAATAAAAGGTTTATTTAACAAAAATAACAATATTAATAAATCATATTTTATCTACCAGCAACACAAGGAACAAGAAATTAAAACAAGGTAGCACAAACAGCAAATATTCCCCGATTGTGTGGCTCGGCGGAAGCAGTGCGATTTAATAAAACGCTGATAAATAAAGTTCCGCCCGCGACTCCGGACATTAAGAGATAGCGAATCTAGATAAACTCCTTCCGCGACCATCCCACTGTCTACACCAGATATAAAATTTTTTTGCACCCACTAATTTTATTTTTGCTTTCATTGCCCTACTTGTGTACTCGTAATAGCAATTTATGTGATAAAAAAGCATGACGATTTTCTACTAATTATCTACGTTCACATAAGCGGTGTCGCTGCTAAAAAATGGGAGTGGCAGCTATTTTATAATTTGTTATTAAAAAGTTTTTAACAAGGGAGTTTGTTTTAAAGATGGTACAGTGCAACGCAAACGACTTTAAACAACTCTTGGCTTCTGCATTTACGTAGGGCCGGTGCAATATAATTTTATTCCATGTTTTTGAAACTGGCACATTGTAGAATTCACCTTATAGAAAAAATTTAAATTCGTGATCCAGCATGCTGGTCTATTCTCAGTTGGTAGCTTCATAACATACCATTCTCTGATACCTGTATGCATACTCTACTATTAATATGTTAAAAGAGCATATTAAAAGCTTACCCTAATTAAATTCACACGTTGAAAACGTTACACGTTTGGAAAGCGTTAACGCTAACCTATAATGGTTTTTACCTAAATTCATCAAGCGAATAACGTGTCAAATGTTGGTTTCAAGTAGTAACGGGTTTAAACTAGTGGTTAAACGCGGGACCGATTTAATGCGAGAACTATTAAGCCTTTCCTAACACTAACGACACTTACTTGCGAACAATATCTAACCTGACAACCCGTTCTTGGTAGTCAATTAAGCATAATCATCAATTATCTCAGATCGGCTTGCGGTCGTATTGCTACATCTGTATATTTTGAAATGTTAGGTCTAAGATTTTTGTTTTGGAACATATCATCTGTTTGCATAAAATATTTCAAAAAGTCTGGCAAGATGCCAGTTCTAAAATAGAGCCGATCAGCATGAACTAAAATTAAGTTACGTCCACCTCAAACAAGTATGGGATGGTGGTAAGTAAAAGAACGGTTACTAATTTAAATGTTTCTTCTAAGAAGTACCTAATGGTAAATGCTTAAACAATCATTGTCTCAAAACAATAAGATCAAAAATCGTCTCTAAAATATACTAAAGCGCGAAAAAAGAACTCTCTAAAGGTAATTTATTTAATGTCAAGTCGTAGTCTAGAAAAACAGAAAACTCGCGTTTTAGTGAGATTTATCGTGTGTCTACCGTCTGGCCTTTATATTTTGAATTTATTACATCACACACGCGAAGTAAGTTGTATGGACTTGAAAAACATTTTGGATAGACATCGCGTTAAAACATTGTGCGTGAGTCGGCGGCAGTGAATAGATAACTCAATTTACATATCCATTATACATATTCAGCAGTTGTACTGTTGAACAACAGTTGTGTAGTGGCAAAAATAGAATTGCAAATAGATTTTTATGTCCATCAATTCACAAATTTAACTTAGGGTAAGTATTGACTGCCAGGGAAAGGTATAATACGGGTTAACATGGTTAAATGTCAACAACCAAGGTCACTTACCTCCGAAACCATAAAGTGTTCTAAACACTAATAATTAAAGTGAACTAACTAAGAAACACCTTAATATTTCTCTTAAAACTATCATTAATACATATATTTAATGAAACAAATATTAACAATATAAACATCTTCACATATCTTCAGCAACAGGAAACTTACTGCTACAATAGTCCTCTCCCAAGGGTTTTATAGCGACCTGCTGGGTTCAAATAACAAAGGAAAAATCAATCAAAATAAAGGAATATCCGGTAAAAATTGATGCAAAAATTGTATACTGCAGACTTGTAAATAAAGAAAGGCTAGTTGTAACAGTTTCTGTGGTTAACAAGCTTCCGCGGTGATCTTTGGCATTAAACTGCACGCCGCATAATAAATGCAGACTTGCAGAACTGTTCTTTATAGAATTACACTAGTACAAAAGTTATCACAACTTTATCAATAAAAAACTTGGGAGCATTGTATAATTCTGCTCTACTACTGCAAGTTTATAAACTCTTAGAGCAATACGAGTATATGTCAGACTATCTATATGAGCGTTGGTTATCTATGTGGCTTTTTGAGTTGAAGGTCCATTTGCATTGAAGGTGTTAGAGTTTGCGGGTCCCCGCACGTATTTGTGAGACATTGATTGGTGTCCGGCTGCGTGTGTGTGTGTTTGCATCGATATGGAGAATTCCGGCTGCAGAGCAGAGTTAGGAAGCGAATGCCACAATTAAATATAAATCGCATTTTATATACAGTTTTACAAAAGGTGTTTATGTCTTTAATAAATTATATGGTTACTTTTAAAAGTCCGGTAAAGTTTTTTGGGCCTATGTTCAGCTTCGGACTTTCTGTGACTGAAGATGGTTCTACAATATTTTGTTTTCCTGTTTCAAACGAAACTGCTCACTGAAGTAAATAGTAAATACGAACTAAATCGCTATAAACAAATTCTTTAACTGCAACTACAACAGTACAAAACGTGCTGACGCCAGCAAATAGCCTCATTTATGAACCCAAACCTCTTGGTAATGTCTCGCGGGTATTATTTCTAAAACTATCTTCAAATTTCCTGTGGAGTCGTTCCGGTATGTGAGTAACAATATAATAAAGATTTACACGCGACAAACTTGTACTCGTAGTATCCTCCACGGGTGTTATTATTTCCTTCTGAACACTTTATAATAATGCGAGCGCGCACTTGGAAATTGGAAGTAAAGTGAACTGTGGGGAAAAAGGTAGCAGGTTTAAGAAGAATAGACATCTCCGGTTTTTAGAAGCTCTATTTTTATTGCTAGATATATAGTTTTTATCACGATGAATGGCGAGACGAGCATGCCATTTGCCTCATAGTAAGCGATACGACCGCTCATGGACCTTAGCAAAACAAAACAACACCATGAATTACAAAGCAATGTCTTCCTGCATGTCTGCATGTCTTCCAGCACTGGCCATCCTAAGACTTAAAGTGTTAAGTCTCATAATGTCCAGTAGTTACTCTGGCTACAATATCCCTTCCTAATTTTCACTGCGCTTTGGCGGGAGAAATAGACATTGCGGTGGTACCTCGTACTTACCCAGGCCTCTCACATATGAGATAACTATTACAGTATTGTAAATATTTGAAAAAAATAAATATTTGAATGAAAACAGCATGGGAAAGCATGTGTAGCATTTCATAAGTGTTTGTACCTTCAAACCGCACTTGACCAGCGCGCTGGATTAAAGCCTAAGTCTTAATTGTAGAGGACAGAGGTCATCCACGCTCGGCAGTGAGATTTCTACATTATGCCGCAATTACATATATTTATGATATGTTTACGTAAACTATATAAGAACCCGTATTTGGCCACCATTTACTTAGATATAATATTGCGTCTACAATTGTGAAACTATAATCGCAAGTAACATAACAAAAAAGATATCAATATTTATAATAGATGTTTACTATGAATGTATCATGAAACTTGAAAGATTCCAAAATTTTAAACTTCAAAAATTTTAGTTGCTAATGTCCAATAGACTTAAAATAAATATTAAAAGCGATGTAAAGAAAAATAAAAGCGAAATTTCCAATATGATCGTGCCCAAAGGTGTGTTATATTTTCTGAAGGCAAGGCGCTAACCCTTTGTTATTGAAAGATCTGTCGGTCTGCGAGCATTCCTGACCCGCGCGTGCCCTTGACACACTAACTAGTTACAGCATCGCAGTTGGCAACACACTAAATTCGCCTTTGTTACTATATAATATCTCGCGCGAAACATCTTTTGTGATGCATAGTTTTTTGAGATGTTTTGAACTTTAGAAAATAACAATTGCACTTTGTAAGTGGAACTTTGTGACAGTTTGTAATATTCTAGGTGCATCGTTTTCATACATTTTATTTATATTAGATATGAAAAAACTTATACCTATATGCTTTAAATGCTTTAAAACACATAAATAAAGTTTTACATATATGCATGCCTTATTTTATTGGTAAACACTGTTATACCAGTAGAGCTTTCAAAATATAAAAAAGAAACTTAAATATTTATTAACAATACCAATTTTCCAGTTCCAAAGACATGATTTTCCAAGGATTGGATATTATCCCAAAAGGGTAAGCCATTGGGCAGGCGACCGATCGTAAAATTATTCACCAAATGGTTTTGCAACACAGAGAAAATAGCTTTGTTTGTGAGCCATCGCAGGAGGAAAATGGTGAAGTAATAAGCTTCTTATTCAACTGACGTGATGTAGTGCCAGCTTTGCTGTTGTTTGTTTCAGTTGTCGTTCGGTGAATGAAATTGCCGGTGACCCAAAGCTAGTGGAAGATATTCATATAGCGACCACCGTACTCTCTCTCTTCAGCCACAGGTAATCCACTTCTGAACATAAGCCTCACACAAGGATCCCCACGTCGACCTGTTGGAAGCAGCCTGCTTCCAGCCACTTCAAGCAACCTTAGCCTGGCTGTCCATCCACCATGTGAGCGGGCGTCCGATATTTCGCCTGCACCGTACATGAAGGTCGAAAACCCTTCAAATCGCTAGCCAAGTTCGATCAGACATGCCTGATGCTGTTGATCGGGCAGTAGGAGAGACGTTCACCTTTCGCCAGTGGGTACCTACTCTATTTGGTTAACACTTTCCATCAAATGCATTGCTATTGCTTTTTCGAACCCAATTAAAAATATTTCCTAAATCATGATGGAAATTGTAATAAATCAACCATGAGAGCATTAGCACCACGAGCGAACAGCACGTGGGACTTTGCATATTGTAGCTTCAAACAGCGTCAATCTGGCTCCATATTGAATATTCATGGGTGCGATCCACCGTCCGCCGGAATGATGATGACGTCTCGTTAATAATATTGCGCGTTTCCCATTTCAAATCGGTTTTAATTTAATCTTTTTTTGAAATATCTGTTCCTCTTTCTCGTAGTTGGGTTTGTTGAATGGTAAGTGGTTACCAATGATTTTCACAGTGCCCTGTTGGAGGCAGCCTGCATCCAGCGACGTCGCGACCTTTACCAGGTCGTCTGAGGCCTATGTTCAGCAGTGGACTTCCTTTAGCTGATGGATTGGAAGTGGTTACCACTGCCCATAACACCCCCACATTGAGATGCAAGTAGGTTACCAGACTTTAAGAATGGATGAGAGGTGGAAAATGAAGGGTGGTGCAATTTGGGGTTAGTAAACCTCACAAGCGGAACGAAATGCGATTATAGTATTGCTTAGCGATAGATACTATTCGGTACTATTAAATTTAAAAGTGCTCTACCACTTTAGGAAATACCCAAGATGCCCCGCAAATATTATATGGCATTTTCAAACAACCAAGGTTATAGTTAAATTGCTATTACTTCTCGACATGCAAAACAAATTATTCAAACATATGTATATTCCTTTTTAAATTAACTTACATAAGTAATTATTTTAGACATGTAACACTCATTTATTAAAAGAAAAGTTTATCGCTATAACATTTTATACAAACACAACATTTATTAATTTGAAAAGTATAATATCTCATTAAAAAGATCTTAGAACACAGTTAAGTTTGAATCCCGCGGTATTTTTAACCTTCTGTCTAAGAATTTAAGACTCAAAAGCATTCGCAACTTTTCACCGGCAATGATCTCATTCTGAGCTATATTGCTTGTAAAACATTTTTATTAAATTCTAACTCATTGTTGCGGGTTTTCTGTTTCTTTTATTACGTTTGGACGTAAACTGTGAGAAATTAAGTAATGAATATGACAGACATTGCAAAAGCTTGGCGTTGTCGCGAGCCCGCCCAAGGGCTGTCTTAAAATATCTAAATGAAGTCATTATGATAATATCCTCGCGGCGATCAAAACATCGATTTTTATGTATAAGGTTGTCAGCAGTGTTACGATAGATTTAATATACCGGTGTTACTAAAAAAAATGAATACATATTACGCAAATCTGGTGTATTTCAGTTGGATCTATTTTTGGAATAGTTAAACTAATTATAGAGAATTAAAACGCAAAAAAACAACATGACAAGTAAGTATCCCGTTAATTAATGAATAATTAAAAAGAGATATGCACGTAAATATTCATCTCTATTTTCTTCACTTATTAAGGTAATAATAATAATTAAATAGGAATATAAATATAATTTCATTATGTATTACCGTAGTTTAAAGCTTTATTTTTTACATTATTTCTTCTGGCATATACTTTAATCAGACTATATCGTATATATCGTTAAAAAACCTAATTGCGTTATCTTAAGATTAATGCCCACGACACAATTTTAGTAATTTATTCAAATTGATAATTAAATTATATCGGCTAGACTCTAGACCCTAGAGAACTGTAATATCAACCTGTAGTACTAATCTAATAATATTCAATTTGATCCACAGTGTAGCTGCCAATCAAACCGCGTCATTTCAGTAAGGCTTAATCGAACAGTAGGCAATCGAATAGTAATGACTATGGTAATGACTCTATGGTAATGACCGTATTGGAATAAGCAGAAACTCGATGGATACTTCGAAACGCTGTTTTCAATTTCAAGTACAATACCCTTTCAGGGCATGATCTCCTTTCTTTAACTAATCCCCCAAAGCCGTAAACCGAAGTCCAAGCTGCTTAGGAATGTTCCGGAGCTAATCGCTTTAAAACTCTATTTTAGCTTACGAGCCAAAAACAATCGTGAACGCGAACAAAGCGGAGGACTATTAAAGAACAGCCAAAACGAAAAGTAAAGATAATTGCCCCGAGATTGAAGCCGCCGTGGAGGTCATAATTATAACAAAATGATACACGATCAAAGGCACTCCGAAGCGCAAAGATCCGTGAAAAGATTGATTAATGGATAGGGAGCGAACTAAACATGTAACATGAAAGGAACTCCGCTTATAAATATTTAGTACTTAGAGCATAATATAATAGCGCTATTATTTATTTAATATTTACTGCACACAAGAAAAACATAAAAAATATTACAAATGGGCGATGGGCCCACCCCCTA
This sequence comes from Theretra japonica, assembly GCA_033459515.1. Taxonomy (NCBI): domain Eukaryota; kingdom Metazoa; phylum Arthropoda; class Insecta; order Lepidoptera; family Sphingidae; genus Theretra; species Theretra japonica. The sequence goes on from CM065937.1 coordinate 5,102,899, forward strand.
TCACATCGTGAGATGGAACACACATGGCGAAACATGGGTGTCCTGGTTGCACCTCTGCCTACCCCTTCTGGGATAAAGGCGTGATGTTTATGTATGTACAAATAAAAATAAAGAGTACAGATGGCGATCTTATCGCTCTAGGCGATTTCTTACAGATAACCTTTGGAAGGGTATAAGAACAGGAAAAGAAGAGTTATTATGCTACCCTACGAGTATCGAATGTTTACCATACATACACAAACTCACGGCTTCTTCCCAGAAGGGGTAGGCAGAGGTTCTACTGACAACCACATGAGAACCACGTTTCGCCTTGTGTGTCCTTATCTTTACAGATATTATTCGACTAACCCTTATATTAACTGACAAAGGACTTGTTTCTTAGTGTGGGGACTATGTATGTGACTGTTGTATGTATTTATTTATTACAATGATAAACGAAAACGTTCTATAGGGAATTAGATAAGACAAAAGGTAAACACGTGTGGAATACAGAGTTCGCACGTGGAATGGAGAACGATGTGTTTTCTAAACTCACGTATCTCTTCACGGCCCGGAGAGCACGTTAAACCAACGGCCCCGCTTTTAGCCAAAAAATACCGATAGTTGTTTCAAAATTTGGACGATAAATTAACCGTGGCTTGCCTATCCATTTACAACGCAAGTAAAAAAATTACAGTGTTCTTTTAATAGCTCTCATGGCTAATTTTCTACAAGCAATTCAAATAAACTAACATTATCACATATTATATTATATTCAATTATAAATACACCCAAATGTCACATTGTTTTGATCCCACATTAAGATCAAATAAGTCTTGTGTCGTGGGTATAAGAATCTACGAGAGACTTTCAGTCTCACAAACACCCAGATCCGAGACAAATACATGTGGGCCGCAAAAACATTTGTATCGGTACGGGGATCGAACTCGCGGCCTTTCGTTTCACAACCAGCATCTCACCAACTGCGCCACGGACGTTGTCAATTCGGCATTAAAATCTCTCTCTGGATAAGTTTGGCCATTTAGATAAATAAGTACTGAACCATAGTTGCGATTGCTTGTATTCTATACTTAAAATATTATGAAATACTTGTACATTCCCCGAGATGTTCACAAGGTTATTACGAAGCCTCTAAGAAATATCAACGTGATATTTTTCAGCGGAAGCTTGTCGGATATGTAGTTAGGGAGCGGAATGGGTAAATGTGTCACAACACGCGAGCGGCACCGGCCGCCTTCCGTGAAGTATAACACGCCCTGCATTTAGTGCCTCCGACAGTCAATTTTGATACCAAAGCTACATAGACATATATAGTATAAAGTTGTACGATTTTGCTGTTTGTTGGATAGATGTTATAGCGACCACCGTGCACAGTGGTTAAAAACCCGTCATATAACATACTGACCCATACAAACCATTTTTTTTTTATTATTGCATAGGTCCGGCAAACGAGCAAACAGGTCATCTGATGGTAAGTGATCACTACCATCCATGAACATCCATAACGCTGGATCATGGATGTGTTGTCGGCCCAATTGGGAGGGGAACGGGAAGGAAAAAGGATGGGAAGAGGAAAGGGGTATTGGGCATCTGGCAATCTCACTCACCGAACGGAACGCGACAGCGAAGCTGTCACTTCACGTCGTTTTCTTGTGAGACAGTGGTACCGCCCAGGGAGAGCCTGCCCATTCATGCTAAGCCATGACTGTCAACAGCGTGGCTCTACCATTTCCAAAAAACTGCTATTATTTTACTGTTATTTGCGTTTAATTTTGTTTCTTCAAATTTTGAAATAAGCGCTCACTTTTATCATGAATTGAAAATACGTATATATATATTTTCCATTAAACTAATGGCGCTTTGCGACAACAATAAATAGATGACTCCTACATTTACGGAGTACCTAATTAGCCAAAATGTGTGAATACTAAAATAATAGCTGAGAAAACTTTCACCATTGTAATTCTTTATTCTAAATCCTAGGAATCAAGGTCTTGTGATTAATATTGTTGATTGAGTGAATCGGTTACACCGAGTCTATCTAACTATTGGTATAAATTTTTTGGGCAAGGAATATTTCGATGTTTCCTATGCTTGCTAAATTCAAGAAATAGAGCTCTAAATTCGAAAAGTAATAAAACCAAGTTTATTCTAAAAAAGTACCCCTTAAAAGCAAATGAAGCAAAAGTATGCTGCTCGAAGATAAAAAGCTCAGCAATAAAGGAGTCCTCTTTCAATAAACGTACATAAGAAGACAATAAATTAAGAGGAAAGGCTTAGTGGGGCAATTAATTGTCGCCCTGGCAGCTCGGTCGCTGACACAGTTCTTCATTATTTAGTGCCTACCTCAGTAAATTGTATACTAGGCGTACCGCAATATACGTACCGTTTCTTAGAACTTGGAACTACCCTCATTTACTATTTGTTTTGTTTGCGGCCTCGTGTGAAAGGTCAATGCCTGAATACACACTAGTCACTGGATATAATGCTTATATTGACTTAGATAACAATGTTAGCGGTGTATTGTGCTGCGGGTTATCGGTCTAGCTATCTTAGGAACCTGTTTGTATTTGTGTTCCTTTACCGCTGGGTAAGAATTGATTCTACATTTCTGTATGAACGATGCCTACCCATAACCACTCACTGCTGAGAAAATAAATACACTCAACAGTCACATACATAGTCCTGACCCCACACTAAGATCCAGTCTTGTGTCGTGGGTATCAGAAACTACGAGAGGCTTTTCGGCCTCACAAATACCCAGACCTGAAATAAATACATGTGGTTCACACGAATATTTGTTTCGGTGAGGGGATGGAATCCCCAGCCTCTCTTTTAACAGCCGGGGTCTAACCAACTGCGTCTAAGAGGCTCTCTACAACCAAGAGGTCGATTGAAAGGGTGTCTGGGGGATTTACATTGCGTAGGATATTCTCGTGTAGTAGAAAAACAGCAAAGAAATGAATCTTAGTAGCTAATTCGATGAGGTAAATTAAAGTGTTGGAATTGGAAATTCACTTGCCTACCAATTTGCAGTGGGTCGCCATAAACCAAGACCACACATGAAAATGAAAATAATTTATTGAATCCATTAAAATGTTAAAATGAAAGCGGTTTTCACTGAGAAGAACGGGCAAAAAACTCTAGTGTTGCTCTTTTCAAAACCAGTTGACAATACAAAAAGAGTTGATGATACAGTAGAACGTCATCTATAAGCTAATATAGATGATGTTATACGATGAAAATAGAGAGAGTGTGATCTATTACTCCGAGTAGAATGTTCAAACCATTTATAGGGATTCAAACGCGGCTTAAAAGCGGTTGCTACTGCACATTATATACAAATATGAGGCCAATATTTATGGCCGGCGTAAAAGGTTTCATAAATATAAGTGTTGATATCATAAAACTGAAGCAGCTATAAAACTTATCATTGCCGCGATTGACTACATTTGGTATAATTTACCTGACATCGCATTACACGTCTAGTCGCATGTAAAGGCTATTAACTGTGAGGTTCTGGATTCGATTGTGTGACTTTTCTATTTTGTTTGACTTTTCTGTTTTAGAAATCTGGTATACAGAAATAGGGTGGATCTGATTCTGTTACAACTCAGAATGGAAATAGGCTCGGCGAATTATATTTTGCGCTGGAAGAGTAACTCTACCTTCTCCTTAGCGGATACAGGCGCTAGCTTATACATTGTAGGTATATTTATCTCACTTATTTTTGAATTAACATGTATGTTTTTTTATTCATAAATAATCATAAATTAAGTAGGGGTAATGTAGGTAGGTACATTCTACATAGGTCCCACGAAACCGTATTTCGGTTTGACCGTGTAATAACAGCATACAGCATTGTTTTAAAATAATGAAGTAAAACTTGACCGAATTCCAGAGTAAACTAGTGGGAACTCGGCGGTAGGAAAACACTACACAGTCCGAGATTATATCTCGCACGAGTAACGAAGTATCGAATCGATCGCTCATTATGACTTGATCTACATTTTGTCAACCAAAAATACTTTATATCTTGGAATGACATATTAAAATACACATATTGTATTACAGTTAAATAAATACTCTATAGGCCAGAAATTATACGAGGCTACTCGGTCTTACAAACAGTCCGAATCAAATATTTGTGAATGTCACAAATATTTGGCTTGATGCGGGAATTTGGACCTTTTTTTTTTGTCCAAGAGGAAAAGCCTCCCTTTCGGTGCCCTGGAGGAGGCCGGAAGGGGTAATCAGTGTCTCTGGCCCTCCTGGCTGGGAGCCTAACAAAACCGACACCAGTGTACTGACAAAACATCCCTCGGTGACCGTCACGCGCATTATGGGCGGCACCGGAGATCTCAGGGCGAGAAGCGCCCCGATATACGTCCGAGTGACCACCCAGCGCAAAACTGTTGCTGGTCCTTCTATTGTGAGGGGCTTGAATGCCCCACTCTTCTACTATTTTTGGACGGCCGTTTGAGATGTTGTGGGCGTCCACGACAGAGGCTAGCCCATGCGCTCTATCGCATATCTCGGAGTCGTTATATGTGAGGGCGCACTGCCGCCGCAGTTTGCCCAACAACCCTGATGGCCCTTTAAGTCACCTCTTACGACGGACAGGAGATCCCGTGGCGGAATTCTTGCACCCCCGAAGCACAGGGCAAGGGAATTTGAACCTGCGGTAGGTTGTTTCTCAGCCGGTAATTTTGCAAATTGCGCTTCGTACCTTGTCGTGACTATTATAAGGAGTGATAGTATTTAAAGAATTACTTTTAAGTGTCAACTATGAAAACGACGGCATAACTTGTTGTCGAGGCATGGAGGGATCTCAGCTTTTAGCCACTAAATGTGGAAGCTCTGTATGTGTATTTCTATAAAATCTCTTAGAAATCTTAGCACTCGGATAGTAATGGTATAGAGTTACGTTTCCCTTTCAAAAAGGATTTTCTGAAAATCTAGTCGTCTTTACGTTTTCTAAAGCTTCTTGCACATCCAACGGATGCGTTGCGTATCGTCGGTAGTAACCTTACCCGAAAAAGTACATAATAAAACATTCATCCTTAAGCTTTGGTCTTGCGAACTGAACGCACACTACAGCGTCGTTAATGCCTCCTATCGACGACGTATTTTACGAATGAACAAAAGAAAAAAAATCTACTCGATTTTCTTAGAAAGCCGTGTCCCCAAATCGCTTACAGGACTAAGAGAACAAAGTTTTACATTCTGGACGCAGTAACGCATCCTCGTCTTAATGACGTTCAATGTTTATTCCGTTTGGTTTAATTTTCCACTCATTTGTATTTGTGTTACAGAATCCACGATACACGACGCATTCTCCAGATATGCAAGACAGACAGATATAACCTAACATGATATCAATCACTATAGTATAACTAACAACATATCAAGACCTAATTAAATTTTGCCGACATTTATTGGCGCGTCCAATCACAACATTACCCCTGTGTAATAGTGAATTGTGTTGGAGTAAACTCATCAGCGCCCCAGAGGTGTGACGAGGTTGCGACTAACTTAATTATCCACTGGCTTTGACTCCTGACAGACAATATCGTGAATAAAATACGCGTTCGGGGCACGCGCGGCGGCCGCTCGCTCGTGATATGATTGCATAGAATTTTAATGGGCAATACGGTCTCATATTGCTGTTAAGCTATATTACGTATGTTCTTGTTAGGCCACTGTTGTCCCATAGGAGAAACTGAAACTGGCTTTTTGATAGCTAATATGCAAATTTGTAACTGGTCATATGGAAATAAGAAGTAAAATATAATTTTTCGCTATCATAAGAAAAATATAAAATACATGTTTCGTCTTTTTTTTTTTTTGTAAGAGGATGCCAATAATGCAACATTATGTTCTGATGCAGTAAACTATTAAGTTGTTTCTTAATTAAAATATAATTACCAACAAAAATATTTATAAAATGTACTCACTGAATGCAATCGTCTCGCAGCATCGTGTATGGAAAGTATGTGTGTGATCTTGTACTTGTCGAGCTGCACTGTGTCCTTGGAGTCCCGGTAGTTCCCCACGTACAGCCCGGGGAGCACCTGCCGATCAAACAGAACGTTTTACTAATTAAATCGAATTTATACTGCAAGATCTTATTACCTAAACTGAGGTCGTGCGTCTTCAATAGAGACTTTTCAAGCTAATCAGCAGAGATTATTTTATTTTCAGTACTTAATAAAAGTGCGTGCGTTTCTACTGCTAAGGTTGTGAATGGAATATACGACAGCGATAAGACCGCCGATTGTTACATATATTTATGCGCTTTATGATTGTGATATTTTGTTTGGTGTACAATAAATATATATAATGATTTTAATGTAATTACCTAAAATGATAAAAGCAATACCAAATTCGGGAAATTATGCCAAATACTTGTTCCTAACACGTACAGAATATTCTGCAACTGCCGAACAGCCAGTAGTCAGGTAGTTAATGCTTATTTGCAATGCAGGCTAAGTACCGAACTTGTGTGGCGACAATAGACGAGTTCTGTAATTCACAAGTTGAGGCGGCGACAGCTGCCAGCCACCAGCGGCATAACACCATTTTACAGCAACACATTCTCATTAATAAGGCACAATACGTTATAACTGTAAAGCAAAGTTTTCTGAATTTAGGCAAACAAAACATTTCCCCTCGGTAATGTTCCGAGGGACTGTATTACCTCAAATATAAATGGTACTTGGGAAAACACTTTTTGCTTTAGACTATTTGTTAAATCCTGTTCAGGCTTTTAGTGTGATATTGATGATGTTATTACCACTTCACTCTATATCAGTCCATTGCTTGGCATAAATATCAATAAGGAGAATTGAGTAGTAGTCCAATATGGCAACTTTAGGGGTTGGATTTTCTCAGACTAAAAGTCAATTCAATGTTAGATTATGTAAACTACTAACAGGTTTCGTGACGCTTACTGATTAGATTATTGGAACAATACGTGGATTTACGCAAGAAAATAAAAACAAAGAAAGGGAAAAACTAAAGACTTTGACTAGGTTGCTCTCCATTCAGGCTTCAAACCCACATAACTGCAAAGAAAATTGCAAAAATTCGTTAGACGAACTGGGCTACGATCCGCAGCACGCCGTCTTTACAGAAAACATGATTTATTAACCATTAAAAGAGCGAATGTCGAAAGAAATATGAAAAGTATTTAACCTTACCTGGCAGCGGGGAGCCGTGGGCTAAATTCTTAGAAATTTACTTAAATAAAATGCGAAATCTTCGCAGCGCAATTTCCCAGCAAATAAGTCTAAAAGGATTTCAACCTTAAGGAAGCCCAGTTCGTAATGCCTTTAACCTCACTGTGTTAATATTTTTATGCATAAGGCTTCTGAAGTCAATCGTATCGTTGACTTTTGCGTAATATAAAAGGCTTAGAAGGTTTCATTGTTATCTAGCCTTTTGTTACATGTAAACAATACTTGAGTTACACTTTAAATAATATTACAACTAATGAAATGCCTTTTTACAAAATAAAAAATTCGAAATGTATGAAAAGATGAACTCTAGGTATTTAAACAAACGTGAATGTAAGTCGTTTAAACGTTACGATTTATTTAAAATATGCTTATTGATTAATGAAAATCTCATCAATTAATTACAAAGGAAATTTTCTTTGAGATTTAAGAATTTCCCTGGAAAATTAAAGTATCTATTGTAATGTGTGTATTGCATAGTAATGTAGTGTAAATCAGTATTAGTGAAGATGAGAACAGAAGAGCAACACAGGGAAAGCATTTTGTGTGCTTATCACTTTGTAATACATTTTCGTGGTCATTGATAATATAAATCGCACAAAGTGAGACGTCCTAAGTGTATTATTAGCCTTAACAGTCTACCGTTTACATAAGCTATCGCTAATTCCATTTACTCCAGCCGTGTATTATATTAACGTGTCGGATGAAATAGTCATCTTTTTTAAATGAAATCTTTTATCTAAGACCATAATATTGTGGGTGTCCTGGTTGCACCTCTGCTACCTCTTTAGGGATAAAGGCGTGATGTTTATGTATCTGTAAGGTTGCCTGGAAGAAATTACCCAGTGCGATAAGGCCGCTTTTTGTACTTTTTTTATGTTACTTCTGTAATTGGTTCTTTGTATGGTGCATTAAAGGATAAACAAATAAAAAATAAATATAATATTGATTTAGACGCTACAGATTCCATAACAACAACTACAAAAGATCTTATAATTGTCATATCTATAGTATGCATATGAGCGAAGTCAGTGCAGGTGTAGATAAAGAGAACAGTTTCATGCCACACATTCCGAGAGAAATATAAAAGTCTTTCAAAAGAGTGCGAAGGTCTTGATGCAGGCAAGTACAGTTTGCACTGACCTAAGAAAGCGAGTAGACTTTGTAAGGCAGGTATTGTGTTGTGCGATAGCGTTTCAACGCGTCAGCGTTTTCAGCGTTTCAACTGTGGGTTTACAAACTCTCAAAAGCCGTCTAAAGTATTGTAACTTATTTTGTAGTACAATGGGTATACAGTTCAAGGATGTTGCGGACTTGCATATAGAAATGTAGACGAAATAGCTCGCATTTTCGGTTTTGTTCCCTTTTCACTGGAAGATGTATAGCGTCGAGAGATTTCCTCAGCTCGCAATCATTTGTCATGTGTTGCTTGTATTGAAGAACTCTGCATTTTCTTTGTTGGGACCGCAAAATTGTGGTCTATTTATGAAAGTCACATCGTATTTTGATATGATCTGAGATATTCTATATTACCACAGTTTCTAATCCTTATCTAATTCGATAAATAAATATAAATACACCCAACAATCACATACATAGTCCTGACCCCACATGAAGTTCAATTAAGTCTTGTGTCGTGGGTATCAGACGCTACGAGAGACTTTTCAGTCTCACAAACAACCAGACCCGAGACAAATGCGTGTGGGCCTCACAAACATTTGTCCCGTGCGGGGATCAAACCCGCGGCCTATCGTTTCTCAGCCAACCTAACCAACTGCTCCACGGAGGCTGTCTATAAGTGCAGATTACGGCATTCGTTTTAACAAACGAAGTAGGTACTAATTATATTTAATATTGGTGAAACTACGAACACGTATTCATCGAGAAAAGGTTTCTTACGGTGGCAGCAGCTACAAAAGACTTATTCAACAGTAACCAACCACAAAAACACATTTGCGGATCACGCAAAAAAGAAAATTCTGCTGGAAATTTAATATTTACTAGTAGCCTGCCACTCGCGACCTTTTTATATTTACTCCAAAGAAATAATGTTTTATAGACGGATTATACTTTATGAACTCAGGGATGTAGAAACTGTAAATCACGCCTTATTTGCGAAGCCCGAGATCCAACAATAGTATGGCGAAAGCTCACGATGCAAACATATTTATTTATTCTTACACCACCCGGGCAAAACTTCCTACAGTTGACCCGAAAATACAATTTATGTTTAGTATTTTTTTAAATCTCTTATTTGTTCATATGCGTAACCAACCTTGGTTAAGTTGCCAAGCCGTTTTTGTGAAGTCACACAACACAATGGTATAATATATCGGTTAAAACATGATGTAATATGATAACGATAAAATAGGTCAGACCATATTGTCTACTATTTTAATGCGATGTTCATGCAAAAAGTAATGAAGTGAAATGAACTGGCATTATTTGAGCTGGGTGAATCATAGCATGACTAGGGGCGAACTGAGGTCGCTATGACGAACATTTCGTGGTCTATTGTAGTTTGTTGCAGAAGTTATGTTGATGTTATTAATCATGTTATGCAGAGGGTCGCAATGCAGACAGAATTACACGGGACACGCAACTGGCAACTGTCTGAGTTTACTCAATGAGATTATCAAATTATTTTACTGAACTATGAGGCTGTGAAATAGTAAATTCGAAAGCTAAATAGGAATAAACTTAACTAAGGTCTCATTCAATATGTGTCAAAGTCAATATCCTAATCATGACTATTATAACTTTAACGTAAGCTAACTATAATAGCTGCCACATTATGAATCAAGATAGGTTCCTAATTTGGTTGAAACCTAGGATTATCTTTGAAAGGGTGAGCAAATTAAGCCTTACGTACCGTCTGTTGCCTGTCACTGAATTGAAACAGCACAACACGATTAGACTTGTTTCGCGACAGTGAGTTAAACGATATTAACAGAAATACCTTTAGAATCTTATTTTACTTTATGTATTTTTTTGTCAATTCTATGCAGGAAACATAATAATAATAATACAATGCATATTCAGGAAACATATTCATTTTTCAGAATTATGTTTTAAAATTAATTAGCTGGTTAACAATTTAAGTACCATCGCACAGGATTAGTCAATGAAACATATTTTTTTTTTAAACTATTACATTACATATTCATGTTCAAATGTTAGTGTTGACTGATATTGAATCATTGTGTCGCTATATGGTGATCAATTAATTTGTGTCAATTTTCAGTTGCGTATTAGCTCACATGATCGATATGCAGCAAGTTATTTTTGTTGATAGAAGTTTGCAGTTTATAGATTTTCTCAACGGGATAAGCTGGTACGGAATAAAGTTCCTCACACAGGATAGAGCAGTACTTAATAAACGTGTTCAGGATGTAAAGAAAATAAAGAAAAGGTTTACTACGCAATCATTCCTCTCTTAGAAGAACTTTATTGAGCATGTGTAAGTTTTATTTTATTTTACCGTAATTTAACATTATTAAAAATTTTATTTTCCAAAGATACGTTATTAGAGATTTCGTATCTACTTTCCTTGGAAATTAAATGGGTTATCTTTGACTTTGAATATTTACAGCGACTAAAACTAACAATATTTTAGAGCTAGTATAATGTTAATTAAATAAAAAAATAAAATATTAATTTCATTCATCAATAAATTAAATATAAATACACGAAAACGTATCGTTATTTTTTTGTTAATTATCTTTTTACTTCCCTTCGAATTAGTTTACGTAATATAAAATTTATTTGAAAAATATGTTTAAATTCAATATGTATCTCTCTGTTTCAGCTTTTACACGAGTTTAGCTTCTCAAAATAGAAGCCTTTCAATAGAGTCCATCCTTAAAGTTTCCTTCCTTATAGTCAAAGTGCAAAGGGTCAATATCGGTCGGACACGGTTATTCTCTAACTTAACCTTGACCTTATATACTTTTAAAGTATATGAGAGCTTAAGACACCAATAGACTTTACTAGAACACCGTCAACATTAATTATACATATTAAATTATTTTTAACAAGAAAAAGCAAAAAAAGCTCACGGTGGCCTAATTAGTAAATAAATTAGATGAAATATTCAGTTATTTAATTAATTATTTGAATTTGAATCGCTAACCACGCGTTGTTCTATGGTTGCGAAGTATTTGAAGTAAAAATACTAGTTTATATATTCTGTATTGGTATTCTGGTTATATATTGTGTATTATGTATATATTCTGTAGACATAAGACCTGATAAAACAAATATACCTGCGCTTGAATTTATTACATATTAAAGTGATCGACTTTAAAAATAATATATTTAGTGGTAAGTTTTGTAATTAAGATATCGGCTGTTTATTTAGACATAAATGTGTCAAGTGATTAAGTTATTTGATTTTCTTTAAAATAAAAACAATGGTAGAATGTCCCACTTGGCATTAAAATGTAGCTTAGCTTAGCTTGCTTAAATAATAACAAATATCATTTGAAATTCGGTCAATTTAATACTAAATGTTTAATATTATACCTATAATTTCGAAAATCATGTAAGGTCTATAACTTCACAATAGATTCTCAATATCAATGTTGTTGACAAGAACAACACAGGCTTAATATTGGGGAAGTAAGACAAGGCGTCCAGCATTTAATTTGGCTCCAGGTGGGCAAACAGGTGGGTCCGGAATGTTTTCTTTCTGGCGAGGTATACTATGTCAACAAGTTTATAGGTATTCCAGCCGTCTTTGTGACGATATATTACTCGTAGCTTTTGTTATTTTTAGACTCCTCGTTTTTACCTTTTGCGTGTTTTTTTTTTGGATAGACGAGTCGGTAGGGTCTTCACCGAATCTGCACCATCCAAACCGGTGATCGACGAGAAGGCATGAAGAAATTAATGAAAGCGGATGAAGCGAAAGTAATATGTCAGGGTTAAGGAAAGTGGCGACCCATAGTATCTGTACACTCCTATGGGATACAGGTATGACGATTATGTATGTATGTATGTTTTATATATTATTTAACAATAGAGATTTTAAATACAAAAATGTAAAGAAGGTTGTCTTGAAGTGTTGAAAAATTAAACATTTGTTAATATATATTCAGTTAATGATTTAGCCGAAACGGTCAGTTGTAAATTCTGGTATACTAGAGTAACATGTACGTAGTCAGTTTGGTTGCATTACAAGACGCTAAATCAACTTGTAGAAAACAAAATACGACAATCTGAAAATTCCCCACGAAGAATATTCTAAACGATATGCAAGCTTCGCGAGTTATTTATATTGCATAGCACAGACCGTAATGTGCATTGTCCACTGATCCTCTTAAATTGCGAGTGCAGTCATGCGGCGCGGCTGATACGAGTGCACTATTGATATATCGAAACGGCTGTATGTGACATTGATATCTAGGTATATACGCCAACCTCTGTGGCGCAGTTGGTTAGACGCCGCCTGTGAAACGAGGTCGCGGGTTCGATTCCCGCACTGAGACAAATGTTTGTGCGGCCCACAAGTATTTGTCTCTGGTCTGGGTGTTTGTGAGACCGAAAAGTCTTGCGTAGCTTCTGATACCCACGACACAAGACTTATTTGATCTTAATATGGGGTCAGTATTATGTATGTGACGTGTGTGTTGGGTATATTTATTTATATGACTGCCACAAATTCCGCCCTACATAGCCCCACTGCGGATATTTTCCGCAACCGTGTATCATTCGTATAAGTTACATCATATTATATTTTACGTCAAAGTTATTGCTTTTAGGCACACTGCCCATTTTATTACAGCCCTATAGTATCGCGAATTTCCATGCTACATGGCTAATCGATGCGGTAACATTGTAACGGTATCGCTTATCCAATGCAATTGATATTCAATATGGAAATTCAAATCAAGGTCGGTATGAACATTTAAAATCCAATCGTTTTCTAGTTGCTCTTACGCCACGTTTAAGCGGGTTCGGCGCCAGGTGAATTTATTTTATGCATGTTGTAGTAAGATTTCGCATATAACTTGCCGAGCGGCATTACATCAACGTGATCGAAATAATCCGATCGCGAGAAACCCATGTTTTTCAATTTGAAAACTCACTTAAAATAGATTTTCGGATAGAATAAAACAGAATTTTTTAAATTTATTATTTTAAAGGAATTTCTCAGACTGGAAATACGAAATAGAAACGTCATTACATTAATTTATTTTTTGTTTAATATTATTTAGTTTTGTCTATGTTGTGACCACCCTCTTTCTAACTTCTTTTCTATCCAGTCCATCTAAAGGTTGTCTGGAAGAAATCGTGGAAAGCGATAAGACCGCCGATTGTCACCTTTATTTTAATAAGTTGTCCACTTATTTTTGTTCTATTGTTGTATGTGGTTTGCAATAAAGCATTTATAAAGAAAATATAAATAAATAAATATGTCTTTTTCATATGTGGATATTTTGCCGGTCAATATTATTTTTAAGTAGTTTTGTTTTTTTTACTTGTCGCAATGCACTATCTACGTTTGGCTACACAGATTATAGCCACACAAATAATCGAAAAATATATATTTACAAAATCAACCCAATACTTTACACGTCATGTAAAAATGCACGCACCATTAAACTACTATTCGTCAGATAGACCTAAAATTAATGTTACTTTTTTTTGTTTAAAAAGATTTGAAACACGACACAATATCGGTATTTAAGAAAGTGGATAAACCTTTAGGTCCTATTGAAATAGCTGACAGAGAATTTAATAGTTTCCGAATTCCCTCAGTTTTGTAAATCTTGTTTTCGTTGAAATCGAAATTGACAAAATTTTTGCAGCTCTCGAAATGGACAATGGACATATTCACGATTCACTGCACCAAGGCCTTGCGGGCCTGAGCCGAATTTCGTAACTAAAAAAACATAATATCCAAGTGATCAGTTCCCATGTGCCGTTTCTACGTGTATGCTATTGGCTATCGAACGTTTATTTTCGATTAATTTCTTGGCATATGTATACCATTCCAAGTCCGTTTTCAAAGATACAAAGATTTTAATACTCAATTAAAATAGAAATGTAAAGAAAAATGACGTCATTTTTAGAAGGCTAATAAAATCTCATGAAATAATCTCTTAATTGTAAACGTGTATTTTTTATAGCAATGAATGGCGAGACGAGCATGCCATTTGCCTAATGGTAAGCAATACGACCACTCATGGACAGCAAAACCAAACAACACCATGAATTACAATGCTTGGCGTTCCACTGCGCTCGCCATCCTGAGACATAAGATGTTAAGTCTCATTACGTCCAGTAGTTACTCTGGCTACAATGTCCTTCAAACCGGAACACAACAGTGCATTTACACTGCTGTTTGACGAGGGAAATGGACATTGCGGTGGTACTTACCCAGGCGGCCTTTCACATATGAGAGACCTTCCACGAGTACAAAAGTATACATATTTAGAAACGCATAAGTTCTGAAATGTTACGCAAAGTTCAAAAAGATTTTCTCAATTTTGTTTGTTTATAGGTTTGTCTTTGTTTTCACGTCACGCGGAAACGGCTGCTTCGTCTAGATAGCCGGGAACAATGGTTGCAACCTGAGCTATGTTTTATCTTATTCACAACTTCAAAACGGAATAAAAATAGCGAAATCCTTTGTTTTCACAAAGTCCAGCTCGTTTTTGTTAGCCATTAATAAGCTTGAAGCATAGAATTTTTTAACTGGAAGTCAATAGAGGTTTTTTGTTGGTGAATGGGATATTATGGGATGAGAAAAGAAGCGTTTTATTCTTTTATTTCATATAAATGAGCTTTCTAATAAACGCAGTAAATAACACGTTCACGTTTTTATTATGTACTATTTCCAAAATCTAAAATAATTCAAGACAATATCCATGGTTTTTAATTGTTTTGTTATTGAAAATCTTAACGTCAAAGGCGGTGCGATCGGCTATAATGTGATTTTAGCTTAGGATATTGTATACAGGATATTGAACATTAACGCGTTATCCAATATCATCTCCTTCCCATAATAGGTAATCTATTTTGCCATTAGAGTCAAGAGTACTTATACAGTTTGACAGTTTGACAGTTTGACAGTTTGACACTTATACAATTGTTACATTTATGCAACGATTTGTCTTATTGGCCTAACATTTGTGGTAGTCAAGTATTTTAAAACGAGTACTTACAGAGATACTTTTTTTTGTCGCTGGTATCAGAAAATACAAGAGACTTATTTGTATTTGGTCTCCCGGTGCGGGATCGAACTTATGGTCTCTTGTTTCACAACGGTCATATCAACAAAATGCACCACGTAGGATACCTTGTTAGCCATCTTCATCTACAACTTAGCTCTCTAAAGGGTTGGTTTTTATACAAAATGTTTTAACTGGAAGTACTACTACTGGAAGAACTATCTAATAACTACGTATTTCGAGTATATTCCTTAAATTTTTCATAGAACTGTATTGACAGAGGAACATTGAATATTTCTATATTGTAAGTGCATAGTTTTATGTGACCCTGAATCGCAATATTTAACTTCCCGTGATGATTTAACGTCCTGTATGAGAATAAAAACTACGCTGGGGTCGAGTTCATGAAGGTTGAAATGATTAATTTATACATCTCTATTCTCTACAAGCAAGTGATGTAGGTACCTATGGGATTGAAAAATAGCAAATATCAGGAAATAATATCATGACACGTGTACAATTTCGAACATGTTGTAAAATAAAATAATATTACTATAAAGGTGATAATGTGGGTCCATGAATGTCGAAATGATTAATCCAAAGGCTGTTAGGTACTGGCAAGCGACGAATCTATATAGTACTAGCGGCCCGGCCCAGCTTCGCCTGGGTGCTTAGATGTTTAGACTCCACTCCACACCAGAAATATCTTATTCCCGTTCAAACTTTTGTACTCCTGAACCCAACCTAAGTACCTACTATCCCTTTTCCTATCGTATCCCATCCCATCTCATCTAGCTCCTTTTCTTTCTGTTACATCCCGTCCCATTATTTCCCATCGAATGCAATCCGGATCCGACCGGTCTCATCGCGTTCGTCCCACTTTATCCCATTTCATCCCTTAATGCCTAAATAGGCATGTTGAATTTTTTTTGGAATTGCTTTTATTTTGTAGATAGGCCTTATATAAACACGAAAATACGACGAATATCATTTTAAAAATACGCAAACACAAATACTTTGCAAAATTCCAGCTAAAACTTTCCGCCCAGCCAAAATTCTGACTACAAAATTGATTTTTTGAAGTATAGTAAACTACTTATTTCTCAAATGTAAACAATTCAATAGTCATAACGTTTTTCCCTTCTTGGTGATTTCTGTTGTTTAATTTCTACCTGAAACAGCGCTAAGAATGTTCGTAAAAACAAACCCCTTTTCGTCGCTTTAGGCTAATAAAGAAGACTATGCATTACCTATTGACTGCCTCGGTGGCGTAGTGGTACTACGGTACGATTGCAAAGCTGAGGTCTCGGGTTCGAATTTCGGGTCAGGCAAAGTGATGTTAGATTTTTCTATTAATTATCAGCCCGTAGTCAGGAATTTGTGCCCGATATGGCGATAGGCTCGCCCCCTATCACGTCGTGGGACGGAATATATAAGGCGAAAAGTGGGTGTTCTGGTAGCACCTCTGCCTACCCCTTCGGGGAGAAAGCCATTAAGCCATTATTTTTTGTTTGTAATAAGGAGCTGAAATATATATTTTTATAGAAATAGCTTCAGCTGTTTCGATTTTGCATATAAAATTCCAACCCTTATTTTAACCCCTTTAGGGTTAATTTATAGATTATTATTTTTAAGTGAGTAACTAAAGTGCCAAGTTTAACATCTTAACTTTAACGGTTTAGATTTTTCCATACATACTGTCATCCCTTATTTCAACCCCTTCAAGCCTTTTCTTCACAAAAAAAAGTAGCCTATGTCCGTCTCCTGGCTCTAAGCTACCTCCTCACCAATTTTTAGCCATATCGGTAAAGCCGTTCTTGAGTTATAAATAGTGTAACTTACACGACTTTCTTTATTTCGTTCACTACAAAATAAATTTAATTAATTTTATAGCGTCAACAACACGTGGTAATTATACTGTTAAAATATAGCTTATATGACACGTTCGTAGATTTACCATAGCAGCGCCATCTATTGATTACTTACTCAACCCAGTCGAAAGGTATCGACATCTGTTAGAATCATTTGGAGTTAACAGATGATTGTGACTGTCAAATAATAACAGACAAATAATTAGCAATAAATTAAAATTGCGACTATAATTTGAGATTTAAACTATCCTATCTCTCAAGTTGGATCGAACTGCACATGGTGTGCAAATTTTATAATAATCGGTTAAGTAGTTTAGGAGTCCATTGAGGACAAACATTGTGACACGAGATTTATATATATTAGATAGAGTAAAAATACACATCAGGACCTTAAATTAACATCTAATAAGACATCTGATTGCAAATTGAATTAATATGGAAACGTGTCATTATATTACAAGAACATCGTGAATACAGAGTAGTTCTAAATAAAGATTCGAGTAACTGAATATCGAGGGTTCCCCAAGGATGACTGAATTCGATTCGAGGCCGTGAGCAAATTTATTTTAAACTATGTACCTATTTCTTTTACGCTAATACTTTTCGGGTATAATTGATTGATAATATTATTTGCAGAATTGCTGTGGAATGAGCATAAGAAATTACGTTTATTGGAAAAATATCGGGTGTCTAAAAGAAGGTCTGCCGCCGTGCTGGTCATAATTGCTACCAATTTGCAATAATATTTATTTTTATGACTTGTCAAAACTCCCGGTCTTAGGAAAATTTATGTGAATTGCCTAATAGAATCATACCTTCATTAACCCCTTTTAGACCAGGGAGTCCCTGCGTAGACCAACATGCAATATGGGGAGTTCTTAGCAGTAGGATGTATGGTTTGTGTTTTCTATACAAACTTTACCTATTTGCAAACTAACAATACAATAAAAAGAACTTTGTTTACATAAGAAAGATAAATGGCTTATCGCTCGAGGCGATCTCGTGGAGACAACTATGGGAGGGGGACAAGACGACGACAAACAAAAGCTAGTGAGGCGTGTACGCTACCTAGGTATAGTTTTAGCTTTTGGAAACGAGAACATAACATTTTTACGTGAAAAAATGCAGCAAAAATATAACAATAAAAATAAATTAGGTAATGTAGGACGCAGTGATAAAAATTAAATGAGTGCCTTGCAAATATAATGATTATTTGCCATTTACCTACCATAGAATATAATAGTTATAGAGTAGCAAGAAATGTTAAAGGCGCGGGAGCCGCAGGCAGTACCCGAGCCGCGAACGCGAGCTACGGTTCTCTACGTCTACGTTATAGTTACGTAACGGACACTTTCAATGCAATTTCGTGCATTATAACTAAACAACTACATTATATTATTTACAATTAATAAAAACACAATTACCTTGTTCATTCCATTTCCCATGTTTGCTGATTGTTCTTATACACCAAAATAAACCAACAATTCTATTGTCCTCATATCAGTACACAAGCTATTCACAGCATTTTAACAAACTTGTTTACAGATTTAACAACTGTACATCACAATCGAGTGTCAAAGTGTCAACATTAGCGCGTCACTATGACTACATTGTTGACGCCGGTGCGCCACGCGATATCGATGTTGCCATCATGACACATTATAAAACTGTATAATGTGATAATCGGGATCTGCACTGCAGGTATTACGTGTGACTAAAACAAACGTATTATATTTCTGTTACGACTTTGTGTTATCGATTGAGTTAATTTCGTGTGACTTGGTGTGTGATGACGGTTGAGGCGTCCAGTTAGTTTGAGCGTGAACAGAACACGTACAGCATACTCGGCCCGCGGCGCGCCACTGCCGTACCGGCGTCAGTCGTCACTGCGTCTCTAAACCCTCTAGTGCGGCGCTCTATCGACACACTTATGTCGATATACATTCCTTTTTAGATTTTTCACCTTATGAGGAAATTGAGTTGATACAATCGGCACCGAAGCCTGGTGGAGGATATGCGAACCTATATGGACTTTGTCTTTTTTTTTTGCTACTTTAATATAAACTCGTCAATATCGCACAGGAAAACGGATTCTAGCCAAGTATAAATAATCGGATATACCTTATGTAGAACATTGTGATATATTGGAATGTCAATAATTACATTTTGAAAGAGTTTTTATGTAGTTAAAAAACATGAAGAAGTTGCTTTCAATTCAAAAAATCTTAGAACTTTTTATGATAAAATATATGATTAGAAGAAAAAAATGTGGACGGGCAGGAAAACATTGTGTATTGTTCTTCATGAATAGTACAATAAAATACACTTAGAGTAATACAATTGCGAGGAGCCTATAGGTAATGAGAGAATCTGTGAAAAAACTGGTGATCCACTTATTCAGATTCTCTGAAAGTCCTTCCGGCATTCCTTAATGTTCAAGTTTCTTTTTACTGGTATTTACAATTAAGGCCAATTCTTCGAATATCGACAAAGTATCGCAGTACTCTAGAGTGGGTGAGCTCAGTTTAAATTGGTGGATGGAATGCGTAGGACATCCTCGCTTCTTAACGACTCGTTAGCTGGAGACCTTAGGATCTTTTTATAGATGTGGCAAAGGAAAAAAGCAGAAGGACAAATAAGGAACATCGGAGATCATCTGAAATAAAATTACTGAATGTCACAGGAAAGTATGTATTACACAATAATTTAATTAAATTAAATAATTTACAGATTTTACATATAAACTAATAGCTGCGTATACTGACAAATACAATCAATAGGTACATTATTTTTATAATACAGTTTTTGCAAATACAGATTATTTGCGTTTTAAAGACCTAATTTTTCTTTTTAATACATATACTTTATTTCGCCCTTTAAGCTGCTTGTAGGCAATCGTTTTATTAACCGACTTTAAAAAAAAGGAGGTTCTCAATTCATTGAAATCTTTTTTTATGAATGTTCACCGATTACTTTGTTTTATCATAATATTTTTTATAAAATATAAATAATATTTAGATTTCCATTTCCATGTACTTCTAGCCACTTTACCATAATAAAAGTACACTTGTCCACACCGATATCGGTTAAATCTGCATGACATAAGTGCCCTTACAACTTTAGAATAAAAATGCATATTTAGTTAAATATTTGCATATTCTTTGCCTCGACAGATCACTTGACCTATGTTGTTTTCTACTTTTTGTTTCATGTTTGCGTACTTGTATCTTTCATCTTTGATTAACAATACAAGTGTGGTTTTGCATCTGTTTTATTCGTACATAATACACACGTAAACCCACGCTTTTTTCCTGGAAGGGGTAGATAGAGTTTCTGCTAGTAGCAACCAGAACAGCCATGTTTCGCTTTGTATGTTCTAACCCACGATGTAATAGGGGGCGAGCGTATCGCCTATTTTAAACATAATGTTATGGGCCGATAATGAATAGAAAAATCGAATAGCACTTTGCCCGACCCGGGATTCGAACCTAAGACCTTAGCGTTGTAACCGTGCTGTAGTTTAACTACGCAACCCAGCCAGCCCGTACTTATTGATCTCAATAATTGCGTAAACGATACACTTGTTAAAAGTTTTATGTTATGATAAATTAAACCGTTAGCAAGAAATCAACATTTATTAAAACGTTCCAGTGTTACCGTCAATTAAATAAGGCATTTGTTATGATGGTATAAGCAGACATTAAACAAAAACTGATTATTATATGTATTTCCATATCAATATCGCTATTGTATGACGATTGCCTACCTCTGCAAAAATGGTGACATGACGGTCAGACAGAGCGCAGAATAAACTCGGCTATACGCTTTGACAAGGTTAATTTACGTAGCTCTTATTACGTTGATCTTGTATGGAGTATAGTATATACTTATATTTAATTAAAGATACGACTAGCATGTTTTTTATATTAGCAAGAAAGTGATTAAAATAAACCTGATAGTAAGATAGAGTAGAACAATTCAATCAAAAAACCCACGCAAGACTATCGGGAGGCTTTAAGCCGCATGTACACAGGCTCAGCTAGAAACGCGACACACCTGACGTCACTATGACGGGTTTTCCACGACCGGTAATCGAATTAGGTTTGTATGGAGGTCGCTTTCCCGACGGATAAGAATACTATCCGATAATCTCTCTCACCGAAAGAAATGCGACATAAAAGCTACCAAAATTCGGTTTTCTGACACTGTGGTACCAAGAGATGGTGCTTCAACGAGCTACAACGTGGCTCAACGAAGTGGTAAGAAGTCTTAAGGTAAATATTTGTATGTCTCTGAACATATCATTTGTGTATTTGTTTGGATTATTTTACTTTAGGTTCGTTCACAAAGAAAGTCCGTATTATAATAACGTTATGTGCACTCGCCCACGCAATTATGTGTGCCCTCGCTCAATAAAATATATAATATAAAACTCATAAAACGGACCTGAAAAGGGACCTATATTTGTCGGATCGTTATTTTTTTACAGGATCGGGAATATCGCTCTCTGCGTGAACTCGCTCATACAACTACATACGTAATCGCCAAATAATAACGTATACGATAAAACGGGCCTGTTTAACAACCTGCTGTGTGAACGAACCCTAATGTTCTTAAATTAACAATTTCCTAATTTAATTCTGCAATACAGTTTATCCTGTCTCTATGGGCCTTATTACTCGTAATAAACTCGGATGAGTGAAGGATTAACTTTAGGCCAAGGCTTTAGGATTGACTTTGTTATTTTGAATAGCGAGGTATTCAAGACTTTATTAATAATCACAGAATCGTATCGAGGGCTAGGCTACCATCGTATTGTAGTTGCATTATACAATATTACAGTCATATTAATAGTCAAAATAATCGAGTCAATTCTAAAGCCTTGGACTAAAGTTAATCCTTCGCTCATCCGAATTTATTAATAAGGACCTATGAGTATAAATATTAATATACCTTCATCATACTGAACTGGCCTAGTTTTTATACAATTTATCTCACTTTCCGAACAAAAGTAAAGTTGCGCGAGGTAATTATTCTTGTAATCTGAGTTGTCTAGTGTCTGTAGCCGCGATGGAAAAACTATACCATAACTTCAATCCAAGAACGGGACATACATTTTTTTCGTACAGAATTCCTGCATGATGATATTTCAAAATACATGTTGTCAATTGAGTAAAGTTTATTATCTAATATATATAAATCTCGTGTCACAATGTTTGTCATCAATGGACTCCTAAACTACTTAA
The DNA here is from genome assembly GCA_033459515.1 of Theretra japonica. NCBI lineage: Eukaryota > Metazoa > Arthropoda > Insecta > Lepidoptera > Sphingidae > Theretra > Theretra japonica. The sequence goes on from CM065937.1 coordinate 5,125,431, forward strand.
CCGATTATAATAAAATTTGCACACCATGTGCAGTTCGATCCAACTTGAGAGATAGGATAGTTTAAATCTCAAATTATAGTCGCAATTTTAATTTATTGCTAATTATTTGTCTGTTATTATTTGACAGTCACAATCATCTGTTAACTCCAAATGATTCTAACAGATGTCGATACCTTTCGACTGGGTTGAGTAAGTAATCAATAGATGGCGCTGCTATGGTAAATCTACGAACGTGTCATATAAGCTACATTTTAACAGTATAATTACCACGTGTTGTTGACGCTATAAAATTAATTAAATTTAAAATAAGTAGTTCATTATACTTTAAAAAATCAATTTCGTAGTCAGAATTTTGGCTGAGCGGAAAGTTTTAGCAGGAATTTTTCAAAGTATTTGTGTTTGCGTATTTTTTAAATGATATTCGTCGTATTTTCGTGTTTATATAAGGCCTATCTACAAAATAAAAGCAATTACAAAAAATTTACAACTTGCCTATTTAGGCATTAAGGGATGAAATGGGATAAAGTGGGACGAACGCGATGAAACCGGTCGGATCCGGATTGCATTCGATGGGAAATAATGGGACGGGATGTAACAGAAAGAAAAGGAGCCAGATGAGATGGGATGGGATACGATAGGAAAAGGGATAGTAGGTACTTAGGTTGAGTTCAGGAGTACAAAAGTTTGAACGGGAATAAGATATTTCTGGTGTGGAGTGGAGTCTAAACATCTTAGCACCCAGGCGAAGCTGGGCCGGGCCGCTAGTGTTTTATAAACAAAGAAAGGATGTCGTTCACGATGTCTTTGTAATTTGTTAGTGATTAAATTAAAATAATCGTAATTATTAAGTAAAAGTTTGTAGTGTCAAGGCTAATAGTGTGAAATGAAAAGAGATGTTAGTTTTGGCCGATCGATGGTTTTATAGTTTATTCGGACGAATCTATGGGCAGAAAGCACAAACATAAGATAAAAATCAAGAGCCTATCTAACAAACAGACTATTGATTACGGAATATTAGTATAGGTATCTACTTTCTTTCTTTCTGGGATCCATGGCGGTGGTCTATTTTCAGCAGTAGACTTCCTGTGGCTGAAGAGAGAGAGAGAGAGAGAGTATATCTACTTTTATTTAAATAAATAAATAAATACATATAATAAGGCACAAAAGGTCTTATAATCCTAGGCAACGGCTCTACTTTTACTACATACATAAATTCACGCCTTTTTCCCAGAAGGTGTAAGCAGACCGCAGAGGTGCACCCACCAGGACACCCACATATGGTCTTGTATGATACGTCCCACTATGTGATATCGCGCACATATGCCTGACTCTCGGCTGATAACGAATAAATACGAAAATCGAATTTTACTATCTAAAAAATATGTCACAAATTTTAATTAAAATACTATTTTAAAGGAATGTGTCTTCAGTAAAATCATAAACGAAAATGATAATATAATACATTTACAAATTTCCATTAGTAATAAAAAGCAAAAACCAAATATACACACATACATATGCCATTCGCTTTTAGCGTCAGGTAAAAAAGGTAGGTATATAACCTAGCAACACTAATAGAATTGCCTAAGTAATACTAAATAAGTCGGTCTTGTAAGTACATCTTACATAAGCCGGGTGAAATAACGTATTTTATTTCGTTTTATGTTTGTTTCGGGGCCTGGCGACTAGGCCGAGTCCTACTATGATGAGCATCGCGCCGCACCACCAGCGTATTGTTGAACTCTCTTCAAATAAACTTATTCCAATTATTCCCTGCGAAAAATACAAAATTTTGTAGACATTTGTATTATTTTTAAGCAAACAAAAACACCTAAACCATGTATTGGACTTTTTAGTAGGTATTTAGTTAAAGTGCGTTATTCGAAAAATCATGTGCATATTTATATATCTGAGCCTTCTCGTATTTTCCTTGGGCGCCGTATCCTGCATTTCTATCAACGTTCACTCGATAAACAGCTGTCTTAAACTGTCTTTAATTTATTTTCCCCACTTGACCAAATCAGTATCATTCAAGCTTCGTCATCACATCTTTCTTCGTATTGCATCCTCTAATGGTACTAATGCTTACATGACCAGCAACAGTGGCTTCGATTGTTAAACATTAAAATATATTTTTAACCTATTAACGTGTCTAACAATAAAACCTAAAATAATAAAAAATACTAACTGACAACACGTAACTCGACGCAGCAGATATGACGGTAGGTACAACGGAGTTCGGCGCGGCGTCCAAGGACCTCAAATAGTGCCTGCATCCCCAGGTATTGACCAGCACCATCGTTATTAGTAAAGCACCCCATATTGAGTAACTATCTCCCTGGAATACAAACAATTAAATATCAAGTTTTATAATACAATTTATAAATGTTACATCAGACATTATTCTATGGACACGATGACATATTTATTGCAGGTAGATAACATGAAATCATTAAAACTTGCTACATTTTTTGCCGCGACCTCTAGTGGCACTATTAAAAATCTTTTGACTGAAAGTTTTTTGTTGCATAGAGTAGTACGATAGATTTTGGCTAGAGGGCGTGATTAAAATAAAGAATCAAAAACTGCAATTATATATTCTAATAATATATAAAATAAACAAAGACTAGAATTTATGGTTGATTACTTACAACAATAGCCGCACTTCCAGATAACTTGCCTAAAGTACTTCCTACAGATGCCCATATACCAGCAAGAAAAGCTTCGACATACATTTTACCCTAACTGTTAAGTATTCATAAAAATGAAATAAGAGTTTATATATAAAGCACTAAATACCGCTACAAGTCTACGGAATGCTTAATATACTGCTACTCACTAGCATAACCTAAAACATTTTGTTTGTACATAAACATGGTCAATCCAATACGTTCCGTTTTCTACGCATCTATTGAATGAGCAGAATGAAAAATATGTTATAAAAAATGCAATTACATATGTTTCCAAATAGCAGTAAAAAATAACCCGCGTATGAAAAAATGGGCTTTTATATTTTTGGCTGATCTTTTTCATATACATTTGACATCGATAAATATCAACGATAACTCAAATTCAGTACTAAAGATATTTGTATTTTTTTGCATCGTATAATTCTGTATATTATTCATTGTTAAAACTATTTAGATTTAATTAATATTGCTTCTTAAATGTATTTTCTAATTGATTATCTTCAGTCATGATCACAGTCATGAATATCATTCTTCATTAGTCTCTTTTGACAGTCATTCAGTCTCAAGCTGTCATTGTTGCGTGTATAAAAAGGCACCGTGAGTAAAAAAAAATTGAGAATCGAAAAAGTTGTGATCGTTTTAGGTGTTTATTTTAATAAACTTAGTAAATTTAATCAAATAACTATTAAACAAGATGGATCTTGTAAAAGCTGGTGATAACGTTTTGATTATTTGGAACAAAGATGTGGAACATAACATTACCAACTTGGCTAACGAAATAAAAGATGCAACTCAAGGTGGTACCGTTCTTCTGGAAAACTCTGAAATGATCCGCGAAGGTAAAGTTCATGAAGTTAACAATAAGTTATACATAATTCCTGCTATGATATTGTGTCCCTTTTATACTTTTAAGCATTATCACGATGCAAACTTGTTTTATCTTCTATTAAAATTGATTTCGAAGTGTTTTTTTTTATTAAAAATCATCCACAAATTTCTAGTAACTGCATCCTCCAGCTCTCAGCTTGATAGCCAGGTTCATTTGTGTCAGTGATATGTACTATATAATATAATATATAGATTTTATATTTATCGATTCACTTTGATAATAATTTCAGATACTGTCATTGTTTGTTTGATAGATGCAATATGAATTGCTTATGTATTATGTTTACCTTTTTGCATGTTATGATTATAGTTGTAACATTATATTGTGTGCTGGTTACATGACTACATTAATTGAGACTGCACTCTGTAGCTTATTCCCGAAAAATAATTAGACTATAAAGAATGGTATAAATTAATTATATATATTTGAAATATAATTATTGAAAAAATTATCACTAAGTTTAGATTTTTGTTAAACCATTTGTACAATTCAAAGTAATTTTATTGACTTCTACTGAACATGCTGTAGTTTAAAGTTAACATGTTGCCATCACCCTATATAATTAATATTTGACAATATAATTTTGTTAATGTTGCAGGAGGAAGAGAACATTCATCATTTGACATAGTATTATCCAACTGGTTACCACCCTACACAGTGCAACACACAGATGAACTCCTGGCTATAATTATCAAAGTACTGAAACCCAGTGGAAAGTTCATATTGAAGGATAACACTGACATGACCAGTGCTCTTAAATTAAATGGCTTTGTGAACATAACTAAGGACGAAAATAATGTTTATACATCTGAAAAACCCAAATTTGAGGTAAGTGAGATGTTGATGAACATAGAAAAGACAAGACTGAAGAAACTTCTGGCAGCATATTTATTTAATTTCAATAATTAGTTTGAAAACTATGGCAATATTTTAATTGGATAAAAATTGGTTGATGCTCTAAGCTTTGTTCCCGCAATGTTTATATGAATTACATAAAATACAAATGTACTTCGAGTATGAAAAAGACCAATAATTTATTTTACTGTCCTTTTGACCTTATGTTAATGTTGAAAGTGTGTTGTGAGTGTTTATTTGTAAAACGAGTTATCATATGTTATTTATCTAACATTGAAAAATACCACAATTGATAACATTACTGATCAAGTAAGTATGTACTTTTAATTTGAAGTACTATACCATGTGTAATAGTTATTAATAATTTCAGGTAGGATCAAAGGCCAGATTAAATCTTAACGGCAAAGCTGCAAATGTGTGGAAACTAGACAGCACAGTTGAGGAGGCATGGAAAGGAGCTAATGATGGTGACATTATTGATGAAAACCAGCTTCTTGAGGAAGAAGATCTGATGAAACCTAACCAAGAGTCTTTTAGAGGTAAGCTTCTAACTTATTGTGTTATTGATTAAGATAATTTGTACTTAATTGTGAAAGCAGGGAATTGCTGGGTAATTTTGTATTTTCTTTTGTTCTAAAATGCATTAAAAATTATTTTGTTAGTCTATGCATGCCACATATTTACTGAAATATGAGAACTGAAGTTTGATTTCAAGGTTTTTAAATTTCCATTTTAATAATATAATTTTGGGGTCATTAATTCCTTGAAGTTGAAATCCTTCCTTGAAATTGAGTCCTTGAAATGGCCAGAGTTTTTAATATGCCTGTATAATATTATGGCCTCGCAAATTATACAGACCCATACAGGCGTGTAACATAAAAAAATGATTTTATGTTACTGACCTTTACTACATCAGGCCTTTAATAAATACACCTATAATGATGTCTGTCTTGAACCTGTTAAATATAGTACAACTCTTTTATTGTCTATTAATTTAAATATTGACAAAATGATTGTGTGAGTGAATCATGATAACGTCATTGTAAATTATCAATTTCGTCAGCATTAGTAGGATTATCAATCTTGTTGTCACACCTTAGCTGAGGTTTTGTGTTGCGACCGCTAAGAAGTGACGAAGCTGAATGAGTGTGGAGGTTTTGTGTTCCGAACCGCGGCCGAGGCTATGACTGTGACGTCTTATTGCGCTAGGTCAATGACATCATTACTGCGTAGAAAGGTGTTTTGTATGTTAGATAAATCATAATAACAATTATTTTTAAAATATAGTTTTACATCAAAAATATTTTCTTGGAACAAGTGCATTTTATATGAGGTAGGAAAGTGATAGTTGTGTTTTGAAAATAACGATACCTGCCGAATTTGATTAATAAAATTTCAAGTTATTCTGGAATAAATAGTGATGTTACACATTATATTTTTAAGTGTGGAATATATTACATAAGATTATTAAGACGCACATTGTAAATACATAAGATTTGATAAATGTTCCGATGTTCGACGTCAGCAGTACGTTTTTTATTTTCCACTTCTAAAAATCAACACTACTCTCTATGATACTTATCATTCACTCCGAAGTAAGTTTATAGTTAGGACGTACGATAGAGGATTCGAACATTTTATGGAATACCTACTACCTAGGCACATTCGTACGGTTTTACGTTCGACGTCCGACGTTTCGAGTTTCGTTTCGGATCATAGAGTAATCCCCTTGGACCGTTACTCACAGACCACCACGCACTTTAATAAAATAGGAATACTTATCTTACAGCCAATCTTTAATGATAATTTGTAATTTTATTTTCAGTGTGTGCAACTACGGGTAAGCGGAAAGCGTGCGCAGATTGTTCGTGCGGTCTCGCTGAAGAGCTCCGTGGGGAGGTTAAGGAGACTCCGAAGTCCTCTTGTGGAAGCGTAAGTTATTTCTATTTTATTAATATAATATTGATATATTTTTATTATAATGAAGAATAATCTAGTGGGGATGTCTCATAAGATACGTAGCTCTGTGCCCATGTATGTAATGGCTATAATTTCGAAGTTATGTGAAGTAAATCAACGCGCATTAGCATAGTGAAGTAGACTTAGCCCACTTAAGTCGTAACGGCCTTAAATGTACGAAAGGGGCTCCCTACTGGGAATTCCTAATAATAGTATTGATTTTATACTATAAGTTGAAATATAAGTTCGTTAATTTTTCAATCTACCTGCCCTAATCTCGTCTGTAGTGTGGACGAATCAAAATTTATGCGTAGTAAAGATAAATTTATTTTATAATTATTATGCTGTCACCAACTAGGTATAGTTGTCTTACCTATCTATTCTCTTATTTCAAAATATATATTACAGTGTTTCTAAAATAAAGCTGAAAACATAAGTCTTAATTAGGGTAAGAATCCGATCCTACAACGCGACGTTTTGATTCATAAACTATATTATATGTTGTCATTACCGATGCGGCGACATAAAAAAGATTTTTGTAATATTTTGATATAAATTCCATTTATAATTGTAACGAGAATTTATTTAAGTATTTTTTTTAACTGCGTCCTCATTTTTTCGCTTAGGTGATGTCTCCAAATAATTAATAATTTGAACCACTGCTAGAATCATTTTTTTTCTATAGGATGACTTTATACAGTCATGTTTCAGTCAGCCAAAGCAGTCTCAAAAGCCGTAGAACCTCACAGTAGTAACATTTCACTTGGGCAGTGGTAGAAACTAGGTGGTCAGACGACCTGGTAAAGGTCGCGAGACGTCGCTGGATGCAGGCTGCCTACAACAGGTCACTGTGGAAATCATTGGGAGAGGCCTATGTTCAGCAGTGGATTTCCTTTGGCTGATGGACTGGATTGATTGATTGGTAGAAACACGCTGTACTTGCACTTGGATAAGGGTAGTGTCGAACAGTAGTTAACCAGTACTTACATGCAATAACTTTATCCTACTGTAAGAAAGGACCGGCTCGCCCGGGTCGATGTTGCTGGAGGCGCAAATACTTTTTCATCCCCATTATTTTCTTTACCTTTCCCATCTTGAGGGGGTAGCAACGCATCTACCATGCGAGTGGTGTAAATATCCACAGGTTGCGGTAGTGACTGACAACCAAACGAGCTTTTTGTTTGTATACCGATAAAAAAATCTAACATCTTATTTGTCTTTCTCTTGGTATCTCTAAGCCAATATTTTGTATCGGATTTGGTCCATCTTACAGTCCGATCGTATGCCCATATGTTTTGTCCATCTCTAATTGTCTAGTACTGCGATGTCCGACGTCAAACACAGCTGTTTGTTCTGAAATATTTTTTCCTTTGTTCCTGAGATATATGCCTAAAATAAAATTTGTCATAGCTCGTTATGCTACCTTTAATTTGTGCACCTAGAGGTGCTTATGTAAGTCTCCAAGTTTTGCAAGTATTAGAATCGACAGCACACGTTGATTAGTAATTTTACTACCTGCCTTTGAGGTATTTTTTAAAGCGAAGACTAGAATGGTGAATATAAATTAAAATTCATAATCCATATACATATAACCCCACGCAATTGAAATACGCAGAGGTTACATAAACACTACTACTCAAAATTATTGCTGCTTACAAACGTTGAAATAAAACGAATTCTTACGAATTTTATCGCGAATTTGATTTAATTCTTACATTTTTAAATTTCCCGATGTTTCGATCACTTACAGTTTTCGTGGTGACGGGGCGGATAATTTGAAAATGTAAAAAAAAAATCAAATTCGCAATAAAATCCGTAAGAATTCGTTTTATTTCAATGTGTAACATTCGCGTAAATCTAAGGAACCACTATGCTTATAAACGATGATTAATTTTATTTGGTCTTTTTAATTCGTTCCCGATTTGGTCTTAACACTTACGCAATAAAAATATTAGTGTCCGACAGAAATTAGTTTTTCAGCCGAAACCGAAACCGAAACTTATTTAAAATTACTAATATTTTTTCAAATAATTTTAAATAATTATACTACATAAATTTAATAAGTTTCGGTTTCGGTTTCGGCTTAAAAAACTAGTTTCGGTCGGACACTAAAAAATATAGATAATTCATAATATTTTGTAAGTGCGTTAATAAGATAGCGCGATGAATAACAATAGCATTGTTGGTACGAGTATCATACGGAGTAATGGTGCCGAGGACGCTCGCACAATTGTTATGAATATTCAATTTATATTAGACCTAATTTCTTCTAGCAGCGTTTGGACGTTCATGTTTGAACATTGATTGATGTCAATACCCTGGAGTCTAGATTGGTAGTAATTTCAACCTATATTAATATTGCACAGTTTATAGCTAGCTCATAGTATTTTTGTCTTATGAACTGTGAGATCCTAGGTTCCATTGGCAGTTCGGATAAGCAAGTGACGTTTTATTTATGAAGGCCAGTAAGTTAAAGTGGTAGAGCCCTGCTGTTGCTTGTTAGTCCATCAGAACGTATGTCCATATGCTGCAGAATAGGTTATGGAATATAGGTTGGCTCGATTGGATGATACCATAGATTCATAGAATGCCAGAGAGAGAGAAAGAGAGGTTGAATCATCTCTCGCCTGTGGATATTATTTGAATCGGACTGCACCTATGTCACCATGTCAATTTAGTCCCTTGATCGTGACATTTCTTATTTATAGACACGATCATCATCATTCATCAGCTTGTAGTAATAAGATAGATATTTATTTTTATTTATCTATTTGTAAAGTAGGTCTCTCCCCCTCTCTGTGTGTCTCTCTTCTGCCACCGGAGACAGGAAGACCACTACTGAGCATAGGGTTCCCCCAAAGATCTCCACCAGTTGTCTCAACCTGTTGGAAGCTTTTCCTACAATTTCTTGATGATTTTTTTTTCTTTTCAGTGCTACCTAGGAGATGCATTCCGCTGCGCCACTTGCCCGTACTTGGGGATGCCAGCGTTCAAGCCGGGCGAGAAAGTACTGCTGGATCTCAACTCCGATATATAATAGTGTTATTATGTTTAGATACCAGTGCTTGAATAGTATTCCATGTTGTGAACGCGGTTATAATAAATTCTTTTAAGTATTTAATTTGTTTTTTATTTATTTGCTGTTGTGTTGTGTAATCTGATGTACAGAATTGTCCCGTTAACTGTCCGCGACAGGTCGACTTGGCATTTTCTGGTGACGTTTGAAGTAGTTTATATCGTTTTTTTTTTGCAAAGTAAAAATAATTAAGTCAAGTTTATTATAGGCAATATGACAAAATATTGCCTCGTACTTTAGGTAAGTGTGATTAATGATATTATATTAGCAGAAAAAAAGTGATAAATGTATGTGTAACAAAATTAAATTCAAAATTGTATTAATGTGATTGTGTGAGTGAGGGCATGGGTTCTTCAAAATAAAACAAACGCATAGCAAATATTCAGTTATACATATTTTTCTCTTCTTTTTACAAACAGTTAACTTAGTCGTAACATATCTTGATCTATAACATTTTTTTTTCATTTACAATAAATCTGAAATAGTACTCATTCCGCTATACAATAAAATATACATATATATTTTTGCCATATTTGTCATATTATAATTATATAACATTTTTATAGTAATCTATTAATTTAAAATGACACAACATTTCCTGTTCTCTACTGATCTACACGTTGGAAACAGTGCTCGTTCCTTTAGAATTTGTGAATATACTGTGCAAATATTTGTTTATACTGTTCCCATTATGCATTATCACAAAAACTCAGCGGTAAGTTGAACATGTGTCGAATACAATCACCACCTTACCGAAAACGAGTGAATACTAAAACACATCGACAACTAACGGATGGCACAATCGTTTTGTGTCCAAGTAATATTGTATATGTGCTGTAACTAACATTATGGAGTATGGAAACCAATACTGGCCGCACCAAACATTGGCAACAACAAAATAATTATATTATGAATCTCTCCATTTATATAAAAACTATTGTCACTACATTTGTAACACTTATTCAAATTAATCACAATTGGGACACACCAAATGTACACATCTACCATTAGACGGTTATCCTCAGGAAAAACAGACACGTTACAAATATATATAGTATCTCATACGTTACATAGTAGAATTGTATTGCATTGTAGACAATTATGCAGTAGAAATGAAGACGTGGAAATGATGAAAGTAATTATAATAGGCACTTAGAGAAATGTTCACTATAAAACATCAGCCTCTGGTTTACGTTTTTAAGATGTTAATATAATTTTACATTTATAAACATACATTTTATAATTTCTGCATTTTCAATCAACATATAATATGGAATCTTCGCAACAAATATATACTAATCATATTTTAATCACGAATAACACGTAAGACAATGAAGTAATAACGTCGAATGAACAATTATGCCTAAGTTACGATTTAAATAACGTTGAATTGACTTTAAATCTACCAGAAGGCGCGGAAGAACATATATTGTGTCATTACATTGGCAACACAGTCCCTTGACAATAATTAGTTATTTTATATTATCGTGATTGTGCCTGAACACCGTACGTACATAAAACAACATAGCACCTTTTATTGAAATTAAATTAATACTTTCTGAATTTGGATTTTGGGAAATAATACTTTTTTATATCGAATTTTGTACTAACTTGATTTATCAGCTTGTCGAAAGCGGAGCCTTTAGAAAGATATACGACGGATCGAGCTCGCGCTCACGAAATAAATGCTCCTATCTCATAATTTAAGTAATATCTTCAAAGAAACTACTATCCCACAACATTCAGTAAAGCGTCCCAGTCTTTTTAAAAGTTTATTTTCATCAAATTGAGATCTTGTTTAGACTTGTTTGCGACCGGCTCCCGCGTGACGTCACCGGCCGTGTGACTCGTGGCACGCTGTCGCCGCGCCGAGACACTAGTCTTAAAGTTTGTGAGGTAGGCTTAGTCATGATCTTATGAAAGCGCCTTGTTAGAGAATACCGATTAATAAAATGAGATCTTTCATTATAATTACGAATATTAATAAAAAGACAATAAAACTAGAATTACATACATTATACAACAAATTATTAACCTTTGTACAACACCGTTGGTCGTTGATGAGGTGTCCGCGTTCTGTGTTCGTCTACAGCGTCGATATAAGTCATCAAGCACGTAGCATTAAATGGTACAATGAGACTGCGCGTCCCTTCTTACTGTCCACTCGACAAACTCCGCAAGTTCACAAGGTTTGGCAAGTTCACTACACAGAGCACAGAGCACAGAGTACACTACCCACTACCCACTAGCAGTCCAGAACTTTCTGCGGATTCGCATTCATACTGGTGCCGAACTGCTCCACATTCTATTATTCATTCTCGAATATCCAATAGGATCGTTGTATCGTCTTCTTATGGACTAATATCATCTGACAACATAATATTGTTCGAGTAAAACGTATGTAAAATAAATTTATAGTTGGACACTCCGAACTAAGAATGAATAACTATGTTGGACTTAATTATATAAAATTAATATGATTTTGATATGGCCATGCGTTCGTCGCTATGTGACATAACGATATATGTATATAGATCACAGACGCTACTTGTTACATTTTTATTTAGTTATTCATTTTCAGCGTATTACATTTGAGTATACAACAATTTATACAATTTCTTACCAATAAACGCACTTATTACCCTAAAACATATATTCCCTTTACTCAAGCAATACTTCATACCTACTCTGTCCAATAACTACAAAATATCACAGACTGTGTGTTTATTATGTATACATCATCTTATAGAAAAGTTTTATGTGTATCACACATGGACGTCAAAAAGCAACACAGATGACATCTAGATAACCATGATCATATACAATAGATATTTAATTTTTTACAATATATATACTTATCATTACGTCAACGATTATTAAACCACGATCAAATTATTTGTCAGAAGAGTTTGCCACCTATGTTCAAATAAGTAATGAAACGTTCACATGACAGTGAAGGAGCGGCGTGCGGGCCGCACGAGTTCCAGATCAGCACAACAAGCAAATCGTCATGGATATGTATGCAGTCACAACCATCGGAGGAGAATGGAGCTCAACATGACTGCTCAGAAATCAAACGATACCACACAGATAACTCACCAAAAGAAATCAGTCGAAATTTAAGCACACCTCAGCCAAATACCACTAGCTACAGTCTAACATTCATTGTACCTTTTGTTATGTCTTAAATATGGACTGCCACGTGTCTACTGTCTGCGCAGACTTGCGGTTTAAAATCTCATTGGTTATCACATTATCTAACCTACTTTAAGATCTGGTACAAACCTACACATTTATTTTGTGCTCGTCATCAAAGACTTCACGTCGCACGAATGCTTTAAGTATACGTTTGTATTTAACGATTCAACTGTAGACAGGCGTCGAACCGTTAAAATGATCATTTTAGACAATTTACTATTCACTAGTGATGTTTAACAATAATGTAATATTGTCACCGTGCTTAGCAACGAAATAAGGACGTTCTTAACGCGTGTAACATGTTAGGAGAACGTTAAGCGTATCGCTAGGGTACGACAGCCGACCCAACTTTGTGACACATCGATTTAGTCATGGAGTGTAACGTTTAACTTTGACCTATGTTACTTACATATTTACAACATCGTACACGAACGCGTACAAAAGCACCCGACAGTAAAAAGCACCTAGAGTTCCCGAATAGAATATCATAAGCGTACAGTTGTAGACTGACCATCGCTGCAGAAACAACGCAAATTAACATAAATTGAAAGTCGCGCATCACGCAACCCGACTCACTGGGGCCGTTTATATCTACGTCAGTTTAGAAAGTAATCTACTGAGGTGAGGACGAGCGCATCCGGGGGACTTCCAGCCCGGCCGGAGCGCTCGGCCCGGACATAACAATGACTGAATACGAAACAAGTGTTTGCAACGAAGGCGATCACAACACGTTTAAGATAGTTCTCCTCCACAGATCCCGGACGGCGTCGCAGGTCTCAACGCTTCTTGGCTGGAGGACGGTCGTCCTCGCACACGTCTGACGCGGACCATCGCCTCTTACGCGCGTCCTCCTTGACGCTGAGGTTCTCTGGGTGCGTCTGCGGCGGCGCAGAGGAGGGCAGCGGCGCGGGGTGTGGCGCGGGGTGCGGCGCGGGGGGCGCGGGCGGCGCGTGCTTGCGCAGCACCAGCGACACGCACACGTCGCCCACCTGCAGCCTCTGCACGCGCAGCCCGTACTGCGCCAGCGTCCGCTCCGGCTTGCACGACGCCCAGCCGCGCCCGTACACGAAGAAAGGATGTTCCACGGTCGACTCCAGTTCCACCTGGAATTGTAAAATATATTCTTTTAAATAAACGCTTCTTTGCTGCTTTGGGCATCCGTCGATGGAGATTACGCACAGGCCATTAGAACAGAATCGGGGTAGAGCAGGTAGAGACAATTTTGCGTTCAAAAAAAGTGATAAAACCAAGGTATGAAGTGTTATTTACCTTTGAGCGATTCCTGTCATACGTTAGAGTGAGGGCTAGTTTGTCTCCCCGCTCTTCCAGCCGCAGCAGAGTGCACTGTGTAAGAGCGAGATCGCCGCTGCGATCCGCGCTCATCACGAAGTCCTCTGTGCGCATCTCCTCCACGCGCCGAAACGAACCGTCCTCTAATCTAATCAATGCACCACGACAGAAGTACGGAGCCGGCGCCGCGCGCTCCGGGGATGTTGGCGGCTCCTGAAGATAATTAAGTTGAATCGTTAGCATATTATATTATACAACACGTTATCTACTCCTAAATTATAATTTTGATAGCCTTAGTGGCTCAATCGGTAGACAGCAAAACACTAGGCCGGGGGTTCAAACACAATACTACAAGATTTGGTATGTCACTGTGGGATCAGGACTATATGTGTGATTGTTGGGTACATTTATTTATTATAATAAACGAGAAACTTACTTCTCTTGGTGGAGGAGGAGCCGGTATCGACACGGGTGGAGACTGCGGCGCCGGCGCCGGCGGCACGAAGCCGGACGTGGGTCGCGGCCGCAGCGGGAAGTTGGTCGGCGGCTGCGGGGCCCGCGTGCGGTACAGATACGAGGTGTAGGTGGCCGGGTGGTGCAGGAACGGCGGGTAGCTGGGCACGGCGGGGAAGGGCGCGGGCGGCGCTGGCGCGGCGTGCGGGGCGTGCGGCGCGGGCATGTGGTCGCGCGCCGCCGGCCGCCGCGGGGCATAGCGCGTGTAGGGACGTGGCGGCGGCGCCAGGAACTCGGGCGTCATGCCGGCCGCCGGAGGAGGAGGGTACAAGTGGCTCAGCTGCCCGAGCTGCAGCTGGGCGAGCGCCTCGCCGGGCAGGCTCGCCGAGATCATCGGACGGGCTGCAACAATAAACACAATCATAAATATAAACGTACAACAAACCATGTACGAGGAACTAGAAGTTATAGACCTTCAACAACAGACTAAAGAAATACATGGCATAAGTCAGGAGACTAAACAAATTATGGTATATTTATAATCGGTTAAGGCCCTCTCTGCCCACACGCATACAAGTCAAACACAACATATTACAACCTACAAAAGCGCCTTAATAGGAATCAGAGATATCATCATCGCATTGTCGCTTTGTATGCAAAACCAGAATAGTACCTAATAATTTTATTCTTAGAACACTTGTGCAGTGGCGTTAGACGTACATATCCATGTGGCCACGTAGTAATTAACAAAGAGCGGGCCCTTGTTCTTTAACACTATGTACCAAGACGAAACATCTGCATTACAGTATCGCGGCGAGATAAGAATGTGGAGCGGCCGACGTCAACATTATAAATAGATTTTATTCACACAAATAAAACTTACTAATTCAGTGTGCACACCACATGACGTGGAATAGTCTGTCGTGTGACTATAAACACCGTTTTTGTTCTATTTTTAGGACCCCGTAGGTCTACGATCAACACATAAAACGATTCTTTGTTGTTTTATCGTCCGTTCATCATACAGAGCGAGCGTACATGAGCCGACACTTACAACATTGTTTATTTATTATATATTTTTATACAACGCACCGACCACCGACTGCCGAGCTCTGAGCTCACGATGTAATTCTTAGCTCATGCTTGAGGTGTTACGTGAAAGAATTGAAAAACCCCGTCTGACTAGAATAATAATAGTACAACCGTGTGAAGGTAATGCTAAGGTCATAAAGAAACGTACAAGACCCCGGGCTTTAGGTACATAATTGAAGGAAATTGTGTGTACTTTGTTGATACCTAGACCGGTTTGTTCAGGCACACTTTTGATGTATGTGTATTAGAATTATTGTAATGTTTAAAGCACCCATACATACTTACAAGGTTATCTACTTCCTAAGCGACCTAAACTAACAACCCGATATCGAATGACTTAGGTACCTACCGCATATGTTTATAATACGATTTAACTGCCAAAATAATTGTCACTAAGGACTTTTACAGCGTAGCAACTACAGCAAATTACTAAATAACTACCTATGTTATAACAGGAAAAAACGTCGAAAAAGTTAAAAATAAAAAGACTTTTACTTGATACATTTATTAAATGCACACAAACTCGTATAGTATTAGCAATACAATATTTACTTATTTACACAAATATCAAAAAGGTAAAGTAATTCTCGATTCAGAATGTACGTATTCATCTACACACATTATTTTTTTGAAATAATGTACACGAGAAAACCATCATACGCTTTAATAAAAAAGCAATGTGAATTTCCTCTATGTTTCATTTATAAAGGCGAGACAGGCAAACATTAACCGTTTAAAACAAGTTTAGGTTATTTTAAATTAAATAATGTAAATAGGTCACAATAAAGCAATAGTAATTCGTAGTGAAAATTCGTCTACATTTGAGTGCAAATAAACAAGACAATTAGATGGCTTCAGTTAATAACCATGAAATAATGCGTCGATATTCAAATAGATCGTAAGTGCAGGAGTGTAAGAGGATCCTCGACATTCCTGTGCACACATTCGTGGTACAGACGATAATTTGTAGAACAAAGAATGCGCCGACACACCTGCGCAAACAATAAGCTCTTCTCAACTTAACATGCATTTCTCGAACTAAGGGATGACATTATATACAAACGATATGTATTCTAATGTACTAAGAACACAGTACACTCACGAACACACTTCTATTACATTCAATACCAACAAGCCAGTTCATGATGTTCCAATTTCGTAAATAAAATTCGTGCTTAGTGACAGACAGCGTACGTTTTTCATTGCTCGACCGGGTTTTATAAAAAACGCTACAAAATTCGCTGTAAAATGCATTAAAAGATGTGAAACTCAATAGGCATTGAAATATTACACAAAACTGGGCTTTCAAGACCTAGTCACGGACCTTTCATGGCCTTGTGAACGCGTAAAACAATTTTATAGCACCTGAAGAAATAGTTATTGGCTGTTGTCGCCGCCTCTGAGTGCTAGGGTAAGTGGATTTTTCTGTAATTAATTTATATATCTTTTAGGTTAGGAATCAGCCCTATAGGTATTTGAGATTTTAAAATATTAAAAGTCGGAATGGAGTGGTCCTGCAACACTCGTACCTATAGCTCACATTAGCCATGAATAATAAGAAAATATCGGCAAATTGTGGGGTTCATTGTAATGTAACTGTTAATAGATTAGGCAACTTTAGACTTGTTTATAATGTGTCCCATTATGTATCTATGTATTTACAATGTAAATTATTTAAAAATACAATGAGGATAATCTTATTAATGAGGAAATATGTGGTCTCTATATATTGTTTTCCAATGTGAGTCAGAAAAACACTGAGATGGCGAGGCATTGTGACTAAGCCTTTAAAAATTCAAGCCAATTAGCTAGTTTCGACCGGGCTCTAAACAAAGCCGACAGCTTAGCGACTATTTTTGGATTTATTTTTAAATGGAAGCCACTGCCTCAGCTGTAGTGTGGATTTTACTTTGAGTGTTAATATCGCACATATGTGTGAGCCTTAAGTTTATTACAGGGATATTTATAGGAACTGCAATATCGAATGGCATGACAAATCTTCGCAAATTTATGTTAATCAATACTTAACAATCAAATTGGTTAACGTACTAAATTACAATAATATACGGCAAAAATAATTTTAATATAGTACATTTACTATCAATATGGTTTTTCCAAAATTCCCGGACGGCAATCAAGTATTACATGCCCTGATAAAACGAAATCCCGCGCTGCAATCTCTGACAACATTTATCCTTTGTGTTTCCGATCACCGTGACACACAAACAAAATTAAATAAAGTACAAAAAGGAAAAAAAAACGAATAGCATTCAATTTAAATCACTGAAAACTGTAGCTCCGAATAGTTTTTTGTTCGTATCTAATGCATTTGTACTGAGATGAAATAAATACGTTTCAGTTTTTAAAATACTTTATTCATTCCACCGGACAGTGTCACAGTGGAGATGCGATTAGTAGGAGAAGTTGTCGTCGAATGTGTTGTGTATATTTATATTTGTTGGTTAGACGATGGCGTTTTGTGAAGTTATGCAGGCGTGGGCGTGGAGAAGTGAATCTGTGTTGCAGTACTATACATTTACTATGTTCGTAAGGTTGAAGACGCGCGCGGCGGCACGGCGCGGCGTAGGCGCAAGTAGCAAGGCCGCGGGTTCGGCGTCCGCGGCAAGGAACCCTGTATGAATGGCGAGCCGAATTGGCGAACGAATCTGCGCGGAAGCGCTTACATCACGCGCTCGGACACGCGCAACATGGCCGCCCGCGCACCGCCGCCGCCGCACCGATATCTATTGCTCGTGTTTACACTTAGTAAAAATGTTTATAACTCAGCAGCTGACGGAATGTGAGTAGAAAACAGGAATATATTTCCTAGCTGAAACGTTACGTTCGGTTTTGTAAACAATTTGTATAATAATATGTAGCTCAACGCTAAAAATCGCGAGCCGTAACGTATTTTTACTTGCTCTACACAATTTATCAAGATTTACTGAAAGCTATTTTGTTTCGTATTCTTTTTAAGTGGGTTGTATATGATAAAGTAATATTTTCATTTTATAAAAGCGTAGCAATTGATGTACTTTTTAGTTGATGGTAAGATCTATACCGTCTAGATCCTAGATAGAGATTGAGGTAGAGCACTGGCTACCTCTAATAATTCGAAACCATTAATTCTGCTGCACATGCATGACATATCGACAACACAATGGCCGAACAAAATGTTCTTCAACTTCAAGGTACGACAGGAATCTCCATTATCGAAGTGTTTGGTGTTGGGGCCGCCGACCGAGACGGTAGAGACTAAAGAGCATGAACTTCTAGTTCGCAAGCCAGATAGATCTCAGTTTTTTGCATCATTCATAATATGAAAAGCCTACTACTACAATCTATGTAACTAAAGCATTGATCAAATATTTGGCGAATTCGCCGCACACGTGCTGGCAGAGTGGTTTACTCCGCCAGACTTGCGCTCTAGTTGTGACATATTATTCGGAATACCACTTCGAACAGGTCAATGTTGAGATCCTTTGGGGAGGCCTATCAGCCTTCAGCAGTCGACTTCCTGTGGCTGAAGAGAGAGAGAAAATTGAGATTCGGAATACACTTTTATATCTGCATGATATAAAGATATTAATTAAAAGGAGACGCCATCATTGTCCTCCTTTCTCGAGTAATAAAGTGTGATGACTCTTACATCTTGCTTCGTAATTATAGCCAAAAGTTATATAAGCGGCTCTACTGAATTGCTTTGCTAAACTTGCGGATCTTGTTTGGAACCGATAGCCTCTGTAAAGAGACAGATATGATATCCTCAAAGTGATACCTTTAGTTTCAGATCTGCGGTACAAATTTATCGCTAGGATGCATAAGTTTTTTTTGCATTGCAAGATGCAGTCTGAGTGAAACACGAAGACCGAGACAGGATTTTTTTTACAAGCTCAATACATTCGACGTGTATCGTGCTATAATTTGAATTTGGATGCTACAGCACGGCAACAATAATAAACTCAAGATATCGTGTTATAAATACACGGGTCATTTCATTTAGCTTGCGAGTTTTTCCAAAGATTACATGTTGTTAAACAAACAATCCACGACATTCAAAAGTGTTCTGAATCAGAAATTAATTTGAAACATTTTATTATGACAGCAGTGAGATAATAACAACGACATTATTAGGCGGCTGGGCGGGCGGGGGCGGCGGCTCGGCGCGGGCGGTCGATAGGTGGCGCCCGTAACCCACTTCCGGCGCCCCTGACCTTGCCGCCGCCATTCACGCCGCGTCTTACAGCCACCACACCCCTCCACACCCCACCAGCCGTCACCAGCCGCCACCGCCGCCCCACACCACGCGGTGGCGCGCGCCTCCAGCCCCGATGCTAGCATTATTTTGAACCACGCTTCATTTGCGCTAACTTCTGTTTATTCTAACTCAGCGTAGGGAAAACCCAGATATGTATGTTTAATATATTTTTTTATCTCCACTACAACAATGAGCGGATGTGTTATTAATATAAAGTTAAACGCGTGTATTATTTGCTGCATATTGTCCGTTTAATTAACTCACAGATATGTAGCTGTTTATTGATTACAATTAAGGAAAACAGGCTGTCAATATCACACATGAATAATGACAGATGAATACAACATATTTTATCAATATTATTTAATTAAGGGTCAAGTGGTTCATTAATCCTCTGTTCTGCATATTTTGTATGAATCGACAAAATTAAAATAATATTACTGCATTTGATAGTAAGAAGAATGATGTTCGTTTATTTGTTTCATGTTAACTGGCAAGAGGCGATTAGCTGTCGACGGCTGGTGGTTAACACGATTATACCAATCTGTTAAATTGCTTCTCTACACATCGCAGTGCTAAATATGCGTTTATTAAATAGTTTAATAGATTAGCTTCTAATATAGAACTCAAAAACTGTGTTTAAAGCATGAAGGGCCTTATTAATAAACTCGGATGAACCAAGGATTAACTTTAGTCCCAAACTTTAGAATTGACTTGATTTTTTTTACTATAACATTGAATAATGTAATTACAATACGATGGTTGCCTAGCCCTCTATGCAATTCCGTTTATTAATAAAGTCGTGAATACCTCGCTATTCAAAATAATCGAGTCAATTTTAAAGGCTCGGCCTAAGGTAATCCTTCGCTCATCCGAGTTTATTAACAAGGCTCGAAGTGTATAGTAAAAGGTTCATGAATCAAAACAATATTCGTTTCAAATAAATATTGCCGTCGGGGAAATATTATTACGGAGTTTTATCATGATCGGAAACTTGGAGATAAAGTAAATATTATTGTGAATAATCAAATTCTTCGCACAGTACTTTCTTTGATATATCTTTTTTATTTCTTTTGTATCTTACTTACTTACTTACTTAATAATATTACTTTGAAATATCGTAATTATGGAGCCTAAAATATTTTCCATTCATTAAAAAAAAATTATTGTATTCAAAGTATTCATATTAAAAACAGACTTTAACCTGTTCTATGGTGAAACTAGAGACTCTCCTCATGATTTTAAAACCATTACAGCATGCAGCGCAGTCATCAAGAAAATATACGCCAAATGAACTACGGACATGTTGAAAAACCGTTCAATAGATAATACAAATACAGTGTGACATTACATGTTTAGTTTGTAGTTATTAATGACGATGCTAGTACTCGTACACCGCACGTTACGATATGATGGCCCGCACCTGTTTCACCCAGCTGTCACAAACGTTACATTCAGGGTTGCCCTACCCACAAAGGGTTCGTACTAATTGTTATAGGATTTAATTTTAGCTTTGAATTCACATCGACTTTGTCTCTACGGGGAGGGAACGAATGTGACATAATGGTCTCCAAATTCTCGTTTGGGTTTAGAACATTTCATAAAATGCCATGCTTTAGAGGAAACTATAATAGACATGTACATTATTTTTAGTAGGTAATATAAATAAATAAATACGCCCAACAGTCACATACATAGTTCTGACCCTACACTAAGATCGAGTCTTGTGTCGTGGGTATCAGAAACTACGTGAGACTTTACTACGTCTCACAAACACCCAGACCCGAAACAAATAATTGTGGTTCACACAAACATTTGTCTCGGTGCGGGAATCGAACCCACGGCCTCTCGTTTCACAATCGGTGTCTAGCCAAATACACCACGGAGGCTGTCATATAATATAACACGAAATATAATGTAATATGTTTTAACGCATTCCTTAGTTCCCTGTTTTCAGAATATAAGTACCTATACATGCATAACTAACTCAGTTTACACTAAATCAATTGAATAAACAAAAGATTGTTTCAAAGTTTCAAACGTAAATTAAATAATTACTGGACATTTCCTACAAATTATAAACATAAAATGAGCGTATGCTTACGGTAACCACAATTCAACATAATTACGCATATGAGTTTTAATTATAGCGCTGAACAAACATCAGCTTGCCTCTGTAGCCGAATAGAGTAAATATTTTCATAGTACGGATTACATTCGCCATTTAACTGGAATTATGCTTGACCTTTGTAAATCCTAGTGCTTGGCAACAAGTATACTCAATTATTTTACTTTATGGCAAAGAGTTGTTTGTTTTGAAAACCCATATAAGTAAATATAATATTATATTCTTTTGACAGACACTTGAAATCCACTGATTAATTTCAACTTTGAAGCAATAATGTATAAAGGCAAACTTGGAGATAAAACCTATTTAAAAGCAGCTATTAAAAATGATGTTTCTAAGTCATTTACCATTAGAAAACATGGTAACTAATTTGTTTATCATGATCCTTACATAAATTGAACAATTTAAGTAAGGAATTTCTCCCCAATATCGATAGGCTCGCTCCCTATCACACCTTGGAACGGAACAGACAAGGCGAAACGTGGGTGTCCTGGTTACTACCAGGAGAACCTCTGCCTCCCCCTTCAAGGAGAAAGGCGTGAGTTTATTTATGTAAATTTAACACTAAAAAACTAGTGCACAAATGTTTGCTGCACAAGAAAACAATAAAATCTATAATAAGTTAGCATTACATCATTTCTACGTAGAGTCATGGACACGAAGCTCGTTAATGAAATAAAGATGTTTATTAAGATACTTCGATGCAGGTATACTCGTACATGTTTACACATTATTTCAATTCTGGGTTTTACATATTTGTAAAATTATATACGTATGTGAATTAAGTTCAATTTTATTGCCAATTAAGAAATAATTGAATAGAAAATAGTATCAGATAATTTCTGCGAATCGCTGTAGTATTTACAATAATATATAACTAACATAACTATAATATGTTGTTATATAACTATGTTGCATAACTATGTTGTTATTTTACTATAAATATTCTGTGTGCAAATAACATAAATGAATGCATCGTTAGCGTAGTTGTACTATGATATGATTACAAAGCTGTGGTCTCAGGTTCGAATCCCGCAAAGTGGTCGCGCAAAGTGACATTAGATTTTTCTATTAATTATCTGCCCGGAGTCAGCAATTTGTGCCTGATATGGCGATAGGCTCGCCTCATGAAATGGTAATGGTAATAAGGTGAAACGAGGATGTTCTAGTTGCACCACTGCCTACCCCTTCTGGGATAAAGGCGTGATGTTTATATATGTAAATAATAGCATAAATATGTTTGTTTTGTTCAGTTAGACTGGACTATGGAACTTTTACTACACTGCTGTAGCCTATACATCAAAGATAGTGCAACCTTATCAATACTCTTGACATTCACGTGCAATGTAAACTCCAGATCATTACGTATTATATTAGCATCTATTAATAATGGTAACTAAACATAATCCTCGTGATTTACGTCAGCGGTATTGTAAATGAACTATACTTAGATCAAAACGATCCGGCTTCTCGGTAATGTTGTAATATTAAAGGTTTTTTACGCTACCGCAGTGTTGTAAAAAGATGAAAACTCAAACATTGCAAGTTCGATGTAAAAATACCTTCTTTATGGAACAAGAATAAATCATTATTTTAACGGGCATACATTTTTTTGTAAACAACATGCGTGCGTTTTGGAACAAAATTGACTATGATTTTTACTATACAGAGCACGGATTGTGGACAAATTGGATTAATACAAAATGAATGTGGCACGATGGAGTTTATAAATGAGTAAAGGGTGGCATTACAGAAGTCGGCTTGCAACTGCGACTTGCGAGCTGCGAGGCTGAATGAACGGCGGTCTAGTCACGCGACACAAGTTACGTAAAGTTGAGTTTCTACAATACTTACTTGTTTGCGGTAAAAAGGCGTCTGACGTGTTAATTACATTGCAGTATTGCTAATTATAATATTAAACTTGCATTTTGATTCCTATCGAGAAACCGGCTCGGCGTGTTAAGGACAGTTATTTCCAGTTCCATTTGCAATCGCGGCGAACGACTGTGTGTGTATTTGTGAATAATAAACAAGTTTCCTTAACTTAAACGAAACGGAGTCGGGCTCTCGCTGTTTGTAAGTTTAAAACGTAAAAATGATCATCGTATCGGTGGCGAGTGTCGGTAAGTATCATGATTCGCGTCGAGAACTATTGCAGAAGGAGGCGGCGTATTCGTTTAAACGACCAATTTGGAGTCCAACAACAGTTTTATTGAGTGGATCACGCAATGGGTGAACCGAGGCAAACAACCCCGCCTACACTCGCGACGCTCGCCGCCGCCGCACCGCGCGGACGCAATCTTCTATATTCTACATACATACACTTCAGGGTTGCCAATTCATTATTCAACTGATAACTAATCATTTATCACTTATTAATGCAACGTCACAATATTTTGTGAAAACACCAATGCTTTCAATGATTTGGGAGTTCTTTTGTAACTTGTCGGCGTTCGCATCTATTCTTAATATTTATGTCACCTGTTAGCATTAGAATAACCTTGTCTAACTCTGAATATGCGTCGGCTACGTACATGGAATATTTATGGTAGCCCTGAGGTTGGCCGTTAATGTACAATTGTAGACAGTCAACGCCTCAAACGCCCACGCGTCGTTCATATTATGTACAATTTGTTTAATTTGTGTGCTACCAGTTTTAAGGCGCCAGTCGTTTTAAAGCCTTGAAAAATGGTATCCACGTACTCATTGGTATATTTCTACGCTCACAGCATTTATTACAGCAAACAGTGATTCTGTTACTTCACTAATTGTATTGACACAAAACACTATCGAAAGAAAGTTGCTTATAACGAATTTCACGGTTGATTTGAATGAAACTATTGGACGATAAATGAAATCAAATCGTTGCTACATTAACATCAATTAGCGAGGTGAATGACCGGCTATTACTTAATTTTAGATCTGGTTTAGTAACGATGTCCGCATGTAGATAATGCAACTATGACCAAGATGTTAACTCATAATTATATGTTCAATTTTGTAGTAAAATTAAATCATGCACGTCCATTCTTTTTAAAGAACATTGAACGCCGTATAATAGTGAATTAACAACACAGAACGGGGGCAATAAATTTCGAGCTGTAAAGTAGACATAACAATGGGATCATAAAGTGTATATATGTGTGATATAATTGGCCATGCGGACGCCCACGCACCGGCTCCGGGGCGCTAATAGAACGCACGCGGCCTCTCATCATAACATCAACACTTTTACACTGAAAACATGTTGGAATCACGATAGTTTCACGTTTAGTACGCAACACGAAAATATAAGGAAAATTCTACACTGTTAGCCGAGAAATATTAAAACTATTTGACGAAAGTTTGTAGTTTGTCGATACACATGTCAGAGTCGAGCGTTCGTGGAGTTTGCAAGTAAACAAAGCATTTATGCGAATATGTTGGGAGGTGAGACGGGTGTCAGCGTCCACCCACGGCCCGTCCACCGCTAAATGGACTTTATTTTCGTCTGTGCATTAAATATATACATGAAACTGCCTTTTAGAAACCAGGTCACTTCTAATTTAATAAAGCTGCTTCTGCCGACCACTTTTATATTGGAACTTTTATTAAAACGCCCCGACTGCACTCTGTCTACTCCCTCTGTAAAGGCAGTGGGAGGGTTCTATTTCTGTACATGTATATATTTTCTAATATATGTTACCTATAATTGTTTAATTACAAATGCACGAACAAAAATGCGGTCAAATTGTTGAATACATAAACACACGCCTTTTTCCCCGAAGGGGTAGGCAGAGGTGCTACCAGAACACCCACGTTTCGCCTTTAGGTATATTCCGTCCCACGATGTGATAGGGGGCGAGCCTATCGCCATATCGGGCACAAATTCCTGACTCCGGGCTGATAATGAATAGAAAAATCCAATATCACTTTGCCCGACCCGGGATTCGAACCCGAGACCTCAGCTTTGCAATCATACCGTAGTACCACTACGCCACCGAGGCAGTCGAGCCAGGCAGGAAAATAGTTGAATATTATGTCATTATTTAGATAGGTCTACTGTTTATGGCAATTAAGAGCGTGTATTACCCATATGTTATTATCAAATGTAATTACAAGTCTAGTCTAATGATATTAGAGTATAGATAATTAGTAATTATTGAATTACAAATGTAACTAACTCGTCTAACAATATGTATTGACATGTATTAATTATATCCAAAATTAATAACACTTCTATTAACCCCTTTCGCACAACTTACATTCCAAGTGAAGATACTCGTATACGCGCTAAAACTACGCGCTTCTTACTAATTAGAAAATTAAATTTGTTGCTACTAAGCATCGGTCTTAGTCATAGTCAGATTTTAAAACCATTTTAGTTATCGAATGTTTTGTCTTCTTCGTTCAAACAGAATACCTACAGTCGTTCGAAAGGGACAAAACATTGGATAACTAAAATAGGTTTTAAATCTGTCTCCGAATAAGGCCATTAGAATATCATCCATCAGCCAAAGGAAGTCTACTGCTGAACATAGGCCTCTCCCAATTATTTCCACAGTGATCTGTTAGAGGCAGCCTGCATCAAGCGACGTCCCGACTTCCATTAGAATATAATTATCACTTAAATATGCTATAAGATGCGATCAAAGTAGTAGATAAATTTTATTTATGAAGATAGGATAGTAGAGTTTTTGGAATGAGAAGCTACAATCAGGCCATGGATAATCTAGAACTTTAAACGTAAGAATGAGTGATTTGATTCTTAGACATACCAAAAAGTACTAAATAGCTTGAGACACAAAGGATACATTCATGTTTTTTGCTGTATACGAGGTAGAGTTACAATTTGATGACATTGTGCGTTAAAACTGAGCCTGTATGAAAAGCATTAAGACAAACACATTAAACATTGAATTATACGTGATATAAACTTAATTATATAATTTTGGCATGCGTTATGTACGCTATGTATTGATGTTTAACTACCCATCCGTCACCAAGTCGAACCATATCCTTTTAGGTATCGACTATTAATACATTATGTATTTTAAATATCATCCAGGTACATCTTATCGCGGAAACATGAAAAAAATAATTGATGCATTGATAAATGATTTCTCGATAATAAATTTACAAAGTGATGTTACGTCAATGAAAGAACGTTGAATTTCATAATATTTTTTGTTCGCCGCGTTTTTATTGCAGCGGACACTTAGAAATCTCAAAAGAAGTATTATCGTTTTCTTTTCCTATAAATTACAAAAGTCGCGTTTCAGATCAAAGATTCATTAGTAAATGAATAGTTGGCGTTTGCCAAGGATTTTAAAATAATACAAAGTGCCTCTCCAAGAATAATGCGCGATCAATCAGCCGGTCGTGTCAATAGACAATGGGCCTGCCAAGTGCTTTCCCCTGGCTTGCCAACCACGCGGCACGTACTCCTTCATGCCTTTAATTCATTCCAGACACAATAAATAAACAATACGATCCGCTTATGTGAATCCACTAGAGTATTATGTTTATTGCTATGGCGTCCGTGTCGCTAACTACTAACCGACGTATATTAACCGGTGAATTTAATACTGTGGCATAGATACGTGAAGTGTATTTGCAATTCTAATAACATACGCTCGTCTCATAATTTCTTACAATTATATATTTTTATTAAGGCGCTAACATAAGTGGTTCCGATTACAAAGTGCCAGATTGTCCTATTTCGTAATATATTTGCAAACACATCAAAGCTGACCTCGTGTGAACAGTTATTGCTTCTCGATTTAGATTCGTTTCGTGATTGTTACACGCGTAGGCAAGCGCTGGCGTCCCTTGAATACTAAACTCGGAGATCTGAGTGGCCGCGTGACTAACCTGCCAGCAGGAATTACCACCGATTGTATGCTAAGCAGCGCCGCCGCGCCGTACTCGCCTCAACCATTGATCCTCGAAAGGACGCCAGTGCCGACCGATATAGCACACAAAGACAATCAACTAGAGACATCGAAATATAAACAACAATGCATTCGCCTGCATAAATACAAACGACGTTTAACTGTCCTAAAACTGCGTTATAACTCGAATTGCTGACATTTGTAAATCGACCTGAAAATATTGTCGTGACATTGTAATATGCCTTTGTGGAGTGTGTGTGGGCGTTTTCTTTCGAGTTCCTTATGAGTCGAATTTGCATAGTGGTGACGGGGTCACCTGTCCAAACATAGAGTCGGTAGAGGCATGCCGATGACCTAAGCTTTATGAATAGGTCGTAAAGAGCACAGACGAAGGCTAAGTAAAAGTTGGCTCAGAGTAATTCCGTATAGGTGTATAATGAATTAGGTATAATGGTTTAATAATACTTATGCGCTTTGCATTCAACCGAAACGTACAAACAAATGTAACACGATGATGTAATAAGTCATATGTCACGGTTTAATGTTATTTTTTATTCGCATTGGCTACCGATTTAGCAGAGTAATGAAAACAAATATTGTTATCAATGTTTATACATTGGGTTAATGAAAATAGATCAGTCGAGTCGGCACGTGTAACTCAGCATGCACTAACTGCTTTTGCGACTTTTACACCGTTATGTTTGTCGAAAATATTTGCAACGTGCGCAAAAGTAATATTGGCCCAGTTTTTTGGAGAAACTTTCAGATGAGCGTAAACTATATCGCTACGCTAGTAGTGCGTCATAACTCATAGTTTAGATCGAAACAGATGATGTAAACATTATATTGAATCATAATGATTTTACAAAAGGTGAATCAAACTTTTTCGCGTGTATGTGAACCATGTTAATTAAATAATTGTAATGGAAATGTGGTGCATTTGTAATTCGGTTGGAATTTTAGTATCTATACGTTGGAATTTCCCGGATAAATTGCAGGAATATTCAATTATTGAAATATTAAATATATATAATTGGTAAAACGTTTATGGGATACATAATTTGAGCATTGCCTTTGAGCGATAAGACCGCCAATTTTACTGTTTATGTATTTGATTTTCTCTTTATTTGTATTCTTTTTTGTGTGTACAATAAAAAGTAAATAAATAAATGATTTAAAATGATTAGTGTATAATTAGGCAGGTGTGCACTAAAATAATGCTGGCTATTTACATTCACAAATCTGAATGCTGCACTTCCCGGGTTAAATCTGCGACCTCCCCGTTTTTTGATAAATCGTGTTGAATGTTTTCATTGGTGCTATCGGTGGGTGCTGGATAAGATAGTGTGGCAAACAGCAGCGGTCGCTAGGTGTGGGCTATCTGCTGACCCGTGGCGAATGATACACGTGCCGGCGTGTTGCTGTTCCGCCGCGAAATTTACAAAAACACTCCCCACTTATTCACATTAACTTACTGTAAATATGTTTGCTCACCCGCGTGTGATAACTGCTTATTCGATTTATTCGCGTCGGAAATTCTACATTAGATACGAAGTGGTACGTAGCATTTCTGAGTTGGCAAGTTTGCTTTTTCGTATTCTGTGAGTCATGTACCTACGCTGCGTACACGTTGAACGCAGCATTTATATTTCAATAGACAACATAATAGCCGGACCGCACTTAACCGGCTTTCCGATGCGCAGATAATTTGTAATTAAAATATCGCACCGATAAACTTTGGTTCGACATCGCACGATCACGCACACTTGTTATTCCATTATAATTACACGTAACATGGTATTACTTATTTACACAGGATAGATGAAATGCCAACATTATGAAAGAACAAAAAAGCGTAAATATAGACTTGAGGGTTACCATCCGTAATCATAATAAAAACAAAACAAGCGCTAAGTTTCGATGGTTCTTGAGTAAAGATTATTCGATTTGGTGACGATAACATTGACAATTTACATGGATGAAGAATCGCCCGCTCTACAAGAAACGACACTCTTATCGCTTTTTACGTGGTCCGCGAATAGAAACAATTGGCAAAGTAAAAATATCTCTTCGTGCGAACAGCATAGAGACAGCTTGCAGCGCTCGTCAATTGTAAACGTAAATACAAAATATTTGGAAGTGAGAGCGACGCACGCGGATGTGGTGACGTCACTGCACAATGAGCGCACGCGCCTGCCACTGTTCCTCCGACATGTTGATACTTGCGCACGAGCTCTTCGCGGAACACACCGCCAATCAATGGACATTGCTTGCATCCTACTGTTTTCAAAACGTTCAACCAAATATCAATACACTGGATAACTCGAAACGCCATGTATAACACAACAATTGTTTCTTTCATTTTTGTCACTTTCGAAATCTAGGTAGAGATTGAACACATATTAAAATTTCTGTGTTGCTATGTTTTCGCAATCTGTTTGTTGGGAGATTCTTTACAAAACCGCAAAAGCTAGGCGGGGCAAATAAACTGTGACGAATTAAGAGCTGAGACCTTAAATATTTATTCACTAATTAACCATGACTAACAACGGAATTGGGCAAAAATAACAAACCGAGCATGATTTCACTTCGTAAAAATAACACTGGTTACTGTTAGTGGCAAAATTGAACACAGTTTTGTAAAGAGTGAAACATAGATAGAAAAGCGATGACACACGGTATGTGGTACCCTCTTAATCATAACACCAAAGTTGCTACCATTTATCATTAGTAGGTATGCGCATTCCACTGAGGTGTCCTTGCGGAGTGGCAAGGCGCGCAGAGTCGGATAGTGCTTGTGGTGTCACAGTACGGCGTCAGTTGGTGGTGGAGTAAAATTAATAGGCAACATTGAACTTGAACGTAGAGCGTGGTGCGTGCGCGCGTGACGTCATCGCACACGAGCACGTGCGCGGCTTGCGGCGCGGCGCGGCGCGCGGTGCGGGGGGTAGCGCGGGGAGCAGCGAGCACCGCCGACAGCGACCGCGGCAAGGCCGCGCTATCGCACCGGCCACATCAACGCCACCGTGCGCCGCGCACCCGCCGTACCTAACTAACCGTGAACTCACCTAGCCACGCTGTTTCATCTTACTCAAACCACAGCAACATCCAGGTAACCTGCCGGATGCCTGCTGCCTGCCGCTAAATAAAGCTCCCGATACATATCCCATGTAACCGATATGTTTGTGCTATCTTTACACTCATTGCTTAATAGGCCCAATGATGTAGCATTAATGTGAAGAGCCACTCAATTGTATCCGAATGGAATGTATCATGAAAATATAGATGTTGCGTTACGAATACTATAATTTCTCTATAATTAAAATTGACTTTTTTTTTTTAAACAAACTCAGCTCACGCTTAAAGGACATCTTTCTAATTCTAACAGGATATAAGCAAATAAATTTGAATTTGTAATTATGAACGAATACGTCACTTTAACGTGGTAGAGTCTGGAGTAGAGCACAATAAGCAAGTACTTTGGCCATCGTGCCTAACCTGGTATCAAGTGTAATCACTAAATACTAAACAGAAAGCGAAACGAACGTTAAAATGTTTCCAGCACCAGCATTTCTTATTTGTTTGTTAAAAATGTGGAGTCCTCGACGCGTGTAAAGTTAGTTTGATGTACACTAGCTCAACAGTTCTCAAAGGACGTACGACAAATATTTATTTAGATTTCGCCGGCAACCATTTTGATACGCATGCAAAACATTGAATATTTTTTTCTTTGAGTTACGAGTAAACCGCCTTTGGATTTTTCATGCGAGCGCCGCGGCATGCTAATAAAGTAATCACTGGTTTTGATACAAGAACAAGAATTTTTATATTCCACTGAGGAATTACAAAAAGTTTAAATGAAAATACTTTTATGTAAATTATAAAACGTGGCCTGTTAAAACAAATGCGCAAATGATGCCATTAATTCTACAAAATTAACTGCACATTAGAAATACAAATTGTATATAAATTATGCATTGAATATAATGACACTTAATATTTAATAAGACATCCTTGAGAACGAATTTTCATGTAACTAAAATATGGATTAGTCGAACATTCTCAGAAGATCCTTTCTCGGATTAAGAAATATGCTAAAACAATGTTTCATTTGTGAGACGAGTTGGGTAGGTACTTTGAGAGCTAATGGGAAAATATATAATGCAAAATAACTTGGATCACAACCTTAATTACTTAGAAGAGCACTTGCCGCTCAGTTTATAAATCATTAATCGAGAAACGCCCAGAGAGTTAAAGGAAGATTAATGAACAGCACATAACAAGCCACATTTACATACACGATAAGGAATCACTCAACCTGCGATTACTTCTTCCAAACTAATGTGTTATGCAAAATAGTCTTTCTAAGGTCGGAGTTGAGTCCATTACTTGGGTGTTGCAATGTATCGTTAGAGGCTCATTTAGCTTACATTACATAAAGATTATGTATGTATCAGCTAATATACTTTCCACTAGGGCATTAGTCTACTCGACAATCGCCAGTACGATTGAGAGTGGTTAGGCCATATAGTCCACCACGCTGGCCTAGTGCGGGTTGCCGGACTTTACATGCCATAAAATTCTTACAAATCGATATCGTATGCAGGTTACATAACAAGTACACTAACATATTAAGTTACATAGGGAGAAAGCACGGGGCAGTATTTTTTAAATAAAAAAATACAAAACTTTTTGAACGTCTATGTATTCAAGATAGTCGTAATATATTTTAAAATATAAAATTAGACTTAAAATAGGCCGGTGTGAGTGACACTCGCAATAGACGATTATTTATTGTTAACAGTACTCTACCTGGGTAGGATTGTATGCTACGGAAAAAAACACTTATGTGAGAGCCTTCTTTCAGTAATTTACTTTGAGTGATGCAGAAAGATTTCATAATTATAGGTTCGATTGACCAATTTTCTAACTTTTACCACTACGGGAAACAATCCCATACCGAGAAATATTATAAAAAAATGATTGCTCGAAATGGAAACCAAATCCAGAACCGTAATATCCAACATTTAATATGTTTGCATTTGACACTGCCATAATACCAAGAAGTATTTATATGAGTTATAGTTTTGTAAAAGCTGT
The DNA here is from genome assembly GCA_033459515.1 of Theretra japonica. Taxonomy (NCBI): domain Eukaryota; kingdom Metazoa; phylum Arthropoda; class Insecta; order Lepidoptera; family Sphingidae; genus Theretra; species Theretra japonica. The sequence goes on from CM065937.1 coordinate 5,158,292, forward strand.
GCATATTTTTCGTAAAGTAATTATTGGAATTTAAAATTAAATTATAATAAATGGGTTGTACTGATTACTGAGAGTATTTTTTACTGTTTGGACAAAAATAACTAAAACCGGAACTTATCGACAAATTGCATAAATTATGCCGGCATAGGAATATCTTACTTTTTTATTATTTAATGAGCTTGGTCACAGAATGATCATGTTGCTCCGTGGTCAGTTATATAAACTTACAATATAACAAAAGAAAGACAAAACTTAAATTCTATTAACAAAATATATTTTCACCATTTTATACAATTTAATTGCTAGATTTGTTTTAAGAGAAGCCAAAATCAAATTACAGTAGCCAATTCTTTCATTAAATTTCCAAAGTAATAACTTCTCTCGATTTCGTTTTTATTACATTCTGCTACATCATAGTCCTCATTAACACAGCTGCTCCTCAGGAACACTGCTCACAATTGGGAGATCATACTTTTTTCATCATAAATGCGAATTTATTCACTGTGATATGGCCCGAACGGTACCGTAACGCCATTATGGAAGTATTTTATAATGCAGTAAATGCAATAAGACGAGGAAATAGCAACAGTAGACACAATACGCAAAATGATATGCCTCTAAAACGTTGTAATAATCTACTAAAGTGACTATACGTTGAGGAACAAGTAGGAAAATTTAATTGAAACATGTATCCGAACAAATACATAATTCCAATATCTTATGTTATACCTTCTTAAATGCATATAAACATATTTTTCTAACGATAATTTCTCGGTACACATTTATCAAAATAATAACTCGAAAGAGTGATTCCTCAACTCTCATTTTAAAAAAAGTTGTTCTAAACAATATGTTTTTACCTTGTAACATGAAAATCATAATTGATAAATGCTTAATCTAATAGGCATTACAGATAACATTCGTAGTAAAACGTTCTCGGAATATCAAGGATCAAACACATTTTAAAATTCATTATAACATTAATCTTATCAAAGAAAATGCGTCTTTTTCACTATCCTATCTTGAATATGACGATAATCTTAAGTGAATTAAAATGTATTTGTTGAATGGGGGAGTTTCAAGAGGGACAAAAACAATAACGTGCGCAAGCATTGTGATAAGTCGTAATACTTTTACAGATTATCTTGACGTAGTCTTATCGTGGTTCCAAGTACATATTTACAGCATTGTCATAAGTGAGGATAAAAATAGTGTTCAAAACTTAGCTATAGTATATCATCACGTACTAGGTAAAGATACCTGCAAATTATACCAGCAAAACTACTACCCAACGTATCGGAATGTCCGCACTAAACTCCGTTTAAGTTATGGTGATTGCGCACTCAATTATGTTAGCGTTAGATTTCTAGAAATCAATTTAATAATCAGTTGGCAAGAACACCGCGTTCGACGATGATAAGTTTGTCCGAACAAGTTGCAGCATACGTGGTCGACGCAATGCAGTAATATATTATTAACACGATATATATGCAATATTCGCTCAGATCGCATATTTACGTATCGCATACTTCTTGCATAAGCGCTATTTCGCAAGATCCCACAACAGTGTAGCCGCGAAAGCCGTGATGTAACCGCGGCGCGCCACGCCACCACCGGCCGCCCATTGATTAGACGGAATCGTCAATGCAACCGGTTACTTAATCCCAATTATTGCTTTTACATTAGCTCTAATGCAAATATAATACTCGAGATCAATTTCGGGTGTCAGGTGTACTACGCTGTCTCTCCAAAGTGTCTGTCACAACTCACATTCGGGATGACCCTGAAGTGACACAGCAAGTAGGTTAGGGGATTTCGTTTTTTCAACCTTTCTCGATTGAAATATTGAAAAAATGGGAGCCTTTGTGAATAATTTATATTGCGAGTGTTCATTTGTGTCAACCTTATTTGAATTTCGCAAACTCACAACATTTGCCGTGGAACAACATTTGAGATCCTGATGCTAAAATATTCAAGTATAAAAAGGTTAGATACATTCAGAGATGTAGGAGCAGCGGCGTTGTGGAAAGCCAGGTCAACAACATCGATCAAGTGCGTTGCGAATAAATCAGATAGAACAAAACAGTACGTTACGGATGTTAAATTCACGTTTTCTTGTGTGTATTTCAGTTGCGTGGTGCGATGTGCGTTGCGCTGTGTGCCTCTATATTGTAACAATTTTCCACTTAGCTTCTGTTAAACACGCATAAACGTTTTCTAAGGCGAGTGTACTGGAGGATATTAAGCGTAATAAACTCAAATGTTACAAAGTAGGTAATAACACGTTGAAGGATCTTGACATTTATGCACGAGTCGAACAAATTTGCATACGGTACAGTGAATTTCTCCCCTCCGAGTTTATTTGTTTGAGATTGATAAGATTGGACAGAAATCCGATCTTAAATTACGGCACCGAGCCCGTGATCCAAATTCACACTGACTTCAGGGTATTGGTGAGATTTAGTTACACGCGCGTCGATAATTGCAGCGTCAGTTACACTTAACTCTTAATGGTAAATAATGTCGCAGGTCTTAAGTCCACGTATATGCTTTGCTATACATTATACAAAGTACAATAAAAATAGAAATGCAGAGCTGAATCATAAATAAACGTCTTAACAATGAAGCGAAGCGATTCCCGCTTATTTACCAAACGGTTTTCACAATTTCACATGGTTTCTACTATAGCGCTCATAAGCGCTTATATCCAATCGAATCCAATCCAATCCATCAGCCAAAGGAAGTCCACTGCTGAACATAGGCCTCTCCTCTTATTACACATATGGTAGTGTTTATATACATGTACAATGACTGCGAACAAAACGTAGGCAACAGCCAACATACAAACACCAACAGTAAGGACCGTGTTGACAAACACTGTACCCTTAATATATTCATTGTTTAACTTGCAACAATGTGTGTTTGTAATGTGTATTATTTAAATGGAAATTGTTTCACATTTACATTGTTTCGTACGGAACAGAAATAGATGACGATTAAGAATAGGAAAAACATTTTGCTAAATGTAACTCGGCGACGTGTTATTCAACTGTTACGTTTCGTATCTTTTAGCTCTAGAACTGTCGTCGTTGAGATTATTTAATGATTTCTTCTGCTCTTTCGGTTAAAACTAGTATGTAAAACTCGCTAACACATTAAAATCAATTATACAGGGTATACCAAGACTACTACCGAAAACGAAGCTATATGGTAGTTTTAGTGACTTTGGACACAATGCAACTAAAATTTTCGACCTGGCTTCGTTTTCGGTAGCAGTCTTGATATACCCTGCATTTATCAATGTTGTTATTTATTAACTGCTCTATAGTTTTTACGTGAATGTATGGAACTTGCGAGAGTATCGTACTCTACATTTCCGCATTTTGTTGCACCATATTTGTATACTTAATTCAATATTATGTTGGAGATGTATTTTATTGTTTTCGAAAACGATTTGCGCTATTACAACATTAAAAAAGTGTACACAAAATCTTAAATGGTAAAAGCCTGCATATACCCGTAGATTCGCAGGTGAAACTAAATTTCAACAAGAGATCTTGTTTTGAAAACAATATATGATAACAAAACGTAAAATGGCAGAACATTGTGAAATATAAAACGCTCAAACTGACGTGAAACTTGGGTTTGTTGATATAACAAAATAAGATACCGTACTGTTAGGATTGTGGGATACGAAATTTGCTTGTTCAGTGTAACTCGAGTCCTTAGCGTGTTGAACAAAGACTGCTAGTATCATAAACTCTTACTTTTCAGTAGACGTGCTCAAAACAAACGAATTATATTCGCTTTACAAATAAAGGAACAGTTTTGGGTGTTTAATATCTTCATATATCACAATTTGGCCAACAGCGACCAGATACACCTTTCCAAATCCGATAATTCCTTGAGTATTGGCAAATATATTGGAAAAACGTAAAGCTCTTCACTATTTATTTACTTTTACTCAAGGATGTATGGGAGTTTAATTAGGTCAATGAAACGTTGAAATTTATGGTACTGAACATCTAAAAACTATGTTAACAAACTGCAGTAGACTATAATTTACTAGGCCAATCGTATTGGATGAAAATCAGTCCACGTTAGTAAGTAAGTGTTGAAAAACACCGACGGCATTTAAATAATTGCACGCCTTATTCATTCCAATAAATATATTGCGTTTAGTGTGTAGGCAAGCCGTAACGCTCATTCATGTCTGTTTTATTTTACTAACGTGCAAACGCACAGTACAGGTATGCGGGGTATTATCGTGCTTAATACAGCTGATAGCGTTAGATATCAGTACGTAGGCGGTAGCGCGCTCTCTGATAACACTGGCCGCTCACACACACACCACAATCCGCACACACATAACCGCACACAAAACTGCACACACACAAACGCGCATGTGTGCGTCGTATCGGTAACACAAGCTGTGATATCACTTTGTTTTCTTTGCAATCGCTGCTTGTTATGTGACAAATGGCTGTCGTTTATTTAATACAAGCCGCCCGCTCATGGTTTCATCTATCTTAAGTTCAATGGTTTGTGGTTTTTACATGTGTTCTCAAACGACGTTTAATTATAAGAGGTATTGATTTCGCGTGTACAGCTTGTTTATTATTTTCATTTACGCGGTGAAATAAGGGAACATTCTCTGAACTAATTGCCATGTTATATTAAACTTTGCTCATTGATTATTTAGAACTCTTTCATTGAAACACGGATAGTGAAATATATTCTCTTTAACAATTAGGTATATGAATATAACCTAGTTTAGTGAACTCCTATTATGGTCCTGAAAAGTATTTTAACGTAAGAACATTTTGATTTCATTGCTAAAGTTATAAAAGAGGCACAGAACCACTCAGATCAGTGAACGTCCTCTGAGAATAAAATTACAGTTTAATCACACATTATTTCGTATGTAGGTGAATGTGTATTATTCCGTTACTAAAATTGACTCAATTTTCACACGACAGCAATTTAATAAAGCCTGTTGAGTATTGATATTATGTTTATCCAGCTGATAATCTGAAACGCAAGGTCCTTCAAGGTCTCTGATATAAACATATTTATTAACATTACATTGACTAGCATTTTCGCCTTCGATACGCACGAATTATGTTTTTAGTGTTCTATTAATGTTATATTATAAGAATAATATGAATTATATGGTGCTAACAACGTGCTGACCCGACGCTTTTTACTACTGTACTAAAAATATCATTTCTTATGTATTTTATCATCATAAATCGTATTCATAGAATCACTTATCTCGTCTGCTGTATTTTTGTAAATACTTGTAATAACAGGCGTTGTGTTTCGGATTACATAATCATTGATATACATACCTACACAAGAAGCAGACTTTATCTCATGTTGAGATCACTAAATAAAATAAATAAATAAATACACCCAACAGTCACATACATAGACTTGACGCCACACTAAGATCGAGTCTTCTGTCGTGGATATCAGGAGCTACGATAGACTTTTTCGGTTCGGTCTCACAAACACCCAGACTCGAAACAATTACTTGTGGTTCACACAAACATTTGTTTCGATGCGGGGATCGAACCCGCGGCCTCTCGTTTCACAGCCGGCGTCAAACGAACTGCGCTACGGAGGCTGTCAAGGTAGTCACTGTGAAAGTATTTTGAATGTTTAACTACAACTTAATTCAACTTTATGTTTTACAATCTAATCTCTTATTTCATGTTAAAGTAATGATCAAATACTGTATTTAGAATTTGTATTCTTTTACACATAAAAACTAATATATACAAATAGTGAAACCAATATTGTAATAGATATCTAAGATTGTTAATTAGTATGTACTGCACTGTCATGTGATTGTATGTCTACTTACAATGAGTACAATCTTACTATATGTCACTCCAACGCCTGATAACAGCAATGTAGCATGAAGTTTTCAATAAATTACTCTAATTAGCTTAGTCATGGTTTCCGAAGATAAAATTAATAAAGTGACCTTTTGATAAACGCTAGGGCAATACAATCAAAATAATGTTATCGTATTTGTGTTGTGGCTGCTGAACCTGGGCTGCTGTGTCTGATCTCGAAAGATCCTTTTTACGAGGATACTAAAACGTAGATTGTCTGGGATGGGATTTATGTTTGGTGTGGTGAACACGCCCCTCACAAAATTAAGGAGCTCTAGCAGTTTTATATGTTGTAATGTAGACACATCTTGTTTTCCACATCAGAACCCGCACACTGGTATATGACTTATGGCAGCATTGCCTTTATTTATAGGTGGGGTTCGATGTATTATGATAAAGTAAAACAAAGATATGAAAACATACCTTAAAGTTGTTCACAATTTTTTTAAAGTCAGAATATGTAGAGTCACACCATTCGGACTAATTCCTGAACCCTAACAACCGCAGAAAAATATTGAATAATCTAGTGGTATACAGGTGATATAAAAATAACAACGCATGATTTAAAACTCTCATCATGTCAGAACTATTTTTGTATTCAATTATATTGAAGTATAGAGCTCTATTCAGTGGTCATTTCCTTATCAAAGGATTTACTCGCACTAATAGTAAGTACTTTATTTTCTTTCAAAGTATAGTTTATAATTACAAAATGTACTATTGAATCGGTTTGGTACAAAAGCCACATCAATACTACACGCGGAACAATTGTGTGTCCGTTATATTCGCTTCAGTAAAGAGGGAAAGTTATTATATTACTGTTAATTTGTCTCTACAATTAATTATTTATATTATCAAATACACACAAGAGTTTCATAAGCGCTGCATGTGTACGAGATAAGTTTTATTTAAGCAATTAATTTGTTTGTTCGAGCGTTTATCTGTCGGCAAAGTGTACAAGATTCCTTAATGTTTATGTACACTACACAACTGCACTGTGTAGTGTGTACTGTGCAATGTATACGTAACTAATTACTATGCAATAGTAGTCCCCGCAGCCACAGCATGGAAGTGTTTCAGGTCAAAGTTTATCACTGAGACCTAACTGCTCGCCACGTACTTTTCCTACTCAATCTAATTTTAATACGCACGTTATAATTAGAAAGGCCTCTCAGAATATGCTTACATTTTTCTGTGTAGTATTTAAGTACATTGAGGTGGAATAGGCCGGCCCTCTCCTTAATGTGTTAAAGTAAAAAGGCACTTGTTTCTTGTTTTCGTTCTTATCTGTATAATTTATCGCACACTAATTGTTATGTTTAGCTCCGAGCTCTATGTCTACAGTATTATAGAGCTATTAACCTCAGATAGATGACGTAATCTAGAGTAAGTAAACAAGGGTTATGTTGGTTTGTGGAAAAAATACTGGTGTACAGCGCCTCTATCCTAGCGTGTAAATAAACATACTAAGCCTCAGTGCCACTTCCAGCAATGCGGATCGTTAAGATTTATCTGTAGGAGTGAGGCGACATTTAATGTTAAGACATTGCCGTACATATGGAGTTTAGTAATAAGCTGGGCTCGGCTCATGACATTATTACAAACGGAGCCTGTCATAGAGAACGTCAATATAAAGTAGGTTAAAACAGGAAAGCCGTCGAACGCAAATTGCAGGTGTGATATTTTAGCGGCGCAGGTAAATCCGTAAGCGGCGAGGGCCACAAAGAGGCAGCGTTAAAAAGAGAAGTGCTGCAGTGTTCCGAGATCATTGACACGTAACGCGCATTGAATTGTAGAAAATGTTAATATTGCCAACTCGGCAACATTGTAAGACCAGTTCTCACACTACGACATGTGGCTCGGTGTGATCGCGCGGAGGACATACAGCACGCGAGCGCCGCGGCCCGGCTCTATCGCCTCTACCGCCGCCACCTCTCCCGCAACATGTTTTCTAAATTATTCATTACTTATAAAAAGGCCGATCACGCATCCATAAACATCATTCAACGGCTATCTTGTCACACGAGATACTAGAATGTTTTTATCGCCAGTAGGAGCTTCTTACGCGGGTATAAGGTAACAATATGTCATACGGGCTCAAAAAGGAATGTCTGTTTAGATTTAGAAGTATCGGTGAAGAAGTAGTGATGTAGTGATGTAGCGGGCGGCGGGAGTGGTGGAGTGGCGGTGCGGCGGCGGCGGCGCTACGGTGGTAGTGGGCGCCAGGCCGAGCGCTGCCGACACGCTCAGAAACAACCTAAATAAAGCGGGCCAGCAGGGAGTAGCCGTCTCGGCGGACACGGAACGCGACACACACACGCGGCCGCGCGCACACTCCGCCACCTCGCACACTCTCCACCCGCACACCCGCACACACACACCTCGCCAGACGAAAATAAAATCCACTCGTATGCGCCATGCAAATAGGAAGGCGGCCCGTGCACGCGATCCACACCAATGAACTATCGGATCCTTACGTTTCGTGGCACTGTTGTGAGACGGTCACGGACACAGCATCGCAGGCTGCGAGCGGCGGAGACGGGCGCCGGGCACGGGTCTCATCCGAGGCGGCGAGTCGCCGGCTGCCACTGCGAGCGGGAGCTGTGCGTGTGCCCTCCGAGGAAAACTTGCACCGCCGCGACAGACACGAACATTCACAACTCGCGGAGCGCGGCTGCCACACTACGGACACTCGGCAGGAAAATCAACGGGCGGAGATCAGCATGAATGATATCACGGATCAATGTCGCGGTGATGTGGACGCGGACGATGTGCGACGTCGGCACGGGTCGCAGCGCGACTGGCGGCGGCACTACGCTGAGCCCCGTGCGTAGTGAGTGGCCGTGAGGCGCGGGGACGAGGAAACCCGGCGCGAGTACGGAGCGCCCGGCCCGCGGTGCGCCGCGCGGGGCCGGGGGGGACGCGGATTAATCACGTAGTAAGTATGCCCCCCTGGGCCGCACTCCGCCGTCGCCGCGCCGCCGCCCGCCGCCACCCGCCCGCCTATACAACCTGCGCTTCACCGATACATAAATAAATACTAAATGCAATATGAGCGCTCGTCGTGCCAGACTGAAACCGGACACTTCTCAGGGCAAAATGAATTCTTATGTGAGTGTTGGCCGTTGCCACCGAATGTGCCTGCTACCAGCCGTACGACGGCGGCGGCGGCGAGCAGCGTGCTCGCTGCACGGCGCTGCCACGTAAGGCCATGATGCAATGCGGCTGGTAAACGTTTATAACTTATCAATTAGTTCAACACGGTGTCGCTCGCCTAGGTCCACCCGTCGGACTGAATGCCAATTGGAAACATTGTTGTTTTGTTGGCGTTGATCGACACCCGCAGCCCTCTACAACTGTCGCAAATATGAAAGTTTATTTCCGCGATTTATTATAGAGATGCGAAGCTCATTCAGCGTTTACCAGTTTGACACCGAGTTTATATGTCGGAGGTGTGACATTATTCAGCGCTCAATAACATTTACTCTCTAGAAGTATTTCCCACACATCTTTAGTGGAAAGGTTTCCGAACCGGTTCGGAACTCTACGTTGCTGACGTCATTGCATACTTCGTGCTCATGATATGTATCTTTGGAGACCTTTTTACTTTATAGTCTGGTTATTAGCATAATTAGTGTCATTCCCATGACAAGCAGTTACTGAGAGAAATGTTTACTCGTACACGTGGCGTTTCTATAATAACAATGCTGAGTAATCTTTGTGCAGTGAAGAGGTTTGGGCGAGCACTGAGCAGATAAAGGCTTAAAAGACAATGAAGAGCGGCAATCGTTAAAGAATGAGTACTTAAGATTGACAAAGCAGGAGAAACTACGCGTAGTGGGACAAGCAACAGTTGCCGGGGCGGCGCGGCGCGGCGGGGCCCGGGAGTCGCGAGTGTAACCGAGCGTAATCCTGGCTACTTCCATTGTTCGACAAACGGTATCTAAGATAAGCCTTAAAAAGAAATGGGACTACGCCGTTTTTTGTTACAAAAATATGTTTCTGTTGCCACGGCTCTAATCTTTATTAACTATTCTGTGTGTACATTGTTTTTTGTTTCAAAATAAACGCAAGCACTCGTGATGACTATATACTTTTATAAAGTAAACATTAAAAATGCCTTTTCATTCTGTGACTTCACTAAGCATCTAATAAGCCGTATTTATTAAAGCTTCTCTGAGAATTTTCTAAATAGTTTCTACTCCAATTGTTGAATATTAAACAGAGTAGGTATTTGATTAATTGCTCTTCATTAATCTCGAGATTCCTAAAAGCCGTGTGTAGTTTAATTTGTTTCATTATCAAAACCAGATATTGAAATATTTTTATTATATCAATTTTTAAATACCAAGTCCACTGCGTCATTCCTAGAAATCTCTTTATATGATGTGGTTAATGATATATATATGTGTGTGTGTAACTTGGTTTATATTATTACTTTATAATTTGTTACGCAACTACGATAACTCATCTTTATTTCACTTATCCAAAATGTGCTTTTGTTTATAATCTGTGTAGAAGTTATCGCGACCAATGGTACGGCCGCGTTGAACTCTTCGGTAAGGGCCATCGATCGATTAGCAACGCGCTCAGGCGCAGGAACACTATTAAATGACTTTTAAAATTATGTTAGAAGTTAATTTTAATATAATTTATATACTTTATATATATATAAGTTTATATACTTTATAATAAGATATTAAATAGTGTTATTTGGACGCTAAATATTGTTCTAATATATTTTTTAAAATGCGAGAAAATGTAGAGTCGCATGTTTATTAATTACAATGATGCGTAAAGTATGGGGATATAAATAAGAGATTTAAAACAAAAACATGTTGCACATTAATTGATCTAAGTTACTTACAGCAAGATCAAGTACGAGGCCGTAACAACATGCTTTCTTTTTTTTTCTCCCCTTAAACGAGTATTAGCTCGCTCTATTCCAAGATCTGCTTTCTACTTGCTTTTTTAAATTCATCTCTACATTTAATACATTTTTACTTAACCCTACATCTGATGATACCGGATTACCGGAGATTACCAAACCCTATGTATGTACTTTAATATATTCACAGTTTGTAAAGTTTATGACAATCATTAAAGCGAGTGTGTAGTTGCTTACAAATGGCATTTTAGCTATTGTTTTCAGAATGCTAAAGGACATATGGTGATGAGGGTAAATAATGCATTATGAATAACATAGAGTCGCCATGTACTATGGCGTAAACAGTAGGTAATCTCAGTTTGCCCCATAGGTAACTTTAAGTTTTGCCTAAAATTGGTAGAGCTTAAAAAGGAGCAATCTTATCGCAATATTTAATTTTAAGCTACTGAGGATTTCGCAGTAATAAAACGTATGCAAATTAAAATGCTTGTACAGTGGCAGTGCACGGCATTGTCTAAGCGGCGCGTCGGTGCGTGACCGCAGTGCGTGGCAGGTGCGTAGTGCGTACACACATCAACGCACTTATTAAACTCATCACGCAAACACTAATTGTAGTTTTAGTTTTACTGCTGGACGTACATTTTAAGATGTTTTTACGAAATCCTTTGTATACATAGATGTATAGAACTTTTATGGTATGTAAAGTCCGCCAACCTCCATTAGGCTAAAAGGAGGGGGACTATATGGCGTATCCCTTTTCAATCAAAATTTCAATTGTACATGGACCGGTACAGTACAGTACATAGATTTCGTAAAGATATAGATGTACAGACCTTAATCCCTCGGTTTTCGCTTTTTAGTTTACCTATACTAATTTACAATATAATAATCTTTAAATAAATGTTCTTTTAAACAATTGAATTACTTTGTAATATGTTTTCGCTAACGGCCATAGTTATTAAGAAACAAAACAAAATAATTGAATTCCATCCAGCAGCTTTTGCTTGATGCGAGCTGTACCGATGATAATAATGATTAATTTACAAAACTAAATTTATAGCTGAATTTATTGTTGAGGTAGCTAGATCCATCTGTTGCAAATAAGTTTTTCCACACGATTCTTGATACGAAATTCCGAATAAAACAAATATCTATTTGTTTATCATACGGATTTCTGTTAGCCTAGGATCATAACCTTATTAATATCAGAAGAAAGTTAAAATATGCGGATTGCTAAACTTTTAGCGTGACATAAAATCTGCCTCATTCGAAGGCTTTGTACGTAATATTAAAGCTACGTGTAGGTAGATTGCATCTCGGTAATGCGACGTCGCTTGTTGACGCCACTCCGCGTGTTTATCTATATCGCAGACGTCTGTCTGCCCACGCTCTACCTCCCCATTAGCTTCAGTCTTCAGGTACGTACCTATTCTGTCACTTTCCACTTCGATGCTTTCTGAATACGTGCACTAAGGGGATAACCTTACAGATGAAGGGCACGGAAAGGTGAAGTAAATACGCCATATTGAAGTCTTCAGTTTGAGCAAAAATTAAAAATTAACAATTCATGTTTTTTTTTTAAGTAAATTGCTATTTTATGCAAATTAGATCAATATCAGCTCTAATCGAGGCAGTAGATTGAGTGACTGTTCCGAAATTAACGGATTTTTAGTTTTGTATAAATAGTCGCTGAAACTGTATCTGTTGGCATACTAGCTATTTCACGAGAATTGCAGCCGAAGTAACGTCAATCCGCTGATTAAATTGTCGTTTTTCGGAGAATCCAGCTTTCAGTTTACTCTGTACAAATAGCAAAAAGCGAATGCCGAAGTTGGCCGGTGAAAATTCGACGAATTAAATAAATAACTACTGAAATCACTGAAATGTTCGATGGAAATAACGTACTTTGTGTGTTTGATGTTTTTTATTATTATTTCTGCGCTGAAATGTGGACTTATTAAACAAAGTGACAAATATATTCGATTTATTTCTTTTTAAAAACTAGTTTTAAAAATGTGGGTACAAACATTAATGAAGTAAAGCGTAGAGAAAAATCTAAGTTCAGCTTTGAGTGTCGATGGGCGGTGAGGTTAGTTTTTAATTTGTTTTTCATTTCACATCGTCGCATTGCCACTTAAAATATAAAACATATATCATATAAAACACAAGAGGAATGCTGTTACTTGAAGATAGTATTCTGCGAGACGTGACGAGAGTGATTCATATAGACTATTCATTATAAGCCGCAATATCTATATCTGTATTATCTATATTATATACACATATAATATAACCAATATTATGTATATAATCCATAGGGATATATATCTATATTAACAACGAAGTGGCAATGCATATTTATGTAGTCATTCTAGGACCTTTATCTGTCCGTGGTGCACTTCGCTGACGTGAACAAAGAGGGAATGGCGTAATCGTGATTCCAAAATTGCAGTTTGTGGGAGTCACATAGTGGGTCGTCGTTGACTTACTTTATATCTATATATATAATAAATTTGTAAACGATCGATATGGGGGGACTATATGAAGGTAATAGAACCCAAAACAATTATTTTTAGAATTATTGTCTGTTCGTTTGTTTGTGTGTTTGTATGTGCTGTTGTGTGCGATGAACTCAGAAACGGCTTAATGGATATCGATGTTTGGTATGGAGGTAGCTGATACCCTGGATTAACACTTAGGCTACTTTTTATCCCGAAAAATGTAGTTTTCTTTGAGTTGAGGGAAGAATTTCGATACATTGGTTACTTTTTTGTACTCAAATGGATGGAATGGGACTGGATTACATATCTTGAGTGAGAATGAGACGGGACAAGGCGGGATATAGCGGGAAGGGACGGGATGTCACGCAAACGGACTTGCGGGCAGAAACTAGTAAATAATAATATCGTCAAACGCCGTCCAATTTATAGGATATTGTAAGTACTAAAAACTTATATTTTTGTGGCATTAATACTAAATAGTTAACTGTTCTGTGGTAACTGGTAGTAACCATTACTTTGAAAGCACGCAACGTCTGTTATTCATACTTATTAATTCAATTCTATTTTTCGTTGTAAACTAAAGTTAAACACACTAGAAATTGTGCAACGAGCTTGTCATATATTCCGCGTTTAATATAGTCTGCCATTTAGTCTATTCTTGTACAGTGCACGCCAGACGTAATGCCGAATTATATAAAGCTTAGTGCTGACAGCATACTAATATAGAGATATAGGTACACGGATGCTGCTCATAAGGAGCTTGTCGAAAGATAATTCGAGTGGTGCGCGATACACGATCAACGAAAGGAAAGCTGGCAAGTACGCGAAGTGCTTTATAATTCCACTGTTTTATATCCAACAAAACAATGTTAAACATTCGTTTACGTTGAGATATAGCGTATGCAACTTGGCGAGTTAACATTAAAATACATAAGAATAAAATTGCCAAATCCAAAGTGCATAATCAGTTTGGGCAACGTTTAGTAATTTTACTTTCGAAACGTTTAACGTTCGCTGCATTTTGTTGATCATATCATTTCCTTTACGTGATGTGTTTCCGAGAGTACGTACGTGAATGTGTCTTTTTATAAAATCACGACCAAGTGGCTACATTGCACTTGCTGGCTTACCATCAGGTACCATCGAGAGCTGACATAGGTATGCATCAGAGGTCGACAACACTACGCCCCTTTGTATATATTCCGGTTTTTTAAATACTTGCAATTTCAATCTGTTTCCATTTCGCGCCAATTTCTTTTTGTTGAGTGTCCATATTACACATGTTCTATAAGCTGTGACATAATTAATCATAGGGCAGGCGGCGCGGCGTGGCGGACTCGTCGCTCCTCTTGTTTCGTCCGTCCGTCGGCGAGTGCGTTCAGTCTGGCCGTTATTCTATTTCGGAACGAGCCTACGCATCAGCCATCAGCCGACCGTCTAGTTTCTATTTGTTTGCTATATAAATTGCTATCATTACATTGGCACAACTGTCTGCTCCGTGCCGTTAATACATTTTTAACGACACGCGCGCTTCCCTCAAACCGTTGATCGCGTAAATTCTACTATTCTTGTTGTAACAGTTTTATTTTGGTTAATGCTAATTTAGATTTATTTTTTGAATTAATAGTAGTACATATATTTTAAGATAATAACACAATTTTATGACGACTACAATATTATAAAATGATGTTGCCAAACGTGTATAATTTTAATCCTTATTATAAATAATTTTAATATCTAAAATTAAGTAGCTGTCATTACTGTTACTATAATAATTTTATGTCAAAGTTGAGCACATAGTAATTGCGTATTATATTGCGTGTCAATGTAATTGAGTAATTTTTAGTTGGCAAAGAATCTGATTAATGTTGCAAATATATTTCTTGTCGCACATGCCAACATAAACTTCGTAGGTATTTTAGTAACAGGTGCATATTATCGTTTTTCAAAATCTTCTGACGGGCATATCGCTACTGTAATATTGAAGTGCATGTTCTATGCAGCTTTAAAGAACATATTAGTAATGTTACTTTTATGATGATTTTAGCGGGAACAGAGGCATGTATGAGCGCGGGTTACAACAGTAAGCCGAGAAGTAAAGGTGATCTACGGCCGACTGAAATATGTAACAATAGCAACCGGAGCAAAACCTATGGGCAATACAAAAGAAACTCGAGCCTGCAAGTTTTCATAGTAAAGAGCGCGCGGCGCGGCGCGGTGCGGCGCCGTGTGAAGATTTATTTTTCCCAGAACGACAAAGCAACATTGTTCTTTGACTGAAAATAGGTTCGAGTTCAAAGCAAGTTGCCAGCTCATTAGGAACGTGCTTGTTTACGCTCACACTACGTTCGCTTCCTTATTTGAAATGTGTAGTTTACACCTAACTACTTTTTGCACGCTCGCTACATACTAGTTACGACCTAAAGTCTAAACCAACAGGCACGGATGTATTTTCACGCTTTGTTACTATCTAATACCTTTGTAGATGCATCTTCTTTATCTTGCAATGTTTATTTACAATTTTAAGTAGTTCACAATAAATAGAACATTTCCGAAAGCTAAAACAATCAAGTGAAGACTATATATTGTATGTAAGCCAACGGTTTAATTCTAGACACATCAGAGACAGTTCTAAATGTTGCAGTCGGCCGCGCCGCCGCTGTGAAAAATTAGACCAGTTATAAATGCAAAGTCTGAGAGAATGGCTGTTTGTATCCTCGCATACATCATAGTGTCATGACCGATCACTAAGTATGCGCCACTCATTACCAGTTATTTTAATTACAGCGAACACTCAGATGAAAGAGCATTCACAGGAGCCAAGACATGTGAATCTGCGCACTGAATGTGTTCCGTTTGTGGACGATGTGAACTTTTTGTGTATCAAGGATCCTCCACAGACAGCCTATTGTTCGATGTAACTGTAGTTTTAATTTCTTTCTTTAAATGGGATCAAAGAAATTTATATCTTTATAACATCGTTAAACTGTTCCAATTTTGGCGTAATTATTAATGAAAGTTTACGTTTCACATTTACATTTTGTTCTCTATGCCCTTTTGTACTAAATTTTATTAATAAAATATTTTACTCCTACCATTGCACGTAATAAATGTTTCATTAATGATGCCGGTGTTAGTCATGTTTCCTTATAAAGGTAATGCTATAAAAACCGTATCCCAAAGGCAAATAAAGCGCTTATTTTGGGAGCGAGATGAAAATGTAAGTTGTAATTGTCCTCGTTATGCGCGAAAGAACAAAGTAATGTATTTATGTTTCAATACGGGGTCGTATTTTACGGTTATTTATAATTGTCGAATAAACATGTCGAGTGCCTAATCCCTATTGTGCTACATTCGCTTGTCGTGTGCGTAAATGTCAAGCTGGCGCGGCGGCTCGGAGTGGAGCGTCGGCGCATCGCGCGGCGCGCCGGCGCGGCTGGACTCTGTACACTACGCGCTCAAACTAATACATTTGGTACATGGCATCAATTAATTGTGCTATTGTTGCAGCGCAACGGTTCGCCAGACAAGCATTAATGTTTTTGACTATATTGCATGCGCTAGTGCCAAATATTTAGGTGCTTAACACTCCAGCGAGCCCAGATTACAGAGCGCTGGCAACAAAAAATAATAGTTTAATTATGGTTTTATAATTTAAGTAATTTATTTTTGTTACTTGTAATTCTGCACATTAAGTTGCACATTGCACATTAAGTTAAGTTATGTATGACATTACATATAACTTCTTATTTATTTGTATTACTTAGTCGAAAATGTCAATGAGATTATAACAAAATATGTACTGTCAAGTTATTTGCATGTCTTATGTAATTACATTATATTACAGTGTTATTTTACTGATACAAGACACGCAAGATTAAACCTACCATAATAAAAATAAACGCAGTTGAAAAAAGGGTGATAGTTACTTTGGGGGTATTTTTGCAGCGCTGCACCCAAACCCTGAGGGCTTAGTGCTGTGAACGCAACTTAGGTAAAGGGCGGGGGGGCTCGCATTGACTAAAGTCCGTCATACAGTATATCCGTGTAGTTAACATATTTTTTCACTAATTCATTTGTTACTTCGGTCCGCGTTTCTTTCGACCCTGGTCTCCCCTAAACATATTGCATTAGTTTCGATGCATTAGTTATGATTATTTTTTAAAACCCATTTTTATCTCTGACATAGTCTTTTACTAATCTTAGTGAAATATTTAGGTCTAACGACAAAATACAGTAACATCATAACTTAAAATTGCCTGCATTGACACATAATTATAGTATTGATTGATGGAAACTGATTAAAAATTATTGTATAAAACGCCAAGTTACCTATATGATTTACGGCGGGAAATCAACAGATTATCGTGAGTCCACAGGGCAAGTAATTTCAAGATAACTTTTTAAAAATACAATCGTATAGACATCGATCGTAGAAAAAATACTCAAACTGATTAGAGACTTATCGTATCGATGATCAATGTACGTATTCTACATTAATACTTCAAAAAGAGTTGATTACAGAATTTTCCTTAAGATATATTTTTTTCGTTTATTCTTTAGGTATATACCACTATATCATTTATCTCAAAATCTAAATTAAATCAAAATTCTAATTATAAGTTTTCGAATGAGCTTATATTTTGTGTTGACCACCATACCATGTTCCTTGCTACTAAATAATCGTTTTGAGCGTGAGTAATATCTGCTTGGACGACCAGCAACACTTGAGGATTTCATTAAATTATTGCTTTGTCAAAGAAAATCCTCTTGAAAACTTAATTTATATGAATACAAGTCTGTTATAAGGATAAAGGCGGGAATTAGGTAACACCCTATAAATAGCTTTTACACGCATCATTTACTATCTGGATGAATCACTTTTGTTTAGAGCGTAAATGGGACCCCATAATAGCCTCAACTAATAGTGGGTTTGACCTATAAGCATGAGGGAATAGTTTCAGTGTAAACAATGAATCATTGTACGAAAATATTTTTAGAACAGATGAACTCCATCATTTTTCACACGTGCACAGCTTTGATCATAACGCTATCATTCATAATTTAATGTTATATTATAGCGGAATAAGGAGTGGTGGCCTGTTGGTAACGGACCAGACGCGGCTGCCTACATGTTCTCAGTGGTCGCGGGTTCAAATCCCAGGGCACACCTCTGACTTTTCGGAGTCATGTGTATATTGATAGTCAATCACCACGCACTATAACGGTGAAGGAAAACATCGTGAGGAAACCAGAATACCATAGCGATGTGTATAAATTTATATGGTATGTAAAAGTCCGCCAACCCGCACTAGGCCAGCGTGGTGGACTATATGGCCTAACCACTCTCAATCGTACTCTCGATTGTAGAGGAGGCCCACGCCCTGCAGTGGGACGTATATGGGCTGATACAATATATCGGATAAAAGGGAAAGAGGTAAAATAAATGTCCGAGGCAGTTAATAATTTTGTAAAACAATTTATAATAGATATTGCACCGCTGCCACCACTCTATAATGTCGTGAAACTGAAATTACCAGTAAATAACATTGTAATTTTCCGTTCAAAGTATCCACCTTGTGCAACTGGCACTGAGCTATAGATTAACATGGCTTTACCAATTTTAATTATATAGTTTACGATCTAGAAGAACTGTATCGGCCAATTGGCAATTTGCTGTGATGCCAGGTGAACCTACTCCGATACGAGTGTGCATGAGAACGCATTAGTGTCTGTCCATCAGTGCACTGATCCCTTTAGAGCTACACTAAATGACATATTTACTAGTTATTTATATGTAATCAATCAAAATAAAACGTTTTAATCCAAAACTGGGAATTTTGTATCTTGACTTAAGTATTTTTAATGCTCAAAGTTTAGACTTAAGTAAATATGTTAGGTTACATTGGTATGTTGTTCAAAATTCCAAATAAAAATGTCCCACGATCCTATGTTATTGTTAGCAAATTAAAGAACTTTGTCATTTATTATTTTAAAGGTTTGATTTTAAGGATTCTAAAAAATTTGTTCACAATCGTTCAAGGTAACTTAATTTCACTAAGAAGTAATTACATACATACATAAACACACGCCTTTTTCCCAGAAGGGGTAGGCAGAGGTGCTACCAGAACACCCACGTTTCGCCTTGTATGTTCCGTCCCACGATGTGATAGGGGGCGAGCCTATCGCCATATCGGACACAAATTCCTGACTCCGGGCTGATAATGAATAGAAAAATCCAATATCACTTTGCCCGACCTGGGATTCGAACCCGAGACCTCAGCTTTGCAATCATACCGTAGTACCACTACGCCACCGAGGCAGTAAGAAGTAATTACGATGCGAATAAATTCTCTTAATTAATTATTTATTATTCATTAGATACTAAAGCGTTAAGGCATCAATCTATATCCTTGTAAACATTTCTTAAGTAGGTATAATAAACGGTAACCCCTAATAGGAGATTCAACAAACCAGATGAGGAAAAAAAATTATGAAACGTAACAGGAAAGATATTTTGGAATTAAATGATTTAATTATACGTATTTTGAATTTTAGTGCTCAGTATTTAAAATTATAGTTATTTCGCGTGACATGATTTTCAGCAGAGATGGGTTCGTCAGAATTAGTAGCTATGTAACCAGATTTCCATTGTATTTCGACCAAAAGGTATTGCTATTAATATACGCATTGTCTGCCCTAAATCCCTTCCTCTTCAGGACTTTAATTTTTAATAAGTGAGAAAATCTGGCTTTCAGTGGGCCTGACTTGAACTTCTGAGTTAACTTCAGTGAATGTGAAATTTGGCCTGAGGGTATTTATCAGACTTGTGGCCAGCCTAGTCCCATAATTTAAGGCTAAACATTTAGTTACCGACAAAGCTTAACCACTGTTGTTATTTGGAACTCAAATGGAGAACCTACCCAAGATAAAGTGGAATTTCTCAACAAAGGTAAGTTGTCTCTATCTTGTATTATCATTCTCAGTTAAATTCTATACCAAAAATTATATTTAAACAAAATCAACTACTCAACATTTTGACTTTAAAACACTGTTAGCTTTGGAAAGCCCTCCCTACAAGCTACAAGCCTTTCCCTTATATACAAAAGAACCTTTGTTTTGTCAATTGGAATCAATTTAGCAATTTAAATCATGAAAAAATGTAGACGAAACATTTTAAACGTTTTAGAAAATGTTTACACAGAACGTGTCTCTTAGCCAACACAGCTACTAGAATCGCGTGGGCAGTACATTATATACCTCTATAATTTTAAGTTATTTACTCTTGACATTCTCGACTTTCCGATAGCGGCATGCGTGTTAGCCTTGCTGTAACAATTTGACTATTTATTTTTCCATTGCACCATAAATAACGTAGCCTCTTGAGATTTCCCAACAATGTACACAAGTCACAGGCCTCAGGCAAATATGAAACATTTCGGCAAAACAAGTAGCCTACGCACAAGTACGAACATAAATACCATTGTTATTTCTGTTACTGCGACCTCTGATATTTGGAGAGGAGAAAATATCGCGATAAAATTACAAGTTTGTAATGGAAATGCGAATGAAAACAAATAAGACTTGTAGATTCAAGTTAAGAGTTTTTGTTGAAAACTTCTGTATTTTTAAGATGTGTGTGTAGGTATCGCTGTGTTTTAAAAGTCCATGGAACTGAAATAATATTATTGTTCCATTCATTCATCAGTTATATTCTTGAAGACATAATATGTGGGCGGGGCTCGTTGTGATACAAATGTCATATTAACTGCTTAACATTTTAAAGCTTCAGTTATGAACACAATTTTCTTCTAATTAATCAGAAATGTATACTATAATGTATGCCCAGATACGTCCCACTGCAGTGCACAAGCCTGCTTTACAATCGAGAATACGATTGAGAGTGGTTAGGCCATATAGTCCAACATGCCGGTCTAGAGCGAATTGGTATTAATCAGAACAGTAAGTTAAAATCTCCCCTTTAAAATTATTGGGAGTTGGGATAAGAATTGGAGCGAAACACTGTTAGCGATTTCTCTTATAGATGTCACACACCATTACAACGCAATTAAGTAAACCAATATTGAAGTGGTGTTCCTTTCCTTTGTTACTGAAAATACTCAGCTTTATTAGATATCCATTGAACAAAGAACCTCCCTACTATCAGAGTAATAGTAAAAAACATTTTTTCGATTGATGTTACGAAATAAGATTAAAGCCCTATTTTCCGATATCATAACAGAATCATAAAGATCAAAGTTGTAATACGTACAAAAGGATGTATGAAAAGTACTGTTGTGTAGGTTTCGGGAAGTTCCACGACCGTCGATTCCTTCACGGTATTTCTTCGGAGCAAGTTGACATCCGGTTCTCGGTACTTTGTTATTTCTCCCAGGAATGGCGGATACAGCAGCAAAAATAATTAGTGATTAATAGAAACGCATTGTGTAGAAGGTTCGCGCAACACTAAGGTGGGCGGACAAAGCGATTGATTCGTGGAATAAAAATCACGGCATTTTTCTCTGTTACTGTCGTGCAATGTTTATTTAATTTCAGTTGCACTTATTGCATAAGTGTAATAAAAATATACCTTTTTAATCGCTTGATTTGATAGCGTCCGTAGCGCAGTTGGTTAAACACCGCCTGTGAAACGAGAGGTCGCGGGTTCGATTGCACCGAGACAAATGTTTGTGAGGCCCACAAGTATTTGTCTCGGGTCTGAGGGTTTGTCGAAAAGTCTCTCGTATCTGATACCCACGACACAAGAATTAATTGATCTTAATGTGGTGGGTGTATTTATTTATTTATATCATACAGGCACCCCTGAATTGATATTGGTAGTCTTTCAAAGCCTTTACAATAGTCTTTCAATCTTGTCCAAATTATTCGAGTGTTTTCAAAGGCATCTAAATCGTGTCGCTATCTCCACCCCGTCGCCATCGGTACGTCTGTGGCAGCCAGTACTGAGAATTACTATCTGTAGCATCTGGTTGGCTGTTCTTAGAAGTTAATGCAGTAGTGGATAACTTGATATATTCCATTATTTTAATAATTTTGTTGTTTTCAGTGGACTTCTTAAAGCTAAAGATGATGAAGATATAAAAATTGTTACAGTACATTTTGCTAGTGGTAGGATTGTCATTTTCGCCCGAATATTGGTAATATAATATTGATTTTGATATTGATATACACAGTGGTTAAGAGCATGTATTAATGGATATAATATCAGAATGACCTGTACTTATCATCAAGTGAATTAAAATCACTTTATCCTACCATTATAAAACTAATAACACAAATTGTTCCGTGGAATATAAATAGTTCAGTTTCGAATAAGCCAGCTTAACTATATCAACAGTGAGTGTGTACCCTGCATTTGTGACTAAATTGTTCTTTCCTCGCCCTGCGTGTATAAGAGTACAGTCGCGAACAATTTGTCATGCGGTGGAATAAACATTGAATACAAACACGTACACCAGCGGTCCCGGGCGAGTCACCCGCGAGGGGGCGCCCACCCCGCGTTCGCTGGGGTATCATTCATGCTGCCAGCTAAAATGGGTCATTACAGCGATTCTTACCCACATACTAATTATTTTGTTTATTTATAAACTGCACGTTTATTTGTTTTTCACTTCTATATGCTGTTTATAAAAATAAAAAATGGATATGAAGTCTTTCTTAATTAAGCCCTTTATATGTTTCGTTTGGCCTTGCATTAGCTATTACGCAACAAAATATAGTATTTTTACTTAAAAACTTTTTTAATACCAACCCATGTATAGAACAAATTTATTGGGTTAACTCACAAATTTAATTACACTATGATATGCTGAAAATTCCCGGTAATGTTTACAGTATCGCCGGGATGTTTTGCATGGAGTGTGGAAATGGGTCAGGTCACGGCAGCCCGTGCTCGTGGCTGCACTGTCCCGGTGACCTAGATGCAGCCTCACAAGGGCACCCTCATCCCCCACCACTACCCTATCTCGCCCCGCACATATTTTCCTCTCCGAACCCTTCTCCAAGAGCTTTCTTAGATTTACTGCCGGTAAATAATGATGACGCGGTGAGGTTAAATCGCTGAAATTACGATTCAATTTATGAATTTTAAATATTTGTAAAGTGAATCAAGTGTGGTTTCATTACGTCATCGATTATTCCTCAATTATGCTCGTTTCCTTAAATATCAATATTGCCTTTACGGAATAACTGTTATAAGGAATATAAAATTATATTTAAGACCGCAATTTCCCCACAAGCGACAAGCTACAAAAAAGTATGTTGAAGTTAATATGACTTTTAAAATCAATTAGAAAAAGAACTGCCTCGGTGGCGTAGTTGTACTACGGTACGATTGCAAAGCTCAGGTCTCGGGTTCGAGTCCCGGGTCGGGTAGAGTGATATAGGATTTTTCTATTCATTATATTAACCCGGAGTCAGGAATTGGTGCCCGATATGGCGATAAGCTCGCCCCCTTATCACATCATGAGACGTAAAATACAAGACGAAACGTGGGTGTCTTGTTAGCACCTCTGCTTACCCCTTCTGGGAAAAAGGCATGTGTTTATGTATGTATGTAGTAGATATCAAAACAGTTCTAAATCATTGGGCGTCATCCTAGGTCAACTTAGCAGATGTCCCTGACACGTCACGACCAGGCACCTCACCCCTAGGACTTATAACCCCACGCCCTGCCTCCAAAGATCCAGTTAAAAATGACACCGCCCACTTTCATGCATTTCCTAATGATAGACCGCGCGCAAAAATGTTTTAAGCCTGAAGGGTTGTCGCCAGCTCTCCATTTTATCTGGAAATGTTGACTTTACTTTAGCAAAGTGGAGCACTTTATCAGTTTTAGGGTTGGTGATATATAATGCACGACGGCTTGACGTCAGCACTACAATCTAAATGGACATCAATTATGCTCAACATTAGCTAACTTGCACATTTATACATATAGATTGGCTACGATCTTTCGGCGTCCGAATGCGTTGTTATGCTGTTGTCAAAATATTAGGAAAATTTTTCTCTCTTCACATTTTATTATATTGGACATGTTAATACTATTCGATTAAGAGAATAAATGCTTGTTGTCGATGCCGATGCGTTAAATAGATATTTTAAAATTTTATTAATAGTTCCAAATTTCGCCACTCACCAATAGAATTTGGATGAGTTATACTTAGTTTATATTGTAATTATGTGACAATCACATAGTACATCAAGACAAATAACATGGTAATTATCTACAAAACTATTTTAAATTTTTACGGATTTGCGTCGATTTAAATAAAAAAGTCTTAAGCCCCTGCAGAATAACGGCAAATAAAAAAATCTGATGTCCTCTCTTTTATCTAATAAACGTTCAATTCGAGTCCTAGATCAGGTAATCCACTTTAAGCTTTTCGCTATGAAAAATGTTTTCCTAGAGATTGTTTTAAACAATTTACGTGGTTTAAACAGTAATGTTTATTATACCAACACCGACATTCCAATTGTCTATAAAACAAATGGGTGTTTGTATTGAATAAAACTCACTTTTTTACGGATTTTATTGCGGATTTTGTTCAATTTTTACCTTGTTTTTTACTTCCCGACGCGACGTTTTGAATACTTTACAGTTTTTGTAGTTACGGGGAAGACAAATTAAACTAATATCGTTATAAAATCCTTAATGAGTAGTTTTATTTAATATGTAATGTTCTCGTAAATTTAAGAAACCAGAATATTTGTCTATTTATTGACATACTTACTAGGTACCCCAGGTGAAATTATTTTTAGCCTCACTACACTCTTCTTCGCTCCAGTCTATACTCTATATCCTACTTGAAGGCCCCATCTTACTCTCGGTATATCAAAATTCATCCAAATTAGTTCGTTAGTTTAAACGTGAAAAAGCAACACACAAATAGATTTGATTTCGCAATTAGGTAAAATATTTCTACGTATTTTTTTCATATAATTCCCGACCTTTATTCCTATGTACATGTATGAAATTAATATGCGCATATATCTGCAATACAATATGATCATTTAATTAGTGCACAAGTCGGAACTATTACGTTGCTGTCAACGGAAGTATGTATGTTCGTTCCAGACACGTTAATTAAAAACCTTTATATTTTCCCACTGTAAACAAGCCAAGGAAACATTTTTATATTCTCTTTGTATCAATTTAGTAACGAGATAGCTGCTCTAATTAGTATCAGACAATAACGTAATGTAAAACTTCGACCAATAATGTTATATTAAAATAACGTGTTTCATTTTAATTAAACTATATAGGAATGAACGATTTCTAGTTTTAGACTGAGTTGTGTTATGGGGTGAGTGTGAAATAGGCAATTTTTCGTCACATACAAAGCACCGCCTAGCAATTATCGCCTATCATTTCTTTGATAACGTGAAATTATTTTCGCTATATAACAACTGAATTATTACAAAACAATTGTTACTACACAATTTTAGCAATTATGATGGCGGAATGAGAAAATAAAAGGTGAACCCGCATTGAGTTGGAATTTTATCTAAGATGTGTAATATCCCACACAGCTGAACCCTCGCTATCCATCATGTTTGGGTCTAAAAAGGATTGTGTTGAGAAACCGGCAGCCAGCCGTGATCACCAAGATAAGCGAATATTTATACCCCTATAAGAAAAAAGTTATATAAATCCAATACGCGATACCCAACGAAAACGGAAGGAAAAAAAATGTGTGAAACACGATCATACGTATGTAAATTCCAAATATCTTACGCACTTAACAAGACAAGGAAGACTGATGAACGAAACTTAAACCAGTGTAGACAAAACCACACTAACATTAGCGTGATTCTAAGAATTTGTTCACCAAACAAGTTATGGAGCGAGGCGGCACACTGGTCCGCGGGCCGCGCGTACGCACACACCGACCCGTTGCGATTACTGCAGACTACAATACTCAAAGCCTGGCAACAGAGCCGACGCGCCTTACCTTAGGCCGCGCACACAGGCGATACACACAGGCTCCGCACACAGGCACGACACACAGGCACAGGCACCGCCGTACAGGCCGCCGCGCCTGTGTGCGTCGAGCGTAGGCGGGTACGTACACAGAGCTTTCACGACGCAGCCTTGGCCGCGAGACACGTGCGTCAGTAGGGCGGCTCCTTGGCCCTACTACTTTATTTATCGATAATTCAAATCTGATTTTATCACATAATGTCTTACATAATGTCCACAATTGTTCGCATCACTTGGAATTAAAGATAAAGACAATGACAAATTGATTTATTTATTAATACTTTAAAATCGCAAAATCTGCTATTAATTTATTTGTTATCATTAATATTGAAGTTGCAGGAGAGATAAAATACAAAAATAAAAACATAATTATGTACCTATCAAATATTAACATACATAAGTCTAATCATAAAAAGAGAAACACTGATACTAGAACGATACAATCGTAGTTTTTGTTAAAGAATATTAAACGACAATTTGGCCGCTTCCAGCAGGTCTATGTGGCGATCCATGGAGGAGGCCTATGTTCAGCAATGGACTTCCTGTGGCTGAAGAGAGAAAGAGAGAGAAAAGACAATTTATTGAAACTTTATTCAAGAAGTTGTTAAATGCAGGCTCCCTCCAACAGATCACCTTAGAAATCCTTGAGACAATTCTGATACCTATGTTTCATGATGAATCATATAAAGATGTAAGATGAATGACTGATGAATAATATGGAAAAAACGTATTTTTGCGATTCAACCTCAACTCACGTTATATTTTCCTTTACCTCTATCGCAAAATTCCAAAACCACAGTCTAATGCGATATAATGACACATTACAGAAGACGAAGGAAGCCGAGCCAAATCACCTGCCATATTTTAATTATGAAATAGAATCTACGACGTTTTAATTTCTTTATACATAATTGATAATATAAAGTACAATGATAATAAAATCAAACACAAAAATAATCAGACACGATATAAAAATCGATATTTAGAGCTATTTAGACAGAGTTAAATGAAGGTAAATAGAAGTTATCGATAGAGTGTAGGTTCCCACGGGTTTTTGTCGGCTCTAGTCGGGTGGCGGGTGCAGGGTAGTGTTCCCCCTTCGTGCCTCTCTCTCTATCAGCTGAGCGACACGTGCGTCGAATATACTATTTTGTCTAGTTGTACTCAAGCTACGGGTCAGGCTCGGCTCAACCCACACATACAAGCGCATATTTTTACTATGTAACCGCTAGTAATTTGGTTAACAGACACTAGAGCCCCGTATAAATATAAACATTACAAAATGTTTGCCAATTATAGAGACAAAGCGCTAGACAAATAAACTTTGAGTGAAATTAGTATTGTTTATATTACGCAACACACTTGTCACTTGCGCAACACATACCGGTTATTGTTATGGGGCGTACTACCCTGCATAGTGGCAAAACTCATGGATAAAACTTAGATAACTATTGCTTTTCAAGGACCTTTCCCCATTCTCTTATTAATATATTTTTATATCTCCCGATTCTGTGAACTTGGAACGAGCTTTTATATTGTCCAACATAACTGGTGAGGCAAATTGAAACCTGTTTCAATTATTACCTACAGACAGAAATAACGCATATTGAATAATAAACGGATAATGTACGTTTATAAACAATGGGTGTTACGAAACGACTCACAACTTCGTGTCATGCTTTATTTGTAGCACAACATAAAGTCCAATAAAAATAACGGAGATACAGGCAATTATAAAGTCACGTTTTAGCGCAAGCAATAATCTTCCTGTACAGACTCTACAATTAAACACACCCATCAAGTCGGTATGATGTTGAACGTACATTATGCAATAGTTCGGAGAACGCAGGTTTTTGGACTTTAAAATATTGCAGCAAGTAAAGAACAATTTCGTATAATACAAACGTATAAAGTGGAATAACAAATACGGCCGTCACTTTGTTTTGTAACCCGTCGATCTGATATGCGCGCGCGCATGAATGCATTCGCGGTGTGACGGCTTCCCCATATGGCCAAGGCTAGGCCTTTTATGGCTCATATAAGTGGCCACTCACCCACCGGCTGAACGAGCCAGCCATATCAATGAACCGACCATCAATAAAACATGTGGCACTCGGCCAGGAAAGGAAACGGCGAAATGAGAAAAAGAAATATTTGAAAAAGGTATGCAATGCGTACTTACGCTCGATTGTTTGTGCGATTTGAAAGCATTCAATGTTAAGCTCCGCGTACACGGCATGAATTATTCGCGACGATTCACTTTTTGCTTTGGCGTGGAAGCGGTGTGCCGCGGTGGGTCGCTGCTCGGAGCCGCGAGCCATCAGTCCACCCGGCCGCCGCGCCGCACCGCACCGCCGCGCCGCACGCCGCTGTCGACCGTCGTGCGCGCTGTAATTGATTCAATATCGTTACATAACAGCGTCGTGTTCCTTACATAACATCTCTATATAACCTACACGTAATTATGGACAGCCGATGTGTAATGCTATGTGTGTAATATGCTGATAATGATTCGAAACCTTGTCAGGTTGCACTACCTATCGTGACAATATATCATTGAAGCGTATCAGAATGATTTTGTTTAATTAATAAATTCCTAATATTGGAAGCATATTAATAGTATACTTGACTTTTCCTTATCTGTTTACATTTTAAGTATTTATCGTAATACTCATTTAGATGTGTTTATTTATTGTCGGAGTCGATTAGGATTTTTAGGATCGTAGTAACTAAATTAAAGTATTTTGATCGAAACGGTTTTCTTACAAACTGAAAATTAACGCAATTTATTAATTATAGTAGGGGAGCCCAAGCGGGGATTTCGGGATTTACTACAGCGCGGCAGATTAATATACAGGGGGATACCTTGTACCCGGTTAAGTACCTCCACAAAACATGAGGCCCATATATAAGGCCGCCCGTGAAGGATACAGGATCAGATTAGTAAAAAAAAATTGACCATCAGAAATTCTCGAGCGCGTCAGATTAAGGTAGGGTGAGTTAATTACATCCTAAAAAGTGTATATTCCATTAATCTGACAATTTGAGAGTGACGTAAAAAAAGGGGAGGGCAACAAAGTTGTAAAAAAAAAACGTCATCTCGACATTCTCGAGCGTAGCTAATTTTTTTTTTATTTTGAAGGAAATAATTCAAGAATAATGAAAAATATATAATCTGACGATTTCCGCAAGCCGATATAACAAAAATTCGTCGATAAAGTTAAATGCGTGCAGCTGCGTGATGCCTACATTTCCTTCTCCACGTTTCTATTCCTCTCTCACTCTTTCTCTATCTATTACTCCGTCCCCATTCTGGTTTCTGTTGCCATCTCAAAAAAAATAAGAAAATTTTTTTTTTTTGAAAAAAGTTTTTTTTGGAATAACTTTTAACCGGCTTTATCGATCAACTTCAAAAACTAATCCGCCTTTGAGCTTGAAAAACCACGTCGATCGCCACCAAGCTGGTCAAAAGCGGTTGATTCGTTCGAGAGATATCGTGAACGAAAGAAACCCGAAAAAGTGTTTTTTCGGGATTACTCCGAAATTTGTGGTTCGATGAATTAAAATTGCAAAATTACTTATGAGGATGATAAAACTGCGTCGAATGCCGCCAACCGCGTGAAAATTGGTTGATCCATTCAAAAGTTATTGCGGTTTGAAAATTCCAAAAATAGTGTTCTATGAAACTTCTATCAGACTTTCGAGGTGGGAGAGCTCAAATGCATAGAAATATTATTTCTTTGTACTCAGCGAGCTCAAAAATGTCATAAGTACAATTTTAAGCGCCCAGGAATGGAATTAGCGGGAAGTTGCAGGGATGGCCTTTAAGGTGAACCGTTTTTCAATTTTTTTTTTGTCAGATCAGGCGAATCCCTCTAGATAATCGTCAGATTATGAGACAGTACGTTTAGAACATAAAGATGAACCATATATATCTTAATCTGACGCGCTTGAGTATTTCAAAATGGCGAATTTTTTTTGCACATTATGAAAATGGCCGCGAGTTTGCGTCCCATCGAAATCGTCAGATTAGTGAATGAGAGCTTTTTTTTAGTGCACTTAACATTCCCTTAGAAAATCTGACGCGCTCGATAAATTTTTTTTTTTTTCATTTTCTACCCTTAAATACAACCACCCGCATCATGCAAACGATCAGATTAACATACGTACATTATTAAAAATACGTAGGGCATTGATGCTATCAATATCTGACGCGCTCGAGGATGTCCATGCAACAGTTTTTTTTTACATATTTAAAAATCTATAGCTGCTTCCCCCACCGATGTAAAGGTATATATCATATAACATTTTTTTCTTCTTATCATCTAAGCTTTGAATCCCAATAGGTCTCTACGACGCTCGAGTAAATCCCCATTTAGCATCGTGGGCTCCCCTACTATTATCTTATGTTGGAAATCGTTTTCAAATTTTTCACATAAAAAGGTTTGATTTTTTTTTCTTTTATGGATGCACGGAAACGTGAAAGCCTATATAAACAATATCTTTAACATATGTAGCGAGAAAAACAAATCTAACCACGATTTTTTGTTAGGTTCACAAGACAGACAATATGTACCTCTAATTAACTACTCTCGACACTTGCATTCAAATCTGTGTTCTAATTACTATAGCATTTCGTTTACTAAAGAATAATTTTAAATAAAACCTCTATGAGTACGTGTATAAAAATGCAGCGTATATTAAGTGGGATGAAGATGGAACATCACGAGCCACAATCAGTGACCGGTCAGCGAGCGCATTCCGTATCTGGCTTATGGCGTTATGGCAACACGATAACCAGCTACGTAGGCGAATCAACATTTTAGGCTACTACTTACGTTATATCTACTTTATATACTGCTGTTTTATTGATAAAATAAAATATATCTATGGATGTACGTAATGCATGCAAATTATCTATTTTATGCTTTTCTTGCTATCAGTGGCGATACGAGCACGCAATTCGCCTGATGGTAAGCGATACGACTGATACAGTGGCAAAACCAAACAGCACCATGAATTACAAAGCAATGCTTGGCATTTCACTGCACTCGCTATCCTGAGATCTATGTTAAGTCTCACTATGTCCAGCAGTTACTCTGGCTACAATGTCCTTCGAATCAGAAGGCGTAACACAACAGTGCATTTACTCTGATGTTGTTCGGGAGAAGCAGACATTGAGATGGTACCAACCCAGGCGGCCTCACACATATGAGAGACTTACCATACCACCGGTGTGTGCGTGTGTGTAGCAAAAATTCGTATTTCTTATTTCTACTTATTTTTAGGTCTCCTGTATGATTATAATATTAAAAAACATGCTTATGAAAATCATTTGAGTATTGTTAAAACTTTACTATGCTCTATCATGAGATATAATCAGTTTGTAATATCAGTAATCGCAATACCAAGATTGCATTGATTTATCAAAAGGCTACATATATTGTTTATTAAAGTAAAATTTTTACCCTGTCAAATTATGTAGGTATTCACTTGTGGAATGCATATTACCTTTTGAATATTACCACCACGATGCGCATCTACAACTACATTCCACCTGTTGTTTTCTTTTTACATAACACGGTAATTGTAACACGGCATGGCGGTGGTATTAAACGGTTGAGTGTCCTGTGTCCCTATGATTTTCCATTGCAATTTAAAAAGAAAACTTTTGCGTTAACAAAAACGACGGCGAGCACGCAGTCGGGCATTTGTGACATTCTTTTTTTTGTGCTGTCTGCAATCCTTAGTCTGTTTTATTATGTGATGACAAAACAACATTCTATTTATGGTATACGTCGAGGGGAACCACACGAACATTGACCAGCATTTTGATTAGGAATACGATTAAATGTCCTTTGATATTGTTTATGGCTCGGTTAATAAATTTAACATAATTATGAATACTTATTTTATTGCTAAGACTGCAATAGCAGAATATGGTTTATCCTTTATTTGCCTGATAACCTAATACTTCTTCTCATAATATTTCCAAAACATTGTCAATATCACTAAAGCTCCATTTACACGGGAAGAGTTACTCGCCTCAAATATACGATTATAATAGGATATAAAAAACTTGCATCTTGTAAACATAGTCAAAACACGATAATCGTATGTTATGTCATGCGATAGTTGCATACGATTCTCGCCGCGAGACAATCTCTCCGTGTAAATGGGGCTTTATAGATTTTTCAACATTCTCTCATTACGGACAAAAAGTACCACAAAACACGAAAGTATTCGCCCCTTATTATTTCCACGTGCTCTAATTGTACGTAAAGAACGGCGGCATTAATTTTTTGCCCATAAATTGTTTCATTAAAGGTAATCATATTATAATTGAGTGTAAAACTGGTTAGCCTTCCAAAGTTACCAGCTATTTTCTTATAGCCTTATTTAAGATCGATTATAACGCTTGCGCAGTTATGCGGGTCATCAAAGCTCTATCTTTAGCAAAGGGTATGAATACACTCACTTCGTATTTATAGTAGAATAAAAATATCGAAGCATATGAAGCTTACTATATGAAATGAACACTGTAAAGGAGGTTTTAGTTATGAGATTTTAGTTACCTGCCACTAGTTTAGTTATAAACAGGTAGGTCCTTCATATGTGAGAGGCCGCCTGGGTAGGTACCACCGCAATGTCTACTTCTCCCGCCAAACATCAGTGTAAATGCATTGTTGTGTTCCGGTTTGAAGGACGTTGTAACATTGTAGCCAGAGTAACTATTGAAAATAATGAGACTTAAAATCTTATGTCTCACGATGGCGAGCGCATTGCAATGCCAAAAATTTCTTTGAAATTAATGGTGTTCTTTGGTTTTGCTACTGTCCATGAGTGGTCATATCACTTACCATCAGGCGAATGGCATACTTGTCTCGCCATTCAACGCAATAAAAAAACAATAAGAGTATTAATTCGTAGATCAGCTGAATAAGTACAGTACAATAATACTCGCTGACGTAGAGTCTAATCCGAAAGGAACCAGCATCAGAACCTATTACATTAATAACTGTTGCAAAAGTTAGGTAAACAATCTCAATTGATGCTGTGTCGAAGTTATAATAGAAGCGAGATTAAAATGTTATTTTTTTCATGCCATAGGTCCGGTAAAGAAGCGAGTAGATCACCTGATGGTTAGTCGTCACCGCGACCCATGAACATCCACAACGCATGTTCATGGAAGGGAAAAAGAAAGGGGTATTGGGCATCCGGCAGTCTCACTCACCGAACGAAACGCGACAGCAAAGTTGTAGCTTCACGTCGATCTCCTGTGAGACAGTGGTACCACCCCGGAGGCTGCCCATTCATGCTAAGAGTAATGGCTGACAACAGTGTGGCTATATCACTTGCATCATCATCATCTTCAACCTAGTATAATATGTAACTTTGAAAAAATTGTCCACATACGAGTATGTACCTAAAACAAACAGAATATTCCATCTTTTATTTCAAGTATCAACTTTAGATCTAACAGTGGGACAGTGTTAAAAAATGACAAGTTAAAATAAAAATGACAAATACGTGTAAAGCTTAGCTTTAACTATCAATCCTTATCAAGCTTCGGATATTCCTACGCATATTTTCAATGACGCAGAATCGGTACGCGATATCGGGGATGTAACATTATGAAATACGCTTGCAGCCGTGGCGCACATTTGGCTAGATAGAATTTTATATGGTCGTAAATCGGGAGAAAGCGATTTCCCACGGGAGCGATAGGAAGCCTCACATGGTGCGCGATCACGCGAGGTTTGGCACCGGCCAATTGCGTGGGAACTGGGAATCTCCTTATGAACTCATTACTCGCATTCTTACGTCTCGTGTGATTTGATTTTTAGCATTTTTTCAACTGGGGCTTAATTGTTTAAATTTTAATTAATAATTGACTGCCTCGGTGGCGTAGTGGTACTACGGTACGATTGCAAAGCTGAGGTCTCGGGTTCGAATCCTGGGTCGGGCAAAGTGATATTGGATTTTTCTATTCATTATCAGCCCGGAGTCAGGAATTTATGCCTGATATGGCGATAGGCTCGCCCCCTATCACATCGTGGGACGGAATATACAAGGCGAAACGTGGGTGTTCTGGCAGCACCTCTGTCTACCCCTTCTGGGAAAAAGGCGTGTGTTTATGTATGTATGAATGTTAATTAATAATTGTGAATACTGAATACGCGTGATTAGATTATGGGCTAAGCAAAATGTATCGACGTTGAGAATAACATAGGCATGGCATTTTCTATTATACTATTATGCTATAAGAGCAACACTAGAGTTTCTTTCCCGTTCTTCTCTACTGAAAACCGCTTTCCAAACCGGGTAGAAAAAAAATGTCTGAATCTAAATAATGTTGAAGATTTTAATGGAATCAATAAATTATTTTTATTT
This sequence comes from Theretra japonica, assembly GCA_033459515.1. NCBI lineage: Eukaryota > Metazoa > Arthropoda > Insecta > Lepidoptera > Sphingidae > Theretra > Theretra japonica. The sequence continues at coordinate 5,192,981 of CM065937.1, forward strand.
TCATTTTCATAGGAATGTATTAGTATTATATATCCAGTTTTATAGACATAACGATAAAATATTTATACATTGCGCTCATAGACTCAGCTAAGCTAAGCTCAGACGCTCATACACTAAGGAAATAATGAATTTGTAAATTAAATTCTTCACACTGTATATGTCTTTTTGTAACTTACATTGGCTGTGCAGTGTTTTAAGAAGCCTTATTTATAGTAGAAAAACCAAACAAATACATGTGCAGTCAAAATATTAGATTTTTGTGTATTTTTCGAACTACACCAACTTCTCGTACCACTACTAATATATCTATAATTGAAATAGATGTGAACAGCGGATAACGAACTAGACTAATGACAAACTACAACTCATAAAATCGGTTAACATTTTATAAATCAATAATAGAATACCTTCATCTGCAATCATAAAACTACTGCAAAACTAAAACGTAAACTGAGAACCCACAATTACATTAAACAATTCATTTGAAATCATATTGATTTTAAATTTAGAATTCCACGTCGGGAAATTATTTTAGCGCTAAAACTTGTTTAATATATAATTACAATGTGCTTATATCATGCGTAGACTAGTGAAGCACATATATTTACCGACAGGCAGAGCTAGATACAACTAGGCTGCAGGCATATTACATTACATTTCCAAGGTTATTTCGCAGTCCAAACTGCAAAGAAAATTGGTACCTATTTCATCAATTGACGCGGACTAAATGTTTTGCTCGGAGCGGTGTTGGTCGGAACATCGTTTACAATGAAGTCTGATACATCGCGCTCTGCAGTCTGCACATTTGAGGCCTTATTCATTGACAGTTTTAAAACCTATTTTAACTATCGATTGTTTTGTCTTCTTCGCTTAAACTGAATTCCAAAATCGGTCGAAAGGGACAAAACATTCGATAACTAAAAAAGGGTTTAAATACTGTTTATAAATAAGGCCGTTATAGAGGATATTTTGTTACTTACGTGCATCGCGCCGATATCTCGCCATTGGTCAGTGAATGCGAATATCAACACGAACAGGTTTGTGGTGTTTGTTCGTTTAATGGGTCACAACATACAAGCCTTGATAGGGCTGCCTGTTTTCACATTCTAATAAAATATTGATTTATGTTAATACAGCGCAGCTTACTCTTACGACTCATTTGCGAACCCTATCTAAGCAGAGTGTTTCTATAATGCATAGGGTTAAGACCACACATCGGTGAAATCTAGGATTTTCTTTAATAGAATAATGTTCAATAAAAAAAACTTTTTATATATTCAAGACCATAAACATTGATACTGGTATTTGGTATTATTTATTATATTAATACTTAAATAATTCATTGATTTTGACTGATTAAATATATAATATCAATTTAGATTTCAAAGATATAATGATCGCAGAGACGTCAACGATATGATATGATCGCTGCAATGATATTCATAATGGACATCGTGTGATTTGTATCATCAAAATGTAATGTACACTATATAACCAAGTATTGTAGTTAAACTTGAAATAAAACCTGGTAAAGTGGGAAACATGTTATCTGGAATTAAATATGAATTTATAATGCTTGCCCTGAGACGTGATAAATAATTTATTTGTGACGCTTTCGCAGTTCACGCTCCATTGGTTTCATGACATTATTGTCAGCTGAAACGTATGCATATTGCATGCTTTAAACCTTGTGAACACGGGATTTAACTTAAGTATTATTAAAGAAAATACTCCAGCTTAATAACTCCAAAGACTATCAGCTTATTTAATACTCGTATGTAAAACCAATTATTTATATAAGATAAGGAATTGTTTTAAGTAATCTTTGCGTATTATCTTATGGAATAGTATTACAGATTTAATTTGGACAGGTACAGAGGAAATCTTCCAAACTTAGTGGGGTAGCACTTTATTAGTTTCTATTGGGAAACACAAGGTAACAGGGTTCCGTTTAATATATTATCTGTAATACATGTTCCCGCTTGACAAATTCATTAAATATTTCATGTTTTATTGTTTTAATATATGCGTGTGTTTCCGTTCTTACAAAACTTTCGTAAATAAAAATCTTATTAAAAGTTTCCTTGTTAAATCTTTAAATTTAGAACTGTACATATCTTTTGTTTTGCTTCAGGCACTACTTACATTTTGTATTGGTGCCTTTTCATTTTATGCTATGTAAAATGTAGGTACTACCTTATTGCCAAAGGTTAGTCTGGGTATAATTACCTTGGACCACCGCAGAAATGGACCGTTCCACCGGGGTAGTAACAAACCAAAGTCTCCCCGAAAATCGCTTCGAAACAACGGCTCTGCTGCCGGGTTTGGTTCGTCAAATGGTTAATTCTTTCCCTTTCCCATTTTGAAACACTGCTAAACACACCCAAAATCCACGTGTTTTAGTAGTTTTTTGTGCATGCGTTACTAACAACTATTAGGTGAATTGCTTGCCTGTTTGCCTGACATGTGCAACAAATCCAGTCGTGTGAAATTCCTCGCTATTTATTTTTTACATTTATGATCCTAAACATTTACCGAGTGTTATTTACTTGTATTGTCAACGCTTTCGTATTTCCTAACAGACAACCATGTAGTGTGCTACTTGTGACTTGTGTTCACTGTTCGGTGTTCTGCCCACACGAATTTGCGGATCACGTGCACACCGCACGCAACTGCCGTGCCCAATTTCCTACATTGCACATTTTGCGATTAATATTGACATAGGAATCCTCTCACAGAAAGTATCTAACAGCCTAATACGCCCCACTGCAGGACACGAGCCTCCTCTACAATCGAGAGCAGAAAGTACACAGAAAGTACCTATGCTAAAAATAGAAATAATTACTTCTTTTAATTTAATCGAATTCTTTGCAGCAATAAAACAAACATAAAGTAGTATAAAGGCGTTTACAGAAATTGTTGAGTAACGTGTACATAGAGGTCAACAGTCTACTAATCAATTCATCACGTTAACACGCAAAATTTACTCTTTATCCTTTATAATTGAAACGTATAATAGATGCGTGTGTAGTTAATTTCATTTTTCATTACTGTCGGTAGGAATAGTATACGAGTATCATTAACACGCTTTTATTAGTTTAGCCTGTATGTATGTTTGTAACGGAATCTTTGAAGTTGTTTTTCGAGCACTTCAAAACGTCGAATTGATCTGAAATTTTGCACACTTGTCAAGGACCAATGACAATACAATAAAAAGTTTTTGACTATATCTTTACCAGGACCTTCAGTATTTATATATATTTTTTAACTAATAATGGGTAATTATAGCACAGCTGCCTTCCATAGATATTATGATATATCCGTTAAATTTTTTAAAATAAACAATATAATAATAATTTAAAAACTAAAAAACACGCTTTAGTAAAAGACCTAAATAAAAAGTAATAATAAAAGCGTGGGGTGCTTACAACAATTACTACATCAAGCACTCTAGTTTTTATTAACCATAATGTGAATGTATTTCACTCCGTTTTCTTCTAATCTTAAACTCATTAACAATTATTTTTACTCTTTCAGTTGGGTGTTATACTCGTACTAACGCGTGTTTTTTAGTTATTTTAACTATGGTTAAGGTCTATGTGGCTATCCATGAGGGAGACCTATGTTCAACAGTAGAAATCCTGTGGCTGAAGGGAAGAATAAGAGAAGAAATTTGAAAAAAAAATACACCAATATTTCTCCGCGCGGGGCCGAACTTTAGTCCTTCAGCGTTTAAAGCCATCATCAACCGCTGGACCAGTCCGTCGGTGAATTTATATTTCAGGAAGATTTTTTTAATAATAACAGTATTCCAATCAAAAGTATCATCACAAAGTATATTAAATGCACATTAGATTTACTTATTATTGCGCTATTAATATGTCCTAAGTCCGTATCGAAGTAGCTTATACAAGAGTTATCAATAAAATCTTTGTCTTAATGGAGTTTCGTGATTGTAACATAAAGAGAGCGTAACAAAGCCTCTTACCGTAGTGTAAGTCACGACTCAGATAATCCATTGAGTCTAGATTTCTGAATAGACTGATTTGAATGCCTTATAGTTCGTAGAAAGTTATCTACTACTCAAGCGACTTGTAGCAATACTATAAAGGTATGTAATGTATACTGTCATTTATTAATTGTGGTGTATACTAATAAATGTACTTTTTTCCCACTTTTGTACCTGGGTTTTTTACAAAATGTGTCAGGTAGGTAACGAATTTCATCTTAATCAACAAAGCTACTACTCTGCGCCCTAGAACCTACTGTCCTAACTGCAAATAAAAATAATTTCATTTACCTAGTCGGTAATCTAGACTGTGTACTCGAACTTTTTTAAACCTCTGATGAAAGGGACAAACGAGACCAATGAGTCATCGAGCTTTTTGATTTTCAATCAATAAAACATGGTGATTACTGACTCATAATTATAATGCCATACAAAATCCTCTCCTTTAGTACCTATTCTCTCGCCTTGTTGAAAATTAATGAAATAATTTAACATAATTCCTTTATTTCCGAACCGAAAAGACAAGTTAGCGTTTCTAAGAAATTCGCCGAGCTTCTGTGCTCGGTGTCAATTCTTTGCGTGCCAGTCTTGAATCCTGGCTACAAAAGTTCCAGTGGCGGGTGAGTAGGCGGGATAGCCATACTTCTGATGTTTTGTTTGATAAATCATTTGCGTGTAAGTGTAAGATTTTCTGTTTTCATCCTCGGAACATTTAGCGATTGAATAATTGCATCGTGAAAGCAAAGCGCCGCTAAAAGTTTCACTTTAAAAATAAATGTAAGGCATTGCAAATCTCTTTGTGAGTTCACAATGTGGAACAGTCGGGAGCCCCTTTTGAGATCACCCACTTTGCGTTAGACGTGATTGCCGACAGTCTATACGAGTACAAACGATAGTTAAACAGTAATTTAATTACTTTGTAGGTGTTTACATAATTTGTTTCTTTTTAAACGATGCACAGAATTATAAAAACTACATACGACAGCGTATTTTGCCTATGCACCGGAATTGAATTAGTTCAGGGTTGGATAAATTAAAATTTAGAATGATGTAACATAGATGCGACCTAACATGAAGAATAGGAACCATTAGAGGAATTTTAAAGTTCTATGATATAAATTATTGCAGTGGCTAAATACAAATCAGAGCCCGGAATGTAATGAACATTAATTGAGCTACAATTTTAATATGTTCCTAATCATTTGGCACAATAGCACAAGACAGAATAAATTGGTATATCATAATATGGACAATGATCACGATGAATCATTTTAACAACAATCATCTACGCGTTTTATTCTCAGAATTGATACCGCATGCTGACAATATTCACACGTCAAAGCAATAGCCTTAAGTCCTTGTAAAATATCTAATACTTGTACCTATCCATACTATCAAATTGTGACTGATAAATATTGTAAAACATAGATGTAATGTAAAAATATCTAACGTAGAAGGTGGCTTAATTTCGTTATTAGTCTGCGATGAGCGTTATCTTGTTACAAAATTGCGTTTTATCTTCTTTTTATTTTTTACTTGTTTTTCCTTGTTCGTTTGTAGGTCGCGGCAGTTAACTCACGTGATAGTACTACATATATCGATTCATTCACTCGTACATAAGTATTTAATATCAGTTAAATCTTAATTTGTCACGCGTGTAATATCGTGCGTCATAATTGTGTAGAAGATTTTATCTGTCTTGCAAATATTTTTGCATGGAAAAGATAATCGGTAAAAATTCAAAAACCGTTCGATACAAAACTTTGATAACCAAAGTTGCCTCACGTACAACATCGAACACAATTTTGTTACAAAATATGTTGCCGATGTCGGCGTAAAAGGCATTTAAATTGAAACTATACCAGGGAAAATTGGAACACAATAGGAAAGGATATAGATTAACTAAAATAGAAGAGATAATTATATTTATGACTCGTGTATAAAAAAAAATATTTTGTATCCATTAATGAACTATTTAAGTGCATTATTTATAGTGATGAGGTATACCCACTACAACACGGTTTCAAACGCGGAATAGTGTTTTAAATTTCACGATTGATAAATGTCGTTGTTTTCGCTCACCGGAAGAGCGTGGGATGAATATATGCGTACAAATCTACAGCTTATAAAAACAACCCGCTGACTAGGATTTCAGCACAGAATTTAGCCGCACATATAAATAACACATGCTAATATTACGCCATTGAAACATTTTAAATATAATTTAACATCCCGTTCAGTAAAACAATTTAGACATCACTCAATTTGTACAGTTATTCAATTTCTACTTACTACTGTTATATAAACGATTGAGATTGGACACATTTGAATATCATAACATATTATGATATTTTAGGCGCCACAATCTCACAATCAGATACGAACCGGGGTCAACGTTTATCGCACTCCTAAAGCGAGTGGACTCAGCGCGACGTCAATAGCTTTGTATCATCAGAAACTAGGACAGATGAACGTACGGGAGTATCTTAAAATAGCATCGTTAATAAGTGTAGTGCGAAACGATAAAGCTTATGCGCCAATAAACAAACGATATGATCGTGGAACATCGGCGCCGGCGGTGCGGTGCGGTGCGGCGCGGCGCGGCTGCAGCGAGCCCGCGTAGCTCAGTAGCTCACATGCTGGACCAAGGCTGCGCGGGCCGCGGACCGTAATCATCGATTTAATTCATACGCCAAAACGTTTTACCCATTCATCATTACGTTCATAAAATTCATATGTTTGCAGCGTTTCCAAAACATATGCTGTACACAGATTCTTGATCGCCTACATCCTGTTTGTGAACATTTCATTGCACATTAAAATATAATTAATCAACTTTTCGTAAATCTATATGAATTATGATTATAAGACATCCAAACTATATACATATTTGATTGTAATTTATAATTTACCGTATGTGTGAAGCAGAATTGAACTGAAACCTCTAACTCTTACAAGTAGAACATCCAGGCGGATATATGAACAAAAATAAGTTAATCGAGTTGCCTATAGGAAAACCTTTTATAAATAACCTTCTATCTTTATGTATGAAGTATAAATAAGTATGCAGTATATATGCGTCGGTACACGGGTGGCCTGGTGACGGTGTGATGGTATTTCCCCCGTGCTGCGTATAATAATACAATTATTTATGTATATGAGTATCGACAAGCGATGGCCGGCGGTGGCGCGTTCCTCACTACGCGCTCGGCGCGGCTCTCGGCACGCCGCACTCCGCTGCCACGAGAGGTTACTGCCGTTGCGTCTGCACCCGCCGGCACTCACTACACAGTACACACACAAGGACATCGACCTCCATAACCTTGAGGCCGCCAATTAAAACCAACAATGTTTTCGTATCTTACAACAAAAAGCAGAATCTCCAGTCAATATCTACTGACAAATTCTAATCGCAATTTCAGAGATGACTACCGATAATACCGCTCCGAGCTTCCCGTTTTCTGTCGATCGAAAGATATATTGGATAATGATTTATAGTTCGCGGACGATCTAGATAACTGTTACCGCTGATGAATTTCGCCAGAAGACATATTATTTACCTTGTAATTAATTAGGCGTAATTAAATTATGGCGTGATTAAACTAGTGATTTGCACCTCCATGTTTGTCTCGGGTTGACGAACTGTTCAAAATAGGACGCAATATTTTGTTAAAATTATCTTCTAAAATGAATATTCTAGATATTTAATACATTTCTAATCACCAAGAAACGTGTGCCGGTTGTCTATAGCGTGAAAGTTACTTCAGAACATTATAATATTTGATAATTTAGTACAGATTTAGTACAGTAGAAAATTAAAGGTTTGAAGCTAACAAAATGCGGTGTCAAACAAATACGAAATTAGACAGTTAATGTAGTAATCTCCATAAAATACGCGCCATATACGCAACTCGTTTATGTACTCGTATTGTCACATTATAGAACCCTTAAATTAGTACTTTACATAGTACTATAATCCATTATGTTCCACAATGCGAGGCTATCAAAATGCTATATTATACGATCGAAGTAATATGTATTATTTCACATCATTTTAGTCAGAACTCAGAAGTGTCACAAGTGGTTCAAGTTACAATCTGGTTTGATATTATAAACTTTTTTGCAAAAAGATAAGATCTAAATAAAAAAAAATATACGACATTTCTTTTTGCGACTTTCACAAGAGAAAATACATTAGGCTTTATGATTGAGTTAGATCCAAATCGTTTTTAAATTCAGACTCAGGTACCTACCCATGAAATAATATTTCCAATGGCTAAACATAAAAAATATGTTTATCTCAAGTAAAGTTTTACATTAACGTTAATGATAAAAAACTGTTAAAATAAATTCGTAATTCGTGTGTAATGAGAGTCGTGTAAGGGATCCATTATGAATAAGGAAATAGGTTAATGACCCAAGGAACATAATACACCGTGAGTACACTAAAGTCAGAAAATAAGCTTTGTCATACGGCCAACAATACTGGCGCAGGCACAAACCACATGTTTTCCATACTTGCACAATCAATCTATCCAGTATCCACATTATATGCATCGTATTAAATTCAAAGGCTATTGTTCATTTTCGTTTTATTCCGCTTACATTTTATGATAAGCACAAACAAGCGATTATGAAAACTAACAAAATTCACGCATTGTAGCGCAACAGGTGCGCGGAGCCTAGTAGAACTCATCTTGTTTATATCACTGGTTTTCGGAGCAGGAATGTTTTGCTAATTATATATATAGAATATGATTTTAAAGTGGTCTATTCTTATTCAGTTTAAACATTCGTATTTTTTTAATAATAACAGATAGTACATAATATTTATGAATTGTATATACAATATTAATTATACCTACCTAATTAATTACTAAATAAAAAGATGACAGTACATAAGTTAATATCAGTCACTTGTTTTGTTTTATATAAATTCATTACTTTTGTGTATTTTAGTTGTAAAAGTTATATTTTTAAATAAAATCTGAACTAGCACCATAACTTTAATAATTACACACAAAAAATATTTTAGTCGATACCTCATTACTTCTAACTCAGTTGACAGTTGGATATTAAATAGGAAAATCAGCGTGAGAGTACATCGCTTAATTGACTCGGGTTCAATTTCAGGATGGGGAATGAGCACTTTTTTGTGATCAAAATCTCAAACAGTGAGCACATTAAGCAGTCAGACGATAGGTGTTTTTATGGGAACAATCGGTTAGTCAGGTTGGCAACCTGTGATATGGCTTTTGTATTTTGACGGCATATAGTCCCAACTTCGAAGTCTACATACATACATAACCACACGCCTTTTTCCCAGAAGGGGTAGGCAGAGGTGCTACTGGAACACCCACGTTTCGCCTTGTATATTCCGTCCCACGATGTGATAGGAGGCGAGCCTATCGCCATATCGGGCACAAATTCCTGACTCCGGGCTAATAATGAATGATGAATGAAATGAAAATGAACGAAGTCTACATAGAAATCTAGTAATTTGAAAATAGTCGTAAAATTACTATTAATTACGTTATTTGATATTTGTAGACTAATAAGCTATGATGTGCAATATAAATCGACCGAAAGGCCAAACATCGAAGTAAATGTTATGCGCGTGGGCGTTTAAATTATTATAAAACACTCGTAAAATATTCATTCATATTTAAATATTTGACTTGATAACATTTCATATGTATTTAAATAATAATTTTCGCTCGGCGTCTATTAACGTGTGTCGTAAAATAAATAATACACATGAATATTTGAAGGTGTACATTGAAATTGTATTTTTGTTATTAACATTCGCTTTGTTCAAGTTTGTTGTGTTAAATTCCAGAAATACTTTTTGAGGTCGAAATTAAAGCCATGAACTAATTTATTGTTCAAGGATATGTATCGCACGCTTTAAATAACACGTGTAGTTTATTTTGAAATGAGTCGTATATTAATTTAATTTAATAACCACCAATGTTATAAAAAGATGTTGAAATGTTCTGCAATAATGATAACGTAATTTTCGCCTATGGTTTTAGAAGAAATTGAGTGTAATGTGATGGCTCGTATATAAGAAGAGATTGAGGTGGAAAAATATAGAAATATTCCTTACAGGTAAGGAAAGCTTCTTTAACATCATATCACATGAAACTTTGATGTTTATGACGTATTTATTTGCTGTATTTGGAAACGGTACATGAACACAACGTATTAGGGATATAGAGATGTTGGAGTGAGGTGAAATAATATTTCGTGGGAACAAGGCGCGTTACAAATAAATGCAAAAGTTTTTCTTCACGCTGCAACATTTCACGAGAACCCTAATTTCGTCGTTCCAAAAATCACTTTGTTATTCTGACGGCATCAGCAATATGAATGGCAAATTCCTCTGCCCACTTACTGGCCTGAATGATTTCGACATTCTTGGCGCGGCTCCGATAATCTGAAAAAAAAATAAACGAACACCAACGTAAATAAGCCCACTTGGTATTGAAAGTGCGCTGCGAAGAGAGCGCGGGGGATGGCGGCCACGGCGGCTCGGAAAATAAATCACGTCGATATGGGGTACCGTGAAGCCGTGTACCGAGTACCGTGAGCCGCGCCGCGCCGCGTACCGTCGGGATAACGTATTTTTACGCAACAGGGCTTTTTGTTTATAGCTAGTAGCGCGGCGGAGCAGACGGCTACGCGGCTGGTTATTCAACCGGGCGCATTCCGCGACGCCACCGCTTTTTGCTCGTCCCCGGTCCCCGGTCGCCGGCCGTCCTCTGACGACGATGAAAAACGACCAATTAGAGCTTTTACGGGAGGAATTAGCATTGCGCATTGTCCGAACAACTACGAGCTTCAAATACTTTGCGCCAAACCATTATACACCGGCCGTTTTTGCGCAAGACGGCGTTTGTGCCAATTACATTAATAAAACCTATGCTGGAACAATTGCCTTAAAAGGATCTTAATTCTAATTTTACGCATTCGCGATGTCAAACACCTGTTGTATGTATGCTACGTATATTTGTGCATGTACCTAGATACGCTATTGTAAGCTAAGAATGGCGTACGTAATTTGAATGTGGGAGTAATGCCAAGTTACGTATTAATTATCCACAATAATTGGCGTGGTTGGCTTACAAACATCCAGACTGTGATTTATAGCTTGAATTGAGTTTATTTATCAGACTCAATGCACTGGCCGGCGGACGCTCTCGGCGCAGACAGACTCGTAATGGACGTTCGTGGTGAGGTTATCTGAAAGAAAAGGTCCCATTGACGTGAGGTAATAGTAATGGCGCCGGTGTGACGATTGGACACTATTGTTTACCCGCCGGCCGCCGCGCAGCGTCGGCGAGCCGTGTCGTTGCACACAGCGACACGCCGCCCGACACTCGACAGTCGACACCTACATTAAAAAGCCTTTTAGCACTTACAAAAATATCACTTAAAAGAACAGAATATCATCTCCAAATACTCGTTAACTTGATGTTTCACATTCGGAAAGGTCGTAAGGAAGTCGCGGAGATCTATAAATTTTGATGGAGACGATGATTTGATAGTTGTGCTTGATATAAAATGACGGAAATGCATAAATTAAATTAATAAACTTTTATGGTACACGCTCATTTGGATGCAGATATAAATATAACTAACACACATTGAACCTCCTCACATTTATTACAAAGAGAACGTTCTATACAACTTCCATGCGTAAAAAAGATACGGCTATCTGAACATCCAGGCTGATATAAATGGGGCAAGGAGCTGAAACTCCAGACACAGTTTCCCTGCTCGGGTAATAGGGATATAAAATCCCTTGCTCACTAGTATCTCATGTTGACTAATCCCTAAACAATTACCGAAAAGTGTCCAGAATTTAAATCCTCAGTCTGGTGTCCCCAGCGAACCTGATGACCTCTTTTACATATTTGACGCCCCTTCACCCAAGGGTAGAACTAAAATTGTACGGTTACAAAAATATATTAACTTTATTAGACACAAAGAGATGTTATTTCTGCTTCTTTAAGTTCATTTAACGTTTGGAAGTTTCACAAAGAAAATTCACCCGATGAATATTACGCCACATTATGCTAATTTATCTCAAAGCAATGTTCCGCTGAAGCATCGGCGACATGCTACCGACGGTCACAATCGAGAGTACTTACCAAGGCCATGTAGTATGTACTAAACTTAATTAACATTACATAACACGCGCGGTATAATTCTGAGCTGGGTTATTGATGGCACCGTTTTAATTTGGAGGCCTAGTGTCGAACAATGTGGCGTGTAAAAAAATTAAAAAGAACGTTTTTATGGTTGTACGTGGCGTCCAACCGCTGACGCCAATAAAACCGATCAACACTCGGAGCGCTCACAAAAAACCCAACTCCCGGAGCGCTCCGCCGACATTATTTACATTTTTTCTTATTCTACAGTAAAGTGGTTTCGAATTACTATCTCGGAATGTTCGGCAGACGAGCCTGCCTAGACAAGGCGACACTGAAGAATGCATGCGTTTCGAATTTCCCATAAAATTGGGAGGCTTGCCCCTTAAGGACTGTACATTCCTGACATGGATAGTTTGTGAGAAGTGGGTTATTGTTGCCGCCAGGAGACAGAATAATCTACATTGAACATTTCAAATTAAATACCTATATTTCAAGCCTTTTATTTCACCGAGTAACATCAGGTTTAAGAATCGACAATTTTAAAGATTACTAACCAAAATTCACCCAAATCGACCACACGTTTACCTGCCGGCGTAAAATTAAATTTGGGAAAGACCCGTGCAAAAAAAATGTACCTGTGGCAAATCCGTCCTTACCCCCAACCTGTTTCTGACGAAATCTTACTACGATACTATTTTCAAGGAAAAAAATGTCAATAGCTCCGAAGAGGTGGCGCTTACAACTAAAAGGGCTGTACCCAATGACTCCTATTGAATAGATGCAATAAACCATGAATAGCACAACTTGAGAGCGGTATTAAAACTACACAGGTACGTACTTGTGTATTTTCACTAAGAGGCTTATTGCGGAAAAGGTTATTGTTTTGTATTATCTTCATTAACAATAATTGTAACAAAAATCTTGAGCCTTAATACGGGATTATTGAAATGGAACGGACATCCAAAAGAATTTTACGTTTATTATGACTCTTACAACCTTTGGCGGTTTAACACGATTCGTGTAAACAGTTTTCAAAATATACCTCCAACATACTAAGTTTCATTTGTGTCTTGTTGATGAACAGATGTTAAGGGTCAATTATTTCAGGATTAACAAGTTTGATGTCAAAGCTTTGGGGGTATTGGCTCCCTTTATATTTAATACGTTCCTGTTCTCAAGAATAATACGAGGGACATTCTCAGTATTCGTCAAATTTACCGCCTCCGACAATAGCCGACGTTTCGTGGGTGTGCCCTACAAATGTATAGAGAAAATAATTGACGACAAAAAGGAACAATTCACGTTTAATTTATTAAATCGCTTTATGATCTCAAACGGTCTAACATATGCATACATTTAACGAAATATTAGTTATGGAACATTTGTTTATATTTATTACATTATCATTATGCCTAATATAAAATTGGTAAAGTTATAAATTAATATGTACATATTTAATGCGTACGAAAATGCCAATGGCATAAGTTTTTTTGTATAAAGTGTAATAAATAGTTAAATATTTCGAGCGCTTTGGTTTTTATATTAGGTATAAGCACGAATAATAAAAAAGAAAATTCGAAGACGACTAAAAACAAAGGCATTGTAATGAATAACTTATGTACTACGTATATGTCCAAGACTATTATGAAAAGCCAGTTTTTGCATCCTCGTATTCAGCTTTGCTTAGTAATGAAATAAATAGTAATCACGTTTCCAAGGTTTATGATGATATCAGCTTTCATCTGTCCAACACAATGGTCTACTGAAACCACTTCACAGAATGTAAAGAGATGTTCGTAACTACCCATGGGACAAATATTATAGGTTTCATTACGTCGTACAAATGACTGTTACTTACACAAATTCTTTAGAAATGTGAAAATCATATCATAGAAACAAAATAAAATTTGAAGTCATATATTTTTTGGATAGTTGTATACTGCGGTTTGTTTAAATGTTTTATTGAATGAATCTCCGCGTTTTATACCTGCATCAACAAAAAATATAAAAGTATACACATACAACACATATTATCAATCATCTTTGTAAACGAACGCGGGACGTTAATCGCTCGTGTGAAATACACAAAAACTGATAAAAACATAAGACGATGTGTTGTAAACTCGGTTTCTCACACCAACATTCATTAGTCGCCGTTCACAAAGCACAATGGGCATATTGAGCCCATGTGTGCCAAAACCCTTCACGGCCCACTGTGTCCACATTGTACCCAAATCACAAAATTTTACCGAAATTCAAAGACCCCATCGACTTCTGCAGTTCATCAAAAATAAATTTATCTCGAAATAATAGTCTCAACCTGCTCTACCTTTGTGGCTCGAACAATAGACTGAAAAAAATTGGCTCCAACGTGATTCTTCGCTATTGTTACAACGGTTATGAAAGTAAATTATTGTTTCTAACTGCATTTTTTATGTGACATTTTCAAGTGGTCTATTGATTGTTGTCTTTTGAAGTGGCTATATTCATGCCATTTTTGATGTATTGTACGTAAAAATGTTTAAAGTGAATTACAATACTGTATACAAAAAATGGTACAACAGGTATTGTATGTAATTATATTACGAAATAAATTAACTATAGTCTTTTGAAGGTTAATTCAAATGCTACTCTATATATTACACAACCTTATTCCTATACCTACCTATTTGGTGAAGCTACTTTATAAAAATGGTTTCTTGGATTTACGCGAATGTTACACATTGAAATAAAACAAATTCTTACTTATTTTATCGCGAATTTGATTTAATTTTTACATTTTATAATTTCTCGACGTTTCGATCACTTTACAGTGAAACTTAAACTTACACGTTACACTTTAAAAAATTAAATCAAATTCCCGATAAAATTCGTAAGAATTCATTTTATTTCAATACTTTATAAAACTTAAATATTAAGTTGTTTATTAAATTGTCCCCTGAAACTAACACCTTTATTAATAGCGATTATTAGTTCACACTTAAAACTAACTGTGGTAATATTATCTTATTTATAGTTGGGTTAAACACATTTCAATGTAAAACCATGGTGATACACATTACCGCAACATTAAATAGTGTAGGTATCATATTACACTACAGAGTTAATTGAAACATTTGTCGGACAATTCTCGGAAATCATGTTATGAGCTGTATACGTTGCTTTTAAATGGATCCAATGGACAACTTGCAGATACATCTAGTTTTCCGTTTCACAAACAAAGAGAGCATACCTACCGTGTTTGATATGTTGTTTGTCGACTTCAATTGTGTCGGAAGTATCGGAAGTATATAACACATTATAAATTATAAATACGATTTAATTATAAATATAGTAATTAAATTATGTATTGTCCTTAAAACTATCAATTATCAACACCATCCTCACCCACGTAAAATTCGTTATTGAATTAATTAAATTAATATTGGCATTCTCTAGAATTGTTACAGAAATCTTTTGGAAGAGGCAAACACCTAGTGACCCTATGAAAAAATGTTGTACTTAATAATTAATTTACAAAAATACAAAAAACAAAAAGCTCGATATGTTAGTACGAAGGCGCCACCTGTTGGCTGTCTTTGTTACTACATGTTAAACCACATGTTTTTAAACTTAAGATTTTTGAATGCAACTCTACCTAGTAGTTCATAAATGTACTACTAGATGGCGTAGTGTTTAGGTTAAAAAACCTCTGTGCTGCGTAACCAAGCAAAAAGTATGAATAGGTACCCATATTACGTCAAAAATGATGGCGTATGAATTGTCATAAACATATATAGTCATATTAGTCATTAGATTTTTACGTAAACAACATTCAAATAAAATGAGTAAATTATATTTTGTAAAAATGGAATAAACCCTTTGTTTATAAATTTTTCAAGTCATGTCGCAAATATTTCACAAAAGCTGTTACACTTCGCGTAGTACTGGTTATAAATACCGGACACTCTCCACAAACACTGGTGAAAAGAGACGACGTGATAGCAGAGAAGACAATACTTTTGACCAAAAACTAAGAGAAATGAAACGCGAAATATCAACCAGGGTGGACAAAGCACTGAGTCAAGCTCAGACAACGCGGGCGTTCATCAACGAACGATTGCAAAAAGTCGAAAACAAAATTGATTCAATGATCGAATTACAGAAAAACATAGCTGCCATGAGGAGTGACTTGCACACCGCCGAAGCAACTTTAAAAGATATGGAAAATAGAATCAAGCTGTTAGACATAGCAACTTTTGAAAGCGAACTTTACAGCATGAACTCCCAAAGGGATTTGTTTAAATCACCGTCGCCAATCTTGGAAGAAAGAAGAATAGTTTCATCGCATATTTAGTATTTTTATTGTTCTTTTTCCAGTACTTTTGTATGTTGTGGAATAAAAAGTATAAAAATAGATAAATAATTATAAATATTATTGGATCGCTTCGTATCACATCTTAGAACGGAAATGTGATAAGCAAACTGTAGTTGGCACTATTGACATTTTTACGTAGCCTATCAAGGATATAAGTGTATAGTGGCCTGTAGGTAACGGACCAGACGCGACTGAAAACATGCTCACGGTGGTCGCGAATTCAAATCCCAGGGCACATCTCTGACTTTTCAGAGTTATATATTGTGTATTGATAACTTGATTGACAACTTTTGAGAGGAAACCTGCATACCGTAACGATTTTAAAGAATTTCTACTATGTTTAAAATCCCCCAACCCGCACTAGGCCAGCGTGGTGGACTGTATGGCGGAATACCTCTCAATCGTATTCTCGATTGTAGAGAGGCCCATGCCCTCCAGCGGAACGTATATGGGCTGATAGAGATACAGATAACAGGGATGCATGCGTGAGGTTAATTATTATTGTACCAGACATAAACTACATATTATGGCATCAACATAATTATCATCAGTGACACTTTTGAACATAGCTCTACCCTCTATATGAAAGGGTCTCATAATTTTGATAATGTCTTTTATATATTTTTTTAGTAGGTACTTATCTCAGCCTAGAAAATATTTATAGGGCCTGTCGGCATACTGGGCTTCTACCCTGTAGCGACCACCGCACGCAATGGTTGAAAACACATAATTATACACACTGTCCCAGGTGTGAGGCTTTTTGGGATCTAGTTGTGTAATTAGTTTTTTTTTATTCCATAAGCCCGGCAAACGAGCAAACAAGTCCCCTGATTGTAAGTGATCACTGCCGCCCATGAACATCCACAACTCTTGGACCATGGATACGTTGCCGGACCATCAAATAACAAGGGGAGCGAGAAGAAATAGGCTGGGAAGAGGAAAGGTGAATTGGGCATCCGACAATGTCACTCACCGAACGAAACACGACAGTAAAGATGTTGCTTCAAGTCGGTCTCCTGTAAGACAGTGATACCACCCCGGACAAACATGCCCATTTATGCTGAGTGTGATCTGTGGTCAAGACTGACAACAGCGTGACTCTACCACTTCCAAATCTACATTAGTACTAACGAGCTCAAAAAAAACGTCATCGTTCACATTTTAACATAATGACAGATTGCATCTTATTTTGCCCTAAACCAGCAACTAATAATATACACATATGCAAATATTTTATAGCACGTATCACAAGTTGTTAATGGAGTGGCCATCGGTTCGATCCCCAGATAGAAAATCTATGAATATTTAGAAACTAAAAACAGTTGACGTTAGACTAATTCAAATAGATAATTACCTACACTATAGTACAATTTTTTATTGGATGAGGATAGCTGGTACAAATATTACAATACGTTTGGTAGTAAAAGTATTCTAGTTTATTTCCCCTTGTTATTTAATGCTTCAAATGCGGTTAATATGTATTTCATTTACAAATTATCAGCATTCGGCTATTCATTACTAAACAAACGTGTTTTCAAGGGCAAGAACCTCGAATATTGTATAATAAGTTATTGAAACACGGAAAGTTAAATAAAACCACGTAATATTGAACAACATATATGTATTTCAGGATGGGATAAGTAACTAATACAGCTCAAAGCTGAACACATCGATCTACATCGTTTACAATAAATTAATTTTAATCTAAGATTTAAATGCGAACAGAATTTGCTCTTACACCGACAAGAAATCGTTTGAAACGCCACATAGATATATTACGTTAAGTAATTTGATTACATAAAAAGCTTTATCTAAATTTGCTAAACAGACAATAACATTGAGAGTAGGTATACAATGGTTATCTTTAATTTTAATTAAAATGTAATACACGTCGAATTATTTCGTTAACTAACCACATTCAATATGGCACATTTAATAAGAAGCTAACTATGTTTAAAGTGCAATTTATATTAATTTTTTTTTCTAACAAAACACATTCATCCAAAATTTTATACAAATCGTTTTATAAGTTTAAATTTTTAATGATGTTTCTATGAAAGTTATCGTTCTCAGAACATCTATAAATGTCTTAAATTCTATTCGTCATTCGACTATCCTTGGGCCTTATCATGTACTTTATATACGACTAGTCAATTAACACTCATAATGGAAGAATTCAACTAACTTAACTAGGCAAAATTAATATTTCTACTTAAACAAGCAATTTAACTAAGTGTTCGATGCAAATATATGCAATATATTCACAATTAAGTAAATGCAACAAAATTATCTAGTAATAACCCAACTTGTGCTCTAACTTGGTAACTTCATTTCAAACAAAATTCTAATTATTTAAAAAATGATATGTTTAAATATAACAAAACAATATCATGGTATATAAGTATCACAATATACTCGCCCAGAAAGATCCAAACACATGAATTGTTTAAAACAAAACATTTAATATAGGCGTCGCTGAGCCACGCTTCTGAAGTACAAGATATAATCGTGTTTGGTAAAATTTAGAATTTTAATATATTAGTCTTTGGACTCTTTAATATATCTTCTTGTTGATTAATCAATAATAGCGTTGCAGCAACAATAACACCATTTATTCTTAGCTGCCATCTAACAATTCATATAACGTACAAAAAATCAGTCGGTAATATTAAACTAACATAACTATAATAAATGCTTTAACACCATATAAATACTGAAAATGAACACAAGAAGCGGAACTAAACGAACCCCTCAGGAGATGGGTATTTTAGCACGAAACTGTTTGATAACATCTCGTAAAAAAATACAAAAGAAGGCATCCTTTCTTTGACTAACTTTTCTTATTTTCCATTTCACTTATCTATAAGAAAATTAATCTACTGACATAGTTCATACACATACACATAGTTGATTTGATTTAACATTAAAAATTCGATCAAGAGTCTTTCGAAACACAGGCATAGTTCTACGCACATCTGAAGAAGACATTTAGGAAAACTTTTCGAATCGTGTCCATTGTCACTTGATAAACATCATTCTTGTATATTTTTTGAAGAATATGATCTTCTCGTTTACACGTAGTAAGCGGGGGCCTGTTCTCAGTCAAAAAGACAAATAAAAGCCCTCAGAAGTCCGTCTCCGAAGCAAGCGCAGCAGCCCTCCCTTTTATTAGTCTCTTCAACTGCAAAGCTGGGCTGCTTGGGTCTCTTAGAGCGGCGCACGCAGAGCCGGCTGGGCTGCGCCTCGTCACTTGGCTGTTCGGAGCGAGGGCTCAGGTGCACTGGCAAATTGGCAGGCTGAGTTGGACGCGGGCGGGCCCAACGGCGGAGCATACCTTCCTGTTCAGCTCCCACCGGCACCGGGGCTGACAGTTTGCGGGCCCTGGCAGTGACAAGTGCGCGCTCTACCGGCTCCAAAAGCTCTAAAGCCAATGCCCTGTCCAGTTCTTCTCCAGAGAGCAGCAAGTATCGAGGGCAGTATGCCAGCTCGCCGAGTGCAGCGCGCTTATTGCTGGGAGTCAACTCGCGCTTAGTACGCTTGCAGGCAGCGGTGGCCCATCGCGATAGAGCCTCTGCCAATACCAGCTCGCTGGACACGCGTAGTGTGTCACGTTTCACGATCAACGCAAGATCTTCGTAAGTTAACTCCTCGAGGCGTTCATCAGTTAGAGCCTCGTCGGCATTATCATCGAGGACCAGAAGTGCGTTGTGTGCCAGCGAATCGCACCATCGTGAGCACTGCGCCAGCGACCTTGCGGCGGCATCATTAGTGAGCGCGGGCAGTGGAGGTGCCGAGGCGGCTCCGGGGAGCCGAGCGCACAAGTAACGCAGGTCGCGCAGTATTTCGAGGGCAACACCGGCATCTAGCATCTCATCGAGCCGCCGAGCACATCGTTCGGCGAGAAGTGGGCATAGAAACTTGTATGCAGCATCGAGCGAGCAGCGAGCAGTGGCCACAGAATTCAGCTGAGTAGGCTCGCAGTAGTGGTAGCGGAGCAGTTGTTCAAAGCCACGTCTATCGACGTAGTCAACCACAATGACATCAGTTTTGGCAGTGAGTAGAGCAGCAAATACGGGGCTAGTGGCGGCCAGCACGCGACGATGTCCGGGATAGCGCCACGTGTCGCCGTTGATGCCCGCCACGAACACGATGTCGCTTTCCTTCTCGTCATCGTAGAGGCGCGTGTTGTCGTCAAGCTCGAGGCCGGACGACTCGCCGTTGTAGCCGTTCATGCTATCGATTGTGTGGATTTCGTCGTCGCTCTGGGTGCGAGCGGGATTCGTAACCACCGTCATCTTGATATTCTTTGAGTCTCGCTATCTGGAATGAACATATGAAACAAGTTAGAATTGTAGTATTTCGTCGTCATGTACTCTAAAATTATTTGTATACTATTATTAATTAACTATATCAAGTTGTATCATGAACACGTTAATTCATAAAAACAACCGAAGTGAATCTGTATATTTGGCAACAGAGATTTACTGTACATAATTATATAAAGATTACACAATGTATTATAATTTGATTATTTCCTATTGGCGCATTTCCTTGTGTCCGTTAGCTGCTAACCAGTTCTCTTAGCGCCCTCTATTATATCCTGCATGAGCATATCAGCACCATATAAAGGATCATTATTACGTCTGTTTGTGTTGCCAGTAGCGAGTCATCCCAGGTGTTAAATACAACACCAAGGGCAATTACTAGTGTGTACATTTTTTTACAAATACACAATTGTTTGTTTGTTCCGTGATAACATGTACATACTTAGAATACAACTGTACATTGTGGTCATGTAATACAACAAAGGGAATGCCTGAAATATATGAATATACAATAAAATATTTATATACACATATATCTCTCTCTGTTCAGCCACAGGAGGTCCACTGCTGAACATAGGCCTTCCCCAAGGAAAAATATTTATATAATACTCAAAATTATTTATATTAACTGAAAATATTTTAAAAACAAATAAGACTACGTGTTTATTTCACCTACACCTTAATTTAGAAAAACATGAAATATTGGATCTTAGCATTCATTATAAGTACATAAGTACCTACTCGTTTGATGTGTATACCTATCGAAGTAAATACGTAACTAGCTAGACGCAAGGTAGCCTCCGTATTGATTTTCCGCCGTGATTCCACTTCAGGCTAGACAGGCTAATGTCGTAGAAATAAACCAACTAAATACCTACAGGCGCCCCACCCTGCCTCCAGACCGCTGAAGCTCATCCCAACACCGACACTACTCCGAAACACTTATTTTGTTAGATGTACTTCCATACTTGCCAACCCGCACTAGGCCAGCGTGGTGGACTATATGGCCTAACCACTCTCAATCGTACTCTCGATTGTAGAGGAGGCCCGTGCCCTGCAGTGGGTCGTATATGGGCTGATACAATACAATACAATACTTCCATACTTTATAAATGACTAATCTTTCGACTTTTTAAATAAAAAACATACTAAGAAATTGAATTGTGTTGCCCCTTCACGCCGACTTACAAAAACAAAAATGACTCAAAGTTTTTCGTAACAGCCAGCTAATTGTGTTCGAAAATAAATCATGAAATGGTAGCTGAAACAATTTTCATACCAAGTACAAGGAATGGTTGTCGTCATTCATGCTTGTAAGATAGCAGAATGTTCGTTTTCGCGAAACGCGCGTCACCCGCACTCCACTTAGCGCATTCCCCTCGCATAAACAAAAATACTGGTGAAATGCCTCGAATGTTACTCGGTCCGCTTTAAAAATATACATCAGTGCACTTCGTGTCTTCCATTATTATTATTTATTTCACTCTGATCTTTGATTTAATTTATTGTTGGGATTTCATAACTAGATTTTTTTTTAATTTTCAAGAAATTTGAGTATAATAATATACCCGTGCAATATTAATTTGACTTCGCATTATATGACTTTATAACAAGCAACTTTAATTTACCATTTCAAAAGTAGCGGCTCTATCTATTACTATGAAACTGACTAAGTTCTATAACAAAGTGCATTGGGGTCTACGCAGATTAATTAGCTGAAGTCTACAAACTCACATATCCCCAAAGTTTATATCGATAGCAACGTGAAAACTTATATCAAGCCTACAAAACCATATTCTAATATAATTGAATCCTTGGACGAGTCTAGGCATAAGATTCATAACCAACTAAAGGACTATGGTGAGCCTTGTTAAGAATCACTCAATAATTAGAATATCGTAAATTAAATCAATTTAACCAAAAATATTTCTGTCATTATGTTTATTGCTTTAAAATGGGGTAAATACAAATTCCTCCGCAAAGATTCCAGAATGGTGTCCAAATATTTGTGACAACGATCTATTTCCTTGTTTGATTTTTTATTAATTACTCAAAATAACGCTTTTCGTCTCTTGCCAACTCTAGTTCTTGGTATGTGTGATAGCTTTTCCAAAACTGTAATTACTGGGTACAAAATAGTTTCTATTGTCGATAAAAAAAAATCGAAAATGAATACCTCAATATCAAACGATTTCTCCAACATTATTTCCAGAAATTTGGAAATTGCCTAATTATTAATAATTGGTCAATGAATATGCTAAAAATAGTGTTCAAAGGGTCTTCTTTGCCATAGTTCAAGCTTTTGATATTATAGAACAGTGGATACGGCTCAATATCATGGACTATACGTCAGCTAAATCTGTGACACCCTAAATTAGAGTCAGGTCAGAAGGACCGCGATCCAACGAAAATGTATGAAAAGAGAATTCATTGAATAAAGTGAAAATGAACATGCCAGAATCGATGAAAGTAGACTGTGGAGATCCATATCTCCGCCTACCCCTTTGATAGGGCAGGCGGGTCGGTTATACAGTAATGTTTTAAATAACATTGCGTTTGGTGGGTAAATCCATAGTTTTTGGTAAAGTTATAATTTAAAGCCTTGCATACTATAACGTCTTTAAATATAAAAGGGTGTACATTTTTTTTACGAAAATCTATGTATTTACCATCCAAATACGATGATAGGAAAAAATACAAAAAAAAATAGTCGCCTTTTTTTGTAACAAATTTTAGTTGCATTGTGTCTAAAGTCACTAATACTACCACTACCTGGCTTCGTTTTCGGTAGCAGTCTTGATATGCCCCGTATATTTATGTATGCTAAGAAATAATTTAGAAAGCCAGGGACATTTGACGGTAGTTATATTCTGTGATGCCCTGCGGCCCACATAACTAACATTCGCATAGCCCACCACCGCGCTGGAATTGCCCTATATTTAGAGACAGTGATCCGTTAGTGCAATGTTACGAAAGCATTTGCGTTTCTCTGACCATTCCACATGTGTGCTAAAGTGATTGGTCATTATTTTTATTTGTATCTTTTATTGCAATGTTTCAATCATGTACATTTATTTACAGAGGGAAATCCAAGCGCTTGTAATAAGTAAGTTTCTGTTCAATGATTTGGAAAATGTTACTCAAAACACTCAAAATTGGCACTTTAAAATAAGTTCACAAATGGAAAGAGAAAAGAATGTAACAATGTATAAGCCCCTTCAATTTACCTCTGTGATGGATCACATTCCACGTCAATATTACTCCTAAATGTTTTCCTCATCCATCATCATTCTCAAAGTGGATACCCCGGTTCTTTGTTTTTATTTTATGAATATAATCTATATTGAATAATAAGACACGGTCGGCTAACGCCCTTAATTCCCGTGGAGCGTGGATCCTATGAATTACTTAACATCAAATGCCGATAACAGTGAATGGCAACCTTGCGTGGAAATCAAGGCACGTATCACTATCTATAATGCGCAACTGTAATGCCTTTTATAAGAAACACTTCATTATTATGTTTGTGCCTTTGTTTACAAATATTTTATTCATAATTTCGTAATAGATAGCGAATAATAGTTTTATTAGGAAATATAAGTTTATTTGCTTAGGTACATAACCCTCGACTGATAAATGGAACCAAGGATGCAAATTGCCCAGTTTATAGATAAAAACCTATATAATGTTTGTGCCTAACGGAGCCCTTTCAAATGGACGGGTACCGTAGTCGTTGAGCTTTTTAAAAAAGTTGAACTCTGTTTCAAAATACACTAAAATGGAAATTAGTTTAATAGATTCGGACCGTTCCTCCACCAGCAAGGCAGAGTAAGGCCTCATCTTGCCCACGTCTAAGAACGATATGGTTAAACAGGTATCTACTATATTATAAAAAAACATACATAGATACATAAACTCAGACCTTTTTTCCCAGTAGGGGTAGGCAGAGGTTCTGCTGGTACCCACGTTTCGTCTTGTCGGTTTCGTCTCAGGATGTGATAGGGGGCGAGCCTATCGCCATATCGGGCTCAAATTCCTGACTCCAGGCTGATAATGAACAGAAAAATTCAATATCACTGCCCGACCCGGGATTCGAACCCGAAACCTGAGTTTTGTAATCATACCTTAGTACAACTACGCCACCGAGGCAGTCGATACAGTCGAGGCACCGGTATTATAAAAAAAACTGTTGGAATATATACTCAAAACGATAACACAAGCCAGAGAGTAAATAAATGAAGGCTTAGTTGCGTAAATTGCCAATTAGTGATTTCAATGAACATGGGCAGAGGAATATCACCTTTATTATTAAATTATTCAGTTTCCTCTAACAAAGTAATTGAAGCTTTTAACTTTATTTTGCTTGTTATTGTAGAAAGTATCCAGTTTATTATTGAAATGCTCAAAAATATATCCAAATAAGTATAAGTTAATCGTCAGCCGACCGAAGAGAATGATTTGTTTGACAATATGATGAAATCCAAGTTAACCTTCTGCTTATCACTATCTTCGTTCTATAGCTTGTGAATCTCAGTTACACAGATCAATATTATCAATATAACAACATTTGATCATATTGGGATAAGTTTAATTGTATCGCTAACAACGCGGCGTGACGAAATAGTTGCTGATCTGAGCTGTAGCGTTTCGGAAATAGCACTCGGCTGCGACATGCGGAAATGAATGTGCAGTGAATCGACTTAGCCGCACCACATCTGCGCTCTTTGATCACTTCGTGTCTCTATTGGCGAATGATAAAATACCAATTATATATTATATGCATTTTAAATTGTTTAGAATCGAAAACGCACTCTTCGGGAAAGGTAATTTTCTCTAATCTCACTGACGATTTGAAACAAAGTACTAAATACAACAAACATTTCATTAAAAACATTCGCTGTCATTTCATCTGCCATATTTTCAACCTTATATTTTTAATAAAAAATATTATCTAGTGGAGGGTAGTTGTTGTAGTTATCTGGTGTCTTCTTGCTGGATTAATAGGTCAGTTTCTCGTGAACGCTTGCAGAAGCAAGACGCGCGCTTCGTAGCTGCGCTAGAGTTCTTGAATAATTTAGATTGTTTTGTGGACAGTATGATGCTAGTGATGTTTAGTGCTACAAAGATCACCGTTTTTACCGGTATCGTCCAGCCAGCTTCAAGACTAATACCAATGTTACTACTAATATATCCGCTGCTGTGGTGTACAGAAGTACACCATGTTAATTAGCAAATTGTTAAATGCTGCCTATATTAACCTAACCTAACCGATATTTTAATGAAAATTATTTGATTTTAATTAAATACTTTGATTTATTTAATCAAAAGAACATTTAAGTGTACAGAAAATTATGAATAAGGCAAGATAAAGTCCGAATTTGTATTCGCCCAAGTCAAGAACATAAAGATAAAAGTTTATAAGTACGTATAAAATTATCCTTTCTTTTAAAGAAACTTCTTAGCAATGTGATAATACAGATGTTATATGAAAAAGTGAAACTGGCACTTTCACACTTCTATGGCCGAAACTGATAATTGTTTTACAAACTTAAAAGACGTTATACTGCCATAAATCGTCAATGTTTTTATTTCGTAATTCGGCATTATTTTGAACAGATGTTAAATATATTTGCTCGTTGATTAAACAGTTCCATATCGTCACAAAGGTCATTCGAATTGTATTATGTTGGGTATTTGCTCAGCACTTAGCGCTACTTCAGACAAAATGTCTAAGCCGTACCCAAACAGTATTCTTTTCAGATTAACGGAACATTATTTGGTCAGTGTATCAAGTTTCGTAATAAGGCCTTTTTATGCTGTGTGACATTGCTTGTAGGGGTAATAGCAAACACGTCTTTCAGAAGCTTGGATAGAAGTTCAGCTGCTATCTAAATCGGTAAATTATACGAATTTTTATTTATTATACAGCACAATCAGTTCAGATTTCTATCTTCGGAAGGGAGAAGTGGAATTTAGTTATACTGGCTACGACAACTTCAATCTTTAGCTTTCATTTGGTTAGGATAATATTCATTGAATTACTCATATTATGTGCTGTTATATTTAAGAAATACTATCTTAAAAATCACGGGAAAATGGCAATTTTTTTTTTGCGATTTTTCAATGTGTTCTAAACTAAAATAATTGCACCCATTTGTTATAAGGAAGCAAATTAAGTAATACTTGAATACTAACTAGCACGAAATACCAATTATTTCACGCCATTGGTGCAAATTATATTGCGCATGCCAACGAGAGCAAAATATCTATTGGAAGCGGCGTAATAGGTTATTGATTGATGCGAGTTGATATTGGACGCTGTACGCAGGTAAATGATGAAACTTGTATGGAATGTTCCCGGTAGCAGTGAGGCAGGGCGGCGCTCGGCGGCGCTCGGCCGGGCGGCCAACCGTCCCAGTTATCCCAACTGGGTCAAGAGCTCCAGCGAAAATTGTGCCCCGTCATATCAGAAAATTTGGCATCGTGTTTACACATGGCCTGAAATCGACTGAGCTTGGAGCAAAAATCTACTATCTCTAAATCTTGCTTTAGATCCATATGATTATGATTTAATTAAGAGATTACCTTATACAAATTAAGTTCCCGTTTGTAAGAGCAAATTTTAATTAATTTAAATGCTTACATATATACCCCACATTATTTCACTAAGTCCTTTATATCGTCAGAGCAAGAATTACTAATTGGGATAAATTAATTTTAAAAGATATCAAGCTTGGGTATTTATGACTTTGTTTTAAATTTTAATTTACATTGTTCTCCATATAAGCTGAATGATAATGCCATACCGCCCGTTATGAGAACGCCAGCAAAGAAGTAAACCGCAGAGATAAATTCGTTGTCGATGTACTAAAAATACCTTTTTTAATTTAACTTTTAGCATGCGTCAGATTCATTAGTCATATCTCAGGTCTGAAGCATCTTCATTTACAACGCAAGTCATGAAAGCTATAAGATCTCGTTGATACAATTTACGGCTGGTTTTCCAACGTTATAGGCGAATTGGGTGTAAAAAGACCATAAAACGGGAAGGTCAAAATACTTGGCAATAGCCGAACGATACAAATCTATAATTTGATTCACACACAAAGTTTACGTTTGGTGAATCATTTATACTCTGCAAATACAATCGAAATTACATATTCTAGGAGCGACTTACAACTGATTTTTTTTATAAGATTGATGATATGTAGATTTCAGCAAGTACAAATAAAAGGCTCGCTTTGAATTTAAGCGAGGTTAAGTATTTACGGAGAGTAAAGGCGTAGGAGTACACAACAGTAGCTGGAGGTTTATTGATTTGTGTAATACAAACATAGACGTAGCAAAAAGAAAAAGTAACTAAAAACGGAGTTGAGCCTTCCTTACATAGAGTAGGAACATTGATATTTCTACATTCACATCAACAATTATCATGCGTTATGAAACATTGAATACCTTCTTATGTTATTAAGTATTAATGAGAGTTTTAAAATCGAAGACTTTGTAGTCTAGCAAACGCATCGTGGAATTGTCATCTATTTTCTTTACTTATTGAATGTTCTAGGTAAAATTGACACGCTAATATCTCAGAATATACAAAATCAATCGACAATTTTATGCACCCCAGGCAAGTTTTCCAACATTATTTATAACCGCCATCAGTATAACGATATAAAGAAATTTACGAACAATTTCAAAGTACTTGAACGGTACGAATAAAAGGAGTCTCAAAACTTGTATTACAAGCAACGTAACACGCGTAAAAGTAATATCAAAAATACTCACTCAGTACACAATAAAACGCGCTACAGCAGCTTAGCTCCATGCCATTAACATCTGAACTGAGCCAAACTTTACACTAGTCCGGATTAATATAGGCTTAGTATTATTCATGCAATTCTAACTTTCAAGGGTAGGGAAAATTTTACTAATGGAATTTATGGCAATTGGGATAAATAAGCTTTTAAAACTTTTCCATATAATGTTTCCATCGTCTGTGATGACGTATCATCCTTGTTGCAAACTTAATGTGTGACTTAATACCGTTTTCCTCTTTAGATAGAAACCTTATGGTAGGTGAGTAGAGGTCATAATTAAATCACCCGACCATCGGTCGCTTTAACCAACCGCAGCATGAAAAGCTGTTCGAGTACAGTCATCCCAAGTTCGACTGACGATACGCTGCGTAATTACAGCTTAGTTTCATTAAAACTAATATTTGTCATTTTTTGCGCGTCATCGGCGTATTCAAGGTGCTTTAGGTGTATTCAAAAAGTATAATGTTTCTTTGTGCAAAAAATATCGGTCAACCCACCTCCAATGTAACTCATATCTTTATAATTACCAGTTAAAAACAATAGAAATGTAATTAAGCTTTTATTTATTTATTATATTATTTAAGACATGATCGATATCGTTAACTGAAGGACTTAGCTGTCAATTAACAAACAATATAATTTCTTTTTAAGATATTAAAGTTTCCTTTAATTGAAATGAATATTACGCGTTCAATAGTATTTTAAATTATAAAAAAATACATAATTACGGAACGGGTAAAAGTAAAAAACAAAAATAGATAAAAAGATAAGTCGTGCAAAATTAAGAACTTTATAAGTTAGTACCAATAAACTCAAAAAAAAAATCCAATTCTCGTTCTAGGACCAAATATTATGCTTATTAACCTTAATACTAACAATCATTTAATAATGCCTATTTATTTTCAAAAACACTATCACAAATATAAAAATAATTCATTGTTATGTCATGTTACTGAAACCGCAAGAATAATAACAGAACAACGAGTCACACTATCAGTATTCACTGTTGGTTACAACAACCCGTTTATGTCCTTAATTAAATGGTGTTAATTTATATTATAAATATGTTTACAATTATTATTACTGCCTCGAAACAAAATGCAAGGAAAGAATAATAAATGCGTCTAGTCCATTATAGCCATAATACGATGTTGCATAGCCACAGCCTTTTTATTTTTATTCATTAACTGACATCAAAAAAGGAGGAGGTTGTTCATGTGATTGTATTTTTTTTTAAGTTTTCTATTTGATGTTACGTTCCAATTTTAAACGAACGAGAGCATTCTTTTGTTTTAAATCCTCAATAATAATCAGGTTCCTCTCAATTAATAATAAAAGATCTCTGCCCACACAAAATATGTATTATTATAATTAGGGTTTAAAATTACAAGAATTTAAACATTATTGTAGTCTCTTATATACAAGTACCGAATTCTCGATATAAAGAGCCCATTCACTTATAAGTACCTATTCCTTAATTAACAGTAGCATTAAATTGAATTTCAGTGGGATCAAGCATAATCTTTAAGATATCAAGTTGCGTTTTATTTATTTTTTTTATTTTACTTAAAACTCTACGTTACACTTTAATTAAAAAGACAGGTAGATAGGATAATCATAGTCCGATGTTAATGCTGTCAACTCATTACAATTTAACAATAACATGATTATACATTTATCATCAACCGACACAGTACAGTTTTCCTTTTAATATTTACGCATGTTATATTACTCGTACAAAAGTAGATGAACATGAATATTAATAAACAACGCATTATAAAAAGGTCTAAAGATTCTCAAAATCACGACCCCATTAATCAATCATGGCGGGCTTTCCACGCCCAAAATCCAACAAGCAACGGGCTACATAGCTACATAAGTACATAGGTACCTAAATAAGTTATCTAGAACAAAAACTATTCATTTTAATTTTAATAAATACTATATTGATGTATTACACGATTGATATACTGATGTATTTAAAATAGTAATATGTAAAAATGTCATATACTCGCATATCCCGAAATCCCGAAAATAAATAACATATGGCTCTGCTTTAACTTGTTTTTATTACACAAAGTTGCTAGTTGTAAGTTGCTATCGCTTTGGTAAATGCAGGTTAAACTAGAATGGCAAATATATGATCACTTGCTTTATACTATGTTAAACAATCAAATAAAAATCAATAAACGCTTACCAAAATATTCTTCCAATAAACACTCAACACTTCGAAACGAATTTTTTTTTCGCTTATTTAGAGCACATGCTTGCTTGAAAATCAAGATACTAATGGTAAGCGACAGGAACACCCTATTCTATCTAAGAACAATTCATTACGAATAAAGAATATTATAAGAAGTGATTTAAGATTTCTGAAAACATGAATGACCGCTGCTGAATTATGATTCAAATGTATAAATGTTGGAGAGATGCCAATGTGGTTCTCGTTCAAAAAGTTGCGTGTCTAAATGGAATAATTCCATTTATTTTATTCAGTTATATTTTAATAATAATATCCCCATAAAATGTACTAAGTGAGTAATAAAATTTGTCATTTTTATATTATTTTATTCGCATTTAAGTAGATATAATTTATTGTTAAGTTTCATTAGCGATTCGTTGGTTACGATTCACTGTTCAAAACTTATCAGTTTGGATGTTGTATAGAATACTTTAATAAATTTTATTTCTTTAATAACAAAAAATGGTACCTTCTTGAATTTTATAAAGAATACGCAAGGGCCCGGTTGTATTTTACAGAATTCTTAATTTAACATTCTAAAAGCCACTTAACATAAATTGTATTTTTTTTTCAAAATATTTACTTTCATTTGTTGGCAAGTCTGTGTTATATTGAGAAACTCAATACTTTGTTTAATTAGGTGCTCTGTCATTATCTACGCTCTTTGTAAATTTAACTAAAGAACACGCGCTAGATCATAACTGCTCCCGAGTTCCACCAAACATATTGTTAAACCACAACCATGTACAGCCTCCATTTTCAATTCTGACAGTTTCACTATGAATTTCATTTATCTCTCTAACAAAAGATACAAATATATGAAAATATACGTTACCTATTTAGTTATCGACAGGTGAGGCAGTTCACATAGCCGTTTATCAGAGGCTCGAAGATTTCAACAACACCGCACAGTCTGGTAAAGGGCAAATTGCATTAGCGAATATTGCAGCCGTTCCTTTGTTTATACACTTGTTGAAACGTGGTGTTGTGTGTGTGCTGGGTTGTGTATTGAGGATGGCCGGGCCGCCGGCGCGCGCCGCCCGCCCTGCGCGGCCTCGTCCGGAAAAACAACACTAGTGCGCGCAGTGCATGCGCGGACACGCCGCGGGAGTGCTAATATTAGCGGACGAATGAATTTTCGCGAGCCCTGAGCGCGCGAGCTCCGAGCCTTCGACTACGTGTGTCCGCGACGGTGCTGGGTGCCGTCTGCCGGCGCCAGCAGCGGCCGCGCCACCGCGCCGGCGCACTACACCACCTCCGTCGCTCCTGTAACCAAGGCAGTATTGAACCTCCTCCCGACTACTGTACATACCACCGACATGTACAGCTTGTTTACTGGAACTTTATTAACTCCGCTTCACTACACAAATTGCTATATATATAAATCTATGGAGGGTACACGTGCCTCTGCAGTATCGTAATTTATTTATGCTGGCTAGGATTTTTAAATTAAATTTCAGCAAGCCGGTTGGTTGCGATGTACTTTTTTGTAGAACATTTGCTGGGAGTATGTTTACTTTATTAATAATACAAGAAATGCCAATAAACAAAATAAAATGACATCTTTATGAAACATAAAATCTATAAAACACAAAATTACCAACTGTTATGTTAATAAATGGAATTATTCCATTCAGACACGCAACTTTTATGTTATGTAGTCTTACAAACGATTTTTTTAAGCTTCTATAAATAAATACATGAATGAATGATGTATTTTAAGTTAGGATATTATGAATTCTGAGCTAAGCCGGCATGAAATTTATCCTTGTTAAGCAAAATGTTATTAATTAGGGTTTTAATAGTTCATTATGGCTTAGTATATTAGCGGCCCGGCGCGACTTCACCAGGGTACAATTTAATTTGTCCTTACGCCCACAACTCATTGGAACAACCCGCGCCGCCGCTGTCGACGCGATAACATATTATAATTAAACGTTCTTGAAAGGCAGACATGGAAACTATTTTTTTCTTAAAAAAGATAGTTTAATGTGCATTACACCAAATACAGTGTTTTTAAATTACTCATTTTTCATACAATGAACCAACCATCAACATTCACCTCCCTTAGGGATTAATTATAAAAATCCTTTTATTTTCGCAGATAAGCTCCGCCCCACGAGGGCCCCTTTTATATTTGTAGACTTGATAGTTCCTGAGTTATAATGATTGCGTGTTTATGCGTCCACCAGACGTATTTTACTTTCATTTTCTATGAAATATTGGCTGCAACTTCATGCGCGTGGAAAATGCCCTCTCCCCATGGAATACTTCGTCTGTTTGCAACGGAAATAGTAAATACAAAATGGTATACTGAATGTCTCTTTTCAACCTAAAATAGTTAATAATGAATCGTTATTTGTTTAGGATTTTTTCGAATAATAGTTAATTAAAGTGGTAGAGTCTTGCTGTAAATTGTTAAAAGTACACAACGAATGGATCGGCTTGACTACGGTGGTGGTACTACGTCATAGAAAACCGACATACGGTGATAGCTTTTTTGTTACGTATCATTCGGTGAATAAGGTGGTAGAGCCACGCTGTTGTCAGCTATGAATCAGCATGAATGGGCAGGCTCGTCCGGGGTGTTCCAATCCTTTTTTCCTTCAGGCCGGCTACACATCCATGAACCAAGCGTTGTGGATGTTCATGGGCGGCAGTGATCACTTACCATCAGGTGACCTGCTTGCTCGTTTGCCGGACCTATGCCATAAAAAAGAAGGTTGTAGGAGATCCTTTAGCTGGTGGCAGGATGCTCGTAGTTATCCGCAATCTGAAAGCAATGTGCTTATATCCTTTTCCAAACAAGTCGTCATATTGCTCGCAAATACATATTAATTGTGTGAAATAGTAAAAAGCAGCTAGAAAGGTTTCTTGCCATTCAATACTCTACACTGCCCTTACCAGTAGATATCACTTAGTACAGTCACTTGGCTGTTCCAATAGAAACAAGCCTCTCATATTAACACCCTACAACTCTAACTCTTACCTCAGAACACCGATATACCACTTACGTTGTCGGTCGTGAATCAACTCTGGGTTTCGGTATTTAATATTCTCCCTAAATAATGTATTTTCCTGTTATCAATTGTTTATTTCGATCCATTACGCACAAGTTCACGAAAATATTGCTTCATTAAAATTTAGTAAATTAAGGTTTAAGTGGCGGCAGTTGGCACGATCGATCATTGGCGCGTGCGCGTGTACCGGTGTTCTGTGACTCACACAGTACACACAATTTAAAATTGTAACAATAACAATGTTGTACGTTAACATTGTTCGAGTCGAGGTTCTAATCTTAAAGCTTATTAGCTCATTTATTTTTTACACTTCACAACATTCTGTAAAGGTATGATAAATAATAAATTCGACCGTCAAACTGTTCCGGTATAACCATTCATATTTTCTAAGGTCTTTCATAAAGCAATGTAAGTAATTATAATGCACACGTTTGAACGTCTTATTTAATGTGAACTAGGCCATTTTAGTAATACGTTTCAGTAAAAACTCAAAGAAACCGTTGATATAATCGATCCATTTTATTTCAGCTTGACATGCTATATCCCTTAAGATAGATAGGCTGTGATCTATCATTGTCAAGAGGAGAAAGACGACATTGAGACCCCTTGTTTGTCCGCAATTTTCATTTATCGTGATATTATAGGTCTGGGGGCAAGAAAGTACATACTTACATAAACACACGCCTTTTTCCCAGAAGGGGTGGGCAGAGGTGCTACCAGAACACCCACGTTTCGCCTTGTATATTCCGTCCCACGATGTGATAAGGGGCGAGCCTATCGCCATATCGGGCACAAATTCCTGACCCCGGGCTAATAATGAATAGAAAAATCCAATATCACTTTGCCCGACCCGGGATTCAAACCCGAGACCTCAGCTTTGCAATCGTACCGTAGTTACTACGCCACCGAGGCAGTCATCAGGCAAGAAAGTAACTTCAAATGTTTTGCTTTGAAATTATATTGCAACAGTCGTAAATTCTCATTCAGTGTACTATCTCCATAATTAAAACCAACATTGAACATGGACCCATATAATATTTTTTCTAGTTGTCTTCATCTCAAAATCAGAAGAGAATTAGGTCGTATGTTTTAAGTGCGCTGGTCAACTATCTTAAATTATTATCAAGGCAGGTAAACCAATTGTGTTATCTTATTGTAATAGCAAACAGCAGTTTAATTACAAACATGATCTGCCATGAACTAATCTATTTGTTCAATGCCTACTAACAGAAGTGGAACTTATTTATCTTTCTTAATTCTTAGACAAACGTATTCCTTCATTGGAACTGGACGCTGCTATCTAAAAGCAAAGCTTCAGGATTTAAATGAACCTTCATACTTTATCCGTTTAGGGATATTGATCCAGTCTCTGATTTTGTTTGAACTAAAAAATAATAAAAACACAGTAATAGGTACATAGAATTGGTAAAATACGCGAGTCAATGAGAATCTGCTACCAGTATAACCTTAAGTTTCGAATATTATGTAGCTGTATGCACCGATATAATCTGTCACTGCTGATTAAAGAGCTGTTCTACACTGTAAAGTTCGATTCAGCAGATTTAAGCCGTACTTAATATACCACGTTAGCCATTTGCGATTTGGCGGACGCCACATATAATATATTAACAAGATCCTTATCTCTGTGCAAGTTTCCTGAAAAAGTTTTCTTTCGCTGGTAAAGTGTGTCGTAGATAAAAATCCGAGGTTTACCCCAGGATTCAAACCCGCAACCACTGTCACGGCATATCACGTGCGGTTGTTCACCATAAGACCACCAGTCACCACACTCTTAAGTTATTTAATCATTCCAATTTTCTAAAAGATACCTTACTTTAATCAACATACCTAAACACTAAAGTAGTTTAACAAGGATTTTTCATTCTGTAAAGTGAATGGGGTTAAGCCTAGCGCGAAGTTGCGTCGGGCACTAATCCAATAACAGGCACGTATCATGTTTTTTCTATTTTTTTAGAGAGAATTGCCCACCGCAGAAATTGAATTGATCTAGACTCTAGGGATTTAGTGAGCGTTGCTATTGCAGATAAACAAAGCAATAAAGGAAATAAAGCAATCGCAGTCTGGCTATTGGTTTATTTACCTTTCGTTTATTATTCGACATTTTTGAAGGCAGAGTAATGCCTCTCGCTTATCCAAGGCTTAACGGTTCAGAACTCATTCTCTAAACACATCCGGCGAGAAATTATCACCATAATAAACAAAAATGGCGCAACATGATTTAAGTTTTTATTGATTTGGGTTTGTGTCCAGTGTAGATATCAACCGCTTTCATTGAGCGAATAAAACGTTGAGTCATCCTTGTTACAAATAAAACTTAAGTTAAGCCCTAGATTCCGATTATTGTTACATTTTTAAGGGACAGTAATATTATGTATCAAGCCGCGTTAGAAGGCCTCGAAACGCGAATCACAGCATCAAGCATGGATCTAATAAAATCAATATTTTCTTCGGCTTTAAAATGGTTCGTTATCTTAGTCGACAACGTTCTTAATAAAGGGCTGGAGCCGGGGAACCAGTGCCAAGCACTAGAAATGCCTTATATAAATTTTAATGACAGAATTACATTTTTTAATACTTTACTTATTTTTTTAAAAGACATAGATACTTACTAAAAGGTGTTGTGTAAATTCTTAGGGCAAGGTATCAAATTAAGTTATTGATACATTCCTCATAGAGTATTTTTAATACTAAGGGGTCGCAGTTGTACATTTGCGCCTTCAAAACCATACATATTTTCTTGTTGGTAACACTGCCATATTTGTGAAAATTGAACTAATGAATTGACAACAAATTTCTACAAATTCCGTTGGTTACCGAAATTTAATTTTATTAATATCTGTCTCAAATGAGTATAAGCGGAATTTAATAGCATTAATACCAACTATGTTTTGAGATACCAACTGAAACCATAGCGTTTAAAAAAAGAATAAATGACCACTTCTTGAAATTAATTCCATTATTATGTTATTCTTAGCGGTTCGTTAATTTCTTCCTTTGTCTCTGAAATACACGTTTAAACACATAACATTTTCGGCTACCTAAAAATAGAGTTAAAAAGGTCCCCAATCTGCGCCGATGCTTTTCTATAAAATAAATTATTTTACATTGAAAGGGGAATGCCCATTCCTGGGCTAAGCGGAAGGGAACAAATAGAAAAAATAAGTAATCAAATAATTGTCTTATTTAAAAAGAGGGTTTTTACAATTATTCAATTTGACGCCAACATTATCTTTATATATTTCTTTAATAATTTAAAATAGTTTTTGACTAACGCCAATCCATCGCAAAAGTTGAAAAATAATGTTGCTACTTTTTGCATCATATTAAAAAGGCTTATATTATAAATAGATAAACAATAACATAATATTTTTTATAAGATCTGTCAATTGAGTTCCATAATCGACTAATCAATGTTAGGTTTACAATATTTTTATACTGGCTACATGACAAAATGTCACGAACTTTCACAGTTGACGTTTCATTCAACATTTTTGTTTACCTTCGGGAAAGATATATTATATACAATTGGATTCATTGCTTGCTTATTACTCTAATTATTAATAAACTGATTCTGCTGATTCCACACTATGATCGAGAAACATTGGAACAGTGAAACGCGGGACTAAGAAAACTAAGTATCAAGTGGCCATATTTTCTCATTGTCAAATTGTTAAAAATATACGTCAAAATGCTATGTGTTCTTTATTATTTCTTCCCTTGAAAAGACAATGGCATCATTTTTAATATGTTTTTCTGATCGTAGATGCGACCTATATTCTGAAATAAACTACAAAGAACCTCATTGTAACTGTCCGTTCCTAGCCCAAGAACTATGAAAAATGGGCATTCCGCTTTAAAAGTTGCATCTTTTTTTTAGTCGATTTTGAAAATCGATTAATTGCAAAATGTCATCACAGTCATTACACACATCCCTAAAATACAAGCAAAATATGTCAAAACAGCTGAGCACAAGTCAGTTGGGTTAATAAAAATAGTTCTTTTTGTGTATAGTGAATAAAAATATTTCTATACGAAATAATATTTAAGAACAGTAAACACAGGCTAACAAAATACTAAATATAATCATGTCTTCTTTTGAAGAAAGGAGAAAATCTTTGTTTAATCATTTAAAAGATGCTGAAGAACAATATTGTTCTTCCCAGAAAAACAAAATTGAAGAACCACGAGATTACGGCACAATCGACAAAAGGACATACAGAAAATTAAAACATGAAATGAAACAATTCCGAGGAAAAGAGAGTATATTTAAATTACCAGCAGCTAACATCAGGCAATGTTTACGCGCCCGACAAATTCCAGACCACATAAAAAATCCACAAAAATGGGTCTACTACAACCTATCAGATGTTACACCAGAACAAATGTCAGACGCCACAAATACTGCAACAGCCCTTGCATTGATAAAAAAATTAGAAGAAAAAGCAGAAGATAATTCTAAAATGGAACATGACTCGGAAGAGATATTCAAGAAACCAACATTTCACTTTTCATCAGCCATTAAAAAAGAAGCTTCAAATGATAAGCCTGTTTTCAAAAGTGGAAAAGTTATAATGCCAGAATATGTGGTGGGAATGTCGAAGAAGAAGGAAAAAAATATGACTAAAAAGGAACCTAAATCAAAAGAGGAGGCAAAACCTAACAATATGCTTAAATTAGATCATCTGTATGATGAAGAGGAGTAGAGCTTGATTATTTAGTATTTTAATTATACTCTGTGTAATAAAATAAACCTATTGTAATTTTGTTAATATTATTTTTATTTTGGTCTACTTAACACAGTACTACTTTTCCAAGTCTCAGTAAAATCTAAAGCTACTTTTTTTATGCGAGGTAGTGTAAATTAGTGATTAGGCATGTTGTGGAAAGCCTGTAAGAATATGAGTCTTTATAATATAGTAAATAATAAAAGTTAATGGATTTCAGAATGCTCTACAACAAAGTAAAATATGCTGCATCTATCTCAAGTTTTGGAAAATTATTTTCAACCCCTGTTTCGGGTGTTGATTTGTAATTGTTAAATTAACATTTTTTATATCAATTAAAGAATACATTATTTATCTCTGGGTCCTTTTTATAGATAAAGTTATTTGCATGAAGTATTTCCTTATAAACAAATAAAATGCAGAAAACAAACTGAAGTGTCAGGTACTTGTGGAGTGAAACAATCACAATGACCCATAGATGCTATGACCACAATGATTTACAATTTTATTTAAATCATCACCCAGTATTCATACATCAAGCCATAGATTATTATTTTTTACACTGGCATGGCATAATGACTGCACTGCACTGCATGGTAAACACAAATGCCATCCACACAGAGTATCAAACAGCATCAGATGGTGAATGAAGTAAAAATCTAGCATAATGAGGCTCAAATATAATGTTCTATGAGCAAATCTTGCTAATTATATTTTTCGTGTCACTTTAATTTATATATAGTATATGCATTATGACCTTCAATGAAGTTGGTTAATGAGTAACAATTTTCACAAATTGATTGGAAACTGAGGGCAAGGAAAACAATAACACTTTTAAAATTTTGCTATATTTACGTGCATTATTTACAAATAGTTAACACTGTGAAATTATTGCAGATTCGGATTTGATTTCCATATTTTCACTTGGCTGAGTATCAGTTTTGTCAGCTGCAAATGCACTTAAGTCACGCATCATGGAATAAGCATCTTCTCCATCTGCATAGTACTTGGGTTCAATTTCCAAGATTTTAAATCCAAGTGAGTTTGTGTATAGGTTTAATGCAGCTCTGTTGCTTTTCCTCACATGCAGAGACACATATTTAGCCTGAAAATAAAATATATATGTAATTCTTTAATTTTATTATTCTTCTCATTATAGTCATAACTACAAACAAACTTATACTAGCATTAAGAAATGTTTTATTGTTAGCCATTCAAATATCAATTTTTTTTTTATAAACAAAGTAAGTAGATATTTTGACTTCCATCTTGAGAATTTAACTGACCTGAAAGCATTCTACCATAGCAAGTGAAGCTTGATTCATAAGTTTTTGTGCAAGACCAAGTCGACGATGGGATCTTTTAACAGCAAGAGAAGTTATGTGTCCATGACGATTGTCTTCACCATCCTCTTCCATTTTAGCTAACACATACCCTGAAAACGAAAAGATGTTTATTATTTATAAATGAAATATTTTGTGTACATACATTGAGGATGCAACATAGCAAAAATATAAAGTTGCTGAAGTTTTAATTAATGCCATAATAAAAATGAATCTTATATTTAAACCACACAATACTGAAAAGGCTAAGGTACATAAAATCAATTTGCTTCTGCACTCAATCTCTCATTGCAATAATTAATACAGTATTATATTCCTGTCAGTCTTACCAACAATATGTCCTTTTTCATCTTCAGCAACATAGCTGAGTTGTGGCCAAGATAATCCGTGGTAGAAGTAGTATTTCATCTGATAGTTTTCTGGCAGACAGAGAAGATTGCAATGCTGCATGTTCATCAAGTCACTTGGACGAGCACACCTGATATTCATTGTGAATGTTGTTTGTGACCTACAAAATAATAAAAAATACATTTACTTTACTAATCAATACATTCAATAAATTAAAAAAAACCTGTACAAGGCAATGAAAATAAACTATATTTTTAGTAAGTTTCTGTAAACTTAAGACACAGATTATAGATAAAACTTTATTGACACATGTCATGTAAACATGAAGTAATAATGAGTTTGCTTTACATACTAAGTTTATATTAATCCCTTCGAATCTTCCTTGTTTTGTTTGGTTGTCTGACCTCAGACGCCGGGGGAGTATCAGACATACCACCCAGCAGTTCCCGCACGAACCGAAACTTCGATAAACAACACTTCCACACAATGTACCAGCCTGCAACAAAGAACAAAGAAGTATCACCACCACTGAACCAATATACACACACTGTTACTAATGCACTTATACTAAGTTAGTATTTGTAAACACCAAGCAAATGTGGACTACTTACAAAATAACACAAAGACAAAAACTAAAAATACGCTACATACGAAGGTTACAATAGCTAATATAACTTCCTTCATGTCTCACTAAGCAAAGGTTAATAGTTAACAACACGTCATGAATGCATTCACTTTACCCGAACAACACTATGTCTTAAATGTAACTTATTACAACGAACGTGTCAGTTTTATTGTGGGAATAATGTTTATTGCTTATGATTTCTGAGCGCCATTTTGGCACATGTACGGTACATAAATTTTGCCATATCAAGCTAAATGTTAAACGCAAAAATGAAGAATTAAAATGCTACTGAATAAGGTGAAAAGCATCTATGTACGTACTTATTAATAAAATAAATAGTTTTCCTTCTAAAAGAAGTAATCTCGGACCCAATATAACCTCACAAAATTTTACTTTGACAGCAGTTCGTTCAAAAATTTTGGAAAGGTGCACATTTTTTATTTCGTTCAGAAATTTTTAAAAACAGTTTTGCCATGAAACAAAAATTGTACGAGGATTATTTTTATAGTCTTATACATAATGTCACGCTTTTATTTTTTTCAAATGCATTGGCATTCGGCAAGAGAATCTTGTTAGTCTGTGATCAAATGTCATAAATAAACAATTTTCAATGTCAGGAATTCAAGAAAATAAAACTGACTTCGTCTTCCCTCATAAAAATAAAAAACCCTCATAATTCAATATAAAAATGGATGAAGATAGTCAAGAAGATAAACCAACATATTCGTAAGTAATTTAAACCGCCCTTGTAGAAAAAATAACGACTGCAAAACTAATTTTTGTCTCACATTTCAGAAGATTTCGAAGCCCTATATTCAGTAAAGAAGAAAAAAAAGCTCTATTAAATCTCATTGATAAGTATAAATCGATAATATTGTTTAGATCCAATACTTCTGCGTCGGTTCACGCCAAGGATATTGCTTGGACCAAAATAACAAAAGCATACAATTCTCAAGGATTTAAAAATGTACGAAGTGCAGAATCTCTGAAAGGAAAGTGGGAAAATTTAAAAAAGCAAGCCAAAAAATTGTCAAATAATTTAATGGATATTAGACACGACGAACTTGATGAAGTGACCAGTCATACTGTAGCCATTATGTGCGAAGGAGAAAATAACGCTTATTCCTTAGAGAAACAGACTGAGTCCTACGAAGAGTTTAATGGTAAATATTTAACAAAATAAAAGTACATTGTGAATAATGTTAGGATTATCAATCCAATCCATCAGCCAAAGGAAGTCCACTGCTGAACATAGGCCTCTCCTAATGATTTCCACAGTGACCTGTTGGAGGCCGCCTGCATCCAGCGATCAGGATTATTATATCATGTAATTATGTTACAACTATGGTATATAAGGTATTCTTATTAATTTATTTGAAGTTTCATAAACTGAATAGTATAAACTGTTTAGGCAAACTAAATGCTTGAGGTATTCTATTATAGTCTAATATAGGGTGGTTAAGTGATGAAACACACCAGGTGTATTTAGAATGTGTATTATAAACCAAAATGATCATATATTTTTAATATGTAAATTAATCAACCACCATATGTTTTACTTATGCACAAACATTTTCAAATGATGTGCATGTCAAACATTGATATTTTTTTGATATATTTTAAGTTCAAATAAGGTGTGTACTACATACCAAAGCCACCAAATCATCCAGCTCATCAAAGGCTGGATCAGCGGCTTTGCTTTGTAGGGCACACAAGAAAACAAGGTGAAGAATAAAAATATTTAAAATCTTAATTCATTTTATATTCTTTAACAGAATTAGATGGCCAGAAACCAACAGATGAGATACTAAATTGGAGTGGTGGGGAGGATGCAGACTCCAATGGTATGTTGATTGTATATAATTTTAACATGTTAACTGAGAATCACAAACATGTCACGTTTTTACAGACACAATTCATTCGCATCTCACAGTATTGATGTGTTATTTTCAAACTAAAAGGTCCAAGCTGCAACAGAAGATAGTTTATAATTTTGGTACTGCAGTCAACCTCTTGTTTAGTTAATAAATAAGACCTATGAAGTGCTATTTTCATCACTAAGATCTAGAAATGTTATACTCTAGAGTCAAGGCATATAATAGAAATGAAAGTGATTTATTCAATTGAAATTTTCAGAAATTGATGGTGAAAATGAAAATGAAAATAAAAGGTAAATATTTCTAGATTCTCTTCAGTGTTTTTTTCTACATCCATTTTTACATGTTGGAAAAAATATTCAGCATTTGTTGTTTGAACTAGAATTCAAACATTGTTAAAAATCTATGACAAAATGAAAATCGTATTTTTTTATTTCTCTTAATGTTGATTGATCCCCTACTTAAATGGATAGAAAATTATATAAAGTAGAGAAGTTGAAAGATGTAAAGATATTGATATTATTGCAGGTTTATGAATAGGTCAATGAATTTCTCACCACAGGAGTGCAATTTATTAATACAATGTGTGAGGCAGGAAAAGAAATTTGTGTTGTCCAGAGATGGTACTGCTGGTGCTAACAAACTAAAGAACCGGGCATGGTGTAGGGTATGTTAAATTTCTTTTTTATTGCTATGAATGACGAAACAGGCATGCCGTTCACCTGATGGTAAGCAATATGACCGCTCATTGACAGTGGCACAACCAAACACCATTAATTACAATGCAATGCTTGGCATTCCATTCCACACCATCCTGCGACATAAGATGTTACGTCTCAATATGCCTAGTAGTTACTCTGGCTACAATGCCCTTCAAACTGGAACACACTAGTGCATTTACACTGCTGTTTGGTGGGTGAAATAAATATTGTGGTGATACTTAACCATGCGGCCTCGCACATATGAGAGAACTACCACCAGTAAACTGTAAATTTGTAATAGTTAGAATTGCAAAATAGGTTGTTTCAGCCCATAACCACTTCCTGCTTTACACGGGATCCCTCTACAATAATTTCAATGATCTCTTTGATATATGGATTCTCACACTGTGTTTTCCTTCACTGTTTGGACTTTGATAATCTACTAATGTTCAGAATGTGGTCTGCCTAGACATTTTGCAGACCTGAAACCTCAGATTTTTCGTGATCATGTGTGTCATCATCATCATAAGCCCTTCCGCGTTCACTGCT
Source organism: Theretra japonica (assembly GCA_033459515.1). Lineage (NCBI taxonomy): Eukaryota > Metazoa > Arthropoda > Insecta > Lepidoptera > Sphingidae > Theretra > Theretra japonica. The sequence continues at coordinate 5,237,098 of CM065937.1, forward strand.
AGACTTAGGCCTCTCCTATGGTACGCCACTGGGCTCGATCATCGCCCATCAGCTCCAACCACTACCAGCCATCTTACGGATATCGTCATAATATGTGTGTCATAATAATCTGAATATACTGATATTTATTTTTAATACTGTGTCAAATAACATTGTTTTTATATTGTAGGTAACTAATGCGTACAATAAGTTGAGTCCACAAAAGCGATCGACAAAAGTTTTGCGCACAAAATTTTGCAATATGAAAAAGTTGGCAAAGAGTGTTAATTTCATGGACTGTATCAAAGATTATGGAAGAAAACATAAAAAATTAAAAGACGATACGGACAATGTAAATATATCCGACAAACAGGTAAGAAAACTCTTAAACCCCCATTTGGTAATGAAACATTTATGTGTTTAACTATATTTTTTTTTGTGTGTTTACGATCCTACTATCAGTCAGACGGACTATAAACAGATAGGAAGACGGGTTCTTGGTATTAGTTTTTGTATTTAATTATTAAACACACTTTCATAATACGAGTATAATAAATATGAATATTCAATTCATAATTTCGCAAAGTAAAGATTAAAAAACAAAAAAATGCAAGCATGTTATATACAGTTAGTAAACTAAATTTAAACTTATATTTTCATTACATTAGGTGTTTGGAACTATACCTACCTATTTATGTAACTAATTTCCGTACACTTTCAGAAGGTCAAGACCGAGCCAATATTCGAATATAAGGATCATTCTGAGCCAGAGGATGACGATATTGACAGCAACCACTGTGAAATTAACGAAAAGTCTAATAATAGTACACACTTACTACCAGATCCATTGAGTACCGTATTCAATGGTGATTCAGGAATAGGTAAGTTATCTAAACTAATATAAAGAAGAAAGATTTGATTGTTTGTTTGTATTTAATAGGATCTGAAACTACTGGACCAATTTGAAAAATTCTTTCACGAGTAGAACCCTATGTTATCCCTGATGAACATAGGCAATAGAATATTTTCAAAAATGTGTATCTGCAACCTTGTGGAGCAGGGCCGCTATATTTAATATATTATGTACATTGTGTAAATATTTCAGGACTATTCTATGTACAATAACTCTAATATGTAATTCTATTATTCGGGAGTCTAATATATTACCTCCATGTTATTTTACAGTGGTCTAAAACGTTTTTCTATTTATATAGTCTACATGTGATTGGTTCATCAGTTTTATACATAAACATTAATATTGTCCCAAATCACATTCTATAAATGAAGTATATATTTCTTTCAATGTATCGACTTGTAGTGGATCGACATATTCTTGTGCATCGATTATTTACCATTGCTAATTTTATTCATTCTATTGAAATTTTAATTTTCAGATATAATTAATCCAATAGAGAATAAAGAAATTGTAAGATTAAAACTGGAATTACTACATTATCAGATGGAGACTGCTAAGGTAACTACCTAAACATGGCTTTGTTTTGGCAAAATACTTTCATGATTTTGAGCTTGAATGATGCACATCATTCATTATTACATACTTTGTATACAAAAGGTGCTATAGATATTTAATTTATATGCTTAATTGCGATAAATTATGGCATTACTACTATGTACTACATTAATATATAATTATCATTCACATCCTAGTCTACCAGCCTATACTAAGCCAGCGTATTTAATTATGGACTAATCCCTCTCAAACGAACCTTCGGTTGTAGAGGGGCCCCAGGCTCAGCAATGGGCGAGTATGGGCTGATACAGTACAACCCTATACTTGTTCAATTCCAGTTAGAAAGAAAAAAGTTAGAAGAAGCGATGCAATCGCAGAGGCTGGAGAGTTCGCTGCGGATGCGCGCGGCGCGGCTGGCGGCGGTGGCGGCCGCCGAGCGACTGCCGCCCGCGCACCCCGCGCTCGCCTACACCGCCGACGAGCTGCCCGCGCGACATCTACTGCAGCCCACGTGACACCAACACGCCTCGCCACTGGATACGACTGCTATAACATCGTTGTGCAATAATGCCACGGCGACTAATTGAATCATTGAGATACTTGTGATTTGTGAATCAAGAATGAAAAAAAAATGTTTCTTGAAATAGATTATGAAGATGAGAAATATAGATTCAAATCACTATGTTGAAGAAATAGGAGAGAAAATAAGACACAATAAATTAGATACGAAAATTTGTATATTTTACTTGATTGCGTTTTACAAGATGATTAAATTATAATTCATCAATAAAATTATTCTTAATATGCATTTGTACAATTTCATCTATACCTAGCTAAAATAAGAAGTCCTTGAAATATATTACACATCGCATCGCTAATATACAACATGCTTTTTACATTGATATTATATACTACGTCTATCTACCGAGACCGAGAGCCAGGTAACTCTGTATTCGTTCCATCACATCTGATTTGTCGAGGTAGATTTTCATATATGAAATTGATAAAATTGTGCGTTGTGTGTAAGAAAAACAGTAGATTGTACAACATCTAGAAGTCTCTGGCTCTCGGATATACAACTTCATCTGTATAAAGTACAAAACGTAGGTACATACATACAACTATTGTAAGGTTAAGTAACGACAAGCCAAAATAGAACCACCGCAAAGAAGGAACCCTTGCAGTGTCACGGTTTATTGAGTAACTAATCGTCGAGTTGGTCGCTGTTCAAGGTTCAAAATAAATATATCTAGTTTTTATTTACGAAAAGTAAATATCAAAGTATCATAAGTAGTTTAATGTTGAATACAACGCAAGTCAAGGAACATTTCTGATTCATAACGCTGATACTGACACATGTGACGTCAACATCCTCATGTGCATTTTATCTCTAGTTATGAAAGATAGAAAATTTTAATTTAATGATAATTATTAATTAATGATTCGTCGAGTTCTTAATTATAAATGGCATACGTTAACGTACGGATGGCGTGAATTATATTATATTGTCGACTTTGCAATTTTAAGCTGCCTTAAGATGCGAAAAGAGCTTTAGTCGACTATTAGTCGTAAAAATAATGATGTAAACAATTTATATCAGACGAAAATAAAGCTGGTGAAGCCTTAGCAATAAAATAAAATAATTGACGTCATAAAATAAATCTGGGCCATCAAATGAGAAAGAGACATCGTCTAGAACTCGACAAAACTCAATTTTTATAAATTTATTATCGTCACATTCGTTGGGTATTCTCGGAAATACTATTTTCCCGCGACAAAATAATGCCGCACGCTAAAATTCACACACACTCGTTCTACAAAATTATGACACTGTTGCAAAATTGTATAAAACTGGACGGACAACTCAACTCACTACGGCAAAATGAGCATCCAGCAATTAAAACTCGCTCGGCTAATCTGTCGCGAATCCCTTTCGCAAATGAAATCCCCCGAGAGCGGCTTTCGTCTGTTCTTAGTACGTCTCTAAATATTTAAATACAAGCTCCGGATCTACTCTTCATCGAACGGCAGTCTATTCGAATCATCGGAAGTGCTACGCGGTTAGCTGTCTTTGGTAATGTCACAGATTGGGTTGCGGTCGAGTGGCCTCTCTGGCGCTGCCTGCTGGCGAGCAGTTCCAGCGCACGAGGCTCGCCGCGCACCCGCGGTGTCTTGCACCGAGCTGCGGCCCTGCGTGTGTCCCACGCGCGGCCTATATCTGAAGCGCGGAGGTGGCGTGCGGCGCGAGCGGGGTGAGCGGCGTCGCGGGCGCAGAGGGCGGCACGGCGGTGGCGGGCGTGAGCGGCGTGTCGCTGGCGGGCTGCGGGTCGGCAGCACGCACCAAAGCGCGGCGTAGCTCCTGGGCGCGCGCGGCCAGCGTGCGCGCCGCCTCCGCCATCTCGGCCACTGCACTCGCGCACGGGAATTGTTGCGCCGCCGCCTTGGTCTTCGCAACCGTCGTGGCCAACGCGTCCGATAGTGCGTCAGAACATCGCAACGCTTTCGCCTTCAGACCGGAGTGTTGGGCGCTCCTGTCACAAAATAAAGAGATCTTATAGTTTTTGAGGTGGTTAAGCTTTCCTGTGATTCAGCAGTGTCAAAGAAAACAGACATCAAGAATTTAGCAGCTTTGCTTATGCGTTTGCGTTTAGCTCACTGCTTACCTATGCACTATGTCGCCGACGTGGACTATCCTATGCGCGCTGAGCACAACGAACTTGCCGTGCGCCAGGAACACGTCCGGGGGCTGTCCCATCTCGATGGTGCGCAAGAAGGCCTCGACTGCGGTGGCGAGGTGCGCGCCGTACGTGGCCGTCTGTGCCGCATAGAAGGCGGCCAGCTGCCGGTCGTCCGGGGGAAACCGCGCCGCCGCCGCCGCCGCCACTGCGCTCACCTGACATGACAATTCTACAATTATCCTATGCCTTTCGGTTTGTTACATCAAGCAGTTCATGTCATTGAGATTGGGTGCTAATAAAGAACCTATGAGACAATATTTATATAGAGTGGAATGCAATAATGGTGTCTGGTCTCACCTCGCCTGCGTGGTCGGCGTCTCTCACTAGTGTGTCGAAGGAAGCTTGCAGTTTGTCGGGCAGAGCGGCGCGTATCTCTGCGTTTCTACGGCCGACCACCGCGCGAGACTCAAGCCTCACATAATCGTACTCCTCCGTCCACTCGTGCTCGGGAGCCGCTGGGGACCGTCTGAAATGATAACAACAATGTTAACCAAATTCAACCACTGTAGGTAGGTACGTAATTTAACCAACAACTCTTTCAGATTCAATAATATATACCTTTAAAACATTCGTCATGTCGATAACGTCATTTGAGGTAAGAAACTTCCAGTTTGCTATACGCAGAAACAGGAATTTATTGGCAAATATACTCGTATTTGTCGATAAATTCTTGTTTATTTGACGAAGTCGCCATAACAGGGTTAGATGGGTGCTAAATATAATTGTTTTATCCTCATACGTCAAAATAAACTTAACTAAGTGCATTCACGGAAATTAATTGGAAGTATGTACTTCCGATGTAGGTAGGTGTAGCGAACCTGAAGAGTAGGGAGGCGTTTCCGTTGATGAAGGAGGCGGCGCGGCGCACGTCCTCGGTGAGCGAGCGCGCACAGCTCACCAGCTGGTCGAGCGCATCCTGCGTGCCGTCTGTGGGCTCGCGGTCGCGCTCCAGCCGCTCCGGCGCCCAATCACCAGCGTCCAGCGCGCTCGTCGCCTCGTGCGTTATCCGCTCCGCATCCTTCAGCGCCTTCACCAGCGGACGTAGTTTCACTGCGATGCCTACAACATGACAACACAAATTTTACATGAAGCTCATAACCACATTGCAAAGCTAAACAAATAATACTCGAAATCTGTTGGCACCTATCCTGCTGCTGAACTTTAGTTTTTGATAGGTTATGCGATGAGAACTAAGTTTTAAGTCCTATGGGAAGTGACTAGGAGGCCCCGGGCGAAATTGCTGAAACGATCTATAAGATGAGATTGGTACGAAGTTGCAGCATAACGACTACTTCCTATCCTAAAGCCGCAGTAGCAAATATCTTATACAATATTACCTTTGTCATGAGCATCATGTGCGTTGGCGAGCGTGGCGTCTGCGAAGACGGCAAGGTCGTGCAGCGCGGCCCGCAGGCGCGCGCTCGCCACGCGCACGTCCAGCACGCGAGAGCGCAGCGCGCCGCGACGCCGCCAGCCCGGCGACACGTACGACAACAACCGACTCACCGCCGCCGACGCCTCCTCCTGCCACACCACAACACAACACAATATTACAGCGCTGCCTAAATCCTTCGCTACTTGAGAACAGGGGTTCAATGACCAGACGTTTTCAATAGGTAAGTAAGAACTGAAAGCGTTATCATTATATTCCTGGTAATCATTAATTGAAAATATGTTATATTTGTGTAAGTAAGTCATTATTCAGAACCCAGTATTAATGAATCACAGGATAAAATCTAGTGAGTACTCCTTGGTGTAAAGGTTAAACATTGTTTTTGTAAGAACGTATGTGTCACCTGTAGTCTCTCGAGGGCTTCCAAGGCGGCGTCGCAGGGCAGGGGCAGGGCGCGTGACCGCGGCACGTCATACGTGCTGGCGGCCGAGGCGGCCGAGTGCGCCGAGCTGCCCGAGTTGGCGGAGTTGGCGGAGGCGCTGGAGGTGGCGGAGGCGAGCGAGCCGGTGCCGCTGCACGCGGAGTCTGCGCTGGCAGGTCTGGGTGCTCGGGGGGCGTCGTACCAGTCGCCCAGCGGCCGCGGATAGTCGTACGTGGCGATGCGCTGCACCGGCATCGGTGCGCGGGGCACATCGTAATGTGAGCACTCTTCAATCTGAAATTTAAAGACAGTTATAAAAATTTGATTGCTGTTTTCTGATTATAATTAGTAACACATAGTCTGAGGGCCCAGTCCGGACATATGAGCATGAAACTTGAAAATAAATGTGTAACAACTATTTACTTTCAAAATTAGCCTTTTTATACAGTAAAACTTTCATCACTGTAATATAATTGCTGGCTCATAGTCACCCCGACCGTGAGACCCAGATATGTAAACAATTGAACGGAGTGCGGACATTATTAGGTACTCTGTGCAACGTTGAGGAAACAATAACAACCGCGTACACTCTCGAGAAATATGACACAAACAGTCTTGTATAACTCATAAGGAAAACAGTAGCAACCTTGGTGAAGGCAGGTGACAGCTGTGTCGGCAGGGGCTGGTGGGCGACGGGCGCGGGCGTCCTGGTGCGCCGCCTCTGCATCGCCCCGCTGGCGTCGAACACGCCGGCCACTATCCTCAGTCTGTTGCCCGGACATATTCCCTGAAAATATTAGAAACATCAAATTGTATTCTTTCATAAATAAATCAATCCGTATCTCTCCGCAGGGTACGGGCTTCATGTAAGATTAAGACTTAAGAGACTTAAGAGGACTTAGGCCGAACGGCCTAAGCCCAAGCCCTAAGGTGGCTTGGTATCCACCAAGTATATTGCAAGTCGGCAGATATCACAGAACTTAGAAGCTCTTATAAAGATTACTAGATTATGGTTTCTTCGCGATGCTTACGCTCACCGGTAAACCGTAAACTGCATGGCTTATCACGAAATCAAGCATTGGAACCATAAAGTTTATCGTCTAATTTTTATCGTTTGGTAAAAAACACGACGCATATTTAAACATTTCCTATGAAAACTTTGACCTATTTAATTTTCCCTGAATTGTTTATCGTAGAGTCAGGACGCGGCGTCAATAAGTGCAATCAATAAGCTATTCCACTATTTTTTACTATAGAATGTTCGTAACAAGTTATTTCGTTATTCATCTGTGTGTACGTGAGAACTGAATGGGATTACAGTGCTTGCGTCATGAAGTGTACGTCATTGATAAACTGCTGCCGATGTTACGCGCTCATTGATGCTTCCCATGTCGTATTGTCATTGATTTGCGAAGCGAAGATGCATACATAAACTTTCTCGTACGTTTCGTTTATTAGTGAAAGCAGGAAAAAAAGTGTTTTTAAATAACAATCAAGTTTAATTGAACATTGTTGAATTGCATCATTACGATACGGAGACGCAATACGATCCCTGTTTCATGGGCAGCAATGCAAGGCAATTAAAAGCGAACTACATAAGATGAAATTATTTCGATGGTGGTGATAAAGTGGACAATTTAAAATTATATATTTTTGAAATAAAACTAATTCTCACGGCCCCCTCCGTGACCAGGAACGCTGTAAAGTGATAAAAACGTCGCGTTGGGAAGTTAAAAAATTTAAAAATCAAATCAAATTCGCGATAAAATCCGTAAGAATTAGTTTTATTACAATGTGAAACATACGCGTTAATCTACGGACCATTATCAATTTTTAACAAAAAAAACTTGGTCATTATAAAAATCTAATGATTGGCTTATATTGATACTTGATAGGTACTATCTTTATGGAATATTAAAGACTGGCTCTAAAACATACCTAATTACTTGAAGGAATGGAAAAAAAAAGTTTATGAGCAGTTACAATGTTACATGACGATGAGCGCGTAATGACAGCCATAATATTCAGAATGACTGGTGGGAATTATTAGGGGTTTGTAGGCATGCAATAACACTCATTTAGGCGTGGTCAATTGACCGAGGGGAGGCCACAATTTAATATCTTCACGAAAGACTATCCTACATACTCGTATACTGTGAGGTACGACTGACCCATAAGAATAATTATTGGCATAAGCTTATTAACCATGTAGCGAATGTAATATCAATAATGAACACAAACACGCCTGCATCCTCGAGGATATGGTTAAAGTTTTTAGCATTACTAACCATTTCCCTAAGTTGATTACTGTCTCCTCTGAAAGCCCCTTTCGTTATCATCTTAGACCTCCGGTAACCTTAATCACCCAACGGAATATAAAAGCTAAACTATCGCTTCACGTCGGTTTTCTGTAAGTTCTATCCCGATCGAACCGACCCTTTTTACAGCAGTCCAAGATAATTACAGTATGACCCTACCACTTCCATCTCTTTTTAAAATGATTTGCACCAAGTCTGGTTACCTGTCGTCCTCTGAGCGAGCAGAGCCACCAGCCCTCGCTGCCTCCCGTGTTCTGCTCCAGCACTGTGAGCAAGTCTCCTCGCCGGAACGCCAGCTCGTCCGGCGACTCCGCTATGTTATCATAGAGCGCCCGCGCCATACACTGCAACAAACATACAACATTATTATTTAAATATCAATGTATTCGCAAAATCTGTTATGTTGTCGTATGTTAAACAATGCCTATTACAATGAGCCGATAAGGACTAATTTTTTGACAGGAAGAGGTAATAAAAAGTTCCGCTAATTAATAAAAGTAGAGCGGGATAGTTAAAATGCACGTTTATATAAATTCTACGCCATCTAATGATATAATTACGTCTGAAGAGGTCAATCACACTTTGTCTAGGTCTATATTTGTCGCAGACGCATAACACGTCGAATTTATCGCTCTGTCGCACAAATCACACGCATAAATCTCCAGCGTATCAGGAGGGTTCCCTTGCGTCAGCGCCGTTCATTTGCACTGTTGAATTGCATTGATATCATAATTCAAACTATTGTTTACTAGCTGTTTGATTCATGTCTATATATAAACTAGTCGCGAACCGTTCATATTTATTTAAAGACTATTCTACCGCATTTTGTTTACTACTAAAATATATTTACGCGTAATATGAATCTTTTAACGGTGAATATTTTATTAATCATTAGCATCTGAAATAGATTTTAGTGAATGTGATAAATACAAAGGATGTAGACATATGTGCACACAGCGCTCCTATTAGCATTCACCCTAGATCCAATTGCAATTTAGCGCATGTGTTGCACTCGCAGGGGCGGCTTTAGACATGGGATTTCAAATAAAACAATTCGTATAATTTTGATCTTGCTGTTTTCTAGTTTGATTTAAACTTGAAACAACGTGGATAATACAATTAATTTCTAGGATTTATTAAAAATTAAAATGTATTTAAAACGTACATGGGGAAATACATTTATTGCATGTCTTAAATAATTCTATAAACAGTATGAATAATATTATGTTGTATAAAAACAAATTATCAAACGCTCAACATTATGAACTTAAAAAAAAAACAACGTTCTTTACAGTTCTCGCATTTTGTACCCAATATAATCAGAATATTATGTTGCTTAAAATCCTGGATTCGTCTTGTGGGTACAAGCGCAGCTGCAACGGAACAGACGCGTCCCAAATGAAGGCGATAATGACAGATTGCATTGTGCAACACCAGACCGTAGGCGAGCCCGACGTTGAGGCAGGACATGTATGTTTCCGATCGATGTAATCGCAATTATGTCACAGCTATTGTCTGGGCCGCCGACACAAACACGCGAACCCAATTAACTTCCTTTTACGCTTCTTCGGCGTTAATTAGTTTAAATTGGACTAGTAAGATGTCTTGCCAGCCGTAATAGGTCAGCACGAGAGACTTATGGCCTAAGCCCTTGCAATCGAGCTTTCGATTGTAGAAATGTTCTGTTCTCACCAGCGCAGTTTGTTGATATTTTATAAAATGTCTTGCAGTTTACTAAGAGCAACCTACATAACATTGTTTGGTTAGAGCAAATCATTGACTGAGTATTGTGACTGACATTTATAATTTCACAAAAAAAACTATAAATGTTATTCAAAAATGCATAATACTTACAACTATGTAACATGAACTGATACATTTACAAACCTTGACATTTATTTATCGTGTTATTTGGGTATTTATAAATATTAATTTCCGAAACTTATTAATTTTATGTAGTTATCTTCAACGCATAATATTTTTTCAACAAGCGGATTTACAAATAAAGCTTTTTAATCGTAAACCCAATATTTTATTGCATTTACCTGTAGAGCTGAAACTATCCTTACACTGCTTTTATGAATGTCCTTGCAGTTGCACATTTCAGTGTTTATTTAATTAATTTATTCGTATTTAAAATAACCGCACAGCACCGATTGCAATACTAGTATTGGCGAATAAGACACACATGCGTTCCGCGCAATAATTCCGTATGAACTGATCGAAATAATATTAATTCAAAACAAGTTAAATATAAATGTGTTTGTTGTATTGAAGTTATTAGAACCGGTCGTACAGAGGAGCTGTGAGTCACGGCGACGTCATGCTCGTGAGATGCGCCGAATCAACCACACGGTTATCCATACTCCATACTTACCTTAAACCTTATGTAAGCTTCTCTGACTCAGCGGAACAATTTCGGAATAATAACGGAAAATTCACAAACCAAAGATATTTAATTAAATGTAAACATATAAATAGTTTCAGTAATAAATATTAGTAATAATTTTGTGGACGAGTTTCCCTTTTAAGAAAAGCTCTCACTGTCACGTATACACAAACATTTCATTATTTTAATCCATCATATTTTAATTTCTTGTATATAATTATGTCTATAAATTTTACTTAATATTATCCAAATACCACAATTAAAATTAATTAATGTATTTAATACCTTTAGGTTTACATAAATATAACAGATAAAATATTAAATTAAAAATACCTATAGAGAGTATTCGTATATCCGATCCGATAGTATCCGTTGTGCACCTAGGTAGTATCAATATAAAAAAATAAAATTGGACAAAGGTTTTTTTATCCATCCATAAAGCAACAGACCGGGCTCTATGGCGTACTTTGAGAGGCCTATGTCCAGCAGTGGACTGCAACGGGCTGAGGTTGACGATGATGAAAGGTTTTTTTTTCTGATGATTATCATAGATTGCCCTTAATCGCGGGGTATTTATAAACAAAGTAATGAAAGGTTAAAACATTACCATGCATAGCTAATAGACACAGATTAAAATTTCTGATTTCAAGTAGATATCAATTGTACGTTATTATATAAAAAATAGACAATACCCATTAAACTTAGCGATAAACGATAACACAAAACTTTCACCGAGTTTCAATTAAGTTAAATTTTTCACTGATCGATAAGATTGCGAGACGGGCAGCCGGATATGTCTCAAGTGATTCACGGCGCCGATGTTCACGGAATTTGTGGCCGACATAGTGTGCCAACTATCCGCGCTTCGTAGGTAACAAGATGAGGTCATTGGCTGACCTTAAAATACATGAAACCTCCACTAAATCAGGGATCAACGCATCATATTTATTTTCCTTGTTATGATCTTCACGTAGCTTATGGCTAATAGTTATTTATGAATGGAATAATGGATATTATAATAAACACGTTTCACTTGTCATTGCTTGCGCTTAAACTTTATTTATGTGGTTTAGATAGGGCGTGGTGGGATTTAGATTTTAATTTATTGTGTATTTATTTTTAATTTAAGTGAATTTGGAAACCAACGAGGTAAATAATTATACAATAATAATGTAGAATATTAGCCGTCAGGAAGTATTTTGGATTTTGTTTGGGAATAACGGAATAAACATTTGTAGGTCTAGAAAATAATATTTCTATAAAGAATAATATCGGGACAATATCTAGTAATTGTGCTAGTAAATCTCTGGCAGGCCGCCCTATATTTTGTTTTACATACATACATAAATTCACGCTTGTTTCTCAGAAGGGTAGCCTGAGGTGCTACCAGGACACCCAAGTTTCACTGTGATAGGGGGCGAGCCTATCGCCATATCAGGCATAAATTCCTGACCCCGGGCTGATAATGAATAGAAAAATCCATTATCACTTTGCCCGACCCGGTATTCGAATCCGAGACCTCAGCTTTCTAATTTTAACGTAGTACAACTATGCTACCGAGGCAGTCGATTTTCATATTTTGTTTTGGTAGGCGAAATAAATACAGTCTTTACTGTATTTACAACACTCAATACAGCCACTTAGTATAAACAATACGAAAATTTAAGCAACAACAAGGTACCTATTAATGGTTTAGGTTCTGGATGCATACACGCATGCATGCTCACACACGTGACAATGTACCGAGATTATGAGGCTGTCAGAGCTATTTGCAAAAGTGAGGACATCAGTGTTCACAAAGGGAAAAATACGAAGAATTAGAGTTGCATTGAACCTTACGAAACCACAATGACACGTTGAATAAAATAAATACTCGTGACGGTTACTTGCGGTCGGTGTAAAATTATGGCAAAACACTGAAACCTTATCCTTCCCACGCGCCAGATGTTGAGGAAATCAGCAACAACTTCTTGATATGATTTATATTTTGTTTTCCGTTATACAACCGCAGCTAACGGGGTATTGTCGAATTAGTTTCGTTCACAAAGCCCGGTTGTATTTTACACTGATTGCCACGTGCGACACGGTCAAATCAAGCGTTTAGGCAGTTTTCGCGGTCGAGCAGGCTCCATCATATGGTAGTGGGTCGAAAATCAATGAGGGCCGCCAGGGGACTGAATGGCAGGGCGGCGACCTACGAAGGTCGACTGTGCTCGTGTAGTACGGGGCGGGATAGCGCGCATGCGCCACCGCCGCGTGCCGCCTCACGCGTCTCCCGCACTGTTTCTAAAGCTATTGTAATCTTTTAAAATCGCCAAGAGCACGTTTAATTTAAGTGCAGACGTCTCTTAAAACACAACGTAAAATTATTTTCTATTCTGTCTGACAAATTGAAAGCAGACGACTATGAAAATACTCCGAGGACTTTGTTTCTAAATTTCATATTGTTATTTTAAAGGTTCTCTATTTCATTTAAATAGTTTTTAGTTTAAACAACGTTATGTTTAACTAACTATAATCGCAACTTAACAAAAAGTAGTTAAAGTATATAAAATGCATTACTTTTCTCCGCTTTGTAAAAAGTAATTTTCTTTTAAGTTTTCTTAATTTTTATTAACTTTTAATATACACTACAATTAAATAAATAACGATAATATTATCACTAAAATGAACTGTACAGAAAAGTGTTGAAAGACATGGCATTCTCCCTCGACATAATGCAGTCGCGCAGACGAGAAGTTTACGCGAAACAAATGGATCAGGAAGCTGTGGCCAGTAGCTCTGTTCCACTGAAAATAGTCTTAACCGCGTTGCTGCAGTTTTAATCGTGTGACATTATGGCCGATCTCGTCTGGCGCCGTCCGCCGTCTAGACGACTGTTATTTTATTTTAATTAAACATTTTTCCCTTCATCGATGGCCATTCTTTAATGGCTGGTTATTATGAAAGACGTATGTCCAATATTATGCTTACAAAATGGCGTCTTTATAAAGTCGTTTGTGGGCACTAAAAGTTAATGGTACGAGTCAGAACAGGATATTTTTATGATTTATCATTATTTCCTTATTCGACATTCATTAGACCTTTAATAAATTAAGTAATAAGTTAAATAAAATACACACACCGTTTATGGATACATTGTGTTATGGGTAGCGGGCTCTACACGAAACTTTTTGGTCTGACTGCATCCAGACTTTATGGATCATCTCAGTGGTCGAACCCGCGGCCTTTCGTTTCACGACCTGCATCTAAACCACAGTGCCATGAAGACTGCAATAGCCTTACTATGCACTGAGAATCTTTTAAAAACACAAATGTTCTCAGCTTAATAATCTTCATCTTCCATTTGTAGAATAAAAGGGTTTGATGAATAATACATTGCGTTGCCTCGCCATGACGCTCGACTTAAAGCTTCAATAGGGTTACAACGAACAAGTGATTGCATTAGCGCCGACCACTTAGACCCAACATCGATCATTGCAGGGATTGCAAACAGCAACTGCAATATCTAGCCTTCAGGGATTGAATTGATCACAATGCCTACACGTGAGCACTTTAACTGAATATGTATGATCATCATGTAGTCAAATGCCTTTTGAAAGACTTTTTGTAATACCATGAACGGTATTGGTTGTTGGTATGAAATATTGCGCTCTTGCACACCAATTAAAAAATCGCAATATTCGAATTTTGAGCATAATCAATTTGCCATGGGAGCTTGTTTGCGCGCCTGCTCCGAAGCATGGATTCCATAGACTTATTCGCTAGTAGCAGTGTTCGGGCGAATACAAAACACTATAGCGTTAACTCTACAATTGCTGCGGTAGAGAAATTAAAACCCCTTTTATACATAGAGATACTCCCCTATTGTTCCCATTTATTCTCATAACGATTCGCAATTTTCTCTCTGTTTCCCTTTGGCCCCCGGAAGCCTTGAAACATCGACAGGGGGCGTGATCGTCCACTTTGAAAAACAATGCTGTATACTTCTAAAGGACCAGACGTAACAAATGTACCAGTTAATACCCTCCCGGAGTTTTTGCTTTAAATTATGTAACGTTAGAAGTCTTGTCTTTCTCTCACATAAAAACCTTTCACGACGCGACGCGATGGTTTAAAATTTTCTCGTTAAAAACTCATTCAATTATACAAATCTCATTCATAACGTACAGGTACGCGACGGTAGCTATCGCTCAACATTTAATGCACTGGCTGGCGCAGTCATTGACCTGTCTCGATAGATAAAAAAAACCCTCCTACGCGTAACTCATCCTCCAATGCTCATTTGGGTTTAGTAAAGGGATGGCAGTTTTTGTGAAATACGCACGGAACTATAATGGCTGTCCTTTTTTATGTATGTGTCTAGTAATAATGTGTATGTGTGGGTAAACGACGTCCGTTTCAATGTTAACAATGCGGAAAAACATATATGGGTGTACCCTTAAAAAGAACTTTAACGCCTCTGTTGAGTTTTTAAGACTACACATTCCGAGCGAAGACTTAACTTATAAACGCATAAACTTGTAACAACTATGATCAGTGCAGATACCTCGGGTAAAAATATAAAAAGATAAATGGATGGACGTATATCAACCAAATCGAGTTCCGTATTCCCCATGGAGTCCCTCGACATGATATATGTCAGGGAGATGGCGTCGCAAACATTTTGATACATCGCACCACAAGCGTGAGTGTGCACACGTTGATAACACAATGGGAACGGCGACACCCAAATATTTACGAAAAATATGAACATTTTTTGCAAATTTTTAAGTTTGCTGGTAATAACGCGTTCTACTTCCGTGCTTTATATGCATTCTTATTGCGCATTTATGCGCCTTTTTTAAACATTCCAAAAGTATAATGATGGTTCAATGCGTGGATGTAATGTATGGAAACGTGCACCTACATTTCGCAAGCAATAACATTTTCAACAAAATTGCAGGACTCATATTGTGGATCTATGTAACATTATTATATGATAAGTGTCTGAAGACATAGCATACTAATTCAATTTACTGTTTAAAGTATACTTAATTCTTAATGACCTACTTAATATGCGGGACACTTCATAAGTAAATGTCGCCGGCGCGCCGCTCACTTGCCCGCCGAGTGATGAACAAACAACCATTCATTGATCCACTGTGTGGGTTTACTCTGAAACAATTATACTCCTCCACTCATCGCTTTCCTAATTCCTATTATTCATTAAACAACTTGTGGTTTTGTTAAAAATAATATTACTAGAGCTCGACTCCTACGATTCTCTACCTACACTCACCATGTTACCGCCGCTCAATACTTTTCCTTCTCATTCTAAAATATTCGTTTATCGAAATTATATGGTAATTCATATTTTATTGAGGTTTTATAATATTCAAAAGGCATTACAATAATTGGCCATGTACATTACAAGTAATTTTGATCTTAAATCTATCCGTCTGCAAGTGGATCACGCTGTGGGTTTAAATTGAATATGCTAATAAGATGTGAGTTTAACATTTATTTATATCGGGAATTGAAAACACCGCAGCAACAACCAACAAGGAGAGGCCACGGACATCGAGGGGCTCTGAAAGCTCTCCCTCCGTGAGGGCGAGAGCCGGCGGCAGGAGGGACGAGAGCCGCAATTTCCCGCTGTGTTTTATAGATATGCAGTCGCCAAAGAATAGCAAATGATTTTTTACATCTCTTTAACTGCGCTCGCAATCCTTTTTTGCTGTCCACTGAACAGCTGCGGTTTCACAATGCAGACTGGAGCGTGAAATTTGCAGCGATTTAAAACTTTTGTCTATTGCGCAGTGATTAAAGAATGCGAGCCATTCATGGTTTCCAATTATGAATTTGTCATGGAAGGAGTTGATGGCTGGCGCCTGTGCTGGACACTTGTGGCGTGTGTCGCGTGTGGCGGCCGACGCGCCGGAGTTGGCTCCGGCCCAAATGCCACATTTGTACTAATTCATACAATGCTCGTACGCCACGTCGCCGAATATACGCGATAACGACGTGCATCGCTTGCCAATTGCTGTTTCCATTTTTGTGGAACTTTTGAAAACAACAGCGCAAAAAACTTTCTGGTCATATACCTCCAAGTATGTTTGGCACATCTTAAAACAAGTATTTAAGTATACTCCTATAAAATGGTTTTTAGGGTCAAAATATGTAAGTGCTAATTTATTTTAACAATAACTATATGCCGTGTAAAAATCCGAGTAAAATGTTCTAACTAAACCATACTACGGTAGAGTATTCGCTCTACATTTTTTTAAACGCATGATTCTGATAAGATTCTACGAATAATGGCACATCATTAGGTAAACATTATACATATTAAATTAAATTCCTTGAATACTACAATACAATGTAATTAACAACTAAAAATAGTTCACACTTAATGGCCAAGTACACGTATGATCAAGGAAATTCAATGTCAGTCAGGTCAAGTCAGGTCAACTATTGCACAACTGAGTAATATCAGTAGGCTACCTATACTGTGTAGTAATTTTAATATAAGCTATTGTTGAAATACCCTTAGTTATTTACATATAAACGATGTAACAATGTTGCGAAACGGAAGGTAACAAGGTTTGCCCGTAAGTTGATAAAGCACGTTCGTGAGGGCGTCCGACAGAGACTATGGAGTGTTTTATCATTGAAGTACATATTACTCTAGAAGAGACAACGCAAACAAAATTTGGTACGGTACAGCCATTTCTGATTGCGTCTCTGTTCCACCTACGCCATCATATTATCTTCCCTCTCACTTCATGGATTTCCCGCGTGTCTGAAAAGGGTAGATCGACTTTTTCGCGATGTCCAATTCATTAATACCTCCGTGGTCTAATTTAATGTAACAATGGTCCTCCATGCAGGAGTGGCACGTCGCCATGGCCGCGTCAACATGGCACGCTGGCACCACGCGCCTGCTGCTCAGAGCTCGCAGACCGGGAGTCGAACGGTGGCACTCGACGCGACTTCAAACAATTTCGTCTGATGCACAACTGCACTTGAAAACTCGAGAGCACTGCCTCTGATTAAACTCGCCGAGCGTCGCCCCGCTTATATTTTCTCTATTTGCCAACCGTTTCAATATACTGCCAGTAGTTCATAAAACGGAATATTTTTTGTATACCACTTCACATGCTGAAAATAAACTGTACATTTGAAATAACTTTCTGCGTAGTCCTTTTTTGCTAGAAATAAAAAACGAAATAAAAACATTCGTTGTAATTTTAACTGAATACGCACCTTACGAAATTCGCCTTTTGTTTAGATTGTTCATAATTGTATCAAAGTGTGAAATGAATAATCGAGAGCTACAGACGGACTGATTATTTAATAATATTATGCATCAGATACTGTATGCGCCAGAGCTGTATCTTCATAAACACACTGAATCTCAAACCAATTAGCAGTACCTAAATGAAATTATATAATAAATGGCCGAAATGAAAAATTTACATTAAACGTACAAATGATTATTTGATTAAAACAATTACACAGTTTTTATGGATCTATCCATGCAATGCGTGCATTGAGCAAGGTA
Organism: Theretra japonica; assembly: GCA_033459515.1. NCBI lineage: Eukaryota > Metazoa > Arthropoda > Insecta > Lepidoptera > Sphingidae > Theretra > Theretra japonica. The sequence continues at coordinate 5,255,353 of CM065937.1, forward strand.
CGCACCGTTCTATACTAAAGAAAAAGATAATCCTACATCTTTTAACCCTTCTAAAATAATAGCCAATTTTACCATAAACATTAATTTACAGTGTCTAATTAACGTTCTATATTCCCAACAAAGCGGCGCACAGAAGCGATTGTGACGTAAGCAATTACCGAGGGAAAGTTTGGATGGCGCTGCCCGCCGGCAGACGGGTTAACGGCTCTCCGGAGACACTAAACTTTACTTACTTCTAGTACTGAATTATTGATTTTACCTCATGCACCATTATTTGATTATTTTATTCGTACAACATAAACTTGCGGACTGAAATTTAGTACGTCCGCATTGCCTTTGCTAAGTGAATTGAATTGGCCGTAGCTACTATTTTCATGATATACAAGAAAAGATGTAAGTCCCTACAGACATTTTCGATTAACTACACAATAAAAGCACTACGTCGAGAACTGATAAAAAAATTTAAGTATTTTGAAAATGAAAGAAAAATTGTAAGCCTCTTATATTGACTTTCAATAAGTGATTAAGGTCCCTAATGCTTTTGTAGTCGCGATGGTTCTCCCCTGGCACCATTTCCCAGCGGCATAAGCCTGCACTACCCTATTTTACTTGCATTTACCCTCCGCAACGCTCGGAACGGAGAAATACACTCATTATGCCATTTCACATCTAATATCTGCAAAGAGCATTGCGAAACAATCGTAACTTACATCAAAAGTAGAATTAAGCTGGCAGCGTTAAAGATGTACAGCGTGTTTAACTTGTATAAATTACATTTCATTCATTTCTAAATCTCGGCCCTTTGTTTTCTCGCAGCCGCGCCGGGATAAAAAAGCAAAAAAATCTAATTACTGCGCTGCCGGCTCACGGGGTCTAATGAGGCTGCTTCCTCGAATGTTTCACAGAAAAACTTTTAAGTGGGTTACATGTGTTAAGTTACTGACGTGTATCTATTTATCTAGCTGAAACATTGTCAGTAGGCTGTTTGTTTAGATCCCTTCCTGCAAGCAATCAATACGCGTCTCTCAAATACAAAAAATATTGACATTACACACTCGAGTTATTTGATTGCTCACGGTAGATTATTACAATATCCTTCTTCACCAATAACTGAAAGGACACTTATTTAACTATATTAAGGGGAATTTCCATCTTACATTACAGTAATTTAGGTGGAAAAATAAAAGAAAACTCTATTAAACATCTCCATAACTTTGATTCATTTTGTTGTGTTGACGTTCTAATTTAGGTGGAGGCCATTAAATTTCGAAACGCTGATACATATGCATACATATCACTCAAGAATGTGGTACAAGATCAAAATAAAATCCATGTGTCAATGATAATATCATGTTTCCTCATGTTTGAGATTCTTTAGAAGTAGGGTAAAATCACTTCATATTGTATGAATACATAAACGCTCCTCTAAAGGGCACGGACCTCCTCTACAGCCGAGAATACGATTGAGAGTGGTTAGGCTATATAGTCCACCACGCTGGCCTAGTACAGGTTAGCGGACTTTTTATTAACCATAGATTTTTTTACAGATTGCTATTGTATGCAGGATTCTTCACGATGTTTTCCTTCACCGTTACAGCACGTGGTGACTGACTATCAATACACACATGACTCCGAAAATTCAGAGGTGTGCCCTGGGATTTGAACCCGCGACGACCGTGAATATGTAGGCAGCCGCGTCTGGTCCGTTACCATCAGGCCACCACGCACTTTTACGTAAATATACTTACATTAACATATATCAATACTAAAATCGAATAAAGGTGGTAGTAAATTATGTAGGCCTTATATTATTACATGCATTCTCGGTGTGGGAAATCAACTAGCGATCTATCGATGAGATAAGAGCGGTGAGATCTTTGAGTGTCTAACATAAGGAGTAATGCTGTGACGTTTTGATGAATTGTGTGTCTTGTTGTCGCTTCTGTATGCCCATCACAACCGCTAACCGTCCCATAAGTATTGTTGATTTGGAATTTATGTTGACCCATATTTCAATAAAACATATTTTTTACTGACGGCCACGGTGGCGTAGTTGTACTACGGTATGATTAGTGATTACAAAGCTGAGGTCTCGGGTTCGTATCCGAGGCCGGGCAAAGTGATATTGGATTTTCTTATTCATTATCAGCCCGGAATCAGGAATTTGGGCCCGATACGGCGATAGGCTCGACCCCTATCACATCGTGGCACGGAACCGGGAACACACAAGGCGAAACGTGGGTGTCCTGGTTGCACCTCTGTCTACCCCTTCTGGGATAAAGGCGTGATGTTTATGTATGTATGTATATTCTTTTACCTATCAACTAGGTATAGCACAGTTATAAAGCATCACCAATCTTAACTACGTTTAAGATTTTATTGACCAGTTTATTTTAATTATTTAGATATTTTTATCACACACATACCTATATAAGACACTATACTTTATAAAAACCAATGGTGAATATACATAGATTTTTTGGTATAGCAAATAAATAAATCAATGAAGTAATGTTTATCCTAAATAAAGCAGTTTTATTCTGAAAGACCTACTACGAGCGCAAACATAATTAGATAACAAATTGTAATATCCGGAAATACCATGAGTCATTTGTTAAATTTTTATCATTATTGAAAGAAAATTTAAACAAAGATCATAGTTCTGAGAACAAAATAGTATGATTCAACAACAATTATTATTATTGAGGCATCTCTGAGTTATTCGGGCTAATGATGATTGCGTGTCCAAAGTGTTTGTTATTCGATGTTAAATTATTTCATTTAATAACGGCATGCGAAATGTTGAAAAAAAGACAGTATTAATATTAACAAAGGCACAATGAAACTACGAATGTAGTTCACAAAACCTGTTGCACATTTTCAATTATACATATTATGCTTTATTCTAATTGGAATGCTCACAGTAGAATGTGCAAAGTAATGAATATATTCCAGAGAGGTAAACACGAGTACGGCTTTGCGGCGTATCATAAACAACGTTCAGAAGCTGCAGGATATTGCAACTGATATTGCGCTCATCACAATGTGCTCGCTTCCTATCGAGGTTTGAAATTGAACAGACTTCCTTTGGTTGCTTTGTTACACTCTGAGAGCCGTCTTTAAACAGACTTCGCACAAGCTAAAACTCGTAACATTTATGCGAATAAATTGCATACTAAGGTTATTGAAAAGCTCACTACCATAAATCACGGTAATCCGTAATCAATAGGTCTTTTCAATCAAAGCCAATATCAGAAACCCATCCCTAACGTTCATAAACCAAACATGAATGCAAAATGAAATTCGACGAGCAATTTTTTCGTAATGATTGGACTCCTCTATAACCACGCAGAGAGGATAGGGGGGAGGGAGGTGCGTTAGGGAGATAGCACTCATCTGTATGACGTGACAGCGCCAGCCACTCCAATCTACGATATGTACGCGCTCAAGTGACTGACAGCGACTACGGCTCTCCCTGCGCATTACTAAAGTAATAAGGATAAATTTACAAAGCCCAGCGCCATTTCTGTGCATATCCTATCCAAATAAATTGCTCTAAATGAAAATCAAGGCTGTAAACAATGCACCATTTATAGTGAGAACTGAAACAAGCCAAATCAATCCACTTCGACTGTAATTCCACTAATCCGAGTGAAATGCCGCCGAGAGAAGCGGCTAATCGATTCTTGAGAGTGTAAATAAAGCTTAAAAACCGCTTCCCTTGCTCCACTCGACCGGCCCTTTCAGAGGTTTTTAAGAGGAAACGAGAGATTCGCAACTTAAATCCAACGGAATATACATCGGGTAAAACGATTCAGAGAACAATTTCAATTTAACCTATATATTATTCTAACAACTGCTTCAGACCTCGTACATGCGAAAACTTCGGGACGAATGCATATAAAATGTAGGCCGCAATTTACTACTGGGTAAAATTTAATTAAAGTGCCTTTGCGTATGAAATTACGTTTTACAATACACTAACCAGTCTAACCTAAATGTTCTATGTTTACGCAGTTAAACATTCCGCTGTTTAATGCTATTAATATTAAAAGTACGTGTGATTTATTATGTGTAAATAGATCAAAATTATCACAACAGATAAAATGATTAAGGACTTAAACATACTTTGGTCGTAATTTATTTTCATATTCAACGATAACAGACAACAATTTGAAGCAGAAATGCAATAATTTGCAGAAGAATATTAATATTATTGTGAGTTGGCTTCTTGAACGTGATTTACGCACAACGCATCGACCAGGGAACATCGGCTTTGTTTGTAAAAAGCGGGATCGGCCACCCTAATGGAACGAAATAACGCAATAAACGTGAATGTAATCACAATTTACCCTCGTCATGGTCGGTGTTGGCAGAGGGTCGTAACTGCCGTGGTCGCATGGTCGCAAGTTCATTCAGTGCCGACAGGGGCGGGCGGATAATCTCGCCAGCATTACTATAGGCACGCACTCTTACTATTGATCATAGATTTCACTAATGACATATTTAAAAACGTGTATGCAATACTTTTACGTCATGATTTGTTACGGTATTAAAATATAAACTCAGCTTGCTTTAATAAGAAGTCGAAGCAAAGATAATCGTTGAACAGTTGATGAAGAAATCTCGAAATATACCCGTCACAACTCAAGCTTTATACCGTTTCACGTTTATTGTATCACATAAAATTTCGTCCATTTTAAATTCTATGTTGCGTTCACTCGAATTTCAGAGCCAAGATAAAAGTTATTTTGTATTCTACCCGGCTTATCGGGTTTTCCTTCCATCCCATGCGAAAGCTAAAAAGATTCCGACAAGACCTTGACGGAAGATAGCTCGGGTCTAGACACAATATTTGATGACACAGCCCAGACAGACCTCCATTTCAAGCAGAACATTCAATTTCAATATCGGAATAGAGGTTAGCGAATAGAACTATGGGTTCAATAGAATTTCTTCAAACGTTCCTTTAGCTATTTGCAGATATTTATGCAGATTAAACTTTAGAAAATAAACAATACTAATAACTTTCTTATTTCGAATATTAACAGTAACAAATAAATTTATTTTAAGCTCGAGGCGATTACATTAAGAAGTCCTGCTTGGCATGTTTGTAATTCCTTTGCCACCGCTTGTTTTCAATAAAATTTACACGCGAGCACACACCCACTTAATGGTTTTACAGTAAACACAGAGTTACTTAACAATGTTTGTGTAGGGTTGTTTGATATACCGCAACAGATACACAAAATCGGAAGGGCTCCTGTCTAAAACAAAGGCGGCGTATTACCCTTTTTAAAAGAAAGTTTACGGCGCGTGATTTTAAAATAAATACAGTAGAATCCCGATTATCCGGATCAATTAAAACCAGGGGTATTCCGTATAATCGAAAATCCGGATAACCGATTTCAAAGCAAATCAAATACATAATATTTAAATTTTAATATTTTTTTATTATGTAATGGGTTTTACTTAGATAATACGATATATAAAAAACGAGCGTAAGTAGAGAGAGAGTATATTTGTTTTTGACTAACTATTGAGTCAATAAACTTAACAGTATTGAAAACTCATAAATAAAAGTTCATACAAATCAAAATATGCATCTTGCATTTTCCTCTCCATTGTCTTTAATATGGTATTCTTTTTCAATTTTAACACTCATTTTTCTTCCGTTAATGATTTATATCAATTATTCATAAAGAACAATAAATTATTATTTTAGTAATGCTATATCAAATTCTTACATCCAATGTAACATACTCGTACGGCCAAGTACAATCTAAGATACCTACAGCAACACAATCGAGTCATTTTTACCAATTATTCCATACTAATTGTATGATAATATTTATCTGCATAATAATGGAACAAAACAGGCTGGAATGTGCCTCTACGCCCCAGTAATAAGATACAGTGCACACTTGCCTCATTATCTGTTATCGATTACACAGTACAGTGTACACTCCGCCACGCACGTGAACCTTAACGCGCCCCTCTGCGATTATAATTTATGCATATCTTACAATATTTTTGTTTACATGGGTATGTAGAAGTTTACACAAAAAAAATTAAGTACATCTGGAGCTTTTAGGCTCGCGTAATCTTTTTGTTCTGTGATGAAATCGGAATGGATTTTGGTAAATCAGAAATTGAATATCCATCAAATGGATAGTGTATTCACGGTGATAAGGTAAAAAATAAAGTAGATGTTAACTATTATGAATTTGATATAGAGTGTTTGCGATAATGAGTTTATTGATAATAGTGTTTATAGTTTTAAATATTTCTAATAATATTTATTGCGTAGTATATTTCACCATTTATTTATTTAAGTTATTAGTACATAACATTCGAATCTTTGTCGCGATCTATGTATTAGTCACAACAAGTCATGAAACTCTACCAAAAAGATCTCTTAGATGTTTTAGTACAAAAGATGCTTATAATAAACAATAGTTCAAATATTATGGCATACGACTTAAATCAGTACATGTTTAAGTAGACAGAAGTGATAACTGATATGCCGGTGACGAAACACGTGAATGAATATTGAAATGGTTGAAGTTGCAACACGCTCTCCGTAGGGACTGGAATTCGCTCCGTCAAAGGTGTAGCTAGTTCAATAACATGACCAAAATAGATCTAACGTCTGACGCATGAGCCATAGTCGTCATTGATGCATGCGAATGCTGTGTAGCTAAAATAGAACGAAAGTCGCCAACAGTTGACATGTTGATTTATTCGTATTACTTAAGATAAAGGCGCGTCTATTATTGGAATGGCAGTTCTTGAAGCATGGACAAAGGATTCTAATTCGACTGTAAAGCACAAAGCAGTCGAGATAGAAGCGCACCCGGCGACCTTGTGCGTGCGTCGTCGTCGCGTCGGCCCTGCGCTGACCGCAAGAGAAATAGCTGACAGCTCGCGATACGCAGAATACTAAGATACGCCGAGGCACTGGCGCCGCACTATGATTCCCATACCGACATGTAAAACAAGCCATTGTATGTCAAAATATACACGCGAGCGCCGCCAAACCTATAATAAATATCACTTTATCACAATAAGCGTGCAGCACGCATACGTTTGCAATAGTATTGCATGTTGCCTTTAAATATTCTATGGAGACACACGACCGCTTCACTCATTACCGACATTTTTCATCTTTATACAAGGACATGTGTTTAAATTGGTATCTAATCTTTTTATTAATAGTTGTAATAATACTTAATTCAATATTATACTGAAAAAATCTGTTAAAGGAAAATAAAAATTATAAAACATTTGCGCTACATGCAGCTTAAATAAAAGTCTGCTTTGTAAACAATACAAACAAATTACAATGTGATAGGTTTCGTATTATCTATAAGAGATGAGATTTCTGCTCTCCGTGTTATAAAATAAAGACGAAAATGGCACGATTGAGCAGAAATAGCATTCTCAGATACGGGAGACACACCTGCAGGCGCGGTAATCTTCAGAAACGGGATTATTTTTAAACCTCAGCTCCTGCGGAAGGATACTTTGTAAATGCTCTGCAGATTTACTCTCAGACTATGTTCCGTAAGTATTGATTTTAGGTCCTTTTACTTACGTGAGGTATTTATTTTAGAAAGTACAACATTTGTAATTTTCGACGAGACAGCCGTAACTTCTTTTGGGTATAGTATATTGATTGGCGCGTTATGCAATTAAATTACAAAGTTTGAATAGTCAATAACCTCTGTCATAGATTTACAATGAAGCAATTAACTGTAAATATTTCGCAAATAAACTAGCGTGCAAGCAGGTTTCCAACAAAATTATTTTTCGGTCATAAAGCAATTGCGCGGCACAAATCAATTACTACAATTTACATAGATCACTTTATACAAGTTCCCATGTCCGTAATTTTTATTAAAATTATATGAACGAAGGATTACATTCATAATAAAATGTCAGACCTAATTACGAAAGATGACTAATTGAATTAAAAATGTAGGAAACGTTTAAAAATCTGAAACGTCTTATTCATCAAAATTTTAATTAAATCCAGTTAAGTTGGTAGTCGACGCATTCGGATGTTAGCAAACCGAGCATTACAAAAACCACAACAGTAATTAAAAGCGTAAAAGTGCCCTCGCCGCGAGCAGAACAAAAAGCTTTTCTAAAATGCAACTGAGCATTCTCCGAGTGTCTGAGTAAACATTCAACCCTAGTACGGGCTGTACGACGTGGCGGAACGTCAAGCCGCGAGCGTCACAGAAACGCTTCAAGATTTATGTACAGAGCACAGAGCACAGCGCGCCACCGAACTGCGATCTGCGAACGCCGAGCGCTCGGTAAGACACCGTCGCTTGTCTGCACTCTGCACTGTGAAAACTTAATGCCTAGAAGCACTAATGACTAAAACTTGTCCTTGCCTTGGAAATCTCGTCTATTAAATAACATTAAATTAATTTGTATTGTATCAGCCCATATAGGTCCCACTGCGGGGCACGGGCCTCCTAAACAATCAAGAGTACGATTGAGAGTGTTTAGGCCATATAGTCCACCACGCTGGCCTAATGCGAGTTGGCGGTCTTTTATATACCATATAAATTTATATATTAAATAAATACTAGGCGCTTAAATGGTTTCCACCTATTAAATTTAAATGACGACACAAATCAGCGCGCAGTTTAAACCCGTGTTTTCAATAACCAATACACTGAAGGGTACTACAATTGCGGGGAGAGCACTGATGCATGTGCACTACAAAATTAGCTCGAGAGAAATGAACTTTGCAGTTCACAGAATGTGTGCCGGGGGTGAGTGACCTATTTGGAAATTGAAGGGAATCGGTTATAAGTTTTTAGTAGAATAGGACTTATACAGATCGACGTTGAAGGGTTTTTAATTTAGTTTACTTTATAGTGTTGAGTATATGGTAACGGAGTCACTATCACTTATAAGATAGGGTGTGTGAAGTACGGGCGGCGACAGGCGGCAGAGCATGGGCGGTAACGAGATGAGCGGTCACGCGCGACTGCCCGCCACAGATAACGCTCCCTCGCCACCCCGGTCCATCATGGCTCATCATAGCGTCAAAGAAAAACTTATTAGGCTGCAAAATACACCATACAAAATAGGTTACTTTGCGTTCCACTGGACGCAAGAGTTAATTAACTTCTGGTTAAAGCCGCTACGCTAAGCCATGTGAATTAAGTATTATCTATACTGTGGTGTTATGTATGTTTGTAGATACATAGTATGTATGGATAAGGGGTGGATAAACCAAATGTTAATAACTTATATTAGGAACTCCCCCTCAGTTGATGTAACTCACTACATGGGCCGATTTTTCAATCATAAAAATATATTCAACAGATAAAATACATGAACAAATTAAAAACAGATGTATCAAGATTTTACAATTTCGTCATTTTAATATTCAGTCAGGTTTTACTTTTCTCTTACTATTGAAAATTGGCCCATAATAAAATAAATTGTGTTATATAAATATATCAATTTCATGAGACAAAGTCCGCATATTTATGAAATGATTGAAATAGGTCGGTCCGTCCTCTAACGTTATTTGCCTTGACCTTTACGCAATCACACGCGACAAGTTGAAATGTATTGCTTTTGAATATGATTGAAATACTGTACGCCCTAACCATCTCAAACAACGGTTGAAGAACAATGACATACGTCATAATTGCTCACTGTTCTTAATGATATGACGCCGGCGACGGATCACGATCCTTTTATTATTCTGCTATTATAATTAAAACAAATAAAGAATAATAAACGAGGCCTTACAAAGGCGGTCCGACGCCTAGTGAGTAGTCGTGATCATAATGAGCCGTGAACACAATAGGAAACTTATACGTCATACATTTTTAATCAATAGATCTATTCGCAACACTTTTGTATTGCGCACATTTATACGTGTTAGGAATTGTGTAATATTATTAAATTAACACATCCAGGCGTAAATCTATGTGGTTTAAATCTTATATTTCAAGATCACGTTCCAAAATAACAATTATGCATTATATTAGTACAAAACACATGTACATGTGGATAATTAACAATAACATTGACTTTAGTTACTTTTTGACCCTGAAGAACCGTAAAACATATTTGGCGGGATACATTACAGCAAATGCTAAAATGGTTTTATATAAGGCAAAGGCCTAAAGAAGGACGAATGAAAGTACCGATAAGGCGCTGCTACAATAAAGAATAATATATGTTAGGGTCGTCGGCGCTCCGTATAAATAAAGCCAATAAAACATTGACGGCGTGGATTGCGCCACGTTTCCAATCAAACGTAGTGACAGGGGACCGAGATCCTCGGCCCTAATCATTTTATTTTCACATGTCCTTTGCCGTCTGTTTTAAATTGCACTATACTACATTAGGATGTGTTTTGACTTATTCTTAGGCGCCATTTACACGGGGAGAGTTTCTCGCGGCGAGAATCGTATACGATTATTGCATGACATAACCGCCATAGATTATCGTGTTCTGACGTTTACATGATGAAACTTTTTTACTTTTTTTACGATAATCGTATATTCGAGGCGAGAAACTCTCCGCACGTTATACCTAGAATACAGATCCCAGATTTGCATATTTAGTAATATTTAAGTAATTAATCTGTTACTCCAAACCCTTTTTTCCCTTGTCACGGTTGCTCCCAGTTATTTCTTTATCAGCCCTTAGTTGAGTACCAGAATTGGGCAGGATATTTATATTATTAGATCAGTCTAAAATATATTTTTTTATGCCCGCATGGCCCTACACTTTGCACAAGTATATTATTTGACGCCCTACCAATTTCAAAATAGGTAGAGTTTGAAAATTTGATAGATTTGGGAAGTATTCATTTATTGTTTGTATAAAGGTATTCAGACGCATTAGATGCGTATTACTTTAAGACAAATAAGATGTATAATTATAATTATATTTATATTGCACTTTACAATTTACATTTTAGCGTACAATAAATATCATGTTTATAAATTTTACCCAAGCCTTAATCCTTATCTAACACTCCTGACTATATTTTAATTTGCTCCTAATATTCTTTTCCATTAATAGAATAGAAGTGTAACCAGTGGTTGTAACAATATTCATTAGCACACGTAATTATCACTCCAACAGGAGTGTTGTTTGACTTCTTTTTAATTTCTACCTTTACCATGTACCAGCAGGAAGTGAAATATTACATGCAAACCGCATGTTACGGCCGTAATATATCTTAACTACGTGCAATTTTTCTGTGGTGCGGGAGCTCAGCTGAGGCACCTTAAAAGGCAGGAAACAACTACGCATAATTGACACAAGTCTTCCTCTTGCAAGCCGTAAATATACGTAAATACAGCATCTGGCAAAACAGTAATAAACTTACTTCAGCCAAAGTAATTGGCATCTATCATAAGCCGATTTGTTAAGCAAACAACCAGTGACATGTTTATAATTTGAGAGAACCCAGGAACAGTAACTTCTCTATACAAGGTGGTGGATACATGACGTTATTAAACTACAAGTCAATGGTTACGAGTCAATTAAAATACTTAGGAATTTAATAGACTGTCATAAAACATCCAGAACTCAATAGTTTCATACAAATGAATGAGGAAATAATAACGATACCCAGTAGAAATTGGATACCAATGGCCGTGCCATTGTACAACACTATAATTTTTTTGCTGTACGAACTGCTGACAGGAATCCTATTAGGTCTCAATGATTGGTATAACTTATCATATTTATATACTTCCGACCACCCTGTACAACTGTTAACTCAGAAGCATCTGGTTCTTGAATAAAGTGAAAATTCCCTGGTTTTGAGATTAACATTGTACGATGGTAAACATAAATACGATACTGAACAAAGGAAATTGTGATATATACATATGTATGTATGGACATACTAAAATATACAAATCAATTGCAATATTGCAGTGACTCATTGAAAATTGAGAAGCCAGATCACGTCAGCTTATTCAATAAATAACAAAAATGGCGCTAATTATTCAGCAATTTTGATTATAGCACAAGTTGCATTTGAACTGAACGCGATCTAGTCCCACGGTACACAATCATTTATCACTAGATCCCTCACTCAAACTTAAGTAATGGCATATAAAGTTATGTTTTTATTTTATAATAGACGAGTCGAGTGCAATGTTTCCCATATGCGGCATCCGCAACAAACATATGTGAAGACGTCACTGCGTTATGGTTTTATTGTTTTGAATAGCATGTGTTAAAGCTATTGCAACATAAGTATTGAAGTCGAGACATTTGTTCCGGTGTTGCGAACTTGGTTTACTTTAGGACTCTTTGTTGCCGATAGCATTCAATTTGGAGCATTCGGACATTGACGCGCATAAGTAAAGTAAATATTTGCGTTTGGATAAACGGAATACATTTTGTTATTACTCGGAATTGAACAATATTACATACGCAAATACACATTTGTCTCCTATAGGAGAAGGCAGACTGCAGAAACGATGGATTTTAACATTGCAGAATCCTGACAGATGGTATAATATTTTACATTATTCAAAGTGAATTAGACTTGGTGCTATGGTAATCATTCGGTGACATTACAGAAGGACTTAAAAATATACTTGTACTAAGCAGATTAAATTAACAGATATGAATCCGAAAAGGAAAGAGGAAATGCCAACAAGTTTACTTTTGTGATTTCGGTACACACTAGTGGCCTTTACCGACATATTTACCGCTATTCGGATAAATCAACAACCTTCTGTGATATATTGGTCATACTTTTTTTACAATGGACACAAACATTTAATAACGTCATCAAACATCTTTCTTGTTTTAATACAGAATGGTATCATATTTTGCCAGTCCAGAGATGCAATCGAGTCGTGTCCGAAGCGCAAAATAAATATTTATTTGGGTAAATTTAAATATTGACCGTTAAATATGAAGAAAAGCATAAAAATACAGACAGAAATGTCTTGTCAGCGATTACACCACAAGATGTGATAATCATCACAAAATTATGCAGCATACCAACTCTAGAAATAAACTAAAGTAGCCAAGACAAAGTAAAGCACGGCCACAATGTAAATATTTATTTTAATGTCATATTTATGCTAAGTAAGCCTAGTCTTCGTCATGGCACGCAAAACACTCGACTTTGTTTAGTATGCGGCGTGTAACATGCTAACAGGAGATGCGGACACACATGTTATCTCTATGGCCATGGAGCTAGAAAGCTGAACTTTAATCCTGTCGGACATGCATGACAGACGGTGCTTACTGCCCACCTCCCCGCGTAGACGTAGCGTACCTGTTGAACAACTCACTTGACCTACTGGATCCAGTTACCGTTAATTTCTCCACGGAGTGTGCAAACTTTCCTAGTTATCAATCTTCGCTTGATTAATAATGATTAGTCGTTTGTTTCGCTCGACGTGCACGGAACGAATTCGCGCCGCGTGACGAATCAGCCACGGTTTATGTAAGAACTTCCAGCGGATAATGTAAGGTATAACACACCTAACTATTTCTCAGACAAAGAAAATGCCTTTGCAGATATGTAGCCTCGTGTGTATGTATATTGTGTATTTTATTAACATAGTTGCGAGATGACCTCCTTTACACAGCTCTCTTGGAAGGATACTCACATAATTGTTTTTAAATAGATAGGTGTATTGTTGCACTGTTTTAACAAGGTTTTATTTTCGTGTCAATGCCAAATAATAATAAAATATACGCAGATACAAGTTTCACCATTTAAACTGCAGCACATTACGGATTAACTAAAATGAATTGAAAGTATTTTAAAGATTAGCAAAATATCTCCATTTCCACGACTCTGCAAAAGTTCATTAAATTATTTTGTCCTATAAATACATAACGTCGTTGATAAATACACCATAAAATTCACTAGAGCTTAAAATTGCGTATACGCTTTCTCGAAAACTCCACGCCATCAGCTTTTACAAATATATTTGTGTTATCATAATTACTTGAGTCATTAACATTAAAATTACCTAAGACATTGAAAAGAAAACGAGTATAATTCAGACACAAGCTTATTATGTGGTTGACCTTTGTAACAAGCAGTGCTAGCACGTCGCAAAGACGCGGCTGGATTGTATAAGGACTGGTCCCCTAATTACCTATTCTCCATTTATTGGAACATTAGATTTATAATTTGTTTCTAGGAATTTAAGAAGTTCCTCTCTGGCCCGGCATAGATACCAGTACCGATTACCTAAAATAAGACTAATAAAAATCGAAAAATATTCACGCAACATTTACCGAAATGAGTCATAATTTACATTTAGCTAGACTTGCCATAGAACCTTTAAAATTAATTACTTAATTTAAATGTTGTAATTTCTACTGCAAAAAATTACGTTTATTGTACCTACCACAAACATTTGTACTTGCAACAAATCAATACACTATTCCACATTTAAAAGTGGATAAAAGTTCACGAGAGTTTAATTAACAGTAAATGTAAAGGCCGGGTGACACGGGCGGTACAAAGGCCTCGCCCGGGGCAGACTCGTTGGGCGGGCGGCCCAGTTGACTCACGGCCCGGTCACCTTGTCATCTGACCTAACGTTCGGTTATTGATCCTCCGCTCAATCAGCGTATATGCGACAGCATGCATTTCATTTATGATGTAATTGAAAACACGCCATGGAATAATAAAAATGTGACTTATATTAAATATTATTTTAATGTTGAATGCTCCGTGATTTGGTGGTAAATAAAAATAAAATCATAAAAAACACTAGAATCCGTTGTGACCCCACACCACCGAAAGGAGATTCAAAAACCGTATAACGGTCATATTTCAATAAGCACCGCTCGCCGACACTTTTGTTTAATCTTGAAATATCGGAGGTCAACAAAAAAACAACCAAAAACCTTTGAACGAAACAAGTGCTAATTCATTGGAACTTAAAGGGGCAGGACGGACTCGCCCTTACATTCATAAAATTGTGCCGCAACTTTACCTCGCTCGTGGAGTAAAAAAATATCAAAACAACTTGAGCGTGTCGAGAGTAAACATTTGTGCAAAAACTTAATGAGTCTATGCGGTTCATGTGGACGTATTAAAAACTAACATGTGACGTAACCGACGACCCATGCACTATCCACAAGTGGCCTCCACTCTTCTGGGAATGTAACTACCTGCTTTTATACCGAGATAAGGGCTCCACAAATATGTGCACGGTAACCCGACCCACTTCGATCACCAATAAACTACTCGAAGCATTAGAGCCGCAGAACTTTTCTAATCAACAGCGTTTTATCTGAATGAAACTGACCCAGTACCTCCACTCGAGTAACTAACGTACAGACACAAATGCAGATGCGGTGCATGTGTTACGACACATGCCGAGATATTTAAACGAGCGCAAATTATCAACATAATTTATTATCATTATATAATTCTAAATGGCTGCAAATTGCAATCCGCGTTCTTGAGATAATGCATATTAAATGCATACGAGTCAAGTCGAAGATATCGGCCGGTAGGCATACTTAATGTTTGAGAAGAAGGATGTAACTGGACATTCTTTATCCATTAACAAGACAGAAGAAGATATCTGTTGAAATTAAAAGTAAAATATAGTCGAAATTTTATGCGGTGACATCGGTATTGCACTGTAATGGGTACAGTGGCGAAATGTTCCGAAAAGATACCGAAGGAATCCGACAACAGTAAACGCCAGGAAAGTAGGTATTCAAAATATGCAATCACTGTTAAGTGCGCGGCCAGCACAGAGACAATTTTTCATAATTAACTCATATGTAGAGCGGACTAAATTAGTCATAGTTATTGAAGAAAATATAATGGAAAGGTCACGAATAGTACCGAACAATGCACAGAGGACAAAGTACATGCACGCTGGTGAAATTGTCGCGAGTGATTTGATTGTCCGCGTCGACGCGCTTTGTTAGTGCGAGTCAAAGCCGCCGCCCGCACCAGCGCGCCGTGCTGTAACATTGTACAATATGTGCATGCACTACGTACTGAATGTAAAAGCAAGCTCGCCACAAAAAACACTCCACGACCGTCTTTTGAAAGCCGTTACTGATACGAGTGAGAAAAGAACCTTTAGCATAATGAACATGCATGTTTGGACAATTTAAAAATATATTACACAAATAAAAAAAACTACATGTTCTGACACCAAGAGATATAAGCGTGTAAACGTTACTCACCAATATAAATAACAGATTTTTCCGTACCGACCGCCTTGGATCTTTATCAATAAGTTACCAACCTGCAACAAAGAAAACGTTCGTACATTACACACGGAATTGAAAACGAAATAAATATTACTCGTTTACGCTGGGAATACAAGTTCGGTATTGTATCACGAACAAAAGGGTGCGCTGAGTGAGCCGGTATAATAAAAACCTTCTATAAACAGCCTTTACTTTCTGACAGTAAGCCTTAAGTTATAGAGCATAAGCGTTATGGCCGCGGCCGGAGGGCGCAGGGTGGCTATTAGATTAGATGACAGATGAGAGTATTTCAATGCTTTATAGCTCTGTGGTTTCGTGGAGAAACGTGATTTTAAAAGGTCGTTGACCCCACTACTGATTCCTTTAAGATAATGAGAGAGATAACCTGCTCCCGACAGTTTTGTTATTGTATTCTTTATACTTTGTTATGTTGTTATGAATTCTAATAATTTATTAACGAAAGCTCCGCGCGGGCCTATTTAATTCTCAGCGTTAAAATCATTAGAAAATAAGTGTTTTATTTATTTTATTTTTACTTTTCTTTATTTGGGAAAAGAACGTTATTACAATCAATATATGCTAATAGTCTAAAGCTTAATTATTTAGTTTAAAGTAATAACCACGACATTTTCCCCTTTTCGCAACTATATAGTCCTATGCAAATTCTTAGTTGAAAATCTAAACCAGAACCTCTCTTTAATTCTTTAAATCCTATCCCTAGAGAAATAACTTGATCAAAGCAGATATAAGTTTTAAGCGAATCTTTTAAAATATAAATCACGGTCCTCGTATATTTTGGAGCAACGCGTTGTTGCCTTTATATAAACAACGTGTCATTAAATTTACATATGGCAATATGTCTGGGAGGATGCAAGCGATTCCGGACTCAGTCGTAAAACGAGACCGCGACCGCTTTTCGTAAAAACTCATAAGACGTAATAGCCGCGGCGTTTCAGTTCCCATTCGTTAAAACATTTCCAGGTAGTGTCCTTAACAGAGCAACTTGTGCGAAAATGAAGCCAGTTTTAAAAAGACAACTTTATAAAGTCGTTTTATTGTTTTAAATAAAATACGGTGTTAGTCTCGGTTGGATTTGAATTTAGAAGAAACTATGGTCGTAAATACGCAGTTTTGGCTATTTATTGCTATAAATAGGTAGGTGCTACACATGTTTTTTTCACTGTGACTTAAATCAGGGTAAAAATCGTCTACGGTCATTCGGCGTGTGAATGCGGTGTTGTCAAAATATCAGGAACAGATTTTCCCTACTCACATTTTATTTTAATGGACATTTTAATACTATTATATTACGAGTATAAAGGCTTGTTGTTTATATTATGGAAATATATCTCAAACAATGTGTTAAATGGAGAAAAACTGTTTCTAATATTCTGAAAACAACGCATTCGCACGCCAAAAGACCGTTGACAATCTGTAAAAGTTACGGAATCCGTTCATTTTGATGAAACGTCAATATTTTTGCGAATACGTCCCAACTACATATATATGTCGATATCTATGTACCTATGTTTTTATTAAAACTAACATATGTATACGTCCAAATTGTAAATGAGAAATACCTAGAATAATTAAATAACCTGTGTTAATTTTTCTCCTGCTAGCAAACAAGGAAAACCACTACGAAATAGCTGTCGTTTGCTAGCGTGTCTGGCTCCAACGTAAAATTGGATGGAACGGAATATTTAATGGAAGCACTACGGGTATTTGCGAATCAGATTATTTATTAAACCGCTAACTGCTCTATCCGTAGTCATAGAAGAACGTATTCAATTTATAAACCAGTTCGAGCGGCCGAAAACAAAGCAACATAACTCGCTTTACAAATTGTCCATTGAACAAGATGCATGTTGAAAAATTGTTTTGTTAAAATTTTTCATAAACGCGAAGTAGGGCGAGCAAACAATTTGCCGCCCGAAGTTATTTTCTTGTCTCCTGACAAGTGATTAGCTTAGGGTTTTTTTGTTTTTCTCGTTCCTCGGTTGTTCCTCGGGCATGTTCAGTGGCGAGCGACATGGGCGGGCTGCCGTCGGTTGCTATTTTAAATATAATTGCTATCCACTGTCTGCAACATTTGTTGTTCAACCACTACGAACATAACTCTGCAGTTAAATTTATTATTTAATTTGAAAGGAATTTCAACATGACATGATCATTCTGTGTTATTAAATGTTTAAAGACAATTATTAATCTGCCATTTGTTGTACCTTCCACGCGATGTGTAGTGGTATCCTGTATCGTAACACTTTATGAAGACACGTAGAGTCTGTCTTTTTTTCTTTAATTTGTTAATATATCTATGAGTAGTAAAAAACGTGTATATATTTCATTTGTTCACTGTGGAAATCATTAGGAGAGCTCTATGTTCAGCAGTGGACTTCCTTTGACTAATGGATTGGATTAGATATATTTAATTATGATAACTTAATACTTGCTACAAATGCTAATTAAATTTACTTTTAAAACATAAATACCTAAGGATTTCATCTGAAATGAAAGGATGGGGTGGAGAATAACTAGAGCTCTAAAATTTATTATTTATTTATTTTATTTATACTCTTTATTGTACTCTCAAGTTACGTAATAATTAAATAAAGAAACAAACTTAAAGTATTGCAATGGGCGGCCATATCGCATTGAGCGATTTCTTCCTGATTCTGTTTTACCTATTGTTCTTTATCCGCCTTACAGCATACAAAAATGAAGCCGAGCTTACTAGTTTAAATGCCGTAAAATAAAGGCATTATAATTAATAACAGTATACCATTCATGCAATTATCATATACGACTCAGAATTAATGCCGCCGAAATTATAAAGCTCACATCTCTATTTCGATACTAAAATTTTCAAAGCTGGTTCAATTGACCGACAACAATGTACTTTGTTCATGTGAACACCAATCTATAAATAGATTTATAATTACATGCACATTTGTGTCATAGATACTGGACATGTATGGCCCACTTAGCCACATTACAAGATAAGGTCCTGTCCTGGCGCCTTATGCAGTAATTTACTGACTATTATAGCGTCTATGTACACGTCCGTTTGTACGTCATACAAATAAATTCTCGTTACAAAATACTCCTTAAATGGACGTAATTTATTGAACTTGCGTATGAATGAAATGCCAGACTTTTTTAATATGCGGCTATATCAATGAGCTCATGCAGGTCGTTACTTTAAAATGGCACGACACATGAAAGTGTTAACATAATTAAGAGTGCCAACTGTTTATAATAA
This sequence comes from Theretra japonica, assembly GCA_033459515.1. Lineage (NCBI taxonomy): Eukaryota > Metazoa > Arthropoda > Insecta > Lepidoptera > Sphingidae > Theretra > Theretra japonica. The sequence continues at coordinate 5,274,845 of CM065937.1, forward strand.
TTTGTCAATCCTGTCTTCCGTAAAACATTCAGGATGAAACAGGACAGCGGGCTTATTACAAACAAAAAAAAACCATCAAAGATAAGTTATAACCATGACGAGGTAATTATTAACCCCATAAACAAGATCGCACATAAATTAATCACGAAACACAGTCACATAATTTTACCCACACGCATCACACGAACGGAGGTGCCCGCCAATTTAATCGTCAAGTTTATAAACATGGGCCAAATTGTTAATTAACCTGAATACGGTTAAACGTTATCCGGTCTCACGTAAGCGCGATCAGCATGGAAATTATTGCTTTATTTTAAGAATTTTATTGTGCACTCTCATAAACTTCTATAATTTCCGAGAGATGACTTTGCGAGAGGTTAAAATTTATTCTGGCGGTCGGACCGGCTTTGAATAATTCATCAGTTATAGGGACCATCGAATTAAGCCTTATATGTATCGACACCGACAATGTATCTGTGCTCTATTTGCATATCTGGCACGTTGTTATAAACGCACTTCATTTTGATCGTATCATAATAATTTGTGGCTGCATGACATTAGAGGGAACGATGTTTTTTGTTTTTCTATAAGAACGCCGCGCACTACGTAGACCTCCCACTTAGTATCAAACGCAAAAAGATACAAAAACCCTGTTAAAATGTATAATTCTGTCTACTATTCAAGGAGACGGTAAAAAGGTGTAATCCGATGTCAATGTACTAGCAAGTTATTTTTTCCACATAAACGTAACTGTACCTAACGTCAAAACACCAGTGTCAAGTTACGAGAAGCTATTAAAAAAGTTAGTAGCCCCTCAGTAGTTGACTATCACGTAGTAAAGTCACGACACTAAACCACAGCCGACCAACAGATTTTATTTACACACGAACTATTCATTATGTCCAAATTAGCTTTTATTGTGGGCCACTTGTTGGAACTACCAAAAAAGTATTAACATTCACTTATAAGTGAGTAGATAAACACTGCGGACCAATTAAGAAATTACAAGCGCGGCGAAATCCGTTTCAAACATATTCACTCTTGATAATAAGGATTTATTCGCTAATTTCCATATTCCGCTATTTTGTCGGCTGTCTGACACCGGAGCTTTCTTTAAACCCCATTAATTCATACAGAAACACTCAATAATACCACACCTCACCAGACTCATTAACCTTACTATCAATCTTATGTATCGTTTCAAACGTGTTTTACTTCGGGTCATTCCTACTATTGTTTAGCTCTCAAAATAGATTGAAGATTTTCCTGAGTAGTTTATTGAATCTTGATCTTAAGAATATTAAAGTATCAGCCTTCAGCCAACGGTATCTAATTATACTCGTCCAATACGAAGCAAGAATCATCTCTGCGATTGCTGAGAGTAGTGCACCGCGCTACAAATAAAACAATGAATTATGCAAGTTCCCGCGATACTTTTCTTCGCCTTTATAAGCTTAATATGATGCATTCATAACTTCAATAAGCCCATGAAATAAAAACTGGGACACTAATTCTTGTAATGCTCACATCTGTCCCCCAACGTTGTTATTTTCCATCCAAGTATTGTGTTATACAAATTACATAATTGAATAAATATTTAAATGTTCTGTTTTATATTTAAATATATTGGGTTGTCTCTTAAAAATATGAAAAGGCTTTGCTAAATCGCCGTCAAGGCTTCTGCTTGTTTCGTATTCCGTAAACACATATAATTTAAAATATGTACGACTGTCAGTACTGTTGTAATATCTTTTGAAATATCGTGCTCTGTATCAATTTGCCGATACGTGGAAAAAATTAATAAGAACAAGGCGGTCTGGTAGGTAGTTCAATTTTAAAACAAAAGCCGTTCTTTTCTTTGTATGACTGTAAACCAGATGTCAGATTATGTTATGTACGAGTAAAAGCGTAAGTTTACAAACATTTTCACCAAATGGTCCCCTTATGTACTCCTGAAGAGACATTCTTTCAATACACAGACAGAAATGGTTTTAATTCAATTTGTAGGATAATTTGATTGTTAAATTGAACAACAGTAGGGAAATTCAATTGTGTGTAACATCGTTACGGGGAAGTGAGGTCCGGCATCGACGATAAACTTTGGTACCGGAGATCCGGCTCACGTCGCCCTCGGCCCGGTTAGTTAGCAGTTGTTTGCATACCCTTTACTCGCTACACCCTAAATTTCCACCCTGCACCCAAATGTCATGTTTGTGCACCATTTTCAGAACATTCCACGTTCATAGCTAGAGGAAATAACTCCTTTCAGAACTTACACTTTTGTATGCAAACTAGCTAATGCATTTGCTTTCTTAAAATACATGTAATAAAATTATATTTTGGTTAGTATTAGTCACTTATTAGATTTCTAGTAAAAGTATGTAAAAACAGTGATTGCTTGGGTTTGGCCAGTTCCTAGAAGAATTAATGTGACGCATTCAACCGGTCGTAAAAGCTAAAACTTGCCGCTACATAGATGTAACAGAAAGCACTATGCGCTGACACTGTGTGAAGGAGAGCTAAAAAGGAAAAAATATAATTCGCCCCACCCGGTAATTGACTGCCTAAATAAGAACAATTGGAAATAAAGAGGTAATTAATATTCACGGTTGATAAATATAAGATCATACAAAGAACAATAGACATGACGTTTTCCGACAAGTCAATCGATTCTCATGAAGTCTTGTGGTAAAACAAAAACTGTATTAGATTGGAAATAAATGTAACAGGATACACAATCAAAGCATGAAATATAACCGTTGTCTATCCAGCCGTAACCGACGATAAAGCCACCAGACCAACCACTTTCGCGAAACGTGGACCGGCTTTTAGCAAAAATTTGATCAGTGAAAGTCAAGAGTGATACGAATGCTGTGCTCCGTGTGGATTGAAGGGTGCGCTTGATTTATTGTTATGTTTAGTTGACTCATTTCATACATTTATTAAATATTCCCATATGAATTTATAAAAATTACCCTAAATGCTTTTAAACCAGTTGGCTTATGAAAAACAAAATCCCACCATAAAACTTCGCTAATGCATTGCACAGGGTCATTACGTTACTCCGCGTACTTTATAAGACCAATAAAATTTGTCATGATTATTTTAATCACTCAGGCGCCGTTAAAGAGCAGTCTAATTAGCGTAGATACTCATAACAGGGCGCATTAGTGTATTAAAATTATACTTTATGCGGCATGTTACAATTTCAATTAAGGTAAATTTGATTATTTTTGTTGCGTATCTGAAGTTGCTTTGCTCGTTCGCGAAGTCGATTTCAATCGATTAAAAGGGTTCACACTTGTGTAATTACAACACGTATCTACGCTATCTTATCAATACGTGAATGCAGATACACTTAAGCAGTATCAAAGAGTCGATAGGTTTATTTATCTGGCTACTTACTTGGCAATGGAAGCCCAGGTCGCTATCGGCAGATATGGCGTCAATTTGCAGTAATGCGGCGGGCAGGTTCAAGTTACTTTTTATAACATACGCGAGGTCGTTGACTCGCAGACTAAACAACGCGGTATTGCAATGTGTCAATGCACTGGGAAATTAATTGTGACCTCCAATTACTACAACTCCATTACAGTGCGTGTCACATCATCAATTATAATACATATTTGCAACGTAATTTTTGGTACGTATATTTAGACAAAATAAGGCTAAAAATATAAGGAAAAAACATTTTTAGCATTTGCTTTCTCTGGCACAATAACAAATCACGTGTAGACATAAAAATATTTAGTGAAAAATCGCTCCTGTCAATGGAGTATAATTTTTAATTTGTATGCGCCTGCACACGGCATTATCCAAATTCGCTGTCGAAACAAATAAACAATAACACACGATTGTCACGAGAAACGAGATTTTCTCTCGAATGATAAACGATAACATAAAGAAACAAGTTAAAAAGTCATCAGCGCGTTGGCGATGTCATCCAGCTGTCGGCGGCTGGTCGCATCGATTTATCTTCTTGTATAGACACACTAATTGCGACAACTTGTCGCCACTACAAAACTCTGCCGACAAACATTTCTTTACCTTTTCAGCAAAAAACATTCATGTGCCGGCAACCAAAAAACTGGGCATTTATCGTAAAACCGAAATATAGGATTATTGTCATTTCTCTGCCGTTACGACGACGCAGCTCTACCCTATTAAATATATTTAATGCATAATATTTTGAAAAAAAAAATGGGTGTAATCGTAAAGTATTAATTTTATACATAGTATTAAACTGATGATTAATGGATGAATTGCCAAAAATTGTAAGTGATAGTAAAGTCGTGAATCTGCAATTTATTCATGTGTCATTAAAGCGGCATACTCTTGACACATTTCTAATGAAATATCGTGAATACTATTAACCTCCGTGCAAATGCTTTACAGCTTTTAAACTGTCTTTTGCAATTTATCTATTCCACATACATCTTGAATGGCCACTTAATGGAATATACCTAAAGAAGATAAAACTCTACACGGCATGGCCGAGTTACCTACATAGAGTAGGCGGTCTAGATACGGCTGTGTTCGTTTAGCGTATTTGATTGCATACATCAATGTTATTCCTCAGTTACAGCATAATTAATGTCGTTAGTTTCACAGATTAATGATTATAGATTTATTGAGTTATTGCCGTATTGCCGGCGAGTTCCGTCGTCAGGACAGCCTTAGAGGAAGAAAATGGCGAGAGCTCCGCCTGATCAATTGACCCGTTGTATAAAACCGCTCGAACATTTATTAACAAAGTCAAGAGCGTCTCGAAGATATTATCTGTTGAGCCGCATCTAGGTTACATTCACGACCCGGCTAAGAGATGCTTTATCATCTTATGCTTATATAAGTGGTTTGTATAAGTGGGTAACTAAAAGTAATTTATTGGTATTATGAGCTTTTTCTTTGCTTAAACCAATCCACCGTGGTTTCGCTTGTAGCGACCCAAATAAATATTCATTTGCGAAAATATTATTCCAAGCTTTTTACCCTTTCTACCAACTGTTGTGAAGCTATGAAAATATGCTTTTAAACTACTTTTCTGCTTTAATTTAGTACTCATAACTGACTTTAAAATTGAGAAACTCGAGGTTTGCCTTCGTGACCGACATGCACAATTTTATCACTAACAATTACCCATGTATTCATGAGATCCACAAGAATTTTAAAGTTATGTGAATTTACTCAATCGGCACTACGATAGTGTGCTGGACTAAGGCCTTAACCTATCTCAATCGTAGAGGAGACCCATTGTTAGCAGTGAGCTTTACACGGGGTATCATTTTTTTTTATAGCCGTTATAGGCAGACGAGCTAGCGGCACGCCTGATGGAAAGCGGCTACCGCTGCCCATAGACCTCCGCAGTGCCAGGGGTCCAGCACAACAAAGTCGCTGCCTACCTTAAGGAAAGTACTCTCTTTAAGCCTCGTTTGAAGAAGAACAGGTCATAGCGCTCAGGAAACACCGATGCAGGGAGTTCATTCCAGAGCTTACACGTGCGTGGTAAGAAAGAACGCTGAAAACGTGCCGCTCGGGAACGTTACGCTTCCAGGTGGTGGGAATGAACTCTGCTGCGGTGACGGGTGGTGCGATGGTAAAAAGGTGACGTTGGTACCATCTCAAACCATTCCTCGGAGCACTCCCCATGGAACAGACGATAGAACACACAGAGAGACCCAAAGTCTCTCCGCATTCCTAACGGCTCCAATTTGTCCGTGAGATATCATTTTATTTTGTTTACCACGCATCAATGACATAAAAAATAATATGAATGTAACGGCTTTTTTTACCATGAGTATTTTTTTTATAATGGCATAAGTTACAACTAACACAACTTTCATCAATTTCTGCACATTAGAATAACGGTTATTTTTACTTGATAAAATATAAGTAATACGATGTTTATTACACCACGGCCACACCACATTAAGGACGAAAAATGCGTTATAATCAACGTGTTTCGCCAGTATTCGGATTTTCTATAAATTATTTTATAAAAACAACTAGCGTCCCGTCCCAGCTTCGCTTGGGTGCAGATGTTTTTTGATTCCAATCCACACCAGATACATGTTATTTTGTTACAAACTTACTGACACTCTGTTTAAGTATTAAACATATAAACTTTCCTCTAGAATCACTCTATATATTTAAAAAAACGTATCAAAATCCGTTGCGTAGTTTTAAAGATCCAAGTATACGTAGGGACAGAAAGACAAAGGTAAGTGACTTTGTTTTATACTATGAAGTGACATTTATACGGTGATATGATAAAGTATAAAAAAATATTTGTAGCCTTCCTCGATCATGATAAAAGGTTACCTAACTTTTTTACATCAAAAAATATTAATACGGCGCGACTTACTGATTTTATCACACCAGAAAACAAGGAACTGTTACGTTAAAGTAAAATGGATTTCAGTATTTATTTGCCGTAACTATATTCCGAAATCCTCTCAGGCACGATTGATGTTATTAATCCGCTCTTTCCAAATTAGCTTTAAAAGTACCTCCACTCGGCCCACCACATGCAAATGATATGTACGTCTATGACAATAAAAAAATCCATTAAACTTACTTTTACTAAACCATGCTATCACTAGAGAGTACCTTTCTGTAGTAATTCATAGTAATTGTTGTCAGATAAATTAAGACACTTTTCAAACTTAGTATAACGTGTAAAAACTGTCATGACATTGAAAAGCGTCAGATTTATTCTACCATAGTATGTATTATTCTATATTTTCCAAAAAGATGAAGATAACATTTCAAAAGAACTTGTGATACTGTAACGTTCTATTTAACTCAATATTGTACGAAAATCTTTATATTTTAAAGGTATTTTCGAGATTTTTCATAACACTTCTGTACATAGTGATTCGTGCTATCGTATAATATGTGAGCTTTACAGTTATTTGTCTTTTGTATCACAATTTATATGGAACATTACGTTTATGTGATACGATGGTAGTTACAATTGTCTGTGCGGAGTTTCGTGACGTGCCTTATCTCGGTGTTTCGCTCCTCATATCGTCTGCGGAGAGTAATTGATACTCGATAAAAATCCGTGCTGATGCCCGATAACATCTCACTGCAGTTGCCTTAGCAATGACTGACAGAAAATAATAGATACGCGAAATTAAATTTCTAGTTATATCACAAATCATTATATAAGGATTATATATATTAACTTGCAATCTTTGAGGATAAGTCTTATGACTTATGAATATAAATAGTGTGAATATAAAAACGCAAATATTCACGGTCGAAATTAATAAGCGAATAATCGATACTATCTTATTAACTACGCCGAAAATAACCCAATCAGAATAAGTCAAATGTGCGAGTGTTGATAAATCATTGACTGATGTTTAAGATTTATTTTCGAGATCGACCCTTAGGCGAATTTATCGATTTGAGCCGTTAATTACCCTTAAAATACTTTTAAAACTCATTTGCTTTCGCAAACAAATGTTTCTCTAAGCACTTAGCCCGCTAGAAAATAAAACTCTAGTTCTAAAATTAGCTATGAACCTGCTAAGATTGGCGATAAGGAGGTGTGATGGCATCCTCGGTGTCGTGGCGAGGAGAGCGCAGCGCGACCTCGCCGAGCGCCACGCCGCCATATAAGGAGCTGGCGGCCGACGAGCCCGACCACTTGCGACAGTCAGCCCGCAGGTATTTTAGGCGCAAGCCCTAAATTGTTTACGCGCAACGCTTAATACGCATACGCTTAATTTCACATAAATGTCATGGGTCTGTTTATAACGTTACAAGCTGCGTAATACAGACAAAACAGAGCAGTTTGATTTTTTTTGGTATTTTTAAAATATGTGACCGACTTTTATAGATTCCTGGAATGTTTTTGCCTGTGGTCAGGAGAGAAAATTCTTAAACAAACCGACGGACAGGAACGTGCGCAAAAACGCAATCCAAGTCTAGAAATCCAAGGGCATTGTCAGCTAAACAAAAAATAATGGTTGTTATTGCCAAAAATGCCACCGATTTCCAAACTGGGCCGAACAATCGACGGTTCGGGACTTGCAGAAATGATCGATTATTATGTAGCCTAATAAGGGTGTCGAGAGCATTTTCGACAGCGATCCAAAGGACGCCGCCGAGGACGGCTCGGCAAACAAGAACTCCGATACTACAGGTTATGGTTATTTAAGGAATACGGTTCTCCGAAATCACGCACGCGATGCTCGTATAGTAAGCGTAATTTGAATTCTTCTTTTTTTGCCACGTCTTTAAACTGGCTCTACAGGAAAACCTTGGGATTTTCAATCTTCTTTGGGATCGACGTTTTATAATTATAGCACGAATCGATGCGAATAAAAGGAGTAGAGGTATGTTTTTGTTAGTTGTTTGGTAATAGGCAGTAACAGGTAACAAATAAACAAATCAATAAATACATTCAACAGTCACAGTGACCCCACACTGAGATCGAGTCTTATGTCGTGGGTTTCAGAAACAACGAGAGATTTTTCAGTCTCACAAACACCCAGACCCGAAAATACCTGTGGTTCACACAAATATTTGTTTCGGTGCGGGGATCGAACCCGCGGCATCTTGTTTCACAGCTGGCGTTTAACCAGTGCGCCCCTGAGGCTGTCAAACCTATGAGAGTATTGTTTACAAATATGAGGTGACGTAATACAATGAGGTGCGTGTTTTTATTAAACAATTTCATACGACTAAAGATACAAACGAAACAAATTGTACTGTTGAATGTGTTATTTTCTGCTCTACTGTGTGGCTTACAATGGAAGGATAGCTGAATGTTAAATGTTCGATAACTGAAACAATATCGAACACTTATCCGCGTATCGCATCGTTATCAGCACTGATAATGTATCGATACAACGCGCCGGTATCTACAAATATGTCGAGATAAGCCAGTGTGGATACGTGCGTGCCAATACAATGCATAACAGAACCGTATCATATGGAAATTGCTAATTATCGGCACAACAAAACCTATTTTTTAAGTTTGAAGTGATTTTATTAATTTATTTTTAGAGAAAGCTTAGAGACTAATAACACCAACAATATATCAGACATATGTCACTATCAATTATTACAGGTGATAGGGGGCGAGTCTATCGCCATATCAGGCACAAGTTCTTGCCTCCTGGCTGATAATGAATAGAAAAATCGAATATCACTTAGCCCGACCCGGGATTCGAACCCGAGACCCCAGCTTTGTAATCACACCGTAGCAAAACAAACTAGGTATTATTTTAAGTCTCGGCAACTAATGGGCAACTAGAATTATACGGAGAAATTCAAAGTGCTATATAAAGTTACAGTGCTAATGTGCCTTATAGTCCCGAACCACTGTTTTAGAGAAAACCGACGTGAAATAGCAGCTTGACATTCAGGTTTCGTTCAGCGAGTGAGTGATTGGTGCGGTTTTACAGCTGGTACTAACTGCTAAGATATACAGATCCGAACTAATAGCAACCCGAGTAAAATATACTTGTCAATTCTTTATAGTATATGACGCGTCATATACGCCCACAGGAGTATATGACGCGTTGGCTCTTCATTCTGCCTATGTATATCCCGTTTCTAATAGGCCGAATATAATTGCGATTATTCTAGAGCGATGGTTATCTATCGCCGATAGATCGATCGTGGATACTGTAGCTGGATAGCACCGCACTTAGTGCTAAGTGCATCGTAGTCACTTTGCTGTAAGTAAATGCATCTAATAATACTTGTGACACACAATTCCGAGTTATAATTAATAATTACGATTATAAACAAATAGATAATGGATAGAGACGAAAACAGATTATTGTTGAAAATAATAATAATAATTTCACATATTTTCTTATAGAGTTAAATCGTTTATTCGGAATTTCATATTATGAAAATACAATCAAAGTCTTCAGTAACGAAACAAACGTTACAAAATACAATACTATTTTAACATAGCTCAAGAAATACATTGGCTAAGTGTATCTAATGGAAACATACGGTGTCAGTAGCTCACGAGCTTTTCGGGAGAGCTCTACATCGAAGCCGAGCGTAGATCGACACAATGTGCCAATGATAAGAGCATAGCTTCAGGGTAACCTAGTTACCGGAATGCTCACTGAATTGGAAAACTGGATTTATCCAGTACATTAAAATATCATGACTGCGAGGCGTCAGCTTGATAAAGTTGCTGGAATAAAAATCGCAACCTGTGTACAGCTTTAAAATTTTCGAGCTGGCATATGATCAGAATTTAAAGCTTTCGCATAAAAGTTTCAAGTTAAATTAATGTTTTAATGATACATTTATACACATTTTCTAGTTTATATCAACTTAACATTATAACCTTTATTCCGGAAATGGGAGCAGATCTTCTTAAAGTACTCGTTTTGGCTTTAGTTAAAGATCGACGTGATTTCATCGTCGACTCTTTGGTTAAGTCAAGTTACCTTAATGTTTTTTTGACGCCCTAACCTTGCTCGGGCTGAGTCAAAATTTCGGCCACTGTATGTGGTCATGCTCCATCGTGTTTTCGGCCACACGTCATACCAGTGCGAGCGCAGTGAGATTACGTAAACACGTATGACCAACTGCACTACAAGCCTTTATTTATTGAACATTTATACTTAATTGATATAATCAACAATACCCAGATCCAAAGTATGTAAAATTTCTCGAAGTAACATGAACAAAATTCATACAAAATTGGAATTTGGCTTGAACCATGACATATGGGCTACAGAGAGTTGGAAGAAGGAGACCCATACGTACTTATATATTTTCAGATTTAAAATATTCCAAGTTAGATGCATGATGCTATAACATGCAACGCCGATTGCTAACGAAAAGTATAAATAATTTCTGTCTACGATTGAGAAATAAATATGACCTCAGCAACGCAATGTAAAACCACAACACTCAACAGCATTGTAAGCTGTATGAGTTTATAATTTTAAAGTAAAAAATGCCACGGATGAATGAGTGCGAATCGATTGCTTTGTCCGCAATCATTTGTGCAAATAAACGGTCGTTGCCTAAACGTGATTTTTGGTCGAAATGTTTTATTTCTCTCGACTATATACGAGTATATATAAACCAATAAATTCTTAAATATACATAATAATTGGATGGGGAAATGGTGCAAAAGGACGAGATTATTAAGCCTCTTGGAATATATGTATGAGAAATGAATCCGACGGCAAAATTTAACTTCACCTCGATTTTCTGTTGGGCAGTTCATCTGGTTCGCGTCAAATAATTGAAAGCCCCTATAAATTATGAAAGTAAAGTTTCAGTTATATCATTATCACACATTAACACCATGTGGCATTATATTTTTATTTACCCGCCTTTGATATCGCGGAGATTGTCGCGACAAATGACATTTTGAGATGCAAGAACTAGTTTTTTGTTCAATTCATGTTATGATATATTTGTCTCGAGATTAGATATGACACACTATTCTCCTAGCATCCATAAAAGGAAACGTGTCGGACTTTTCTGTCTACTTAACCATACGTGTAAATAAACATTGTAAGCCTTTAAGTTTAAACTTGTTTACTTCAGGTTTCCAAAAAAAAGTACCGCTTATTCAATATTTTACCCAATATTGATTTTTCTCAATGATTGCTTTCACCGTAATAACATAACACATGCCTTTCGCAAGTCATAAATGCATCTCAGATTTGGCATCCTACAATTTGTACAAAAATTCAACCCGGAATTATTGTGCGTTACACGGTATTCACACGGGTTTCCTTATATGCTCATAACTGTACAGTGAACACGTCTTCTAATTTGGCCACTGACTTGTCATCAGCGTGAAATCGTGGGCAAAACCTACTAAAACTTCATACCGGGTGATGGAGCGATAAACTACGGCGTTTCCAAGAAGAGATATGAGTCACATTAGAACTATGTGAGCGGCGTTAAATAGCGCAAGAAATGCACGGACACTGAACCGACTCAGCATTAGCATACATACATAATCACACGCCTTTTTCCCAGAAGGGGTAGGCAGAGGTGCTACCAGAACACCCACGTTTCGCCTTGTATATTCCGTCCCACGATGTGATAAGGGGCGAGCCTATCGCCATATCGGGCACAAATTCCTGACTCCGGGCTGATAATGAATAGAAAAATCCAATATCACTTTGCCCGACCCGGGATTCGAACCCGAGACCTCAGCTTTGCAATCATACCGTAGTACCACTACGCCACCGAGGCAGTCAGCATTAGTTCTGACCTTATTTACACTAATAAGTACTCAATGTTTAAACAACTCATTTAGATAAGTTGACGGTTTGGTACACCAAGTTCATATGCATGTTATGGATGTGACATCATGCGAGATGTCATGCGATGACGACTCGACGCCCGCTTAGTTTTGTGTAGTCACTTTCTGTCCTGTTATATAGTAAAAGGTTAATGCAAATAAAAAAAGCGTCAAAATCAAAAACTATTTGATTGTAACCTTAACATGAGAGTGAGTAGAAAAATAAACCATTTCCTAAACATGGAGTACAACAGTTATTTAGTGGGCCAACCCTTAGCCACACTCTTTGTTAAATATGGTCGCCACCCGCTGCACTTGGGACTACAGGGATTACTGAGAACCATGAATGACCACACACGTCCCTTGGGTGTGACATTCATTAAAGACCAACTTCCGGCTATCCTTCGAAACAAAAAATACAGGTCGACCCACAATGAAGTAAATAACCGTCCGAAATAACCGTCTACAACCTTGCACCCCGTCTGATGGATCAATAAAGCCTTGAACTTTGCGTCGCGTTCCATATACAGAGCTACGCTGACTTGCCGGTGAATATTTCCCTATTATTACTCCAACAATAAAAATAAAAAAGACATTTTATGGTGCTTTGTTTACTGTAAGTATTCAAGAATCCAGCTCAGAAAGAATCAGCTTTGAGGTTATCAGTTTATTTTTGTCTCGATCAGCACTCTACTTATTTATGTTTTCATTGAAATTGTGTACGTACCTATACAAGACATTTCATAATCTAAATAGGTATCGTTTTCCGGCATCTATTTACATTAGCGAACCATAAGAAAAAATACAGGTATAAGTAAATAAAAAGTTAGTAAATTTTTTAAAACTAATACTTTCAATAAAGTTGTAGTGATGTACCAAAATTACTGAAGCCAATAATATAACCCCAACCCGTTTGTTTATTACTCCAACCCGTTTATTTATTCTCAATCAATGTGCAATTCTCACGTTGGCCTATTTCTCTCCCTGGCAATGTCAAGTTTACGACTGCAACGTTGTGAAGCAGCTATTTCCTCTTACACAAGCGCTACCTCTTGTGTTACACGTGCCGTTTCTTACTCACCTCCGCAGCTACACGTAGATACTAGGTGGTTATCATGAAGCATTTATAATTCCACTTTATTTGTAGCCTTTAATAACGACACTGTGTATACGAGCCTAGAATATCTGACTACATTACAAATTTAGTTTATATCTCTAAAGGTTTCATCTTCTAGTAAATTTATAAAAACACCAAAAACAGGTTGAAAAAAATACACAGATATGTACCTAAAACGCACAACTGCAGAACTCTACCTACGAAGGAATTTATAAACATATTCGCCTGGGAAAAAACATCTATTTTAGTAATTCCCGAGGCAGATTATTAACACCGATCACAATTGACCTGTATGACCAATAAGATAAGAGTAAGATATCTTTGGAATGTTATCAAATATATCGCAAGAAATATCTGCTAATTATGCTACCACCTTGACACCAAGGGCAACAAATGACATCATGGGTATTAGCACCCATAATATTGAAAATATATTATTATAAATCTTTTCTTTTCAGACCATTTAAAGTGAAAGCCAACATATTAAACACATAAATATTAAAGATTTTTCAATACTTAGTATATCACAAATAGTTAATGATAAAATCACCATAATTCCTACAAAAACAAAAAAAACTTGTTATCTAATTTGGGGCTTAATAACACTTTAGTTCATTGTCCTTGTTACATGTACAATTACTATATAGTGGTAGGTTTTCTTTTTATTTTACATACATACATAAACACACGCCTTTTTCCCAGAAGGGGTAGGCAGAGGTGCTACCAGAACACCCACGTTTCGCCTTGTATATTCCGTCCCACGATGTGATAGAGGGCGAGCCTATCGCCATATCGGGCACAAATTCCTTACTCCGGGCTGAGAACGAATAGAAAAATCCAATATCACTTTGCCCGACCTGGGATTCGAACCCGAGACCTCAGCTTTGCAATCATACCGTAGTACCACTACGCCACCGAGGCAGACTTTTTATTTTATAAGGCTTCTTAAATCTTAAAGTTTGAAAATGTTGTAATTGCCAACATTTTTAAACCTTAAGATTTAAGATTGATTGATTGCTACAATTTAACAAACACCTTTAAAAATACAAGCCGCTCCTTTACGCAAGAATTTATCCGATTTTTTAAGCCCGTAATAGGATTAATTAGTCGTCAAAGATTTCAGCCCCTGTGTCACTCGAGCGCAAATGTTGTAATGTACACCCACCATAGTAAGTTATAATCTGAAAAGCCGTCTTTTAATTTAGCCCGTTATAGTACTTAATCCTTTCACTGTGGCACCCTCTTGCTGATCTCTGCTATTGACGTCCGAAATTTTAAATATGTAAGTGGATATGGGTTTACATTACATGGATGTGAGTGCAAAGTACATAATATTATCCAAATTATTATTATTTAGTAAGTCTAGACATTAAATATTGCAAATTTAATTTTGCATGGTATTGTCAAATTTCTCTTCGCTTAACATTTTTTACAACTTTTAAAATATTGATTTGGAAATATTAGTTTTCTAAATATATAAACAATTTTGTATTCTGGAATCAGCTACTATAAAAATAATCTATTTATAAATACACGTCATTAACTTTACTCACGGTAGAAAAACAAAGTAGATATGTGGCAATGTAGGTGCTTTTGATTCCGTGAAGTAGTACAGCGATAAAGCCTGTTCAGTGTATGATTGTGAATAATAACTTATCACATGAATTGTGAATAATCGCTTTGAGTATTATTAACGCTGTACTTGTGCTATACACTTTTCAATTAAAGCATTTAAATCAATCAATTTGTGATCATACCATAATTCCGTGTTACATTTTATGAAAACTACATAAATTAAAAAACGGAAAAACAATATATTTCATATTTCTCAGCAATTTATAAATAAAACGAATTATAAATCTAATACATATTTAAACACATGTCGTAAAATCATCTGTTTAATCAAGAATAATGTACGTAATTACTTAACACCCACTCACCAGAAATGAGTGTTAAATGTAATAAATGTCTAATAAACTATGCAGTGTATCATAAACATATGAAATATCCACAGATTACATAAACAAGCATCAATTATGGTGGGTATGTTATATTTTGAAACACACATATGCACTTATATATACATTATACACATTACTTTTATACTCTCTTTTAGCTTTAGTTTTCTCATGCCCTTAATTAGAAAATCCATGTATGATCGGACACAAGGTTTATCTCCAATATGTGAAAATCAAGAAAATTTACTTTTCATAACATCACAAAAATTTTGTGACACTACAGTCTACAGGTAAGGAAAGTTTAGTAACGTGTAATAACGATTTATTTCAATTATTTAATTATGGTAAATAATGTCAAGAAAAATAGATTATACTTTAATATTATGTATAGAGATTCTAGAGGATGCCTGCTAGGATGCAGTCGTAAATCGTAATGAACCTTTCTATATGTAATAAGAGTCCTGAACATATAGACGTTTCGCAATTAAATATCGACCAATATTAACAAAAACGTTTTTAGTAAATTTTGATAATATAAGTTTTAATTGAAATTTGATAAATTTTAGAGGGCGTTTAAAATTACAACAATCTGTGTTTATCTTTATGTACAATATACACGATTAGATAAACAGTATTCCATTTTACAAAAAAAAAAGATGTGTCGTGTTTTCAGGAAGCAAGGGAAAATGTGTCGTGCATGATGCGTAGCGCTCTAAAAGGAGCTTTAATTGCTCGCATTTCAGGATACGTTTCATTTTCCCGCAACGCACAGTCACGAGAAGATCAAAAGGCACACGCGAGGTGCAGACTGTAGTGTGCAACGTGCACAGTGCATACGCACGCACACGCACCACAGCACTCAACAGTGCATTTGTGATAGCGGAGCCCGCAGCCCGGAGCACACCAAGACTCACCTGCGTAGGGAGCACAGTCTCCCGGCCCAGGGGTATCGACATTTTGCTAGCGGCGCCGCCGGCCGCGCCCCGGCGCCCGCCCGCGCCGCACCATCCACCGACCCGCCACTATGGGCCGCGCGCCCGCCCGTTGCCGGTCCCTTCGACGCCTCGCACAAACAAGAAAAACACTTTCCCGAAAAGCGATTTTCCACTAGTTCAGACAAATTTGCACCATAAACGTTCTCTCCGATCGTAGGATCCACACATCACGAGCTAGTTCATTCAAGCTATAAATTTCTACACCCAAAAAATAAATTACAAATATAATATATCAATATGCGGTTATGTATGAAGGCGCGATAAAATGGAGACGCCGAACTGGCACCCACCCCGACAGGCGGTCGCGTGCGACTGGCGCGCCGCGGACGGCGATCGCGCGCAACGCTCACCCCGCACCTTCGCAGCACGGCCCTCACGGCTTGCACGCGCGCCGCCGGATTCGCTACATCCGCGAGCCCCGCGCTTGGGGTCGCGGCACAGCCTCCTTCATCTCACTCAGAACTCTCCGAATCCTTACGGCTGGTCATATGAACACGTGCCGCGGCCACGAGCGTAGTGCGGTTTATCGAGTGAACGAGTACACATGCGCACTCCGCTGCGCTATCGTACCCGCCGAGGCTCATTCATTTGTACAGGTATCGCCTCGAACGGCGCACACCTGAGCAAATATTATGGAACTTTACAATGGCTCCGTTGTTTTAAAACGTAACAATTATTGCCCCGTAGCGAGCATCTTTATTCAGCTAATTGGCTTAAGGCCTTCTTTATTCCTACACGTTAAGTACATCTAGGTATATTATGTACAGTAAGAAGTGTACAATTTATTGATAGACCTTTGTAGGTGTACCAAATATCTAATCAGAATAACAGAAAAGTTCCGACGGTATGGTTGAAAAGCTGAGGTCTTGGGTTCGAATCCCAGATTGGGCAAAGTGATATTGAATTTTTCTATTCATTATCAGCCCGGAGTCTGAAATTTGTGCCCGATATGGCGATGGGCTCGTCCCCTATCACATCGTGGGACGAAAGATACAAGACGAAACGTTGTTGTCCTGGTTACACCTCTGCCTACCCTTTCTGGGAAAAAAGACGTGAATAGAAAATGAATATATCAGCTACTATGTACTATAAAAGAAATAAAACACACCGACGTTGATTCAAAATAAAGGTAACCATAGGTAACAAGACTAAAGAATATAGAGTTTAAAAAATATATTCACACATATACCTATAGGTACACACACCTATGTGCAAAGCTCCTAACAATTACTTTTTCTTATTTTTCTTTACAGAACATTGCGAATTTTGGAAGGGACAAGAAGTGGGCAAACGTGGGCGCAAGTCGAGGTTGTTTAGGTACACAGTCGGTAGCTCGCCCACTTTTCCTTTCTACGTTCACTGTTCCAGATTACGTCATTTTACCTATAACCACCGTATTATGTGGTAGCTTTTAGCTAATCCTTGAATACTTTACTAGACGTGGGAGATAACCTGTTAGATTAATTACATATTTGATAAACAAGATCAGTACTTACCGAAGTACGCATAGACAGCCAACAACATTCATCATGATAAGAATATTTAAATGGTACGCAATTAAAGTGATATAACAAAAATATTGTAGCACCTAAAATACCTATATGTTAATGTAAGCTACTGCAGATCTAAACCATGGTCGATTTGTAATGTACTGTATCAGCTCATATACGTCCCACTGCAGGGCACGAGCCCCTCTGCAATCGAGAGTACGATTGAGGGGGGTTAGACCATACAGTCCATCACGCTGGCCTAGTGCGGGTGGTCGGACTTAACATATCATGGTCGGTTTAGAATATTAAAATTGCATTCATACTAAAATGTAAGTTGGCAATGACTACTTTTGTAATTCAAATATAGAAGATCAATTTGTGGCAGAAATTATACCATTTGCCTGATGCAGGTGCTTATTTCCAGCTAAATTTCTGATCCTTTTTAAACATAACAATAAAAGCGACAACTAATATTGAAATATACCTATGCTTAAATTTATAATACGTGGATTAAATGCTTGAGAAATAACGAATCGCATTAGAAATCCAAACATTTATGAAGGTAATAATTGGATTCTACTGAAATTATTCAGATTTACGTACATTGCCAGTAAGCGACATTTTCAATATGAATCGTTGTGATCATTGTCTTGGTATTTAAATGAATGCAAGTGTACTTGAGCTGAAGGATATACCTACTTATGCAGGAATGACGAGACGACCCTATATACACCTCGGCTATGTATGTGGTTTCAAATTATTTGTTAACTAAGTATATCCGTTTCGATGAAGTAGTATTTACTCTATTTTTATAAATTGCCTTCCGATGTCAGTAAATAGTAATACATTTCCCCAGGGAAATGATAAGAAAAGATATATGTAAGTACAAAAGAAAGAATGACTATCTTTGTAATACTATATAAATATACTATACTGTAGATATTTTTTCTAAAATCTATACAGTAGAATGTCACCAATATTTTATTTTACCGGTTCATGCTTTTTATACATATCAATATCGTAAATAATTTAACAATTTAACACATTTAATGCATTTTATATAAAAATATACTAAGAAGATACTTAAAACTCTAAATTATAAAAGTAAACAAACCTTAACTCCTTCCATGCCGCCATCATATAAAGTCCATCTCCCGTACGTCGTCATACCGAGCTCACTTCACATCGGGTCAAACATCCAATTCACAATAAATTATTTGGCACAAATTGTTAAATGACACAACATAATAGCAAAATTATCATGAATCCAGCACGAACGCAAATTCAGTACTGGCAGCCGGTGCAATGTGACACCACGGCCGCGGCAAACAAACTGTTTAGCGCTTGATTAGCACAACGTGTGCAAATCGTTCTATGGTGCGTCCAAGACGACGGTTCAGATTGAAATTGATTGCTCGTTCAAGTCGCATTCATTGACGTGATTGAGTAGAATGGACGAAGCGAACCTTGCGCGCTAGTTGGCTATTATTGACCCAATACAGGCGGAGGTATATTAACGATGCACAACGATCGCTTTTAAACCACGACTTACTGTGGGAATTCAGCTCGGTTACAATCTACATATTTTCACGTACTGAATGTTTTGCTCAGTGCAGTAAATGGAACGTTGCTAAATAGGAAACATCTCTGTATACTTAGTACATCCACTTCAGCAGGTATAGCAAATGAAGATTTAAGCTATGTACTTACGCTGAAATTGGTTCACCATCACACGAGAATGGAATACGAATTACGTACATACATAAACTCACGCCTTTTTCCCAGAAGGGGTAAACAGAGGTGCAACTAAGACATCCACGTTTCGTCTTGTATTTTCCGTCCAACGATGTAATAGGGGGCGAGCCTATTGCCATATCGGGCACAAATTCATGACCCCAGTTTGATAAGCATTATAGCCTTTACGTTTACCATTTTTAGAAAGCGAAATTTTGTATAAAGGCTAGGATTCGCAAGAAGAGATGAAGGTACAAATCCGTATAGTTACAAAATATCTTATATCTATCTATAAGTAGCTCTGTAGGGAACTCTGTAGCGAAAGGGCTAATACCAGTGCGAAAGAAAACAGACCGAAAAAAATTAAAGAAATGCTTGTTGCAAAAGTAATTAAAATCACACTAAACTGATTGCATATAAAGTAGGTTGCGTAGACCCATACGATTTTAACACGTTCACTGTTATTAGTTATGAGGAATATCCAATCCCGTAACTGTACGAGAATTAACTCTATCATCCCTAACTACAAACACTAGATACATTTCGACCGACAATCAAGGAGTATGGCTTGGGCCTTGGTTATTTCAGTGCTCACAGACAACGCAAGAATATTTTATGGTAAGAAATGGATTCCTTGATCTGTTGTATTGTTGTGTCCAGTGTCATGTATTACAAATCTTTTTTTCGTCAAAGCGCAGTCTGAGGAATTGAAGACGACCAATATACGGCGAAAGCATGAAATAAAGAATATAGTAGGTGAAATGGAGGAAGTCTTAATTCTTCGAAACTGCCCTTAAAAATGGAAGCTTTGACCAGCGATAGTAGAACACTTATAGAAGCGAATCGTGTTTTGAGTTTAGTGTATTTTTTTTTTAATAGACTTGAATAATAGCGTCGATCGGTGAATAATCATCTCCCACTGATGTATCCTCTATTTACATTGCAATGCACTTACCATCAGTGTATTGTAAACAGTTTGTTAAGCAGGACAACCTACGTGGCGCAGTTGGTTAAACGCCAGTTGTGATACGAGAGGCCGCGGGTTCGATCCTTGTACCAAGGCAAATGTATGTGAGGCTCACAAGTATTTTGTCTCGGGTCGGGTTGTTTGTAAGACCTAAAAGTCTCTCGTAGCTTCCGATACCCGTGTTACAAGACTTCATCGACCTTAATGTGCGGTCAGGACTATGTACATATGTGACTGTTGCGTGTTTTTTGTTTATTTAGCTAATAGAAAAATAGTGTTTATTTTATTGTACTCGTCACTAACATTTTTATTCATATTTTTATCTTTTAATTATTTAATGAATACTGGACACTTACCACATACAGACTTAATTGACGCATTATTCTAGGTTGGAAAGTAACAAGCATCAATTTATGGAATCTATAATTTTTAAAATATATAATAGCTCATAGTTCCCATAAATATGTTACCCTTCTGTGATGTTAGAATGCCCACTCCCCACCATCTCAATTTTATATTATAGTCGCAGCGCAAATACGAGGAACGTGTATTCATAATTTAGATACATACATATACATCACGCCTTCATCCTGGAAGGGTTTGGCAGAGGTGCAACCAGGACACCTACGTTTCGCCTTGTGTGTTCTGTCCCACGATGTGATAGGGGGCGGGCCTATCGCCATATCGAGCACAAATTCCTGACTCCGGGCTGATAAATGAATAGAGAAATCCAATATCACTTTGCCCGACCCGGGATTCGAACCCGATACTTAACCTTTATAATCGTACCGTAGTACAACTGCGCCACCGAGGCAGTCGTGATATGAACTATGAAATTAGTGATTCATAATTTCATAGTTCATATCACAGAATACTTCCGTGGTTCGTATAGACAGATTAATTATTTATTGTGCATATTTTTCTACTGTATGTCCGTGCTTGTATATGGTTAAGAGGTAAATGCGACCGAATCTTAAGATTTCGCGGACTGACAGTGGGGATGAAAAAAAAATCAGAGGTAACAACTAAAGCTTTATTTTCAGAGCGCATCAATTTTATTATGAAATTGTTTATCGGTTGCTGCGACGGTTCATTCTCAAATCTCTTTCAATCTCGTATTGGCGCATATCTGCCCGCTCCAAGAAATCACGTCGTTCTAAGTATCTAATGACAAAAATATATATTTTAACATAGAATTGATTACAGTATAAGTAGATAAATTGTTTTTGTATTAAATAAGCTTACCCTTGTTTTCCTTTGTTGTGACTTTGTATCTCCTCCTCTATACCTTCATCTTGTTTGTACGTGGTCCAATCAAGTTTAGATTTTTCCAGGGTTGACAACTTATTTTTCTTGTTTAGCTGACCCAAAATGTTGGACAGCCCTGATTTTCCACCAGATTTATTAGGAATTGGAACTTGAGATGGTCCATCTTGTTTAGTAGTTGCTGGAAGTAAAATTTTATTATCAGACAATGTTGAAGCTTTCAATATTTATTTTGCTATATAGACAATATTACCACAAACTTACTATCGTCGGGAGCTTCAGCTTTTTTAATTTTCTCTTTTATTACATTGTTTTCTACAATAATCGTTTCCCCGGCAAATTCGAAAATTCTTCTTTCCTTTTCCTTTGCGTCATCAGTCTGCTTCGTGCTTGCCTGTGGTTTAACTTCTTTCACCACGTTTTTAATTGGGTCCTTAGGAATGTTCGTTTCTTTTGTCTTAGTTTTAGTATCAGTACCTTCAAGGAATTTAGCCCAGAGATCTTCTTCCCTTTTCTTTTCTTCTTCGGGGTTTAATTGCGCTTCAGTTACTTCACCAGCCTCTTCTTTTGTTTCTTCTTTTTTTGCAACTACTTTTTTCAACTTCTTTTTGCCTTTACTAGCTTGAGTTGCTTTTCGTTTATTACTTTTATGTTCAATTTCTTCCTCATATTGCTTCTCAGTTTCATCATCCGCCGACTCTTCTTCTGATAATTGTTCGGGTTCTTTTGGCACATAATCTTCGTCACTTTCGCTACCTGATGACATCTAAACAAACAATAAAACTTATATGGCACAATATACAATACAGTGCTGCCGGGACATTACCAGAGTAAAAACATGCTTTTTATTTATACGATTTCTCGATGCTAACCTTATTGAATTTGCTGATATTATATATAAGCTATTTAAAATTACTACACACCAAACACCAATTAATAATAAAACAACTAAACATAGACTTATATAGTATACGAACCAATAAAGGAGTTATTTATTTAATAAGTCCAGCAATCAAAACGAATTAATGATTACAGTATTTTAACATAACAAACATTTGAATAGCATAATAAATAAATAATTCGCTTTTTATGTTAGTTAAATATTACTTTAAATCAATGGGAAAAGAATTGCATGAATTGTGTAAATACATACTCAAGAATTAAGGCTCATAAAATAATTCTCTATGCACTAACAAAGAGTGTAAATATAATACTTTCTAGTTTGTACATCATATGAGTAGAATGAAGAATTACAATGTAGAATTAAGAATTAGAATCATTGCTGAACATGTGACCATAAATAATAAGTACCAGAAAAGACTTAATGAAACAAGACTGTCCCAAAAATAATAATTTATTATATGTCAACATTTTGAGTATAGCACAATTATACTGGTTTTTTCTTGTTTCTATTTTTGTTTTTAACATTAGACACTTCATAGAAGTTGCTTCCTGTTTTAGTGCGCTTATGAGCTCTTTCAATAGCCCTCCTCTGTCTTGCTGTAACTTTCTTTCTGACAGAACTGTTTTCAGGATTAGCTTTATGTTTCTTAGAGTTTTGAGATACTTCTTCTATGGTAAATGCACCACTAGCGGCTTCCATCTTTTTTCTTTTCAATTCTCTAACAGTTTCTGGATCATTTGTCAAATAGTCCTCAGCATCACTAAGATCTTGTTCATCATTGCTATAAAACTCACTGATTTCTGATGAGTCATCACCATCTTCATTGTTTTTATCTTCGCCACCTTTTGAGTCTTCATCATTTTCCTCATTATCAATATCTTTCAATTCTTCAGGAATGTTCATTTCCTCTAAAGGTTTAACATCATTTTCATTGTCGAATTGTAGACCAACTCTAATTTTTGCAAAATCTTGAGCTATCATTAATGCATTTATGTTTACTATTGGTTTTTCAACAATTTCTTTTTCACTTTCTACTTCTGTTTGAGACGCATCGGGAACAGGTTCTTCAGTCTTTTTATCTTCTGTTGTGGGTACAGTTTCCTTAACATCTTCTGTTTGTTGCTTGGATAATGGCACCTCAAAGCCTTCAGGTGCAACATAAAAGGGTAATTTACCTCTTTGCCAATCATTGAGGACCATTCTGGCTACCTGATTTACATCTGGTTCACCTTTTTTTAATAATTTTCCAGTTCGTGCAGCTAATTTTTCTAAAAACTCTGTAGCTGTATCCCAACCATCAACTTTGTATGTTTTGGTTAAATATTCTTTCCTTACCCGTTTTATTACTTCCTCAATATAATCTTCAGGATTTTGAACTAGCTCAACTCTGACAACACCCTTTAGTACTTTCTCAGTATCTGTTTCGGCGGATGGGTATACAATACCTGGGCAATCTATCAGGAAAATTCTTCTCATCAGGGTAATGTACTGCCATACTTTAGTCTCACCCGCAATAGGAGCAACTTTACACACCTTTTTAGACCTCAAAGTATTGATAACTGATGATTTTCCTACATTAGGGTATCCAATCAAGCCAACACTGATTTGCTTCTTATCAATGTGTAACTTAGCAAATTGTCGCAGCAAATTAATCAATGAACCTTTTCCGAAAGGATGTGTTAATGAAGAGTGAAATGCTATAGTGGGGTACTCTGCACTGAGTATTGCTACCCAACGTTGTGTCACCCAATTGGGTACTAAATCAACTTTATTTAAAATAAAAATAAGGTGTTTATGTGGTTTTTCATCCCTGAGAAATTTCTCTACATATGGACTTCTAGTTCCCATGGGATCTCTAGCATCTAGAACTTGCAACAGCACATCTGATGAATCAATGACTTTGTACAATTCATTCCATATTCTCTTACTCATTCCAGCTCCAAATACCCAGTCTCTCTGACCCTCTTTCACCCCTGTATCTTCTCGTACTCTATCATTATCTTTAGTTTCATCATAATTGTCTACACTCTCCTCAACAGCCTTGTGTAATGCATTGATATCATTAAACTTTAAGTTCACTCGCTTTCTTTGCTTCTTTGGGCCAAATGTCTTATCAAAACTTTCTGTATCTAACAAATGTACTCTTGCATTTTTAGCCTTTTCATTGAGTAGTGTGATGGGCAAATTGGTGGGTTTCATTATTACTTGATATGGGTTTTTCACTGCTGCTCCAAATTCGTCTTGAAACTTTTGCAGAGCGTTTTGTGATATCACACGAGAGTTTCCGAACCACTTTTGGTTAGGTTCGACGCGAGCTCGCGTGCCAGATGGCAACCAACCTTGGAAAGGCGCAGGAGTCAAAATTTTACCAGTCTTATCCCTTTTAGCTTTAAAATTTCTGTACATTTGCAGCCGTTTGATGGTGCCTTTTGTTCTGGGGTTACCGACTCCTTTCAAACCTTCAGTAGGCCTGTCTGGATTCATGGAATGACCAGATTTGTTAAACCCCTGTTTCCGGGGTGCTCCCGGCGCAGAACGCACTTTCCCCATCGTGAATTAATTATTACACAGTACTTTTAAGTAAAAATATAAAAGCTGAGAGATATATCACGCGGTCAATAACAATAAATGCGTAGAGGTTAACTCATATCAGTACTGTCAAATAGAACGAAGCAACTTCACGCCGTTAAAAATATAAAAACATAATCTTATTAGCAACAAACTTACTTTGCTTGGTTATAAACAATTGTACTATTATTCACTTAAAGCAATTATCTAATGTTCACATAAAAGTAAATCACAGTTTAAACACTGAATACTTCGACAGTGATAATACAATCCGAATACCATTGATTGAGGTGTTTGCAGCAAACTTCATTGAGGAAAGGTTTTTCAAGTTCGATTTCCTCACACCAACATAAGTCAATCCAAAATTTATATTTTAATTTGTTATTTAAATTCATAAGCAAAAAAATGTGTTATTAGTTATAGGACTAAATTACAAAATCAATAATTGAAATATATCCGCAAAAGTATATTTAGATTTTAATATAGGCTTTTGTAATAAATACTTATTTTAGTACTTGTATAATAATTTAAATAAATTAAAAAAATACACCATATATTCACTCACATGGATTACCGAAGTTGCAGTTAAGTAATTATAATCTATATAAAGCTAAGTTTCTGTAGTCAGTCTTCCGATCGCTGAAGACGCTGAATGACATTGACATTTGTCAATCAAAACAAAATGTCAGCGAATAATACGTCCGTCGATATTTTATCAAATAAATATAACAATCATTGCAGCGTAACGATAAGATTTGCGATTTAAGGAGAACGAGCTTAGGATGTTAAATCTAAGCACTATCAAACGAACGAAGAAGTAAGTCGAGTTGTTACAAGTGTACAGTTAATCCCACGGTATCTTTTATTACGAGACAAGTTTTATAATCAAAGCTGCCCCGATGCCTGTAGATTTAAGTAAACGTGAGACAACATGTATGACATGTTGTCTGAATTCAGAGTTTCCGAATTCGACTCATTCGTGGATATACTGAGATTGACTCCTGGTGATCCTTTGGATACATTCGGCGAGATGTGGTACCCAGTGTTTCTGTGGTCCTTGTGTTCTTCAGTGTTTGTGCATACGTGCGCTGCGCTCGTAGCCTTTGGAACTTTAAGGAAACACAAATACGGCAAGTTTTTCCCTGTCCTCTTGATTGTAATGGGTGTGGTGGGACCAATCACTTCAGGCGTAGCAAGTAGTGCCGCTGTGGCGTTTATATACCGTGCCGCTAACTTAGCCATGCCTCCCATACACGCCATGATATGGGGTATCGGACAAACTGTGTTAGGTGCTGGGATGGGCTTTACACGGATCTTGGCTACCTTGTAATAGTTATCTACTGTTAGATTGTATTAAATTAATTATGTTACTGTATATCTATCATCAACAATATTATAATATAGTGCAAACAAATTAAAAGTCAATTATCATAGACATTTTAATGGGAGGAAGGAATGGTGCAGAGATGTGAATTGTTTCCTTATAGTAAACTTAATATTGAGTGCTGTGTATGTGCTTGCCGCACTTCTGACAGTAAATACTCACTAGTGATGTAAAATATGATGTAAATATTTGTGTGTATGTTTATTTCAGCTAGTTCTGAAAACTGTGTGTATCACTAAATTGTAATAAAAAATAAAGATGTTAGAACTTACTTCATAACTTCTATAAATAACTGTACAATGTAAACTAGTTATACCGTAAAATCAGTTAACTAGACATAAAATATTTCAAGCTCCTGTGTCTGTAATCACAATATATAAATGAAATGCTAACTTGTAAGTATGTAATTATTTAATTTTTTTACATGACTGATGTTCCACATAAATTTGTACTCTAGTTTTAGTACTTAGGGACTCTTCCATCCTTAATGTATGTATATGAAAAAGCATTCCATGATAATTGTAACAAATGTATCTAAATTTCACTGCTTTCTATAGTTGTATCTCTAAAAGTTCATTTATATGTAATGGTAGTTCCCCACCGAATTAAATAATAATTTGGCACTACATCTTCAATACACATGAAGCTTAGATCATCAATTAGTTAAAAATGTGTATTGCGAAATATATTTGGTTTAATAAATTTAATATATGAATGAAAATTGCGATATGCACAATTTATATAGAAGCTGTTGTGCACCTTAACTGCACAAAATAATTTATATGGTATCGGTTTGTACTTATGCTACAGAATGTACTCATGTTTGTTATCCACTACAACTTTTCTTGACTTCATAGTAAAATGTATTTAATTGTTAATTTAAAATATTTGTTATAATTGGTGGAAACAGAAAAATATTTTAAGCAAAAAATATAACCATCTGAATGATTAGTAATCAACATTTATAAATATGTTTGTAAATTGTTTTATTGTGACATCCTGAATATTCAAATATAAATATTTAATGTGATCAAATATTGGATGAGTATTTAAAAAATATTAATTATTAAATTATGCCATTGTTTCATGTATTACACTATCAATGAAGGTACAATAGACCAGAATATGTTAAATAATTACAATATAACATAAGCAATAGGTGCAAAGTTATGTTAAAAGCAAAGCTAGTGTGATTATATTATAGGTAATTATTGTATCATAAAGCAATTTGGGCAAGGAAATATAATTTTCCATATTTATCCAAAGATAATAAAATTGGATTTTATATAAAGTTGTTTTGTTTTCATTTTAATGTTACTAGGCATGTTAAAATTTATAACTCCCCGGAAGTTAGTACAGCTGGTTGGCTAATAAATGAAATACAGTAAATTTTATTTATATTTTATTAATTTCATAATTTACAAATCAGAAGATTTAACTAATGAATAGAACAATATTTGTGTTAACATGATAGTAAACCTTGCATAACCATACAAAAAACACTATAACAAATTGAAAACCCTGTGTCACTGACTTCTTAAATTTTTTTATAACTTTATAAAGTTCCACTACAATATTTTGATATTCTTTTGTGTGTTGAAGTACAATTCAAACTTTCTTCATCTTCTTCATGGCTTACTTCATGAATTTCCTCCAACATTAAAGGTAATTCAAACTCATCCTTGGTCAGAGTTGTCTAAAAGAAAAGAAATTTTATAATCACATCAAGTATAGAAATAAAAAAAGAATTAAATTTTAAAATTAATAAAGATTGTTTAATTATAAAAAGTTAAGTAAAAACTATGCAACAAGTATATCTCACCTCGTGAATTTCAGATTCTCTTCTGCTTAATCTATTGACACTGTCTTGTAAAGACTTGGTCTCAGATGTGGCATCCTGTAAAGCTAATTTTAATTCTACTATTTCTCTTCTAGCGTTTGATAACAACTTCTCAGTTGTAGTCAAATTTTCTTTTAGCTTGTTCTTGTCTTGTTCTAAATTCTCCTTTGCCCTAGATAGACTTTTTATTCTATTCTCATACAGTTTCAGTTCAGAATCTCCATCCCCAATACTTGTCTGCTCTCTTTGTAAATTGCTACACATTTGTTTCAAATATGAAATATTTTGTTCTAATATAATTTTTTCTTCAGTTATAAGCCTAATTTCATTTTCTAAAGCATTTATTTTACAAGTCATGTTTGCTATGCGAGACGACTGGCTCTCTATAATATTTTCCTTGTCTAGTATTTTAGATTCTAACATTTCAATTTTACTAATGTATGTTTGTAATTGCATTGACTTTGAAGCTGACTCACTTTCTAAAGAATGGTTAGTATTTTCTAAAATGTTTGCTTCAACTGACAAACTTGCAAATTGTTCTAACATGTCAGATCTCTCAGCTTCTTTTTGAGATAACATCTCTTCAATTCTTCTTATTTCAGAGACATAATGTTGTAGCTGCTGCTTTAAGCTTTCA
Organism: Theretra japonica; assembly: GCA_033459515.1. Classification (NCBI taxonomy): domain Eukaryota; kingdom Metazoa; phylum Arthropoda; class Insecta; order Lepidoptera; family Sphingidae; genus Theretra; species Theretra japonica. The sequence goes on from CM065937.1 coordinate 5,303,961, forward strand.
ACTTCTTTTTTAGATTTCTCAAATTCAATCTTAGTAATTTTCAAGGTGCCATTAGCATCAGTCAAACTATTTTGTAAATGTTTATTTTCAACTATAGCAGTGTCTAATTGTTGGGTCAGTCTCAATATTTCAGCATTTAGAAAGCCTATTTGAGCTTCATAATCTGTTACTTTGTGTTCAGAAACTTTATTTACAGTTAATTTTCTTTTCAGCTCTGATATTTCATTTTCTAGTTTAGTGATATCAAAAGTTTGTGATTTTAACTTTTGTTCAAGAAAACTGATACTTTCTACCTTATTATCAAGCTCTATAACTAACTTATCACGCTCCTGATCAACCTTTTTGATACTTTCTATTAAATTTGATTTATCATTTCGTAGAGAAAATATTTCAGTTTGTAAATCCTTACATTTTCTTTCTAATGTATCAATGTTATCTTTAGATAAACTAAGTTTCTTCTGAGTGCACAACAATTCATTTTGAATTCCATTAGTGCTTCTTTCAGATTCGACTTGTATATTTTTAATTTGATTAGATATAGTTTTTTCCCTAATCATTTCACTCTGGAGTTTTTTCAATTGCTCTCTTAAAAAGTTACATTCATCTTTAAGATGATCAGTAGAAGCTTTTTCAGTTCGATTGCTCCGTTTGTATGAATTGTTTTCTTCTTCTAACCTTTCAATTTCATTTTGCTTAATTACGAGATCTCTTTTTAATTTATCTGACAAATCCATTGCTTCCTTATACCTCATATTATATTCATGTTTGTCTTTCTTTAGCAACTGTATTTCATGTGTTAATTCATCTATTTTATTGTTTAGCTTTTGGATGTCTTTTTGTAAATAATCACCTCTGTCACTAGTTTTCAGTAAATGCAGGTTTTTATATTGACTTAATTGTTGACTAAGTGCAATATTTTCTTTTGATAATTCCGAATTTTCTATATTCAATTGGTTTATTATATCTTTATAGTTTTGTTTATTATTTTCTTCTATTCTAGCTAATTTACTTTTGTATTCATCATTTTCTTTTTTGAGTATCAACATTTTCTGTTCACTTTCACACAATTTGGTATGTAAATCTTTAACAAAAGATGTTTCATAAGGTGTTCCAATGTTTTTAGATGTCCTTGGTGATTCTTTAGCTGCACACCTTTGTAAATGTCTGTTAAAATCTTTCATTGTTTCTGTCATTTTTTCTTGAATATCTTTTATGTATGTCTCATACTTCTTTCTTTCTTCCTCAAGAAGTATCTGTAGGTCATATTTTGTTGGACATTTATCTTTTAAATCACCATTGGAGTAAATAGATTTACTCTTATGTGGTAATGATAAAATTTTGTCTTGCAAACATTTATTTAGATCAACCAAATCTTTAATTTCTTTTTGCAAAGTGATGTTTTCCTTCAACGCACTGTTCAAAGATTCTTGAATACTATTAATTTTTGCTGAAGTATCTCTCGATTTTATGGTTGCAATTTGTTTTTCTAATTCTGAATTTTTTAAAGATAAGCCTTCAATCCTTGTTTGCAAAAAGTTTATTTCATTTAACATAGATGCTAATCTCTTATTAGCATCTTCTTCAACTTTTAACGCCAGTGTATCTACTTTCTGTAATTCTTCTTGCAGGGCTTTATTTTTATCAGCAAGGCTCAGAGCTCTTAGCATTGCTTCATGTTGTTTTTCTAATCCATTTTCTAAATCTTTTTTTAACATTTCATTAGTCATTTCCATTTCATGTAAATCCTTCATTAAATTCTGAACTCTACTGTCAGTATTTGGAATACAACAGTCTTTATTAATGGCTGACAAAGGCCTACCACCTTCTAAAAGCATGTTCAATCTTATAATCTCATTATCCCTATGTTCTATTTGACTTTTTAACACCATAATGTCATCATAATACTCCTCATTTTTCTCTTCCAATGACTGCACCTTTTTTGTTAATTCTGTGAAATCTTTGTCAATATTACATGATATTTTTTCATTGCAGTAACAATTTTTATTGACTTGGTTGTCACAATCCTTTCTTCGGCTTTTATTGCGACTACTTTGAGTGTCTGCACATAGCCCTCTTAAGCTTAAATCTCTTACTTCATACTGCAATTTGCTAATAGTAGAGTCTTTCTTATGGAGTTCTTCTGTTAGAGACTTTATCTTTCTCTTATTTTCTTTATTAAGTTTTAAGTTATCTTCTCTTAATTGCATATTCTCTTTGTGAAGACGGTTATTTTCTTGTATCAACTTGGCGTTATCACATTTATAAGGTTCTGCTTCTAGCATTAAAGAGTCGCGCTGTTGCAAAGCTTCCTTTGACAAATCCATGTAATGCTGCAAACTGCGAGTGGTCTGCAATAAATCTGCTAAAATACATTCTACCAAAGGAACCGCATCCAGCGGTAACTTATTGTTATAGCCGAGTTCTTCGAGTTTTCGAGACAAGTTGAAGTAAGCTTCACCCATTTTGATAATCTAGTAGCCTACTTAGATTTTTATAGTAACTGGTTAAAAAACGTATGTATTCATCAGAATGTCGTCATAAATTTCATTAAATTGTAGCTTATCCATTATTATTTTCATTTTCGTTATTTTTCTGTCAGTTATATTGACTGTTGACAATTGACATTTATTTGTTTATACCAAAGACATTTTTTTTTTTTTAAATCCTTCTCCCATTTGTTGGGAAGGCAAAGGGTTCTTGCCCATACAGCCTCTATACCAAAGACAATTTAAACCACTGATGGCTGTTAGCCGATGGAGACTAGAGAAAGAGATTACATAAATTCTGTTTTATTCTATGTTAGTTTCACTTTCAATCCGCGCCGCGGCCAGGAAGAAAATCTAAATTCTAGTTCTTTTTATTTCTATTTTCTTCTTCGTTCTGGATTTATGTCTATGCTCTACATAATTTAGTCCTACGAGTATAGTAGTACGAAATCGGATTACACTTATTACCTGTGCACTAAGCAGTACGGGAAGCATTTAAAATCGTTGGCTTAGTTGAAACTTAAATAAATCTTGAAAATGCTGTCAAGACTTTAGATCTCAGACTAAAAATAGTCGAATATTTCATCAATTATCTGAAAGTTTCATGCTCTGAGTTTCAGAGTGTCATTGTCAATTAAGTGATATGTCAATGTCATTTGTCAAGTGGAATGAGTGAAGTAAAGTTGGTTTGGTTGTAGTAGGTACTTATGATTTATGTTTTCAAAATTTTCTCAAAAGATTTTTCTACATATCATGAAAGTGAATAGTAACATTTGGCAATATATTTTATCGTAGTCAACTTTCCTTGTGATGTGCGTATTTCCTTCGACAACATGAACCCTTACAAGGATGTTGAGGAAAGTTCTTTCGCAGCTTCCTCGCATTTGTCGTACGAGGACATAGCTACCAAGCTGCTTAAGGACCATTATTTCCTTACTGCTTTAGAGCTGCACACGGAACTTGTTGAAAGTGGCAAAGAATTGCCTCAGCTGAGAGAGTTTTTTTCGAATCCAGGAAATTTTGAACAACATGTATCCCGGCCATCCGAGTTTACTTCTATGCGTAAGTTCATAATTTTTTTATAAATCATTACTTGTGATAATCACGTGAAATTGTGTGAACATAACCTGCTACTCTGTGTCTAATATGAACACACTGTTACATAAACAAATTTCTGTTTACCTTTATTGTTATCCCATTTCTCGCTTGCACACATGCTATTTGTAGTTCAAGTCGTTTTATGTAGAAAATAACAACACATTGGAAATTGCTGCTGGACACAACTATTACAAAATAAGCTTAAACATTGTATTTTTTAAACCTTTTTGGGATAAATTTATAAAAAATAAAACAGATTCAGTCTATTTTAGGCAAAAGTGATCTTGGAATATTTTAAAGCGACAGGTAAATACATATATATTGTAGTCTCAGATTGTAAAGACCCTTTTTTGTATATAACTTGTTTGTTAAGCATATATTTCTACTCCATATTAAAGAAAATACTCTTGTTATTATAGATTATCTATCACATTGCATTGTTTTAGAAATGATTACTCCAGTGAGATCATGACAAAATGTGTAGATATCCTAATCCTAACTAATCCCCATCTAGTCTAAAAGAATAAATAATCTATTCTTCCTCTTTAATGAATTGTGAAATATTCAAGATTGTTGTGATACCTTTCTATGTTTATTTAAATAATGAGCTTATGTCAAACTACATGTAGTATTCACAACAGAAGCATTACATTCCAATGGTATGATGTAATGTTCTTTTCTATAATAATTATTCTCAATGTATTATCATTGTTATTGTCCTTTGTCTTAACATTATTATCCCTTCTTTTTTAGACAACAAACAATTAAAATTTAAAAATGTTCTGTTGGGTTTAGTAACAAATCTGAGAACAAAGAAGTATTAATGGTTGAAGTCATGAAATGCACAATAGTTGTCAAATTTACTAATGATTTTTATTGGATACTTTTGAAATAATAAGGAAATGTAATAGTGAAAACCTGCTAATTTAAGTGCTCAGTTGTCTTAAAACAATTTGCTGACAAACACTGTATTTATTGTGGGAATTGTTTGTGTGCCACTATAACATTGGTATCAGCCCATATACGACCCACTGCAGGGCATGGCCTCCTCTACAATCGAGAGTACGATTGAGAGTGGTTAGGCCATATAGTCCACCATGCTGGCCTAGTGCGGGTTGGCGGACTTACACACCGTAGATTTTTTTTTTAAAATCGCTACGGTATGCAGGTTTCCTCACGATGTTTTCCTTCACCGTTAAAGTGCGTGGTGATTGACTATCAATACACACATAACTCCGAAAAGTCAGAGGTGTGCCCTGGGATTTGAACCCACGACCACCGTGAACATGTAGGCAGCCGAGTCTGGTCCGATACCACGAGGCCACCACGCACTTACCAGTGATAACTATAGCCACTATAACATACCAGTGATATTACTACATAATATACCTGAGCCCCACAGGTGGATTTATCTTTGTTATATTATATATTGTTATATTTAATTGCCCCTCTTTCTCTTTTGAGCCACAGGAAGTCCACTGCTGAACCTAGGACTCCTCCATTGACTATTTTGTATTTAAATACTATTTGGACTATGTACACAGGCACTTAAGCAATAAACAAATTAATAAAAAAAAACAGCTGAACATACTAGTCAACATAACAGCTAAGATAACAAAACAAATAAAAAAACCTGAAATGTATTTTATCACTTGTTGTTACAATGTCTACAACAGGTTTGTCAGCTTATCATGTCTTTGTAAATAATGTTCTATTTCTGGACAGACCGCACTCCAAGTCAAGCCACTCTCGATTCTCTGGACACGGCTAGATATTCAGAAGACGGCGGAGGTGACCGTGGAGGCAGTGGAGGGGACTTAGCTGTATTGGAATTTGAATTACGCAAAGCTCGAGAAACTATTAACTCATTAAGAGCAAATCTTACACAGTTTGCAGGTATTTTTTTATACTAGCATATCAACATTTATTTATGTATATCTGTATCTGATGTTGTGTGCAGTGCTGTAATGTCTGTAAAGTGTTATATACCAATGCGGTATGACTATCTGTCACTGGTCAACACAACTATGCCAGATAGATTGCAACAGATCTACACGAAATCACTAACACAAACTGTCTTCTTTTTTTTGTTTTCTTTATTGTTTTCTATTCTTTAATTACTCTTCATTCACATTTTTAGATGGAGAATCAACATTGGATAAAAGTTCAAAGTATATATCAGATCAGCATACTTTGAAACCTCATGAAAAAAGGGCTCTCAACTTCCTTATCAATGAATACCTTTTGGTCCAAAACTACAAACTCACGTCCATAACATTTTCTGATGAAAATCCAGATCAGGTAATTGAATACTTCTTATATCGTTCGTACAAAATTTATACAATAATTAAATAATACCTTAAGTAGTAGAATGTGAGTTAAAATATTTGGTTACCATATCAATAGATTTATATTATTAAACTTACCACTATGCCAAATGAATAATTCTCCACTAAGTGACATCCACTTTGAGCAACTAAATAAATAATTAAGATCATTAATATGTTTTATTGCAAAAAAATAATCTCCACAATCTACCAACACTAATCCATCAAGCCTTTTTACGTAAACGATGGTAAACTCCATAAATACGTAATGTATAATACCAATTGTTGGTCACAAAAAAAACTTAATAGAAAGCAGATAATAATATTTATTCGCAACTCGCAGTACTTCTACTTTAAATTAATTCAAATGTAAATTATGAAGCATGACTACTTAATTACAACAGTTGACTTCAAAAGTGAAAGGTCTGAATTAAACATATTATATTTCCCATTACACAATAGGAGTTTGAAGACTGGGATGATGTTGGGCTTAACATGCCGCGACCAGCAGGACTGGTGTCTTTATTTCGGGGCAAATCAACCGTCAGTTTGCCAAAGAGCGATAACTCTACGGAAACAGATTGGCAAGTTATGCACGTGGAATGCCAAACTGAGTTAGACGAGGGAAATGTCTGCGTGAGTTGTCAGACTTCACTCGATCATGAGACTGATTGGAGCCATGAGGTAAGTTATATAAAAAAAAGATTCCTGTTTAATTACACAAACCCAACAAACAAGCAATATACACTGGGCTGCTTTCCCTATGGCAAAAGATTGTCACCGCCAAAAAATGATAGCCATGCCGGATGCTTAGCAGACGTAGGTGCATTACTGGCTTTTGAAAATGGATACGGGGGGGTGGTCGGATTATCAAGCCTTCTGTCATGTACTAAGACTGCATTAGAAGTTCTCCACATTATCCGTTGTATCTTTCGACTAGAGACCTTAGTAGTATTGCGCAGAGCGTTCATTTGGAAGAAAATCCGAACATTCTTCGCCATGAGTTTTTAGCGGCTCTTCAAATGCGCGGCGAACAATGCTTATAAAGAGTAGAAACGGATTAATTATGTTTTATGTAAGTAAGTAATTATAGCATATGACGTTCGCGTATTCCATAGTATTTGTGTTAACACGTGAGATAATCACTTTAGATAATTCTATTTACATGTGCGCAAGTGAACGCATTCAATAATAACAATTATACAATAGTAAATGAGGAAAAAATCTCCGTAATAAACAACAATTAGATACTGATGTATTGTTAATATGTTTATTTTCTTTCAGCTCCTCATACAAGCCGAAGAGATAGAACTACTCAAACAAAAAATAATCGCCCTTGAGACTGAAAAGCTGAACTTCCAAAAACTATATGACGCTGCCATAGTCAGTCTGAATTCTTTGACAAGTCCCACGTCAGACGGAAAGGGCCTCGACTTGCAGATACCTGAGGAGAAATTATTGTCCGTCCAGCAGCCAAACGACAGACCCCTTACCTGCACAGCGGCTGAGAATCACTATGGCAGTGGCAATTCTACTCATAGTGCGACGCCCGAGCAGTTCGAAATGATTGACAATGAAAAGAACAGCACGTAAGTTTATGATCATAGAGGAGTCCACGTTTAAAAAAAAAATCACTGTACCACGAAATAAAAAATATTTCTGGCCTTGTCTTGCATAATTCAAATGATTAATATTGATTGCGTTATTTGTGTTACATCTGAGTGTTACATTGCTTTACCTTTCGAACAGCAGAAAAGAAGATTCCAACATCAGTTCGTTGGAGCCGACGGTACTAGGAGAGCATAGCATCAGGGATTCTCCGCTACGGCGTGGCAGTGTTACCACTCTGGACGAAACTCTCAGTATAAACGACAACGGCGAATGGACTCGAGTGCAATACGAATATAGCAGTATCGAAACTAACAACAAGGAGATGTGGATTGACAGGTAAAATAATGCAATATTCAACCTAGGAAATGAAAAGATATTTTAAACTATATGCGGTATACATTTGAACAAGAGACATTAATATTTTCCATTTTGTTTTTTTTTATTATTTGAGATAGATTTGAAAATAATTTTAACTTTTGATAACTATTTTTTAGCCAGTTTCTGTACTTATAAATTTTCTTTCCATTCATTCAATTCACTACTTGTTTTCAGTGGTCTTCCAAATAGTTTAAAAGTATCAATATTGAACTGGTGCTGTGAAACGCTGAACTTGAACGAGCCGCTTTCGAATGATCTCCTTGCTGAATTGATAGCTAACGACAAACCGCTCACTTTACCTGGATTGCTGACGCTGGTAGCAGACACTTTACCGAGGGTGAGTCTTGACATATTTTAAAATCATTTTATCTCAAGTAAACTAGACATGTAGACATTGTTCAAATAACCAAATAAATTATTTTTTGTATATGCTATGGTTGTTGTTGTTGGTTGTTGAGATCGAATCAGAAATGAGGAGATCCGTAGGAGAACTAAAGTAACCGACATAGCCCAGCGGATTAGCAAGTTGAAGTGGCAATGGGCGGGGCACATAGCACGGAGAACTGATGGCCGATGGGGCCAAAAAGTTCTCGAATGGAGGCCACGAATCGGAAAGCGCAGCGTGGGACGTCCACCCACTAGGTGGTCAGACGACCTGGTAAAGGTCGCGGGACGTCGCTGGATGCAGGCTGCCTCCAACAGGTCACTGTGGAAATCATTGGGAGAGGCCTATGTTCAGCAGTGGACTTCCTTTGGCTGATGGATGGATGGATGGATGGTTGTTGACTTTTGATAAAAGGTTTGATAAAACAAACAGTAGATGTTGATATACGCAATACACTTTAAATGGAGACAACACAATAAAATTGTTAATTATCTAACATTCCATCCCATCGATCAGCTAGTAACAGTTCTGTGCAAGAAATCAGCCTTTTCAAAAGATACTTATCCATACTCGCATGCTGGGCTGACCTTACCCTTTGGTATACTTGTAAATTCGCAGCCTATGATTGTGATGTAGTTGAAATGTATTGTATATTTGACGTATTATATTGAAGCAGACGTCGCAAACGAAACCAGTGCAGCCGTGTTATGCCCGCAATCACTCGGTAGAGCGAGAGGGAAGATAACGTTTCTGTGTGAGAGTAACAGAGGTAGAAATATATGCGTTTACAACAATTTCTGCTGCTCGCATAAAGTTGAAGGTGTTCCATGTAATTAGCAATGTTATAAATAGCCTTTTATACACCTAGTTAGAGCTTTTATATCTGCGCCCTCCCAAGGTCTGCGCCTAGTCACTAAGTGCCTTTTTACCGCTCGCGCTGCCCTTGTTTCTATTGCAAAATATCAAGTTATGGGTTAAAAAAAAGACACTTGAGAAATTAAATATAACTCTCTTTTTCTAAAACTAACACATACTTGTAAGCAATGGAATGTAAGTGACGAACCATGTCAGACAATTAGATCTAAGAATAGGAAAATCTGAGGTGGCCAGCTCTTTGTCGAAGAGTTCATAACGATATATTTTAGAACTAAAAATGAGTGACTAGTTTGGGCACGGGTGGTTAGTAGAGTCTGTCCCGCCCTCACACCCACCACTACAACTGTAAGCCAGGATCAACAGTGGCACGCATTGTAATGATACTGAGCATTGAAACTCAGCGAGTCTCCGGGCATGTCTAATTAGTCTTTAACCCGCTACGAAATTAACCACAAAGTTAAATTAATAAGAGTTGGAAATGAATGATGTCCACTTCCCTACGGATTCCGTAACAAGTGGTTAGTAGTGAGTAGTGTACATGTAGGTTGGAGACTTTCCCGCCCTCACACCTACCCTGTCAACTCCTGTAAGCCAGGATCAACAGTGGCATGCATAGTAATGACCCTGAGCATTGAAGGTCAGCGAGTGTCCGGGCATGTGTAAGTACATGTGTGTGTGGCGTGCGCAGATCCTGCCGCACACGCTGGTGGCGCGGCGCGTGGAGGCGGCGGCGCTGGCGGCGCTGTGCGCGGCGCTGCTGCCGGCGGGGTCGGCGCGCAGGACGCGCACGCTGCACGCGCTGCTCACGCTGCTCAAGAAGCCCGAGCCGCGCGACACCAGGGCCATCTGCGAAGGTACCTGCTGCTCTCTCTCTCTCTCTCTTCAGCCTCAGGAAGTCCACTGCTGAACATAGGCCTCCCTCAAGGATCTCTAAATTGACCTGTTGGAAGCGGCCTGCATCCAGATAATAATAATAGCTGATCACTAATATTACTTTTTTTTTATTTTTTATTGCTATGTATAACTAGTCGAGCATGCCATTCGTCTGATGGTAAACGATACAACCGCTGATTGTCAGTAGCAGAAACAAACAACACCATGAATTACAAAGCAATGCTTGGTATTCACTGCGCTCGCCATCCTGAGATAGTTGTTAAGTCTCATTATGTCCAGTAATTACGCTCGCTACTATTATGTCCTTCAAACCGGAACACAACAATGCGTTTACATTGCTGTTTAGCCAGTGAAATAGACATTGCAGTGGTACCTACCATCAGTAAAATTATCTTATGTCGACAATGAACATACCCAAAGATACGAAGAACCTACTGCCGGCAATGAAATAAAAACCTCATTGCCATATGTTTAAACTTGAAATACAAGAAAAGGTTCATGCTGGTTTATTAGTAAAATGTGTAAAATTAACGATTGCAGCGCCTGTCGCAGTAATACGTACGAAATAATTAGTTCGTATTTTTAAAGATTTTCGCAAGAAATCGACGTGCATAGTGATGGGCTAAAAAAAATTACACCTGTACAAATACACTGCTGTCGCTCACTTAAACGGCAAAAACGAAATGAACTGATGTTATAATAAATGTGCTAAGAGAATCAATGGTACATGTGTATTTTTAAATATATGTAGATGCATATCAGTAATTCAGACCGGTTATCACATAGTTATCTTCTCCTCAAAACCCCTACTCATAATTCAATTTAAATATTTTTCAGCGGCATGTTTCATAGTAAAATGGGGCGGGAGTGGTGAAGTTCTATCTTCCATAGCGGAGTTACTATCATCAAGAACGTCCGAGCGGCGCGTGCTGGCGAGCCAGATATGCGTCGCGATCGCTCCCTACGTACCCATAGAATTATGCACGTCTTTATTACTAAGTCTTGTGATGTTGATGTGCGAATCGAACGAGTTGGAAATACGAAGTTTGGGACTAAAAGCTGCTTGTCTAATATGCCCGGTAGCTGAACACAAATACGCCCAATTGGAGAATCTAATGTTCAACTTTTTGAAAGATCCAGTGGAGAAATGTGTGAAGGACACAATCAATGTATTTGCACCGGTGCTAGCCAGAAGTGCTATAATTTCAGGTAAATATTTTATGTTTTATAAATCATTAAATGAATTATTATTCCATCCATCATCCATCCATCAGCCAAAGGAAGTCCACTGCTGAACATAGGCCTCTCCCAATGATTGCCACAGTGACCTATTGGAGGCAGCCTGCATCCAGCGACGTCCCGCGACCTTTACCAGGTCGTCTGACCACCTAGTGGGTGGACGTCCCACGCTGCGCTTTCCGCTTTATTATTCACGTAATAGTAATTGTAAAAATCACTTTCTCTATGCAGCAAATGAATAAGTTAATACATATATTGGACGCGAAAATAACATTGCATGTTCTCCATTTTGTAACAAGATTAGTCGAGATTTATTAAACATAATGAAGATGACTTATTCATCTAAAGCAGAAGCTATTAGACACTATCTATTTTAATATGTTTTTCTCATTGATATATTGTGTTTTAGGGAAGTTCACATCCGACCTGTGCAGTCGGATAATGAAGAATTTAATCAAGGCCAGTAATGACAATGAGTGGAAGAGTGTGTTGTTATATTTAAATGTGTTTAGGGTGTTAGTGTTGGCCGAACTGGCTTACATAGTCAATGTACAAATAGTTAGGGATGTTACCATGACCAACTGTGATATGGAATCAATTAATTTACAAGAAGTACCGTTGGAAGAGCAAGAATATTTTGTAGATTTGCAATGTTATGTAACGGACAGTGTCGACGCGAAGATGTTGCTAGTGGCTATGAATAATTTGATTAAAGAGAAACCTGAAGTTCGATGGCCTGAATTAACGTGGTTTATTGATAAGTAAGTATTAATTTTATTTCTTTAATAAGTTCGATCGTAATAACCACTCTCAATCTTACTCTCGATTGGAGAGTAGGCCCGTGCCCTGCAGTGAGTCGTATATGGGCTGATACAATACAAAAAAAGTTGCATAGTAATATGTGTCAAGACAGTTGCTATAAACTCATTTTTTTTTTGTTTCAGTGTAAAACAAATTTTAGAAGTGACAAGAAATATGAAAGTACTTAATTATTTGCCTCTGTACGAAATATTAATAACACTTTTCAATAGTTATATAGAACATTTCGGTGTGAATTTCACAAAATTCATATTAAAACCTATATTTGTTGATATAATTGTGGATCTCGAGCAGAAAATGGAGAAATTGCATTCAGTGAATGTGGACAGTGCAGCGGTCGTTGGAATATATTTAGTAACTGTTTTATCGGCTTTAGAACATAAATCGCAGCAGGCAGAATTTTTACAAAAGTGAGTAGAATCTGGTCTTATTTATTATAGCGTGTGTACTAAAAAGATATCGAATCTATACACTTAAGTTCTTATTAAATGTAAATAATATGTTATTCAGTTTAAAAATCTTCAATAATTGTGTCCAGAAAATAATAATAGAGTAGAAATATAGGTATACAATCACATATACTTATATATCTTAATATATAACTTTACACCTATTTCTTTCCAGATGGATTATGTACAGCAGCATTAGAGTTCTTCCAGTCAAAATATTCTCAATACCTTTAAAATGGATAACTGAACACAGACCTGACTCCTTAGATTTTTATTTACAACATCTTAGAGAGTGTAAGTATCTCGACATTTCTAGACTTTATATTACCTCAGGCATTCTAAAACTTGAATAATTTTATTTATTTAATCTCAATTTCTAGTTGTAAGTAGGGAATGTAATCTAGAATTTAACATAAAAAAAAAAATAATCGCCAATCATATTGAGTGCAAACTGCAAAGGAAATAGTTTTGAATAATGTTTCATTTTTATGTTAAACGATTTTCGGGTAGACGGACTTGAAAGTATGGATTATTATGTCCACAACACATACATGCAAATATAAACCTTATCATATATTTTTTTGTGAATATTTCCAGTTGCAGCGAGTAGTTGTGAGAGTTCGAGCGGTAGTTTGATACGCGTTTACATCGCCAACCTCATCGCCGAGCTATTGGATATTGTAGAAATCAACGATAAATATATTGAAAAACAAATATTACCGGCGATAGTGGCGCTGCTGCATGACGACGATGTGTGAGTGCTTTATTAATTTATTGTTTAAAAATATACATATTACATATATACATAAACTCACGCCTTTTTCCCAGAAGTGGTAGACGGAGGTGCTACGCTAGAAAAATACATACATACATAAACATCACGCTTGTATCCCATAGGGGAGGTAGAGACTATGGATCTCCACTTTGCTCGATTTTGACTTATTTCACTTCATCTACTTTCATGAATTAGAAAAAATATAATTGTACAAGTATATGAAATGGTGGTGGTGTGCAGGTGCGTGCGCGAGGCGGGTATCGGCGCGTGGGGCGGCGCCAGTCGCGTGAGCGCGGGGCGGGCGAGCGCGCGCGCGTGCTGGGCGGCGGGCGAGCAGCTGCTGTGCGCGCGGGGAGCCACCGCGCTGGCCGCCAAGGAGCGCGTGCGCGCCGCAGACGCGCTGGCGCTGCTCGTGCTGCCCACCGCCGATAACCGCGCCGTCTCCGAAAACGGTAACTACTGTATTCCTATTACATATTCTGTTATTATTTTTATATTGAGTACTAAAGCGATTACAAGTGGATCTGTGTTGATTCTTTACACAATTTATAGTAGATATAGGCTGATGAAAATATTAATTTATTACAAAAAATAATTGATAAACACTTAATTTATTTCATTCAGTCTTTCATGCCTCCAATATAGCTCTTATTATTTGTTTAATTATCATAACTATTGTTGTAATATTTTCTAAAAATATCTAAATATGTCGCATTCACAGATACAAATTATAGGACATATTTGTTTTTGTTCTAGCTGTGTCACTGTTATGCACGCTGTGCCACCACGAGCCGATGCCAGGAGAGTGCCTGGCGGCGCTCACTCCGGGCCTGCAACTCGCTGTGCATCACTGTCGACATCACCCCGCCCTGGTGCCCGCGCTCAGGTAATGTATTTTTCATTATTCATAAAATATCAGTATAGATTCTATCTATCTCTATGTCGATATTTCGCGGGTTAAAGGGCGTATAGCAAAGTGACTGTTTCTTATTGGTACGACAGAGTGACACATCTCTCTGTAAAGTTGGTACTCGCAATATCAACATACACGACCGTAAATTAAAATAAAAATTAAAAATGCATAAAGCCGAAATTACTATACGCCCTTCTTTCTCCAATATGATATGATGTATCTAAAAACTATCTAAATATATTTTTTTTGTATTATAACAACCCATATACGACCCACTGCAAGGCACGGGCCTCCTCTACAATCGAGAGTACGATTGAGAGTGGTTAGGGCATATAGTCTAAAGGCTAAATATATATAGATATAATGTATCTAAAAACTCAAGAAAATACAGCATAGTTAAATTTTGAAACAGAAAACTGGAAGAGTGCGTGCAGTCGCCGTCCCTAGCGCAGTACAAGCCGGCCATCGAGGCGTTGCTGCACACGGCCGTGGGCCCCAGCAGCGAGGCGGGGCGCGAGCCCGCGCGCCACGCCGCCAACCTGGCCGCGCACGAGGTGGGCCGCCGCGTCACGCAGATGTTCCACTCCTCCAAGAACAACATCACGCTGCACAACATCTTCAAGAAGAAGACCTAGCACCCGCACATTACAGGTTTATCTCCTATATTTCGGTAATAGTATTGCTAGCGGATTCACCAGCGTGAAAAAGTCGAGCTATTTTTCCCGGGGTGAAAAGTACCCTTCTTCGATAAATGGACTATCGGATACTAAAATAATTTCTCAATTTGAACAAATAGTTCTTGAGATTAGGGCGTTCAAACAAATAAACTCTTCAGCTTTATAATATGTATGTATATAAGAATAAATTCTAACGCCCGCACTCAAAGACATATTTTGGTATATTAATCATAAATAATCCAGCTCATATGGGTCCCACTGCACGGCAGGAGTCTCCTCAACCATCGAGAGATTGATTAAAAAGGGTTAGGCCATAGTTCGTGGACTAGGTGGACACGTGCTAGGCCAGCGTAGTGACTTTGGCCTAACGCGCTTTCAACTTGAGGATGGCCAGTATTCAACAGTTGGTTTTCTGTGACTGAAGATGGAATATGATGAGGCCTTAATCCATCTAAATTATAAATAAATTCACTATACCTCCCAAATGAAGATGGAGAATTCCCAAGTTTCCTCACATTTTCCTTGATAACTAATCTCGAATAACCATAGGTTTGTTAAACCTGTGACATCTCAAGACTCGTATTAATTTTTAAAAAGATTGTAAGCGGCGCATATTTTTCTATTGGCAATGTTTTACAAATGTACTTAGCAAATTTTAAATACTTTTATTAAGACGCGGATTAATAATTTAGAATGCACAATTTTGGGTTATTTTTTCTATTCCAAAATTATGAAATGATTCTAGATGTTTCAACGGAAAGGAGGCGTCGAATTAAGTTATTTTTAAATCTCGCCGGCTCGAGACATAATAATACGTAGTTGTAGCAAAAAACTTAGATAAAATGATTCGCCATTGCACCAGTTCACCGGAAAAATCAACTTGCGTTTGGTGAACAAACATCATCAATGAACAAACCACTTCTTGGTGTAATTATACCGAAAGAATTAAGGCATTTAAGCAAATGCAAGCCACGAATATGAAATATTAACAAATACTCGACATTTGAGAGACTAAAACGCTGTTTATAGATGCGTCATTACAAAAACTACCATTCATAGGAACAAGTCATGTGTATAGCCAGCATGATACGTTATCGTGATTACGTTTCGTTCATAGCCGCCTCTAAACTTCAAATATTTGTTATGGTTAAGTGGCACCTTGTACTTAAATAATTCACGTAGGTACTCAACAAGTTGAGGTTGTCGACAATTAGTATTAGGTTAATTATTTAGTAATCGGCTTCCTTGTACAAATAATTTATTGAATGACATAATTATTCACGAAGAAAACAAAACTGGCGTGGTTTGAGATGTCTTGAAAAAATCTTCGGAGCATGTATCACATATTTCTGATTATGAGTTCCAGACTACAAACACTAATCAATGACGAATAAAAAATGTGCAAAAAAGAAAAATAATTGCTTTCTTGAGGGAAAGTTTGTGTATTTTATTATTTAATATGTAATCTGATAAATATGATCAAAATTGAAATATCGAACAATGCGGACTGAAATGAAATTATACAAAAAGTTTTTCTTTGTGCATTCCTAAAGAGACAATAATGGTCTTAATATGTTTTTAGTTTAGCAGTTACTTAGTTATTATTTAGTTAGTAGGATAGTACAAATGTAGTGCAATAAAGTTATTATTTTTACGAAATATAAAATGTTAATCTGAGTTAATTTTCAGCATGTCTCCAAATTGATTAATCGTTGATTATGCTTCATTATAGTTCCCGTACTTGTAAAAAGCAGTTTTCGATTTTTTTAAACCAGTGATTTTAATAATGAATATATTGACATACTATTTTTGTGTTTTAGTGACAAAAAATATATTTAAAAAAATGGCTAACATACAATAAAGAGCTTCCATATCGCAGTGTTGAGACGTATGTTTAGATAATTTATCTATACATTACTTAATTTATTATTAAACTTAATCATGTACTTAATTTTTGTTATTTATATTGTATATCCGTCTCGGCTGGCGTCTATTGTTTATAAGTTTTAAGTAAATATTTTATACTATACAGGGTATATCAAGACTGCTACCGACTACGAATTCAGGTGGTCATTTTAGTGACTTTAGACACAATGCAAGTAAAATTTCTGCAAAAAAAAAGCGACGATATTTTTCCTATTATCGTATTTGGGTGGTAAATACATACGTTTTCCTAAAAAAAAAGTTCACCCTTTTATTTTTAAAGACGCTATAGTACGCAAGGCTTTAAATTATAATTTTAGTAAAAACTATGGATTTTCCACCAAAACACAATGATATGTAAAACATTACAAAAAAAATCGTCGCTTGTTTTTCCAAATTTTTAGATCGTGTCTGTAGTCATTAAAACTACCACCTGGCTTCGTTTTCGGTATCAGTCTTGATATACCCTGTATTTATTGAGTCCTGTTCTAGTAAATATCTGAATTTCTACCTATTACGAATTTATGAATTTGCAGTGATATTAAAATTATACCCTTAACATTCCCAAAAATCATTTGCAATGTAAAATTTGGTGTGTGATTAATCGACAAGACGTCGACATTCGAGAATAATGAAGAAGATTTAAATTTTTCTCTTTATTGGTGCTTCCTTAAAATGTGTTGTGTAATTATTTTTATTATTATATGAACTGACAGTATTTTACAACATGAGCGATTCTCTTTTAAATGGTGATTTATTTTTTTGTATTTAGTATTTACATTGGCGTTAAGTTAATTTATCGAATAAAGACAAGTAGAATACTCGACATTTATATCTTTTAAAATTCTATACTCATAAATATTTAATTCTTAACATTGCTACTAGGTATTAAACAATATTTTGTAATGAATCTCATGCGGCAAGCCGAAGTTCCACTAAAACGAAAGTGTGTAGTTTCATAGTTATCGAGATATATATTTTAAGATACTAATACATTTAACTCACTTCGTTTTCGGTGGACTTTCAGCTTTGGATTATAAAAATGTTATACATATGCTGTACTTAGACATTGTTAATTAGTTTGCTTCATTAATATTATGTAATTATCCGATAATCAATGTGTATACCGTGCACAATAAAATTGTAAAAAGTTAACATTTTTCTTCAATTTGTTAGCGTAGTGGAGAAATGATAGCTGGTACTTTATTGTAAGCAATCGCCAGTTACAGCACACGGCAGTTTAGTTTTGGTCGATGTTTATGAAATAAATAATATTTTATAACTATCTTTTTTTAATCATCGTTCCTTGTCAACCGACGACTTTTAACCCCATCTCAAGTTTTCAATGTTGTGATCGATGGCTCTCGTAACATTCCATAATGACACCAAGCCAGCGTTTTAGTTTTTTGCACTACCATTTTAATGACCAAGCATTTAGGTGATCATTTGGACCATTAATTGTTCTAACAAATAATATACCTTGAAATAAAACGAATTCTTACGGATTTTACGGTCAGTCCGCTCCGTGACCACAAAAACTGTAAAGTGATCGAAACGTCGGGAAATTAAAAAATGTAAAAAATTTAATTAAATTCGCGATAAAATCCGTAAGAATTTTCTTTCAATGTGTAACATTCGCGTAAATCCAAGAAACCATTAAATAATATACCTTCCTACTTATATGTCGCTTCTAGACACACTAACCATCCTTTTCGTCATGATTGGCTCATTTTAGTAATGCTTATTGAGATGATACTAATGTGAAACTGTATCTAAAAAGTATTCTTGATAACTAGTCGTAATTCCTAAACGAAATGCTTACTCATAAAAAGTATCAATTTTATCAGTTTATTTCGGTTCTGAGGTCAAGCACGTTTTTTTACTTAATAAGTAGGTGCATGCCATGAAACGAAGTGGAACAGCTTTGAATTATATTTTTTAAGCGGTTTTAAAGGTCACTTTAAGTGGACTTCACAATATTATACAATATTTTATTGTATAAACTATACATTGAACAATTTAGGTATATCATTACTTTATTTGCATGCAATTGTCAGCCTTGTAAAGAATTGTGATACGAACAATCAAGATTACATTGAGGTAATAGTAAAATTGTATTAGGTCTTATCTATAAAACTTATTTACTTTACCTCTCGTAATAAAAATTATAATGTAGCTAACTAACTTGCACTTATTTATCTTTGTTATTAATTGTGTCGTGTAGGTCGGTACTATTATCATTTCACATATAATTTTAAATTAACATTATCTACACTAACCTATTTATCACCTTTTCGTCCGGGCACAGTTGAAGATCACGTCAATAACATAGGTGCATGTTATTAAAAATATTTTTGTTGATTCTGAAGTGCCCTTGGATTGTTAAAAATCACAAATTGAAATTGATTACTGCCCCGGTTGCGGATCCAAATTTAAATTATAATAACGTTATTGTTTTATGTTGCAAGTAGGTAAAGGAGTTTTATCTGTTTTCGTGATCATTGCCTGCTTATCTGGACATTTTACATTGTACTTCATCATGCTTGCAACTGCAAACTGTATGGCGGTTACATCACGCGCGGTAATGTCGATAATATTACAATCTTTACGAGTACTTTCTTTCGTCTTCCAGATATAAGATAGCCTTACTGATGGTTGTTATCAGATGCCACTCCTGTTGGCTGCTGTTTGCCTTGCTATCATAAATATACCTACGTAGAATGTAATCCCTACTAATATTATATATGCGAAAGTAGCCTCTGTCTGTCTGCTACCTTTTCACGCCTAAACCACTGAACCGATTTTAATGAAATTTGATACAGGGATAAATGTAACTTTGGGAAAGGAGAAAGGCTACTTTTTTTGTGAAGACAAGACTTGAAGGGGTTGAAATAAGGGATGAAAGTTTGTATGGAAAAGTTTAAACCGTTGAAGTTACAGATGTGAAATTTGGCATTTTAGTTACACATTTAAAAACAATAGTATCTGCACACTTTGTTTTATTAAAGTTAACCCTAATGGGGTTAAAATTAGGGTTGAAATTTTATATGGAAAATCGAAACCGCTGAACCTATTTCTTTGAAAATGTATATTTCAGCTCTTGTAATTTACACACGAGAAATAATGGCATGCAATAATTCTGGAAAAACAACATTATGGGGGTAAAATAAGGGAAGAAATATTGTACGGAAATTCAAAACCGCTAAAGGTATTAATCTTAAAAATTCATAATTTGACTCATTGCGACTATTTGCATGCGTGTTCCTTCCCTTGAAAGGACGAAAAGGGGTTTATTTTGAAGTTTTAAGTTTCTTAGCGCTGTTTGAGGTGGGAATTAATTTGTAGATTTTACGAACAAGGGAAAAACGTTATACTTATTGTATTGTTTACATTCAAGAAATAAGTATTTTTTGTTTAGTTTTCTATGTATTTCAAAAATTAAATTTCGTAGTCTGATTTAATATTGCTGATCTTCATTTTAATCGATTGTTACCATAATCGATATGTAAGGCACCGTTTGTTCCGATTATCTAAAGTCAAAGTCAGAATTGAAAATTATGGCCACCATTTTGAACTTTCTTGTTATTGATTCAATTGGTCTCAAAATCGATATCTGAGGCACCCCTTGTTCGAATAATATAAATTCATAGTCGAAATTTAATAGGTACTTGAATGCCATATTGAACTTTTTTTTTTAAATATATTTGTTCTTGAAATGTTATAAAATAATAGATGTATAATTTGCTTTGTTTTTGGATAAGAGGCTCCAATGGGTGAAATAAAGGATCCTTACTAATATCATAAACGCAAAAGTTTGTATGTATGCTGGACCGAATTTGATAAAGATATAGAGGCAGCTGATACCCTGGATTAATACATAGGTTTTTTTTATCCCGAAAAATGTAGTGTTCTTATGGGATGAGTAAGGATTTCAGATATACATATTTGCAACTTTTCAAACTCGAATGGATGGCACGGTACAAGAGAGGACAGGATTGCATGCTTTTCGTCATGGGGCATAATGAGACGGGACAACGGAACAAGATATAACGGGACGAGACGGTAAAAGCAATATAGACGACGGCGGTCAAATTGAGTTTAAATATTAAACAGTTAACACTCGAAATAATATGTTGTTGACATGGATTAGACTCACTAACTTTCTGCACCTGTCGAAGCCGGGCCAGCCCGCTAGTTACATAGAATAACGTAGGATTGATAACAAAGACAAAAACATAATAAGACCGAAGACATAATAATGATACAAAGTGTTATTTATATAAAAGTAATGTGCTCATTATTATTCTTGTTTATTATTTTTATTATCAACATAAACCAATCGACTTACAATAACTTATATAAAATTACACCACCTTTATAACCTTTAATATTTGCAGATACTTAATATGAATAAAATTCATACATTTTACACGTAAGTACTGCTTTTAATTTAATAATAATTCTTCGACTGACTGAACTTTAAAAGTTCCCGTTTTGTAATCCCGATGGAATATGTTCCATACCTCGGTTGGTAATGCATATGAAGTCACTGCTGGGTCCTTCGACATGTTTTCAATATACTCCAACTAAAAATAAAATAAATTAAATTAACGCATTATCTATATTTTTCTTTCTATTTCCTTACAATTTTTATTGTCTAAAAATTTTGTAGGTAACATTGTGATCATATTCTCAGTAAAAACACACTGGGAAGCATGTTATTACGACGTCGTGTCTCATTAAAAAGTGCAATAGATTTATGAAACAATGAATTGTATAATATGATGAACTTGTTTAGGATGCAGTATTTAAAAATTGCTTAGTAACCATTACCTATTACTAGACTAGCATAAAAAAAAATCGATAACGATTTTATCAACCATCTAAGCAGATGCATGGATAATTTCTGTGCAGAAAAATGTATCCTTGTAAGAGATTTTCTCTCGTAACTCTTATATAATAATTCATGCATGCAAGACAATCTCTGTGGCGCAGTTGGTTAGACGCCGGTTGTGAAACGAGACGCCGCGGTTTCGATACCCACACAAATGTTTGTGTGAACCACAAGTATTTGTTTCGAATCTAAGTGTTTATGATGTCGGAAAAGTCTCTCGTAGTTCCTGATACCCACGACACCAGACTCAATCTTAGTGTGGGGTCAGGACTATGTATGTGACTGTTGGGTATATTTATTTATTTAATTAAAATATTATACTTTACCAGGAAGCTGAATTTCGTATCATCAATTTTTGCTAGGTCGTTGTCAATGTTAATAATTCTTTCTAACCACGGCCAGATCATGTAGTCCGCGTACCCTGGGTCGTCACCACCCAAAAACATAGTTCCTCGGAAGATGAGGTGTTCCTGAATGAAGCTCAACGCTTTCTCATACGCTTGGATATTTTCGTCCCCAATCGTGTCGGGAAACCGCACGAGTTTATAATATAATGTTTGAATCTGAAAGAATCAATAACATATTGTCGTTCAAAAGAAGATTGCCAGCAGTTAAGAAACTAATTTAATAACAATTTGTGTTACTCAAATGTGGTGATGGTTTATCGGATTCCAAGAAGTCTCCTTTTTTTATTAATGTAATCACTCCCGCCACCCATTCCGTGTATTTCCCGAAATTTTAAAAATTTTTGCAATATAATTAAAGGATGAAACATTTTTATGAAGTAGGCGTTTATTATTTAATTTATATTGGAAGACACAAATAAAGTCTCCTACACAATCATTTTTGCATATACAAATTACAACACTCCCTTACAATGCACGTTATTAAAAAGATCTTTATATAAGGGCTATTTAAATACTCACAGGTATGGCAGCTTCCACAATAATTTTGTCGAAGGCTTTTTTCACTGGATCTTTAGAAAACAAAGGCCTTTGTGGATACACATCTTCGATATATTCAACTGTTACAAGACTTTCGTAGATACAAACACCCTCTTTCACTTCTAATGCAGGCACCTTACCTGTAATATAGTAAGTACTTACAATATTTATTTAAATACAGACTACAGTCAGCCACCGTGGAGAGTTGGTTAGACGCCGATTGTGAAACGAGCGGCCGCGGGACGCGGGTTCGATCCCCGCACCAAGACAAATGTTTGCGTGATCAACAGGTTTTAAGTCTGGGTGTCTGTTAGACCAGAAAGTATCTCGTAGTTTTTGATACCCACCGGCCACGACACAAGACTTCATTTTGTGTGGAATCAGGATTATGTATATGACTATTGGGTGTATTTTTTTTATTACTTACGACTGCTAAAGATGCGTTAAAATATTTCTTACCGAATCCACTTTTAGATGTCAACCACTCCGGTTTGTCAATCAAGTCGATGTTAAGTACTTCATAATCAACATTCTTCGCATTTAATGCCAAAATAGTTCGTTGTGCGAAAGGACATAATCGCATATTGTACATTCGAAGTTTGCCATTCCATGGGGGCAATGGGTCTCCTGAAAGACAAATCATTAGACAAATCGTTAATCGGTAGAAAATCTGCATGGACTAAATTTTATTTATCAATAAGTGCATTTTAATCATTAGCATACCCGGATCTATAAAAATAAATAAACGATTTCGTGTGCTGAATACTCCGGTTCTTCCCAGGGACTTTCTATGGTGAAAAACTTTTCTGTGCGGTAATAAAGTGTAAAATTGTATAATCAATTATCATAGTATTATGTAGGTTCCAAGTTTTTTAAAATCATTTATTGTAATGATCAAAAAATAAATTAACACAATAAAATAACGATAGATGTATCACAAGCTAGGAGAAGTTTTTCTGTCCTTCTACTAATTGACTAGGTACTAAGCATAAAGTTTGCTTCAATAACAAAGGAACGTAATTCAAGTTTCTCGCAACAGGTAGTTTGTAGATACGTCACAAGGCCGATTCTAGAATAATGAACCAGAATGTCCTACAAATGAACTCGTATAATAATAGCTAGGTATTATACTTTCAAGCTAGTGTTTCCGTGTTTTCCGAATAACTTGCAAATCGTAATGTACAATGCACATAAATACTTTATTTGCTTCCACCAACAATAAATTAATATTTGTCATACACTTTTTACATAATTGAGCTATTAATATTCACTTAATATTTATTTTAAGTGATCTTTTCATAATATCGCATGAGGACAAATTTAAAGCCAACCTCAGATTCAGAGATGAGATGAAGTACTTAGGTTTAAATATGGATATTGATTGGGAAAGTATAAATATAGATACATAATGTGATTAAATACACACACATGCCTTCATCCCATGGAGGTAGACAGAGACTTGACTGCCACAAGCTTCGTAGCTTGTGAAAATAGTGTATACTTTTAGTTAGCAAAGGTGAATCTCTCAACTCTTTCACTTTCACTGAATAAAAATAGTCGTAACTTAAAACTGTAACATGTATTAGAAAAATATCCAAAATATTATTTATTAACTTACCTTTTTTCAAATGTTTTTTGTTAAAGTCTATTGTAGGAGTAGCCATAGCAGATAACGGATTTGGTACCTGTAAGCTTCGAAACACTATAGAGATAGACGAATACAACAAATATGTAAGTATATAAAATGTGTATAGCCGCACCTTATCACATATCTATCCTAAATTACTATTTTATCTACGTTGTCACGACTCAAACTGATAGCGGAATTGAATGAAATTGGCAAGTGTGAGCGGATTTTACGCGCCGTGGTTTCAAACAAATTCTTACTCTTACATAGTATTATGTAAGTATTTATACTACTACGCACAAACACCACACACCTAAACAGGATTTTATTTCATATTTCCGGAAAAGGACCAATCTTCCTTTTTGTCTGTATATAGGTAGAGTGGTAAGCATTGACATAAATATATATATAGACAGGTCAAAGAGCGCGTAAGTGTTCCGACGTAAGTGGCGCCCGCAGAGCTCCAGTGGAGCGTTAGGTACGATTTTAAAAACGCTTGTTTGTATTTTGACTGAGAGTTTACCAAAAAAAAGATAATAATTTATAATTCTAATCACAATAATTTATATTAAGGTATTTGTATCCTTAATGAAAAAATCTAATAGATGACACGATTTTCGCGGCTATCATATTGTTGAGCGTTACTGAAATTCATCGTCGCTCCTAACGATTTTGAAAATGCTTGCTTCTATTATAACAGAAAATTTAGTACAAAAGGTGCTCAATTCTTTTCACCGATAATGTAATAGATTTTGTCTTACATATCACTATCTCAACGAGACCACGAAAACTGTAAAGTGATCGAAACGTCGGGAAATTAAAAAATGTAAAAATTAAATCAAATTCGCGATAAAATCCGTAAGAATTCGTTTCATTTCAATATCTCAACGTTCTTATAATACCATCTAATAGATGGCGCGATTTTCACGGCCATCTTAATGATACCTCAAAATATGTAACGAAGGGCCTATCTTTAATGTTTACGCCTACTCCAGACTCTCGCGAGGCGCCTCTGCGAGGCTCTCGACACAAGGCAGGGCGAGCGGAGGCTGCAGGAGTGTTAGCCATCCACACTTGATCTATTAAGTTGCCCGCTACGTTTACTGCTAGGTGGACGTGATTGAAGTGACTGCGTTAGCTTCTTTATGTGCCTACCAAATACAAATTATATTATTCGTTTATCTCCCTCTCTTCGTCAACGTCAGGAAGTTCACTGCTGAACATAGGCCGCACCCTAGGATCTCCACATTGACCAGTTCGAAGTGGCCTGCATCCAGGGACTTCTGCAACCTTAACCAGGTCGTCCGTCCACCTTGTAGGCGGGCGTTCGACACTGCGCTTACCTGTACGTGGCCTCCACTCCAGAACCTTTCGTTTATATCATACAATGGCTGGGTTACTCTTGGATGAAAATAAAATAAAAATTAAATTTGAAAATGTACTATATTATTAAAATATCGACAGCATTCGAATGTTTAACAGTTGAATAATCAGTTGGAAGTGTGATTTACTCCTTCTTCTTTCTTGGGCGCATGCAGCAGACAGCACTGGTGTCAAGCATGTTGTAGTTAGCATCACCCTTGGCACGAGACTCAATGAACTTGGCATGGGTCTCGCCGGCCAAACAATATGATTTCACAGCTGGTACATTTTTCATAGCATCCATGTAGGCAACCTGTAGGTAAAATTTATTTTATTTAATTATATTTTATGTTGTTCTTAAATTACAACAATAAGTAGTACTTATTAAGGATTTGTAAGTTAATATATGATATAGATATGTTGATAAGTGAGTGGTGGCCTGTTGGTAAACGGACCAGACGCGGCTGCCTACATGTTCATGGTGGTCGCGGGTTCAAATCCCAGGGCACACCTCTGACTTTTCGGAGTCATGTGTGTATTGATAGTCAATCACCACGCACTATAACGGTGAAGGAAAACATCGTGAGGAAACCTGCATACCATAGCGATTTGTATAAATTTCTATGGTATGTAAAAGTCCGCCAACCTGCATTAGGCCAGCGTGGTGGACTATATGGCCTAACCACTCTCAATCGTACTCGCGATTGTAGAGGAGGTCCGTGCCCTGCAGTGGGTCGTCTATGGGCTGATACAATACAATACAATATTAAGGATTTACTTGTATAGGTTCACAAAATACTTTTTCACGCAACCAATTTTCGCTGCTTTATTATTCAGTACTTAGTGTAAAGAATGCAGGAGATAATCAATGATTTCGTGGCCGTTTTCATTGCATACATAAGATCAGAAATAATAAAGAGAAGGCACTGTACCACTGTTACGGGCATGAATTTAAACCTCGTTAACCCATGTGACTGTGACCCATTTAACAAAGTGGAATTTCCACATTGGGAATCAAAGATTTTACTGTTCAGAGCTCATATGAGCAGTCACTAGACCAATGCTTTGAATTGTTTATTACATTTTAAGGCATGCACTCAAATCAAATAAATGACTCACCAATTTCTCATACTTGGTCTTATCAATGGCAAATTCAGCTTTACCAATCAGGGGTAAGGCCTCAAAGCGCTCCAAGAATGGCCAGATAGTATAATCAATTAGTCCAGGCTCATCACCATGTAAGTACTTAGTGCCGCGGCTTTCCAGTTCTTTTTGTAAGGCTTCAAGTCCTTTATGATAAGTCTCAACTGCAGATGGTTGCAGTGCTTGAGGATTGAAAGCAGCTGTGTAGTATGCAGACGAAACCTTTTATTCAAAAAGAAAAATAAATTGAATTATTAATTCAAATTTAAAATGTAGAATATGTTCCCATAGTATGAATTACTGTTTAATTGTTTATTATTACTTTTCTATTACTAATACTCATTTTAGGCAAAATACAAATGTATAATGGTGCATTATAATTTAAACCAACAACAAAATAATGATGATATTTTAAAATAATTTGTAAGACCATATTGATGTGGTCATAATCATAATTATGTTCTACTAATGCCAAGATTTATTATCTACTTGTAATGGGCAGTTTTGGTAATTTTCCTGATTAAACTAATACAATTATTTAAATAATTGGTTCAGGTATTGTCATGAAATTAAGAGAAGAAACATATCATAAGAAAATCTAAAATACTTACTGCAGCAAATGTTTCAACAAACATTTTATCCTGGGCCCTCCGCAGTGGTTCTGATGGCTGCAGGGGCACATCAGGGTATTTCTCATCAAGGTATACATTGATTATGTTGCTGTCAAATATAGCTTTTCCAGGCTCATATTCAAGAGCGGGAACAGTGCCTGAAAATATACATCATTTTAATTTACAATAAATGTATGACTTGCTTGTATTAAATATATTGGCATCTATATCCATCACCGTGAGCAAACAAATTTAAACTTTAGACACGAGAGTGAGTTCTTACCTTTAGGGCTAAAATCGAAAATCCATTCCGGTTTGTGATCCAAGTTAATGAAAGTCAAATCATATTGTAAATTCTTTGCATTCAATACGAGAACTGTTCTTTCAGCATATGGACAGAACCTCATAGCAAATAATCGTAGTTTGCCGTTATATGGAGGTAGAACATCACCTAAAATCAGTGCGTTATTTCATTAAATACATAATGATTCATATAAAAAATAATTAAAAGTGGTTATTATAAACTTGCCGGTTTGTAAATGTTTTTCGGACATGTTGTAAACTTTCCGCTTTTAGTAAGGTATTTAAAAAAGATAAGAATTCTTATATTCTTAGCCACAGACCAAGTAGTAGTTTCTTAGCCGAAGACTGTTTCACACAGCGTTCTGCTAGAAAAAGTAAAACAAATGAAATGACAGTTTAAGTAATAGGTAGATTGTACTTTGTAGATTTATCGATTGTGGACAAAATGGGTACTTCCTCGAGCTGCGCTATAGTTCTGAACAACGCCATCTGTTATTTGTACTACGTAGTGCGTACTGCGCCTGTAGTAAGGGGCTGGAAACTAGTGATGGGCCGAATATCCGTATAGGTACCTATGCCGATATTCGTAGACATTTCAGTAAATTTACGTGTGTGGCGACCATTATTCTCATTATGCAAATCTCCTTGGCCTTGCATACTATGTCCATACGAATGTTATGTCTAGCGTGGGACATATATACATAACCTAGAATTATGCATAGAAATAGTCTGCTGTAGATTCTGGGCGTTGAGCTATACCACACTGTCCACGTCTAACAACCAAAAACATATACCTTTCCACTTGTGTGTACTGTGTAAATAAGTACTTATCTGATTTGCTACACACTACACAACCAATGTTTGCGTAAATAGTTGAATGTCTTATGAGTGCTGTTTACTTGTATTGCGTATGCAGTTACTAGCTCAGTACTCTAGAAGTGATCAAGACTACGAAATCATTTTAATTTGTTTTTATCTTTATAAAAGGAACTATTATTTATCCAGGGATGTTAAATACTGTGTGATGTGATTACATTAACATTACGAACGCGTCTTGGAACACAAAGTCCTTCAAAACGTATCATATCTTTTGTTCTAGTATTAGATGCGTCATGGTATAAATAGTATTAATAATCTCGCTACGAACATTACAAAAAATACGTCGTCATTGCGATGTAATCCCAAATGGACTTACAGTCTTATCAAAGAATATTTACAATTTTAAAACGATAAAGCAAGTTTGTTATCTTTCGCAAATAATATTGTTTAACATATAGATAGAATGTTGACGTCCTCGTTAAGTTTAGCGATGCACTTGTTATACTCGTCATTTCAAGGAGTTCGGGTTGTTGGACGTGTACTGGAATACGTGTTACCGTACACAGGAGTACCGTTTCGAAATAATATGGCTGCAATAAAAGGAAGATGTATTGACTACAATACTAAACATTTAAAAAAGGGTTTGTAATTTATAATTTCATTAGTAAAATAGTAATAACCACTAACCAGTTTATGTATTTTTTTATTATAGTGTCAACCGATTACAACGTCGAACAAAACACTTGTAGAATTTTTATTTGAAAATATATTTGATTGTTAAAAATAATTATTAAGTACGACAAATTGATGAATTTAAAAAAACTATTGAAAATAATCAATTACTAAAACCTTATTTTGTCCTTTTAAGTAATTTAGTATGATAAATGATGAATAGCTTTTATCAATATGTAGACATAAAGGGCTTTGTTATTATTAACTATACATAGATGTTAAAATAATATACATTTTCAATTTTCGTCATTTTGCTTAATTTATAACACCTTTAATTATTTCCTACCTTCATAGAAATACATAGGTACAAGTTTGTGATTTTGGAGAAAAAAAAAACAGTCATAAATGTTCAGAAGTTCCGTCCGAGAAGCAACATACGTAGGTACTTACTTTAAATAAAAAATACATAAAATGCAAATATTATTGTATTTTATTAGAAGTGTGTACGTAGGTAGGGATATTTGTCTCATTTTCGTATCTATATAAGGCATGTATCAATTCACATATGCATCAATTCAGCCATAATATCTGCATTTCACCATCTACATTGTATCTAAAAAAAGTACATACACCCCGATGCCTGAATACCGACTGAGGTCCAAGGTTTAATATCACAAGGTATATTTTTAGTTTATATCTACTTATGCATTGATAATACAAGTTAAATAATATTTTAATATTGGGAGTATTATCCTAAAGCAAACAGACTTACATTTTTCATAGAATGGTAATATTGATCTAGGAACGATGGAGAATTTGCTGTCAATCATGAATCCCTAGGTTCTTTTCCCAGGTTGGATGTACCGCTGTGGAATTGCCGTTTTGCATTTTCTCGCGAGTCGGCCGGGCCTAGAATATGTGACAAGCGTGGCAGTAGGTTCATTTCCAACTAGTGTTGTGTAATTTTCAGAAAAAATAAATAAATTTAAAAGTGGAAAAATAATGGAAATTTTCAATTATTTAACTTTATTTAAGCTTTTAATTCGTAAAATCAATTTTATTTTTTTATATTACTGTTAAGCTTGCTAATAAAGTAAACATACATTTATTTGTAATATTGTAATGTCC
Source organism: Theretra japonica (assembly GCA_033459515.1). Taxonomy (NCBI): domain Eukaryota; kingdom Metazoa; phylum Arthropoda; class Insecta; order Lepidoptera; family Sphingidae; genus Theretra; species Theretra japonica. The sequence continues at coordinate 5,334,314 of CM065937.1, forward strand.
AAATTCATGGGAGGCGTTAATTAAAATGGCTGTCGTTTGGAAGAAAAAGTCGTTAATAATTATTTATAAATGAAATCTAAATAAATTCGTTTATTGAATACATACGTTAAAACAAGACGACTAATTTCTATCTATTTTCCTCTGATTTTCGATTCACCCATGTTTAGAATGTTTTGTTGATGAAATGTTTTGTTTCGTTCGAAATTCAAAATGGAAAAATATTCGGAAAATCATATATTTCTGAAAAACTTCATTGTAAATTTTTCATGATCCAACACTCCTCGCAACGCATCTTGGAAAGCCAAAGCCATCTTGAGCTTCGCGAAACGTGGTTGCTGTTGGCAGCATGTACGTCTGCCCGTAGGCAAAGGAGTTATCCTCAAATAAAGATGTGAGCATAGATATGTACTAAGTACATATTTTCTCTCGTGTAGATTTCTCTCGATTGAATACTTTATGATTAATTTGGACAACAGAATTCTATATCTACTAATTTTAATAAGATAATGTATCTAGTCCATATAATTAGAATTGATTAAAAGGTCTATATTACGCCTCACAAAAAACATATTGAAGAATTAATTACTACCATAATTAGTAAGTACTTACCTATGTTTAACTTTCTTTATTACAAATAGTTGAATTTTGTGCATTTCTAATGATTATGAGTACCTATTAACCATTAGGTAATGAGAATTTCTAAATTTTTGTGTTAATGAATGTAACGATGTCCTTGAGGACATCGTTAATTTTAATTATATCTGCAGCCGCTAATAACATTTTGGTTTGAAGCTTAAAATAATAATGAATCGTTAACAATAAGCCATTAGGTATCATCATTGTTATTCACATGCCTCTCGATAATTATTGTTTTTGACACTAAGGATATTGTATTTTACTAAGTAACATTGCTGGTAAATGAATTGCCCATTTGCAAATAATTCAATGTTTTCTTCTACGGAGAATTTTCTTATGAGTAGGTATCGGCATTTCAACACGAGCCGCAAGCTCTTTTTACATTGCGCGTGTGGCTAGGGTGAGTTGCAAAAGTTCCGACGGATACCCGCTTACAGATTTAAATCTCCCAGCAGATATTTTTGATCAGCGCTTCCCCTGTGAAACACAGGCGAAATGTATCCAGTATTACTTAGCAGTAGCGCTACGATTCCAGATAAAAATTTCCGGGCGATTTCAAATTTTCGAACGTGCTCCCAGTAACTTTGATCCTACAAAGGATACAAGCCAAGCTTACTGTTGCGGTCGCTACCGTAACCATATTCAGTGAAGGCGCACTGCGTCCGACAATTAGCAACTACAAAAATCTATTACATCTATTATCAGTGATGTACCATTTATTGTAGTTTAAAGTAAAGATACTAATTCCGCTAATACATACCAATTGTTTCAGGTGATCCATTGCCGCCCTTCAATGGCAAATTACGACTGTACAACATGCGTTATTGCCCTTATGCTCAACGAGCTATCCTGGCATTGAATGCAAAGCAAATTGATTACGAAGTTGTAAACATAGATCTTATTGAAAAGCCGGAATGGCTCACCTCAATAAGTGCATTTGGTAAGAATAGAAATAATAATACATGATTGATATTATAATAGTATCGTCAATTACTCATATTGAAAAAAGCACTTATTTACAGATAACTAACGATTGTTTCAAATATTTCAGCAAAAGTGCCAGCTCTAGAAATTGCAGAGGGTGTGACTATCTATGAAAGTTTAGTAATTGTTGAGTATTTAGACGATGCATTCCCGGATAGACCATTACTGCCGAAAGACATATTGAAGAAAGCAGTTGATAAAATTATAGTAGAAGCTACTGGCCCTGCAAGTATCTTAACGATATATTTAAGTGAGACTGCCTGATTTTTTTAAAATATTTTTTATTATTTAATATTGTAATAATTTCAGATTCAAACTCTGTGTATAAAGAGAATTAAAACCCCTGATTTGGTGACAGAGGACAACATCTCAGCTTACCATAAAGCATTAGAGTTCATTCAAGACGAGTTGAAGAAACGCGGCACTACGTTTCTAGACGGCAATGAACCGGGATTCGCAGATTATATGAATTGGCCTTGGTTTGAGAGGCTGAGGGTAATTGACGATGACAGAATAAAGATTGAAGGGCCAAAGTACAAATTATTGGTAAAGAAATTGTTTTTGTTTATTTCGTTTTATTTGTGTGTAAAATTCTTACTAATGATATGGTTTCTTAATTAGATGTAATTAATTACTGAGAAACTTGTTAACAGTATTATTTTGTTGTGATTGTCTTGGAATTTGATTTAATTATAAAATAAGTAATTATAATAGGTATAATTATGATTACTTTTTCAGGTGGAGTATATTGAGAACATGCTTACTGATCCAGCAGTAAGTGATTATTTGGTTCCAAAGGAGATCTTAAAGAAATTTCATAGCTTTTATCCTTCAGGTCAAAGACCTAACTATGAGTTAATAAACGAAATATAAGTATATTGATGTATAAAAACTATTATTTACATATAACAGTGTATTTTGCTCATAATATAAGTAATGAATATTATTTTTCAGGGAGATATGTATCAGATTTATATATTTGAATTAATAAAATCTTTTGAATAAAGAAAACAAAAATCTATATCTGAATGTCTTTGTCAAAAAATGTTTTGAATTGTTATTGTATTGTAATAAATAATATATATTTTATTCTAAATAAATAAATAACAGTTTGTTTATCATTTTTAATTATAATTTCAAAGAAAAATACCACACAGTAAAACAAAAGACATTATCTTAAATAATAATATGTAAAAATCAAAATAAACAAATGTGCTTTTTCTTACATTAAGTTCATATCTAATAGTGCTATCAAGATTTTATAAAGTTATGGCAAATAAATTATGCAATATAAAACTATATATCAATTGTCCAACTTATACTTATTTAGAACATGAATGTCAAAATATTCCACATAATTTGTTATGTCAAATCAGTAACTACTTTCTAAATATCCTAAATTAATCTATTGCAAGCACAATTTAACAATTGCATTTCACAGATCTTATAAAATTAAATGAGTAACTACATTAACTAAAGTAATGATTTAAATCATCAACATGAATATAAAAATTACTTACTCAGTCTTATATGATGTCAAATCAACTTATCTAATTTTTGTACTTGTTAGCTAGATTTTCTAATTTTGTGATTATATTTTTCAAGTCAGCATTTTTGTCTAACTTAACATAAGAAGTGTTCCTTATTTCCTGCAACTTTATCAATTCGGGAACCTCCCCAGCTAGAGCTTTAATATCTCTTTGTAAATCATTAGCAGAAACATTTGACTTGAAACTGCTGTCTAATTTAGAGAGTATGATATTTAGTGCTAGGACATTTTTTCTTTCTGTGACAAATATATTTCTTAATGTTCTAGCCAGGTCGGGCAGACGGCTGTATATCATATATTTTTGATCATCATCTGAAGACCTTGTCATTGCTTCAAGTGCCTTAGCTGCTTGTTTAGCTTTTACTTTCTCTAACAAAGATGCTGGCAGGTTGCGAAGAGCAGGATTCAGTATAGTAATATTGCTAGTTGATGGTTGACTTGTTTGAGTGCTGGCTGAATTAACTTCAATCTTGTTATTATTGTCACTGATACCAGTAACTGCCTTCTCTTCTTCAGTCAACCCTCTCATTTTGGCTTGAGCTAATTTCTCCAAAGCTCTTTCCATTTTAGTGTTGCACTTGAACAATTCACGGGCTTTGGCTAATACATCTTGTGCTGTTGAGAATTTCTCTACATTAGGCATTTCTGGTAATTTAGCACAATCAACTTCAGGCATCTTTTCCAATTCAAATTCAGGATGCCAGCGTGCCAGTTTGGCATCGGGAATAATCATGGGGGGATCAAGTGTTTGAAGGTACTGTGAGTGGTGCTTCTTTGCCAGTTGCAACAGAGTATCATAGAAATATCTTCTTCTTTCTAATAGAACACTAGGATTCATATTTTTGATATCATTTGGAAAGTTAGGTGCAACTACAAGCTCATAAGCATCTTTTTGGCATGATGTATCCATTTTTTTAATTTTCTCAATTTCAAAGTTATAGAAGTCTGGAACTAAATGTTTAATTTGAGCCAAATGCTTTTCAGTGAAGTTACGTTTGAGCATTTCTTGAACTGATGGTTTCAGCTTACTGAATGTAACTTTCTCATTTCTGTTGTACAATAATGCAACAACAGTCTCCATGCCACGGAACAACTCAGCAAGAAATCTGTAGTGATGTGGTAGAGGTAAGCTAGTGGAGCTAGTTGCCAAGGCAGCATGTCTGATGTAAGCCGGTACCTGGAATATAAGTCAATTAACATTATATTTTAATCAAAACAGTATATTAACTAACGAGTGCAAATGACAAATTTTGAATCATTATATTATTTAGGTGTTAGTATTCAATATGTCTATCACACTTTACAGTGTAATGATTTCTTACATATTCTACTGAATCTATTTCATTTTTATTATTAGTTTAAAAGTATATTACAGAAGATAATCACAGGTAACAAAAAATATTAATAATGATTATGGTTTAAATAGCCCTCTTTTTTTAAATGCCCTAATTCAATTAAATAAGAAAAAGAATAATTTATTAACACACAAAAGGTTGAGTAAACAAACAACTACATTTTATAAATAGAGAAATTCTTAGCACTAAATGAATGGTTAGTAAGTTATTTCAAATAACATGTAATTTGTATAAATCAATTGGTAATACCATAATTCACTAATAATTATACTGTTAATAATACTCATTTGGATACAAAATCTCCTATGATACAATTAAGTGGTGTAATATTAAAAAGGAAAAAATCTAATTAAAACAAAAGAGATATAAAAATGATGGGCTTGGATAAAATAATACTTTTTACTTTTAAATGTTTATACAGATTACAAATTTCTGACATTTCTTATGTGAAAATTCAAAATGTTTTGAAATGAGGTTATTTTATAGCCAAAGATGTGTGACGCCAAAAGACTAGTAATTACTAGATCAAACATATTTTTTAACATTTTTAACACATACCTTGCTTGGGCTTTTAACAGGACTGACAAAAACTTTTCTGGGTGAGATAAGAGGTCTTGTTTCGGCCGGTTCCACTGACTGCTTTGGTGATCTCAATTCATTTTGAAGAGATGATCTTTTGCTTGGACTGCGAAATAAATTAATCCATATTACAATGTAATCAGAATAAGGGAGAAATATAAATAAACACCCCCACAATTGCAGATAGTCCTGACCCCATATCAATGTACAAGTGTTGTGTTGTAGTAGTAAGGACTAAGGAGAGCAGTTTCACAACAACTACATTTATGGGTCACAAAAACATCAATGCGGGAATCGAACCTGCAGCCTATTGTGTCACATCCAGTGTCTTACCTAACTGCATTATTGTGACATTCAATAAGTGGTTCCAATTGGTATTTTATAACCTAAAAAACTTCAAAAGTATAAGCAATTGAAAATTTGTATTATTCAGTAAACACAAACATCAGGATGATGACTATAATTACAAAAAGCAGCAACCTTGCGCAAAATTTTAGATGTAAGTGAATAAAACCAATACATACCTTGAGGGTACTTCCACATCAATAGATTTGAACTCTTTGAGGTTCTTCTTCACAGTAGTCTCTTTTAATTCCCGTATTCCTGCGCTAATACGGTCTGCAGAGGCTTTTAGTTCAGCGAGCCTGGAGCTACTTGCCAATTTTTTCCTAATGTCTCCCAAACTGAGTTCTTTTCTGGCAGAACTTATTACTTCTGACTTGACCGAGTCTGCAGGCTTAGCGATGTTTGAAGCACTCAGTTTCTTTGAAAATACTGTTTTTTCTTTGGTTTCTGTTGCGCCTTTATTATGAGCATCAGGCTGGACTGTTGCATTGTCAGGTGTTTTGGTTTCATTTTTCTTAATTTCGCACGTTGTGTTCAAAAGCTTGTTGATCTCAAATTTCTTTATTTGTATGGTTTTCCGATTTATTTTATCACTAGCATCTACACTACGGCCTATTTTACTTTTAGAACTTACTATATCGTCAGACGCTGGTCGTTTTCTACTGTTAAAGAACGATGTAATAGATGTCTGAGACATGATTACTGTATAATAGCTAGTGATATACTAAATTTAAGTTGTGGTTTATTTTATAATTACAAATTAATGAGCACCTAATTAGTAAATTGTAAAAACAGCACGTTACGCACTCAATTTCCCTCCAAAAATTATATGTCATATGTCAATGTTGGTCTACTGTCAAATGTCAAGACTGCAAGAGTTGCTTGAGAGTTGCTATCAGCTCAAATTAGATATTATATCGATACACTTATGGTAAAATCAAGTTTTTGGAAACATTGAGTCGATTTACTAAAATAATTACGGTATGCAAAATAAGTTGAGTAAAGTTACAGATGTAAAGTTTTAATAATACTATTATGGGAATCCCTCCAATGATTCGCACTCAGAATTAACAACTCAAAAATAAGTTATCATATTTTTTTAACGAATTTCGTCCGTGAATTTCGTCCAATCATTTCAGACGAAAGGGGCATGCCCAGTCCATGGGGAGTGGATGGGCGTTGCTTGTGTTTTGGAAAACCAGTTAAAATATCCAATTTCACTTTGCCCACCCCGGGATTCGAACCCGAGACCTCAGCTTTGTAATTGTACCATAGCACAACTACGCCACCAAGGCAGTTATTTTTTACACATGTAATAAATTTAAATTAATACACCGTGTCCACAAATCGCGGTCCATCGTGTTTGTTGTCTCTTTGTTGTCTGTCAGTCTTTGTTCAAAAATTTTCTGTGTCTGGTGCCTGCATAAGATAAAATATATCCCACTGAGGGAATAATTAATTAAATAACTTTCGCCTAGTTTTGGCGTCTATGGTTTCGTCCGTGTTTTTATTCAAGTGCAACGATTTTTATCTCATGTTTTTTTTGTACACCTAGGGGCAATGTCTCTCCATAGAGACACATGTGTTCAAATAAGTGTTCAAATATTGTTGCTAAATGTGACACCGATTTTGGAAACATTTAAAGTCTACAAGACAGTCTCTAGAGTTTAGAGGTGAGGTCTAATAAACTGCATAAAGCGTCTATAGTATAAATAATGGTATAAAGATAAATGTATAAATACGTATGTAGCATTCTCCTTAGGCCGAATTGTACAAACTAATTTTGCCCATAACTGTGACTTTGAAAATGTCAATCCCAAGCATTAGCAATGTCAAATACGCCTCAAATGTATGAAATTGTCAAAAATACAGTTATCGTCAAAGTTAGTTTAAGCAACTGGGCCTTATTTACTTTTGAGTGTACAATAAATAGGCTATCATTAATTAAAACCTCAATTGTAAAAAGACTTCTTGATGAATGTGACATTTGCTAAAGAGCAATGTATCATGGGATGTTTATTTATGTTTACGTGCAATGGAAAACACTTGGAAACGTGTGTTGGAAACGAATCGTTCACCTGAAAAAAATATTACGGAAGGACATTTATGAATACCTATTATGCCACCCAAGTCTGCATTGAAAGAAGATACCAAGAAAAGCATAATTATAGTACCAAGCAGAGTAATAAGCAGGCCTGATCAACTCGAAGGTGGTGAAGAGACTGAAATAGCTGCTGAAATATCAATACCTCACGAGGGGGGATGGGGCTGGGCCGTTGTTGCTGCATCATTTCTCAGTATATTGATATTAGATGGAGTTGCATTCACTTTTGGTAGTTTAATCAAAGATGTAACAAACGACTTAAACGTGTCAGAGTCATTAGTAGCTTTGGTAAATTCTGTTGCCATTGCGATATATTTTATCGGCGGGCCCTTAGCGTCAGCATTTATTAATAGGTTTGGATTCCGAGCCTGTATCATGTCCGGATCAGTAGTATGTTCTTTTTCTCTACTCGGATCATATTTCGCTACTACTTATGGTTCACTTTGCTTATTTTATGGCATTTGCGCTGGTTTTGGATATTGTCTTATTAATATGGCGTCAAGTTTGGTAGTGGGCTTTTATTTCCACAAACTCAGATCTTTTGCTTTAGCAGTTGCTACCTCTGGATCAAGTGTTGGCATAATGGTTTTATTTCCGCTAAATACACATTTAGTCAGTTTAGTGGGGTGGCGGGTAACTACACTTTTACATTCTGGTCTTTTCGGTCTTATTTTTTATTTTGGAATGGCATATCGCCCTCTACTCTCCTTAACTGTCATCAAAACTGCAGATGATCCAACGCGGACCGTAACATATCTACCAAGCTTGTCAACAGCTGTTCTGCGACAAGCACCATCACGTATTGGTAAAACGGAAGGTCTCATGCCGACTGCTACAGAGCGATTATTTAGTGCAGTATCTAATGCGAACTTTCCAACTGCTGCAGCTGTAGTTGAGGATACTGGAACTGTGACCGCAACTCAACCTGGTCCTTCAACGGCAACGGTTTCCAAACTTACAATCAAAGCTCATGCTCCACCAAGCGGAATTAGTCAACGGCAATTAAGACAAGTCCAATCAATAATATCAAAAGGCAGTGTTCAAGATAAGGCAAAACGTAATATAGAAATAACGGTACACGTAGAAACTCCTGTAAAACGTAGTTGCTGGGCCCGTTTATGTCACTGGGAATCGCATGTCCCACAGTCTCGTCCGATGTATCGAGATGATGTTTTTTATGATGGAAGACTGGAAAAGCTTCCAGCTTACCAAAAAAGTGTTATGGATGCATCAGCGGATGCCAGAACTGGTCTAGAATACCAACTGGCTGTGTCGCGAGCTGCCACAACAGTGGATTTACAGGAACGAAGAGGAGTATTCACCACAGCTGCGAGACGAATACTTGCGACTATGATGGACCCGAAGCTTTTAAAAAAATCTTCCTTTTTGTTACTATGTATTAGCGGATTTCTGACATACCTAGGATATTTGGTACCATATGTATTTTTACAAGATAGAAACGAGAAAGCAGGTATACCACGTGATCATTGTACCCTATTTGTGAGCACTATAGGATTTGCAAACGCAGCAGGACGATTGTCATTAGGAATATTAGCCTGTAAAATAGATCCGTTAAAAATGTTCACTGTTTCCTGTTTGATTGCTGGCGTAGGCACTTTAACTTCAGATTTATCATACAATATATATTACCAATATGCATACTGTGCTATTTTTGGTTTCTTTATATCCAGTTTAGCATGTCTGCGTAGTATGGTAATAGTGAATTTATATGGATTAGATAAGCTAACCAATGCTACAGGTATGATGTTAGTATTTCAAGGTATAGGATCTTTAATTAGTACACCTATAGCAAGTATGCTTAAAAATAATTTTGGTTATTCGATGTCGTTTTATGTTGCAGGTTTTTTTATTACACTTAGTGGTATATTTCTTATACCAGTTCAGTCTATGGTAAATAAAGAAAATAAACGTAGCACGCCTGAATAACTTACAACTGATAGAATGATTTAAGCTATATTTATTGTTTTTTTTTATATAATACGTTGCTTAATAAATAAAAATGTATTAAAAATTAATTATCTTGCTTACTATTACAAAATTTATTCACTCAGGTGCTCCCATTATTCGGCGCCGACTATAAATTTACACTACATAATTTAAAAGTTTATTAGTTTATCTAAATATACCTTAATTCCATTCCATATAAACAAAATATTATATCGCGATTTAACTGTTTTATATTTCAATGTGACTGCCGTTTACGATACTGCTTTTCCCGTCACGTTCCGTTATATTCCGTACTGTCCCGTCTCGTCCTGTACCATTTATGTCCTGTATTATTCATGGCATTCAATACTGTTCTCTCCTGTCCCGTTCCGTTCCTTTGAGTATTAGAAAGAGTAGCAATTATACATATATTTGAATTCCTTGCTCATCCCACAAGAACACTACATTTTCGGGATAAAAAGTAACTTATGTGTTAAACCAGGGTGTCAGCTACCTCTATACCAATTTTTTTTTTCAATCCATTCAATCGTTTTTGCGTGAAAGAGTAACAAACATCCATGCGGATGTATTTTACAAACTTTCACAATTATAATATTAGAAAGAATACAATATTTAAAAAATATATTAGGTATATAAATTGTTGCGATGGTTTTACACAACAGCGTCCGTAGCGTGGTATATTTGGTATGATACAGATTGTTACACGAAAGGTCGCGGGTTTGAGCATCTGCTGAGACAAGTGCTTCATTGTGATCTACAAGTCTTTATTTCAAGTCTCATGTTTAAGCGAGTGAAAAGCATCTCCTAGTTTCTGATATTCTACAATACCACTTCATAGATCTTAATTTGAAGTTGGGGCTATGTCTGGGACAATCATATATTTTAGTGTGAGGGTGAATTTATGGCACGATTAATAATTAAACGCGCCAATTTCTCTCAATGTAAATCCACAATAAATGTTTTTTCAAGGCAGGTCTTTGTAATCTAATGGTATTTTTACAGTACTATTCACGTTTCTTATTGAACATATTAATAGCTTTATGCTCTCCACTTTGCAAATATAAGCCCCGCTAATTGCTAATGCGCCAGGTGGCCATGATGATGACCTCAAAGAGACGTAGTCTCGATTAAGTTTGGCTATACTGGGTATACGTAGTCCAGTCAAATAAGTCAAAATTAGTTAAGAACTTGGGAATTTGAGATACCAATTAGGATACCAAGCTTTAAGCTCGTATAAACTTGTATTTTTACATCACAAAAGTTTATTTAGTAAGTATTTTTTTAAATTACCTCAATCATAAATATTAATTTAAGAAAAAAGTCGCCGCCTGTAAAACGTGAGGCCGCGGGTTTGATCCCCGCACCGAAATAAATATTTGTGTGATCCACAGGTATTTTTTTCGGCTCTAGGTTTTTGTGAGACCAAAGAGTCTCTCGTAGTTCCTGATACCCACGACACAAGAGTCGATATTAGTGTGGAGTCAGGACCATGTATGTGGCTATTGGGTGTTTGGTGGGTGTATTTATTTTATTTATACTTATTACTTAGCGGGCCAGATCCTTACCATAATGACAATAACCGCCTGACGTCACATGTACATTAATGTGACAACGTCCCTGCGCATTACCAATTATCGGAGCTCATACAATATTATAAATTAAATTAACAATGCTTTCTTTACCATTAAAGGTAAATTACAGGCCCATGCCTGTACATCTAGGTATTTTTTAAATGAACGCGTCTTTGCTCCCGTAGAAATAAAATAACTTTCGTTGAAATATCCAGCTGGATCTAAGAGTAATGACATGTTTAATGAATGTCGTAATAATAACACAGCGTTAGACGGAATGTAAGTTTTTTTTTAAATTCATGAGTAATTTTCTGAATGTAAAATTCATGAGCAATTTTCTGATTCACTAACAAAAATGTAAATTATAATTAAATCTAAATATCGATTGTTACTATTACTTAAATTATGTTTATTGCTTGTTCTATTTTTAATTAATTTATTACAAACACAATTTAAAATAAAGCTTAAATATTGGAGTAAATTATAAAAAGAAAAGTGTCTATTCTTTTTATTTATATTTTTACAATAGCAACATTCCCTCTCATGTTCGAGCGCATTTTGTTCTGCGACCGGCCGCCATACTCAAACAAAAAGATTGAGATGAAAAGATAAATTTATATTTATTGGCAGTTGTTGAAAGTGTTTTAATTTACTAAATGAGTTCTAAATCAGATGTAAACAGAAGGGTACTCGCCATCCAGGCGAAAAAGAAACGACATAAACTCGGTAAAAAGAAAAATCGCGAGGAGGATCACGGGGCTGTTGGACAAGGAAACGGTCTGCGTAACCAGAATCAGAATCGTCTAGAACCAACACATAGCTCTTCCAATGAGACGATCGAAGAGGACGAAGACGAGCAGTACGCCAGCGACGATGAGGAGCAAGAAGACAGCGCCGATTACTGTAAGGGTGGATACCATCCAGTTAAAATTGGAGACTTGTTCCTGAACCGCTACCACGTCACTAGGAAGCTCGGCTGGGGCCACTTCTCGACAGTGTGGTTGTGCTGGGACCTCGTGGACAAGCGCTTTGTTGCGTTGAAAGTTGTGAAATCGGCGCCGCATTTCACGGAGACGGCGTTAGATGAAATTAAAATATTGAAGGCTGTACGTGATAGCGATCCTGCCGATCCCAAGAGGAACAAGACCGTGCAACTACTTAATGACTTTAAAATAACTGGTGTGAATGGCACCCATGTGTGCATGGTGTTTGAAGTTTTGGGTCATCACCTTTTAAAGTTGATATTGAAGTCAAATTATAGAGGCATCCCACGGGAAAACGTTAAGACCATCATCCGCCAAGTGCTGGAAGGCTTGGATTACCTTCATACTAAATGTAAGATTATCCATACTGATATTAAACCTGAAAATGTGTTAGTGTGCGTTGACGAAGCATACATCAGAAAGCTAGCAGCAGAGGCGACGGAGCTACATTCCCTGGGCTTGCGTCTACCCCACTCCCTTATCAGTACCGCTCCAAAGGAATTTCAGGAACAAGTAGTTACAGCTAAGATGAGTAGAAATAAAAAGAAAAAATTAAAGAAAAAAGCAAAACGCCAGTCAATGTTATTGAAAAAACAAATGGAACAAATTGAAGAGATGGAGGAGCAGAAACGAATACAAACCAATAGTGAGTCTGCTCCCATGTCGCAGGATAATGATGAATCTCCTCAAACACCAGAGGAAGCCAGTGTGATTGAGACAACACGCTCAGAGATTGATACTAATGTAAATGGGTGCAGTGATGCACAGAGGCCAGAAGAAGAACCGTATGACAATGATGGAGTACAACTACGTAACAAACAGTATGGTTGTGGTGACGATGCTGGCACACCCATGTCAGAAGGAGAAATGACAGACACACCACCTTCTTTCAATTCCCAGTCAACAAAAGGTAAATCTTTAGATAAGAAACCAGATCCCGCCTTTGATATTTGTGATCTTGAAGTGAAAATTGCAGATTTAGGAAATGCATGTTGGGTTCACCGACATTTTACAGAGGACATTCAGACTCGTCAGTACAGGTCACTGGAGGTATTGTTGAGTGCTGGGTATGGCACTTCAGCAGATATATGGAGCACTGCCTGTATGGCATTTGAACTTGCTACAGGAGATTATTTGTTTGAACCACATTCTGGAGATGGTTACAGTAGAGATGAGGATCACCTTGCTCATATTATTGAGTTGCTTGGTGATATTCCTAAAAGGATTGCAGCTTCAGGGAAATATTCCAAGGTGTTTTTTAATAAAAAAGGAGAACTACGGAATATAACTGGTTTAAAGCCATGGGGCTTAGTTTCTGTGCTCACAGAAAAATATGAGTGGAGTCAACATGACGCAGAAGAATTTGCTGACTTCTTGAAGCCCATGTTGGATTTTGATCCAAACAGGCGTGCCACGGCATATGAGTGCCTTCAGCACCCATGGTTAAAACCAGCTCTCCCAGAACAAGATGAGTCTGAAGAATAACAATTTGCTCTCTGAAGTGGTCCTACATTCATCAAATCAGTAGTGTCAGCATATAAAGTATTTCACTCTTTTACATTTTAATAAAAGTTTATTTATGGATTTGTGAATAATTTAATTTGTATCTACTTAGACTGTTTTGTTAACAACACAGGATATCTTGAGAATTAAAATTGTGTGACAATGGTAGAAATGGCGAGGCAATGCTGAGTACCCAGTGGTCTGTACTGTATCGGTGGGAAGGTATATAATACACCTGCTGCTAAAATTGTGGCAACATATAAATAATGGTTGGACATTATGTATAGTGATTGGCATTATTAGACAAACATAAATTACCTAAACTGTACAGATAGCTTTAGGAAAAATTGTGATGTATGACATGTAGACAATATAGGTTTTATCACATTAATCTCCTAGAAATTTGTTAGTTGACATGACATAGCTCTGCACTTAAAATAACCTAGACAGTGAGGAATTACTGTAACAAAGTCGTGCATGCGTACTGTAACTATTCAGGAAGTAGAATGTTCACATAGTATAAGTTTGTGTTTTATCACTATCACAATAAAAATCTCATAATGTAAACATTAGAATATAAGACAGTATTTGTAATGCCACACCTCCGAGACTGCCTTTTTATATTTCGATGAGTCATCTAAATTGAACAATGGCTGGGAATAGTTCAAACCGGAGGCGGTTTAAGACAGTGTCTTCTAAACCAGCTAATAGTTATATTATTTATCATAGATCCCGATTTACATGACCATAATTTGTATTAATTATATCTGCAAATTTACATAAATAAATTGTGAAAATGAGCTTCTTACTGCTTTTTTATTTATTTGTGATGAGTCGAAAATTTAGTGGAGCATCAATTGTTATCTTACATGAGGTTAAATGTAGGTTTCATATGATATCATCTTGGGGAAGTGTATGAGATAGCAAAGTTCTGTTTAAATAACATTGCATTGCGACATAGGGTTCGGCCGGAAGTATAATTGTAAAGAAGTTGCTGCCAACAGCCGCTAGATTCATTGTGATTTGGAACATTATTGTGCTACTTGCGTTATATGAGAAACAGTGCGTCACGGTAACTTGAACACATTGCTGCGGACTGTTTGTATGTAACTCAATAGGACTGATGATGATCAAATGCCTGTGGCTGCAGTTTGTAAACCTTCATTATTGTAAGTTCAATTATCATTTTTTCGGCGCGTTCAAACATAGAACAGCCGGACATGCACGCTGCTTTCGAATGTACCATATTTTTAGGTAAATTTTCGTAAACATGTAATAACGAGTTTTTATAACATAATTAAGTTTTAGACAACATTAAGATTTAAATTTTAAATACTAAGCATTTTAAACTCATCGTCCGATGTGAATTGTCACTTAAGGTGTTTATTGCAATGAAAAGTTAAAACAATAATTAAGACTTAAGTTTTATTGATTCGCATTCGTTCGTTTGTTAAACTTCTCACCGTCCATTGCCTCAATTTCTTATATAAAATTAACTTTCAAAAGATTATGTATTAAAATCATATTTTTTATTCTATTGATACTTGGTAGAATATACAGTTTTAATACAAATAGTGAGTATGTACATAATTATATTTATGTTTCCCTATCTTAGAGTATTTATATTATAAAGGGAGCGCTGGTACTTCAAAAACGTAGATACAAATATAGTCCTCAGGAAATCGTCCAAGAAGAAAAGCATTCTGATTAAAATTGAAGATGTCATGTTCTAATAAAAAAAAAAAAAAACAATTTTCTAAGTAGTACATACCGTACATTTTTATGGTACGAGCAGGCTTCGCCCAAACACTTTAGGAGTCCATTCCTCATCATACGTATATTATTTCGCGTACTATTTTATGTTTAAAGTCAATGTGGCTATGATGTGTCTGCCGCCCTTTATATTGCCTGTTACGTTCCATCCCGTTACGTCCTGTCCTTTCCCGTCTCAACCTGTTCCATGACTCAAGGCATGTACTCGTAATCCTGTCCTCTTATATTCCCATTTTATTCGCCCTATATTTGAGTTTGAAAGAGTAGCAAATATACATATTAGAATTTCTTTCTTATGCCACGGGGGAACTATGTTTTCGGGATAAAAAGAAGCCTATGCGTTAATACAGAGTATCAGCTACCCTTATACTAAATTTCATTAAAATCGGTACAGCCGTTTGAGCGTGAAGAAGAAACAAACACAAACTTTCGCCTTTATAATATTCGTAGGGTTACCAATTATGTTTTGGTAGATTATGGGATAATATGAGTGTCAACTGTTTCGGTTCTAGTGTCCAAGTTCAGGAGAATATAGTCGGTTATTCTGCGCAGGATGCCAGCGAAGAAGAGACGCCTCTAACGTACCTAGTTTTGATGGTAAGATACAGTGTGGCCAGTGCGTCGGGGAAACCGGTGGTGTCAATGCCGCTGCTGATAATCTTGACAGTAAGATTTCATTCTCCAATAGGTATGCTATCATATACGCGTAAAAAAGCTGACCAGACGCGACTACCAACATGTTTACGGTGGTCGCGGGTTCAATCGCAGGGCACACCTCTAACTTTTCAGGACATGTGCGTATTAATTGTCAAACAACACGCACTATGACGGTGAAGGAATACATTGTGAGGAAACATGCCTGCCATAGCGATTTGTTATAATTTCTATGGTATGTAAAGTCCGCCAACCCGCGCAAGACCAGTGTGGTGGACTTTATGGCCTAACCCTTAAAAATCGTGCTCAATTTTGGAAAAGGCCCGTGCCCTACAGTGGTTTGTATATGGGGTAATACAGTACTTATAGAAACTAGAGGCAATCACTTCAGGTTTATTTATGAATAATATCTGTAGATAAATGTTCAGGAGTACCTATGTAATCAGTAGTTACATACATATGAGGTATCTTTACAAAGCACCATTTACGTAAACATGATTTGTACCGCTGATATCAATTATCTCTCTATTGCGGTTATATTTTAATTTCATCCGTCTTCCTACTGTTGAATATAATTACGATTTCATATAAATTGTAATTGATTCTTCTTGCCTAGTAACATTCATTTAAGGCTGCTTTGTGGATTCATATTATTTTAAATTAATGGTTCGGCCCGGCTCTACCCGGATGCAGATACACTTTTTAAAAAGATTCTATCTCCCATGTTCATCAGGGATAATGTAGGATTCTAATGGTGAAAGAATATTTCAAATTGGTCCCGTAGTTTCAGGGCCTATTCAATGCAAACAAACAATCAAATCTTTCCTTTATAATATTAGTTTAGATAAGGCTATTGTTATAAATACTTCACATATATTCTAACAAATTGCGTATTGCATTCGCCAGCCATAATATATTATCTAATATTGAATATGTATGTCTAGGTTAATACAGTCATGTGAATAACCGTATTTGAAAGCAATTAGCCAGTAAATATAAGAATATTTCAGGAACTTGGTATATGTATAATACGGTCTGAAGAGCAGAGTCAGTGTTCCTCTAAATATCTTCCAATAAAGCGTTTTGTTATCATAACTTTTTGCGGTGTTAGTGGTATCTGAAACATTAATGATAGTTGTTAATTTGTCGTAGTTAATGTTAAATGAAGTTACACTATTTTAACAGCAGATAACATGTAGGTTCATAGATTATCCTGAAAGCTAATAACCAACGCGTGTTTTCCTTATGTAATGCAAATACTTTAAGTATTATTATGTACATTTATTGCATATTAACAGAATTTCCCATGGTGGAACATAAGTCTTCGTTTACGTTACCTCTGTGGGGTTTCCAGAAACCTAGATTTTAAAAGACGAGTGGTCAGCCACCCATGCAGAATGCGGCTTAACGATTGCAGTGTTTCCAAGTGTCAATAACCGGGAGCTACGGCTTAAAGTCCCGTATGAGGCACATCGGGATTCACATAGCACCTTTCGACAATTGGGTCGACGCTACGACAACTACGGGAACAGCATTACGTTATCAATTTTAACAACTGATGTATGAGTAAACGCAAAAATTGTTTTAATGTTTAATACATTAAAAAAAAAACTTATTAAATAAAGATAACTATAATAAATAAATAAACAACAGGACTCAACTGCCGAGACAGTAGTCGCGGGTTCGAATCCCTGGCCATAACTCTGACTTTTGGAGCCGTGTGTGTGTATTAATATAATTTTCCATACCATTGCGGAGAACCCTCTATGCCGTAGAGATATACAATAACTGTTATGATATGTGAAGCCCACCAACTCGCATTGGGCAAGCCGCCAGCGTGGTGGACTATGATTCGATCCCACAATTGTATAGGAGGTCCGTGTCCTACAATAAGACGAATAGGCAATGGCCCATTATTTTTAAATAAATAAATGTAATCTTATAGTTATCACGTTTGAAGTGTCATACGTTAACGAACCTGTCTTTGTTATTGTCGCAGAATGAGTGAAGTGCCATGCGTGCCGACGAACCGTCAGTGAGCACAAGTAGGTACTGGCGTAGAGACCGTGACTATGAAGACGTCGTCGACGATGTTAACAAGATAAAAATATAGCTTCAACATTATTATCATCAGTACGTATTTGTCCATTGCTGTAGAGTATACGGGCTACCTGGGTAGGTACTAGGTACCACCGCAATGTCTATTTCTCCCGCCACAGAGTAGTGTAAATCCACTGTTGTGTTCCGGTTTGAAGGACATTATAGCCAGAATAACTGCTGGACATAATGATACTTAACATCCTATGTTTCAGGATGGCGAGCGCAGTGCAAAGCCAAGCATTGCTTTGTAATTTATGGTGTTTTGGTTTTGCTACTGTACATGAGCGGTCGTATCGCTTACCATCAGACGAATGGCATACTCGTCTCGCCATACATAGCAATAAAAAAATCACTCTACCAAAGCACGCTGTTGGGCCATTAGATCTTAAACCATCACATCAAATTACTGCGGTTTTTGCAATGTGTATACACTTGGCCGTAGGGTCCTACGTTTACCCAAGAAACAGTGTACTGCTATATCAATTTGTTCTATTCCCTCGTAGAGTATTATCATAGATTTTTTGTTTAAGGGATTGAAAAAGCTACAAAAACTTTACTATCTGTTTTGTGAATACGCCAAAAGATGGCGTTAGTCGCTTCAAATTGTTTTAAATTGTAATGTTCAAACAATTAAATAAGATTTTAAGACTGTAAGATTCAATAATAAGTACAGTATTAATTTATGAAAATAATATAAATTAATGTGATTGTTTAGTATAGTTAGTATAGTTTTGTTTTAAGTGTTATTTTACGCCCATAAACATTATTGGAAATATTTAAAATAGTACCAGGAGAAGCCAAAAGATGTCGCTTCAAGCAACCATTAGAGTGAGATGCCGGTTATGAATTTGCTCAACGATGCGTTGTAGGTATTTTGGTCTTGGATTCGGTAAAAATCGGATTACCTCCAATGTATTTAAACAATGTTAGCCACATAACATATGTATAATGGTCAATATTCCACAGAAATTTCCTCATATTATGTACATTTATACGCCTTCATTATAAATTGGATAATAATTGCATATTGGAGCTTATTGCCGAAAGTTTGGCAGAGGTGAGAAAATTGGCATAGTTTGGCGGTGTTGTGATGATGACGACGCATGCGCGCCAGAGGAGTGCGACCTTCCCGCGTCCTCACCGCCAGTAGTCGGCTCACGCTGTGCCGCCACACATGTAAATATACGAGGAAGTCACACTGCCGATACACTTTCGCTTTCGTTTTCGTTATCATACCGACTGAACGTCGTGATAAATTAAGCTGACGAAGTGAAGTGTTGTGATGTGCGCTCGCCGTAGTAAATAGTGAGATTTCAAACTTACACGCCGTGAAAACAGGTTTGTGTATTATTCTGCTACTGAGTACATACTCTTAGAATCCTATTTGAAACTAGCACTATTGTTATTTTATTAACGATGTGGTTTGTTGTCCTTTTATAAAATGCACTGTAATAGAGCCAGCGCCATTCATTCAATGAATGATTGATATGACCTTGACCTTCTTCAGAGGTCAACGTCCGAATGGATCAAATGTAAACATTACATTTCTCTCCAAAGTACCTACTCATGTGCAACTTTCTGTATTTAATTACCCGCAAAATGTATAAAAAATACATACAATATTTAATAATACCTACGTTTCCAATTTTCGTGGATGTGGTCTTGATAATTTTGTATTGATATGTTTAGTTTTCAATGTTAGTTTGAGTGTGCATGTTAAGAAAATGTATACTTCTTCATAGCTACATTTCATTTAAGTTTAATTTATAACGCAATAACAAGTTTAAGATCTTGTTCAAAACTGCGCCGGTTTGCATTATAAGTGTGGAGGCAAATTGCCTTGTGAAGATGTGGGACGTCAACAATGTAGGGATAAATTGCGCAGACTGTACTTATAATTTATAATGCGAGCCGGTATGATTTCTTAATTCATCACAAAGATTGTATCAAATGACTAATAATATGATGTTTTAATTAAACCGTCACCACGGTCGAAATATTTTTAAATTTTGGTCACAGTTATTTGTTTCTATTTTAAATGTTGGGACAGTTTTTATCAAAAATATTTTAAAACTATTTGAATGGTTTTTTGGGGAAAAAATATCAATTATGAAATATTTGTGCACGCTCTCATCGCACATGTATGTACATGGGGTCGAACTAATCGAAGCAACGTCAGTATTTAGTAAATGGATTTGGTTTTTAATTTAGCAATGGTACTGCCTGCCTGATACCAACCTTTTCAGGTGTAGGCGCTGTCTACCATACATGTCGTAATTCTTTACTTCGCATAGCTTTAGAAATTCTTACGGGGAATTCTCAGATTTAGGTTTCCGTAACATTTTTCCTTAACGGGTAATGCAAGAAATAATAAACGTAACTTCGAATTAATGTAATTCGTCTTCTGGGTTTGTAACCACAACAACTAAGTTCGCAGTCAAATTATTTTGTTTGAACAAAGATGATATATTTTTTGGTCATTAGATAAAAAGTCATTAGATAAAATGCAGCGAAATGTTTCAAAGTACTTATTTTAGCTGACACTTATATTCCGGAAAGGGTACAGAAATGTAGTGCACAGTTTGCGAGCTGCTTTTCTCCTCAACGGGCTAAAGTTTTGGTTCGGGGCGACTCATATAAGAGAAAGATCACTAATTAAACGATTCTTAGTACTGACAGTCTGTAGATGCTTAGAGATAGCCGGTTATTATACGGCAAATAAATGATTATGCAATTCCAAGCATTTTGCAACACACACTCGTATTGCATCCATGCTACAAAAGTTTGGGAAAAGCGCCAGTGCAAGATGACATTCCATATTATGTTTAAAAGCCTGTTGATTCTTAGTCGAATAGTGGTCAAAACATATGTGTCACTCTCGATATGTTTCTGTGTGTCACACTAGAATTATTAAAGTAAATGTCATCAAAATATTCACTGCATTTATTCGTGGTTGCGACATACGACTCATGCAGATTTCATAAAATTGTCTTATTTCAGTGGTTAAATATTTGCTTACACGCAAAGTGTGATTGCTTCTGATACACCATCGAGATCGTTCTCACGCTCATGTGACCTGCAACATTGACTACGCTTTGCGACGACGCCCACAGTGTACCATCAATTGCGAGTGATAAACCAATTCTCTTAAATAAAACAACAACGGGAATAAGATTGTTAGTTTCTATAAGCAATAAGAGAAAAGTATCAGGTCAAAGTACATCATAAATATCAATATAAGTGCGAGGGTACGCCAACGTCACAATTTGCAAGTAGGCCTAGCGACACGTCTTTAAACTTTCTTATTGTTTACTGTTTAGTTTCAATTTATAGTAGAATAAAGCTGTGATCGAGCTGTATTTCATAATATTAATAAACTTTGGTATATATATTTTTAATATTTGCATGACAAAGCGACTATAATGCATTTGATATTAAATGGAGTGCAATCCAAATAATATATCTGCTTGTCGCCAAAATAATGTCGGAAAATTAGAAAAATAATGCTCGAAACCGGATATACATAGACTGAACCCGAACGCAACAGTAACCACTTTTCTACCATGCTGTATGATGGTCGCCATTAAGGTTTATCACCATCCCAAATTGCACAGAGATCCTATAAAAAATGGCATTGTTCATCTGATCAAAATTTCGTTATTTAAAAAAAAACACGCTTAGTTTTTGTGTTGAGCGGACTGTGTTTATTATTGATATATTAATGTTTTAGCAGGTGACAGAATGCCCTTGTCCGGGTAAACAGTGTGTTGTCTGCTAGTTCATGGTTAATTAATTGCATACGTCTACATAAACTGTAGGTCACTGCCTTGTATTGACGCTTACAGTATTGACATTTTGCTTAATGCTTAGAGTTTTACCATGAAAATTGCTATTTATGATGCCTTTTAAATGTTGTATATTTACGCGGGCTAAATGCGTCATCTTGGTTCTTGGCCTTTTTTTTTTTTTTATTTTTTTATTCTGGCACGGCATGATGACTGCACTGCACCTGATGTTAAGCGCAAATGCCGTCCAGACAGAGTATCGAATGGCATCAGACGGCGGTCCCATGCCATTTGACACAATTATGCCGGCCTGCTGAGATGCTTCTTCACACTACGGCGGAAGGACCCAGGATTATAGGAAGGAGGGAACACGTGTGACGGCAAACAATTCCACAGCTTCACAGTGCGGCACAAAAAAGAATTTGCGAACTTTTTTGTTCGCGCCGAGATGGTTTGAACCGTCAAGCTGTGGCTTCGCAAGCCAGCACGCGTGGTTCTGTTAAGGAAAGGAGAGGAGGGGATCAAACTAAACAATTCCTCAGAGCATTCACCGTGATACAGACGGTAGAACACGCTTAGAGAGGCAACATCCCTCCGCAACTGTAGCGACTCTAAGTCGTTCGTAACATCTGCATCATTTACAATGCGGATGGCCCGCCGCTGCAATCCATCCAAGGCATCGAGTAAATACTGGGCGGATCCATCCCAGAGGTGCGAACAGTATTCCATACCCGGCCGAACCTGCGCTTTATACAAGCGGTATAGTTGACCGGGCGTGAAAAACCGACGCACCTTATTCAGGATTCCGACCCTGCGCGATGTGGCAGATATTACGCCCTCGATGTGATTCCTTGGATTAAGATCACAGCGGATATCCACACCAAGGATACTCAGGTCATTCCGCATTGAGAGGGGAATACCCTGAAGATTGGGGAGGGGAGAGAACGGGGATTTTTTGCACGTGAACGCACACACCTGGGTTTTCCTGGCATTGAACTCAACCATATTCCTGGAACCCCATGTAGAAATGAGATCCAAGGACCGGTTGAGCTCAATGACAAGATCTTCGCGCCCGCTCACAGTGCCGTCACGGCAACCTGGGAGCCCATAGCAGTATCGCCCATGAACCGTGCTGTCATCTGCATAGCAATGAATGTTGCCGAGCGACAACATATCATTGATATGCAGAATAAACAGGGTGGGCGACAGTACCGAGCCCTGTGGAACTCCGGCATTTACCGACATGAGCGCCGAAGCGTGTCCGTCAACGACAACACGCATTCTACGCCCATGCAGAAAGCCAGAAATCCACGAACACAAGTTGCCGGGCAGACCGTATGCCGGAAGCTTGGAGAGAAGACCACGGTGCCAGACCCTATCAAACGCCTTGGCTATGTTGAGGCTCACAGCAAGAGCCTCGCCACGCCGGTCAATCGCTTCACCCCAGCGATGCAGGACAAACGCTAGAAGATCACCCGTTGATCGGTTGTGACGGAAACCGTATTGTCTGTCACTGATCAACGAGTGATCCTCCAGGTAGCGGACCAATTGAGCGTTTATGATCCGCTCCATGACTTTGCACATCACTGAGGTGATAGCGATAGGGCGATAATTGGTAGGGTCTGACCGATCACCCTTTTTGGGGATCGGTTGCACATTGGCCTCCCTCCAAGATTCCGGCACAACACCTGTGCGGTAAGACGCTCGGTAGAGGCGTGTCAGTGCAGGAGACAGCTCCGCTGCACAAGCCCTTAAAACCACCGCCGGTATTCCATCCGGACCACTGGCTTTCCGGACATCGAGGGATCGTAGCTCACGCCGCACATCACACTGCCTGATGCGAATATCAGCCATTGAGAAACCGCAATCAGGCAGCGTGGGCGGCGTCTCGGAACCACGGTCCTCGAGGCGGGAATTAGCCGCAAAAAGATTTGCCAGTAAAGTGGCTTTCTCTTGCGGCTTATGAGCCAGTGATCCTTCCGGGTACTTCAGTGGTGGCCAAACTCCAATAAGCACGACTGCTAGTTGGGTGATTGGCCAACGCACGCCCAATGCTACAAACGCGCTGGGCATCCGCTCTAACGTAGGCCTTCCTACAGGCCTAAGTGGCTCGGTTATAAGCTTCCTTGAGGGAGCTGATATTGGGATCCTCCGGAACAAGAGTCCTCGATTTGTTCCTACTCCTTATCCTGGTCTAGTTCTCGCCAGTTTCCGATTCAAAGTTTGCGCAGGTTACCTTCCTTAATATCCCTGGGTCCAGAATCGATTCAGGCTGACGACGAATTGTCGAATGCAAGTATGCTTCTTTAACATAGGTCGTCTCTCATTTGTTTGATTGATCCAGCTAGATAGAGTAAGCAGTAATGTAAAGTTTCATCTAAAATTTACAGTTGCGCCATCAATCTTCGATCTCAGCATTTTTCAGATTGTATAGTTGTATTCTGATTAAATAAATCAGTGCTGGCTAGTGTCTTATAGGTATATACGATAAATTACAAAGAATAAAATGTTATAGTGCAATAGCATAGCTTTGTCAAAACAATTTTCGAGAAATACTTTAACTAAAATGTCTGAGTCACCCCAAGTCGCAGTTTGCAGTTAATTTAAAGGGTTTGAAATTTTATAACGCAGTTTGTTTTACGAGGCGTTTGACCTGTCTGGCGGAATTTCGTAGATCTATAAACGGGGATACTATTTTATTGTTTTCGTCTGGTCTGTGGTAAATGAATTAGATTTATCTTATGCAGTAATACCTTTTTATAAAAGCTAAGCAAAGCTTTGTAATGAGAAACGTCGGACAGAGCGAGGGTTTCGTCAAACTAAAATGGACAGCAGCCATGTTTAGTATTAAACTTCCGCGACGGATTAAGTTGTGGTCACTTTGTTAAAAAATTGGGTAGCTGAATTGGATATGAATCGTTATCTATGTTTTTGAAAATCTTTTACATTACAAACCTTGATTACGTGAATCTATCTTTGCTAGATAATCTTATACACAGCTTCCGTCAACCTGTTAATTAAACCATCAGCTATGAGATGTGAGGTTGTGTCTTCATTTAACCAGACAATTACGCCCTTATTCATAGACATATTTAAAATCTATTTTAGTTATGGAATGTTTTGTCCCATTCGAACGACTTTAGAATGAAATTTAAGCGAAGAAGACCAAACATTCGATAAATAAAACAGGTTTTAACCTTGTCTATGAAGGCCGTTAATCTTTTGCTTGACAGTGTGCTGAGACCAAAAGTCACCCTCAGCACACAAGTCACACAAGTCTGTGTCGTTGGTATCTCCTGATACCAGACTTGTGTCATAAAGTCTCAGTACTATGTTTCGACTGTTCCATATACTTATTGCGTGCGTGGTGGCCTGTTGGTAACGGACCAGACGCGGCTGCCTACATGTTCACGGTGGTCGCGGGTTCAAATCCCAATGCACACCTCCGACTTTTCGGAGTTATGTGTGTATTGATAGTCAATCACCACGCACTATAACGGTGAAGGAAAACATCGTGAGAAAACCTGCATACCATAGCGATTTGTATAAATTTCTATGGTATGTAAAAGTCCGCCAACCCGCACTGGGCCAGCGTGGTGGACTATATGGCCTAACCACTCTCAATAGTAGTCTCGATTGTAGAGAAGACTCTTGCCCTGCAGTGGGTCGTGTATGGGCTGATACAGTACAGTATATACTTATTACTCTATATAGCCCATAGGAAATAATAAAAGAATAAAATAATATTGGTAGTTAATTTAAATCAGTTGTGCTTATGACAGGTGGTGTGCGAGGGAGGGCGGCGGGCATGCCACACGCGCCGCGCTGAGAGGTGGGTCCAATTTCATGCCTATCACTACATATTACTCTAGAGCAGTGGTTCCCAAAGTTGAATGGGCTCCGAGTTCCGACCCACCTAACAAAAGTTGGCAAATTCGGGACTCACCTTTGGGCCGTAATGGGGGGAAAAAGGTATTGATAAAACACTTACTTACAATAAAATTGTTTAATACTTAAGTACGAGTATCAGTAAAGGGTGCATTAGTTTCTTATTTGGTGATTACAGCTTTAGCATGAACTTCGATTTTAGTTACTTTTAGTCGTAGTGAATTTGATAGTCCAATTTATTTCGGTATTTATTTTTAATGCTGATCATAGCCGAAAATCCCGCCTCACATGGATATAAGGTAGGTACCTATTGAACGAAGGAATACTCCTTCATATTAGCTATACAGATATTTAGGGTCCACTAATACTCGCTCGCGATCCACCAGTGGGTTGCGACTCATAGGGAAATACTGCTCTAGACTCTAGACTTTAATGTTGGTCAGTTTCCGACTGTATCTTTATAGAATTTATTAAGCTATTAAGGTTTCTTGTTCCGTGCACTGGGATAAGGTTTTAACTCTGGTATTGTTAGTTGGTATGATTGCGTGATTAGTATTCGATTGTTTTTTGGTTTATTAATATAGTAATTGTATTCTACACAAGCACGTTACTTATATAATTTGATAAAACACAGTAATCTTATGCACATTCAAGATAATTGTTTTTTCATATGTATATTTGGAACTTTATTGTTTGGATATAATTTACGTTTTGTCTCTGAAGTCGATAAAAATCTTTTATGTATGTATGTGATGTCTTGGTTCATATATGTACAAGTACCAGTCGTTTACCCATCAGATCCCAAATGTTCAAATTAACTATTCTCATTTTCGCAGATTGTTAACATGGTGAAAACTTGAGGGAAAAGTACTTCGTCACTTTTGTACTAATTGTGTGTATTTATTCCGCGAATTTCAAAAATAAAGTTATGTTTAAACTTGTGTTTATTTTGTGATTGGAACGTTTCCAAAACGAGAGGATTTTTGCATTTGCGTATGTTGATCACATCAAGCCTCATCTGAATTAATGGCGTTCGCGCGTCACTGGATATTTTGGGCATAAATCGCGAGACGTCTTGTAATAAGTTTTATGCGTTTATTTTGATGCAGTAAGGAAAAAAAACCTGAATTATTCCGCTTAAGCGTCACTAGTTTTAATCGATACCTAATGGTGTATATTATGCCTGTGTCTGCTATGTAATACACAGGTATTTATATGTATACATAGTATTATTTAGCTTACATTATTTATTTTTACACTGCCCTCTCTGTCTTCTTCTTTTAAACCCATCCCATGGTTAAGACATTGCCTTAAGCAATGAGACGGCCATTTGTACTTTTTTGTGTACAATATTTTAATAAATAAATATCTAGTAATTCAACTACAAGAAATCAATATTAGGACATTATGATAGATCACCGCTTGACAATGACCTCTCTAATTGTAGGTAGGCAGTAGGATATGAGTATGATGAAAAGCCTTTAGTATTTAGTAGGCGTAATCTACCTATCCCCAATATAATATCAATATGACAAAAGTTTTCAAGAAATAATTCAGTCATTGTTGTTTTATACTATTCTGAATCACACAAGTAACATTACTTTGAGATTAATTTATTGTAACCAAATTTTCAAAGTCTTGAATTTTCGCCAATTTCACTGTTTATGCCCCCGTTTCCTCGTCTTTGTTAAGATTATTTTGTAAAAGTTGTTTGGGATCAATTTTCCTTACAGACCACAATAAAATTAATGGAATAGACGCTCTGAAAATATTTATACACACTTTGTAAGATATTAGGATGAGATAGAGACTGCCTGGTGTTGTACTACGGTATGATTGCAAAGCTGTGGTTCGAATCTCGGGTCGGGCAAAGTGATAATGAATTTTTCAATTTATTATCAGCCCGCAATCACGAACTTGTACCCGATATGGCGTTAGGCTCCCCCCCCCCCTATCCTATCGTGGAACGGAACATAAAGGTGAAATGTGGGTGTAATGGTTGCACCTCTGTCTTTCCCTTCTGGGAAAAAAGGCGTAAGTTTATGTATGTATGTGTGTATGTAAAAGGACAAAGTAAACGAATGTTATCAAACAAAACAATACCTATTCCCAAATATATTTTTTTACAATGTAATGACCATGCATCTGTTCTGAGGTAAAGACATTACATAAATATCGGTTAATTTATTTTTTCCCTTTTAGCTTTTAATAAGATTTCATAATGTAAGTTAAAACTGTTATTTGCACTATCAGTATTAATGTCTCCTGCGAGAACAATACAATAAATAATAACGAGAAGCGGCAACTTTGCTATCATCTTGATGTAACTACAAGTAAGGCGGTTTATATCTCCAATAAATGCATTTTATTATTGTATTTTACTGAGGTCTCAACATTCAATGAAAACATACAAAAATGTATTGAAACTATAGAGCTGTTTACGAAGTTTTAAATCTATTTTTATTTGATCTTCTAATGCATTCCTCGCGTTGCACTAAAATAACTTTGTAAACACAACACTGCTTTCATTTGTCAGGTGACATTGCATTCATGCTATGCAAATTTAATCCACGACTTATGGATTATGCTAAAAGATGTGATGAATTGGCACTAATGGTAATGCATGTTCTGCAATGGACGACTTCCAGTCATCATGTGACCCGTCCAGTAATATATTTGTCCCTCTACTGACGTGCAAACATTTAGTGGTGTGGGTCGCGTAATGAAATTATAATTTGTGATGACAGATGATGGCGTTATTTGTCTTTATTATAGAATACCATAAAGATTCCTGTCAGAAAGACTGGCAGAAAATGTAGGTAGACTGAATTCCATCTACATATACGCAGGTACAAATTCATAATAAATAAAAATAGTAATAATTTCAGTTACCATAATTTATTTTAATTATTTTGTCTGTAGATGATGATGATGATGGAAATCTAGGTTTTTATTCGGTACGTGGAATAAATTGTTGTCTTGGTATTTTCTTTCCCCCTGTAAACTACTTGCACAAATTGACTACTGGTTGTTTTTGAGAAATATCTTAAAAATCTAAATCTTTTCCGTCTACTAGCCTCGGAAAGCGTGTTAAATTACCGACGCTGGTTTCGTCGACAATCACAGGCAATGATCAATTTAATATTGTCTAACTCTACAGTAAATTATAACAATTAATCTGAAATCAGGTATTTAGACTCTTTCTGCACATAGCTATGAGTTATGGGAGTTCCGCATGCCCCCTGTAAGTCGTACGTAGTCGATGTTGGAATATAGTAGTAGGTAATTAAACTTCATAGTTTTAGACATTTTTCATACTAGTAGTCCAACGTGAATGCAGCCAGCATTATACCCGATAGGTAAGTGAAATTGCAATCGTAATAACATATCTATGGGCGAGAGCTATGTCTTGATGACACAATCTTGTCGCCCCGACTCCTGAGCAACTCTGGATAGGTTGAACCCGAAACGCAACACACTTGCATGTGCCACTATAACCGGTTGTCCAGCATTGTATACCGTCCCATAATATCCCACTTGAATGTATTTGATGTCGCGTGTTGATATTTCATCGCCAGACCTTAAAGTAGTTCACTATCGTACATACATATATACATAAGCTCTCGCCCTTTTCCCAGAAGGGGTAGGCAGAGGGTTTCATGGTAGGTAATAACTAGGACACCTACGGTTCGCAGTGTCTGTTCTGTCCCACGATGAGATGGGGGTGAGCCTATCGCTATATCAGGCACAAATTCCTGACTCCGTGCTGATAATGAATACAAAAATCCAATATCACTTCGCCCGACCCGGGATTCGAACCCGGGATTCGAACCCGAGACCTCAGCTTTGTAATCATGCAGTAGTACAACCACGCCACTGAGGCAGTCGTATCCTATCGTAATTATTTAATATCTGGAGCACCTGTAATCCACAAAGTATTTTTCGTCTAAAGAGTAAGGAAGTGGCCACCTTGGCACTAGTAATTAGCGTGCACTGCCAACTATGTCGCCTGATCAGATCATCTGTCCGCACGAGAACGCAACTACCTAATTATTTGTATTAAAGTTTGAGTGTGTCGTTATTACTCGGATAGTAGAACGACCATGTCAAATGGATCTCTCTCTCTTCAGCCACAGGAAGTCCACTGCTGAACATAGTGTTTTTCCAATGATTTCCACATTCAGGTGGATGGATGACCTGGTTAAGGTTGTAGGAAGTCGCTGGATGCTGGCCGCTTTTCACATGTCCATGTAGAGTGTATGAATGGTCGTAATTATTACATACATAAACACACGCCTTTTTCCCAGAAGGGGTAGGCAGAGGTGCTACCAGAACACCCACGTTTCGCCTTGTATATTCCGTCCCACGATGTGATAGGGGACGAGCCTATCGCCATATTGGGCACAAATTCCTGACTCCGGGCTGATAATGATTATTAATAGTGTCAAGAAATAATAAAATTATTTTTTCTGCAGCTTGGCCTAACATATATCTATATATAAGTACGTACGATTAAAGCGAAGGTATATTGTGGCGTGACAAATGTAATACGGTGAAAACAGTAAACAATTGATAACCATGTTTACAAAATATCGCCACTATCCAACTATTATAAAACGTTATCGAGTGGACATTAAGTCTTATAGCATTTTTATAATCGATTTTATTAATGCAATTAATTAGACGCGGTCAGACAGGTCGTATAAGTCCAAAATATTGTTATATAGTAAGTACTAAGTACATAATTAGTGGTTATTTTGTGTCTGTCATAGTTGCTTTATAGGAAGATTCATTTAAAAACTTACAGGTAACCTATCATGTTTTATATTGTATAATATTTTGCTTCAAACTGACTCGATGATTCGCTTAAGACATTAGAGACAATTCACGCTACAATATACACCTTGTATGGTTTAAATACAGGTCTATAAAAATAAAAAATCGAATTTACATACATATTAAAAAATAAAATATATGGCTGGACTGCCAGATGCCCAATACCTCTTTCCTCTTGCCATCTTTTTGCCTTCCCGCTCTCCTCCCGATCCGATGGGTCGGCAACACATCCATAACCCAAGCGTTGTGGATGCTCTTGGGCGGCAGTGATCACTTATCATCAGGTGACCTGTTTGCTCGTTTGCCGGACCAATGCAATAAAAGGGCCTCTTCTACGAAGTCGAAAGAAAGATACCGTAGCGGATATAGTAAATATTTAGTATATTTAATAGTGATGAAGATATGCATATCGCAATACGATGTAGGTAAAGGAATCAGTATTTATTATAGAGTTATGTAAAACTAAACACATAATATCGTGTGTTATTTACTCAAGATAGTTCAACGATCAATGAATGCAGTGTGTGGAATATTCCTAATTATTTCTCTCTGGCGCCTGTTATTAATATTAATATTGGTAAACTATACAGAATACATATTTAGTTTTGATAGGGATATATTAATTTAGATTTTGGGCACAAACGTTATTCTTATTTGTAACACGGGACCGGTGTAATAGAATTTTCTTCTTCTTATATTATTCTTAGCTATATCCACCCAATTGTGAGTGTAGGACTCTTGTAATGCACGCCAGCTTGTTCGGTCTAAGGCAGCCCTGATCCAGCTCCTTCCCGCTACGTGGGCCAGGTCATCGGTCCACCTCAGCAAAGGCCTGCCCCGGTTTCTATAATTGGTTCTTGGTCTCTAATCCAGCACTGCTTAACCCCATCTACCATAATTTCTGCGGCATAGTTTTATTTTCATTTTCATTTGTGGAACAGTTGTCGTGTGAGCGTCCAGGTCTCGGCCCCATATACCAGCACTAGAAGGACTCATTGGTTGAAAGTAGTAATAAAAATGAACGTTTAATAATTTTAATTGAGACAGCTTTCGTTGCGCAGTTGGTTAGACGCCGCCTGTTCGATCCCCGCACCGAGACAAATGTTTGTTAGGCTCACAAGTATTTGTCTCGGGTCTGGGTGCTTGTGAGACCGAAAAGTCTCTCGTAGTTCTTGATACCCACGATACAAGACTCGATCTTAGTGAGGGTCAGAAATATGTATGTGACTGTTGGCTGTATTTATTTATTAAAATGTATGATGGTCTCTATCTGGGTCGTTACAAAATATATCGCACCAGTTGAAGTGTAAGAATTTCACACACTGAATGAAAAGTCACAGTAAACTTGTTACTACACTCCGGTTTACTGGACGACAGTAGTCGAAACCCGACAGATCCCGGCTGACCCGGTTAATACAAACGAACGTTCATACGGTTGTCTTAACGAGCAACAAGAAGACTCCACACTAAAATTTGTATTCTTGCATTTCTTAACGATATTAATATTATGCATTAATATCGTATTTAGCGGCGTTATACATACTTTCTTACACAAAATTGAGTTAATATTACTCAATTTTGTGTAAGAAAGTATGTAAAATTCAGTAAATAGCTTAATAAATTATTGTTAATCTTAACAATTGAGTGAGGTCATGTCTCGGACATGTGCGTGGCAAACAAAATCAAGTGGGACCACTTGCGATAATTTAGTAGCAGCACCACAATCACGACGATGCTCACATTCAGTTGCATTCGTTCTCTCTTCATTAAATTTATTCGTTTTTTATTCTTTTTATTTTAGATGTAGCTATTTCGTTCTATATTGGCAACGTCATTGTGATAGTTGGTGTGTCTATTATGCTACTATGTGCTAGTATTTTCTATTAAGTTTTATACTACTAATGTCTACTAGTATTACGAGTATATGATCCAGAATTATATGGCAAAGTGGTTGACACATCAATGACACAGTTAAATTTAAAATGTAATGAACAGTGTATAAATTATGAGTTCGGGGATGTATCTTTAAGCGCTATTTCAAGTTAAAGTAATTGGATAATATTAGAAGTAGTAGAGCCGAGTTGTATGAAACATTGTATGGCATCGAACCTGGGAACTTCATTGTAACCTATGATCCATTAACTATTGCGTTTGTTTGAGTGACTTTGCCGAAAACTTCAAATTCAATTGTTTTCCTCCACATTTTTTTTACGAAATCGCAAGTTTGTTTTTTAGAAAAATAATGTAATTGCACGAGCTTTATATTAATTTATAATGTTATGCAGTAGATGGCATTTATACATTTATGTTTACAGAAGTAGGTGGATAAACATATGTATAATTTCATTGTATAGTTCATTTATCTAAATTAAAATTAAATAATCAACTCTAAGGTCCACAAACTTCGTCTCGACTCTCGAGGCCATTTAAACAAATCTTGGTACCTACCGAAAATACCTCTTCCCTCGGATATTATACTTAGATGACATTTTGGTAGTACGTTATCGACATATATTTTTATAGATGAGACGCTCAATATACTTATACTCGTATTTGTGTATACAGGGTATATTAAGACTGCTACGAAAATGAAGCCAGGTGGTACTTTTGGTGACTAAACACAATGCATTATGCAACTAACATTTTTGCAAAAATATCGTTTTTTTTTGTATTTATATTCCTATCATCGTGTTTGGGTGGTAAATACATACATTTTCCTAAAAAATAATGTACACCCTTTTATTTTATTTTTACGCAAGGCTTAAAATTATAATTTAAGCAAAAACTATGGATTTATCAACCAAACAAATATTTAAAACATAAAAAAAAAATTGTCGCGTTTTTGCAAAATTTTTACTTGCATCGTGTCTGTAGTCACTAAAACTACTACCTGGCTTCGTTTTCGGTAGCAGTCTTGATATACCCTGTAGAACGTTGCATGCAAACACTGGTCACCGACTCAATAATTGAATCAACATGTGTCAATTCTCGTTCAATTGTCAGATTTATCGGTGCAACCAATAAAAATGTTTGATTGAACATTTGTTCCATACATGATTGTAATTCATTGTCAATGTTTATAGTAACAATGAAATATTGTATTTTGAGTATGTAAAAATCAGAACGAATATTCAAGCAATGGGGATGCCAGCCGCTTTCGAAATTGTGGGTGAGAATAAATAAGAACTCTGGCAATCTCACTCACCAGAACGGAGATACAAAGATATACCGACTAATAAAGGATAAAGGGATGGGCTAAGGCATAAGAACCGGAGATCCAATATAGTGTGCCTACATATTAGATACCTTTTATAGACAATTGCCCACGAAGCAATCACACCTCTTTGGGTGATGCAATCATCAATATAAGATTCATTATTAATAATATTCGTAATGAGCGGAGTCGCTCTCTGAACGTTGTACTGTGTATACCTAATCTGCTTTCAAAAATATAATACGTTTCTACAAGTGTTCTTCGTCATTTGTGTTCTACCTTACACACACCATCATAACACACCAACACCATCAGGCAAATTGGTGAACCCGACGTGATTGCAATATGACTACTGAAGGCAGATCACCTCCGGTCAGCGCAGCGTCCGAGCTGGCAACAGTAACCGTCTCATCCAGAATACCTGAATTTTGGTGTGACCAAGCTCGCTTATGGTTTGTGCAATGTGAGGCAATATTGACACCGCAGAAATTAAGTGATGAAGCGCGATTTAACCTCGTCGTCACAAAACTTGGAAAGGAGGTAATACAACAAGTTAGCGATATTTTGCTGCAGCAGCCACCAACTAAAAAATATGAAGCTTTAAAAGCAAGGCTATTGGCTGTGTATGAAGAATCGGAGAATCGACAACTTCAAAAACTTCTGAGTGAAATCGACCTCGGCGACCAAAAGCCTTCGCAGCTTTTACGCAGAATGCGAGATCTAGCCAGGGCAAAAATTCCTGACGAAACGCTCAGCATAATGTGGCAAGGACATTTACCGAGTTCAGTTCGCGCAGTTCTTGCTGTTACTCAAGTCAATGATCTCGAGAGCTTAGCTGATATTGCGGACAAAATACTTGAAACTACACGTCCCTTGCAAGTGGCTGAGGTTAACAGCAAACCTTCGACGTCGAACGATCTTACAATGTTACAAGCACAAATCGCCCAGTTGACACTCCAAGTTATGGAATTGCAAAATACTCGAAGACACCAAAAGAAATACCGAAATTATAAAAATTACAATCGGTATCGATCAAGGTCTCGTGGCCGTAATATGACACAGCGCAAATCAGATGACGCCGACAAGTTGTGTTATTACCATGCGCGATTCCGCCACAGAGCTAACAAATGTTCAGAACCGTGCGCATGGAAAAAACGAAGCACCCACGACCAGGAAAACTAAATATGGTGCAGACAACGGCGGATGTCTGTACCCTCTCACCTTCCCACCGCCTTTGCGTGACCGACTTAAATAGTGGCCTACGTTTTTTGGTGGATACGGGAGCCAACGTTTCTGTCTTGCCTGCTACCAAGAAGCCATTTAACAATAGTGCAAGTGACTCTTATAAACTATATGCCGCAAACGGGAGTGAAATACGAACTTACGGAACTAAAAACCTAGTGTTAAACTTAAAGTTAAGACGACCTCATTCTTGGACCTTTATACTAGCAGATGTGAAACAACCAATCCTCGGTGCTGACTTTTTAAACCATCATAAACTTTTAGTGGACGTGAATGGTCGAAGACTCATTGATTCAATGACAAGTCTAAATGTTATTGGCTCTATTGTGAATTGTAATCAAGACTCAATCAAAACAATTCAAATTACTAATCCATACTATGATTTGCTATCAGCTTATCCCGACATAACAAAACCTGTATGCTATAAGGACACTCCCAAACATAATGTGATGCACCACATCGAGACTACAGGACCACCCGTATTCGCTCGTGCTCGACCATTGCCTTCAGACAAATATCTGAGAGTGAAGGAAGAATTTGAATACATGCAACAAATAGGCATATGCAGACCATCGA
The DNA here is from genome assembly GCA_033459515.1 of Theretra japonica. Lineage (NCBI taxonomy): Eukaryota > Metazoa > Arthropoda > Insecta > Lepidoptera > Sphingidae > Theretra > Theretra japonica. The sequence goes on from CM065937.1 coordinate 5,369,959, forward strand.
AGAGTTGCTGGTCCAGCCCTCTCCATGTTGTCGCTAAAAAGAATGGCGAAATAAGACCTTGTGGTGATTATCGTAGCTTGAACGCCATAACAAAACCCGACCGATATCCAATCCCACGGATCCATGATTTTACATACCTGCTTGCTGGAAAGAAGATTTTTTCTCGTATTGATTTACACCGCGCATATCACTTCATACCGACTGCACCAGAAGACATAGAAAAAACCGCAATAATAACTCCTTTTGGCCTATTTGAATTCCCACGGATGACCTTTGGTTTAAGGAATGCAGCACAGACTTTCCAGCGGTTCATGAATCATGTAGTTTTCGAAGGACTCAACTTCATCTTTAATTTTGTGGATGATAGCATCATTTTTTCCAACTCGGAATCTGAACATCGAGAGCATCTGGAAATTGTTTTCAAACGACTTAACCAGCATGGAGTGACTATCAACCTAGCCAAGTGCGAATTTGGAAAGTCCGAAATTGACTTCTTGGGATATCATGTTTCTAAGGACGGTATACAACCTATGCTTGAACGAGTAAAAGTCATTTCAGAATATCCTAAACCGGACACAGTTGCACAATTGCGTCGCTTCTTGGGGATGATTAACTTTTATAGAAGCCATTTGCCAAACGCTGCTACATATCAATCAATTTTGAATGTCTATCTGCATAACACCAAACGCAACGATAAAACTAAGATACTTTGGAATGTGGAATCGGAAAACGCATTCGAGCAATGTAAGAAGAAATTACAAGAGGCCGTCATGCTGTCATACCCAGTCACCGGAGCGCCTTTAGCTATAATGACTGACGCATCCACAACATGCGCAGGAGCAGTGCTTCAACAAAAAATCGATAAAATATGGAAGCCACTATCCTTCTTCTCCTGCAAATTCAGCGAAGCTCAGCAACGTTACAGTGCGTATGATAGAGAACTTCTATCCATATATATGGCAGTCAAGCATTTTCGGCACATGATAGAAGGTCAACAAGTGACTGTATTCACGGATCATAAACCCCTCGTGTATGCTTTACACAAAAAAGCTACGAGCGGTAGTGACACACCGAGAAGACTTCGACACTTGGACTACATTTGTCAATTTTGTACAACGATAGAGTACATCCAAGGCTCACAAAATGTTGTTGCAGACGCACTATCGAGAATAGAAGAGATAAATATGCCATCGCCGCTTGACTACAACCAAATTTCAAAAAGTCAACAAAATGACGCGGAATTGAAGGAGCTATTGAAAGCAAAATTCTCAACTTCAAAACAATTGCGCATCCAGATTGCAGCGAACCGATTTATTGTGAGATATCAAAACAACATGCGCGTCCCTATCTACCTAAAGATTATCGTGTTACAGCCTTCGAAGCGATTCACAATATTAGTCACAGCGGTACACGTGCCACCAGAAAAATGATTTCAAATCGATATTTTTGGAAATCTATGAATACGGATATTAATAAATGGACCAGAGCCTGCATTAAATGTCAAAAATCTAAAATTCAGCGCCACACAACATCACCTCTCAGCCCATTTCCAGATAGTAACCGTTTTGAACATTTACATATAGACATTGTTGGACCGCTATCATATTGTCAAGGATATAGATACATATTGACCATGATAGACAGGACGACCGGTTGGCCCGAAGTTAAATGTTTAAAGGACATCACAGCTGAAAGTGTTTCCTGCGCTCTTTACACGCAATGGATCACAAGATACGGATGTCCCGCCAAAATAACTACGGATCAAGGCCGCCAATTCGAGTCACACTTATTTAATAATTTGGCAAAACGTTTAGGCATATCAAGAATCCGTACCACCGCATACCATCCGCAAGCGAACGGGATGATAGAAAGGTGGCACAGGACGTTAAAATCGGCACTAATGGCGCGAGGAAATAAGGACGACTGGGTAAACGAACTACCTACTGTTCTATTAGGCCTGAGAACTAGCTTACGGGATGACACAGGCATATCGGCTGCCGAATTAACTTTTGGCACAACTTTGAAACTGCCAGGAGATTTTTTTGAGCCGTCAACGATAAACATCCGTGAAAATGAAACATTCTTACAGGACCTACGGGCACGTATTCGGAATTTTGCTGCCGTCCCAAAGAGGTCACATAGACAAGGAACCATATTCGTGCATCCAGCCTTATCGTCGTGCACGCATGTATTTGTTCGTTGCGACCACACCACAAAGCCTCTGACATGCCCATACTATGGACCACATAAAGTTATAGAAAGAGGGGATAAATGTTTCAAAGTGAAAATTTCTGAAAATATTAGAACCATTTCAATAGATCGATTGAAACCCGCATTCTTGGTCCACACAGACTCAGAAACTCAATACGTTCCGCCAAATAAGTCTAAGGAATTCACAACAAATCTCGGAGCGCATAGAGACAACATAAATGGATCTGTTAACAATAACAATCAAAATCGAACCCGATCCGGACGCCTTATTAAGCCGACAGTGCATTTTATGCCTACTTGACAAATATTCCATTCCACCATCATTCACACTTCAGTGTTCTGACAAACAACATCGATTTTTATCCATTCCACTTAACAAAGAAATGGGAAAAAGTCAAAGTCGAGAAGAAGTAATCATCGCTCAGAATGGACAAAATAACGAAGCAAACACAAGTCTTCTGCACGAAATAACGCACGAGAAGCTGAACATTATTGTGATTATTATCATCGCAACGCTCATCATTACCATCTCTTACTTTGGTTGGAAATTTTGCAAGAAGAAATACACCAAGCACCTAAGAAGAGAGCTGCAGGGATCGCGTGCTAGTCGCAGTAGACGCGACCCACCACATCCTGTAGCGTCATACTCCGTAACCTGAAGTCGGATTGTGTGCGTGTGTTTGTGTTATAAGTGATATGTAGTTTCGTATATACATAGGTATAATTGTAATCGAATAGCGTATTTTTTATTTTTTATTATGTTTATATACTAGTTTTAGTCTCATTTACTTTTTTAACTTTTATATTTAATGTCAATCGATATGTTGCAATTTTTACATTCTAATTATTGATTTCTTTTTTAAATGGAAGGGAAGTGATGTGCCTACATATTAGATACCTTTTATAGACAATTGCCCACGAAGCAATCACACCTCTTTGGGTGATGCAATCATCAATATAAGATTCATTATTAATAATATTCGTAATGAGCGGAGTCGCTCTCTGAACGTTGTACTGTGTATACCTAATCTGCTTTCAAAAATATAATACGTTTCTACAAGTGTTCTTCGTCATTTGTGTTCTACCTTACACACACCATCATAACACACCAACACCATCAGGCAAAATAGACTAACTAATAAAGGAGAAAGTGAGAGGCTACGACAGAAGACCCGGATTGGAGCGATGGAGGTAGTGATTTTGAAGTGATAGTCATACTGTCATACTTTAGACAGATAACATACACGGTCATGTAGAGCTGAAAATATATGTAGAGTCACAGTTTTGCTCTCGGGTTTCATAAAGCAAGTGAGATTATAGATACTTTTTGTTAGGAGGGACAGGACTCCCTTGCCTTTTCCATTAACATTCTATTCTTATTTCCAAAGACCGGTATCAAAACTATTCCGTATTTACAATAGTGTTAAAGGGCCTTATTCGTAGACAGATTTAAAATTTATTAAATTTATGGAATGTTTAGCATTTTGTACGACTTTAGAATTCAGTTTGAGCGAAGAAGACAAAACATTGGGTGATTAAAATAAGTATTAAATCTGTCCATGAATAAGGCCGTAAGTGCGGAGATCGCATTTAGGTGAACCATTCAAAACAATCGTTTTAAAAGAGTTTAAAGATATAACGAAATCTTTATAATGTCATAAGATCTCAATGAAAATGTACTTTAGTAGGTTTTTGTAAAGTAATTGGAAACATCTTAATTAACTTACAAACAAAAAAATGTCGGGAGGTCCATTTCTTTGCAATTAAAGTCTGTCCATTTTACTTAGTTATACTCGTATGTCGTGATTAAAATATACGGACAATAATGATATTGTTTATTACATAATAATAGACAATTACATCATTGGGTATCTTCGTCCGTTAAGGTTCAATAACAATAGAGAAATCAACTAATTACGCAGAAATACATTGCTGCAATCGGCGACATTAAATTGAAACTCATTTTATCATTTTGTCATTATTGAATATTAAAACTTTATTAATAAAAAAAAATAACCATCTATCAAACTAATTAAATTACTTAAATTATTTTTTTACCAACTATACTGTACTTTGGTGAATCGATAATACATTCCGAGTTGTTATTTGGTCATCATTGCAATTTAACTTAAGCTCCCTCGTCTTTCAAGGTTCATCGAAAATTAATGGTTTATTCTCAGTAGTTCCTTAAAGGAACCTGTGAGAAGTTATAATTTTTTACCTTCTTAGTGTTTATTTAATACACGGCCGCGGATTCGATCCCCGCACCGAAACAAAGGTTTGAGTGAACCACAAGTATTTGTTTCGGGTCTGGGTGTTTGTGAGGCCGAAAAGTCTCTCGTAGTTCCTGATACCCATGACACAAGAGTCGATCTTAGTGTAGGGTCAGGATGTATGTGAGTGTCGAGTGTATTTATTTATTTATTTTATTTATTTACCACCAGATACAGACACCTGAAATAACAACAACATTATCCTAGATTACAAGATTATGCGTCACCGTATCAAGTTTTGTGGAGGGTAGTTGTATGTGTGCGACAGAGGCAGTGCGGTTGACCGCAATTCTCAGGATCGGATCTCATCCGTCCGCAATCGTTTGCAACTGTGTTATAGTCACAAGTCGCGAGCTTCATTTGTTATGTCTGAAGCATGTAGACACCCTGTCTGTAAGGATTCCTATGTAGCTGTAGCACCACAGGCAGTGGGAAAGCATTGTAGAATTGGTTGAATGAAAAAGTAAGTAAATTTTATGGTTAACCGTATTAAACAAGTCAGTATAGTCAAGTTAAACCACATTTGTCTATTGCGTATCGATTTCTGGACGGCATTGCATTCACTGCCAGATGCATTGCAGTTTTTTGTCGAGGAAAGATAAAAAAGATTGTCAGTTATGCATAATAATATTATGTACATTTGCTGTTGAGTTTCGTTCGATGATTACCATTACTATAGACAAACTTTGGTGATAGAATATTTCTATCAACCCACAGAGAGAACATCGTGGAAATAACGGCTACATAATATGTTGAAGTACAAATACGATTTTACTAAAAATCACACCTTTCCTTTTCTTTGCCGCATATCTTTTCTTCTCAAAATTGTATCCCTGTTAGCAACATTATCAAATGGTGTAATAATACAGCGTGTTTTTTTTTCAAAATCGTCCGGTTCGAGTCCTCACTAGGAATACTGATTTTTAGAAAAACCAAGTATGCAGTTTTAGTTCTCGTCAAAATCGGACTCGTGAATCCTTTCAGCATATGCGCTATTCCTCAAAATGTCGGATTTGTCGACTCACGCCCACTTGAAAAATTCACCAGTATATGTGGATATATGTGGATTCTGATCCTAATCCTGCTTTAATACTGTATACTCATCAGGTTAATCAATATTATAAAAGCATACGTGCGCATATTATGTGATAGTCATATATTCAGCAATATCGACATTCTATTCGTATCATGTCCACAAATCACCCTCTCTATGAATGTCAATGACTTGAAATGCTTTGGTTTTTATTTTGTATTAGTTATGGACTCTTCAAAATTTTCATTCGAACGATTCAAATAGTTGTTTTCTATGTCATAATATACCAAGTTTGTTTAAACGGTGAAAATAGAGTAACAAGCGGCGCAGTCACGTTCTTAAGCTTGTTTTGTCTCGGCCGGGAGTCATGTTTCAGCTTCCCACTTGCATTCTGCTTATACTTATTAATAAATAAAAGTAAATGTCGGAAAATATCTCATGTATTTTTACGATTTCCTCTTTCATTATGGAATGAGTCAGTCTCGGAAAATGTAAATGACCCCCTTCAAATTATATAGCGTCTGGAAACAGTTGCAGTGTATGCAATGAGTGAGGCAAGTGTTACAAACCGTCGGGGCGTGCATTGTATGCGCTTTTTAGTAGCCATCAATAAATTGGTGTCAGTCAATTTTAGATGTATGTAAAAAGCTCGTGCCAAATTTTCGCGCTCGCGTCGTGGCTCGCGTCCGCTCGAGCCGCGCCTGCGCCCGCGCTGCATTGGGCGACTTACTATTTATAGATAATGTGACATTGTTTTATTTGCCGCAGGCAGGCGTAATCACTGTAGTACTTTTCCATGAGAAAATCGTTAACCCCTGCGCGATAAAGTGGAGAGAGTGCCGGTTCGTGACTCGCACCGAGCGCCTTATTAAATTGAATTATAACCGAGTTATATTACTTACATGCCGCATATTTCTTCTGCTTACACTATTGTCTGTTTCCGTGGCGATATTCATTGTTGAAAATACATTTGGTCGGCGTATTATTGCTTACTGCTCCTTGATAACATACGTTTATTATTATTTATGCTGGTATTTGAGCGGTGGGCATTCAATTTAAATCGCATTATTTATTGTCGGGGCGATGGGGAGAGGAGCGCAGGCGATGAGCGGAGGGCGGGTGGCTTTCTTCGGCCGAGGCTGGAGTCCTGTCAGTCAGAGTAGATGTAGCGGTGTCTCCTGCCGCGCAAGTACTCGCCGCGCGTCGCCGAGCTCGCGAGCTATCGGTCGTGCACTCTTATATACTCGTTGATAAACACCACGTATTTATTTATACCGAGCCATAAAGATAATTTGTGATGAGTAATGTGCCTGTGTGAGTGCTTTGCGATGAGATGGATTTACGGGTAAGCATTACATAGTCTCCTGGATAAAATTCAATTTGTATTTCCTATAATGTAGAGTTTCAGGTGCGACATTAAACAAATGATAATATGCTAAAACTATTTAACTTTGAAAATTATTCGGTTCATAAAAAAATGGTAGCTAATTGGTTAAAGTTTAACTAAGAAAAATGTGTTAGAACAGGATTCAATTTTAAGCAAGATTTGCGGAATCAGTATTCGTAATTAATTAAAGCAAGATTCATGCTCTTCTAAAGCAATCCTCTTGTAGAAAACCACGTTATTATTTCTAAATCTGCAGTCATAACTCTCATCCTCTTTTAGCCCAATCTCGTCCATAGTTGGGCGTGGGTGCAAATCGGTGCTGGCTAGCTGCAATGGTCAGTAATTGCATTGGCTGACGTTTTGCATGAATACTGACGTTGTATCCCTAAGGATATACCGTGTAGAGCGCCTCAAGCACCCGCCCTGCCCGATGACGCTGCAGACTGCCAACTTATCATTACACGCAACTCAACTTTATGTCTATAGTACCTAAGTATTGAATGGAATAAGGAATGTTCAAGAATAAATCATTTAAGATAATGGTTATGGAAATGCATTTCTTAATTTACCTACTATTGATAATATTTAACAACTGAGTTAAATACTTCCAAAATGATAATTCTTTAAACATTAAAATATTTATAACCAAATATTTTGGGTAAACATTTAAATATGCATATGTTCCCCCATTGGTCTAGCGACAGTGAGTATGGGTGGTCTTAGACATGTGTTCGATACCCAAGTTGGACGAATACTTAGTATAAAGTTTTTGAGTTTTACAAATGTAATATACGGTACCCGGCAGAGAGAAGGAGGGGTGGGGGGATTTGGGGCCGATATGGTGATAAGCTCGTCCCTGACAAAGTTTGCAACACAAAATCTCTGCGAACTGTGGGAGACATTCTGCCTCTCCGTTCAAGGATAGAGGCGTGGTTATATACGCGTTTATTTAAGCATTTTTAAACTCAGTTCTATAAAATTCAACAATCTTACTTGTTTAAACATAATTTCTTCGTAAACAACAGCGACATTTATCTGCGAAAGCAAATTATTTTGCCGATAACGTTCAATGTGAATACATTGTCCCTTTTCCTGGGCACCAGTACGGGTGTTCCAAAGTAATCTTGTCATAGAATCTTAATAGGAACTAGTTTACATCGATTTTATCTCGCGATGTAAGGGCCCTCGCTGGGTACACGCAACTAGCTCCCGGCAAAAACAATTGTTTTATAAACGTGTTGGGTGCAGGAAGACAGGTCCGCAAAATCATTATCCATCTTGTAAATTAGATGTCTATCTAGAGATAACATCCTTTGGTGGAAATTGCAATAATCTGTGGGTAATATAATAGAAGCGGAGACCGCTGTGAATCTGAAGAATGAAGAAATGGTTTGATTTATAAGTTCCATAACAATTATAAGAGAATGCCAGCTGAAAATATAATACATACAGTGATACATAAGCTCACACTTTTTATTTGAAATATAATCAGATATTATTTATTCAGTAGAAAGTATATCTCCTCTTCATTTGATTCAATCTTTGGATTGTTGCAATGTATTTCTTTTAAGCGCTACGAAGATAGTTCCTTTGATTGTATGGTGATTTAAGCACTGTTTTTCGTATAAAATAAAATTATAAAGTAACACATGTTCCACTACAACATTGTAGTCAATGTACCCGGATTATGATTCACCGTGGAGCAAATATTTCACCCCTGATCCCTTGTTAATACGAGATACCTTACGAGGTAAACATTACTCTGCAAATACTTTGTTTATCACTTTAAGCACGTTTTGTAAGTTATTAATTTGTTGATAAACATCATTATTTCATCAAACACTGAAAACATCGTGAGAAACGTGTACCATTGGCTGTTATCTGTTTATTACCGGGATGTTAACGTAAAATTAATTAATTGACTCAATTAACACAGTTCAACGCTAAATGTTGCAAATTAATATTATAATTTACGTTTGCAACTTATATTTTTGCATCAGAGTTCATCTGCCAATGAGTAGTTTTAGGAAGTATGTCGGCAAAGGGTTGGTGATCCAGCGCGGTCGTAATATCCAAAAATGAGTCTAGTTGGCAGGTTGGAATTTCGTATGGACCTGCAAGAGATAATCCTCTATCTGGATTGCACGGCACTTACCATTGGATAAAAGTCAGTTTCTCACTCTTTCAGCTTTCGCCGCAGTATTGGAAAAGCAGCTAAATAGTTTTCCATGTAATTTAATTTGTAATTTAATTTCCATGTAATAGCTTTTCTAGTCCCATGGTTCACCTGCTTAAGGTAATCTAAAATGGTTAACAGCCTCCGAGGCGCTGTTGGTTAAACACCGGCTGAGAAACGAGAGGCCGCGGGAGCAATTCCCGCACCGAGACAAATGTTTGTGAGATCCACAGGTATTTGTTTCAGTTCTGGGTGTTTATGAGGCCGAAAAGTCTCTCGTAGTTCCTTGTACCCACGACACAAGACTCGATCTTAGTGTAGGGTCAGGACTATGTATGTGACTGTTGGGTGTATAAGAAACAAAAATACATATATATAATTTGCAAGTACGTACACTGTGTTTTTAAACGAGTTGACATACATATATACATATACGAGTATATAGATACGAATCTTTCTCGGTATGTCTCTGAAAGTGTGTTGTAATAAAGTTATCACACATCACAGTGCAGAATTAGGAGGCTTTATTTTATAGCAGGAATATATTTATATATCACGAACTCATTACCAATTTATAAATCTACTTTTACGAATATGATGTCTTTAGGTTCGACTAATTATAACACGTACACACTCTAAAAATAAACATTTCCCTAATTTTAGTGTGAATTCTGTGAATCCATGAATAACAAGCGCCCGCCCCCGCCTAAGATAATATTCGTCAGTAATGACGCAGGACATTTTACACGCATGAATCCGTAACTAACTTTAACAATACCGTTTATGAGTTTTGCATCTTCACTGACGACTACATGATTAGTGCTATCTTTATTTTTATCACATTATTACGGGGTTTTAATTTCCTTGAGATACGTGGTCGAATGTATTTTTACATCAATGAATCATTAAATTGACCACATTATAATTGTTTATTATAATGTTATCGAATGGAGTCATTAGCGGCGTCGACCCCTGGCGCTCGGCTCGACACGATCAGATTTCAGCGTGTTGGGACAACTGATAAGAGTTTGTTATTCTTGGAGAAAGGCAATGTTGACTTTGCTGCCCTTTTAGCACACGATCGAACTTGTTACCCGTTTAGGCGCCTCTGTCTTGTATTTGAACAATCTATTGGAATTTAACTAGGCTTATGTAGCTTTTACCAACAGCTGCAAAGAAATGTTATGATTTTTTTAACTCTGTAGGAGAGTTATAATTTCAATACTGTATGCGCCCATATAAAATTAATACGAATAAGATCTGGAACTGAGCTCAAGCTGAACGTGTAAAACTTAGTATTTTCATCTGTACTGAATATAAATTTATAATCTTATATATACATTTTCTCAGTACGTAAATCAGCAACACATGTAGTTTTAATTTAAAATTACGAACCATTTACTGCAGGATGATATAAATCATATATTATGTTTGAACTATGTACATAAACTGGCGCAAGACTAATAAATATCCATTAGCAAATAAATCTGTGGGTCGTATTAAATTATCATATTCGTCACTTCGAAGTTGTTGGAATGTATAATTTGTGGAAATTATCTGGTTAACAGTGACGTAGTGACAAAATTATAAATAGGTCTATTAAAATAAAGTTTAATTACTTATACTTAACTAATTACATAAAGTTAAAGTGCTCTTTTTATATTTTGTGTTCGGTGTAAAGAACACAATGGTTTTGGGAATTACTAATTGAGAAAATGTATTACACAACATCATAAATATCCAAAATATGTCTCATATTTTTTGCTGTAAATGTACCAATATTTACACCTATTAACTAAAAGGTTAATCCATAAATGTAATAACTCTAAAAGTAATAACGTGGAAAATACAAACAAGTCGCGTCGTTTAGAATAGAGTACAGATACCTAAATGATAAATAATACATAATTCTGTCAGTTTCGTTCTCTTACTGTTGTTGGCAACACGACGCGTATATTTTAGTACCAAGGGGAAAATTTGTCTTTGAAAAAAATATGTTTTATGCACGTAACATTGCATAGAAATATGCGACAGTCAGTATTAAGATAGTTTCATAGAAAATGTGTTTTGAATCATATTTTACGTTACTCAATATCATAAATCAGATATTAGAACTCTTTTATTAAGAATGTCAATAAAGTACAAGATTGTTTTCTTGTGTAGTGCCGGGCGTCCAACGGTTCTCTAGGCCGTCCATCCATCCACTGGCCTCTCCGTCTAGGTCAACCGTCCGTCTAGTATCTCACTGCGATTGTGCATAAAAATATGTTATTATTTATAATGTGCTCTATATTCACAATTATTATAATAATTAATGATTATGATAAAGACTAATTGTCATATTGTCTTCATAGATGTGTTGTTGGGGTGTGAGTTTGGTGTGCCAAATCAAATTATAATAATAAAGCCGACTTTTTATATTTTTTCTTTTGGATTCATTGACCGAATGTCACACTGAATGTTCACACCAAACTACACTTAACCATAGATATTTTTTTAGAAAATAAATGGTCAGGGAATTGATGTTTATTCGGAGAAGTATCAAGTTGTCCCTGTGTCAAATCATTTTTAACCGACTTCATAAAAAAGAGGAGGTTCTCAATTCGTCGGAATCTTTAAGTTTTTTTGTATGTATGTTCACCGATTACTCGAAGACGCCTGAACCGATTTGGAAAATTCTTTTTTTGTTTCAACGCTTATACTTCATTAAAAAGCTGGTGAAATTTTCTATTAGCGTTTTAGTTACCCCTCCAAGTACAAGTGCAAGTAATTTGTATGTGATAAACGTTTTAAATTTCATAATGCTTTCCTACAGTGACAAATGCCACGAATCATTAAACTATTCCGGTTGTTATATAAATGCTCACATTTAGTAAAGGCGACAGCTTCCACGAAACGTATTGGCTTCCATTTAGGGGTAACAGCGAGAGCCACATTACTATATTTACAAATAGGGTAGTAGCTTTTGCCATAAACGTACAAATCATCTCTCATGACATTTAATTCATGCCACATGCAATTGAATATGTGCGTTGATGGTTACTAATTAAACTGGGAATTAAAATCTTTCTTATAGCGTACCGGCAGGTGTACTTCATATATTTGTGTTTATTTAATTATTTTACTTCGTTATAATGAAGATAATATAAGGTCGTTAAGACAATGAGACGGAAGGATACTTTCTAGTAGGACATGCGCGAGTTGATAAATGTTAAAAAACGGCCTCGTATGTTCTTTAAAGAGCCTAGATTTTGCATCAACTGCTAACTTCTTATAAGATTTTCAATTTAGGATATTGCAAATTATAGTCTTAATAGAATATTGTTATAATACTTCAGATTGACGGAGAATTGGGCTTTACTTACCACCACCTATTGCGTAATTCTATTATGTTGTTGATACTCTCTGATTTAGTCTCCACATTTAAACGAGAAGGTATATTCTGCAATATTTTATCAATTTTTCAAAAATAGTAGGAATTATATAAATAAACTCTAATATACCTATCAAAAAAATGCTTGTCATTTCAAAAGCTTCGGTTAGTGACGGCATGACCTCTATGACGTCCGATTCAAAAATAGAACACGTCGGAATATATAATTTTCAGTGAGTTTTGCTGTGACGTAACAACCAGACGTGGTACAGCCCACGCTTGGGCGCGATGAAAGATCTGTACATTTTATATGGGTGGCGTAATTGACAATGCAAATAGTCACAAAGTGGCGGTTGCTTACAAAATGAATTATTTATGTGTTGCATTATCGGATTGCTAGTGAGTTCTTTACGAATAAACCAGCTAGACTCAGCTAGAGAATATCTTGTTCATTCCTTATTTATTTATATAAATTAATAACTAATGTGCCAAAAACGATGTACCTCATTTGTTAGTCTAAATAAATCTACGTAAAACTTGCTTCTGTATAAACATAGTGATGGCGTCAAAAATGTTAACTTTTAGCGCTGCATTGCATATATTTGTTACGATGACAAAATTGTATTTGAAAACAAGAATAGGTGCAGATTTGCTAGCTTTAGGAGAAAAAATATTTAATGGCGCGTTTTCTATAATAATTTTCAACATGTATAAAAGCAGTAGCGAGTCCTAAAAATTCCAAAGCGTAATGGTAAAATTCCCAAAAGTTAGCTAGTTATCGTTCATATTTATTTATCATGTTTCTAAACAAAAATGCTACATCACAACGAAGCTCCGAACATCCGCAATTCTGCGTAGTAGCCTATAATGCGGCAAGGGGGGTTCAAGGGCCTAATTTCACCACCCTAATGTCTATTAGGAACGTTAGTTATAAATGAGGCTTTATTGCGATTCATAGCTACAATAACTTTCTAAAATTGAAATAGTGTTCCTTATCACCTGTCATAAGTTCTATAGCTATGCAGGGTATATCGAGACTGCTACCGAAAACGAAGCCAGGTAGTAGTTTTGGTAACTACAGACACGATGCAACTAAAAATTTTGCAAAAATACGCGTCGATTTTTTGTTATGTTTTAAATATCATTGTGTTTGGGTAGTAAATCCATAGTTTTTGCTAAAATTATAATTTAAAGCCTTGCGTACTATAACGTAGCGTCTTTAACAATAAAAGGGTGTACATAATTTTTTTAGAAAAATGTATGTATTTACTACCCAAATACGATGATAGGAAAAAAAATCTTCGCTTTTTTGCAAAAATTTTAGTTGCATCGTGTCTGTAGTCACTAAAATCACCACTTGGCTTAATTTTCGGTAGCAGTCTTGTATACATAAAGGAGTGAATGTAAAGTGTTGAGTAGGTAAGTATGTCGGGTGGACACTCGGCGCGGCTCGCGGTGAAGACGTCGTCGTTTTGTCACGGTGTAGTGCGCCGTCACGCTGCGCTGTTCGCGTCACGTTATTGTTGCGCCACTCTGACACCTGGACATCAAGTACACTGGCCACGTTCGAATCTCAAGCCAACATTTCAATTTAATTTCCATGTATGAAAACGTGGCGAAAGCATACTCAATCGTAGAAGAGGTCCGTGTTCTAGAGAGAGTGGCTTAAGGGGCTGGGTTGTTAGGATAATCAAAATGTAGCGATTCAATGTCTTAAGATCTAAATTTAATTTTAGCTAACCTAAAAGAATTACAGGTGGCGCTAAAGTTCTCACCCGATGTTTTTGACTGTTCTGTTCCGCTAGGGTGACAACTTCTGCAATACCTTGTAATTGTTTAGGGTACCTACAATATCAAGACTCTCAAAACCAGCGTAGTCTCAAATGCCTAAAAGAATTATAAGTTATAAAGCATATTTTCTTATGTGCATACATATAGATCATCATTCTACATATAGATTACGTGCGTAATGTACCTACCAAATTTTAACTAACAGTTAACACCTGTTACAACGATAAGATTTAGGTTGTTTTAAATTTCGAAATCAAGCTTGCCAAAAAAATAAAATGTTTTTTTATTCACTCAACATTTAATCGACTTTTGTTATTTAGATAAAATAAAGTTGTTTAAGATATTTGGCTGGCTTTTAATTCGCATTTTTAATGATATTGCTTTACATCGGCACCAAAATTCTTTTTGCACTCAAGAATGTTGATACGTCTTGTGGCACGCAGGACTTGGAACAATAAACTTAATGATATTTTGAAGTAGTCTTTGTTACAATAGGGATGGCTAGGATCTATTTTTCGCCGATGTCGTCGAAGGTCACGCGCAATGCGCACGCGCCGCTCGCCCACTGACAAACAAGTCGTTCAGGGGTCGACGACCTCCCGCCCAATTTATGTTATTTTCAGGCCCTTTTCATTCTACATATAGATATTTCCTTTTATTATAAAATGCGCGCTACATTTGGGAATTTGAATTTGGTGGATTTTCAAGATATTACTTTTGTAAGATTTTAATTATTTGATAATGAGATTATTTTATGGCAAAATATATCCATCCATATATATTTTAATATATTTCACCATATCATGCGGTTAAATGGTTGCATAATGCATGCAATTCAATATAATTTATTGATAAAATCAATTTGTTGATATTATATATTGATGTATATTTAATATTGATTGTGTAAACTACATAATATTTACAACTTTAAGTAAAATAGAAAATCAAAGACTCTAATTAACGTTTTATTATATTTTACATTTAATAACGTGCTACAAATCATTGAAGACCTGTTTCTGTATAACGGTTTAAAATATTTTAGTAATCTCCAAAGCCTACAACATACCAAATAACGTAGCGTCAATACATTTCTCTAATATTGTTCAATAAATGGCAGCTGAGTTCAGACAGTTTTCTGTATCAGGAGATCGTGAGAGGGTTCATAGTGCTTATAAATCGCGAACGACATCGTTTATCGATGCCGGCACATACATTATTGGGTCGTGGACTATAAGTTATGCTGATGCAGGGTTGCCACGGTGAGCAGCCAGCGGGACGCCCTTGTTGGATGGTAGTTCTACCGCTGTAATTATCGTGCTGTCTAGTAAAATTACGTTATGTTCAATGTGCCACCCTTTTAATCCTCACTAATTATATTCAGAAGATTCAGCCGGTTCGGTTTCATTGCAAAACAATTTTCGAAGTAAAAATGGTTATGTGTCTTTCTTTATTCTAACTCTAAATTTGTTTGTTGGCATTTTTCTATTACGTGTAATACAATAATTGTGATCTTCTATTACTGAGATAATGTAGTTTTAGTTGATTGATTTTTATGTCACAATATAATGTAAGTCTAACATTACATGTTGTAAATTAATATATCTCCCAAGATCTTTTAAGTATTTTATCTCAGCAATGTGGCTGGTATTTACCATGATTTCTCATAGCATGGTCGTGGTATAAAATCAGTGATTTGTTCATGGTCAGTTTCAGCCCTCAAGGCAACATGTGCCATCGATATGAAGCGGTTCGAGGCAACACTCAGGAATCCAAAGGCTTTAGCAGCATTCTGTTTGACTGGTACAGTTTGCTTATATAACAATAGAGCGAAGTCAATTGAAAGAAAAACATTGACACGGACCTTTTAGATACTTTTAGAAATTGTATTTTGAGAGGAATACTTTATACTATATTTTTGTAATTAATGGTATGTTTTCTTACATAGTGAATAGTATGTGTAATAGTGCATCCAAACCGTTATTTTTTCTTGAGCAATATTGTGCAACACGCTAACATTCAGCAACAATTTATAAATTTTGTTGCCGCTATTATTTGTTGAATGTTTCTAATCGCGGACATACCGTTAACATCAGAAAATAACCGACCGAATTGACAGCCCCATAGCGCAGTTGGTTGGATGCCGCCTGTGAAACGAGGGGCTGCACGTTAGATCCCCGTAACGAAACAAATATTTGTGTAAACCACAGATATTTGTTTCAGGTCTGGGTGTTTGTGAGACCGAAAAGTCTCTCGGAGTTCCTGATACCCACGACACAAGACTAGACCTTATCGTGGGGTCAGGACTATGTATGTGACTGTTGAGTGTGTTTGTTTATTTAACAAAATTAAACAAGAGCATCAACATCCTCTATCGGTGTTATCGATAGTTGAAAAATGTGGACTGTTTTTCAAGTTAGCAACATTCCTTAACATTCAATAACACGGCAACATTAAATAAAATTTGTCATTAGATGTTGGTAAGTAACATTTTGAAACGATCCTTAGCAAAAAAATAACAGCGGTTTAGATATGTTTATCCCTAAACATGACCATAGTATTATTGTTTACGAAATTATGTTAATATATTTCGAGGGAATTTACTGTATTCTTACACTTTTGTAACGTTTTATCTCCAATTCATTTACCTGCCTTGCACCACTGATGCGCAAATTTAATTTTTGTGTTAAACTAGTGTCAATTATTATAAGCACTCGCAAAAGCGGTACCCTTTCGTCATTTATGCCGTTGTTTTCATCGATATATTTACTCGACAGCGAAAATCTGATCTGCGATGTACGAAGAATTAGGAGTTTTCAAAAAATATTGTATGGTTTTGAGTAAAAATATGTTTTGGAATGTATAAACAGTGTAAGTCAGAACTAAGTAGGTACATAATTCTTTATTTTTATCCTGTATACCTCGCATACGCAAGGTGCAACTGCTGCATACTAATTATCTCATTTTGTGCATTATTGCGTCCTTCTTTGACATTTAAGTCTCGCTAAGTGAGCTTACGTAAAATGGCGGTGTGGTTTACTGGGGCGCGAAAAAACATTGAAGATCTTGAGCCTCTTTCGAAACATTAGTGGGTAATCTTTAATACACATCTGAAAGCATTTTTGGGCTTTATATGTTTTTCTTGGCCACAAAGCCGAACAGATCGTCCAACATCCTAATTACATCCATACACCAATTTTTATGTGACTCGTCACCTTACGTAACTGTGACCGACTTCAATTATTTTAGTTTAATACATGATTGAATTGATAACGTCGTAAGGATTAAGATTTCTACGTATAACACTGCTAGGTAATTAAAATTACTCAGAAAATCATGATAGCAATGCTTTTCCTTTTGTTATCAAACTTTCCAAACTAGATAGTTTAATCATCAATGAGTGATATGAAAAACAAACGATATACGCAATGTGAATTGGATTTTGTGATTAATGTAGGATAAAAAATTGATTGATTTCCAAAATTATAAAACTTATATTGATTATAACCATAAATATTGCCAATAATGTCTTATGTAAATTTTTTTGCGATAATTTTAACATGAATGAAGTTAATGCCCATTGTACAAGTGCTATGCGTCAGTGAGTTTTTAATATTGCATAGGGATATATAATGTACATAAACATATTAAATGCTTTAATAAAGAACCATACTGAGCAATGAAGATAGACCATAACAAATACGTATACTTCTGCGCCACATGTTGCAAATCGCAATTAATTTCGTCGTACTAACTGAGATTACTCTATTACCACTGATCCCTCTTTGTAATTATTGAATAAGTCGTTACTCCTGACAAGCGAGACAACTAATGGATCAAGCAGTTAGTTATCTGTCGGGACAATAGTTTACAGAGTACAGGGAGCAGGCGTCGCGTCGGTGCGCGGTGCCTTGCGACCGGTTCCACGCATTCCGCGGTAGGACCGCCCGCGACTTCTAACTGCTCTATAGCTGAGAAATACAATGTATACCAAAATGCTTGCTTTTAATATTGCTGAAACATTCTTGCTGTCCAATTATCGTGACGTTTGTCGATTTTCGGCTTTCGCTGTTCACATGCAAATCCTATTTTTACAGATTACTTTCCGCATAGGTTATTTCTATAAATAAGTTATAATATGTGATGAGGTAAGGATTTAATATTGTGAAGTATGGGAAGCTTCATTCGTCTCAGTTTTCTTTGTTATTTTGCGTAAGTTTACACTTCTAAAATAAAAAAAAGATACAATAAGTGGCATCTAGTGGCAGCTTACTCACATAGATTTTATTGACATTCGTTTAAAACAATTATTTGTCGAAATATTATAAATACAATATCTGTATGACAGAATTGACGAGAAAGCCCGTTCCTTTATCTGGGCTGCGATACTTTAATAAATTTACGTTGACTGAAATTGTAAATTGTTGCCGCTGGTGACTTATTGGCGTGCGGAGACAATTCGTTCCAGACATTAAAACAATTTCAAGCATTTTATCATTATCTATTATAATTATAGTACGCTTAGCAGCTGCGTAACAGATACGAGAGAACATTTACGTGTTACGTTGATAACGCACTTTTGTGCTACTATCTGGTGCTAAATGTCTACAATAGCTGATACGACAATCAGTTGATTGCTGCCTGATTATCACTATACTTTCACTCTCGAATATTTTTCGTTTTTTATAATTTCGTCAATAAATTAAAATTTTACAGTCTATATACGTCACACCGCTGAGCGCCGTTTTCCCATATAATTGCGAAGAGTTTAGACTTTAGTTCACCACGTAGGTTCACTGCGGTTTGGTGGTTTATGACTTTTTTGGTGTCATAGCATATTTATGACAGACCCAACACATATTCGTGAGCCATACAATAATATTTTTTTCTGTATACTATTCGAACCCACAGCCTTTGGTTACACAGAAAGATCAACCAAAAGCGCCCCCGACTATGTCAAATTTTAATACATAGCTTATGCGTTATACAGAGTGTAATTTCATTATAAAACTGTTTGTGTGAGATATATTCGTAAAGCAAGCTTGGGTATATCAGCACTTGAGCACTGGCGCGTTGGGTATCGCTTGTCAGGTACCTAGTGGCACATTTATCAGGCCCGCAGATATGAACCGACTGGTTTCACAGGAATTCGCGAGCGTGGTTACCTGCCCACAACTCATTGGCGGCGCCCTGACAATTAAAGCCATTGAACACGCCGTAGACTTGTATCTTTCACAATACGTTATGAGCTAGAAGCCTGTATCTGGTTCGTGCCAAAATTCTGCACCTGAGTAGAATGTGATATTAAATTAATGATATAAATAATATACAACTTAAGCATGTATGCTCAAGGGTTGAACCATCATAGAGTTCTTCTACAGTTTCCTGCCCGTTCTTCTCTAGTGAAAATCGCTTTCCGAACCGGGTGGTAGATCATAAAATGACTGAATTCAAATAAAGCTGAACATTTTAATGGATTCAATATAATATAATATAATTAATACAATATAATATAATTTTCATTTTCATTTTATTTTTCATACCATACCATGCTATACCAATAGATTGCAGGGCGTATTGCCTACCCAAGATGTAAAGGGATAACAAGATTCTTTATAAGCCGAATAAAACGCAGTAGTATGGATATCGGACTCAAAACCCTACAGTTTACTACCCATACAATATGGTACCACTAGACCGATGAGGCGATTACAATAAACAATAAGTAGAAATCGTCAGGTAACTTAGTTTTTGTTAATTAAAATAAGCTAATACTTAATATGTAATTACTTAATTGCGATATTTAATTTAATGTAATTTATAGTGTTTTATTTTCTTTGAAATTATAATTTAATTCATTCTTAGATGTTGTTATTTTTTATTATTACTGTTTGTGTAAATTGTTATTCTGTATTGTCCCTCTAAAATTACATGACACTGTGGAAACTTAAACATTAATTGGAAATTTAACGCTTGAATACCGTGGCCGAAATTCAATACTCTACTATACTGTATCAGCCCATATACAGGGCAGGGCACGGGCCTCTACAATCGAGAGTACGATTGAGAGTGGTTAGGCCATATAGTCCACCACGCTGGTTCACGCAAATTCAATATTATCTGTTGAATTTATATTACCTGGAAAACTTAAGTGACCTAGATTGACTAAAAGATGTCAAACAAGCCGAACTGCATAGATAACAAATGCAACGACACGGTTATGCTAAAGTAATCTGATAAACACGTCTGTATCAATGTTAATAATTACCGAATTCGATTTTAAATCATAATTGTTATCCATAAGTCTTTATCTTGTAGGAAAAGCCTTTTCAAAATTATGCCATTGAGCTTTGTTAAAAAGTAAGCAAAGTGGCGTTTAATAGACTCTACCTACCCCTATGGGATATAGACGTGACGTTTATGCATTGTATACATTGTGGAAACAGATTTGTCCCTAACACACGGTTTTGAGCGCACCACTCTTATTATCCGACTGCGAAAAAAGGGGGGTTATTTCATATTTCTTTGTGGGAGTAAAAGTTCCAAAAAGAAAACCCTTTATTGAACTATAACTTTTGTGTTAGAAAAGTCTGATAATTACACAATAAAGAAATCAGTATAATAAATCATCCGCCTTTATACACATACCGCGATATAAAATCGTCATAAAACTGACTATAACAAAATTTATTTATATTTCATAGCTACTGATCAAAAAGTTCAACGATTTTAGTAACTGTGCAAAAGTGTACGTATTAGAAAATGAATCTATTAAGTATTTTAGTGTAGCACAACTACAATTTACAATATTTTGAAACATGTAGTTGAGATGGGTAAGGACCTGGTATAGGTCGCGGGACGTCGCTGGATGCAGGCTGCCTCCAACAGGTCACTGAGGAAATCATTGGGAGAAGCCTATGTTCAGCAGTGGACTTCCTTTGACAGACGGATGGATGGATGGAAATGAGATGGGTAAGGTATATAAAATGTTATTTTCTTACAATTTATTTATTTATGTAGTTATACTATTTATTGTACAATTCTGGTTCCATAGTGGTGAAATAGAACAAATTAAATAAAACAGTACAAAGTATATTGAAAAAGATTATGTATTGTGTAATAATATGTACTTATATGTATTTTGATGTGATAGAGCCACGTTGTTGTCAGTCTTAACTCGGCATGAATGGGCTGCTGGCTCGTCTGGGGTAATACCACTATCTCAAAAAAGATCGACGTGAAGCCAGAGCTTTGCTGTAACCTTTCGTTCGGTGAGTGAGACTGCCGGATGCCCAATATTCCTTTCCTCTACCCATCCTTTTTCCTTCCCGCTCCCCTCCCGATTATATTGTTCGGCAACACATCTATGATCCAGTGTTCTGGATGTTTATGGATGGTAGTGATCACTCCCATCACGTGCCCTGTTTGCTTGTTTGATAAAAGCGATAAAAAAATATGTTTTAATACTTACGCACACGTAGCACTAAGAAAGCCAACTTTTGGGAAGCTTTTTACATCCCAAAAGGACGACTATAGGGCGCTTCCTAGTACAACAGAATCACAATTAATCAAACAATCAATCAAATTACATAAAAATCTAAATATACACAGTTTCCCGAACTGAGAATCGAACTCATAACCTCGCGATTTACAACCCATACATACTGCACCAACGGAGCTACTACCTTTATACTTATTTTCACAAGACATAGAACAAAAAATACAGGTACATGGAAGAAATATAATGGGATAAAAAGGGCGCATTTATCAAGTGCTGATCCTTTATGAGTATACGATCAATTTCGTGCAAGCTACGGATTAGTTGGAATGTTGATCCTATTGAAGTTACCGGCTAGAAACTCGATAGCAGTCTCCTTAAGGGTTTTGTAGTTGGGCATTGAGTAATTTGTACGGATTTAATAACTCCCAAACTTATAATGAATGGGCGGCTATACGTGTTTCCTAATCGATAATAATTGGTAGCTAACATTTTGTCGAAACCTTATGAGAACAGATTTTAATTTTTTTAAATGTTGTTGGAATTATTTTTTATTAACCACGTTAATCTACGTGTAAGGTATATTTTATGCAAAGGCCGATAAGGGTACAAAAATAACCCTAAAACGATATCGGGATGTTCTTTTGAGAGCATGTTGGTACGACTCGTAATAAGATTCTTTAATATTGCAAGTTTCAACTCTACCTAATTTGGTTTTCGAATAAATCGAAAAGAATGAAAAATCATAAAAATATTTTTTTCTCGGAAACGGCTGAATCGAATTAAGTGGAATTTGGATATCA
The DNA here is from genome assembly GCA_033459515.1 of Theretra japonica. Classification (NCBI taxonomy): domain Eukaryota; kingdom Metazoa; phylum Arthropoda; class Insecta; order Lepidoptera; family Sphingidae; genus Theretra; species Theretra japonica. The sequence continues at coordinate 5,392,501 of CM065937.1, forward strand.
GATAGATGTATCTTAAGTCTTAATTAAAAAAAAATACATGTCAAAATATTTAATATAACAGTGTAAAATACGCGATTCTATTCGGTTTTTTTTTTCATTGATGATAACGTATTGGTAGTTACAACCTTTTTCTCAAATTCAATATCTCGTGGCACCTTATGCGTATGACATAAGGTTCGTATCTTAATGCGGGGTCACGGGTACTTGTGTGATTGCTAGATATATTTATAAAAAAATGTAACACCAAAAGCACATATAGAACAAAATGTCTATCATTTCCTCTCTAATGGTGCACTTAACCAATGACACGGTCGTTTATTTTATTGTTTAAATAATTGTTTTTGGGTTCATTTCACTTCCATTGTAGTCAAATTCAGACAATCAGCCTTTGAAGCTTGAAATTGTATGAATAATTTTAGTGATCGATATCCGGCGTTGCAAGCGGAGCTGCGCCTACGCGCTCGGGAACGCATTCATCAGCACTGCGGGGCGGTGGGAATAATATAAATGTATCACAAAATGTTAAACAGCCAACAGACCGTCGCGTCGCTCCCTTTCTAATCCTAGAGTTGGACAAAAAACACACTTCGTAGTATTTACGTTCCGAGACAGTTATAAATGTTTAGCGACGAATATTACAAAGTCTTAAAATAAATTTGCTTTCATTGGTCAGTTGACAATCACAGAATACGTACCTGCAGTGATCTTCAAATAAAAGAATTGGGAAAAAATCTAATCGTGTTAAGGGCCTGGCCTCCAAATGCTCTTCGTGGTTGACTGCTAAACTTACAACTGTCATGGCAAACGTGTCATTTTGTCGTAAAAACGTGTCGGTAACTATGGCAGCGGGTATTTTTTTATGATTATTGGCATTCCAAAGGGATTTGTTATTGAATGATTGAGCTTCCTTGTTACTATTATCAGTGCGTGCTTATTAATCGTTTAAAAATAACTTAATGAGCTCGTTAACGGGTCTTCCGTAATATGAGTGTGGATGTTTATTGGTGTTTTGTTTCAAATAAATAAATATGGGGCTGTGTAGAAAGTAAACGACGAAATTGAAATTGCAACAAGACTTATAATAAATTGACTAGTTGAGGAGAGATATGTGTTCTTACACGTCTCAGATTGAAAGGATTTTCGTTGAACAGATTTATTAACTTTCACTAAAACCTAGAAGGATATATGCTGCAACTCATTAACTTGTATATTAGAAGATTTGACAGCAACATCATGTTTTATCTAATCTCCAAAAATTACAGATTTAGTAAATGCATTGTTGTTTACCTAGCTGCTTATCGCAAGCCTAAAGTTAAACCTTGTATGTACCAATTTAGTATTCTCACTCAAATACATAAGCTCTGGGTTGCAACGTAAAGTAGGTCCCTAGGTAGAAACCCCATGTAACAACTGTGTTATGAATTTAAGAAATATGTGAGTGTAAACAGGGATCAACGTCTACTTCAACAGTGTGTTTTTTTTTTATTGCATAGGTCCGGCAAACGAGCAAACAGGTCATCTGATGGTAAGTGATCACTGCCGCCCATGAACATCTACTACGATGGATCATGGATGTGTTGCTAGCCCAATTGGGAGGGTAGCGGAAAGGAAAAAGGATGGGAAGAGGAAAGGGTATTGGACATCCGACAATCTCACTCACCGAACGAATCGCGACAGCTTAGTTGTGGCTTCACGTCGATTTTCTGTGAGACAGTGGTACCGCCCCGGATGAGCCTGCCCATTCATGACTGACAACAGCGTCGCTTTACCACTTCCAAAATATCAAACAAATGTCTTTGTTTAGTCAGTTAATCTAAAGGGGACCCATTTTATTATCATGAAAAATGCTACAATAATTTGAAAGCTATATCCAGTCTCAAAGAATACCAGAGGATCCCGTTGGAAATTGTCATTTTTTAACCGAGATCCAAGTCTTAAGAGTGCAATAAAAATTGTTAGATTTCTTTTGGTACTGTTCTGTAGTGCGTAATCTACATGTTGTAATTAACATGATGGATTTTGAAAATGCACTTCTGCTGTACATTTTTCTCGATCCACATACATATGTTTATCAAAGATTTAACATTATTTTTATTTTCTTTATAATCTGTTATGTTATTGAGAAAGTGACAACTCTGATAACACATTTATTTTAACACCTAGTATATTATAATAAAGCGGACAACCTAACGCAAGTACGTGCTGTTATATGCTATCAAACTGGTATTACATATAGACCACGCGATACCGTTAAATTTCAATCGTACTGGCATTTGTGGGTCGGCATGAGAACATGGATGACAAATGAGAACTCATGGGTTAGGGACCCGCGGGGGGTAGTTTTTACGATCCGAAAAATACTAACCATTAATAAGCTATAAAGATTCTACAAAGATGAATCTACTCATAAATTAGAATAAAGATTATGGCAAGTATGTTTTAATTTTCATGTATCTTATAGCTAATTGTAGTTGGAAATGATTTAACTAGGATCGTTTTTGATGCACTACCTAGTTGGAGAATGATTTTTGTAGATGTTGTTCGTAATTTTTTTTGTTTGTAATGTCAGCTGATATTCTTGTGACGTCCAAAATATTTGTAAAAGTAATGGATTTGCTTCAGTGCATTTTTTATCCGATGACACGCACTTCCGTTACAAAACTTAATTCCCAATTCATAGAATCAATTTAACCAACAGGAAATGTGTTTGTTAATTTTAGATTTTGTAGTATTTTAGGAATAACTTGTATGGTATACGATCGTTGAATTGAGGCGAAATATTGTAGTATAGATAGAGATCTTTGAACCTTAGAGATAGATACTTAATTATAGTGTTACAAATGAGAAGAAAGTGTTGTTCTTAGTAACATTAATTATTCATGCTTAAATAAGTATTTTATGGCAGCGCTAGTTTCTTAATAGGACTAGTTTTAGGACTGTTTTTCTCGACTAAACTTGTTTGCAAAGAACTTGTAGTGGATGTAAAAATTGTATTAATAGTAATCCCGTTGTAAAATCCATTGCGTTTTTCGTATTGCGGGGCATGGGGTCTCGCCGAGCATGTAATGTGCACGACGCAAATAATTAGTAATGACAGGTCAACACAATTAATTAATCTCTATCTCACAACACGGAGATGCATTTTGTTTACTATTTGTCTAATATTGCTATTATCATTCTCATTTGCTTGTGATTAAGTGACAAAGTCTAACTTGTGATGGGAGAAATGCAACGTAAATAAGAACGTAAATTAATTAGTGTTAAATAGTAATAGTAACTAGTAAGCAACTGTACTCTTTTGAGGAATCTTTTACTTTTCTAGGAGTTGATCAATGATGTTGAATCACATATTTGTAGTCGTAAACAGTATTCCATTTGTTAGCCCCAAATATACTTTTGATTATATCTATGCGGGCCCTATAAAGGAATTCATAAATTAAATTATCGATCATAGGGTTCATTTATGTCATGGTCATGCTTTGGTTATTTTTGATTTTTCAGTAGCAAAATTTATTTAAACTTTTAGTTGGATTTTTGCAGTTTTCTTTAATGCTACACAATATATTATTATAGCTTTTACGGAATATAGCCACTTCTCGCCAGTGCATACTCTGGACTACACTACACTTACTACTGATGCATTCTGCACACTTGTGGTAACATTAAAAATACGCAATTTAGCGAGAAAGAAATAAATTTCGTGAAATTGCATATTATATCAATTTTGTTACATATAAAGTCGAAACAAGAAAACCTTTTACAATTTTTAAATAAATGTATCAAAATTTGGAGAATGTCATTATAACCGTGAATTTAATGTTTCTGTTCACATCTTGTTCTTGGATGGCGACCGGCGCCAACAAATCACACCTACGGCGCGTGATCATCATGCGGCCACGGCGTGACCTTTATTTATACGCGAAGTAGGGAAACGGTGTGAGTGATAGTGTATCGGGGGATCGACGGATTATTTGTTACTACACGATACATAAACAAAGCTAATTAATTATTTGCATAGAAATGTCTGAAATTGGTGGTGTATGGCGCGGTCGGTGGACGCAGGCGGCTCGGCGCAGCTCGCCCGGGGCGGCCGAGTGGCGTCTAGAAGCGCGCGCTCACTCCAACCACGCGCATGTGCCGGCGGCCTGCGCGTCCCGCGATATATCTCAGACCACCCTGATAAAATAAAATATAAATAATAAATACAAATATTTTAAAAATACCTACATACATTATAGTCCGTCAGCACGCCGTCGTCGAGTGAAAAGTTATCAGAGTGTCTCCGTTAGTTGTATATGTATCAGTAAATAAATAAATTGTAACGTTGTTAAGTGGAACGCGATCGCGACAGCAGTCAGTGATTGATGAATTTGTACGAGCCCCGCAAGCTCCATGAGTTCCCCCGGGTTGGAAATGTCCTTGGATCATAGGATTCCACTTCTGATGAAGAAGGTAAACGTTTCCCGCTTATCACATGCAGTTGTCTACTTGTCACTTTATTTATGCATGAACGAAACCTTTGACCTAAACAGTGCATTTAATGTTTATTCATCAATTTATGCCTTGTTTTTCCACTGTATTCATATTGAATACTAAAGAAAAATATATTTTGTAAATAATATTTTTATGGTATCTTCATTTCCATGACAACACATTGTTATCGTTCAATATACAAATTGAATGTATTCAAAAACATATTTATCATTTGCATAATAATAAAACAGAGAAAACAATAGTTTTTCCCAGCCGGTGTATTTTCAAGGCTGCACAATCTTTTTAAATTTCAAACTTGACCATTTAGGCTTGTGGAATGGTTGGGGTACACTGGTCTATTAGGGGTTGGTAAGTTCCATACAAATATATTTTGAAATTATATTACGATGACGTTACAATGTATTGTCATGTTCTCGACCGGTAAAACAAGCTGTAATTAACCCTTTGGTCTAACCACAAATCCATATTTTGACTGACCCTTCCTCTCAAGCTATACCATTGCTATTTGCTAATATACATATAAGTTACTAATTATTAGAAACTGGCGCCGTCAACCAAAGATTTAATGGCAATTCAAACAATGCGGTATTTGGCAAAGTGCATTAAACTGTTAGTTTACCGGCCGCGTTGTCTGGCTTCGGTGCAGCAACAGCGGCGAGCCGCGGATTTAAACACGATAAACAGCAAGGCTACTTTTACAAATTTGCATATAACATACTCTGTCCGGGGTGAGGGAAATACAATTATTCCTACGAATTAGAGAGAACAGTGCATCCGCATTATTGTCGTTCAGAATCATGTGTATATAGATAATCAATTACAATACGCACTTTAACAGTTAAGGAAAACATCGTGAGGAAGCCTACACACCATCGAGATCTTTACGAGAATTTCTATAGTTTGTGAATTTCTTCAGGACAGTAGTGGACTATGGCTTCAGCCTCTGTGCTTCAATCCTTTCAATCGCAATGCCGAATGTCGATCGTAGAAGAGTCTCGTGCTGACGAGCGTGGACTGATAACATTATTAATCATCAAGTTGAATGATTGGTTTTCCTCATTTCTCAGTCGTTTATTTATCTTGGAATTAATGTTAGGTGAAATGTTTTCAAAACAATATCAATTATCGCAAAAATTTCAATACCGTCACAATTGCCTTGTTAAACTAATCTTGGATATTGCATCTATAAGAAAAATGATAACACAATAATCCTCTATGAAGGTGTAGATCGATTGTACGATGCAGAAGAAAGATTGTCATTATTATCTCATTATAAGTAATACCAATAGAAGTCGATGGGTGGTCGGTCGTTAAACCGCATGTGAAAATATGTTGCGCCTATGCAGTTTCATTGCAATAATGTTATTCTTTTACAATGTTTTACACTTTATTTACTACAGTATTGTGGGTGCCTTTACTAAAACAAATTGTATGTGAACAAATAGCCATACCCGGACATATTTTAGGCATTACAAATATTTATCCGTGACTGGATGAAATTCACTGCCGTCACAGAAAGCCTAAATTCTGAGCCTCTAGGCAAATCAGTCGAAATAATGCGGAATTATTGATCAGAAATCAAGGACACTCAGATACCACTTTCTCGTTGTTGTAAGATGATTGCTAATTATGAATATTAATGAGTTATTTATATTTTCGCAAAAGCTATAGATAGTGGAACGAGTTTCATAACAATTTAGTTGTTGACAATTTTCCACTTTATATTTAACTTGCTTGCCCTTAAACGGGGTCGAGATTGCCTTATCGCTTCGAGACATTTGTGTTTTCCTGCTACAAAAGTGTGAGAGTACCTTTATAATCTACTTTATGAGGGTTGATAGTAGTTATGTATACAACCTCAGGATCTTTAAATAATAACCTATACTTTCCTTAAAGGCCGACATGGGCCAATACACTCGTTGATTCATCTGGTGTTGTCTGTCCATTGGCAACTCAGACCACTTACCAGGGGCCCGTCAGCTCGTTTGCCTATTCAACAAAATAAAGCAGCACGATATCCCGCAGCTAACCTGTACTTTAGTACTCGCTTCGTAAATTACTTAGCATAGTTAAGTTATGTGGTATTATAATACAGCCAATAACGGGGGGCTAGGTATGGAACCTGTAATCATATTGATGAATGACTCGCTGGGAGTCCTGGCGCGGCAGGATGTATGCGATCGTCGTAACTATCTCGCCATATTTTAAAGACGCGGGCCGCATTTAATGGGTCTAGTTCTTGTCGGGTGTCGATAATGATACAGTATTAGACTTTCCCGCTCTGGCGAACAATGTTGTGCCGTGAGGATAATGCGGGTAAGTCTAGCAATAAATGTATATAGCTAACGTTCACATATTATCACAGAGTGGTAGAGCCACGCTGTTGTCAACCACGACTCCGAATGAATGGGCTGACTCGTCCGGAGTGATACCACTGTCCCACAGCAGGTCAACGTGAAGCGACAGCTTTGTTGACGCGTTTCGTTTGGTGAGTGAGACTGCCGGATGTCCAATACTCCTTTCCTCTTTCCATCCTCTTTCCTTCCCTTCCTTTCGGGAAGGGAGCCTTCCCGATCTGATGGGCCGGCAACATATACATGATCCAAGCATTCTGGATGTTATGAGCGGCAGTTATCACTTATCAGGTGACCTGCTTGTTCGTTTGCCGGACCTACATATGCTATAAAAAAACACACACACACCCACAGTCTTAAGGCATGTGTCGTGGGTATCAGAAACTCTGAAATACGTTTCGGTCTTCCAACATCTACACCCGAAAAATATTGATTCCTCAGTCACTTTTTTTACAATTGGTCGGCGTCTTAACCAAATGTCCGACAGAAGCTCTCGAACAATTAGGAGATAGTTTATTTGTACAGACACTTTGTATACTTGGAATGCTTATTGATAAATAATAAGGTCTACAATAGGTCACGGAATTCGCGTGATAGGGAATGTACATCTTACACATTAATTATACTCGTAAACGACAAAATGACATGTCAAAATATTCATTACAACGAATCAATAAAAACATGTTGGGGAATCACAAAAGTTCTTATTCGTCCCTAGTATTTAGGTGAACGTTACAATTGTAGTTTGAATCTATGAATTTCATTATAGAAATAGCCTCGGTTTCCAAACAAATGAGAAGAACTGTATTAGATATACAGTACAAATATGATTACGCGAGTAGTCGAAACGCGCGACGATAGTTGATCTAAATATTTCCCTATCACACGGCAGTATCACTGGTTCTTTTCCAGGCCTTGACTTAATCTAAAAGTTCTTAAGTAAATAATCATTAACCTAGATATTGAATATGCCAAATGGTTTGCGTCTTCTGTTGGAAAAAGTCATGCGTAAAAGTAAACAGCAAATATTTTCACATATTTAATCTTGAGGACACGCGTCAGTTGATATGGTGTTCTTTATCAAGACTCTTTGCTCGAAATTTAATTTGAAATTCTTTATCTAAATGTAAATTTACTTTACGCTAAAAATAAGTTTGTGTTTTTAAAATCCCTTTTAGAGCACAATAATAGTTCTATAATTTTCTTAATGTTGCGCGAGGGGCCAATTTAAAATTACTTCATTATTTGTATTAATATCGAATCAAGTCCATATCTATGCAACTGTAATGAAATATGTGGCCATAATTACTAGCCTTCAACTTTCTAAGTTCACAAGGAAAATTCACCATTAAACCAATAAAAATTACCGATTAATACCACATAATCAGTGTACACATTGCTTTACATAAATAGCCCAGTGAACAATAAAATCGTTCTCACCTAATCTCATTTTCCCATCAAACTAGTTCAATGTTAACATTTATTGCGATTACGAATAAGTGACAAAACTGTCGTAGGTAGGCGCATTATAGCGTTCGTTAACCTCGCTACACCAGAAATAGCGCCCGAATATTCGAAATAGCCCCCAGAACTGCGTTTTAGCATTGATATGTGAATAATTTTATAAGTTGTTTTTAAAACGATGTATGAGTTGGCGAATTTTCTCATAGTCAAGTTGTACTTTCGCAGCTACTTTAACAGCATTCAATACTTCTTTTTTTATTTTGACATATTTTTGTAGTAATGTTGCACATAACGCCCCTTATCGCTCTTGCATTGTCACTGAGGCATGAATAGCTCTGTAATCGGACAGTCTTTCCACATACACAATACACATAATACATTTAAGTACACTGAGATTATTGTTTTCGTATTGAGAGCACGTATCTAACCGCTGTAGGTGTTAAATAAACATGCTTTTTATATACAATTTCTGCTAATCTGCTGGTTCAATGTCTTAGCACATATTGCTGTATTCGCGTGAGAATTAAGACTGCAATAGGAGTGAGATTCAAATGGAATAGAAATCAATAGTTAGAATCAATCAGAATTAGTTTTATATGTGGTTTAAGAAAATCATATAATATATAAATCAACCCTTAATCATATAAACATGATTAAGGGTTGATTTGTCAATGGTCAATTAAAATATATGCATCAAATCATATTTGTCTATAAAAATATTATTTTTAAATTGACAAAAATAAAATACTATTCAATACCCCTTTCCTTTTCCCATCCTTTTTGCTTCACGCTCCGCTCCCGATCTGATGGGCCGGCAACACATCCATGATCCAGCGTTGTGGATGTTCATGGGCGGCAGTCATCACTTACCATCAAGTGACCTGCTTGCTCGTTTGCCGGACCTAAGCTATAAAAAAACATGTTTACATTGTATTGGTTTATTTGTGGAGTGATTAACGCGCATTACCTTAATCATCATCATCATCCATCAGCCAAAGGAAGTCCACATCTGAACATAGGCCTCTCCCAATGATTTCCACAGTGACCTGTTGGAATGGAATTACCTTAATGGTTATGTCTATTTGTTACCATCATATCCAAATTATTATAAGAAATCAATCATCACTGCAAAATGGGTTGCAAAAAACAATCATGAATGATATGCAATTTGGGAAAAGGTGTCATGCGTTGTGTATATGTGATAATAATGTGCGAATTATCACCCCGAAGTCGAGGGCACGCTGGAGGCCAGATAATAAAAAATAATTAAACCTGTCTCATTAAGCTATTAAGAAATGTCGATAATATTGACAAACAAACTGTATATTAACAGTAATGATGAAAGCTTAAGCAATAGATCGTAATATAATGTAGTGCAATCAGTCAGTATCGTGCATTCAATCGCCGCATGTGGTTATTTATGAAACATCATTGAATTTGTATGACTAATTTGAATAAGAATATAATGTCTGTTAACTATACTATTTCATGCATCAAACGTAAAAACACATTCCGGAACTGACAAATTCAAAGTGCAAGCGGAATTGGCATGCTATTCATAAATTCTCAAAACAGAGATTTTTTAAATTCCCACAGTATCAGTACTCCGACAATTTTATCAAGAAAAAAGTGCTTGCGTTGTTTGTTTTGGCCGATAGAAGGTCTCAGTACAGGTAGTCGTCAAGGGCGCCGGCCCTGCGTGCATGCGTAGCTTCAGGACAAGTTTAACCTTGCATTACATCAGCTAAGAGAATAATACCGCGTACACAAGGATGATGTGATGTGGATGCGCTTGACGTAAATTCAGTCGGAAATCAACCATAAAATGGCAAATTAAAAGCTAAATCCGCTCGTGTTTACAGTGTAAATCTGTTTAATAGTCACGATGACCAAATGGTTATGAAATGCCTTAGATCTTAGACGTGTATTAATACGTTATTAATAACGGTACAAAGTTTCTAAAGTTACTAATATTCAATTAATTTATCGGTTAGCAAGCTTATTGGAGGAATAACAGGATGAAAAAACCCATCTAATAAATAGAAACACGGTATTTATACCGCAAACAAACACTCAATATGTATATTTTGACAGTACGTGGTGTTGAATGTGGTACTTTCAATTAGTGTTTACAAACAAGCTAGAAAGCCGACACGCGTCCATGTCTATCGAATGGAATCACAATCACGCGCCGTCCGCCTCCGTCCACCGACCGCCACTCGAATCATCTTCAAACATTTCAAGTGATCAACTGCGCTCCACAGTGCGCACCACGCCTAAAATATTATTTATATACGTTTAAGTAACTTACTCAATGATTTTCAATATCGTAGGCTCTGTGTCGGAAGCGCACATGTGCTGGCGCATGGAATAATGCATGGTTAAAAATATACCAAGTAATTACCGGCTGAAACGGTTATTAGCCTTAATACATATGTAACGTAGGTACAACACCGGACGATAATTGAATTTCTTTATGTGAAACTCTTAGTACGTATATGTCGCTTTGAGAAAGCGTTGGTGCAAAGATCTGTGGTGCAAAGCGTGTTTTCTTTGGAACCGGTTGACAATATTTGACTTCTGTTTCATAAATTATGTGTCTAGCTAAACAGACTTATTTTGAATTAAATGGACATTTGATCTGCAGTGTGTTAGTGAATTATAATGGGAATTCTCGCTAAGGATTATGTTTGTTTGTTAAACACGGAATCATAGATATATCGATGTGTGGTTGGAAAAGATTGTTTGGGCACCGTGTGTGTATAACAGTAAATTATAGTTTATTTAAGACATGATATTTACACAAGCAGCAAACATTTCAGAAAATTGCATGACGTTATTTTTACTTGCTTATTCAATAATAGTCAACATCTAAACGCTTCTGCAGACTATAAATAGTAAATGCTTGGAATGACGATTATTGGTATATGTATGCACCAGGAATGAACATTAGATGCCAATAACAATGGCGAATAAATGACAGTAATGAATAACGGCAGGACCAAGTTGTTGCCTGACAATTTCTCTTATTTAATCCAACCTTTAGTGCGCCATTAACTCACGAGATCGTTATTACCGTTAGGTCACGATCTATTCGCGTCCAAGTCCTTATTTTAATTATCAATTTATATAAAATGACAATGAAAATCATCTCAAGAGCATTAATTCTGCGCGCAAGGGCGGTGCATCTACGTAAGCACGGTCGCACTACATTTTATTGCATGTACAACAAGCATTTATATCATTATATGTATGTTTGTTTGTAATTTTAGATGAAACACTCACTGCTGTACTAAAAGTTGTATATTCATTTTATAAATAAATGAACTCCATCTCATCTTCAGTGTAACATTTCCACATTAAAACAAAGACTATCAGTAGGTACCTTCGGAAAATCTCATGAAAATGTACGCGCATGCTTACATTTACAAAGTGTATGTAAAAAACGTTGGCATCCGTTGGTGGTAAAGAATGCGCGTCTCGTGCCGTAAATATCTGTGATTACGAATCAGTATGAATATGACCATTGATAAGCTGATTATTGTGTCGCGACGTTAGCGTCAAGGGCGTGTCCCATGATGTTTACAATTGGTCGAAATCATTGGCAGGGCTTCCGACTTCCTCTCGCGAGGAATGGAGCGATGCTACGGGAGTCGCAGCTCGCAGCACTCAGCAGTAAGTGCCAAGCGCGTGACTGCTATGGTTATTTATATTGTAACCTACGTCTCGATGTGTCTGAACACTATTTTGAACACAAAGTGAAAGTCACGACTCAAATAGCTCGTGGATATTCCCGTCAATATAATTTACATCATTATTGCTCTTTTTTCTATCCCGCTGAAGTATTTAGGAGTTCATTCATTATGTCATTCGCTGTTACGAATAGAAGTATAAGTGTTTGCGTTTATCGTTATATTTTGTTTCTGTTTGTTGTACATATATCGATTTTTAACTGAATGAATAGCCAGTCACCTTGGTTAGCTTATCTTTTATGTTGTCGAAACACACGTCTGCCTGTGATCTGAATCATGAAACATTATCTAAATACTTATGAATTATCTGATGGCGGTTTATAGACTGTAGTCGCCTGCCTTCTTTATGATGCTTTGTATTATCAATGTTAGTTAGAAAGAGTTACAGCAATTTTCATTATTTTAACGTTCCTTCGAACTTCAATATTCATTAGTGTTTTAGGAAAATAGTGCATCTTTATTAAGATACCATTACTTTATAAATATCATATTTTTATTTTATCATATAGTAAACGTATTGTAAACATGTGGTTCGTTGTTAAAATTCTCACATGTGAAAATGCCACATTGAATTTTAAAACTATTACAATTCCAAAAACGATAAACAAGTATGCATCGCGTCTGCGCGGAGACTACTAACGTAGGTATACGTGCCGACTGTCGATGTAATACCATTGTGACTGTGAGTGTGAAAACATGAGCCGGTGTGACCGCTATTTATCCTCAGAGGTTGTCTCATTGTTGACAACTTTTGGCGGTAACATTCTCAATTAATCGCGGTAAATATTGCTTAATTCACCGTATTTAATGCATGAAACGTTTATTTATAAATTATATGGGCTGAAAATAAAAATCGTTTATTTGATAATTGTTTTCTGTATCCATGTCTAAATATATTCTGAAATATAAGTAGTATTTTCGTACTGACATTAGTTGTGCTTTGATAATTATTACGATATAAATTAATTGCAACATCTGTAATTGTAGTTTTAAACAATTTAGAGCCGTCTGCCTTGGCGACAAATCGTCTCTTGTTCGTTATAATGAAACTTTACGATTTAAGCCGAAACGACTAATTGTTTGGTCAAGGTGATATTAATAATTAACATCATATGTTCAGTTTGTTTATTTAATATACCAGTTTTCGGTGTTTGTATTGTGTAAACTATAATATAAAATGTCGTAGGTAATCGCAGGAACGATGTTCTTTATTGTCGAATGTTTATTACTTTTTACAACATTGTTTTTTCACTTATATAAATAAATAAATGAGTAGGTGTATCACATGATATTAGATAGGGAGACCGATCAATGTCGCCAACGAACACCCACATGGTCAGGGAAATTATAGGTGTGTTATCAATTACCAAATGATCAGGCCAATTTCTTAAAAGCCCCTCAGGTGATCCACTTTTATAGAATGCCATGTATCCAGGTTATTATGTCACTTTATCTTTTGATTTTAAAAGATAAATTAATATTTCCCTGTGTGTGTGTGTGTGTGTGTGTGTGTGTGTGTGTGTGTTACTACGATTCAAGATTTATTACGTCACGACATTCATAGGTTTATTTGTATATACACGTGTGTAATGTAAGTGCTTATGTATTATACATAAAGGTATATTTAGTCAAGTATTTACACTTTACAGTGTCATATATAAATTTACTCTAACACAAAGGCACAGAACTGAATATTGAAAACATTTGTGATTTAAATTCATACAGTTGAAATAATTCCGTAATTCGTTTATTGAGGTCGTTGACATTGGCGAATATTTTTACAATCTTATTCCTTATCTTGTATTACATACGGGCGTATTATTGTTTATTTAGAATAATAATATGTGTATAAAGGAAATGTGCCATAATTTTTTTAATCAAATTAATTTACTAAATGGTAGATTGTAGTCTGAATATGTAGTCACTAGTCAGTCTGGTTCATTCATGTGAATGGACCAGCTCTAACTGTAATTCTATAGTTTTTCAGAAAACCGATGTAAAAATGTTATTGTTGTTGTCAAATTACACCGATGACTGAGCGTTCATTCATCGATAGTTTTGACTCTTGCTCACATTCTCCTTTCTCATTCCTCGGCGGCGATTAAAATATTACCTATGTATGGTTTGTCATGTAAATTAACGTATTAAAATGCGGTTTACAAAATTATTTCATTTTATCATATTAAGTGGCTACTTAATTAATTATCCAATTACAGCGTTTATTTTACGATACAAATATATTGAAATTATTTTCTTCTCTTATTTATAACACTCATTCATGTAACATTTTGAATGAGCAACAGACTATAGGCCAACAATCAGTGTTCTAGTGCAATGTAATAGAGTATTGAGATTAGCTTACATTGAGGCGAGGGTGGAGAGGCGATACGGCACGTGTGGGGCGGCCGCAGAATCGTGCCCGGTATTAAACCCTGTAGGTTTACTTATAAGAATAATTATTGTTGAATAATGTTGTATTAAAATCTGTACAGTTTTGCAGCCAAATGATTATTCAAAGAATAATTTTGAAGATGTCCTTTTAAAAGCACTAGAAGCTCTCTTATCAGTTTCGAGTGTTGCTGAAGAGGTGTGGCCCAGAACTTTATTTTGTTGATACATAGATACCCGTATGTACATTTAAATTATAGTTAAAGATAATGTTGCTTGGGAAAACATAATATTTTTCTTGCAAAAGTAATTTTGTTGCGAACACATCTTTGTAACGCTTTGTCGAAAATCAGAATTGAATTTCCTTAAATACTGATACGTAAGTACGAATACGTACGTCAGAACTCACATGTGGAGTATACACGGTCTAAATTCGTTACCATTTCGCAACGGTTACGGTTTACATACGTACATGCATCTTAACACAGCAGTCTTGCGAGATACCTACCTCCTGTATCCACTACCCAATGTCTCTGGAAAAAACACACCCATGGTTATTAATTTTGTCTCTACGAGCAGTCTCGGACAGGCTGCTACATTCCAGCTTTTTTGCCCCCCACGTCCTGTTGGCGTAAGAAGTGTATAACCTGACTTGTTAAATATACAGCTCTTTATAAGTTTAAGTCTAAACGTTTGATAAATAAATAATGAAGCAGCGGATATAAGCACTACCTTTTTTCCATGAATATCGCTTCATCAGATTAGTAGCTGTGAGTGCAGTACACACTTTATATGAAGGTTCTGAACTATTCGATAAATATTGTGCCTACTCTAGTGATTTTTTCCCGGTATAGCATTATTGAAAAGCATATATTTGGACCACTGCCAACCTCATTAGAGATACATACATACATGCGTGATTGTGCGTATCTGAAAATCACGATAAAAAAGTATTATAAGGCCATTTAAATGAACGTAAATGAAAGATAACAAAGGCGGTTTCACTTACGTAAGTTCATCCTACGTTAAGATGGCATCATAAGATGGGATGTGGCTCTTATGCGTCGGAAGATGGTCACCTGATCCATAAGGGACCGAAATAGACAGTGCGGCGACCAGTGGGTGGGGCTGCGAACTATATTTATATATTAGCCCATATAGGTACCACTCCTACACGCAGGTTTCCAATCCCGTTGAGAGGGGTCAGCCGAGGTTCATCAGCGTGGCCTCGCTCTGAATTTGGTTTATATTGGACTAATGATCGATACTTTTGGACCACCGATGAATTGATACATGTTGAAATTGACACACGTTACGTGATCTTTGGTAATATGTTGGTAATCGTAACACTACTGTGAAAAACCCGTCACAGTGGCCTATGTACGTGTTTCGGTTTTCGGTTCCGGACTATATTAAACGGTTTTTACCAGGCCGGCTTAATTTTGTCGACTGGCGAGAAAAAATCTTTCTCGCCTGTGGATATATTCGGATTACCATCTTGTCATCAGGTACATTACATTGTAGACTGTCGCATTTTAACAAAAAGAAAACAGGCTAGGAATAATCGTAATTGGTATGGCTTCTTCAATTGGTTATATGTAGTTTTTAAGCTAGACAAAACGCATCGGCGATTAATAGGGAACCCTAAACTATCACCAGTCGCGCTAGTAACTGGATACACACGGCCACACCAGGAAACGCGATTCGCTGATGCAAGCCTCCACGACGGGTTTTTCATTGATATGAGAACGTAATCTCGCTCGGTGCTAGAGCACTTGTACCTCCAGGGACTATAGACATTAGTTGATTAATAGCCGGATGTCCTGAATTCTTCTATAACGACTCAAAGACTAGAAGAGGGGCGATTGAAGACTTAGAGCATTACCCCACCGCGCCACTACACGCCATACTGACCGGTACACACCCACACAACACGTCATTACACTAATAAACAAAAGAGGGGGCGGGATATTTAATGGGACGCACCTGCATTGCTGTCAGTCCAATAAGAACTTAAAATAGGACAGTATTATGAAGAAAATTGGGATCTCATAGCACGATTAAAGGTCTTAGGCCACAATCATCGGCATTAAGTGAACGCCTCCACTCAGGCACAATGGGCTTGTTGCCTATATCGGTGCCTGTGCCCAGCAATTGAACCTTATCTGCCGGTTCAATGACCAACCTTATCGAAGTTCTCCATTAGGCTCCTTACGACGCTCGCCATTAGAATTCGCATGTTCGCGACTGCAATTGCATTTATGTATTGGCACATAAAATTTTATATGTGGCGAGTTGAGTGATATTAGTTTATTATTTAATAAATACAGCCTTAATTTATGTCGTATGTTCCATATAAATTGCGTAACGACATGATAAGTCCATCTAGGATACCGGTTGGTACGCCACAAATGGTTTGTTACTCGATCATATGCTATTTGATTAAGCAACAAATATCTTTTATAATTCGTATTTTTACATCATAATAAACTTGTAAAGATAGCTGCTCACCTGGCAATAGTACATTGTACCATTTCATATCAATTGTTGACATGATAATTTACGAGTACCTAGGTAATTCAATATGTGTAGCCAATTATTATCTTAAGAAGTACACAAGTGAATGAGTATTCAAGTGAAACTGTTTGTAAATCAATAATATTCTTGTGTGAGCTTATCTTGACTTTCATAAGTATTTTCACTGTTTACATGAATTCACCTTGAACATCCCTCGTCAGATAACTAAAGCATTGGATCGTGTTTACAAGCGGATGACATTTCTCGAATGAACTATTTTTTATATTCCTACCGATAATAATTATTCCCCAATAACTCATAATTTTTATCAGTAGTATTTATAAACACCTACCTATATTATTTATTTGTACAGCCCTCGACGCGTTCTGATAAATACTTAATGATTCTTTATTGCTATTAAATGCATTTTCACAGAGTTACAATTCAGAGTAAAGTAAAATATGCCGGTTTCGTCCAGTTTAGTCAACCGAAATATTTACCTTATGACAAGTGAATAAAAAACAAGATTTGCAGACACGATCCGACGTTATGGGACGACTTTTGTTCGACTATTTTTAATATGTTCGAGTTGCCAACGCTCTGTTCACTAAGATACATGTACGAGAATAATATTAATTTATTGCCAAACTGTATCGAATACTGAAATTGTATAGTAGTGTTTGTTGACAATAAAGTGCGGTGCTTCATAAGGGATTGTGTTTGTAACGTTGAACAGTTCGGAGCGGTGACCGAGCGTGCTCCTGATTGAATAACAACCTGACAATGTATCAACTGTATTTATATCGAACTTAAATAACTTCTGTCATGTGAGCATGCTACGTCGCAGTTGCAAATTATTAACCTGTGACGTCTTAACTACCTCTAAATATTTCTTTAATGAGTATGAGGTAAAATACGTACACCTACTTATTTCCTGCGTAAAGAACATTTCGCATACCTACAACAGATTTAGTAAAATTAGGCCAATGGAGATATAGACAACGGAGATATTAGTAATAGTTATTAGGCTTTTACTGATGCACTCCACACAGTCTGCAATGCTGTAATGTTTTCGATTCACTTGTATAAATATTATATAGACTGAGATCATCGATTTCAATTTAGTATGATAGTTTGGTTAAACCTTTTTAAGATATTAGCATGTTTGGTAAATAAATATGTTCTAGTTTAAACAAAGTGTAATTATTGCGATAACATGTGGAAATAGCAAAATTTATTTATTTATATTGTTGTGAATAGAACAGCGTATGTCATGTGCCAGATATTTCTTTACACGCCTTCGCTTTAGTGACGTATTGTTTTTGGCTAGGAACTTTTCTTATGTAACGCGATTAATATCACATCGTAGCCGCAACGAGAACGTCTGCGATGCACTGTCATAGAATAATTAGGACACTCGAGTTGATGAAGAATTTCAATACTTTCATTACAAGTAAACAACACGACAGATGTACTGAAGCGTCAATTAAATTTTGCATCAGCGCGGCCGTATTCATTTAGATCAGTTTTTGCAGGCTGGATATTGTACATATACGAGTACATTGCTTGCATCATTCTTCATATTTATTTAAATCTGTCTAAATTTGTCGAGAAACGAATCTTGTTATTAAAATAATATGTCCTTCTTCTGACATTCACAGCGCAATAATACGCGGTCGCTAACCGATCGAGTGTTTGCACTTGATATTCAAAGATATTTCTTACGTTAACCATGCGGCCATATCTAAAATAATTGATTTTGATTGCGTGACGTCACGATGAGAGGAACTAAGGTCGCAACTCGCCGACCTAGTTTTGGCAGTGTCGTTGCCTTCAATGAAATGGGTCGACCTGTGACCTTCACATGCGTCATACGCACAGAAAAATAACGCTTTCTACGTAATTGCAGACTGCAGGTGCATTTCTTTGCGTTTTAAAATAAAAAATTTTGACGGTATTTTGTTTGAACATTTGTTTTAAAATAAGGAATTTGTGAGATGAGGATAGATATTATATAAAAAAATTATATCGCATATAGCAGCTAAACTATTTTATTTTATTTATTTTATAATATGAATCAAACTCAAGTTATGTGTAATAAAACACCACCAATAACACAACGTGAAAATTACCATTCACAATCTATTTATATTGACTAAATAATTCATATTACATATTTTGATATTTCGCACTGAATGTTATCTAAACACCAGTGCGTGCTGATCATAGGGAAACTATGTAAATTTATCTTATCGGGGTCGTTCACTCTTGACATTCAACTTTCATAAGACTTTAGGAATTATGTCTTTGATATTATTGCTCGAAATAGTGAAATAATTTTAATTGAAGTAAATTGAAAAGCAATAGGCTTTAATGGTATTATTTGTAATGTTTCAGACGCAGATGAACGGTGATCGTGCCACGTCGCAGTGCGGGCTGACGTCGCTGCTGCCGATGTCTTGTCGGGGACGCGCCGCGGCGTTCGCGCGGGACCTGCACTCGCGTCTGCGGAACCTCGGCGGAGCACACGAGGACGACTGCGAGAGCAGTTGGCTCACACGAGAACATCCCAACGCTCACAGGCCCACCACTTCCACCGGCCAGCGCGATTTGGAAACTTTTTATGATTTTGAACTAGAATGCGAGAGTCCTTCCAGTCCTGTTGACGAATACGAGCACCCTTTCCCCGAACGATCCCCGTCCGAAGATCAGGAACCACCGTTCTACGATGTTGATTCTGAACCTGACCTCAAAGAGCAAGCGAAACTCATGGTCCAACAAAATGATAAAGCAAAAAATGGATTCAGATTTTCTACTGCCTTTTACACGGACTGTCCGCCCGTGAAAATCCAACCGATTCCACGCGAGAATGGTCATACGGAAAAACGCTTGTATTCTCCTATTACCTTCGAAGGTTGTGCAAGGCAAAACAGTTATGATGAAATTGACAGCGTGGCGAGACCTCCGACCACCGTGAACAGTTTACCGGCAAATGTTAGCACGACTTTGGATAGTGATTCAGAGTTCGAATCTGCCAAAAGTGAGCCCTCAGATCTCGTGGAAGAAGTATCACACGATGATAAGCCTGTGGATGATATTACGGATTGCATAGAAAACTTATCAATTACCGAAATAGAAATCCCCATCGATGAAGAAGTATCCAAAAGTGCAGCTGAAGACACTCCTAACGAACAGATAACGGAACCAGAAATTATCACCAGTGAAGTTCCCATAGACAAAGATGTATCACCCGCACCGGAAATAGAACCTTCTCTTTTAAGCGCAGAAATTAAAGATGAAAATCACAACGAAACAGAAGACGATAGGCCTCAACGCGTACGGCGCTGTTCGTCATTGAAAACTGGCAAAACACCGCCCGGCACACCCGGTCGTAAAAAAATTGTACGCTTCGCTGACGTTTTAGGTCTCGATTTGGCGGACGTGAAAACCTTCATGGATGAAATACCAGTAATTCCTAAATCTGCCTATGACGATCTCACTGGTTGTGACATGCAGAGTTCCCCGCCAGTTAAAGCTCCACCGCGTCTCGGCGGTCTCACACTGGTTCCTCTGTTCCAGTTACCCCGCGACGTAACCGACAAACTCGAATTACAAAACGTATGTCTCGAAAGCGCACGCGTCTGCGACGGAGTACACGTCACAGTCTGCGGTTCAGTGCGCGTACGCAACTTGGACTTTCACAAGACTGTTCACATACGGTACACGATGAACCGATGGAAGACCTTCACAGACTTGCAGACCACGTACGTGCAGGGTTCATGCGACGGATATTCGGATCGGTTCCAGTTCGTTCTGTATGCGCCGGCCATATCGTCAGGGCAACGGTTGGAGCTGGCCGTGCGGTTCCAGTGCAAAGGGCAGCAGTTCTGGGACAACAATAGCGGCGCCAACTATTGTTTCGACTGCCTGGCGCTGGGCGCCACGAGCGCGCTGCCGGCGCCGGCGGCCCCGGGCCCGCTGCACCCCACCGTGGACTGGCACCCGTCGTTCTACTGAGCGCGGCGCGCGCGCGAGTCCGTCCCGGTGCGGAGCGCGCCCGGCGGGTCCGGGCCCACAGCTCCTGGCCGCGCTCACGGTCCTGCACCGTCCCCCCGGTCGGGTCGGAGGAATGAGAATGAGCGCGGCGTCCCGAATCTTTGAGGCTTAACTTTGTAAAGCGTTTTTGTGATATAAAGTAGACTAGATGTAGATATATTCAACGAGTGTGCGACTCGTTCTCTGAGTGCCATTTGCAATAACGTTTCGAGTTAATGTATATTTTATCGAATTGTCTTAGTTTCGTACTGTTACTGTAGTCCGGTGGGACAATAAACGATGTGATCGTACGTGGCGGCGCGCGTGGCGTGGCGGTGCGAGGGCAGCTGGTCGGAGAGGAACTGTACGCGCCCCGTGTCTTCCCTCCTTGTGTGTACATAGATCGAGAGAGATGAATTCTGAATGATATTCATATTTTAATACATTTTTATTAAACTAGGTATTAGCCATTATGTACTAGATACTTATACGTGAAGTTAAGAGCAAACGCATCACCTAGTTAGAATGATTTTATTCACAATGACATGTTTATGAATGTAGATGATACGCCTAGACATATATTTTTAAACGTGGTGACATTATATCATCTGTTAGATAATAAACTTTCATAAATGGTTAACGTACACAACCAACACCAAAACGTCTGAGTGATCAGGTATTAATCGAAATATTTGATAATCCTTTCTAATGTGTTAAGAATTATAATTATATTATTACGAATTATCTAAATGAACTGTTTTATTATATCGATGTTAAACTGGATAAAATATTATGTACATTTTATATTTTTATACTCACAAACGAAATCATGACATGTACTTCATACACAAGAACTGATTTAATAGTATCTAATCGTTGATTCTGTTTTGGAGATTTTAAGCAATGAGACTATTAGAAATTATCGAATTAAATTATTATTATTTTTAAGCAATATTGTAATAGTTATTTATTAGGCCCACTTTTCTATTTTGTATGTACCTGAATTCTTAAAATGTGGCCATATTAATTGTATAACATAGCGCGGTATCGCTGTCCTATTGAATGATTGTTATTCTTATTATTGACTCTGTTTTATTGAATAACTACCCACATAATAAATTAATGTGCATAATTACAAAAGACGTTTAATTACATCAAACCCTAATTGTTCACGACATTATTTACTTCATTAAATTATAAAACAAAGGCATGTATGTATGTTCAACAGTGAAATAAGGAGGGAACCATTACAATGACCTTTTTTAGTCATTTAGTGAATCTTTGTTAATATTAACGAAGTAAAACTTCTTTAGCACCGTTGGGATTTGAAAATTCGATAAAGCGAAAAGAGACACCAAAAACAGAAAAAAGTACAAGGGTAACAAAGAAAGGAAGGAGGTTTCTTTAAACCTATTTCATCAGTATGCGAAATATTTCTTGGAGCACAAAAGTACTAAGGCGACAGATACAGAAAGGAGACTTTCTAAAGTAATATGATTCGTGTGTGTTTTTGTTTTTATAAGATTTTTCCCAAACTCAAAAAATAGTACATAATTAATGCAAAACTGTCGCTTTTTGTCCAATTATGTGTCAGAATCGCCTTTATAAAAGCACTGAATTTGAGGGTATGTAACTGCGGATAGATATATAATTGTGGGTAGACGTCGCACTGTGGGTAGAACTCTCTAACTAGAGTAATCTCTTCCATGCTATGACGCCCTAGTACTTTTTTACTTCTAAGAATTCATACGCACATTGATGAAATTTGTTACTTTTTGTGCTCTGAGAAATATTTTGCATATTGATGACAAAGGTTTCTAGAAGCCTCCTTTCAATCTCTGTTGCCCTAGTACTTTTTGTACTCTGAGAAATTTTGTGCATATTGATGAAATAGGTTTCAAGAAACCTCCTATCATTCTCTGTTGCCCTAGTACTTTTTTGCTCTGAGAAATATTGTGCATATCAATGACATAGGTTTCAAGAAACCTCCTTTCAATCTCTGTTACCCTAGTACATTTTGTGCTCTGAGAAATATTGTGCATATTGATGACATAGGTTTCAAGAAACCTCCTTTCATTTTCTGTCGTCCTAGTACTTTTTATACTATGAGAAATACTGTGCATATTGATGACATAAGTTTCAAGAAACCTCCTTTCATTTTCTGTCGTCCTAGTACTTTTTATACTATGAGAAATACTGTGCATATTGATGACATAAGTTTCAAGAAACCTCCTTTCATTCGCTATCGCCCTAGTACTTATTGTGTCTTTTTTCTCTAATGCTTTTTTTGTATATAGCTTTTTCGTTTCGTCTAATTTTCAAATCACAACTAAGGAAGTTTCACCTCAGTTAATCGTATATTTAACCTAATACTATTGATACTCTATTTATGTCATTCTCTTGTAGGCTACTATTCTTATTTTTCACTTTTGCCGTGTGTGAATTGCACACACACATTGTTTTAACTATTAGTTGCTGATGCAGATTCTTCGAAGAATTAGAATGGAAAAAAATATGTTTGATGTGTGTCTATTTGAAGGAAGCCCTTGGGAGTATTGAAATAAAATAAAACTGATAGAGGGACATACTTTAATTATATTACAGTATCTAAAAATAAACGAAACATATCACAATTATAAATTATTAGTCGTATGAAAATATTATAATACAATATCAGGTATTCTAAATCTAGAGTAGACGTTGATGTCTAAATATAGTTATTTTGCTGTACTAGACGTATGTACTACAAAAAAATAAAAAATAATAAAACTATGTACAAAGTTCATTTCAATTCGCTCTTCAAGAAATCACACATCTTTTGGTTAGATTGTAAAAAAAATAAAAATTACAACACTAATTTGACATGAAACATTCAGGAATACAAAAATAAAAAAAATCTTTAATTATTATAAACTTAAGAGTAATAAATAGTCTAGCACGCGGCGGTAATCCGTAACCTAATGTGAATGGACTTGACAAAACTGTTGAACATAATTTAGTTAACATTAAAGCGCTCACAATCACTCCACACATTGCAACAGTTCGCTTAAATTTATTTGCCGAACAACATTTAACAACACAATTCACATCGCAGCATTTGAAATCCAATTCCTGAATAACATTTCAAAAGTTAGAATATTCGCCAATCGAACCATTACTTAAGATAGTGGATTAGATAAGATAGTGCATTCAAAATTTCAGGGGACTAATTGTCAGGCTCCAAAGGAATTTCCTTATTAATAACTGTTCAAACTTTATTAAGCTATTAAATATATTTTAGGATAACTTAAGTATCAGGAATAAGGGGTTTTTTCAAATGACTTTTTATATTAGTACCGCAAAGGTTCTAACACCAGATGATCACTAAAGTGATATCCAGATAGTGTCTACCTTAAGGAGGGTCAATATCTCAACATAAGGACACAATTATTTCAGCCTGATGACCAATCAAGTCTACCAATTTCAGAAAATTAAATGCACAATCAATCTATCAGTTCAATCAATCATTGCATATTCTCCTTAGGAGTCTACAAATGCCTCTTCACTTGAACTATGCGTGTTCTGCGATACAAAGGCATATTCACCAAGATCCTTGCATACGAGACACTACGTACTTCTATATGATACTACAAGGACTACAAGCTGGTGGGCGCCTTGTGGGCCCTCTTCCTTCGCGGTGGGCGCGTGTGTCTGGTGGGCGTGGGCAGGGTGAGTGCGGGGTCTCGCAGGGCTCGCAGCTGCATGTGCAGCCTCTGCTTGCAGAACTCGTAGAACTCTATCTCTCGGGTGAAGTTGGCTCGCACGATCTGCTTCACTGCCTCCGATACTGGCGGCTTGAACGCATTCCGGTTGATCCGGTTGAATGTGTTCAACTCCTCTGCAAATGTTCAGTATCTTGTTAGCACCTCTATTTAATCTTCTAATGTTTTAAGTAGTGTAAGAACGAGTTTTTAAAAGCCTTTCTTCAAGATTTTATGGAATACTAGTGGTTGGCATATTTAATTGTATGTACTTGAGAAGAGCTTTATACGTGCATAACCAGAACGTTAAACAAGAGGCATTAAACTATTTTATTTATAACCAGGGGCTCGGTTCAACTAAGTCTGGGTGCAAATAGGTTTTGACTCCACTCCACAAATTATTCCCATTAACCATACGAAAGAAAATATTAAAAAACAAACAATTTATTAAAAAACAGTTTCTTTCGTTTCAACTGCCATGTTTTCGATCTTATATTTATATAAAAATATTATTTAGTGTAGGGTAGGTACAATAATTTTCTTGTGTCATCTTGCTAGACTAGTAGCTCAATTTCTCGTGAACGCTTGCAGAAGCAAGACGTGTGCTCCGTAGCTGCGCTAGTGTTCTTGACTAATTTAGATTGTTTTGTGGACAATATAGTGCAAGTGATGTTGAGTGCTACAAGGAACACCTTTTATATAGGCATGGTCAAGCCAGCCGCAGGAGCGACATTCCGGTAAGTCATATTATTTTTATTATCTTTTGTTTCTTTAAGGACGCTGTTTTGTGCACCATTTCAATATCAGATTGTTTAAAGCTGCTTAACCGACATTTAAACAAAAAATATTGTTGCAAATGTTTTTATAATGAAGATGTGAGTGGTATCAATAAGAGACCGTATATAATGTGTTAAAGAATACTGACCCCAGTATAACTGCAGCGCTCCGGAGAAGAACCGGGGCACGTACCGCTCGAAGGCGAGCAGCGTGGAGTTGATGTCCTCGAGCACGCCCACCACGGCGTACTGCTGCTCCACCACGCGCTTGGCGCGCTGCAGCGCCTCCACGCTGTTGAACGGACTGCAACCACACCACAACCACTCATTAATTACTATACCGTCAAACACATCCTAAAAAAAACAATTACAACCAACTGGCTAAATATAGTCATCGATTGACTCATCCTCTTTTTTGATAGTGATCCAATGGAGTCAATTGAAGAGCCAAAATTAACCAATGACTGAACTCTTGACTTTGAAACTTTGACTTTGAACCAATAGTTTTTATAATTTGTAGGAAGGCAAGTGAAGTCAGTATAGTAAAGTATAGTTTAACTATGGAAGTAAGGTAATCATAACATCCCTCACTAGGAGATACTCTGTTTAGACTGCCCTGTACACCGTCTCCTGATGGAATATACTCTTATTTATTGATTTATTGATGTACCATTATAAATAAAATTTGTACAACACAGGCTTTTGCAAGAACAATCACTCTTTGAAAACGTTCAACAGCACATCTATCCACAGTATCCTTTGACCTTCTACACGTTAGTTTATAAGATACATAACGCCTACTAACATTGTACCAGCAACATGTCGAAGAGATTTTTCTTAGAAACTTGATATCACAGGTAATGTATTTCAGTAGAGACTAAAACAGTTTTATATACCTGTATTAATTGTAATCTATGTAAATATTGATAAGGTTTATTTCAACATAAAAAAGAAATTCAACAACCATTTCATTGATTCAAAAATATGCCGCTAGATGGCGCTGTCTACTACAATTCCTATTTTATAGGACACTATAATTTTCACTTTCTGTAACTCAAATTCCTGATCAATCGAGAAATATCGAAATGCATTGGAGACCAAAAGCTCTTTCAAGCGATCACTCGGTCGTAGGGTTCCGTGGTGAGCAGCGGGCGCTTATGACCTGAGACATTACACTAGAGTTCCACGTACATTTACATTTTCTGTGACGCAGATAGGCACTGTGGAAATCAATACTAGCGGACATTTCTTTGCAACTGCATGAAACGCTTTAAATTAAAATTGTAGTTTTGTATGTAAACCGACAAGTGATTTACTATTTGTGATATTCATAACATTAATTTAATTTGTGTTGAGCTTGCCATTTCTTATAACTGAGAAAACACGCTGATTGTTTACTTAGCGAAATATTATTATATGTGTGTATTCCTTGTGGGAAATCCTTTTATAAATAAACAAACGCAGAGTAAAAACCAAACATCTAAGTCATCGGAGTAAATATTTGCGATGAGTAAATATGAAGGCACTCACGTGCAGTTAGGCTCGTGTCCGCAGAAGAAGAGTGTTTGTCGTCGGTGGTCGCCGATGCCCTCGTGCGTCTCGCCCTCCACGTAGCGACACTCGCGGTCGCCGCTCAGCACACACGTCTCGAAGTCCTGCAAACCATACAGAGTACACATTACCCTTTGCCAATATTGGTATAACATGTTTGCTCGCTTTTCTCAAAGGATTTTTAAAATATTTTTTTAAATCTTCGAGAAACCCAGAGGGCAGCAAGTCACTTGATAGAAAGCGTCACGCCTACTCATAGGCAGGAGCAATAACACTTTAACTATATTGCGCTTTTCAGCAAGATGGAGTCAGGTTTCTTAAAGCAAAGTAATTCTAGTGATAATAGTATAATATCGTTTGCACAACAAGTTAGCAATTGCTTTTACATGGCCGCTTGATGGCAAAAAATAGGCGGTCCTACCTACTCAGACAGACCCCGCTACAAGGAATCTATCTCTTCGTTCCAATAATATTCCATATTGTAAATATGACTGTAATTGTATTCCATATGACTGTAAATTGTCACATTTTAGTATTAAAATTACCTACGCAATGTTTTATTATTTATTGATCATCTTATTTTGCTTGTTGTACGCATTATTACTTTGTATGTATCGTTGTACATTTGGATTAAAGGATAGGAATGTGTTAACATTATGAATCATAAATCATCAGTTGTTCTCTATTGACTTGACTCTCAGTCCGACTCGATGACAAACGATAAGTGCGAAGAAAATGAAACGCCCTGAATCATTACACTTGATCGAAATGAAAGGTTTTCCATCAGAAACGCACCGACAAGGGTCAATGGTCAACTAAAACACTGAACGTAAATGGGAATATTTTTCTTACACTAATTATAACATCAATTTTTTGTCAGTATAAAACTAATTTATTTTTTGTGCTTCACCAATAACTGGGTACAGTCGAGTCGTATAGCAAACCAGTATATGACTGGTGATTATTTGTAAAAATTGAAAGATATTAAATATGCCTTGAAATACCATAATTATATCTGCAAAAATATCTTCCGACTCCGAACTTTTGGTTTCCAAGCACAATAAATCGGGAAATATGATGTTCTTATGTGTAAACAGGTATAATTCTGCGTTATAGTAGTAATTGAACATTAAATAATAATTTTTTATCCCACTTGAAGCTTTTTAAATTAGTTTTTGTATATGGAATTCCCAATATGAACCTGTGAAGTAAGTCTATTTTTTGCTCGCAAGTGCCTCTTAGTCAACCATGCTGACTCAATGCGGTTTTGTTCACAAAGTGATACTAACGAATATTATTAGGCTAGAGGTGAGTTTTATACATACATAATCGTCACGCCTGTATTCCATAGGGGTAGGCAGAGACCATGGATCGCCACTTTGTTCGATCCTGACATACTACTTTCGTTTCATCCACTTTCATTAATCTCTTCACAAGTTTAGTGAGTTTTATGGCAAGGTTTATAAGAGACCCCTGGGGATTTTGATGCGACTCTGGATTATTGCATCAATGATTTATCGTGCTGTTCAATTTGCAAATATTATCTCATTCTATTAAAATAGCTCATTCGTCAAGTATAATTATTGCATTTAAAACTTTCCAAGTTTCAACTGTTTAATTAACTGTGCGAACTGCTAAGACGTTTCTACTAAGATTTATAGTGCATACTCCTACCTATTGTATACTAAACTATCGGCATCGTGTGAAATCTAATCACAATTACGCAAGTCATTTCTGCAAAAAGTTGCACTTGAACACTTACGGCCATGTCTGATATGCAACACAGGAAACTCGATTATGCACAAGATGATCAAACTTCGCACGAATATAAAACTTGGATTGCCATCTATAATGCTGGATGAAAGCAATTTGGAAAATGGGTGTATTGTGGATGAGTGGTCAGTGTAATTTTAGGATTTTAAGCTGTTGGTACAATTTAGGTACACATTGTTTTAGATTGTACTATAATTTTATTAAAGCATTTCATTTTAGTACGTAGTGCACATTGCTAACCTAACCCAACCAGCTACATGATCGCCTAAACCAAGAATTTTATGTATGGCTGATAGCCATTGTCAGTGCGACTGTACCTATTTAATATTGTTGACTAGGAATAGGTTCAATAACTAGTTACACTGCATCCTATATTAACTAGACTGACAATAGAAGATAATTAAGTAGGAAAAATTGTTCTGGGCAAGCGACTGTCATTAATTTTTATAATAAGCCGGTGTGAGCTGTCAGTCGTAGCCCCAAGACACTCGTAATGATGTGTGTATCATCCGCCGAGGCTAAAACCGTTGCACTAATTGGAACACCACCGAGTATTTAAAAGTAATTAGAATAGATGAAATGTTTGTATTCGCGTGTGCGTGCGATCAAATAGCGAATCGCTACCACATGTTGTTTTTCGATAGCAAATATGTATTTAGTTGCTAATTGCTATGTTTTTATTACATAGGACGTGTTATGATAACGGTCCAATATCACCGAAGTATTTTAGAAGTTATGTTGCCGTTTTTTGAGGATTAAAGAGAAAAAGAGTCTAATTATTTTACCTCTAGTAATCTTGTTGATACTATGAAACGAAAAAACGCGGCAACAAGGCACTATCTTCGTCCAGTAACTAGTACCCGCCGGTTTTTTTACGAGATAGTGGTACAACCCCGGTTGACCCGGGCAATTGATGCAGTCATAAAAATTAGCTGCACCATGGCTCTATTGCTTACAAATTAGCATAGCATGTAACGGTGGGCTTGTTTTACTTATTGCACGCTGTTAATGTTTCCTAATAATGTTAGTTTCTTTACATAGATGTAGTTTCTGTGCTCATTCTGTTTATTACGTTTTGTATATCCAAATCCGATCAATTGTATAGTCTAACAATTGAAACAGTTTTGCGTTTCATTTTAATGTAAACAAAGGGCTAGTAAATTTTATTTACGCACTTCTCAAAAACTTTTATAATTATTTATACCTTTCCATTCTAAATTTCATAAACTAGGAAAATATAAATAGTGATTGGTGCCGATCGAATTTGTTATTTACGAAAAGTCGGATGCAAAGCCTTGCAAGGTATAAATCTAATCGAATATTGCCTGTCAGCTTAACCTGTCGAATATATAGTCGTGATCATTGATACAGTTCGTGGTTCATGGAGTGTCAGTCAAGGTATCAGCGCACTCGTGACGCTGCCGACTCCACACCTCTCACACGTTTCTCAATATCTAACGGAACGCACCATATTGCTAATACTAATTAATTTATATGATCACTGTATGAAGGAATATGATCACTGTATATATACAAGGT
Organism: Theretra japonica; assembly: GCA_033459515.1. Taxonomy (NCBI): domain Eukaryota; kingdom Metazoa; phylum Arthropoda; class Insecta; order Lepidoptera; family Sphingidae; genus Theretra; species Theretra japonica. The sequence continues at coordinate 5,422,884 of CM065937.1, forward strand.
GCTCTATAGCCTGTAGACTTGAGTCACAAGATATTTGAAACACCCTAGGATTTAGACTATTAGAAATTATCTCGAAAGTATTGAAATGTTTCTTTTTAAGGATCGTTTCATCAAATAAACTCGAATGGCCGTTAATCATAAATATTTACAACTAACGTAAATGGCGAACGATAGGAATTTCTACAAATATGTATTTTTAAATCACGTTATATCCATTTAATTGGAAACGAGGCGCTAAGCCGTTTCACTGTCGGCTGTAAAAACTTAAACAGTAGTTCGAATCGAATGAGTTGTTTTTCAAATAACCACCAATAGTTCAATATATCGATAAAAACCAACTATCCTCGCCAATTATAGCACGTTCACGGCAGCGAATTATACGCTTTTTTCCTTAAGATCAACCCGAAGGCGGTTGGACGAAGCGCACGTGACTGATTGCGCGACGATTCAACCGCAAATTGACGCCTCACTAGCGAAATAATCTAAAATCGATTTTTAAATTCTGTTTCAGCAAATTACTACTCTTTGAGCTAGTTAGAAATTTATTTAATTTGCGCCACAACTGCCGGCAGCACGCTGTACATCGAGCCTCGTAATTTACTTTAATACACCGTAACCAAATTAAATATAAATGCTTGCTTAACTGTTTATTTAATATATTACTTGATATGGTGTATATTTCGTTTCCGTTAATATAAAAAATAAAAATAAATCACTATTCTGGAAAAAACAAGCATGCTATAAAAATTCTAAAGCGTGTTGTTTGAATATGGTAGGACACCATTTATTATAAAGAAGCCATTGCTAATTACCTAAATTTAAATAACTCCATAATATTTTAACAAATTATCATAATACAAACATCCTAGTTTATCTTTTACTAATGTCCATTAGATAGCCATAAACAATATTGGTGAAAGAATAACCGTAAGGAATTTATTTACATATTCAAACAATAATAAAGGAAAGAAAACATACTATAAATTATAATTAGCATATTGGTAGTGATAAAAACCGCATTGTTAAACAGTTGCGAATCAATAAATACAAAATATGGGGTTACTGCCCTAACGGTAACAAGAATATTATTATATTCCATTGTCTAATGAAAATAAAATCTATTAATATTAGGTTAGAAGTTAAAGTGCTGCGAAATATATGCATTTTGCAATCATTTAAATTGAACGTAAATCGAAAACGTAATTAACAGTATTTTTGGTGATGAATGTGACAAGTTAACAAAATTTCAGTATAGGTGATTAGCTGATATTCCCTAGTAGGAAATCCCTACATTTATATGTATTGTCAATTCACATAAAACGTTATTATGTGCAACCTAGGTGTTTAAAATACTATTTAAACTAAGTAATATAAAATTCTAATATTTAAAAACTCCGACTTAGTGCGAATCCGGTTCACTCCGAGGGTTCAGTACCACACAAAGACCTACATGCTTAGAGTTAATTCAGCCCACGAATTTACCACTCCAACTGTTACAAAAATGACGAATGGGTAAAAACCTGATCAAAAGACAAATTACAATGTAGTTGAAAAGATCTTCTGAACACAGATGTACGTAGGTACTAAAGTAAACAACTACTAGAAATATCTATATTTCTACCAGAAGTGAAAATGACTTACCTTTTTGAGCCAAGCGGGGTCGGGCAGCGGCAGGTCGGGGAAGGCGCGCTTCCTCTCCACGTAGTACCAGGGCGCGCGCACGTAGTAGTACCACGAGATCACGCGCTCCACCGGGTCGCGCACCACGTTCACGTAGATCGGAGACGGGTAGCCGAACCTGCGGATACCGATCATATTTATATGGATATTTGTGTTCAATTTAAGATGAAGGGTAGATAAAGAATATGTGATATATGAAAAAGAAATTAGTTAAATATAAATACGTATCTCAAATTAATTTCATAAATTAAATGAATAACATTTAAGACATACCTACCTATCCATGTCTACGGGTAAGCTTATTTCATTCATTAATCAGCCAAAGGAAGTCCACTGCTGAACACAGGCCTCTTCCAATCCAACGCTTGTTTGTAGGAAAATATTTGGGGGAACAGACAGACTTGGACTTATTACAAATAAAGTATTTTTACTGTTTATGACTTCCTTAAAATGTTAAAAAATGAAATAAAGATCTAAACGTATTTTTTTCTTTTATTACTTTCTACGGTCTTCACCTCATACCACTACTAAGGTACTTGTCGTAAATCGATCTATTAAACTGAAACATTTCCGATTTTACGGTATGGACTTTCTAAGATTAAGCGGATCGCAGGGAACGGTATTTTTTGTATGATCGATGCTGTGTCGTATTCTGAGAACAAATCTCAAATCTATAATTAGATGTAGGAATCGGTGACTATAGTTTTAAGATAAAATGGTTCTGCTGGATGGGGAAGATTTTCAGAATCGGATGATTTCATGTCAGTTTTCTCGCTTGTCTATGGGCATCGTGTATAGAGTATCAATGTATGAAATGTCATGGGTTTGAATCATAGGCAATATTTAATTGTGTTGGAGTTTATTTGTTTGTATTATGTAGTGCTTGGGGCTGGAAATTGTACCCGACGTGTCGATATGCTCTCCCCCTATCAAATTTGCGACAGAATTAAGTTCGGCGAGCTGTGTGTGGCACTAATCACTTCAATTTACCTCTTCGGGGAAATAATCGTGAGTTTATATTACACGCATATGTTATTTTATGACAAATACATTTCAGAATCATTTGTATTGCGAGTGCTATCAATTAAGAAAAACGTTTCAGTCACCATGGAAACTTTGTTCGAACACAACATACTTATCTGCTTTTGTTAACGTCGCGCTCTGTTAAGTAGAGATGTAAAAAATAAATATCTTGCGCAGACGTTAAATTAAATGTAGTAAAGAGCATCCAATTACTCCGTATTTCAATCGTACTGGAATAGGCTAACTGAATGCAACGATACTTCTTTACAATTCACACGGACCCTGAATGGTTCGATTCCTAGGAAAACCCACTTTAATCGTGTAACTGTTAACTGCTTAGATAGAAAAACACACTGCCTTTATGCCTAAATAGGTAGACAGAAACCCAAAGAGTTCTTGCAACATTAACCTCTGACGATATGGTAGAGACCGAGCATATCACAATCTATATAGAATTTTAAATACAAAGACTACGAGTATCATAAAGTCAAAAATTCACAACCTATCGCCCGAATACTCATACACCATTTAAATATTAACTTCCACTTAACTACCCGCTTCCTACTTAGCCAGTACATTTAAGGGGGACTTGCGTAGTTAAGTGCAACATAATATTTAAGTAACGTTTGAGTATTCGGGTGTAAGTCTTATGACGATGTTGAAATGTATTTTAAAGAAACATTATCACAAATTATATACTCCGAATGAAATGCTAAGACATCGACCGGATTTCATCTGATTGTAACTTGTAACTGCAAATTATCACATTTGGCACACACCTTGCGTGGTATAGGTAATGGCAAATATATTACGGTTTTACTGTAACAAAGCAAGGTCGGCGGATTTGAAGTAATGGGAACGCCTAAAGGTGTTTTTTTATGTTATTGCGCAGCGACGCAACTAAACAATGGTGCAATTTAACATAGTTTTTACACGTGCTGGAGTAACATCGTATAATTACGTGTAACAAGGGACACAGCTGACGCGTGATGACAAGAACGTAATTGGAGATTTGTAAGTGGTGTTTGACCCCCAGACTATTAAGCATGTTGCGTCTGATTTATTTTGATGGTGAGTTGTATCAAAAAAATATTTTTACTATTAATAGTAGGTACATAATACATTTAGGTATTTTTTTAAATAAATTTATCTATTCATAACAACATGTAAATGAAGATGAGATGTAAATTAAGATGCAACCATGTCAATTCAATTTAGGTTTTTTGATACATTTTCTGGTCGGCCGGTTACCTCTCTGTACTCTACACGAACTATTAATGTCCGGCAGATACATTTATCATGATAGGTACGTATCTGTTTAACTACACCTTCCGATACTTTCCTCATGCTTGATTAATGATAGAAGTGCGGCAACTTTTTACTGTCAATCCTAAAGATAAATAGTGTTAACCTACATTAAATTTGTATACGAACACAAAACAGATCATAATATTACTTGAGTTATAAAATCTATTAGAAAGTATCGTTAAGGATGGAAACAGTTAATCTATTAACATATCCACACAATAAAAATTGTTAGACGTTCTTATTGTTAGTATTAACATAATTTTGTAATAGAAACCGTTACGAAACGAATATAAGAATTGGAAAAACCAAACAAAGGAGCTAATTCAATAAATTATTATGCAGTTAAGGAGACAAAAATGGAATCCGTTATATCGAATAATTTATATCAGGTCATTGTTATTTGTCTACCCATAATTTTTGGCGTAAGCATGTTTTAAATTTGAGACCACAGTTAAATAAATTGCGTGGTACGTTCTTAAGCTAAAAAGAAGGATTATTTTTCCTTATTCTTATTCAAAAACAAATATCATAAATAGTAAAAGTAGACTATTCCACAGGCCCGCGCTCCAAATCCTACCCTTGCCTATCCACAAGTGAGTTTTTTGCTCTTTAGGTATTTAATTTAACAACCTATTTCAAGCCTAGGACCTCTATGTAAAATGTGCTACACTGCACCGCACAGGTATAATCCAATATAATATAATAATCTATAATTCAATCCAGTGCTAACTCTATTTGAAAAAAAAAAAGACTAAAAATACATATTGATGATAGTTTAGTTTGATAGTACATCTTGAAGTAATCTGCATATCATAGAGCTAGGTATCTACAATAATTTCTTTGGTATGCAAAATTCGCCAACTAGCATTATAAATTAAGCTCCAAATCCTTTCAATTTAACACTTAATTGTAAAGGATTTCCGTGCTCAGTAGTGGGCTTATAATCTGATATTGGGTGTGTTTAAAACTTACCTAGTAAAGTTAGTGTAGCAGACGTGTTTGATGTAGGAGGAAGGCGGCGTGTGTTGCGACACGAGGCTCACGAGCACCTGCTGGTCCGCCGGCGCCAGTCGGATTGTCTCCACGCGCTGCACCGCATCACGATGGAATCCTTGTAACAGGAAAACCAACAATCATGACACTGCTGTAGATAGCCTGAAATCTTAAACTATGGACTATCAAATCTCTTAAGAAAGTTAAGTTTATTTTCATGTACATACATACATAAACATCACGCTTTTATCTCCCAAGAGGTAGGCAGAGGTGCAACCAGAACACCCACGTTTCGCCTTTTGTGTTTCGTCCCACGATGTGACCTAGCACATCGTATGTATGGTGATAATATGATGAAAGGCTCGCCCCGGGAAGGGAGCCTATATCGAGCACAAATCTCTGACTCCAGGATAATAATTAATAGGAAACTACAATATCACTTAAACCGAGCCGGGATTTCATTGTAACATAACATATGGGAAAAAACATTTATTTACGAAATATTAGAGAACGGAATTCTACCGAAAAAAAGCGAAAAGTTTGATCATAGGAGTGCTGTGGGTACTGGATCGCATCGTATTTAAGACTACGGACTTTTAAATCGCAAACGGAAAAGAAACAATTAACTTTTTCTTACTCAAGTTACTCTAGCCCATGTCTATATGGGAGTGGATGGTACAATGTTTTTTTAACACCGCTTGGAGGTTAAATATTTGACTCCTCAATGGTTTTCAATTGATATGAAGTATATTGCCGATATATCATAATTTCTAATCAAGAAAATCAATCGCCGTAGGTTGTCCCATCACAGAATTGAAACTTGACATTGATCGTTCACAAATCATGGCCCTGTAGGTAGGTACAAAGACGTAAATAAACAATAAAAAATCAACTAAAATATAGCCAAACATAAAAATTCCTGTCTAAATTATGAAGTATTGAAATTCACATAAAGTCGAGGATCAAACGCGACGATGCAATTTCTAAGTGAACAAGGATAAAAGTTTCATTAAAGCGAACTATTGATGATGTCGAAATTGTTTCGCAATAATTGTGACTTGCTCTTTTCAGCGAGATTATTAAGCACGAGAGTATATGATAGGTTGGTGATAATTGAACAGCTTGCGGTCAGGAAGTGAAAGAAGTGAATTTCACATTCCTACGCGACGACGTGTGCAATTATGAATATGTCACGTGGTTTCTTTTCAAAAAGTCAACTTTAATTGCCATTTAAGAGACCGTGTCGCCCTCACACACGCTACTGCAACTTCTGTAAGCTGAGATCAACAGCTGTACGTATTTCAGTGACACCAATCGTTGAAGCTCATTGAATTTCTGGGAATGTCTAACCTGTCTTTAATCCGCAATAAAATTATTCAAGTATATAAAGGAATAGCAAATTTTTGTTATTTGCCTGTTACTTAATTCGGTAAGAAAGGATTTTAAGAAAGGACTTTCTTACCAATTCGGTAAGAAAGGATTCTTACCGAATTGGTTCCTCAGGGCGAGTCTTCGCAGGAGCTCCATGAAGGTCTGGCTGCCGACCTTGGGCACGCGGTTGAAGAACAGCAGCTCGACGCCGGCGCGCGCCGTGTTGTTGAGCTCCCATGGCTCGGGGATCAGAGCATCGTCCAGGTATTCCTGCTCGGCAGCCTCTTGAGACTCCTCGGGCTCAGCCTCAAGCGTCCTTTGGGGTTTGCTGCGTTCCTGCGGGAATAGTTCATGTATATAGTAATTCATATTTGCCATACCAACATATTTTTGTCCTGACTAGACTGTAAGATTTCAAGTCTCGTGTGTATTAGAAAATACAACAAACATTTTGGTCCGACAACATTCAGCCCAGATACAAACAATTATGTCGGTGCGGGGAGGTTTCGCAGGTTTTGCAGCTGGGTTTTTTTAAGAGACTAAGCCACGAGGGCTGTCATTTCACCTTCATGTTTGTAGTTCGTTCTTCGTTGGTTAAGTCGACTTTAGTAAAAAAAAAATGAATTAAAGAGTGGTATTTAAATTCATTAAAATGTAAATAAAAACAAGTATACACTCAAGACGTGGCGACTATTAAACATTTAATTGCCTATAAATTTTATCTGTACGTATAAATATGCCTCATATCGTCGCATGTATCTGTAGCTGTAATTAACTAGCAACACGATAGGCAAATGAATTTCATAAAGAACGTAAATACATCAAGCCGGTACTTGAGGTAAGACACCTTTTCTTTGCTTTATTACTTTAGGGCTATCTTTTGAATTGGAGTGTACGAAGTACGAAACATGTTTCTATTACGGTCGGCGGCGATCACGACCGCCCGGAGATTTAACCTCTCATTGTGGTTGGTGGCTCATTGAGGGAGGTGTTTGGTCAACAATGCGACAGTAATAAGCTATTTCTTCACAATTCGATGTAGCGGGAATTGAGTTACTGCATAAAGGGCTTTTTGAAGCGCATCCAAATGGAACTTCTATGTGACAGCGTGATATCGAAATGAGGTAACGATTTGGATTTTCATTTACGTTTTTTATTGCGCTTCTCTTTGAAATTTGATTTCGGAATACGAATAATCATATTGGATGCTGCGTTTAATAAAAAATTTGTCACATCATATTTTTATTGTTTTCAGAAAGTATTGATTATAAAAATATCCTGTGGTTAATTAGGTAGGTGCGTACAAAAATATTTTCAAGTAAACGGATCCATTGTGTGTAAATATTGCAAGATAAAGTAAACCGCACCACAAAATAACAAAGACACATGTCAACGTCTGGGAACAGATATTCATAAAAATTATAAATATCATAAAAATGTATTATAAGATTATTTATTTTAAACACCACAGCATTTAAAGATATATTTGAGAAAGTAAAGGTCACTGATGAGGCGATTTCCCTTGGGCATTAGTAAAGTAATAATGAGCTATTACTTACAGCTCCGGTGTGCCTTCGTATAGCTTCAAGCGCTTCTTTATATTCCTGGGCGGACGCGTACGAGTGCTCCACACGATCCGTCTGGGTTCCTGAAATGAATAATGAATGTAATTACAATAATACATACGCTCCGATAAATGTATTGATCAATTTTCTTTTAATAGACTTTATTTATCTGCGCTTTATTTTTTCGCTGTTTGATTACTTTACATTTATCTCTGGATATGCGCCTCTATCGGTATGTGGGTAAATTACCCAAACCATATGCAATTAATTGATGGAGTTATACCCTATTATTTAATGGAGGATTTAACTTAACGTTATACTATAATGTATTAACGTGTACGTGTTGTAACGTTATACTGTGTATTGATAGTCAATCACCACGCACTTTAACGGTGAAGGAAAACATCGTGAGGAAACCTGCATACCGTAGCGATTAAAAAAAATAAAAATCTACGGTGTGTAAGTCCGCCAACCCGCACTAGGCCAGCGTGGTGGACTATATGGCCTAACCACTCTCAATCGTACTCTCGATTGTAGAGGAGGCCCGTGCCCTGCAGTGGGTCGTATATGGGCTGATACAATACAATACAATTATACTATAATATCAGTGATCAGATGTGTTTGAACCCAAAATCATGAATTCGTTTTTAACAGTCGTTTGTAGAGTTTTAATTTGAGATTTACCCAGGTGAATACAGGTAATTAGGTATTTGAACTTGTGGGAAGCATGAGTAATGCATGTCGCAGAAATTATATTCTAAGCTCGTGTACACGCCGAGACATTGCGCTTTAAGATATGTGTATTTACATATGAATGTGGCTTAACTCTTACAACTCATTAAGAATATACTGTTTTGGTATTATGTATTTAAGAGTGATTTTTTTTTATTGCGATGAATGACGAGACGAACATGCCTTTCGCCTGAGGGTAAGCGATATGACTGCTCATGGACAGTAGTAAAACCAAACGACACCATGAATTACAAAGCAATACTTGGCGTTCCACTGCGCTCGCCATCGCCTGTGACACAAGATGTTAAAGTCTCATTATATCCAGTAGTTGCTCTGGATACAATGCCCTTCAAACCGAACACAACAGTGCATTTACTAGTGTTTGGCGGAGGAAATAGACATTGCGGTGGTACCTACCCAGGAGGCCTCGCAAATGAGAGAACTACCACAAGTAATTTTTAAACGTTAGTAAATTTGCCAAAATTTTTAAATAAAATTCCAAATAATTACAATTAAAACAATTTAACCTTAAGTTTAGTAAGCTGAAAGAGTTTAAATAGAAATAATAGCAATATTCGACCAAAATAAGAAATAAAACCCCCAAATCATAATTCGTGACATAAGATTAATTTTCACAAGAAGCATAGAAATGTGTTTAGTTGCGTTAAATTGTAATTATAATTATAACACAATAATAATAGTTTGCTCCGAGCTGTTATCTGCGGGCTGCGGCCCACTCCAGAACTAATCGGACAAACGAAAAAAGCTACAAATTCTGTGAATTCTCGAAGTCATTGTGATTATGTGACAAAAAGCACAATCGTTCGCAATTTTTCCATAAAAAGTAAACTAGTATTTTTTAGAAATGTATTGTATAATCTTTTTTATACCACAAATGTTCTGAAATACGGGTAATTCTACACTACAATTATTTTTGCGATTTTAATTCTCGCTCATTATTTTGTGTTAATACCACCAATGGATGAAGATGCAATAACAGTGAGTGAAATGAAATCATTATTGACATAAGTATTTGTGAATACCGTGATTAAGTTTCTTTTCGAAGATATTAAAGTCGATTTGAGTTTTAGAAATAAGAACGTGAAAGTGATAAATATTATGTACTTGTACAGTCATCGTACTGTATGTTTTCTCGCACGACGCGACCTTACTATGGAAAGGAAATTGTCTTTCACGAATCGGTAATACCCACCCATTGTACTTTATATAACTGTTTAAAGAAAGCTTTCTTCACAGACGTTACGCACATTAGGGGCAATGCATAACTAATTTGAACAATCGATCTTCCTATTGATATTTATACAAAAACGTCGATATCGGGGGCGTAGTGTTTTAACATTTATCTTGCTCTATTTGCAATGAGAATGTTTACAGATCGCTTGGGAATGGTGGTTTTGAGATTACTGATTGGCAAAAAAGCTGAGACCGTTGAAGTATAGTCTGAAGTCACGAAACAATCTTTATTTACCGCTGAACAATGAAAATAGCACATTGTGTTACTTGGCTTGCAGTGACTCTTGGCTTTTGTACTTACTAATAGAGTAACTGGAACCGTTGAATAGCAAAGCTGTTTTTCTTACGAGACCACAATTTAATATGTACATAACTATATTAATTCTTCTGAATTGAATCTGTTTTTGATTTCATTACACTTTATCTACTTAATTTATAATTTATATATTTTTAAATTTCTTGCTCTTCTTTTTAAGTATACTTCCAAGTTTCACTCTTTATAATTGTTTACTTCTATTATCATTTAAGTTATTTAACATATTTCTCAAATCTCGTTTCGAAATACATGTTGATGTTGTTTTAGTATCTATTGTCCACAATAATGAATGATGCTCAAAGTGCGGAAGAAATGTGTCTACGTAGTAATTTTAATATCACAGTGCTTGTTATGAGACACTGTTTGTGGCGAAGGCTGTCAACAATAGCCCGGTCTATATAAGAAAGAAAGTTGTGGAGACACGCGAGATCGCGCTCACCCCACAGTCAAACCACAAGCTTCTGGTATCCATGACACGCCTCATCTATAACTTGCAAACTAAGAGCCAGTTAAGCGAAGTTGGCCTGTTATTTTGATAACCCTTGTGGTGTAGGAGGTTAGTCTTTTATAAAAGAAGTCTATAGGCTCGAACCCGCACCGAGATAATTTTTGTAACGTCTACAAATATTTCTGTCGGGCGTATATTTGTTAGCCACGACAGAATATTATTTTCCAAACTATCTGTGCGACCACAGTGTGTGACGTTCTTGTACATTTCGTTTACAGTATTGTATAATCAAGAATGCATTTTTGTTAACATTATGCATTTCTTTCTCATCAATAATCACAATTTTGTATAGCAGATTAAGAGTTTTCTTACAGTTTTATGACTGCAAGTTGTACTTTATTTCATAAAAACATAAATCTATAAAGCAAACTACATTAAATATACTCATGTTTATTTCAAGATATGCATCTCCCGCAGTTTATATCAACGATTTATATTATGATACTTTAAATCCATATTTTCTCATCATAACCTATAATGTCGAACACGCACATGCTCTAAATCGTCGGTAAGAGAAATGTTCTAAAGTTTACGTTGGCAAGCAAAGCGAGCTATCCGACACTGACTAATGTACGAGGTTTCTGACGTATGCAACTCGCTGTGTGAAGACTACGAGTAATATGCATGGCTTGTTCGATTTTTATTTTATTTGGAAACAAATATGACTTTCAAAAGACAATTTATAAATCATTGTTAGAATGTTCTAAATTGTTCGTAGATGTTTTTCTCTTCGGGAAGCGAACAATAAAACATTAAATGAAATCAATAAAAAATGAATGACTCCATTCGAAGCTAATCCACATCTTTTTTGGATATAAATGACATTACTCACGCATTACGAATGGTAAAAAATATTCCGTGCATAAAAAGCAGATCCAAATGAACAATTCAATAACACGCAAGTAATGAGCCCACTTTATTAAATAATCGTAGCGTGTGGAAGTGTACCCTATGATTTATCACATTGATATTTACTTTAGAAATATTGCTATAAAATTACTCGATTATCTAACGGCAAATAACAATGAGAAACGGAATAAAAACCATTTGGCCGCCATTAAAGCGTGAACCATACTAATAAACATACATGTTCTCAGCTAATACACAAAAAGTACATCTTCACTTCGCATAATAATGGGACTGGAAAAGACGGCAACCTTTAATATGTTTAAGTACCTAGATTGACATGAAAAAAGTGTAAGTATGAAGAATGGAGCGAGCGGTGTGCATCCGGTGCTGAGCTTCCACAATTATTGTGCACCCGCTTATGTAAAAATTACATTAATGTATTTTTCCTTTTAGCCTGGTTACTATAATATTATGCTTTGTAGTCTCAGTTGTTAGGCAAAACGTAAACTTTGTGAATCTACTGCTATTTAATAGTGAGAATAAAATTTTAACAACTGCCAAATTATCAGAAAAATATATTTATGATTTAATGTTTCTTTTTATTTCATAAACACTAGTACTTACCTAACATGGTCTTTGGAACCACCTTATTGTTTTTTAAGGTAAGTGAACATATTAATTTTTAAGTTTATATGAAAGAAAAAACTTTCTTTCAGAAACTTATTCCTAATTACGTATAACAGTAAAATAACATTATGCAATTTTGATTTCAAACTGTTTCGTTTCTGCGAACTAGATAGAGATGGGATGGTGAACTGAATATACTCATATAATTATGACGCCAGTTCAATCTCCTTTGTTGATAGCTATTAAAACTATGCTTTCTCGCTGTAATAACCAATAAATAATGTGGTCGATAAAAAAGACGGTCCACAAATGGCTACGCTTTATTAGATTTTGTAGTCTTTATTTCTTTCTCTAACTATTGTGTTAGTTTTTTAGCCATAATAAAGTGTACAGTTACAACTATCAATATTTTATAATTTGTGTTCAGTGGATTTTTACTTTGTTTATAGTGAACAGTGAATAATTACTAAATATAATTATGGATTTTCTTTCAGTGATATTTAATTAATTGATTTCAATTTAGATAAAAAATTAACACAAAAAATACATCAAGAGGCAGCTTGTGAATATGCAAATGTGTAGGTATTATTCCTTGCCATGCCTTAACACTAATTATTTTCCGTTAAACAAAGAAGTAAAAATTCTGCAATAATAACAGAATGATGGAAACACACAATGCATTAGAGTTGAAACGTCGCGTGATCGCTAATGATGTCCATTTACTGTCTAATGATCGCATTTTTTTAATGAACGCAAGTGGCAAAACTTAATTGATAGCCTCGGGTGGGTATACAGGCTCTAATCACTACCAAAATAGTTTTAATGATACATTCTGTTTTATTTTTACACCTCCGTTAGATAAAATCAAGTAATACCATTTATTAGTTTAATGAAATCATGACGCATTTTAAAATTGCTCTCAGTTCGCGTTGGAGACAGAACTCAGAAGCGCGCCAAAGATAATAGATTGTTCATTTAGCTGTCAGTGTAATAAAGATTAAACGTCGCCGTAGGTTAGTGTGGGTCTACGAACTTTATAGCACAAATAAGAAATGCGTAGAAATTTCTTTATGGATGATGTAAAATCATTGCACCTTTTATGACATTAGAACAGCAGTAATTGTAATAGGGTAAGGCATAAAAGGAACACAACGGTATATCAGATATTGTTGGATTAAGAATTGTTCGCTTTGGTATTGAACGACAAACTGGCTCATTATTCAGAGGTAACGGTGTGTCCATATATTATACAGGGTATATCAAGACTGCTACCGAAAACCAAGCCAGGTGGTAGTTTTAGTGACTTTAGACACAATGCAACTAATTTTTTTGCAATAAAACGATGATTTTTTTGTAATTTTTACCTATCATCGTGTTTGGGTGGTAAATACATAAATTTTCCTAAAAAAAATTACACTCTTCTATTTTTAATGACTCTGTAGTACGCAAGCAAGGCTTTAAATTATAATTTTAGCAAAAATTTTAGTTGTATCGTGTCTGTAGTCACTAAAACTACCACCTGGTGTCGTTTTCGGTAGCAGTCTTGATATACCTTGTATAAGCACAAGGTCCGTGTAGCATTACTGGAAAAGGAGCGAAATATTTGTGTAGGTACGTGAAAATAACGACGCTTCTTTTTTATGTGGTATTATCATTTATTCTCATACACATCGTTATGCTATAAAAAAAGGTTTTATAATTTGTTCTAACACTAAACACATGTACGAGTATGTCGGTATTTATTATTGAAATATACAATTAGACTCGTATGGCGTGTATTATTGGTTTTTTTACTCGGTAAAATGTTATTTACGACCATGGAACATGATAAATTATTGGACCACACTGGTTGTTACCAACAATAAAAGTGTATGAAATTACTGGGTGCTCATCGCTTCATTGAAATTATTACAAAACCACGTCAACCACTAACACTACGTTATGCCAATACAAAAAGTAATATTCGGCAATCGTTTGTTTTTTGTTAATTTCATATTAAAATATAAAAAAATAGCAATAACATTTCTCTCAGTGAGAGTATTAAACTAGGAACTTTAGACCCAAAGCCAGTGTTTCAAACACCGCATTGAGTTTGTAACTATTTGTAAAGATAGTTTCATTGCGTTTGTAATTAACTTAATCATTTTATTGGCCATTAACAATCGACTAACAATCAATTAAGGAGCATTGTGGAATCAGGCTTACAGTTCAATCAACACGTGTTTCACGGTTATTTTCTACGAGACAGTTTATACTCCGATCGGACGAACAGACGCGCTTTATTCTAGCTTCACTACAACGTGGCTCTATCACGTGATTTTTTTTTCGAGTTAATATTTACATAACTACAATCGATAATACCATATTATACCATAGCGATTTGTATGAATTTCTATGGTATGTAAAGTGCACCAAACCGCACTCGGCCAGCTTAGTGGACTATATGGCCTAACCCCTGTCAATCGTACTCTCGATTGTAAAGAAGACCCGTGTTCTGCAGTGGGATGTACATATATGGGCTGATACAGATATACGCACAGACAATCGATTAGAAAATACTTTGACGCCCACTTTTAACCATTAAGCTTTCTTATGCATTTTAATTGCGTACTTACCGCTTCCTTCAATCGAGTCAAGCATTTTGTATATTATGGCATCATATACTAATGACTAAACCTACAGTTAATGCGCTGGGCGGTTCTCTTTAGCGACTAAATGCATCGTAAAGTATTAATGCCGGCCGCTGGTTGTACATGGTTTAATTCAGGAGTATGTGTGGTTTTATGGTTCATTACGGTCTGCTAGTTTAGCTGATTCCTAGATAAGCTTTAACTTTAAAGGTCTCCTATTCTCGTTACCTATTTATTGACCATCAAAACATTACGTTTCATAAGTTTAATGGCAGTGTCTATAAACTGTATACACTTAAATCCGGATTTCGAATCCTAGGGCGGGTGGTTCACTTGGTATGAGATTTTGAAGTGAAAAGTGTCATATCCTATCTCATCTCAGAGCTAGATGGGTCAGGACAAAATTGGACATGAATCCAATTCTCTAATCCGTGTTCCTAAGAATATATCCTATCTTAGAATCAAACCTAGAATACCAATAACTCCACAACAAGAATACAGTTATTTAGAGTCAGTATTGTCGGTCTAGAAATAAATTGCCCCGATAAAATAAGTTTCTTTAAAAAAAAAAAGTATACATGCAAAACATTCACACTCCAAAAAGCGATATAAACCTTATCCCACCGCCATAATTTATGTTTTCCCAACTATCAGAAAATATTTCACTGAAAAGGCTGACAATAAAAAAGCAGGTAAATAAATTCAAACACGTATCTGCGTTCGTACCTCCTTAACGTGGCAATGTAATACCTTGCTTGTGCACACAAAACAAGCTTTTGTTTCCTACTACCAAAAAAAAATATTCGAAAGCCAAAAAAAATAAAAATTTTATTCAATTTGTACAAGGGCTTTATAAAGCGTAGGTCGTACAAAACATTATTATTTTTACTCATAGCTTTTAAATGCAAAAATATTATCTACGATCGTTTAGATAATTTTTTGCAAGTATGATACGGAATTAGTAAATAATGGAAACGAAATAATTGTAGCGATTGAATGACTAACCCATAAATAACATCTTTAAAATAATAATATTAAGCAACCAGCCTTACCAACAGCTTTATTGCCCTTTCCAACGCGACCACTGCAGATTTTAGAAAGAAATAAATATTTTTATTTCTCTTTAATTGTAAATAATGCTAAGTAAATTGTTCATTAGCGGTATATATGAGACCCTTCCGTAAGTTGCACTCATACCCGTATCTAAATGCACGATCAAGTTGCTTTAGTCGTAAAAAATGTTACGAGAAATCCTCGCGAGAAACGCATTATCAAGTACATCGTATAATCAAAGCCAATGAATCTGTCAGAAGTTAAAGCCCAAGGCTTTAATTTACACCAAATACATTAAGCGATATAAAATGTTGGTATCATTTCTTTTCCAGTTATCATTTCTCTTGTCTATTATGTAATGTTTTTTCCGAAGTTCTTGTTTTTACTGGAATGTTGGAATTGTTTAAAACATTATTTACATTTTTAGAATCTAAATAACCCGACAGTCACGCACGTAGTCCTGAACCTACCTTTTTTTTGGATTGGCGGTATCAGATACTACGAGACGCTTTTCGGCCTCACAAACCAACACCCGAAACAAGCACTTGTAGATTGTACAAACATTAATTATCTCGTTGCGAGGATCGAAGCCGCAGTGTCTCGTTTCACAGCTGGCGTTTAACCAACTGCGCCACGAAGGCTGTCAAGTCAAATAATCAAGATCTTTATCTGGCTTTATACGTCCCCCCGCAGGGTCCGGACTCCTCCCATAATATGTGAGGCGGCTTAGACCTCAGTACACCCGTTGGTTTAATGCAAGATAGTGAATTAAAGGATTGTAATAAATTGGAAGCCAGTTCGTACTGGCATGTTTTATATTTTTATTTCACAGTACGTGTATATTTCCTGGCCTAAACACGTTATAATTTTTTAAAGTTACATAGCTAAGCTGATGCCTATAATCCAGAACGGGTAAGGAGAGGCAACACTAGTGACTACTGAGTAGTGCCCCGCAAAGTTAGCCAAGTTTATTACCTTCTTAAATATATGGGGAAAGCCTATTTACAAGTTGGGAGTTAATATTTGCATACTTATCAAATAATATTTTCGGTATTACTGACATTGTTTTCTCGTCATTATTTGTAAACATAAAAACATTTTGATACAGAAGATTTAAACAATCATTTTGGAGGTTGTCTACACGTTTCCGTCTTTTAAGTAATGACTGAAAAAAATATGTAATTGTATTATTCATTGTTATGAAAACATTGTGATGGTAAGAACCGTGTAAATCCTGAGTCTCCTGTCAGCATTAACGACATTTTAATGGGCCGCAACTTTTCGAGGATGACAAATGAGTGCTGTTGACTAAGAAAATTACATTAAGTGCTCGCCTCTGAATCGACTTCATATATCTTTTTCAATGTTTTTTGCTCCTAGCTCACAGAAATCTATGGTCTTAATATATTGTTATTTAGTCTACGACTACTTTTTAAAAGGCAATGCACAAATATTTAAGCTACGCGTGTTCATATGTGTTTTTTCGTGCCAAGAATAGTGACTGCCTCGGTGGCGTAGTGGTATTACGGTACGATTGCAAAGCTGAGGTCTCGGGTTCGAATCCCGGGTCGGGCAGTGATATTGGATTTTTCTATTCATTATCAGCCCGGAGTCAGGAATTTATGCCCGATATGGCGATAGGCTCGCCCCCTATCACATCGTGGGACGGAATATACAAGGCGAAACGTGGGTGTTCTGGTAGCACCTCTGCCTACCCCTTCTAGGAAAAAGGCGTGTGTTTATGTATGTATGTATGTAAGAATAGTTACTTGAATAAACATTAATTTATGTTTTTGAACACAGCCGGACTCCTAAATCTATTTTTCCTAAAATGGGTGTACAAGGAAATGTTTATAGAACATCGCGTGTATTCCGCTACAAATGCTAATAGTTGGTACAATCGGTCTCACAAGCAATCATATTTAATTTCCCACTTCTGGACAATTTCATAAAGTGAAAATATTTGCGGGATATTTGCATTTCAATTTGCGGAATAAATATTATTTTAAGTCAAAGGCTATTCTATATTAAGTTTATTATTTTATAGTAATTTTATATTCAGTTTTAGATTTGCTTTCGAATTAAAATAGATGGTAAAAATAAAAAGTTAAAGACTTCACACGCTGCAGCTCGTCACTCTGACGGATTCATTACCTTTATCGCATAGGTGTTCTTTAATAACTTTTTATGACATGAGCAGATCCGGTGTAGTGTGTCTAAACCGATAGGTTCCAGCTCCCATCGCAGATGTTTCGCACGATTGCAGGCTCATATATATTATAACAAGTACCAAATCCCGGCGCTTTGTCATGAAATATTTCCCAGGTTAGATAGGTTAAGCGATACAGCTCGCCGGCTAACGAGCTACATTACCCGCAGCGATCTCGCGATTTGCCCCACTACACAACTTGTAAACATCACCATGAAAATTGATCGGGGAATTTTCTGAAGCACCGTCATTTATTACTAATGGCTTGGTTATTTTGATCAATTTAATATCATATTTTTACTGTACAAGTTTGTTTGTATGAATACGTAGAGGATATAGTAAAAATATTAATATAGGAGAAACTATTATAAAACGTAAGCCTGGAACGAAAAGTTGTAAACATACATTTCATGAAGACGATTGAAATACCTAGTTTCAATGTAAATATTGAAATACACAATATCTAAAATTCCACTTTTGAAAAGGTAAATTAATCTAACTTTGTATGAAATTGCTCAGTAAACTGCTTCTTCCTGGACCATGAAATCAGCGCTAAATTATCGCCATCCATTATATAAATTCGTGTTGGCAGCGAACGTTCAAAGCCCTTGGCATTGGAGGCGTGACCGGACACAACACCCTAACAGTTACACCACTCAGGGCAGCCGCGTCGTGAACACCATAAAACTACAAGTTTGTGTTGCTATGTGAAATTCTTGCACTTCTTCTCAATATCTATAACATTTTGAAAAAACGCTGGTAGCCGCAATTAAAGAACAAAAGATTTTGTAAAAGTATACGTAAGTATCTTATATTATATTATATCATATTGATTTCGTACAAGTCACTTTCAAATGCTTTTGAAAATATATTTACCCTAAAATAGCAATAAAATTTTACGTAGTAACACCAAGCAAATGTTTACACCCAGTAGTTTGGTATAAACACATTAATTACTTCAGAACATGCGGTTACGGTCGAGAAATACAGCGCGTGGAATGACTTATTATTATACTGATGTCTATGTTTAATGTTATTAATAGTGTTTCCGACGTGCGCCTGACAGTTCCGTCACCAACTCTATAATATATATTTTAGCTTTATGCAGCAGATAACGACCTTCTACGACCGCAGTCAAAAAATTCTAAATCAAAAGTTTTACTTTTTGCAATTTGTTCTGAAAGTGACATTCGTGGCATCCGCAAAGAAATCAAAGAAAACATTAAGGATACATTAGTGATCATTAAACATTTTCAAAATGAATAAAAATACAATAAAGCCCATTTGATTGGGCATAAAAATTTTTATTTCCATACTTAATAGCGTGTTACCTAATGTTTGCCACAGTTATGCAGAAAGCATGCGTTCAAAAAAGGCATCGAATGCATTTCCAATCAATTATGTAAGACGGGTACCGCACTGTTAAGCTACGTTAAAAAACATTAGCATCAGGCTAATAACCTATTGGGCTGTGACTAAATGCCACTGAATATAAATGTCTGTTTATTAGGACTTTGCACCTGCTTTCATGGGAATGCTATCACCTTCGTGTAAGCCGCAAGGAAGACGCGCTTCTAATCAATTGCGATGCAAATACCGTGCCAGACAATTCTTTGAAAATATTCGTTTTTGCTAACCAATTTTCTACTGTTTGGAACTTTAGTTGCAGAAATTTTAAGTTATTTTATATGGTAATAATGTGTAACGTCTCTTCAGGTGTTGAATTTATTACGGACGAAAAGACTATAATCATCATGACGTCAACAAAAATATATCCTGCTCGGTTTAGAAAGTAAAATCATTAATTTCAGTTTCATGGACATATAAAATATAAAAAACGGAAATGTCATTTCTAATTAGTTCCCTAACCAGCGTGATTATCAATAGGTATAAACTATTACAATATTTACGACGTTATGTTCACTACGTGAAAATAGGTATTATAAGAAAAGAAAACACAGCTTTCTTACAAACCTTTTTCCATAAGAGCTCGATAAATTAAAGGTAAATATGATAAATTGAGTAGTCAAGATCTTGTAATTTATTGGCTCACATCTCCTGAATTTGAACCCATGACCTTACACGAGAGTGCAGCGGATAGCTTATTACGCTACTACGGCTACACGGCTAGAATTAAATGAGTTTTACTTCAATTGCCGAGAACCGGATATCGGTCAATTTAATTAAGATCGTAAAGAAGAAAAGCGTCATAAAAGGAAATCTAATTTACGATACGCTATAAAAGATGGCAGATGTTAACTATTATTAACTAGAACGTAAATATTTATGGCTAAAATATATTTTATTTAGTATAAAGTCATAAACTTATAAGTACGCAGTTATAATATCCCTATTGAGGCTATTTCTACATACACGGCTACCTTAAATTATTTACCCTTAAATTATTAAAATTATTACCCTTAAATTATTTCTACATACAGGGCTACCCTTAAATTGAATCTTGTCACTTTCGATTTAATTAAAATACCCCAATGGTAATAAAATAAACATTACACTCAATACTTGAAGATACGCAAACTTTCTCCGTAATATAATGAAGACCCTGATGTAAACGCAGCTTTCTTGACATTATTAAAACACATATATGTATAGATGAATGAATTAGGACATTAATCAAACATAAACATTCGTAGAGACATTAACTCACTAGATAACATTAACTCCAACTAGATGGCTATGAACCAATCAAAATACTTTATTTTATTAACACAATGAATATTACTTGTTTAGTTCTTACATGGTTTCCGACTCAATAACCCTTATGTTATAAACACGATTTTCTCCCTAGGTTTCCGTTATGTGACCCATTCGTGATTTGAGATTTCTCGAACAATTGAGTAACCCCACGGGAAGTGTGCCACTATATCTGGCTACACCTCAGTGACATTGCTATTAAACGGGTAAACAAGATCTAATGCCTGGCGACACGATAAAGGAGTCACGAGAGACCTTCCATCTTTGGTCGTTTCTCTGGGCCATGAACTTACTCTGAATGTCAGAGCTAGCGGTCGATAACCTATGTTGAACAGTACTAGGATTTATGGTTTCTCGAAACCCTTTGTGATAATACGTTCCGTGAAGCCGGAAGGCAGGCTAGGCAGTAAGCAGCGTTTAGCATTCAGTTTTTATATCGTAGACATTCCAACTTGTGTACCCCTTATTTTGATCATTAAAGTCCCATGGGAATGTAATACTCCGAAACAAATGCGGTTTATAAAAAGTTAAGCATAAAATGTTTCATTGATTGTTCACAGTTGAATGAACAGTTTCATAATCTCATAACAACAAATCGGCAATGTTTGCTGTCGCATGAATGAAACATAACATCAGACAGCGTACAATCACACAATAATACTGGTCCTTGACTTCTCAGTACCACACGCGTGCGACGAAGCCATTCGATGTTTGTATAGAAACATATTTGCATATTATATTGACGTATTACATTATGTTATGTGGATACTATGCGTTATTGTACGCAAATACCCAGTTATGTTAACATTCTTTCCGGTTTGTTTTGCAACAAATCGAATTTTACTGTGTTTACACAATTATTTTCCTAGAAATCATTTCTTGAGTTTTCTTTGGCTAATTATAATTGTTATGTAAATTCAATAGTAAAAGATAGTGCATGAATTTATTCGCAATGATGATTGTCGGCTAAGAATTAATGGGTAATTCCAATATTTGAACGTTATTCAGATTAATTCGGACATAACAAACTCATGATTATTACGGAAGTTTTGAGTTGCAAATACTTCTGACTGTGCCAAATATATTTTTAATACTTTATAATGTATAACTGTTATGTCAATACAATAATGGATTTTGCAGTTACATTTAATATTTGAGAATTAAAATCGATAAAAAGTATTACAACCCCGTTGCTTTTGTTTAAGATATATTGCTGTCATCTTTTTTACAGGACTGGCGAAAGCGGAAATATACATGTACATGCTGAATATAGTGCAACACAAGTAACATACTTGTTTCATTACAAACACGATATATTATTTCATAACCCGCCTTAAAAGTGAGTTACAATATACCACGTAACCGTAATATGTGCTAAGCATAAAACCGTATTGATATGCGATTGTGTCATAGTCGACTTTCACCACCAATGAATTATTGACAGCCATAAAATTAACTAAACATGCGGGGATCAAACGTAACAACCGGGCTTATAACAGATCTTAATTTGACACTCGCTGTGGACTTCCACTGGGTCACTTTTTAACTATCTCCGCCTACACGCTGTTGCGTAATATGAACATTTAGATTTAAACTAGATAGAACATAAAGTATTTAGTATAAAACTTTTATTAAAATTTTAACAATGCGAATCAATGGAAATATACAGGGATAGGTGTGAGAATGAATAGAGATTTTCTTAGATTGAATGCCCACGCGAAAGTCGCACACAAAAACTAGTCTTACTTTTAAGGAACGTTAAACTTCTTATGGATGGGAGGCAAAAACCGTATAGGCAATTATTCTTGTCTCTGGAAATCAACGCGAAAGCGACGGAATCCTCATAAATAAGCCGTCATGACAAAATAATAGACAATTAATATAAACATATCAGCTAGGAGAAAATCATTCCGTGTATAGGAAGATTTCAATGTTTTTTACCATCGTACTTTCTATCAGTTTCTACGTAGAAAAATATGCGCATTGTGATCTATTATCCGTTATAGAATCGCTATGGAACGTGTAATTTCCTATGTTGCATACCGTTCTTTTTTGTTATGAGCATTTATTTTAATGTATGGTTTATCATATTACCAGAGACGGACACAAATTATTTTTCTCAAAGACTAATGATGACCATACTTCCTAATGGTAACAAAGTATGGAAACGATTACCGACAATGTTTGTAAAAAGTCTATTGATTTTAATCAGAATCTTGCGCATTAACTCGGAAAATTACACACTGGCTATATAAAGCACGAGCCAGGCATATAATTAGAGAGTTATATTTAAGGCGTATTTGGTTATCAAATCCACGCTCTGGAATACCAGCATTACGGCACATCATATTTCATTAGTCAATGCGATCGCAATTGACTTTATGAGGCCAACCACGCAACACAGCAGTAAGTCAATATGACATAGCTATTTTAATTTAGATATTTAAAAATAGAAATTAGTCGCAAGTAGACCCAAAGTCCGAATAAACCTTAGCTTCTCAAATGGATGTTATCCGCTCCATTGTTCGTTTTATGGCTATCTCAATATTACAAGATTTTATTCACAACTCATTTACATAATGGCAACAATAGGTCTGTGTAAAAAAGATAATGTAAATAACGGAAATTCATTCATCCTTCAATTTTCCTCAAGTACGGTCAGGGTTAAATCACTTTGAGACTGTAACTGAGCCGACTGACCGACGCCAAAAATATTTTCAATAAGACCCTTGAGATGAATTTGTTTTTACTGTCCTTTTATAGTTTTCACACATGTTGCGAGTCGTGAAGGATTTCATCTTCTTCCAAATATATTTAATCACATAGTAACAAGTGTGACACAAGGAAAATCTATTTATATATTTCTAAACTCTACATAGACTTTTATACACGCTGGGCAAAGATATTTTCCCAATACGAAACTATTTATATGTATAAGCTATCTTAACAAGTTTAACAAAAAAATTGTGGTGTAGAATGTATAATAACGGTTTATAAATGGACAACATTGCAATATATTCCATCATGTACTCTTTTGGCACTTACTTTTCTTAAATGAAGACAAAATGTATCGTTTAATTGGGGATAAAACAAGAAAAACTGCGAATTCTCCCCTGCTTAAATATAGTGAAGTAAGTTAAATATAGTCAGTAAAATGATTCCTTACATCCCGAGACATTCCGTTTAAAGGAACATGGACATCGCATTTAAATTCATCTCCCCAAGCCGTTTGTCTCTGTCATGAAACCAATACATATGAATAGAATAACTATCGCAGAAGCGTACGTTCATGCGAATATGACGGTAAAACAAAAACGCCCACTTTGATGCAAAGCGTATTTTACTTGGAGAGTGTGAATTTATTTTTCGCACGTCTAACGAGTGTCGTGCCTAAGATAAGTCGGAAACACGTTCTAACTTAACTCGCCTTGCGCCTTGTTTCCCCGCCACTACTTAAATCTCTTAATGTCATTTTACAAGTGTCACGTACCACATAAATAGCCGAAACTTTTTCAAGAAACTCCAAATACGTGTCGTGCGGTTCTTAGTATTAACAAAATAATGTCATACCGTAAGCAAAAATGAGAACGTTATAAAATTTACAAAGCATACGTAATGCATTCTAATTATACGCGGCGCGGTTCGCGGAACCGCACTGGAACGATTCACGGTGTGAAGTGTACGAGATTTTTAGTTATTTAACATAATGAGACATGTCAACCAATTGCCTATAGGGTAGATGGTCACAAAAACCTTCGATTTATCACTAAGCAATAAGGAACTTGTCGCCCGGCACATGACAAATGATGTTTCATATAGTTTGTGGTAACGTCCCTATCGCATTACCCATCAAAGATTTTCCTCTACTTCAACCGACAACACGTAATGACAGCTAAAAATGATTGTGGGAACAAAAGTAATAGAAGCTTACAGCGTTACTTCTATTTTAAATGATTTTAAATTGAATTGGTTTCATAGTTCATCATTCAAGTCAACTTACCACGCTATTTATAAACAGTATGTTTTAGATCATAATGTAACCAAATATAATTCAGAGTACAGCATGGTAGGGATATCTTAGGTCTAGCAATTTCAATATAATAATAATTTATAGATCCAGTATTTACAAACCCAAAACGCGTTTTCTTTATCTTCGGTTTCAGAATGAAATATTACGACATGATTCAATTTTATTGTCCTGAACAATCCAGCCACTTAACGATGTTTGCTTTGCTATATTCGTTATAAAAGGTAAATGGATATTGAGGTATAATGCTGAGTACCGTTGAATAAATGGAGGCTCTCGAATGTATGCAGATAATATTTAACACAATTAAGCACAGCTTTTGATGTTAACTTTTAACGTACCCATGCTCTTTTATGCGTTTACGTGCTTTTGTATGGCCTACATGATATAATTTTATAGTCGCATCACAAAAAAAAAAAAAATGTCTATTGCATTTACTTATAGCAATGCAAGCATTAGTTTAATCCACTGTTTAACGATAAGAACAGAGATGCCAATCAATGCGGTTAGAAAATTGAGCCGCCTACTCATTACTCAGGCACCGTAACATTGACCGGTAGCCGTTCATCTAATCTTCCTCATGCCATTTAAGATTTCGTAAACAAGGCGTCTCAAGAATGTAATCCGACTCGTAGACGGTAGAAGCCACGGACTTAAACATCTCGCGCGCTTGCATTTCTAATATATCTAATGGTCGGAATCTGGAGCATTCAATAAGGAAGTGGTGGTCGGCCCTCTGTTGGTGTCCGTCACCGCAACACGCGGCTGTGGTTACCCACTCCGCTCATACACCGCCAAACTTTATTAGATGCACCAACGGCACGTTGCAACGTTTTCAAATTAATATTGGATTATTTGTAATAACCACATTGGAGAATGACGGACCGTGTGAGAATAAGTTAATAATATTTCCACAAATATAAAACGATATATACTATTTCTCTCTCTCTCTTCAGCGACAGGAAGTCCACTGCTGAACATAGGCCACCCTGGATGCAGGCCGCTACCAACAGGTCAATGTGGAGATCCTTGGGGGAGGCCTATATACTATTTAGTTTATAAATACGAGTATAAATATGTTCTAAACGAACTGTAAATATCAGCAATATGAAAAAACTCTGTAACAAATTGCAATACAAATTATAGAAATAAATATATGTACAGCTAACAGTACATCTTCACGATTAGTTACTTTCGATTGGTGTAATAAAACGTTATTTGCGAAGATATAATCAAATGAATGCATTTTTTGCATTAACATTTGGAGCGTGATATTTTATTTTGTGGTTCGGCCGCGAATCTGTAAAGCAAGGTTCACGGAAAGAAAGTTTAATAAAAATAAACGTTTATTGCGTTGCTAATCAAATAATCCATCGGCACGGAACGGAACGGTTAAAAAACGACACAACTAATCGATTATTAAAAAGCCGCTATATTAGGGATCGATAAAAGAATACCGCGAGCTAGTGAACGGTATCGATCTGAATCGTGGAACGGAGACACTATGGCACAATATTGATAGCCAAGTGAAAGTTCGGACTTCTCCCGAGATATGATCGTCTCGGCAGGTGATCACGCGACATGTAATTGGGCTACCGGAGTGAATAAAGAGACAACGTCACGCTACTAAGATGTCCGTGTTTATAATATTCTCGACAAGTCACCGTCGACTACGATGCTTGAGATATCGCTGATCATCTTAGCAATGTAAACAAAATCTTGTTAACATGGTCAGATTTCCTAAACATATATAATAAACTAAAGGAAATAACATATTATGCATATATTTTTTTATAATCCGTCCGTTTATATCTCCATTCGGTCGAACCGTAATGCACCTTTACGTGAGTAATACCAATTTTCTATAATTACCGTCGCAAACCAAGTAGAATACATCCATCATTAATTGGTTTTCAAAAACTGTACAGGATTTTTATTTTTGTTAATGTTACTTAATTACTCAGCATTTTTTGTATCTTTAAATGTTTCGGTGTCGTAATCGACAACTTTCGGACCACCTACAGTCTGAAATATCAAAGCAAAATTTAATTCGATAACAGTATAGTAATATCAGCCACCGCACGCCATACTCGAAACGGTAACAAAACGTATAAAGACGCAGATCTTCACTTGTCACAAGTCGACAATATGAACTACTCGTATAGTCGCGGTGTGATTACGGTTAGCATGAGTTTTCATTCAGCTTATTCCGATTACGAGCATACAATAAAACTGTATTATGAATTGGGTGCAGTTATGACGGTATATATCCAAGCCGAGTGTCAATTTCGACGACTAAAGATATCCACTATTTGATCGGTGTGCCAAAAGACTAACACACTTTTCATATAACAGCCTCCGGTTTTTCAACAAATAAGTTAAATAGGTATTACAAAGCTTGAACTTCCGTAAAGAGTAACTTTTTTGATAAAGGGCCATATCATAGTAGATCCATTGCCACGGGACACCAGCGAAACTACGATCTATAATAATTATTGTAATTGTTTCTGCCAATAACATTACAACAAAGAAAATAAATAATACGAATTACTGTTTCCGTGAATAATTTAAATAAGAAAGTAAAAAAAAGCTATGTGGCATCCGTGAGAATTTCACAAATATTGTTAATTGTATAAGTAGTCGAAAATATTCTCACACAAACCAGCGAGTTAACATTTACGTGATTTGATTATAAAATTTGTAAAACGTGCGCAATTTGCGTCCATTTTTGATCAAAATCAATGAGGGCAAAGAGAATCACAACCATTAGTAAATAACTTCTTTTCTTAGAGATACGAAGCTTTCACTCCTTTTTGTAAACTAGAAAAGGTGTAACAATAAATGATTCCTTTTTTAGAAATTAAATCGATGAAGTTAAAACGTAGAGTCACTTTTGGTTGTTTTAATTTCACGCGCCGCCAACAACGCAGTAGATGGGTTGTGTTTGTTTTTGTATGTTATAGAATATTAATACAATCTGTGTTTTATCTGAGAGATCTCATCTTATCATCATGTTGCGGTGAACTGTGGCTTGTTGAAAGAATATAACTCGTGTCACCGACCCCGCTGGAAATAATTTCGTTTTGTTTTTTAAGTCTCGAATAAAATAACAACACGAAATTATTTTTGCGCTGAACATAAATGGAGTTATTCTCATTATTTATGTCGCTGAGCGTAGAACATTATGTTTGCGAAAATGGCGCCATTAACCGGAGTCTCGCTTTGAATCTAACGAAAATATATTACGGGAATTTCTTTAGAAACAAATAATGTTTCCAGTGTCCTAGAAGAAAATTACTTTTTCACGGAATTTGAATACATTGTCGCATTATTAAAATAGAGTACCCTTGAGATTGTAAAATTAAAGAGATCATGCTGAATAAATGTTACATTTCCTTGTTTGCAAATATTGAAATAATTTTAACAAATGTTACGTTCGACGTATTGGAATATCTTATTGTGAAATAAATTCCACAGCCCACGCACAAGATAGTGGGCAGACGTTAGTGTAGCGTACAATCAGTGCAGATTGTACGCACGTCAATAATCTCCTTAGAGATGATTAAGTCACATTCACAGGCTTATGTATTGAAGATCGAAGTGACAACGTCAAGATGAATAAAGCTGTGAGGTAGATATACAGCTAAACAGCGCCGACAATGATGACTGAATCAGTCGTAGGCGGCAATTCTTCAACAAATATATTGTTAAATCCTACACTGGTTTCTAGTTTATTGAACTGGTTTATTTTTACAATCTCGTATATTTTGTTGTATTGAATTCACCCATCAAGAAAAAAATAAGAAATAATATGTATATTGCTTGCAATTGAATTTTCCATTCCACAGCATAACATCGCTCTACTTTGACTATCGTAAAAAAAGAATTAACTAAGCTCACAAGGCTCGTCGTATAATCATTAATGACTCCATCACAGAGTGCCGTCCCATTAGATGCCTTGGCGCTGTCTCACTCAGTGAATAGTTAATAAAACTTTCTAACACAACAAAAGTAATTCTAGTACCAGCTTCTAGTTTTAAATAACTCTATGTTAATTAAACCTTAGTTTTATAGACAAATTCTAAAGTCTTCATACTTGAGAACACATTAAAATTATATTCCATGCGATAGATTGCAATCTCTTACAGGCAAGATTTTATATCAACACAAACCTATAGAAAGAGATAAAACGGGAAATCTATGGTACAGGATTTTGAAAGCCTGCGTGGCGCAATTGGTTAAAAAAGGGCGACTATGAAATTAGATGCTAACGTTTGAATCCTTGCACACAGATATAATTGATTATGTGACACACAAAGGTAAGCTATTTCGGTTCTGGGTATTGTAAGACCGCAAAAGCCCCCGTAGTAGCTGATTCTCACGACACACGACTTGTATTTTACTGCGAGCCTAGGACTGTGAGTGATCGTGAAGCCAATTAATTTCATCGTTAGTATTTACTTGAGGTATGTTTTTATTATGCACCAAGTTCAAAAGTCTCTAAAATATTGTTTCTATAATCATATAGACATACAGACTATATTTTAAATTTTAATACACTAAATTTATTTTTATATGTTTATGTCCCGTTTTATCGCGGATGTCAATCTAGATATAGATAAGGATGTTTATATAATAATTAAAGAAGTATTAAAATACTGTTACCAGTCCACCGACTGACAAAATCCAGCGATAAGGTAGAGGATAATTTATCTCACAGACAAATGTAATTAATCGTAATAAAAACTAGAAATATTGTTATGGGTATTGAATATTCATGCAGATGTAAGCGGTAACTAGTACATCCCCAATATCACACATTAAAAAACATTTTTTTTAATATTGCCACTACAAACTGACCGCAATGCACATAATGCAATGCAATGCAAAAACAATATCTAATAATTATCTCTACTCACTGTCTGTGAGGTGGTTGAATGCGGTGACGTCATCGTTGAGTTTCCCTTCGATGCGACGCAGTTTAGTGCTCAGGTCACGTGTGTGCAGAAACAAGAAAAGTGTACATGACACTGCCACCAGAGCCACAAATTCGCTTGTCCTGCAACAATCATAAAATATATGACTATTGAAAAATATCAACCAATGTTATTTTTACGCTAATGGGTATTTTAAACCTTCTCACAACTTTTATAATTGGAATTAAAAGAAACATAAAATCAATTAATAGGTAAGTAAAACAATCAAATTAGACATTAGTAATGTATATTTTTCCCGCCTAAAACTTTAAAAAATAGGATAAGCAAAGGAAACAAGATTTATACAGCCAACGTAGCAATGCTCTATATTTAAATTTTGAGAAAAAAAAAATTGCAACGTTAAACATTCTAAAATATATTTAATAAGGTTAGTTAATTTATTAACAACTGTCAATTTTGTAAAAGAGAATAATTGATTAAGTATGTAAATGTAAAACTATATGAGTATAATTAAATAAATTAACGACAAATGCTTCCAAATAAACACAACGAGTCAAATAGAATTAGAAATATTTTAAGCTACTTATGGACATCCGGCGCAATAAAATACTGTGTTTAATTAATTATAAGCTTTCAAAGTTTAATTAGTATAAGTAAGAATCCAGCCTATCTAATTTAATGTGGCGACATAGGTGCCGTTGAAACAAATTATTTACATACATACATTAACACACGCCTTTTACCCAGAAGGGGTAAGCATTATTTAAATTTATTTATACATAACAACAATTAACCCATAGTCTCTGCCTACCCCTATGGGATACAGGCGCGACGATTATGTATGTATGTATATAACAATTAACCCATTTTCAGTTGTAGAC
Source organism: Theretra japonica (assembly GCA_033459515.1). Lineage (NCBI taxonomy): Eukaryota > Metazoa > Arthropoda > Insecta > Lepidoptera > Sphingidae > Theretra > Theretra japonica. The sequence continues at coordinate 5,453,562 of CM065937.1, forward strand.
ATTTGAACAAGTGAAGAATTTATTTTGATTTCACCGAATGATCTACAAAACTTAATAGACACAATATAAGGTAAAAACACTTTCAGGAGTTTGTTCATATCTGTAGAAATGTTGCAAAAAAAAACAGGAAAAAAGCGTAAATATTTTGGAAAGGAACGTTAATAAGAAACCAATAGGGTAAAACAAAAAAGAACTTCCGAAGTGTCAATACATTTCAAACATCAGTTCTAATTTTTGTGAAAGTTTCAAACCACAAAGTAAAAGGTCAGAAAACCACAGTCGGTAATGCATAGGAATTATGTAAAATGCAAAGTCACATGATAATACTGTTACATAATTATGTAAATAGAGATGTGCGAGTCGCTGAATCAACCAAGTGATTTATCTGTCTAAATTACGTAGGCACATTAACTCTGTTTCCCACCTTCCCCTTTCCCTGAGTCGCCTGTGTGAATAAACATGTAAATGTTAAGTGGAACTAATCCTTTCTCTTCGTACCCACTTTCATTTCCACCTGACTTCGAACAGTCGATTAATTGATAAGTAAAGAATTTACCCACTCTAAAATTACTCGCAATTCAGACGCTTCTTCGCGCGCATTTTAATAAAAAAATATTTTGAGTAACACAATTTATTTTACCTTTAAGATTCGAAAATCCGGGCACAGGTATTTTTAAATACTTTTAAAGCAAGCTTGACCCTGATGTTTTCCGTATTTATTCAACAATATTTATTTGTGTTTAAATTATTAGTATTTTCAATACTTAATTTATTTAGTTCACGTCTAGACTCTAGACTCTAGAGCCACCAGCTAGCCACAGATCTTAAACGTACAATAATATCACAAATTCTTTTTTATACGTCCAATTTATACATATTATATTTCTTTATTGTAGATGTCCATTAACTCAATTATTTTACATATTAACAATTATATTCAAAATTCGTTATAACTTATCTGCACATCTTAAAAGCAAGTCCATATCGAATAATGTTCAGTTGAGATACTATCGACGGCTACGATAATTCAGTTATAAACGTTTTTGTTTTACGAGTGCGATCTAGATCTCGTGCCAAACACTTTCATGTTTTCAATAAATAGCAACCGGAGAAATGGTGCATGCATTCGAATGTACGAGAACAATCACAAATAAATATTAAACTCGCGCACTGTGCCACTATATACCTCCACAGAGATTGTAAAGAACAACTTCTTCTTTTTACTTCAAATATTTTATTTTTAATATTTATATTTACAGCCACATTTTTCATGGTAACATTTTACACAGGCATTTAAACGGCTTAGTCCCTGGAACTTTCAATTCATAACCACATATCAAGCAGTAAGTGAACTTTCGATTCAATATTCCCGCAGCATCATGTTTATGCCTTTATGGACATAAAATAAAAATAGAAAGTGTTCGTGGCCGTGCAACGAACGTGATCTAACCAACAAATTGCAATTTATGGACTCCTTGCTCGCCATCGTAGAGTTTTGTGTCGCTAAAGTACTGTAATAAAAATTCTGGCAAGTGAACAGCGTGAATGAACAATGCGGATGTGCATTACTTATAGTAGAACAATAGCCCTTTTGAAATATATGGCGTATGCACATTGTTCTGTAGACCTGATCTACTTTGGTTCAATTGGACATAACGGCAGAATTTACAGCCATCGCAATATCGTAGAATATAAAGCTATTGCCAAAAAAAGCATAACAATGAGTGAAATTACAGCAATTGTAGTTGTATAAATGATATAGTATCAAGGATGTTTGTTTACTCTAACGCGTGAAAGTTGGTGAGTAAAACACTGGCGGATTTTCCTGCTATAAACAGTAACTAGTTTTAGTATTCAATGACGACTATCGTAATCAACAGATCTTCGTGTCACCGAGCAAGGTCGAGAGTGCACGCTTTGTCCACAGCAGAACATTTCCACGACATGTACTCGTACCATCGCGATGTATTACATAAAACCAACGAAACGTGACTACATGCGAGTGCATGCGAACTACTCCCGGGTGGGTAACATTAAAAGCACAGACGCAGCCGAGCCAGCGTGTTAGCTAGACGGCCTGCCATTACTTTTATTTAAAGTATTCGTGAGCGAGCACACAAATGAGGCTGACTGCACATTTAACAATAACATATACAATCCACAACGGGAAGATCGTGAAGGTTCGAAAAGAGAAATCTTTTTTATTCAAAGGAGGCTAAAGGATTATTCACGTGTGAATGAGGACACTAAAATCTCGTGCCAATTATTGCTGGCCGTAAAAGTAGAAGCCACTGTAAAAAGGAATACATGGAGTCACGGACGAGAATTTATTTCACTTTGAGGTTACGACACTAACAATAAAATAGAGAATGAGCTTTAGAAGCCTACTAACACTTACAAATAAATCATCCAAATTAAAATGTTACTGTTGATAGCGTTTTTGGCCTGACCTGGTAACTTAGATCTCACAATTGTGCAAAATATGGAGACGTTAGCATAATGTACGCAGACTTAAAAAAACATCCAAATTAAAATTCATAAACGACAGTCAATTTCGCTTTACGACATCAACCTCATGTGAGTATTAACCTTTACTCCTTATTACTTTGCAATAAAGTAATAATTTTGTGTTCACCCAAATTCCTTGTGAAGTTGGTCATATGGTAAAATAATACGATTTCACGTTGTGCTTTTATCAATGTTTTTTATTTTGTGCTAAAGTATCACGTTATGGAAAGTAGGTTTGATCGGACTCTGAATGTGTCTCTAATTTTAGTGCATAATAAAAATATATGTTTATGATGCTCACCAAAAGACATTGGCTACACTAGATCAATTACTAGAATGTTTTTCAAAATGTTACTACGAGCCCAAAAGTAATATTGAGCTCACTGAGTAGGAAATCGGATTTAAACTTTGCTCTGGATAATCTTCCTTCCATCCTTCTACTTAGCGATATCCCGGCCGGTATGTTTTATAATTTAATTGTCGTGGATGATCTTACAAATGAATAATATATAGATTATATTGATTTATGTCTTCAACTGCGGGCTTCCTTTGGCCTAACATTATATTAACATCGTTATTAAAAATAATTAACGGAAAATATAATGTTGATAAGTATTTTGAATACTTCCTGATATTTAAATTAATGCATATCTCAACAATTTTCACGAAATATAGTTATATTATTAATATTTAAACTCGAAACAATGAAAGAAAGATAAGTAAAAGATTAATTGACGCCGAATTGGCTTATGCAACCTGAAGCGTCGCACAAAGGCATTCAGTGACTTCCACACTATCTCTACACATAATACCTACGCTGTATTCAAAGCTATCACAATATCGCAGTAAAACTGCATGTAACTTAGCATATCCGGTTTACACATATTTCTATTATAAACTGCATTATACTCGTATACAAATATATTTATTTTATAAATTATTAGAAAGTAGTTTCACACGTTTCGTAATTTTTCATCCTTCCGCAACTTAATTCTCACTGAATTTTGTGGGTAATGTAGGTAGTCTGACGGTCTTACACAAAGATAGTTTTAAAACCTGTGTAAAAAATGTTTTGTGTTTTTGCTCAAACTGAATTCAAAAGTCGTACGAAAGGAACAAAACAATCGATAACTAAAAAGGTTTTAAACTGTCTATAACGTCGTATATGAATAAAACGAAAAATAATTAGTCGTTGTCACGAGTAGCTTTCGAAAACGAATGAATGTATTAACCACGGAATATCTGCAACTACATATAGATTTTAAAAATACGTTTTTTCAATCAAGCGATGGAAATTTAAAAGTAGTCGTATCCAATCTCACTGCCACCTAATTACCGCGTATCTTGACTTACATACGAGCCATATGAATTACATTGAAAGAAATCTTCGTGGGAATCTATGTATGTGATTCGATCGAGTTTTCACATTGTTATGCGTAATTTGTGTCAGGCCTTGTTAGGTCTTTGAACTAGAATTAATGGTCGAGAGTAGAGGACAACTATTAGAATTTACACTAACTACAGTTACTACTAACCAGTTTATATTAAACTAGCATTGCGATTTCCCACGATGCAGGAGTGGACGGCCAGTCTGAACATTCTCTTTCCTAATCCTTCGCACAATTTACAATCGACCAATGAATTATTCGACCAATCGATGACGTTTTGTGGCATCCTTTCCAAAATATTATTTGGCCATTCAGCTTAAGGAAGTCGCCCACTTATCCCATAATAATATAACACTCGTAAGAGGTCGACAGCAAAAACCCAATCGCAAAGATAAATTCCATTTAAGGGCTGAGATATGTAATGTGAAATTATCGTTTATGGACTGTCCCCAATCCCATCAAAGGCATAAAGTAGGAACAAAAGAGAGATAGGTAGTCGTTCCATAACGGTAATGGACAGACCAATTAAGATATGAAACTTATTTAACGTGTTTTAAATGTTAATATGATTCACAAAAATGTCTCTTATTTAAGTCACTTTCAAAATGCATTAAAATGTATATTATCCTTAACAGCAGGAAATCCTATCAGGAAATATGTAATAAATCGCTCACTTTGGTATCTCTTACACTGACAACGTAATTTTACCGTCTGTTTATATCTAAACATTAAAAGCTCTGAGCTCATAATTGAAATCCTTTCTAATTAACTGAATAAAGCAACTACACAGCACTAATGGTTTACATGGACAAAATATCTATTAAATATACCGTTAGTATCTTGAATATCAGGAACGGATTGTCGTTAAAATAGGCCAGAAGTGAATTCAACGTTATGCAATATTAAGCATCACATGGCTTGCGCATTTGATCTTGAACTGTGAGCGGTGCGTGTCCGTCTCGGATAACTTGAAACTAGACGCTATGTAGATCGACACGCGAGCTCTATTCGTTAGCGTCTACCTTATACGCTCTCTATATTACTATGTTTCTCGATACGATCGACATAATATATAGTTCATCTGTATTCTAATGGCCTGTGGTGAAATTTGGAACTAGAATTAAAATTTAAAAAATATCTATTTGACGCATTGCTTGAGATATGTTTTTATAATATAAGAATTTAGATTCGTAATCTAATAGTTATTATAATTAACATGTCCAATATATTATAAAAATGTGAAGGAAAAATGTTCATAATATTTTGACAAGAACATGACAACACCGCATTCGGACGCTAAAAGAACGTAGACAATCTATACATTGAAGATCAAGTTTATTTCAATCAGAAATAAAACTAACATCAACAATAAATATAAACGAGTCGAGTTAAACCCAATGCCAAGGCAAAAAACAAGGCTTTCAAATTATTGCATCATAAATTCTGCAAAAGTAAATTGCAAGAACACGCATATCTTCAAATTTGAATAAGATAAACAACCACATACAAAGTAATATGAACATGGAACGTTTGAAACCTAACCAGTGTAGGCGCGGTTCTACATATGGCTTTTAAAGCAATTGGGATTTGCGACGACGTATTAAGTGGGCGTGAAATGATGTAGAAAGCTCTGATAGATGGGAGGCGAACTTAGAGTCCAAGTGAGATTGGAAAGCTGGGTGCAGCTGGTCCCACTAACGGGTTGCACACTAGTCACTACGCTTTCCATGTGGCCGAGATGCGCTTTCCGATACTGCAGATCCAATACCATTACCCTTGTATATTAACATTGTTCCTAATTGCATTTACGATTGCGGCGCATTTATTCCATTAATTACTGATTGCTTAATGCACGCTTAAGCCATGTTGAGCGCGTTGAGTGCTAGAGCACTGGCATTAATAACCGTTTTATATTGCGGACGATGAAATTAGTCTTGCAGGTTTGCAAATTATGTACATACAATCCTGTATACTTTATAATACTTTAACGTATAATTTCAGCTTACGTTTGAATTACTGAATTTAAAACATTATAGATTTGTGTTCTTTGTTTCAAAATTTTCAGTTTAAAGTTAATAGTAGTCAAACAAATGTGTTAAAAGAGGAGATAACCTATATCGCACCATAGAAGTTTTGAGCATAATAATTGTGATCTCACACATGCAAACTTTTGAATTTCGCTATAAAATTAATTAAACGTTGTTGACTATCATGGAGATATAATCTTAGAAATAATAAACCGAATCATTATCCAATATGCGTTAGGTATAAATTGGAATCACTGGTTCTAAATATGCGTATAAATACAACATTAATTTTGAATTGATTTTAAAATTGTATACCATAAAGCTGTAACATACTAATTAGATTTTGGTTTAAAAGACGAGGCAAAAATATGAAATAATAATAATGAAAACCCACGCGGTGACGGGCTACCACAAAATTTCCCGTCTTTTAAATGATGCACGAGTCTCTTTAGTTCTTCTTCATGGCGTGGACGGGTGTACTTATAACGACCGGCTGTAGTTGTAGTTATCAGTGAGTGACCAACATGGGTCGGATTTTTATTAATCAACCATGTTACCAACTTCACGAAATTTTAATGATTTGGGATATGTATAATATAAGGTATGTTTAAAATTAGTACAAAGGATTGAGCTACTGATTCTCAACAAACTACTTTCGGCTTTGTAGTTTAAAAATACATTTGTAAATTGCACCGACACTGCTCATGAGTTGAGTAAGGGTAAATAGAACAATCGAAACATTTGGGCAATATAGAACAACTCCCAAATACTCAAGCTAATAACCGTAAGGTCAAAGTAACGGTAGGTGTAATAATCATCTATTCGTACATATCGATGAATGTATTCGTGTGAGAGACAGAAGCATCCACGTCACGACAAATCGTGGTTCCACATCACGCAGTTCGTTACAGTTGCATTTTATGTTATATATTCGGCCATTTTACATCATGATTCATGTCGCTAATCTTGACCCAAATCTCACGTGATCTCGCGAGATGATAACTTTTACAAATCTGGTGAACTATGGCAGATAGACATTTTCAACTGCTGTTTAAGTTTGTGTACGGTAACGGACAACCATTTTAAAACATTATATTGATGCGTGCGGATAAACCAAAATGGGAAACTAATAGCATTATATGCTATGACTGATAGTCTATTTGGTTATCGATGAATGGTTCTAAGTGTTTATAGTTTATTTTTATTTTTTAATTCTTCCAAATTATTATTATGTTATGACTACATTTAACCTATGAAAACTGAAAAGTAAAACGGATATTAATGACCGTTTGACGCGGCTGCTATGAAGTTTAATCCTCGCAAAAATAAGGTAGGTACGTCATATTTTACTTTATTGTAATTCGTAGATTGTTCTGTACAAATTCTGCCTAAGTATTTGTGAATGTGCAACTCATATGTCATGTATGAAAAAAAACACCTACGATGCAAAAATAATCTCAGAATGAGGACAATGTTTTCTTAAAGAAAATGTTTTATATTCCAGATATAACTTAAGATATCAAATTCCGTAGTAACTGTCAGATAGCAATCACTTTTATAAATAAGTACGTGAAAATAAAAAGAATAATTGCGTCTGGCCATAAATAAATTCTCTCACATAATTTACCAACTACTCGGTGCTCGTTAAGTCTAGTAGTTAAGCACTTGATCTGTCTGACATTAGTTGCGTAAGGGCGCAATTCCATTAGGCAAGTTGCAAATCGCATGCAACTTGAACAAACCCGCATACCAGTTACAACTTGCATGTGGGTAGTTTGAACTTGCAAATTTTTATCCAAGTCACGCGCAAATTGAACATGCACTGGTAGGTCGCTTGATTTCGTCTTCCACTACTCAATTTTGACCGTAGCCACTTATATTCCAGGAAAACTTCAATGAAATTTGCAGACTCTTGCAAACATATTTCCAATGTAAGCAACTGTTTTTTTATTGCAGTGAATGGCGAGACGAGCATGCCATTCGCCTGATGGTAAGCGATACGATCGCTCATGGACAGTAGCAAAACCAAACAACACCATGAATAACAAAGCAGTGCTTGGCATTATACTGCGATCGCCATCCTGAGACACAAGATGTTAAGTCTCAATATGTCCAGTAGTAACGCTGGCTACAATGTCCTTCAAACCGGAACACAACAATGCGTTTACACTGCTGTTTGGCGAAAGAAATAGACATAGTGGTGGTAACTACCCAGACGGCCTCTCACATATGAGAAACCTACGACCACTTGTACGCAAATGTGAAGTCATACTTGCATGCAAGACTTACCTAATGGAATCGCGCCTTAAAGGACATTAGACAGCTGCAAATATAACAAATTAGATCAATACTTGTTGGGTGGGGGTAAAAACGCCCACATTCCCCGCTAGTAAATGTCGTTAAGCAATAGTCCTTACTCAGGCTGGTTTTTGCCTATGAATGTCTTTAATAAATATTATCTAAGCCCGATCGACCATTATAGTAATAAGAAAACCAGACACTCTGGTTTTAGGTTTCTTAATAGGACTGTAGTTAATGTTTTCTTCAATTTTGCTTTTTGTCTACTTGACAAACTATTGCACGTTAGTGGAATTGAACGTCAAAGAGTCACCACACGTTTCGCGTCATAATAAAATACAACAGATTAAACATAATTAATGAATATTTCGTAGGAGTATATCGTTTTCGTAAGGTCGAGGTTGGAGACGATGAGCTGAAGATCGAGCCCAGTGGCTTGCCATAGGAGAGGCCTATGTCCAGCAGTGGACGCGGAAGGGCTGATGATGATGATGATGAGATAGAAAACGTTCTATAGCAATCAGTTCTGTTGTTTCATACATATTCTTTTACTTTAGTATTGAGAAATATAAGGCTTATTGTACATGACATGTTACTTATTAAAGCATCAATTATAAAGATAAAGAAAATAGAAGAAAGCTGTTTAATACAATGACAAGTATTTAAGGAATCGACAGTCACATCGCAAAGAATTAGATGTAATTAAAAATGTATTACTTCGATCCACCATAAGACGAGATTGTCAATACGTACGTTGTCGCTAACGATGACATTAAAATTACATAATGTAAAAGAAAATTACGGAAATCTAAGATAAAATCTTTGTAGCTGGATTCTAGTGACAGTTAACGGAATCTATACAGGTAATCGTATAAAATTATGAATGATTTCTCCAATAATAAGCGGGTTTCCTCAAGACGTGCGGACACCGGGCGAGAGACGAGGCATGTGTAACGCTAATACGTAATAGTGCATACCTCTGTGCTCTGTTCGTCGATCACAAAAGCATTATTTGTTTTAAATCGCTGTTTACCTTCTCTCACACTTTTTCCTGTTATGTAATACGATAGGTGTTTACTTTACACAAATGACTTGCATGTTGTGAAAATTCTAGAACTTCCTGAAGTATCACTTAGCAACGAAAACTCGGAAGCATATTATGTATCTTAAACAGAGAATATTTGAACATAAAATGATGTCAACAGGCTTTTAGCATATGTTCTCAGTAATATTGTTTTTACATCTAATACTAATGTCTTTCACTTAGTTGTGTAATTGATTTAAAAACCCGAAAACCTCATTGCCAACTCTATTTTACGATTCCTCGTTCGGATTCTCTAGCAAAAGTGGTCTCATTGGCGTATTAGACCGTCCTTTTACAAAAGAATCAGCTACAGCACGGCAACACAGATAAAATATTGACCAATTACATAGAAGTATTGGTGCTATCGGAACTCGAATAATATAATAATACTTCAGTAATTTTATAAGAATGGAATTCTTGAAATATGATCCTTGTAAAAATATTATCTAAAAATAAGAAATAATGAATCGGGCGGGACTCGACATTCCCCGTACGACAATACTTGGTAGTTGATAACGTATGGATGGGAATCGATGGACCTGACACGGCTATTAATATTTGTATGAAATAAGACGACTTCTGACTCGCATACTACTTATTGTTATACCACGCATTTGTATTTTTATTTTAAGATGGAAGATCTGAAGAGGATTAACTGTAATAAACATATTGCGAAACTGCAGAACTAAAAGTAGAAAATATATTTATGGCTTTTTTGGTTTTGTTTCCCAAGCAATAAAGATACGTAGGCAGGATGTCGGTCAGTGGACTGGTTGGAACGGGTTCAACTTGCACAACAACACTTTCTACCGGCTATTATATAGCAAAATAAGTAAAATTATATATAAAGAACATGTGACTTGGTAGTGAAGTGATCCTCTCACTTTCATGTGATCGCGACGCGTGGGACGGCACACATAACGAGCTTTTATAATAGAAACAACTGCCCAATCTAACCACTTTTACTTTCTATCTCATCTCAAGAGAAATACTGACGTCCATCGTCATACCACAGTTCATATCTGACGTACTGATGCAATACAGAATTAACTACAATTATTAAAAATCAACGACTGTTTTGAAGATTTTTATTTATAACGAATGATGTTTATTTATTTTATTTCTTTAGGTATTATATTTTGGCTAATGATGAATTGCTATAATTTTGTTAAAATAGTTTTTTATAAGATAAATATTAGGTATAGAATATACCTTTTCACTGGTCCTAATACAATCATGTCGTATTGTTTTAGATGCAAAAGTGAGTCGGCCATTTCTCTATAACAATAGAGCTAGAACACACTAAAATCGGTGGCGTTATAAAAACGTAAAAAGAAATAATAAATCACATTTTAATGACGCTCAGCCATCGACTGTCTTTCTGGATTTAAATGAATGATTGAGATGCGAAAAACTTTTCAATGCAAACTGATTGAGTTGGTGTCTGATGAGAACGTCCAGTTTTTGCTACGTTCTAGACCTCACACTTTTATTATCAAAGTAGTTGTTCAGTGTGCTTAGCAAGTCTTAATGTAAAATATCCTTTACCTTTTTCTTTTACGTGCATTTATAACCGATTGTTCGTACTGATGGTTTCAAAAAAAGCAGTCGTACGCTACAACTAGCCGATTGCTTCAAAGATAAAATAAATAATAAACCATTCTCAAACAATACAAGGTAATTGAAACGTAATCCAAATCACATAATGGCGGCATTTCCTGCTCACTGTAATACGTTAGAGTACTCATGTGCATTCGCACGCCGCTGTATAAGGACATGAGATTGCAGGAAGGAAGGACCAAGCTTGCAGGAAGACGACGCTACTTTTCAACCCATACGTAATCCATTAAATAAACATGTGTGAATATATTGTAAAGCTTTCTATCCGTCGGATGTGAACAAACCTCTTAAATACGTATAACGTAATCGACGAGTTTTAATTTTTGACACGCTTCAACTGATGCAGTTGGCCCTTCCGACGTCATTTGGTAACGAATATTTGTAGAAAGTTCGGCTGTTGCGCAACATGTAAATATAGGTTAAATCAATAGCGTGAATGGCGGTTATCTTGTGCTATAGTAATTATATAATCCAAAACGCAGCCAATTATTATTATCAAACATAGCGTATATTTCCTTTATAATTTCAACACTACATTTCGCAGTTACTGGTGTGTTTGCGCAGAACTTGATTCAGGATTACCGATTCCCAGCATATCTGTCTATGGAACCGAGACAAGTTTTAAATATCAGTAATCATAATAAACGTCATATATTATTAAGGATATTCGACAGCGCTTTTGGATTCCATAAAATTTCTATAATAAAGTTTGAGCATAATATACATCACGACAAAATAAGACATGCAAATTATATGAATACAATTATATGTAATACATACATTTTATGTATACAAAATCCAGCCATCGATGATGTAGGTCGCCTAAAGCATTGATTAAAGAAAAACCACACATTACCTTCTTACAAAAAAACAGCAATTGGGTCAAGAAGATTCTTTGTTTTGTGCACGAAAGGGAGAGATTTGGAGCACCTCGGAGACAGTCATTTATAACTAAATAGTTGGCGAAATAGGGCAGACAGAATGAATGCCGACGAGCTTTGAACAGTTTTAAGAAGAGCATTAAACACGACACATAATGACGTGTTCGCTCGGATAGGGACCGTATACATCGGTGGAAAACCCGTGTTAGTGACCCACGCAAGTGTGTCGCATGTGGGATTCAGCCTGTTTATATCCGATTCCGGGCAGGCCGATACAATTGTGTCAACCGTCAAAGGACTATCTTTTGCGGGTAGCTACACTACTTATATATATTTATACTGCTTTGCATTTACAACCCGGAGCATTGCAGACACTAAGCTATTAGTATAAGAAACATTAAAACATTTACGGCCTTATTCATAGACAGATTTAAAACCTATTTCAATTATCGAATGTTTTGTCCCTTTCAAACGATTTTAGAATTCAGTTTGAGCGAAGAAGACAAATTATTCGATATTTTTATCATAAAGAGAGTTAAATGACTTATGAAATAAACAAGTGTCAATGTATCGATCTTCTGTTTCCATTATTACCAAAATAATCCTAAAATGAGCTAACTATCCTAAAATGAGCTTGACAACCTTGACCCCAGTGAGTTTGTACTAAATTCTCGTCCGCTACTATGGTAATGGGCAAGTCACGTTTTCAATCCATCACAGAATGTACACCGTTATTGATTAAAACGCATACAATGTACGCCTCTGTCAACACCACCAAGTTTTCTAAATGAATTTGCCGACTGCTCGAATATTTGTGGACCGCCTGTGTTCCGAATAACAACTATGACAGATGACCCGAAAAAAACAGTTGAAATTCACAACAAGTCATAAAAATTAACAATATAGAAAAGAATCTACTTAGGTACTAATAAACTTACTTAAGAATTTATAAGTTAAACGATGTTTTTATTAATATTGTTAATTTATATAAGTTTAATGATCGTGTGCTATTTTTTTTAATTAATTTTATGATAATCATCTTTTAAAAATATTTAAAATATTTTGTTATAATGAGGGTTACGACGTTGTTTATATTTGTATATGAAAATAAATTATCTTTAAATTGAATATCATAAATACAATGCTTTATATGTATTTGTTTTCTTTTAAGTATGTGGTCTTCTAAAATTAAAACATTTCTAATTTAGTTATCATCCAACCATCACCTTCTAAACTAGAGTATGATTTGTTTGGCAATAATGTTTGCAATAACCGCTAAGTGACAGCACGGATTTGTCAAAAATGACAAGTGACGTCAACTTGACAGCAATAAAACTCAACAATCGACTGCGCATAATTACACAGTTGTCTCCGAGTGTGTGTACAGTGGCTTGTCACTCGTGGCTCGGTTACGGTTGCTGCTGTCGCTAACTGTCTGCGGATGAAAAGAATTCTCTCATGCATAATGCCAACTTGACTTGATTATCAATGAAAAATGTCTCTTTAAACACTGTACTTGTCAAGTTTCGCACTATTTAATCCGGTGGAATGCGGTCTGTTCTTGTTTAGGTTTATTTTGTGCTTGTAGTTTTTACTACTCCACATTAATAAGAACATTAAATAATAATTACCTTTGAAATTGAAAAAAAAGTAACGTATTCAGTGCCGGCTTTTTAATTTTCTCGAGCTATCTCCAAAACTATTTAATGTTTTAATAAAATCACATTTACATATACATTATACATATTTTAAAACAACATAACTGTTTTAAAATTTTACCACCTTTCTAATGCCTCCTTTTGCAAAAAATAGAGTTTTTTTGGTGTTGGTAATAAAAGAAAAAATAATATGAACAATACATATTGCCACTTGCCGGTGGTAGTTAATTAGGTGATGTGTTTTATCAGATCATAAGCCAATGACACTACGGTTCGGGTTTTTTCGTCATCGACACCTCTATTATCGAATCTGACTTAGCTTTTTTTACTAATACAAAGAAATCTAATTTGGATCACACTAGGATCATATAAGGCAACATTTGTAACAAAAAATCTCACGTAGTATTATACCACACAATAAAGTAATATTTAAGAATGCGTGTATGTCAATAACCTAGGTAATTGCTAAAAATGTGAAAATATGCAGTGAAGAATTCACTCAATTATACTACTTTTTAAATATATCTGTTTACACACATTAACAAATTCCAACTAGACTTAATTATTTAATATGATGAAGTTTTATTAAGACCATCAGATTTTAGTTTATATCTCATTTAACAGTATGTTAACTATTTTTTGTATAATTTAGTTTACTTCAGGGATATCATACGTATACATAACACAAATATCTCCATCTTTATGACAAAACAGCTCAATCATTGTGCATCGAGCGGTACGATGTTATCCCGTTGGATGTAGCGGCGAGACGCACTTTCACCAATTCCGAGCTCATTATCTACCAACATCACAAGATTCCTGTAATCCTACACAAACAATGTAATCGCCTTGATAGAGCCCTCATTCTAACAGTATATTTTATACTTTCTCAATCGTCTTTTACAAATTGTGTACTTCTTGATACATGAGTCGACTAATAATAAATCTAAAAATTAAAATTAAAGAAATCATAATGTTTGCTACAAAAGAAACAGTCACATAGATTGATATTAAAAAAACAGGTTTTTCAAACTAGAAGTTTTAGAGCTTAAGTAACCGCTTTCACATGTTTAACATTATGACAATTTTTATATGTATAGACAAAAAATATATGTACTAAACTGACGCATATGAATAGATACATTCGCTAGAAATTAATTCAGCTTTTTAATCTACACGGTCGACATGACCGCAGAAATAACTATTCAGGTTGCAATCAATGATAATGGGACGTAACAAATAACCTAAATAGCATGTCAAGTATGCGCATGCGTTGAAGGTCACGCACGTTCTCAAGGCAACGTGGACAAATTACATATCCGTCTAGCGCACTGCACTCTACAACGAAGTAGTCAAGCACCACTTACTCATATTCTCACACAAACTACATACATATAGCCATTGAAAACTGAGCTTTCAGGCACGCTTTAGTTTAAGGTAACATTTATCTATATACATATGATATGAAGTATTTGGCACAGCTAGACGCTATTCAGGTACTTCTAGGTGGTCGACATTATGAAATGCTCCAGCAATTTGGATTTTTTTGCGAAATCGCTAGTTTGTTTATTGTTACAATTTTCAAGTAATCTATAACATGTTGATATGAATTAACAAGGCATTATTTCTTTCTTTAAACAGCAATAAGTAATTACCGAGATCAACGACTTTACTTGTCGTTTGTGATATGGATGCAGTCAAACTTTTTACCACCAAACTTAGTCACTTTTCATTCAACATTCTACTGCACGATCTCCATCGCTTTGTTCTCTCTGTCCTTAAATAATTTATAGTTGTATCTCATAAGACCACAATACGCGATACGATATCGATAAAGCATCAAAATACATTGCCCACTTTTGTTGTTGTTTGGTTGCTTAAAAAACCCACCAATATTAGAAACGTACCTTTAATTACAATAAAAAATTACTCCATCTAGCATCTATACAGCACGGAGGTAAATTAACTCACATAGACACTGAGTTACACAATCCTCGTCACGTAAAAGATGAACATTTAGAATGTTTCACGCTTACTCATCGTCGACGTAATACGGACAATACTCTTAGTCAAATATTAAATATTAATAGTATATATAAATGACGACCGTCAATCACAAAGCTCTTGGCAGTGAATTAAAAAAAAATCGCACGTCACAGTCGGCAAATCCGACCGTTTCTTGTCAGATTCATGTCCATTTTGTTCTAACGGTTAGACGTCGGAGTTCGGACAAGCATTCCCGGTATGACCAATCGAGATTTAATTCACTCATCTTTTTTCGGTTACCCATAAATCAATCAAGAAGCTCCATTGTCGCATAGTTCATGCTGCATTCCGGTTTTGTTTTTTGTGACGTTATCGTGATATACTACTGTCAGACTTCTTACAAAGTTTTCTGTCATAGTTATAAATATTTACATATTGACCAAAATAAAAAATATATAGTGATAATTCGTAGTCAATTGTATTGTATTCCCGTGAATATCGTATATTTCTTATACAATAGTTTCTTTGTAAGATTTTTTATTACTACTGTTATGTAGAAACGCAGTGACTTCTTATTTATAGAGCCGCACGCATATTTTCCAAAAATATTCTAGATATATAAGAGACAATAAACTCCGTCGCTATCTAACTGCCAATAAAACACGCATCGCGTGATGTTACCACTTGCCAGATAGAAATGCAGAACGCACTTCATAACGGACAATGACACACTCGATATAAACAAATTAATAGTTAATCGGATTCCAATCGAGATGAGATCACATCTGCGATATGAAGATATCTCGCAACACCCAATTACTACGCCGTGCCTAAATTAATCAACGCCATTTGTTTGCGACGGTCTTTTTTATCCGCACAGCTTATATTTTTATTTGTACATACGTCGAGAAATCGGACTGGAATCAAAAGAATCAATTTATTAATCTACTCGACTAGACTGCTTATAATGCTATGAATTGTGATCAAGTCTGTTTCAACTGCTCTAGTAGTGGTATATTATTTTGAAAATTCAGAGGTATTCAAACATATACCTACTAAATATAGATATTAATAAGGCATCGATAAAAAAATTAATAATAATTAATCATTAATCATCGAGACGCTGACTGATTGATTAATAGAGCCTTTAACACTTAGATACTTTAAAGAAATGCTACATGTCCTGCTGCTCAACAGCAGGTTGAGCAGGTAAAAAGTTGTTTAAAAAGTTTTTGAACTAGGATGTTTCTGTTTTTTTTTAAACAAGTTTCTTCTTATATATTTTACTCAAAAAAGATAATCATTTGAAGCGTTGTCACGCATCAATGACAACTCGACATTTATCGACTCGACATGTATTGTATAATTAATGGTAAACATAGCTTACGCGCTGAAGACAAAAAGTTTACATTAAATAATGCACAAGCTGTAATTAATCTATCTAGATAATTGCGGCATACAACATGAGTGGTTCTATAAACGGCGTTTTAATTTCTGCGTATGTTATAATTGATATTAAATACATGCTCAGTACGCCATCAAAAGCTGAAGCCATTTATCAAGATTACCTAATGTATTTTTTTGTGCTGTGTCCATCTGTTGTTCTTAATCAAACAGTCGGCAAAATCTACTGTAGTATCGAACAAGCTACTGCGTACATTTATAGAAGATTCATCAGTCATCCTCGCTCCATTAGAGAGCTCTTAAGGAGAAAGTGTGGGTTTACATTCAAAATTAATTGAGCGGAAATTATTTCAAAATGGACTCGTAATTACAAACAAACACCTAAATTACAATGTCATGCTTTTTGCGAACTTCCTTATAAACTCTTGGTATTTTTTGTCAATTACTAATGAAAGTAATAGTAGTAAGGTCATTACGGTGTTCTCATTTGATGACACATATACGAACAAGATCTAGATTCTTATTTATCTGGCAATCACCAAAAGGGTTTTATTTCATAATGTCTTATATTTAAATATTACATCTCTTTTCGTTTCATAATTCAATTATATAACGTACTCTTATATTGCCACCGGAGGGACAACATTTAAAGTGTGTTTACACTGCTAAAGGCCAATACGTTCGTAATAAGAGCGTGTGCCATCTGACGAAATAAATGATTGATAAATTACATCATTGGCAGTTTAACGTCAGTGTTGGCGATCTGCGGGGTGCACTGACTTCTGCTGTAATACCATTCCGTTTTTTTCACCGTTTTTTCGTTTCAGCCCGCTGACACTGACACGCCGCGTCCATGTTACATTAATGTGCGAAACTAAACACTCATCCAGTGAACCGTCACAACATTGCCATTTTAACTGACGTACAAATGGAGAAGATCAACAACACCTTTTTATTACCTCCCGTTACTCGCGGCTTATAATCATTTAGTTGGTGTTTAATTGAAATCAGAACATATTATTATATCACGAAATGGTTCTTGTAGCCGCACGGTAAATTTCATCTCAGTTATATTATCATACTTGATTGTATATTTTCACAGCAATGCTGAACGCATAACGAAATACATAAATACACGGCGAATACGATTCTTTTAACATTGGTTTTTCATTCGAACATTTGAATATCTTAATTACATGTCCTCAAGATAATGAAAATATTCTGGATAATGTGTGTATTACATTAAAATCAACTTATCTAGTAGCGTTAAACTACAGCAATAAAACATTAATTACAAAATGGAAGATACAGTCAATGATATTAAGTAATGCTTAATGTATTCTGTACATCGGAACTCGATACGATTAACGACATTCATTTAATAGGTTTTTGTAATTACTAATAATTTTATTTACCGTTTAATTACAGATAAAAGCTGTGGCCGGTGATGACCGAGGCTTAAAATATAAGGACTTTTACATCGCGATAACGGTGACTCCAACGCAAGACGTACAGAAATACAAATAGATTGGCAAAATGCGTTAGTGAAAGAAATCGATGGTATTCAGAAAATACGGGTATGTATTTTTTGTTAAGAACAAAACATTAGCATAGCAAATTGTTTCTTCTAATAAAGGCTGGAGTACACAGCCCGTTCCTTTAAAACACTTAAAACTACCGTTCAACCATCCGGAATGTCGAGCACGCTTCACGGTATCGTAAACTAATTACTATTCACATGTATGGACACGACGCGATGCCTACAAGGAAACTACAACTAACTACTACACTAATTGATTCCGCCCATCAGCTTTAACATTGTTTTATTTTAATTGATAAACTCAGTATGGACACCAGTATAATGTGGCGATATAAAATCTATTTATAATTTAATATGGAATGAGTAAAATTTGAATTCTTATTTATGAAAATTAATTACAAACTACATATCAGTAGTAAACTAAAACTTGAAAACGTATTTCATAAAATAACACTTGTTAAACAGCATCTGAACATGCGAAACATGTATCGCGCAGTCAGTACAACTAATTTCTAGTAAAAGTAAATTTATATTCAAGCTATATTTGCCATACCTTACAAACCATCCAGTCCATATAGCAAAAACCAAAACATCTAGCATTACCAACTTAATCAAAGGGTTTCAAAACTCAAAAACGTACTAATTCGGTACAGTTTTTTCACGGTTTATTAAACACACTTTTAATAATAGCCAAGACCTTAATACCTATAAATGCTATGAAACAGATACTAACCAGTAAGTAAATTGAATGAACGCGTGGTTGACGATTGCGGCGCCAACTGAACCGCGTGGTTTTACTACTAACCCAAATTAATCAAATTGCCACTGTCTTTTTTTAATGATTGACGAGATTCACTCCGACAAAAGCCATGCTAGGGGCAACCTCATTTCAAAATGAACCATGTTCTTTGCTTAATTGAAGTCATTGAAAATAGAATAGAGTAAGATCTGTTTACTAGGAATAACTATATTACTACTTATTGTGTTTACTACTTTATTATATTTTTTAAACGACAAAAAAAGATTATCATATCGAACTGCATGTATGTAATTCATTAATTAACACGATTTCCAATTGCGTTTATATTTTTTTCGAAATAAATAATAAATATTAATAAATCGGTTTCTGATATTTAAATGCCACAATTAATTTTAGAATTATATAACGTTGAAAATAACTATTGATAAAATATAATTTATATCACGAGTACACCTGTCCCTTTTTATGAATTCGTTTACGAAAGCGTAAATTAATTAAACTGAACCATGTTAAAATAATTACTGAAAAATTTAATTGAACGATCAATCACGTATTAATTAAAAGAACATACCGCAATAAACAAAAATTATGCAACAGGTTGTACAAAAGGCCTATTTGTATTGAAAAACTCGTTTATGTCGAGATGGCGACCGAAAGTGAGATAATTGATCAAGCTGTCACATGACGTTTGGTTACACAACCTCATAAGTAAGTAGTAAGTGGTCGCAAATCGATTTGTATTTCCTTTGTTTAACTTGACTCCGGTTTATTTCTTCCGTTTAGTTTCATATTTCGTTTTTATTGGAGAAGAGAAATTTTTGTGGGTTAACACGACTTTTTCATGTAATTTATCATCTGTAACAACAGGAAGTCTGCAGGTGAAATTGGACTTTCTCCAAGGACTTGCAGAAATCTCTTGGCAAGGACTTACATCTAACAACTTTTTGTAACTTTTATTATGTCATCTGTCTGTTTATTAAATTATTTCGTAGCAAAATTGTATTAAAGTACATATAATAAGATATCACAAAGCATCGTCTAGTATTATTTAATTAGTATAAAATATAATTAAATTCCTCATAATATTTTTGATTTGAAAAAATGTTGCAATATTTTACCTTCTGCACGAAATATTTCTCATAAATCTATTAATTTGAAATATTCAGAGCCACAAATTACCCAAGCTGTCAGGAAAGCATTACTATTTTTCAAGTAAACATATTCGAACTGACATCGAAAAGTTAATTGAACGGAATGATACACTTGATAAACAAATGAGCGCACGCAAGCATGGCCTGTTGCACTCACAGATGCAGCCAGACAAGCGCATCTAACTCAATTATTAAACCACAAACATGTTGTCCGATTACTACCATTAATATGCATTAAAACCTTTTTTTTTAGTAATCATTTCTCAAATACCTGAATCGGATATGCTAGGAAAAAATTAACAAACTTGCAACCAGCCAATCAAAATTCACGATGGATACATATACCGAAAAACGGTAACTTCCATAAATGACTCATACTAATTTTAAAAACACCATTTTTAAGTGAGTCATTTAAAAACCAATCTTTGTTGTGCAACATTAATTTCTAGTTCCCAATTAAGAAGACACCCACGTTTAGTAAATGAATCGGCTTATTAGAGGGAGATATCATCTCATGGATCGATCGAGCGATCGATGCACAAGTCGGCCGTAGAAAGCCGCTTTCCACGCAGCTCCGTCGCGTCTGTGCACCCTTGTTTATATTTATAAAGCTTTACTGGAAAACTACGACAAAACCGGAAATGGTCTTGATTTTTATTTAATCATTTTTAGGTTGTATTAAAATATTTATATACTTTTTTAAATATTCAATTCATAAAAGCTTATGTTTTTTCAAATAATTATTGTAAAATATAATAAGGTTTTTTTTTGGATCAATAAAAACGTTAGAAACAATAAATAGTACCAAAACTATCAACAAAGGTGATAAAAGAATTTCAGTATGAAATAAACCAGGAATCAATGTAATCAGACGGTGAAATCTAAAGTTAATGACGTTCGTTAGAGACATTTTGTGATGCGCAAAAAATTTAACCGAAGCACGTCACGAACGCCGCGTACAAAAGAGTTCAACGAGGCGCACATTATTGATTATTTGAATGGCTCTCTGGAGCTATTTAAAGAAACTTAATTAGGTTGATGCACAAATGGGTTTTTAGGCAAATGTTTTTACTTTTCTATGTGTAAGTGTACTGAAATAAATGTAGCAAAAATTCGTTGCACTAAAATCGCTTTAATTGTGTGCCTTGCTATTAATAAAATATGAATTAATATGTACACACATAAAATTAATAGTAATCAATGTTCCTATAGGATATAAGCAAATATTTACGCCTTTAATTGTAATGAATGGAAAATAAAACCGATAAAATCAATCTGTAGTGACAAGATACATATTTTTTACGCCATTAAACTGTCGTGTTATCATCAACCTGTGGAATGTTGTTTGTATTTTAATACATTCCCTTTGCTAGCCGTTTATTCTTGTTAATTGGTTGTCTTTTAATCATTCTTTTCTTTTTGATCTATTTCATCCAATTAAAAGAACTCCGAGTGTGATACACTTCCCACGCGCACCTGTAGTAACACTACAAAAATCAGCTTTGGACACTCTGTATTAAAGTTTAATTTCTTTTGTTATTATTTAAGGAACTCGATTAAAATAAAATATATTTAATGGAATTTATATTAAATGCTTTGGTCGGTTCAATATAAAGCAACTCAGATTTTCTAAAAATGTAAATAACGGTGGTAGAGACAGAGAAATAATGTTGTTTTAATTAAAGCGTGAACAATGCTTAGAGCGCGTAAAAAGCAGGCCTCCAGGAACTTCGTCAAGCGAAATCAGATTCACTCTACTCCACTTGCGGTTGATGAAATGTACTCACTATTTAACAAAACTCAACTTTATTATCATAGTAATAAGACGCAATGTCAAGCAATTTGATAAACGCATCGCGACGCCCCATTGTGGTTTCTGCAGAATGCCATTAAATTGCAGCCGCTCTATATGTGTCACTGTTATAAAATCCATGCCATAGCCATTATAACTCAAAAGGCTATGGAGCTTATTATATTTTCCATTTTTGGAATAATAAAGCCTTCACTTCATAAATAAATAAATATATTTGACATATAAACAGGATTTCAGAGCTCCTCGGTATATTTCCTCCTACCATTAAAGTGAATGACGTATACTTATTATTTTTACTACGCAAAAATTTGTTAATAACAAAATGAGATGAACCTAAGACTATTGCCTCTGATGCCCAACTTACCTACCGCTCACTTCGTTTTTTTTCTTTTTTTTTAAATAAATACACTCAACAGTCACGTATATACTTATATAGTTCTGACCCCAGATTAAGATCAATTAAGTCTTGTGTCGTAGGTATCAGAAAACTACGATAGACTTTTCGGTCTCTCAAACACCCAGACCCGACCCAAATATTTGTGGGCCACACAAACATTTGTGTTGGTGCGGGAATTGAACCCGCGGCCTCTCGTTTCACAGTTGGCGTCTAACCAACTACGCCATGGAAGCTGCCAGATGTGTATAATTACAGATGTCATTAAACTTATAATCATTTTTTAATAAATATCCAACTTGACATTTCACATTACTTTCATATCCTGATTTACGCAACGAGAGGTCACTGATACTACTTACCTCAATTTCAACATATTTACAAGAAATTTTAATGTACAAGGCTATTATTAAATAAGGCTAAATAAAAAAAAATAACTTCAACAAATTAAAAAATAAATTAAGGACTTATTTAGCCGATGTCCATTGTCCACTTAAAATCTGTCATCTTTATTGAGATACAAAATTACGATGACTACAAGGTAATTTTATCTGGGATCGCATCCATGTTTGGGTTCGTGTATTGATGTAAGTAACGATGAATATAAATAAGTGACAGTTAAATGTTTGCAAAACCCACTTTATATTTCACGGACGAAAATATTACCACTTCATTCGCTTTGTATTTAAAGGTGTATAAAAATATTTATGTATTCTTAAGTAGGATACAAACATTATTTAAAGGATTTTTTTGTAATTTCACTGGGTTACTAAAACGTGTCTTTATTACAGACATTGAAAACTTTGATCCCCCGCATCTATTTCATCAAACGTCTTTTATAATTTTTGCATCCGAAAACATAGTTTGCAGTGTTGGACTAAGGAAGACAAGACTACCTGTGGGGTTGTTCATTATTTTTTCAATTCTATATTAATCCTCAGACCAACTTCAAGAAGCTATTCTTGTAGTTAGACTAAGAATTAAGTTAACATAGTCAATCTTTATGAAGCTATAAGCGATGAGAATACGTGTTTAAAAATAATTATCGATGCAATCTTATAATGTAATTTAAAAAAAGCATATATATGTACATTTGTTCTTCTGTTAGCAAAAAAGGGATTGTCAGAAAAAAATATTACGCTAGATGATCATGTTGTTTTCACAAGAGTTTTGAACCTATTGTTCTATTGTTGATCATTATCTCTTTTTAACTTAAATTGATTACGAAACTTTAATACTTGAATGATGCGTACGTTTGCGTAAACTGGCAGGAAATGAACAAGCTTGGCTATGCTCTGATAGAAACAATGCGTGCGACTAATTTGTTTACAAATTGTCAAAATAATCCATCAAAATATGATTAAAAATATTTCTTAACCTCAATGGACATAAAAATGTTGTTAACCAAATCGTGAAGTGTGTTAGCAGTTAAGCACATGGTTTTCAGCGCAAAAAAATGCAAATGAAATATACACTTATATAGCCTATTTTTTACACGTATTTCATGCATTTCAATAGATTTCTTATGTCAGGTATATACATCTGTAAAACACCTATTATTAAGAAAATAACTGGCGTCAGGAAATGCACTTTCAAAGTCTCAGTATTTAACCAAGTTTAATTTTAAAACTGTAAAGGATTTTCCCATCAAAGCTTCTGCAGATAATTATACAGGGCATATATTCTAATAATATTTTATTTTACATATTAGTTACTGCCGTCGTACTAATAACATATAGTACGTTATAATAACGGCCCTTTTAAAACCTCATTAAAGTAGTCCCGCGGAAAAACTAGAAAATATTTACTGCTAAGTCCGGTAGGCGTTTCCTGGGAAACCATTTCTTCTGCGCTCGATACTGGATAATGTAACCGAAGCCTATTTACCGACACATTAAACAAAATCGTGATCGCGCTCTCTCGAGGACTGAATGGGCCAGAGCCTAGATTTATAACAATTTATTCATGGAAAAGAAAAAGTCTTGCGCCACTTTCTACGTGATATTCGTGATATTTGTATTTTTGAACAGTTTTTTTGGTACGAACTTTTTAACATACTCGTATATACTCGTAAAAGTATTTTAAATGAAACTCATCGTCGTATCTAACGCTATTGTTTCATTATGTATAACATTACAAGGTTTGAGTAAAATTATCAGATATGAGTAATAGCTTCTGGCATTAGCTGCGCATATTCACCCGTCTTGCTGGTCAGTTGCCACTTCTGGTCAGTTTGCCTGGGGCTCCCACAGTTGCACTCCGATGCACTTCAGATGAGCGTACTTCGCACAGCTAAGACTTGCTCGACCGTGTAATTTAATTTGTATGTTATACAAACATTATTTTATGACACTGTTAAACTGGGATATGACAATTATATCCATTGTATAACAAAATCTCTTTTAAATGGATTATGAATGATGTCTTCGAATAACTAAGAAGAGGACAGAAAGTTACGTATATTTATACGTTTAAATCAGCGTAAATATTATACAAAAGCTGTCAAAACTTTTAAATTAATAAAGAGTATTTGGCGCCGGCGAAGTAACGAATTTGCAAATATCTAGTGACCAGATGAAAGTATGACGGATCTTTAGAGACGCAATGATAATTATAACACTTGGAGTATATGAATATTCAGCTTAATAAAAAAAAGATCTGCAAAATAAACAAACAAGAAACTCTCAACGATTCAGTAATTAAATAAGAACATTTGATGTGTGCTGAAGACAGTGTATATTGAGTTATTTACTTGAACTCTCACTTAACGAACGGAAGTCGTTTAACAACATGTCAACGTTAGCCGAGGTTTTCACCAAAATCCAGGTAATTATACGTACGTAAACAGGCGTGAAGCCGACGTCAGAATATCGAACGGTATTTTGAACTGACAAAAAGTTTATTCATGTACTGACCCCGAGAACGAAATTATCTAACTGTTTGTTACTCAATTTTCGGACCCAGAACACGTATGCTCTTCGACAAAAGCATTCATTATGCTGGTTAGATCTCAAATTTAAATTTCAAATATGAACGTCAAAATCGAACACTTTCTAAGTTGTACACTTTACTGGTTCATCTTCAGAGTAATTCTTTTGTGGGTGGCGGAATTGAATCGATTTAAAGTTGAGCAGAAACAGGGCGTCGCATGCACGAGCGCTACAGATCCGAGCGACGACGTAATAATGGACATAATAGAGGTTTCGCATTGCTGAACTTAATACAAAGGAATTATCCTTGTCACAACGCATACTACAAAGAAATACAATGCAAGCACTTTATCAACTCGTACCCGATGTCTGGCGGGAAAAATATGCCCGCAGACAATTTGTACTGTGAATAAAAACAATAGATTCAAACAAGTTGCAAGAAGTAACGTCATCTGAAACCGCGAGATATGAAGGCAAAAACTTATAAGAATATTAAGAGTAAGTAGGCACCGGCGTCCGCGTGCATCAGGTATTCGTTGAATGATTCCATGCAGATAATGAACACAAGAAGTGAAGCGCGGAACGGCGATAACTGTCCCGCGGGTAATGGCGAACAACGGCCGAGACCTTGTGCGCACTCACTACGACAAGCTTCAGCGCACCATCATGCCTTATATACAATACTAAACACCAAATACATTTACGTATTTTATTGGTTGAATTTATTATGTATATGGGTAATATTGATATTATTTTTTGATATGCACTGATAATACTCGGAAACCTAAATAAAACTACCCGAGATTTACTATCACCTGTAAAGTAGAACAAATAATCATCGCAGCGTAATATTTACATCATACAAAGAAAGAGGGACAGCAATCTACATACCTAGCCTAGCCCATAATTGAAACCCAGCAATTATATAAGAGAATGGCGATTACGAGCATTTATATCATTTTGTTAGCGGAGACGCATTCGATATTACGCAAGATAACAGTGATATGACATCAAATACATATTTCCGTCTAATATGACATAATGTACGTGAGGTGAAAGTGTTGGCACAATAGATTTTCGTGGACAACGGAGTGTAAAGACGGGCAGCAAGTGAACAGCACATACTATACATCGCATCTATTCCTTGTTCCGATCAGAGAGCGGAACCGCGATGCATGAGACTGCGCTGTCGCGCGGCGTGTGTTGAGTTTTCGTTTGTGACAAACCAGCGCGAATACAGATTGCGTAGTGATGAAAACCACGCACTACAAACTAGAGCGTGAATGGGTTTTCTCGTGAAGAAAATGTTTTGTATACTTCTATGGAAGGTATAAAGGTTAACAGCAGATTTATTTACACATGCGCTGGCATGTAAGTAATATAAATATTCGCAAGATACACTTATTAGTTCCAACCTTAAATTATTTACGCTAAAAAGTCATGTTGTGTGGATACCTTTGTGCAAACTACATGCTTGACCTATCTTATTTCACAGTTAGTGACAATGACCTAAACAGCTCTTGAAGGAGCTCGGAGATAAAGATAATTTTTCCAAAAATATAATGCTATTTTATGAAAATAATAATAATTTAAGCCGAAGTATAGTAGCTAATATTATTTCCTACATACTGTTAACAGGATTTATTGAACTCAAGAAATTAAATCAACAATGATAAACACGTGATACATTTTTAAAATAAAATATTCTTCAAATCTAATTCTATTGTCCATCCATATTTTTTGTACCTACTTTGTAGTCTGTACGCGTGCAAATGCAAATTCTCAAGACCTTTTTCGCATAATTAAAGTAAAATGGAAACGTGTAGTTGAAAAAAGCAGACATTTATTTGTGTTAATACGTTCATTATGCTGTGAATTCAGGTAAGAGGTAACTTTCTGAGAAAGGAAATGAGAATAATGAAATTGTTGCAAGTTAATTTCTGGAAGATGATAATAACTGCAATTACAACCGCGAGGGAACAATCAACTGTGCTACTTTTATACACAGCATTTTTTTTCAGACAACACTTATCAACATACTATGTTTGAAATTGAAATCCATTGAATTCATTAAAACGTTATTTTCAAAATTAACTTCATTTTCACTCTCGTGTACTTTAAGACGTAATATTTAACATTATCTTAATGGTAACCGAGTTAATTAAACTACTAAAGCCTTAATCATAGACAATTTTAAAACCTATTTATTTTATCGAATGTTTTGTCTTCTTCACGCAAAATATATTCAAAAGTCTTTCGAAATGGACAAAACATTCGATAACAAAAATATGTAGAGTTGAAATAAGAAAGACCGGCCATTAAAAAATAACCAAACATTTCTACGACAAACAAAAAACTTGTTGCATAGACAGCATTATTGTGGGAAAAATCAGGAAGAAGGGAAACTTCAGCTAAAATAGCACATAATAACAAACTCCTGTTACGCGGAGTCTTTTATTTTTTACTTAGCAGTTGTTTCCTGAGCCTATAAGTGGCTCTTTATACCTCCATTGTTTAGCATAGGTAATGATATGCCTGGCCTCCCTCATCCTACAATTTATCATGCGAAAATGATAACGTCGATGATAAGAATGTTATGCATAGGCAATTTTCTTGTTACGTCGCCTATGATAATATCTCTAGGAAGATACTGCTTATGTCTTGAAAATATGACTTAATGAAACTCGTAGCTCTAGGATCATTATGCGTCAGATTTTATCGTCATCTCCACGTAATCTATATATATAAAAGAAAGTCGTGTTTGTTACACTATTTATAACTCAAGAACGGCTTTACTGATATGGCTGAAAATTGGTGAGGAGGTAGGTTAGAGCCAGGAGACGGACATAGGCTACTTTTTTTGTGAAGAAAAGGCTTGAAGGGGTTGAAATAAGGGATGAAAGTTTGTATGGAAAAATCTAAACCGTTAAAGTTAAGATGTTAAACTTTGCACTTTAGTTACTCATTTAAAAATAAAAATATATAAATTAACCCTAAAGGGGTTAAAATAAGGGTTGGAGGTTTATGTGCAAAATCGAAACAGCTGAAGCTATTTCTATAAAAATATATATTTCAGCCCCTTATTACAAACAAAAAATAATGGCTTACAATAATTTTGGAAAAACATAATTACGGGGGTAAAATAAGGGTAGAAATATTATACGGAAAATCAAAACCGCTAAAGCTATTGATATAAAAACTTATAATTTGACACCAGTAACGAAAAATAATGTGCACTATAAAAACATCTTAGGTAATGCATACATAAACACACGCCTTTTTCCCAGAAGGGTTAGGCAGAGATGCTACCAGAACACCCACGTTTCGCCTTATATATTCCGTCCAACGATATGATAGGGGGCGAGCCTATCGCCATATCGGGCACAAATTTCTGACTCCGGGCTGATAATGAATAGAAAAATCCAATATCACCTGGCTCGACCCGGGATTCGAACCCGAGACCTCAGCTTTGCAATCGTACCACTACGCCACCGAGGCAGTCAATAGGTAATGCATAGTCTTCTTTATTAGCCTAAAGGAAACGAAAAGGGGTTTGTTTTGACGAACATTCTTAGCGCTGTTTCAGGTAGGAATTAAACAACAGAAATCACCAAGAAGGGAAAAACGTTATGACTATTGCATTGTTTACATTTGAGAAATAGGTAGTTTACTATACTTCAAAAAATCAATTTCGTAGTCAGAATTTTGGCTGAGCGGAAAGTTTTAGCAGGAATTTTGCAAAGTATTTTCGTGTTTATATAAGGCCTATCTACAAAATAAAAGCAATTCCAAAAAATTTTCAACATGCCTATTTAGGCATTAAGGGATGAAATGGGATAAAGTGGGACGAACGCGATGGGACCGGTTGGATCCGGATTGCATTCGATTCGTAACAGAAAGAACAGGAGCCAGGTGAGATGGGATAGGATACGATAGGAAAAGGGATAGTAGGTACTTAGGTTGAGTTCAGGAGTACAAAAATTTAAACGGGAATAAGATATTTCTGGTGTGGAGTGGAGTCTAAACATCTAAGCACCCAGGCGAAGCTGGGCCGGGCCGCTAGTTATAGTATAGATTAAAGATCATTTACCTACTTTATTGATGTGTTAATTGATAAAATAATTTTAAACCTATGTCCGCCCTTGCCAAATAGTTAAAGCATGCGTTAGGAATGTTTAGATCAATTTTTAAAGTCGTACCAAATCGTGAACAATATTCGCGCTAAATTATATTAAGACATTTGATATTAATTTTTTTTTTATTTTGTTACGAATTAACATTAGCGTACTATGTAAAACGTTTTATATTCCTATGGGTACTCGAACATCATGATGTTTTTGTAAAGTGTATATAGTTTGTACAAAGTATATGCAGGTTCCCTTAAAGGTTAGTCATATAAATAAGCCACTAGATAATATTTTGCATTATTCTCCGCCGATAGAGGTCGAGTCGTATAAAACGCACGTTAACATCAAGCTGAAGCTAATTTCCATTGTCAAGTAGCAGTAACAATGCTCGAGATATCGCCCGCAAAAACACGTCGCCGACTGCCGAGTACGTTTACGCGTTACGCTTGTGCCGTTCACCCGCATGAGGAAATCGCCCCGGGACTCTCATCTACAACACTTCTTTAAACAATACTACAACAATTCTCATAGGACCAAGTAATAGTGGATAAATCACAAATACAATTCTTAATTGTGTTCATACCTTCAGGTACTTTAAATTTTAAAATATGAGAACTAGAATTTCTCGACTGCATTGTGCAGGGCCGGTCTAAATATGGTCACACATTAAGCATTGAATAAGGAATACATTAATGAACAAAGCTGGCCGTTCGGAAATTTGAATAGCTTGCTGTCCATACTTAGCCTGGATGGAGATTATGAACACTTACCGCTTGGGCACGCTAATCCGACGCTGCCGAAACAGGTGGTCCATTGTTTCTAGTGTCTTCTTTGTTTTTGCACTGACTCGAATACTCCCACACAAAATGAGGAAATTTCTAACTTTCACTTGATATCAAAAAGTTTGTTACAATTGCACAGTTACAGTTTTATTTATACACTGTCTATTACTTTCAAATAGGTAGGAAGTAAGTACACTTTTAACACTACTCGAAGCGCGTGACGGTAATTTTTATCTTAATCCTTCTTACATCAGATTAATTGACCTGTTAGAAAAAATATTATTTAATAAGCCTCCACATTGAAATTTGCATGATTAATAAATTATGAATGACGCGATGAAAAGATAAATCGATAATATCACAAAAGTATTTTGGCAGCGGGCGGTTACGTCGGGAGAAAGTGAACGCTCGGCGGGCGGCGCGGCGTTGCGGCCATACGGGCGCGCACTCTCCACTCTTCTCGCTACATTTGTTAATCATTATAGTTTAATGACAATGTCATGCATAAATATTGTTTTGTTTTTATTTGCACTCTCATTCACATTCATACGATCTCTTACACTTGTAACACGATATCTAGCTTTCTCTAATGTTTAACAATAGTCCGTTTTTGCATCACATTCACACTTGCTGATGATTACCGCACTAATTGCAGTAAATAGATTCAATTCAGCTTATTAGACATTTAATTATAACTATAATGATATTCTAAATAATTTTATAGCCAAAAGTATTTTATATATGGCTTAAAAAAATATAGATTTTTATTCATAATATGAGAAATGTACAATTAATGAACCAGCAAAATATTAAAAACGGCTGTTAAATAAAAGAAAAATTATTAACCGATTAATAATATAAATAATTAGATTCATATTTTTAAATTAAATATTTTACCTTTATAACATTTTATTTTTTGTTATAAAATTACAAAAAAAAACATACTCGAACGTAAAATTATTATATAAAAATAGGTTAATTTTTTTTTAAAAGAAAATATTAATCACGCAACACAAAAAAGTTTTTATAATTTGAAATTAGAAGCGCGCGATATTATACCGCGTGCGTGAGTCGACCGGCAGGAGAGGCTGCGGAGCGAGCGACCGCGGGGCCATGTGACGGAGCACTAGCCCACTGACATGGCTCACCCGGCGCGCAGCGGACATACTCTCCACTCCAAATTATGTATTCGCTACGATCTCCAATGCCAACTGGCATCATTTCTCATTACAACTTCAAATTCCTCTTTAATCTCGATATACGTCATTTTATCTCTGCCATAGTTAGATAATTAATCCTTAGTTTAATTCAGTTGTCACAGACTTACATTTCATAAAAGTTTGTCTGTCCGAAGTCGCACTGGTTAAATTTCGTGGTTCAATAAAAATTGAGATACGGTAAAAACGAAATGAAATCCTTAGCAGAAGTATAGGATACAGTAAAAAGGATATTAATAATTAAACCCTGGAAATTTAAGAGATGCCGGTATGCCTGGCAATAAATTAGCTTAGATGGGCTTTATTTTCACCATCTCCATAAACTGAAATTAGATCAGTTTTGACTTGATACGAGTAATATTAAGCTTTTCAGGAAGAAAATCGTAACCGAAAATTTCCTTTTTCACAGTTTTTCTTTCTTTCACCATTAAACTCTGAACATTATTTATCTAGTACATTTGTTTCCAAAAAAATGTGTGAATTCAAAAATCTGAGTGAACATGTGAACGAAAACACATGGAGAGCTGCCAGATTGAGAGGTTACAAGTAAAACACATTTCTAAGATTTTTGGCTCTCATAACGTGATCCCTTAAAATGCTTGATATTATGTTACAACAAAATCTTGTTGTGTGTTAAGTTTGAAAAGTATTACTTCAGGATACAATATTTAATTTTATATGTCCACTCTATGGGCCGTTGTTATTTTCGATATAATATGTAGGTATATTCATTAATGAGGAACTGCTCTTATGGTGACTTACCACCTATATGCAATAATAAAACAATATATAGGTATTCATAGTCATAAGTGTCCTTAATTTATTATAAAAATATAGGTTTATTAACTCGTTTAAATGATAAACGAGTTAGTGATTTTAATGAAGGCAGAATAATGGTGGAACGAGATTGCGTGTCTAACATGTCTTTGAAGCACACACGCGACTGCACGCAAGCTGATCCATAAAAACAAATTAACTGCTGCACAACCGATATGTAGCCAGACGGTTATTGTTTAGAAAAACCGTTGCTTGTAACAGTTTCTTATTAAGTACACAGATTTCTATTCCACGAGAAAAAATAATATTTTTTCGGTCCAATTGCTGCTAAAGTGTTAAACAGCAGATTACAGGCAGTGTTTACCGGTTAACGGTGGACGCGATCATTCACGTAGCGTTGCCATGGTAATTACCAATCGTCATCATCAAATAATCGCTGCGAGCGTGATACACATACTGCTTCGCTATTATTTACTCGTTACTCACCGCGCACTCTAACACAACTACCCTAACTACTTGAATCTCGTAAATCTTAAAAGGTTATACTCGTATGTATCGGCCTTAGAATTATTAGAGTCATACATTTGCGTCTAAAACAACCAAGATATTTTCTTGTTCGTAATTTTAGTAGCACTACTATATTAGTGAAAATTCAACAAATTATTTAACAACAAATTGCTATAAATTCTGTTAGTAACCGAAAGTATATTTAGTTATTATCCGTCTAAAACGAATTTGAGTGGATTTCAATAACCCTAAACTAATTATTTTTATCTACGTTTTTGAAGTACCAGCTCTCTCTACGATTATATTATAAATACTCAAAGGTGTCGGCATTAAATATTCAGCAAATAGATTTTAAAAAATATACCTGGTGAGACATCACGATATTAATCGCCTTCGAGTATTATTATTAGATCCAACACTCACTGTCGGCTCCATCATATTTACTTGCTTTCACATCCTTGTGTTACCATCGAGGGACAGATCTACTGATACGGTCAATATTTTCATTGCACAAACGTGGAAAGTGGTGCGGCGTTTCATTTAGCAGCTCAAATGCGCGGTCTCCACGTCAAGTTTTTTAAAGGATGTAGGGTAATTCAACAACGAAAAATTTGAAATAAATAAATACACCCTACAGTCACATACACAGTTCTAACCCCACAATAAGATCAATTAAGTGTTGTGTCGTATCAGAAACTACGAAACAAATATTGGTGGTTCAATGTTCACACAAAAATATTTTGCATCGATGCGGGGATCGAACTCGCGGCCTCTTGTTTCACAGCCGGCGTCTAACCAACTGCAACACAGAGGCTGTTATTATTAATTAACAGTAATACAAAAGATAAAGCTTACTTGGATATCCTTACTTAATTCGTATTTAATTTAAACAAATACGTAGATAACGCTTTGGAATCCATCCAAATATTGACATTTACATTCAAGTCGATGTCGTACAGGTTGACTTCATTTGACACAAACCCTACAATGAACACATGGCAAATCGAAAACGAAAGCTTTGGTGAAAGTGATAATGCCGACGGTGGTAGCTTAAAACGTTCGCCATTAGCATATTGTGCACATATCTAGCCATCACTATGAAAGTCTATATACGCGAGAACAAATTTCTCCTAAGGTTTTCTTCCTCATTTATAAGGAGCTTCTTCAATCTGTACTGTATTGTACTGTATCAGCCCATATACGTCCCGCTGCAGGGCACGGGCCTCCTCTACAATCCAGAGTACGATTGAGAGTGGTTAGGCCATATAGTCGACCACGCTGGCCTAGTGCGGGTTGGCAGATTTTTACATACCATAGAAATTTATACAAATAGCTATGGTATGCAGGTTTCCTCACGATGTTTTCCTTCACTAGTGCGTGGTGATTGACTATCAATACACAAATGTCTCCGAAAAGTCAGAGGTGTGCCCTGGGATTTGAACCCGCGACCGCCGCAATCAATCAGTATAGACATAACTAGTAGAAGTGTACGTATTTCGTGCCTCTTTTAACCAAGTGCTTCACCGTCTATAAATGTTAAATAATAATTCGATCTGTGTAAGTGATATTGCCCGTGTGTAATGACAGTAGACAAAACAACACAATAGTAGGTATCATAACAGGCAACCTACATTCTGCAAACATAACGCATTTTTTAATTCAACATGAAATAGTTTGCAATATTGTTACCATTTCAAGCGAGCGATAGACCAACACGCACCGATAGGCCATAGAGAAGATAATGTACTGACAAACCGTTTGTCGCGGATTTTTACTCGGCACAAATCGCAGGGTGGATTTAGAAACAACAACCATAGAGCTAGAGCTATAACAAGAGCATTCTTTCGTGATTTTCGTCGATTTCGTGAATATTTATACTCTTGCACCCTTGGCCAAGATTGGTAGATGTAGCAAAGCCTATGGACTGAAGGTTAATCATTCTAAAATTCAAGTCATTATTGTCATTAGCTGCAGGATGATATCGAAACTTGATTGGTACCAAATCTGTTTCCTGGTGTCACTGTCCCGTATACTGATACAATCAAAAACCTTGGTCTTTATACGACCAAGTCTTTCGCCTGGGGTCCGCAGCTTCGGGTATTTCTCCTTAAGGTTTTTGCCTTCGCTAGGTCTCTGCGAAGGTTACACAATTTTCTATTCATTACCTCAAATAATTCCTTTGTACAAACTCTCCTACTCCTCATTCTTAAAGTTATGGCATGTTAACATTTTAACCTATTTTTTTTTAATGCGCGGTTACTAGAGGGCGCTACATGGGCTAGAGACGCCTATGTGCCGACTACCTCGGTGGCGCAGTTGTACTACGGTATGATTGCAAAGCTGAGGTCTCGGGTTCGAATCCCGGGTCGGGCAGTGATATTGGATTTTTCTATTATTTATTATTTTCTATTGTGACTATAGGCGCGCCCCCTATCACATCGTGAGACGGAAAATACAAGGCGAAACGTGGGTGCCCTGGTTACACCCCTGCCTACCCCTTCTGGGAAAAAGGTGTGAGTTCATGTACGAGTATATATGTAATAATTATTCATTAGAAGGTGGTTGTTAAATCTGCCTGGACTGCCTCGGTGGCGTAGTGGTACTACGGTATGATTGCAAAGCTGAGGTCTCGGGTTCGAATCCCGGGGCGGGCAAAGTGATATTGGATTTTTCTATTCATTATCAGCCCGGAGTCAGGAATTTGTGCCCGATATGGCGATAGGCTCGCCCCCTATCACATCATGGGACGGAATATATAAGGCGAAACGTGGGTGTTCTAGTAGCACCTCTGCCTACCCCTTCTGGGAAAAAGGCGTGTGGTTATGTATGTATGTATGTGTTAAATCTGCGGAGTACCTACTTATTTCTGTCTTTATCTTTATTAAGGAAGTCAACATGTATCAACCAAATTGAAAAATAAGAGGAACTAGATTACAATCAGTAAAGAATGTATTACTCAGCATTGATCCTCAATGAAACAGAACGAAAAGTGTCTTTAAACTTAATTGGATCGGATGCTAAAGCGAGATTAGTTTCGACCCAAATCATTAAGAATGCTGGAAATACAATTGAATAAGAAGTAGACGTAATTGTTCAGCTATACTTCAAACAGCTTTATTTATAATAGAACATTACATACATAGATGGCCAATATAATTTGTTGCTTTATTTAAATGTCTTTATTCTCGCATGTGTAGAAAAAGTAGATTTGCAATGTTTTATTATTTTGCTTGCTTTCTCCATTCTGCCTCATAAAAGTAGAGCGTGGAACATTTCATCGTTATCTTATTGTCTCTGGACTCAATTCTGACAATACTTAACTGTAAACTATAAGGATCAAAATAAAATGTTATAATTGAGTTATTGAAAATAACAGGTTACAGGTTTGCTGCCTCCAACAGGTCACTCATCATCATTGGGAAATCATTGGGAAAGGACTATGTTCAGCAGTGGACTTCCTTTGGCTGATGGATTGGATTGGATTGGAGTTATTTTAAATAAAGAAACGCTATGAGGCACGACAAAATATTTATTAACTTAAAAATAAAGTCATATTTATTGCACACAATAAATAGTGGAGGAAACACGTATAGATATAGAAAAGTAGTAGTGCTTAGCCTATTTCGTGTACTGTGTACCATATCAGAGACTACTCTAACACTTATTTAATCTTAATATCCAACTCAAAGATACAAAAATGAACGTTATTGAAATTAATCCATGTTTACAAGTAAAAAGTTTATAAGCTCAATGGTTTATTTGTACTAAAGATGATAAAAATGTATTTTAATATTTTAAAAAATGCAACATTGGGTCCTTACAACTTGTCCACGATGAATGAATAACCATGTTTTAATTCAATAAACTATTTCGTTCTGAATTCATAAAATTTCTACATGAGTTTAAAACACTTCAAATTATTTAAAATAATATTCAATAAGTTGCGTGAGACATTTGCCTAGTTGATTGCTAGTAAATATATATACATATATAATTATCAGAAGTGAACATGCAATTTTCTGTAGGTACCTAAGTATAGCATTGACTTTACTTGAGTTTTGAAACACAAATTAAATAGACACTAATAGCGCAACATTTAGAAAAAGCTAGAAACTTTATAATTTAATCTATAACTATTCTAAAAACATAATTCCCTATTTCGTATAGATATACTTAGTTCGTTTCAATGAGTTCTAATTTGCTACAATGCGGTGTCTATACACACTACGAAACTCTAAAAATTACTTTTATGCATACATCCATTATTCTTTATAAATCTGCTAATACATTTAAATGAATATAAGTGCTAATATTCTGTCCTATATAGAACAATATTTCTAAGCAAGAGTAATAGTGAAATGCAACTGGAATCTTATAAGCTTCTACACCTAACATTTACTACTACAACAATAAGAATCTAAACAACCTCTGGCGGTGTCCGTTTTCCCCAGCCCATGTAGACAAAAACAGTTGAATAAGAATACATAATATCGTATTGCGGCCCTGGATCGCTCCGATGTCTTTTTACACCGCTGGGCATTTTGTCCAGCTGTGGCTTAGCTGGATGGTTGACTCCGAGTTCCCCGTTACCATAGCAGCCGATCAGCCGCGTGTACGGGAACGCCACACGGAAGCAATCCTGCTCGATTTCGTGTTTTTGGTCGCGCCCCACGCACGACAGTTTAACTGCCAGGCTGTGCTCGAATCGGGGCACTTTATTCGCGAACTGAAACACAGCAGTCATGTGGTTAATACGATTTTTTAAGAAACACACCTGTATCCCTGTGCAATGAGATATTCCCATCCATGGTTTGTTTGCAAATATGGGACAGGATATACTACATATCAGACCACATACAAACATTATCATGTTTTGAAAATCCAGTACAAAATATGGGCTTGAGTTTTATCATATGTTTTGATACATATTTTTTTGTTTATGTTATGCGGAAATGTTTTCACACCACTACAAACACTTTACTAAATGATGGCATTATTTAGTCAACTTAAAAAATGCCAAGTTAGAAATCTCTAACTTAACAATAATACTAAACTAAACAATAGTCACAATAAACAATATAAACGAAATAATAGTCAGATGGCATTATTTAGTCAACTTAAAAAATGCCAAGTTAGAAATCTCTAACTTAACAATAATACTAAACTAAACAATAGTCACAATAAACAATATAAACGAAATAATAGTCAAGTTAGAAAACTCTTACTTGACTAATAGATAATAATTTAGGTAGCTTACATCATCAATAGTCTTTTGAATTTTTGATTTAGACCATTCTGAAGACTCGACTATGAATGAGAACATATCGAAATTGCACATGTTTGAGTCCTTTGGTAGAGTAAACAGGGCAATGGTAACTAAATTTTCACTGACAAAGTCAACAGCTTTGTTATTGCCTTCCACAATCAGATCTATATTCTTTTGTTCATACATTGTATCTTCAACGATACAACCACCAAGTGCATATGGAACAGTTGGTTGCCTGTAAAGTAAAGGAATTTTGTTAGTATATAACGAGTTATCCTTACTTTAAATGACTATTGATTAAAAAAGTACTTACACATCTTTAAAATAATTAAGAAAAACAATGTTCTCAACAGATTGTAGAAGATAACTTTCTGTGACATAAACTAGGATCCCCTTGAAAATGCGAGTTAGGGACATCTCATGGACTACATCAAAGAAGTCCTTTTGTGTGTCAGCAATTGATATAATATTGATAACTTTGAACTCCACATCGGGTATGAGAGGTATATAGACACCAGAGATGAATGGATTGGCTTGTATAAACATTTGCTGTGTGAAAACATGTTCATATGTTGGTGTTTGGTTTAGGGGCACGTAGCACAAATAACTTGCTTTTACAGTCACCATGCAGTCTTTTGGCACACACACTTTGTGCTGCACCACATCTATTACTGGAAAGAAAAATAATAAATGTTTTTTGCTTCCAGATGCCACAAACAAAGTTTGTTGTATTATTTACAATTGATTTCCACATAAACATGATTGCTAAGCAATAACTAATTATAATAAATATATACAAATTGAGGAATACATAACACTAGTGAAAAAGCTACGATTCTGCCAAACCATTAATGGACAGCTACCAAGTGACAAATATTACATTGTTTGTAGTCTTCTGAATCATTATTTATTTAAATCACAATTATTAACATTTTGACTGTCACACCAAAACAATGAACTAACTTGCCAAAGCTGACTAAGTAAATAATAAGCCTGTGGCAGCTGAGTAAGAGAATTGTTGACATCCGAGAGAAACTTAGGTGTGGTTTGCAGATTATTCATGGAACTGGGGGTTACTCTACAATCCAAAACAAAACTCGAGTGTTGGGTTGTCACACGTAAATCTGTATGAATGTGCTGAACTGTATGAAGATATTCCACAAAATATTGGAATCCTCTATTGTACATCTTAGCTATAGACTGCGTTCGGAGAGAATATTAAGTATTATAAAGAATAGTGTTCGTTTTTAGAAGTGGAATACTTATAACTTATCCAAATATTCATTTTTTGTTTGGGATCATAGAGTAACCCCTCTGGAATCTAAACTTATAAAATAATCATGATATAACTTTTTTAATAAATATTCTTTGTGACTTTATAACTTACAGCAATGAGCATTATCACAGGTTGGTGAGCACACATTTGGCAATATTGTTGAACATTTACTAGTTATAGAGAATCCCAACATGTTAGCAAATGTTAGCACTGCCAATGGTTCAGTGTAAAAGTTACCAGACTGTTTAAAATCCACATTACTTTCAGGAATATTAATAAGTAGGTCCATAACAAAATCTACAGGTTCTAACTGCTCCTTCTGCAGTGCCTGCACAACAGAGTGCCACATTGTGCACACATGCTTGCAAATAAACTTCTCTTGCCATGATAAATGACTTATTATTTCTTTGGCTATAACATAATTAGTCATTACAGTCTCCAGCACGTCTTTGTTACAATTTATTTCCTCTATTTCTCTGTCTGGCTCCCTCTTCTCTATAAAAGCCGCTACATTCTCTGCTACAGGCACTTTAGTACACCTCGTCCCTTCAACTGGCCACTCACTCTCTGCATTATTTTGATAACTTTCCTCAAAAAACATATCATTGGAACTTTCAGACATTTTAGATTTCAGTTACAATTTGATCATCAGACCTGTGAATAGGGTCTCCTTTCAGTAGTGCCAATATAAAGCAGTACAGATAGATAAAGAAAAATATAAGATAGTGACCAATGTAGATCATAACATCCCTCAAATGTTTTCTTAGTTGGCCGCGGTTATGAATCTCCGCGGGGTCATACGCACCCAAGTTGCCTTGCGGGATGGTAAAATACTCGAATGTGAGCCAAATAAACATGGGCAAGTTCAACAAAAATAATATCACTTGCCCATGCAGCAGCAATAAAAATGTAACGAACGTGTGTGCAATGTATTTAGGCAAGAGCCAATAGTTCAATTTGTCACAGCACTCTTGAGCATTTAAATAATCACACTCCAAATCTGACAAAGTAATTATATAGTAAACCAAAAGAAATAGTATAGCACCGCTATCGATTAAAGACAGTGAGAATAGTAAAGTTTCAGCTAATATCATAATAACTATTTTTTTGATTACTTGTGGTCCGATTAAAAAAAGAAGACTAGTAAAAAACTACACATATAACAAAAAATACTTTCCATGAAGACCCGGAAAGGCAATAAAAATAAATACTATAAGAATTGCAATTTTACATTTTACCTACACACTAATTTTATTTGACAGTGTTCAGTGACTATGAGAATTGAGACGAGAGGAAGACATAGAGAATAGAAATCAGAAGTACCATGAACAATATTTGTATTGGAAAAATCATGATTTATACGAAAAATTAAGTGGCGCTACTGAGGCAAAGGGGTAAATTTTAACGAAACTATGAAAGCTTCGTTCATGTACGAAATTAGAGATCGTCTGACGTTTACGGTCTTTCGCCGTCCAAATGCGTTGGTTTATTTAATAATTGGTTGTTGAAAATATATATAAATAAATAAATAGAAATTAATAAATTAAAACTCGTCCTTGTCTTATTATAATTTTATTCGATCCAAATTCCAATTTGTTTTGTATTTTCTATTATTTTTACTTGAAAATTATTCCGAAACATTTTCGGAATTTAAAAATTTTAATAACTTGCAACACTGAAAAAAAAGGCGTTCGAAAATAGAAAATTATGAATATTTTTCTGTAAAATTATATACATTACATAAGCATTTCTTGTTATTTATGAAGAAGTTGCTTTGTCGGTTGTAATCGAATATACATTTATTAGCCCCTAAAATAATTTCTAAATTGGCCATCTTCGCTCATTTAAAAAAATCACCTGTATTCAGGGTATATCAAGACTGCGACCGAAAACGAAGCCAGGGGGTAGTTTTAGTGATTACAGACACAATGCAACTAAAAATATCTCAAAAAAGCGACAGGTCTTTTTTACAATTTTTTAAATATTTAATTATTCTTAACTGCAGACAAAAAGGAAAAACACTTAATGATATTACATGTTAAGAATAAGTACCTAGGTACAGATTGCGGTCTTATCGATCTAGGCGATTTTTTACAGACAACCTTTGGATGGATCACGGATGGATATAAGAAAATAAAAAGAAGGGAGGGGCGTCTAGAATACAAAGGAAACAAGCTCCAATACATATATCAAATACATACATACAATATATATAGAAAAACGAATTATTTACCTATAATTAATATAAACATAATTATATACACCCAACATATATAGGTACGCATAAATACATTTATATACGTTATATATACGTGCTATAAATTACCTAAAGGTTCAAATGCAGGAAATTATACTTCTCAATATGTCTGTTCAGAGATAGAGGTATTGGTCTTTAACCATTTTTTGTATGAAGTCAGTGTTTGAGCTTGTCTTATGACAACTGGTAATGCGTTCGACAATCATACAGCTTGGACGGTAAACGACTTAAATACCATCGTGTTTGGGAGTGATAAATCCCTAGTTTTTGCTAAAATTATAAATTAAACTCTTACGCACCATTGTGTCTATTGAAAATAAAACGGTGTACATTATTATTTTGGGAAAACGATATATTACTACCCAAATACAACGATAAGTAAAAAATTACAACAAAAAAATTGTCGCCTATTTTGGCGAAATTTTTAGTTAAATCGTGTCTGATGTCACTAATACCACCTAGCTTCATTTTCAGTCGCAGTCTGAATATACCCTATATAAAAAAATGTTGCGGAAATCAAAATGTGGGATAACGACAGGCAAAAGAAAATATTTCACCAACATGTTTACAGTCGAAATTAAAAATTGCATAGGTAGACGACTGCACGTAGGTATCATACCTTACAATGAAACAATAGTTGTGTCAAAACATTTTATTAAACATTCTTCTCTTATCCTAATAAAGGCTTGGTAAATATTTACAAGGCTTCATTACAGGGCAAGGTAAAAAAAAACTATCCAGTTACACTACAAATCCGACTCCTGTTATCACATCATTACATTATAAAATTTATTGAATACTTGGCTCTGCAACCAAACATAACATAGAAGGCGTGTATTTGGGGTTAAAATATATAATCGTCGAATTATTACTAATATAATAAGAGTATATGACTCAAATGACAAAGCGTGTTTATATTTGAATCAAAGCCAATTAACTATTTTAGACAATAATACAATTTACTATGCAGAGAGCAGAGTTTCAATACATAAAAGTGATTCAGTGAATCATCACTTCAAATTGTAAATATAAACTAGTATAGACAATTATTAAAACTCTCCTAAAATAATTACAACAATCATAACAAATATGCAGATAATACAATATTTATCAAATATTAATCTCACTGACTTAGTTTCTCGTTAAATTCATTTAAACTATAAGAGTGATTAAAAGCTATACAACATACTAGGCCGCAACATACCTAAGCCTATTATTAATTTAAAACAAATATTTCTGATCTTAACTTAAAGATTTCGATAAAAAAAAATGTAGACAATAAAGACAATCATCTAACAACATACACATACAATATTTAAATAAGGTACATTGCATATGATTAAATTTCAGATTGTGGATGTAGTATTTAATGTTTATTCATGTGAAACACTTAAACCTGAATATCAACAACTTTTTACCTATGTATGTAAAAGCAACCATCTGAAAACATTTATAAATAAATATTCTATATAAAATGTGCATAAAATCATCAACTTAAACAAGGAGAAGTGAAATCCAATTTCCCCTA
This sequence comes from Theretra japonica, assembly GCA_033459515.1. Taxonomy (NCBI): domain Eukaryota; kingdom Metazoa; phylum Arthropoda; class Insecta; order Lepidoptera; family Sphingidae; genus Theretra; species Theretra japonica. The sequence continues at coordinate 5,496,741 of CM065937.1, forward strand.
CACATATGCGGTAGTGAAAACAGAGATAGGGTGACATATTAGGCCTTATTCACAGACTGATTTAAAACCTATTTTAGTTATCGAATGTTTAGTCCCTTTCGAACGACTTTAAATTTAAGTTGAAGCAAAGAAGACAAAACATTCAAAAACTAAATAAGATTTTAAGTTTGTCTCTGAATGCCAATTAAGATTACAATAAATATATTGTAGGTTATTTGATTGGTTTCTCGTTTTACATCTTGTAAAGTACAAAATGCATAATTTTATTTTTAAATAAATAAATATGTGATAGGAAATGAACTTTAAACCTCCCTATTTGAAGTTAAAATTACGAATGATGTAGATTGTAGATTGACTGAGTTTACCCTCAGCGGAAAATAAACACAATTTTATTATCTCTTCCACACAAGTTAAATATTTGACTAACATGGATATAATTTTGATAAATGAGCAAATAGATTTTCTTTAAATATTTAAGCCTAGATTAAAGGTATGTTATAATTTACTTAGATAATGGAATATTACTTAAACAATAAAGTAAACCGCCTATCAGCCCTGTTTCAAGCATGAATGTACAGATTGTCTTAATGTAAAAAACTTTTATTCTCATGTGCATTAGAGAACATTAAAATATTAAAATTAAGTGGTCACATCATTTAGGGTCACGTTAGTTATTAAGTTCAAGTTACAATAAATTTGTATACATTAATCAATCCTTATTTTATAGCACCAATATTATGTGACAATACTTTATAAGAAAAAGCAAAGACTTCAAAATTGAGAGAAACCATAATTAATGTGATTCAAAAACCAAGATGTCTTCTTGGCTATCTTTCCTATATACCAAATGTAGAGGGATCTTCATTTTCTATGTCTTGCTTTAGGAATACTTTTTTAATAGCACTGAATATAATATTATGGCTATTGAATTCGGAGCTTAGTTATATAATAACAACTTCTTATATAATAAATAAATATAGGGATTACAATAGATGTAAAATGCAATGTTTTTACTGCATTGTATGTTCTAATTGTAAGTACAGTCACACATCCATTCACTCACAAAAATCTCTTATATAATGTAGTGTTAAATTATAGTTTATTACAATATTCAAAATTGTATTAATGATAATAGATATGGTAGTCGGCAAATTCAACATTGACACTTAATATAGTATTTTTAAATAATGCTTCTTGATAGTATTGGCACATGCAAGGAAGTAAAGCCTTAATTATTCGTTGTAGCAACAAGTATTCAAAAATTAAATATAACATAAATGCAAAAATGGCAATATATTTTCCATTAATATATTTATTACTTTGTATTCATACTCCCGCCAGTGAAGCAAAGGTAAACGCAATGTAAATAACTCGTGACACTGTACAGTATACATTAGTGAAACAAACTCACACATAGTAATGAATATAGCTCAACAAAAACCGTAAGTACACTTTAAGGAGTAAATAATAAATTATTAATAGTGCACACAAACAATTATGCACTCCATATATACAATTTTTAACAGATAAAAAATTTACTTTATACTGTATTATGGATATGTAATAAGAACAGCAACTTATCGATTACCAAGCACCTATCCTACACTTTAGACAATATAAATTGGAATGATACATTTTCTAGAATGTCATATTGTTTCACAATAACAATAAAGAGTGATTTTAGGAAGAATCAAATAATACGATAAAGCAAATTTCGGAAAGGTCTGCCGACATACAACATAGAAATTGCGGAAAACATATGATCGTACATTAACGAAGAGCTGTATTATGGAGACTTGCATAATTGTCTGCGTGCGAGGAGCCGGCTCCCTAAGTTAACTAAATGAATTCATATCTAACATTGTTCCCAAGCTGGTCCCACCCATGACGATGGCTTGTGAAATGAGCTCCTTGCTCTCAACATTACTGCCATTGTGATTAAATAAAATATAAACGTGAATTCTATCAAGTAACAATAATAAAAAAGTTGACCAAGAGAGAGACAAGGAGTTGGCGCGCCACATTTGCACTTCAACAAGACTGGAATGTCACTTATTGATCTGGGAAATAGCTCTGCGTGCGACAGAGGCAACAGCAAGAAGATTTTTTAAATCGGCACATCAATCTCTAACATTAATACACTTCAATTATTTTCATCTCTACAAAGTGTACATAACCAGGTGACTCAAAGACTGATTGTGCTGCAGCAACGTTTCCTATGATAATTTCCCCTAAGTTTTAGTCATCGGGCGGAATGCAGAAATCCACAACTATGTTGAGTATTATTACTTTCAATATATACATATGTAAATATGCCTATAAGTAGTAAATAAAATGGACTTAATATATGTGAGCCAAGTACATCAGCGCGCACGCGGCGAATACGTGCGCCGACACTCACTAGTGAAACAACCGAACTGAATCTCATTATCAACTAGCGACACAAACATCTCGTATCAAACATTAAGTACAAACATTATAATATAAACCATGGTCTTCTACTACTGCAAACACTTTGTGTTTCACATCAAATATATTTCTAGTCCTTATTACACAAAAGTCACTATTGTGGAAGAACGTGTCACTCATGTGAGACTAGCGTTAATTAGTTAATGCGCCACTCGGTGGCTTTCTGTTGCGATGCAATGTTTCATTCAATTCGTATCGATGTCCGCAACTCCAATAATCGCAACTAATCATACACAAATAAAACTTATTATTGAACAAACCGAAGTATACTGGAACAGTTTTTTGAAGTCATGGCGGACATCGTTCAGAGATCACTGTGGCGGTATAGTGAGAGTGTTAGACTCCCGGTGAAGGCAGTGAAGGCAGTGAACGCGGGTCAGGTGGCGTCGAACTCGATTTTGTCCCAGGAGTAGTGCTTGCGCGCGGGCCGCGGCGCCGGCCGGGACAGCACGCCGCCCAGCAGCGGGTCGTACTGGGGTATGTGGCCTCTGCCGAACATGTTGGGAATTATATCTGTATCCATGCAATCGTATCTGTCGCTGTCCATTGTCATGGCGGGGCCCAGATCTATACCACACTCTTTTAAATCGAAATCGCACGTCCGCTCCTCAAATATTTCGTGACGGGTGTCCTCATTTTGGAAAGACGGAAGAGACAAATCATCCATATCTTCGAAGCCAGTCCGAGTGTGATCTAGGATATCTCCGTTATTGAGTGGCGTCATGCTCATTCTTTCGGGTTCATGGTCTTCGCCTATGTCCATCGCTGTTTGCGACATACTGCCATCTGTATGCTCACCATCTCCAGAAAGAAGACTCTCGAAGAAATCATCGTCACCGGCGTTAGGATCTGAACCGAAATCTGCGTGAAACTCCCCATTAGACAGCAAGTCGACACTCAAATCGGCGCTAATTTCGGACGAAGGCACATCGACCACGCATCGGCTGTCTGTTGTCACTGCATTGTGAAGATCCGCGTGATTCATAATTTCATTTTGTATGTCGTCTAGTTCTCGCTGTAGTTCGTCAGCGGCCAGCGAGTCTCGGACGTGCGGATCCCCGAGGACGTCGTCCGTCAACACGTCGGCCGGCGAAAAAGCATCCGGTCCCGTCACGTAGCCCGGATCCATAGCGGGACTCACCACCGTTTCACCCACTGCGGACGGGGGCAACTCGCCGTTCTCCACGAGAATTTCCAACACGTCGTCCATTATCTGACTGTCCTCGGTGTGGTCGTGCAGCGGCGTGACGGGCGCCACGTGCGCCACGTGCGGCATGGGCGGCGGCGGCGGCGGCGGAGCCACGCGCTCCGGCTCGTAGTGCGCCGTCGGCAATATCGCAATGGGCACGACTTTGACGCCGTTGAGTATGTAGGCGGGGTTGGCGGGCTTCTGCGGCGGCGGCGCGGGGTCGGGCGCGGGCGGCGTGACGGTGTAGAGGCGCACGTAGTGCGGCGGCGCGGGCGCGGCGGGCTGCTGCAGCGCGTCCAGCTTGGCGCGCAGCTGCGACACGCACAGGTGCGCCTGCAGCAGGCGCCGGCTCTGGTCGCTGGCGGCCGCGCCCGCCGCCTCGCGCCGCACCATCTCCAACTGTTGCCGCGAAGCTTCCAATTTCCGTTCGAGTTCTTCTATTTGCCGCCGCTGCGACTGCACGATGTCTTCCTGCGGCTCCATTTCGACGCGTGGATCGGGCGAGGCGACCGACGCGATTGACGCCGGCGACTTGGGCGGCTCCTCCTGCTTCTCGATGAGGAACGGTCGCAAGCGGTCGATGAGTTGCGGCTTGGGGCCGGACACGCGCAAGTTGCGCCGCTTGCACTCAGCGCGCAGGTCCGACACCTTCATGTCCTCGAAGCGCGCCACGCAGGAGAGCGGCGCGAGGGGCGTGAGGGGCGGCGGCGGAGGCGGCGGCGGCGCGGTGTGTGCGTCGGAGCAGTCGGAGGCGGCGGAGGAGGGCGCGGGGGAGGTGGGCAGCATGAGCTGCAGGAGCAGTTGTTGTTGCTGCAGCAGCAGTTCGTAGGGAGTCTCCACGGAGCCGGGCGGTGACGACGCTTTCTGAGCATTCGGGGGACCTTTGTACTCGTGGAATTTGAAGCGGGCTTTCGGCTGTTGTTTTTGCTTGCTCTTTTTTCGATTTTTGTCCTTGCCGGGGGCGGGGTGTTGCGGCGGCGAGGGGACGCTGACGGGCGAGAGTGTGGACGGAGGAGAAGGTGACGGGGAAACTTCGTCAGGCGGACCGCAGTATGAGGAAGGATGCTGAGGCCGTCCCGATGAGCCCTCACTGGTCGCTTTGAACGCGAGAGTTCCGCTTTTGACTGCAGTCTCGATGTTCTCCTCGGTATGGAGTATATTTTTCTTTATGAGTTCTAGAGGGCCGGGTCTGTGCGACAACTGATCATTTAGCTGGTCAGCGAGCCGCGCCTTCTTAAGCATACGCTGCTTTTCAGCTAAGCTGGGATCAAGATGACCCTCCTGAAACACAAAAGCATAGTTAGCAAAACAAATGTTTTCTTTTGCCTAGAGAAATATAGAGTTTTGATCCGAATGAATGAAAAAATAAAAACATATGTTATAATTTCATTGCTAATCACTAATACAAATTATAGGCAATGACGTACATTATACTTATTAATCTCGTTTAAAGAAGATACGTCATAGCGCTTACGGAAAGCCGAGCCAAGGAGTTTATTTCAGATATTGCACACGCATGGTCTAAAAGTCCTCAGGAAAAGAACCGTATACGAAAGGATTGTCTCCAGGTGGTATATGTCATTTTAAATAGTTCCTTGTAGCATTCGCCCGCGGAACAAACAACCAACTACACGGAAAGACTGAAGTCTCTCCGCAGTCTTACAGTTCCTGTTTGTCCATGAAATTGAAATCGTGGAAAATTCAAAGCGCTCGTGGCTATAATGACTGAATTGGATCAAGCTGGTATTTTGGGGCTCATATCCAGAGGACTCATAATAAACTATCCACTCACTTGTTCCAGTATGTGTCTTCGTTCTAGTTCCTGTCGATCTGGTCTCCTTTGTATCTTTGCCTTCAATAAGTCCCCAGTTTTGGCTCTCGCCAATTGTTTGCATTGTTCAAAATATGCCGGTGGCGTTTTTAGTGCTGAAAAAATATTTTAATTATATACGAATACAGTACCTAATAATTGCATTTAAAGACAGAGCCACCGGATATATGTTTTTACTGTAACTAGATGATTATAGGATAAATTATTTTCTCATTTAATCAAATAAGAAATAAGAATCCACATATTAAAGCTTTTATAATATTGTGATTCGATGATTTGCAACTAATTTATTCATTTTAAAGTATTTTGATAGACTCGAAACGATGATGTTGCGTTAATATTTGTGTCAAGTCTTTAAATTGAATCCTAAATATGCATTGGGAAATCTTAATGCGTCTGTAACATAATGATAAATAATACTTTATTAATAGACAGGCCTATGAAAGTTTCCTAATATTATTTGGAGAAAAATATTTTAATAAACAATTTGAATCTACCATGTAGTAACAATGTGAGTGGGACATCATGAAGATTTTTATTTATTTATTTAATCACATCATATTATGTGCAATAACCAAAATGTCCCAAAGTAAGTACTACCTATCACTGATGTTAGCAACTACGATTCGGAAATTATTTTTCCTGTCCAGCTAATTGATTTGTAAACAAAGCAGATATAGAAGTCGCGTACACGAGCAGAGAAAACCACGCGACGTCCACTTGGACAAGGTCGCGTTTTTTTAAAACAAGTTAGGAATTCTCAATATATGTATCGTTGAGATCATAAATAAAATAGTTTCGCCCACGCGCGCCGAGAGCAGCGCGCACGGTGACGGGGTGCTTGCTCGACATTTGGACACATGGACGCTGCTGCTCTATTTAGTTGATATAATTAATCGTAGCCAAAGTTTTATTTCAATGTCCATAATGTATTTAAGTCGAGTGTCGGTTAATTAAACAAAACCTCTTCAACATCTCCGTATTCAATTTATATGTAATATTATTTGTGTAAGAACTCAAATATACTGTATGTATTATATATAATATAAAATACTCACGAGGCATTATTCCTTGCGCCACCAGCTGGTTTATAGGAGGTCGCATGAGGAGTTTCACCTTTAACGCTGTGGGTCAACACCAACAACAGATTATAATTTAACAATAAATATAACTTGTGCGTATTAAGTCGGGGCATGGCAAATTTATCCTTAAAATATTTTTCCTCGTGGATGCTAGTGTCCAGTAAAATATAACATTTAAACAAAACATGGCAACAGGCGACCGACATAGGCATGTACGTGGGTACATAATGCGACTGCCTTTTTTATACAACAATGAGTATTGATTGAATAGTTGACATGTGTTGATGAACATTATGGTGTTATGACGCCAGGTAACGAACAGTACTGACGTAGCGCGTCGTGTCGAGTGGCGAGTGCCGACGTGATTCGCGATCGACACGCACATCAATACATGAAAATTATATCGATAAAAGCCACTGGAAAAGCGTAGGCGAACCGAGCTCCTTCCTATGTTCTTGTTTGCGTGTAGACAAGCGGGTAGCAGCGAGCGATGGGCGGACAACGCTGGCGCGCCGCCAACATAAATAAACACTGCACAAGGAAACTAGTGTTATGCCGCGACCGTATTACAGACGAAACATTCACTACCACTGGGCCGAATATTGTGGGTTACTGGGCGTCTTTGCTTCGCTCGCGTTACTACACGCTTCCTACATTTATATTTCAAAGATTTTGTATACCACCAGTTCTTACCATAGACAAAAAATAATAAAGAAAACTTTTTAAGAACCTACCACCTACTTGACATTTGTATGCGCGAATGAGGCCTATGAATTTTCTCGTTTGTTGTTTATTCGCGATGGTGGTACACGAAGTGATACAACACAGACGCAGAAACGGCCGGAAGTGGCAACTCCACAGGCATACTAATACATCAGGTCGCGCCAAGTAGTCGCAGTTTGGGGCCACTGCCCGAACAATGCCAATATACTACTTGCAAGCCACTAAATAAAAATGCATGCTACAACATGCATTATTTTGCAACTTATATTATTTATATTTTAATAAATTTCGTTACATTTTAATTTAAATGACTATGAATATACATAATAAAATATATTCTACACACACCAATTATATTCAATAGGGATACTGAAAAATATTAGTGTGTGCGTTGTTTTGCAAATATTGCATATTAAATTCAATGAATATGGTAAAGAGTGGTGCTTACATTCTTTGTGCTTGCCCATGGCTGGTTGGAGCGGGCTGTCGTCGACGATCACTTTGGGCGGGGAGACGCGCGGCGAGCTCGGCGGCTCGCTGGCGCCGCTGCTGCCTGCCGCCCGCCCAGCCATCTCCTCCGCACCGGAACTGCTAAACAATTATAAACATACCATTACTAACCTACTCATTGATCACATACTCGGCCAGATAACTACGTTTTTGAGAATTCTGCGCAAGAAGTTCCATAGCATGTGGAGTATCAATCACAATCGTAGAAGACATCCGTAAAATGAGACGTAAACGGGCTGATAATAATTGGTAATGTACTTACTCACCTAATTATTACTTTTTGTGATTATGCACTACTGGACAATATATAATGTACATATTTCCTTAATGAAATATTTAATTGTAGGATTTTAATACTTGAACAGCATACAATTTTGTATTCAATAATAATTAGTAAAGCGGTGACTTAGCCTTGGTAACCTAAATACCATTTAATCAATACAACGTAATATAATTGTCTATATAGGTATACTTTTTATGCATTAATACACAAATCATCATTAATAATAACGGGTGAGTCGTGTTACAGACACGTTTAGCAATAAGTCTACATTCAACCGCCTGTTTCATGTCAACAGTTTTGAGTAGATCGCGTCTTTTCAGACTAAAAGTTATATGCTAATTATACACACATTGGACCAATAAGGCGACCAATGGCAAAACATAATAGATTGGCAGTAATTGTAAAACTAAAACTAGCTTATAAAAAATATTAGCATCATATATGATCTCTCAATATCGATTGGTGAACAGATACTAATAAGAAGTCAGAATTTGTAACCAACCGAAAGAATTTTAAATAATACTGTACGGGTTCATAGCATTACTAGTTAAATAAGAACACCGATTTGCTAATACCGTTCTAACAATTGATGTAGCAGTCCCTCGTTATCCCGATAGTTGTGGCTATTATGCACGCAACATTGGTGATTTTATAAGCAATGATTGAAAAGATTGTCCTAGGATAGGTAACAAGAGCCGACCTGAAAGTGTCCTCCGAGGGCGGCGTGTGCGGCGTGTGCGGCGAGCGCGGCGTGCGCGGCGGCGAGGCGGGCGAGCCGGGCGAGGCGGCGCGGCTGCGGCTGCGCTCCCGGCGGTGCTGTGGCTTGAACCACTCGGGGTATATAGCGCTCAGGGTCTCCACTAGATCGTGGTCCAGGGTTACGCGCCACGACGTGCGCCCCTCCGAGCCCTCTGAGCCGTCGCCTCCGCCGCACGACGATCGGCTCTCTGCAGATTAATTAACAATTTTTATAAATCGTTACATCAAATTGCTCACCGATCGACGCGGACGCTATGTCGTTTGATTTCTATGCCACAGGTTGTGGGTTCAATTCCCGCACGGATACATATTTGTATGGCCTAGACATATTTTTTTGTGCTTTATGTTTATAAACGCAGTCACGATACAGGAACATTCCTAGTGATAAAAGGAAAGATACAAGAAAATGCATTTCGATTCCGCTTCTACGATCCTAGCATACAAAATTATCTGCACAATTATTTCTAGACTAACCTTCCTCAATTTACGTCGACCTACACACAGTCCCGTTCGCTCGCAGAAGTAAATGTTGTTTGATCGTGATGCACAGATGATGTAATAGGTGAGTCGGAAGTGCGTGTGCACTGTGCCTCTGTGATGACAATACGTCGGGTACGGATATAGTAAACAAAATTGTCAATTTTGGGCGAGGCATTGCGCTGGAATACACTATGGCATCATAACGTTGACCTAGTTGAGTGAGATCCTTGGAAACGTTTATATGCGTGAGTAGGCGCGTTCGTTGCTTTTTGATGCATTGTGGTTGGAATGTTACAATTTTACGATATCGTGCACAGTGCTAACGATCTCCGCAGTTTATGCGCTAAACAGATAATGAATAAAATTTGGTGCATGTTCTTCGTAAGACACTATTTACACCAAATTGGAAGAAAAGTTTTCTAGAATAAAGGTATCTACTCGCTACAACGATTTTATCAGGCATAAACTTAACAGGCAAAAAACAAATACAAAATATCAACGGCATGACTATAATATGTTTTAAATATAATATAATTCTCTGAAGGAGTGTGTAATTGAATTGCTTTTAAAACGACGTGATAAAAGTTATAATATTATGCATGAGATAACAATTCCGAGCTGGATTTAGTATTTTCTGTTAGGGAAGATGGAAGTATTATGTAATGTTTGAAACTCTCATAAAGCTGGATATACGAGGGAGTGAAATTACGAGCTGAAAATAAAACATCTGCCAGTGAGTCACGTGTAGTATAAAACTAAAAGTAAAGTAAACAAATGCAGACTTCAAAAACGTAAAATCGCTATTCTTATTTGATATAACATTTGCGAAAGCTTTATTAGGGAGACTGCGATAAAGGCATAAGTGAACATTGTTATATGGTGTTGTGTACTTTGTATAAATTAGATCTGGCTAGTGAAAGAGCGCTGGTGAAAATCGTATAAGTATTAGTGTTTTTTTACTAAGTAATCTCATAATGCTCTAGGTCGCTCACCGAGTTAGTTAGACATTACGGTATGAGATAGGAAAGGATTCAGCTGAAGAACTAAAGTTCCCAATATGCCCCAGCGGATTAGCTATTTGAATATGGCAGTCAACGAGCGTATATAGCGCGGAGAACTGATGGCCGATGAGATTCAAACGTTCACGATTGGAAGCCACGTGGAGGCCACAGCCGGGGTCCACCCACATAGTGAATTGACGAGATAATAAAGCTTGCAGGAAGTCGCTGAATGTAATCCGGTTTCTACAGAGTGCTCTGGAACTTCGTGATAATGACTTATGTTCAGCAGTGGATTTATTGTGATTGCAGAAGATGACGATAATAACTATGAAACATTGTTGTATATTCCAAACTAGGCGCCAACCCGCACTAGGCCAGCACGAGAGACTATATGGAATAACCCGTTCTCAATCGTACTCTCAATTGTGGAGGAGGATCGTGCCCTGCAGTGAGTCGTATCTGGGCTGATACAGTACAGTCTAAACTAAACAATACATTATAGTTATAATGTGCTAGTAAAATAACGTATTCAGCACTCGAGCAAATTAAACGCGAGACATAATATGTACCACCTGTCAGGTGAGTATTCTTAGAATATTTTTTCTGGCGTAGTCTTCAATATAATTTTATTTATGTTTTTGAACTCCAATGGTGTCAATGAAAATACAGTATGAAGTTGCCATTAGCTAACAATTCATATACATTTTAGTGATGTTTTATCTTATATATATAAATCTCGTGACACAATGTTTGTCCTCAATGGACTCCTAAACTACTTAACCGATTATAATAAAATTTGCACACCATGTGCAGTTCGATCCAACTTGAGAGATAGGATAGTTTAAATCTCAAATTATAGTCGCAATTTTAATTTATTGCTAATTATTTGTCTGTTATTATTTGACAGTCACAATCATCTGTTAACTCCAAATGATTCTAACAGATGTCGATACCTTTCGACTGGGTTGAGTAAGTAATCAATAGATGGCGCTGCTATGGTAAATCTACGAACGTGTCATATAAGCTACATTTTAACAGTATAATTACCACGTGTTGTTGACGCTATAAAATTAATTAAATTTATTTTAAAGTTTTAGCAGGAATTTTGCAAAGTATTTGTGTTTGCGTATTTTTTAAATGATATTCGTCGTATTTTCGTGTTTATATAAGGCCTATCTACAAAATAAAAGCAATTACAAAAAAATTACAACTTGCCTATTTAGGCATTAAGGGATGAAATGGGATAAAGTGGGACGAACGCGATGAGACCGGTAGATGGGAAATAATGGGACGGGATGTAACAGAAAGAAAAGGAGCCAGATGAGATGGGATGGGATACGATAGGAAAAGGGATAGTAGGTACTTAGGTTGAGTTCAGGAGTACAAAAGTTTGAACGGGAATAAGATATTTCTGGTGTGGAGTGGAGTCTAAACATCTAAGCACCCAGGCGAAGCTGGGCCGGGCCGCTAGTGGGATTATAAAATAAAACCATATAATAGTAATTTACAACATGTTTCGGGATTTAATTGCAAGCAAACATTATAATATATATTATATTATTAGGTACTAGCTGTCCCCGCGAACTTCGTTCCGCCTAAATTAAAATTATACCATTTAAAAATTCGCAACAATAAAAAATATTCTTTTTTTTTCTATGGCAATAGATGCCGATGTCGACAATTCTGCTAATGTCAGATGTGCGATAAGAACTCGTAAAAAATAATAATTATAATACGTATAAGTGAATCGCATACTTTACTGAGAAAATTTAATTTAAAGTTATTTGTAAATGTCTGTTAGGCATTTTACGTCGGTGCTACAGAACACAATTTTGTAAACAAACCGGCGCACGTGCGTGCTCGTGACTCATTACAGATCGCTCAGGATTATAACACTTCGTGATTACAGGATTGTCATTTATTGCGTACACGAAATATGCTTTACTGGTTAAGGTATATCTAGAAGTAGTCACAACAGTCCAGGGTTCCATGTAATTACTGTAAAATTCGAAGTTGTTATGGAAAATACCAGGTGTCCAAAATACAAGCATTGTGCTTAGTTTGGGGCCACAGTTCCTTAAATTGGTAATTTGGGTATCAAATTGGCAAACCATTTATTTTCAGTTTTTGCGGTTTAAGTTATTTCATATGAGTTTCCCGGTGCTGGAATTAGTGCCCTTCATTCCCAACACCCTTGAAACGAAACTAAACTTTACGAAATGTAGGTGCCAACAGCAACATCTCTGCCTATTGCCTTCTGCCTGATACACATTGCCTGATATACCCTTCACATGTCAGGAAACGACTTGGTGATGAATCGCCACAAAATACTACAGAGTACTGTAAAAAATTCAGAATGTGCGCTAGAAACGTCACATTGGAATCGCGGGAGGCAATATTTCATAGCGATTTTAAATAAACACAACCTACACATGATTATTGTATACGTCATGTCATTCAAAATTTCCGATTTGTTTTTCGTTGGGCTCCCGTTTATTTTGAACTAAGGTTCAAGAATGCTAATATTCTTGTTATTGTACGCAGTGCTGTGTGCAGGCCCGGCCCCTCCGAGTGATTCGTCTCGTGTCATCGCCTCCCACACAATCGCGCGTATACCACACGACACCACTCGGTTACTTAGTCAGTCGGTCATTAGACACGCACTCATTTTCTAGAATAGATTTATTCCTTTTTTATTAAGAAATCTTAAGTACTTACGTGTTGTTTTATTTCTGGAATTGTTTGAATGCGAAATTCTTGTTTAATAACGCCTAAGAAAATCATTCGTTAACTAGAAAATTCTAAATGACTTTTGATTATCGATGTCGAAGGTCATAAAGGCATTTTATTCCTTTGCGTTAAAATGTGTAATGCGTACTTCAAAAGCATTTAAGGCTGACATTATGTGCCTAATAGTGAAAAATTGTTTTTATTGTTTACATTTGACAATCCATTATTCTCAACACAATGATGAAAACAAATCATAGTAATAATAATATATAAGTTAAATTGCTGTAGTTTTAGTTACATGTGGGTCAAGGCCTATTCCTTTGAAGTTAACACGCTCTTAAGTGTGTGGAAATTACGATAAAATAGCAGGTTGGTGGTGGCGCGGCGACGCGCGCGCACCGCGACGCTTGTACCGTAACGTAACACGTCAATCAAGATGTCAGCGTACACCGCACACGCGCACACCTCTGCTTCTACTAAATGCTGTCTGCGACCTATTTGATTTATAAATCTACATTGTGTTCCTCATATTCTATTTGTCTCGTGTGCCTAAATTGCATAACGCTGAACATTCATACACACATACATCGCGTCATATCATCATTTTTAATTTCCCGGGTTGTTTTGCTTTAAGCGAAGTGGCTAGCGATAACACTTTCAAAATTCAAACCCAGAGCACCACACACACATACACAGACACTATCAATTTCAAAGTGGAATGAAAACATCGTGACGAAACCTGCATACCAGACAGTTTTCCGTTAAAATATCTAAAACATAAGTCAACCAACCGCATCAGACCAAGCTCTAATTATTGTCAAAAAAATATGAAACCAATCAACCAATCATAAAATTGGAAACCAAATTTATAAGAACATGGCTGGAACACGAGTGAAATGGCGCCGACCCCTTGCAAGTGTGAGTTAGGCGGAAGAAGACGATATTGGGTAAAATAGAGAAATATACAGTATAGGCGATAAAAACTCAGCGAGATAAGGTTTTTTATGTGCAGTGATACACGATGTTCGCGGTTTGTTTGTCAGATCATAATGACCATATGATAATACCTTATTAAAGTGTGTCTAAGGTAATGAATGTTAATTGTTTAGAAGGGAGAGAGGGAAACATGCTTTTTATTCATGTTGTACATTTTGCATACCACATTTTTCAAGTCCTGTGCAGGGTGTGAAGGTAACGGGGAAAAAAATAAAATTTTGCCTAAAATGACCGCTTTCCTTTAGTTTGCCATATGACATTACTTCCCAGAAATTGGTTCTTATTAACATTATCATGTCGCTGGATGCGCCGCTTCCAACAGATCTATGTGGCGATTCATGGGGGAGGCCTATGTTCAGAGAGAGATAGAGAGCAATATTATCAAATGGTGTGATAATACATGTTTTTTTTTTCAAAATCACCAGGTTCGATTCCTAACTAGGCAGAGGAATGCGACTTTAGAGAACCGATATTATATTCTGTGCCACACCATTGTGGTCAAACATAAAGGCTTCTGGGTGATATACACAATGAAACTCATCTTCTGATGTACTGAAATAGTCCGTCATTCAATATGCGGCTTGTTACGGTTCTTACTTCTTGATGAACAAATTAACTCAGAGAAAAATCAAAATCAGCTGCACAACGCCTTGTAAAAAAATAAAACAATTTAAACAAATAGAAACCATAGCAAGCAAGGTAAACATCTCTAAGTTATAGCACAACTTAATGATATTTCTGAGTTGAATGAATATATAAAACATTCATTCATAAAAAACGTTTCCGCGAAGTTCAAGCCAAGTGGAAGGACAGCATGTTTTCAATGTTAATAACCAGCGGATAGAAAGTTGCTTGGCGGTGACATAATGTGGCAGTAACGCTGACTCCGCGCGCTGCACGTCACCCGCAGGCTGCGGCGCTCACGTCACTCGTGCACACGGCCCTGGGCGCGCGTGGGCGCCGCCACCTGTCCTCGCCCACGTGGCTTTGTTTATCAACCGATGTGACGACGCCGTCATAACATCGCGCCTTTTTACTGCTACGTGTAGGGATGTCACTCGCTTCAATTAATGCCACATTCCAAATTTATGCCAAAGCTGATACACGTGATGCCACATTGAAGCGCTCAATAAAATCGAGCATTACTGTGTTCGTCCAACCCATAAAGTGCTCGTTCAAAGGAAAGGACCTGTGGTTAAACTTTATACTTGGACTAAAATAATTGTAGATTGCACCTAGGCCCAATTATGAACACAATGATCATCTGAATATTTTTTTAAACCTATACCTGACTATTTGTCTATCACAAAATGATTTCCACCCGCTTAGTTATAGTGTTATACTAAAGTTGCATTGTACCGGGCCGGATGTAAGTGCTACGTCGCGCCGTCCAGATAAAGTATCGACTGGCGAGAGATAATTATCACTCCCCGGGTGACACAATTTTGTTGGGCTAGGAAGGGTGTACTGTAACTGATCCCGGTACGCGATTAATGTATTAGCTTGTGAAGCTAATGTATACTTCTTTTGTAAGGTGAATTCGTGTAATGTGAATATCCTGTCCTGCCATCAGTAAAATCGGAGAAAATAAGATCGATACTATCTATCTGAGTCTTTAGTGTGCCTCATACATATTGGTTTGTGTTTGTTCCTCTGTCACCTAAATTTAATATTATTTGTAACTCACCTCAATGATAAGTAGGTATAGGGACACTTCGTTCAATATTGTAAGTATTATGAAACGGTCATTACTTATAAATATAATATTCCTAAATTGGACAAAAAAATTATAAAATTGGACATTAAACCAGCGAGTAGCATAAAAATCGAGCCTGCCACTGACCTGGACTGATCAAGCTCAGGTTAGAAATGTGACTCGTCTACAGCAGATGATCCGTGCCCATAGTGGAGGAAAACATTAACAAAATGGCATAAAAATTACATATTTACGAAAATTTTTACAGATTTTTTAATTATGAGACGGTGAATATAAAAAACGCATCTATTCCAAGAGGGCATAGTCCCTGTTGTCTGCAGAGCTAGTCTAAATATGATTTGTGGGACGAATGTCGGGCGAGCGCGACAGAGTTCTCGCGGGTGACCTCGTTCCGTCTACCACGCCCCACCTATATGCCTCACTTGTATGTTTTTTACATATACTGATAATTGACACGCGCTCGCTTACTGAGAAAAACAAACATCATTTTCTTGAGAAAAAATCATCATTTCCCCATACGCGGTGAGCATGCCAAGAAACAATTAAACGTTTTATAATATAGAACAAGCTTTTAACAAGTATATTAGAATACTGTTGTGTTTTACATGAGTAAAAAATTTAGACAAATTTAGACAAGCCTACGTAGTAGCGTGGTCAAAATTACTGATTTACTTGGTTTCTGAAAAATTGATGCCATCAAAAACGAAACTTTTAAAAAATAAACCAAGCCTCGCAACATAGTTCTTCTACTGTAAAAAGCTGTGAGATCCATATAATACCATGTCGGTTAATTTATTCAGTCCCTACGTAAGGGACCTTCTGTTTTAAGTTAATCCATTATAAGCGAACCTAACAACATTTTATAGTGACCATATCAATATTAAAAATATTTTATGTTTTAAATAAAATAGATTGACTTGGCCATCGCATGAACACGCAATGTATCTCACAAGTAATACATAATTTATTATATTAGATTGTTTAATGAAATGAAATACACTGTGTGTATACAATGCCTGCTTGGTTTCTAAAAATGCAGGCTTATAGTTTTATCCACAACGAAGTTATAGGGTGTCGAAAGTGGCCGGAACTGCTTCGAGAAAAGAATGGTACGGGCGTGCCGCTTTTTTGCTCGACTTGGCGGAGGCACTGCCGTGCCTCTAGATATAGTAATGAGAAAATGCAATACTATTTATAGGTTTATTCTGGATTTGTTAGCACAGGTTTAAACCAAGGTTTTATAAGGTACTATTTAGTCCATCAAATCGCAATAAACTGCCACTCAAAAAACAACCAATATAATGCTGCAGAGTTAAGTTTTAAACGTGTCATCTTATACAAACACTTCTTTTGCGCAAGTGAAGCTTACGAGGCTTGCACTACTGTACGTCTTTTTGCTACTAATAATTCAATTAATAATTTGGTCGCACTTAATAAATATCTTACACTTCAGGTCAGCACACGTAGGTACATACGTCAAACCATATATTTTTCTTCTTTCACGTGACTCATTGTTTAGATGGATAGGCAACGGAGCGTATTTCAACGAAATACAACAATCAGCACGATGTTTATGTGAAACAACAAACTGTGCGTATTATATAAATATTTCGTTCCGTTCTCAGCCGACTGTTATACGCTGTAGAAATGTTACCCCACAAAAAGCTTTTACATTCATAAGAGTTAAACGATTCTCAACAAAAATCATTACTCCCATTACAAAACAGCTCTTTATAGGCATATATGCACATATTGATTACGTAAGTTGTACAGACGATAAATCAATGTACTTGTGGTGGATGGTACCGTGTACCGACGTTATTGGCTCTCCGCTTGTTCTGCTTCCGTGCAATCATTGAAAAGCACATGTTAGCAGGCTAGGCTAAATTCGGATTTCAATTGACTTTCGTAAGTCGATGAATGGATTCCCTTCGCACGTCGTTGATTGGAATGTGCTCGATTCTGCTCCAATGTGGGCTTAGATTCAATTTGAACAGGTGTATTATGAACTTGAAGAAACGCGGACCAGATTAAAAGTAGCCTTGTGGTATTTATTGTAATGTACATTTTTATTTTATGTATTAGGATTACAATCAAGTATCATTTAAATTGTATAGCCTTTCTATTTAATACTTTGACTTACATATTACAACTCATTTAAATATCACCTTTCCTTGGCTTTATTTATTTAACACGTTTTTCTTGAATGGAGTATTGCCTACAATACACTAACGCTGTAATTAATTAACGCTGGACACAGGCTTTTGTAGTACTGAAAGGTATTATGTCTAGTCAACATGCTGGCCGGTACTCGGAGACGTTACACACCATTGACATTTTTACAAAGAGCTCATGAGTGCAGGTTTCCTCATTATATTCTACTTTGAGTATGTACCTGACCTTAAAGCTGAGTGGAACCATAATTTAAAGAACATTGTAGCGAGAGTAACTAACTACTGGGCATAATGAGACTTAACACCTTATGTCTCAAGATAGCGAGCGCACTGGAACGCCAAGCATTGCTTTGTAATTAATTGTGTTGTTTTGTTTTGCTACAGTCCATGAGCGGTCAGATCGCTTGACATGAGACGAATGGCATGCTCGTCTCGCCATGAAAAATGTGAACACTGTTTATTATATGTAACTATATAATATATAGTATGCATATATAAAATATTTTCAAATATTCATTAAAAATTATATACAAATTGTAATATAATCTATCAGTTTGTTATATTAATATTTAGCATGTACTAACATGCAAGAATCAGTCCCAGACATTAATGTCAACATTTTAACTCAATAATAATTACAATTAATTATCATTTCAACAGCAAGAGAATTATTCAACAAACACATTTAACAGTGCTTCTTAGCAGCTGCTGCCAGTAAAGTGCTGAAAGTAAAACAATAAAATGATATGATTATCTTATTGTGAGCGCACACCCGGACAGACAGATAGGCTACATTTATAAATAGAGAGAAAGAGATTAGAATGTTCACGGTCACCAGCGCCCGAACATTATATATAGCAAGGTTAACTATTGCTGCTAAACACCTCTGCGGCGTAATAGCACCAACATCAACACGTGAAAAACTTTTGTATTGACAGCGACAAAACAACTTCCATCACATTCAAAGCGTGTTCACAAAGCCATTGTAAATACAGGAAATCATGTTGAACATTGCTCGCCGAATACTAAAAAAATTACTTGTTTCTATGGATGCATTTTCATCTATAAAAACAATCACGTGCCTTAAACTTTTCTTACTTCCCGTATAGCCGCTAGAAACAAACCCCAAAGCAAAATAAAATATAACAACTAAAATACCAAACCAAGTCATGATATAACAAAATATATTGCAGAAGATATCAAGGCAGAAGCCATAACGGGCTGATGACGTAAAAGGATGTTTTCAGCGAGTCGGCAACAGCAGCCGTCTGTTTATCGTCCGAGCACAGTTAGAGCTCCGTTCGGTCTGAGCCTATGTCGAACTGCAGCTGTAAAAACACACAGAATTACACTGCTCCTGCCCATACCGATAAATGTACATACAATGTGATAGCCAGCCCGTTACGCAATCGGCGCCCACATAAATGGCAACGCAACAACATTGTATTAACGAAAATATGCACAGGAGTACATCATGCCAAATGGAACTAGCGCGTTCAAAATCTACTCGGCCAACAAATTAAAAAAGGAGCAATTTGCAACCAGCGCGGCGCGGCGCGGCGCATGATGGACTGCCGCGTACAGCGCCGAGATTATTTGTCGTCGGCAATTAATGTGACACAAAACATGACTCATCAATTAAGAAAATAAATAATTACTCAAACCAATAAATGTAATCGATAAAATAAAATGGCTAAAATAACCAGCACTGTACGTACGATTCCATTAAAAAATAGCTAGTAAAATGAATGTGCTAGTGAACTTTAATTAAATACCTACTGTGCGAATTCACATTACAATAAATCTAAATAAAAGTCAATTCACATAAAAATATAACGCTCTTACGCAATAAGCATTATAGGAGACATTTTAGTTGTACATTGGTTATAAACATTTCTTCACACGAATTGAATCTAACTCAAAAATAAATCAAGTCGCCATCACACCATGCGCCAACGTTATATTTTTATTCAAATACATAACTGAAGAATATGTCACCGCCATTTATCGGCGGGCACCAAGTTTAGCGGCAAAATTATTTATCTCCGCCAAACACGTCTACGACGCTCTTAAAAATATTTGCCAAGAGACAAAAAAAACTCAATACTTCGCATACAATAAAATCTATTTCTTTCAACCGATTAAATTAAATATTTTATTATAAACTCTGTTACGTCTATACGTTACAGAGCTGATAATAAAATATATTAGATGCAGACTTAACCCCGGTTCATGATATAAATTATATTAAAAAAAAAACACTAACTGCGCGTAAAGTTGTCTTAAAACAGTTATTGAATATCGCCAGACGAAATAGAAAATGTTAGGTGTAACGTCTAATAAAGTTTCGTCACTGACGCAAATATGTGCACATAAATTTTTAGAAAATATTTTGGTTTATCAAGATCGTTTTTACATTCCTTTTATTTTTAATAACTGACTAAGTATATAGTTATCTCGATAAATAGTCTGGTACGCAAGAACACACATAGCTAGTAAAATAAATGGACTCAACAAGTAAACGAGAAAATACTTCGGGTGATAAAAATTTCGTGTCCTTGTACGATGTTGTTTCGACAGCTGTTTCTTGTTGTTACAGTTTTACAGTGAGTCGATAAAGATTTGAATTAAAAACTTGTAAATCAATCATTTTTACGATTCAAGTGCGATCATTAGCTTCATCGTTTAAATAACATACAAGCAATTAGTTTTACTTTATGATTTTACTGCGAATAAACATCAATCATAGCTGACCTGTCAGCACTGCTTAGATTAAAGGACACACCTATTTAATATTTACTATTTAGCATACTAAATGCTATAAGCTATGGCTCTCAGGGAAAGATAAAATACAGACAAATGTATGATACCAATTAATAAGTATTTTAAAAGGTTAGTATCAGACGCACCTATGTTTCATGCGGATAATCACGAGCGTTTGAAGCAGACACAAGTTTGGAACGCCTTGGTTCGGTGCGCGCAACACTACTGAGACAAAATCGAGCTACTGATTAATCTCGGATTTATAGTCATTGGCGACCGAGTGGAGTTCGCACTAGACAATTAACTGTAACACTTGTTGAATTGTCTCACGGAGACAGGAGGAAATAACTTTCCCTTGGCAACGTTCGACCCTCGCTCGTAATATAACTGTTATTGCTGTGAAAGTGCCAAATATCATGAACCCGGGACCAAATTTCACATTTTAATAACCACCTGACGTTTATTTACATGCTTCAGGAATGTTGTCTGATAAAGTTTGTTTAGCTCTATTTCTGTAAGTACTTAAAGCATGAATGGCTATGGCTTTATGAATATAAAGGTATCTGAGTTTGTCGTAAAGCAGTTCACTTTCAATTAATTACATTTTTCAGTCATGGTGTGTTTAAATTAAAAATTTGTCACAATTAGTCAAAGAAATAATTATTTATTCTCTCTCTCTCTTTTCGGCCACCGAAAGTCCACTGTTGAATAAAGGTCTCCTCTATGAATCGCTACATAAATCTGTTGGAAGCGGTTTGCATCCACCGACTGTCTGCGACCTTAACCAGGTCGTCCGTCCACACTATTACTTATAAATAATTGTTAATTATATACTTATTAACAAATAGTAAACAAACCCGTGTCTGGTGTTCTGATAAAGAGCTTAATAGATGGGAAACAAGACTCGCGTGGCGTGTTGCCTAATAACTTTGACAGATGGATAAAAAACACTGGCGTTATACTAATTGCAGTGGTCACCGTCGCACGTGACGACTTGACGACCCCCATTCATCCGTCATATTACACGTGTGATACGGCTCTGCACGCTCTGGCACCGTGCCGCGTGACGAGAACACGCTACAATGATCGGAACTTTCGAAAATCGACTCAATGTATCGGCACGTCATTTTATATTTATGTTCCTTGTCCATACACATGAACGTACACATTTGTTAACTGAGAAAACATTTCCTTATACCTCCCGTCTATTTAACCTACTTGCACTGAACACAAGTAGAATTAGGACATAAAACAGTAAATATTAAAATCAGTCGTAAAAAATATATGAAAATAATAAGAGGCAGTTAAAGCGGCTAGTACAATATTCCCAACGGGGTAGTCGGCCAACAGAATAACAAACGAGCAAAGCGAACACTGTTTTAGGTCAACGTTGAACAAATACCAAACGGGTCGGTCGGACGCTTCCGTGGACTATTTCTGAACTGCATCTAAACTGCGAGGACTGCGCCAGCGATGTTGTCACGACTTTCGCGACGCCCTGATACACACCACCACTGTATATTCTCGAGGACCATTTGCACTCCATTAACCAACTTTATTTGAATTACCTCACTTTAGGGGTTCTCAAATTTAATCACAAATCCAATTAATTTTCACACGACAAAAAGTCGGATGGACACATTAGGTACACAATTATTTGGGTGCATTATTTGGAATACAACCTTTTTCTAATGCATACCTGTGTAAAATATAAACCAATGAACATGGTCATCACAACGCGACTGCGTCACAGACGAGATAAGAAGGGGAGATTCGCCACAGATTGCGGAAGCGATCGTTCGTACCCATTTCGCGGAGCAGGTCGTGCAGCCCGAAACCGTCGGTCGTCGTCTCCACTTCTATAAGCTAAATAAGGAGCAAAAGTTCAACGGCCCGCTACGACAGACTAGAAAGGAAGACTAGTGCCACAACGCTACACGTGGAGTTCATTGTTATGAAAGTTATGTACAAATATTATTATACAGTGAAACTTATTCATGAGAAATGTTGTTTTTTAATTGAGAAAATTATATCGGTATTATTCGTCATGTTATTAAAAGAAGGAATAAGTAACGAAACTCATCAATGCCGATGATTAATAATTTAGTCACCTAAGCTAGGGATACGTGGTTTTCAAAAGACATATGCTTTTAATGCGCTAAAGGACCACAAACCCAAATGTTATATAGCAAAAGGAACAATTTACTTTGGTTGATTTGCTTTTCAGATGACGTAGCTTCTTGGCAGCATTGAGGGGTGAGACAGGAATTGCGTAAAAGTGTCGTGAGCATTTCATATGAATTGTCTCAGAGAACTTTTCGTGACAAGCAAACTACCAAAATACCATCCGCGTCTGTCAATAGGTACAAAAATAGATGTATTTGTTTCAAATATACATGTTTACTTAATTGCCTTTTGCGACAGACTAGGTAAGTGGGACGGGGTCTACAAAATAATCTGTTATTCCGAATATTGTAGTGGGTACGTACATATTTATACATATGTATATATTACAATTTTATACTATCCGAAAAATGTGTTCGTAGTAACGACTTATGGTAATTACTTGTTATTATAATATCTTGATTGAATGAACTTTAGACAATAAGTTCCAAAGCTTAATCAATAACTTATCAGCAGATATAAAATATAATGTATATGTGCAACATTACGATATCCATATTTCTTTAAAGTATAATATGTACAAACATAAATATTCTAGTATCAATATAATAGAATGTATATATTGTGATGTATATAATATGTAATATACCTAAAATTTGATTTAATTTTATAACAAATATACATTAAAGAGTATCGCCCAAAATATGAATGTGGTTGCGTACTGCAGAGGACGAGAACACGACAAGAAACTGGTTGAATTACTGAACTAAACTACGAAACCTAAACTCGGAAAAAATCTTGGACTCGCTCCAAGCAGCTGATTGATGAGGATGGTCATTTCGTACACGGCCAATCCCGATATTTTTCTTATTATTTAGCAAAGTAGTGGACTAGTCTATTTCTGTGACGCGAAAAACAAGCCGCCACAAAATATGCCGCCCGCCTGGTTACAAAAAAAATGAATCGTAAAATTTGTAATACACACGTATTATATTTTATTAGATAAGCAAAGCTGCTTCATTATTTTCGTCATTAGAGAAAGCATGTTTTGTTCGTGTTATATTATTAAAAAGTAATTATGTTCGATAACGTGCAAAACATTGACGATAAAGATTTATGCGTCTACAACACGTCGATGACTAACAAATTTCACGTTGAGTCGAGAATTCACCTAGAGGTACTATAAAAGATTGTAACAATTTTAATCAAATTAAACTATTAATAAATCTTAAACAAAGTAGAGCCAAGAAGCGGAATAACAGCCTGAACACCGTTATAGAACCACAGAGCACATCATGCAACGCTGCCTTCGGTGCCGCGCCGGCGAAAAATAGCTACCGCTGCACAATTATACAGCTCTGTCGTATTTTATGAAGAAAACGGATGTTTTTAAGAAACTTAATTACGGAAACGTCGTTGTAAACAATTTGCAGTAGTCATTCAATACATCAAAGAAAAAAATTACAAAGTAATTAAACGAAACGAGTATTACAAATAACCAGATTATCAGGCTGCACGCCAATATGCGTATAAAGTCGAAAACCATGGCCTACAAACATAATGCACGCGCTTGTCACTCATCGCCACTGCGAAACGAAAACTTACGAATATTAAACATGATAGCAATCACATCAGGATGCCATCGATAAAACTGCTCTATATACTGATAAACCAAGAAAAAAAAACAGATTTGGCCGGTGTGCAAGCGTGGGTGAATCTAATGCGCTTAGCGACCAGATAAATAAAGCTAACGCTCTACTTCTGAATATCTTCTCGGATATAATTCGCTCAGCGATAAAAGAAATACCAGCTGTTTTCTCGCGGTTTACAAGTAGGATGCAACGTTTACATCTATAGTAGAGTACGGTCAACAACTAAAATTAACAAGTTATTAATTCAAGGGAAAATATTTGGATATTGAAATGCATATTCAAGACTATGCCTCAGTGGCGTAGTTGTACTATGTATGATTACAAAAGTGAGGTCTCTGCTTCGAATCCCAGGTCGGAAAGTGATATAGGATTTTTTTATTAATTATCAGCCCGGAGCCGGGAATTTGTGCCCGATATGGCGATAGGCTCGTCCCCTATCACATCATGGGACGGAACACATAAGGTGAAACATGGGTGTCCTGGTGGCACCTCTGCCTACCCCTTCTGGGAGAAAGGCGTGACGTTTATGTACGTATGTATGTATCAAGAATATTTTAAGACTGAGAAAGACTATGTATTAATTTTATATCCGCGTATACCATAATAAAACAATTTGCAATCACTACAAATCTGTATTACTGAAACTGACTACGTGACTACTACAATAGAACGTGTAACTCGTGTTTTTTGTTTATAAATATATGTCGCTTGTAGTTCAGTAAGCGCATCTAATTACCTAATGTTTGTATCCAGACTCACCGAAATGTTGTGGACTTGCCAAGCATTTAGGCGTGCAGAAAGAAGGAATGTGAAGGTTAATTACCTGAAAATATAAAATAAACAATTACTATTTATGTGTCCACACTCCACAAGTGCTAAAAAAAGGAAATCCTTAAAGAGCACAAAGGATACAGGTACACTCACACTTTGTTTACTTTTATTGGCAACTCTATTTAAATATTATCCACTAAAGTTTTGTCTCATGTTAATTTTTCATCTTAGTACCAAAAAAGTAATGGCACAGATACCAGATTTACCGGTCTTGCTTAATTATTAGGCTAAAATAATAATATACTTAATAGGAAAAAAAAATATTTTTATAAAAAAGAAACTAAATTTTTAATAATAAAAAAAACTATTCTTATTAATAAAACACTGAACTGTCGCAACTGTTTAGTATAACTTTGCCAGCATACTGACTAAAAACCCCACGGTGGCCGCCGTGCGCATTTCGGTCGGCACTGGTTATCTCAGGGCGAGAAGCGCCCCAATTGTTTCCCTGTGATCGCCCGACGCAGAACCAGGACGCAGACTGGTCTCTCTCATTGGGGAACAAAGTTGCTCCCCGTTGTTTTAGTATAACTAAACTAACTATTGTCACGTGTGTGCTGTTGTTATTTAGATTGAGATTTATATTTTCCCATCACTCAACAGATTGTTTAGACCGTTTTCGCCTTCCGTGCGCTGTTTCATCTAGAATGTGCTCCACCTAACTCTTTAGATGACAATATTTTTTAAAAATTAATACTAATTAATTTTTCTTTTAAATAATGTTATAATACCGCCGTTCATTTACCCTAAGGCCTAATAGCAAAGTAACCAATATATATCATAGAACAAATATAGCGGCCTGTGGATTTAACCATAGGCACTTTTAAATAATAGTAAGTAATCTTGCCATGAGACATGCGAGTATTACACACCAGTAAAATTACTAACCAGGCGGCCTAACGTGCGCGCATCGAGACAGCGTACATTTAACAGAAAGTAGGTTGTTGAACGTATTTGTTACTTTTAACAGTAATAGTGATAATAATTACAGATAACGCAAGCGAAATTATTAATATGAATATTAGTATTGATAATAATCTAAGATTAATATTGATGATCGAGTAACTGGGTGCACATGTTAGCTTCAGTAAACAATCGACAAATACGCGAGAATATGTTTCTCGACGCTCGCATATAGTCCGGCTGGTTACGAAAACAGAATAATGTGGAATTTCCTCAACAGTTACCTTACTAGACCTTTGTACCTATCAATAACATCGGGTTAAATAACAATCTTGTTTTGTCCCAATCTGTGAGTCATGCACATGTGATGAAAGGTTAAGGTTTTCAAAGATTAATGGACATTGACGTTCTTTACTCCATTAACTCGGACCGATTACGGGTTTTTATTAAGTCTTAATTATTCGTTCAAAAATATTTTTATACTTTTTGAGTGCCTAGATCTTTAGGCTACAAATATACATTTAATTTGCAAATATTACATTAGAGCATAGTGAGAAATCATAAAACCACGCACAATGCTATTAGAAAGGTCTTAATTATGTAAATATATATCATCAAATACATGCATGTTATAATTTAGAACTGTCCCGAAAGTACTTGCTATATTTTGTAATGTAGTTTCAATCTGACCACCTGAAAGGTGCATTACAGATGGTAGAGCCTTAGTCTAGGTCCTTAAAGCTACAGTAGCAATTACTCCACTGGGTCAAAATGAAATTTTTCATTGTTCATATTTCATAAAAATATAACGTAATAAATAGACAATTTAAATACCTTTTTACATATAATAAAAACAAAACTCCGTTGTTCCAATTATTTGTACATATCAAGTAGCCGGCAAAAGGTTACACAATGTAAACCACATAGTTTATGTGAAAGAAACGTAGCGCAGTATATAAATTGTTGATATAAAAACGAACAATGCTTTGGCAAAAGTTAAAACGTTGTTCTGGCGCCTGAATAATACGATTGTCAAAGAGCATAGCAGTACCAGTAATTGAGGGGAACGCAAATAGACAAAACCTCGTAAACAAGTTTGACAGCGCTGGGTGGTGCGGCAGCGGCGAGCCCACGCATCTCTCATCTACAGTAAACACAATGGAAATGTAACTTTAAAATTACGTAATAACTATTACATGTATCTGTTTTTATAAACAGTAATCATTACGATTGTTTTTGCGAATTCTTAACGGATTACTACAATTTGCAGTTTTAACTATGTAGCCATTCGATCAATAGGTACGCTTTTAACTAGTACCCGTTGTAACACATTATTTTAAAAATAACTAGCCTTTTCACTTTATATCTGAATTAATAAAGGGCGATCTCGTGACGAGTATTTTTCTAATCTATATGCATTTGATTATATAATTTTGATACAAAATATAATAATGTATGTATTTTTATACTTTTTAAATGGACGATTATTTTCATTTAATTTCATAAATATACACTGTTTTTTTTTATATGCACTGCGATGATAGAGACCAACAGGACTAGGCATGTCGACAAATTTTAAAAAGAACTGAACAATGTTCACCTGTTTGAAACGTAAAACCGAAATTAAAATATCTCATAATTTTATGAAGAGATGATTTACATCTTGACATTCGTTTATATAAGAATCCAACAAAAATGTTGTAATGCGAAACAGTGCAGAGATGAATGCACTCGAATGAATTTACCTGCAATATTTCAATGTAGGTCAGGTGGTTGAAGTTCGTTAATCTCTGTACTGACATTATTTTCACCGAGAGCGCCGTCGGGCTACGACCAGCGTACCGACAAGCCAAAAGGATTGGTGATTCTGGCTATGTACCAAGGAACGCAAACGCTCAGTTAACTACTGTGCATTTTGAGACCTAAGGTGGCGTCTACTTGCCTAGCGCTACGTTCCACAATCCACATTAATTACGAGTATCAATTCTGCTTTGAAGACAAATTAAACCGCTAGTACAAAAAACATGAAACAGTGCATTAGAAATAGTTATTATTAAGGAAGTTATTATCCTTTACATATTATATACATATTCTATACATAGCCTCATTAGTGAAGAAGAAAATTTATTATTACATTAAAAAATGGGAAAATAATTATATGCATTTAATTAATTAGCACGCCTTCTATTGGAATGTTACATGAAAATTACGATGTGTCAGCACACATATCCGTCTTTTTTTGGCAATGTGTGAGTAATTAGGGTTAGTACTGTACGACTTGAATAGAAAGATTCAGCATTATTTTGAGAAAAAAAAGCAACCGTTTACACCTTTTAATTGTAGTTTCTTCAATCTGGAATGTGATCGTAAACCCACTCTAACAGCGTTTCGAAATAATCAACATATTTCAAATAATTAGACTGCATTATTTTCACCTAATTTTTAACATTGAATGTTAAACCGTTTAAAAAAACAATAAAATAGTAATTTCTCTAATTCATTCAAGTTCAGATTTGGATGGGAAACTGATTTAATTAAATAATCTCAGTCAATTATTCTCAACCTGATCGATGGCGGCAGTCGCCGCGGCCACGCGGTCGGAGCGATCAAATAATTAACCGTTTCGCAAACGCATATGGCCCGTATTTCCATCGGCGGGTGTGCATCGAGAGAGACGTTACGAAATCCTCGCCAACAAGCGCCAAGCGCATTAGCGCACCCGGTACGCCCCGACGACGGTGCGCTCGCAAAGGATGACGCCCCCAAATGACACCGTGCAGACAGAAATAAATCAGCAAGCTAAACAAACCAGGCATTTCCGGCGGTCATGTGCACACTGACACAATTAAAATAATTCCTAAAGCGCGCCGCGTGCCCTACACAAAGAGTGAGACGCGCTGAAGTTTCTCGTTTGGCTGCGATGTGCCATGAATGGGCGTAATATTACGCAAGTTGGCTTGGTCTTCGCCACTGAGTCATTGGTACGAAATTAACGTGTGTAAGTCGCCTGGAGCCCCCGCAGCTCCGCTGCGGTGTAATAAACAACTGTTGCAAACACGTCTATTTCAATTTAAACGACACTACCTAAAAAATAAAGGGTAACGTAGGAGGGAATTACACTATGAATAACGTGCCTGAATATGTAATAAGAGTCATTGTCGCGACTAAAAGCATTGGCAACAATCCGCCGTACATATTGAGAACAAATTATTTAGTCCAGTAAATTGTGAGCTGCGTACTCGTTTGCCAAAATGAGGATTAATGCCTACCTGGCTCGCAAGAACAAATGAATTTCCAGCGTGGAAAATGAAACAAATTTAGATAAAGGTTAAAACAATAATATTGCGTTACAAAGGGCCTTGAAACTGCAATAATATCCTAATAATAATGCAAATATCTACATATTCTTTACATGCTCCGATGTTGTATAACAGATCAGAAGCAAACATTGTATAAAAAAGGCTATTTTCGCCGACAGCCAGGGTCGTTCGTAATATAAAACATTCCTGAACTGATTTCATCGAAAGTGCATTTATAGATATTTACAGGTTACGTGGAATGTTCATAAAAACCTGACTCAATTGAAATATGCACGACATATTGTTTTCATTTATTATGTTACCTATATTAGCAAACGATAATGCACGGTATTTATTATAAGCAAATAAACATAATAGTTATTATAAACATTTTTTTATTCACCTGAGCCAAGAAAGTAGGCAAGCACGGTGAAACACCGTTTGTAAACAAACCTCTTTAACACTTCAAGAATGTTATCTTGCGTAATTATCTATCGGTAATTTCCTTTTCATATAATTTATGCTTTTATTCAAAGATTAATTCACATTTTCGTAAAGGACATTTAATACCTGAAAATTTAGTTACACACGAAAGTGATTGCATTCTTCCAATTCGTGACGCAAGAATCTTAACATAAAAGCAACTGGTGCCAAATATTAGGTACCTACGTATGTACAGTCCTGATTTGAACATGTAAAAAATATTAAAATTACTAACACTTTATAAATTATTTTATGTACCTAACCGTGTACCCACAATTAATTTTATAAAACTGCAACTGGAACAGAAAACGGAATAACAAACATATATCGGTTTAAATTTTTATGCAGTGATTCATGTAACAACCGAATGTGCGCCTTAAATGCAATTTAAAACATTGACGTCAAATTCTGTAAGTTGGTACGAACTACTTTTCGTATTACGTCAAAGTATAAACTCAAACCGTAGAAGATGGACGACCGAACACCTGCTGGAATTTAATGAAAGCATCAATACACAGGAAGCTCTCTTAAAAGACTAATTAAAACTTATTATACGAAAGGACTTAATGACAAACTTAATAAAATATCAACTCGCTTTAATATTAAAACCAAACGACATTCAAGAATTGCGCGCAGGATCTGGCAAGTGGGTCAACATTAATAAATTTATGTCAATAATAAAATGTTAAGTGTAAATACGACAAACTTGTAATTCTTCGTTGAGCTGCGCGGTTAATACCAGGTAGATTAATCGAAATAGTTTTCTGCTTCAACTGTACAGCTTGAAATAACAATAACGAATAAGTTGGGAAATATTTATGCTTAGAATAGAACGCCACACTGGCATAAGAAACCCATATGATGCTGTCATTCACGTGTGTTCTTGGTATTCGTGTACACAGTTCAATACAAAACAACGTAAAAGTGTCTAGATTGACGACTACAGTGGAATGTGATCTCTTTGATTCCAAAACTATGACGGATACAGTGTCTACTGGTTCCGTCTGGTATAATAATTACTTTGATTTTTGTAGTGTGATGCAACCACAAACAACTTTTCCTGCAAGTTAAAAATATACTACGACTTTTCATTGATTATTAAAAAAATAATCATTTAAAAACAAAACGACAGAAAAAAATGAAAGTCTATTCTTACGAATTGAAAAACTCATAATGTCGCAAGTGATTTTAGTAAACTATTTTGTAAGTTGACCGAATTATATCCACTCGACATAGTTAATGGTTGTCACAATAATTCTATTAAAGCATTCCACAAAGTTACGGTGTTTTTATAGCGTCTTAAATATTTTGTATTTATAACCGCACAAGAAACAACTATCTTAAGAATCTTATTGGAAAAACGTAAACGTTCAGACAAAACAATCCCAATTTTATGCTGGCACATATTAAGATAGCAGTTATCTGTACTTACGCTCTTATTCATAGACAGTTTTAAAACCTATTTTAGTTATCGAATGTTTTGTCTTCCTTACTCAAACTGAATTCATAAAGCATTCGAAAGGGATAAAACGTTCGATAACTAAACGAAGTTTTAAATTTGTCTATGAATAAGGCGGTAAATATTTCCTAAGTCTTAATTGTGACTATTAATATAGTATTAATTTTGTCAATGGTATCACAGCACATTCATTAGACCGTAACAATTATGGCGTAAATATAATAATTGGAATTGTTCTGCTAACGTCTAGTTGACACGATTCCAAGATGCTGTCAGCAGATAACGGTAAGATGGTTCATGTGGTCGGCGCACCTACAGCTAATCGTGTTCGACGACACCCCAACTGCCGCGTTAATCACAACATGCGTCTAGAGCCAACTCTACAGACTGACCAATTTTTTGTTTTAATAGCAACCTATCTAACGAAAGCACATACTATTATTACATCCTGCAATATTTTATATCTACACTATACGTTAGTTGCTATGAAGATAGCAAGAACGCAATGAATATGCTTTTTTGCCATCAACATATTAATTGTGGTCTTCTTTGAAATGTTTTTATTTCATGTTATATCTATCAAAAACAAAGAGTGCGATATTTTCAAAGAAACTCGACGGGAATTATTTTTTACTGATCTTTTCACCAAAGGATGACACTGCTTCAAACTTGTGTTTATAAGTCGTGAACATTAACTTGGATATTTTTTTAAACGGTAATAACTTATTACAACGGTTACGATAACAGTTTATATTGTCTTATATTCAAATGACTATTTACTAGGGCGTGGTAGCCAGTCGAGAAAAAACCGAACGCGAAATATCCCGCTTGCAAATCTTAGGACACACCTTCAAATTTTCAGAGTCATGTGTGTATAGTTACCTATCGTGGTGAGATAAGTGCGTGAGTTTTAATGGCGAATGAAATGATCGGGAGAAAACCTGCATATCATAGCGATATGTTCAAGAATGTTTATGATAATTATGTGAAGTGCGCCAATCATAATAAAATAATAGAAGAGTTGACTGTGTGTCTTAATTCAACTTCTGATAATAGTGGAGTCCCGTGGGCCATTTTCAACAGTGGGGGATTACAGGTTTGCCTGGACAGTTACACCCGTCAGGTAAACTTAAAGAGAATTGAGGACATACGCGTAAAGTTAAGCCTGTAGAAACTCTTCATTAAAGCCATGGCTCTGGACTCTGCAGCTGTGGCACTTTCAGATTTGCTGTTTGTTTTATTGAAGACAAGGAATTTTAGACGAATACACCATGAAAAGTAGTGTAAAGGAAGGTTACAGCAGAGAAAACAAGTTTATTACTTATGCCTGCGCAGAAGAACGAGCGTCACACACGCTCAGTTTTTCCCGTGCAGTTGAATTGCATAGGTATAACCATGGACAAATATTAACAAAACTTATATATTTTCGGTTGCCTGAACAGGTGTGGAAACATGCACAGTTATGCAAAATACACGTTCTAGTTTACCTGTATCATTCAACTGTACAGGCTAATCTGTCAGGTACACCCTACCGTGTATGGCTCCATTGTAGTCGAAAGGGAATTACAGGTACTTGTTTTATTTCAAAATAAGTATAGAACTGAGAATTCTCGTTCTTAATAACACTGTTTTATACACTAACAATTTTCTGTCCAGTTTAATAGTTCAAACAAAACCCTATCGCGCTTGGCAATACGTTTTGGTGTCTGCAAAAATCATAACCAACACACTAACATACATACGTATATCTATTATATTCTATATCAATATGTTACATAAATATATTAATTAATCAGCAGAACAAAGAGATTAATGATGAATTCATAAAAATGCTATAATGTATGAAATTACCCATTAATACCATGTTTTCGACGTAAATATTAATTACATGTCTGAAAAACATCCTCATACTATTTTATACGATGTGCACTGAAAAGAAAAGTATAAAATTGTACGGCAGATCGTAAAATAACACAACGAGGTCAAGGTGTGTTCAGAACGAGGACGACTCCACTAATTACCTACACGACTCGTCAATAATACTCATGCTTTATAAAACTGTGTTCTAACATTTCCAAAAACATGATGACACTACTACCCTACTGCGCCTACTATCCTACTGCGCCCCCTATATGCCATCCAAACCCATGCAAAAGGAGTAGTTCTGTAATGCCCTTTCATTTCCTGCGCTCTGGGCGGACTGCCCAGCACTCTATTCTAACGACATTACTGACGTGAGCAATTGTATACATTTTTTTAATTTTTTTTTGTGACAGCCTCCGTAGCGCAGTTGGTTAGACGCCGGCTGTGAAATGAGAGGCCGCAGGTTCGATCCCCGCGTTAGACCGAAAAGTCTCTCGTAGTGTCTGATACCCACGACTCAAGACGTTATTGATCTTAATGTGGGGTCAGGACTATGTATGTGACTGTTGGGTGTGTTTATTTATTTATTTTTAAAAGGAAAACTTTTGAACTTCCCTTTGAGTACCTTGTCATCTGTCAGTCTGGCTAACGCATTTACGAATACTGCGAGCAGTTGGGATTTCTAACAAATTTTACACCATGAATCCGACTGAAACTGCATGGTGACCGCATACCGCATTATGGACGGTACCATATCTACGTGAACGCTCTGCAAAGTCTCATTACTGATCCCTTTAATCCGCTTACTATTTTGTTTAAACTTTCGTTTCAAATGTTATGGGCGCTCACGCTCAGTGTAACGAACTACAATGACCCTTTTGAGCCACTTTACAACGGCCATAGGGTACGAAATTCTCATGGATACTATAATGAATAGCCATCCTTCAATCACGGTGATAGTTTGTTTTATAATAAAACTAAAAATTGTATGTCAACTGAAATGACAAGTTTTAATGGATGGCTTCAAACTAATGATAGGAATGACATTTGGTACCGAAGACCAATATGACCCAAATATGG
The DNA here is from genome assembly GCA_033459515.1 of Theretra japonica. Classification (NCBI taxonomy): domain Eukaryota; kingdom Metazoa; phylum Arthropoda; class Insecta; order Lepidoptera; family Sphingidae; genus Theretra; species Theretra japonica. The sequence continues at coordinate 5,531,142 of CM065937.1, forward strand.
TCATCTTTAATTTTCATCTAATTATAATCTTTTAACAAAATTATTAACAAAGGACAAAATTGTATTACCTGTTGATAACTGCAATTGAATGAGCCGTTCTACAAATGCAAAGTTACATGGAATTTACATTCACCACGTACGAGTATATCAACACCTAAGACAAAGATGTTAGAATGCGTGCTATGTATAAATTATCGTACGGCGTGTTTGTTTAGTTCCCTGGAAAACATCGTAAATGTGTTTGTTTCCTTGACAACACTGGGTAATCAAATTACTAATGAATCATGTCGGACACAAGAAATCGGTTTAAAATGTGTAGCAAACGATAAAATCTAACATTTCCTTATCTAAATATTGCCGAGCCTAAAGATAACAATTATAGTAGCCGCAACGAAATAATTTGGAAGAAATTATTAACACCGCATTCAAAACGCAATACCATAAGTAATAAGTATTATATATAATTGACTACAGGTTTTTAAAATGGAAGTTATATATAAATCCAATCCATCAGTCCAAGGAACTCAGCTGCTGAACCCATATTTAGGTCTCTCCCAATGATTTCCGTAGGGACCTGTTGGAGGCAGCCTGCATCCATATATGTATATTAATAATCCATGTTAAATGTTATAAGGTGATAATGAGTTTTATCTTCCATAGATAACACTATTTATAACTTGTCTCCCTGATTATACGTCCTGCATCCCCCAGGGGATGAACATGTTTATAAACAAATAATAATATTTTAATCATACTGGAGATTGTATTCGAGAAGGAAATAATTCTCGCTTACAGAAAATTGATTCTCTGACGGTATTTTTTCCTTTAGAACTTTTGATTGAATGTTTAATGAAAAATGATCGAACATTACAGTTACATATCTTAAAATATTTGGTAATAATATTATGGGCTTATCTTAAATATATTTTGAAATTCAAAGGGAAAGCTTATGTGTTAACCTACGACACGTGCAACAAACGGTTCTAAGATGGTACAGATATTGCGTTTCAACAAAATTAACGAACTCCCAAGGAGACATAAACATAAAATATATAGGAAACGTACAAACCCTTAAAATATAATGTTGTAAAAGTGAGATTTACCGCCGTCATAGTTGGCCGCCTGTCGTATTTGGAGCAAAATACATCACTGCGTACATTTGCACCAGAAACTTTAGTTTACGGTGTTTATGATGTATTTGTGATACTCGTATACTAGCCTTCTCGTGTGGGAAACTTACGACCTAACAACATAAATTTAAGGAGGAATGTAAATAATTTTCAAGACGTCAGCTATTCGCTCATAGTTACTTTATAATATGACGAGATAGTTTGAATTCAACAAGTGGTTTATACATGAATTACACAACCGCAGACAATCAGTGCCAAAATTCTATTTGTAACGACTAACCGAGACGGGTATATTTAACTGCCACCCATAAACTGTCGAATAGGTACTGTCTCTAAGAACCGTTACAATATAATCAACAAAACAACTTTAATACAGCAGTATAGATCGCTTAAACAAACATTGAATACTCAAATATAACGACAAGAAGAAAATAAGACCAAAACAACATTATGAGTATGATCACCAATGACGACTATGCATTTAATATAAGGAAAACGTATAGCAAACCAAAGAGACAATATAAACATGAAATGGATAAACAACTCTACGTGATCAGCATCAGCGAGTTGTGTAGATCAATAAATAGCTTATTGTAAGTACTTTATAATTCTTCATGAGTTGCACACCCAGTAAATCTGAAACAATTGGCCGTGTACAGAACTGCCAAGAATTTCCGTTCATTATCGTAACGCCTTTGTACTTTAAATTTAAATGATCACAATAACTTAAGTACTCTAGGGTCTATACTGTGCTACGTCAGCCCATAATATCTCACTGCTGAGATCTCAGATCCGGATTCCGATACAACAGATAGTTCGATTGAGAGGAATTAGGTTCGTAGTGCACACATGGTTTTTCAGCGTATAAATATACGGTTAATTCGCCGTGTAGTGGGCACGGTTATCAGTATTGTATGAGAGCTTGTTGACATACAGTGAATACGGCGCGACGGCGCCGTGACGTAGCGCCGCCGTGATCCTTACAATACTGACAACCGTGCCGTGGTGTAACACGGCGAATTAACCGAACATTTTTAAGCCGCAAAATCGTGTGTGAACAAAGGGCCTTAGGCCTTCGGTCACCGCCGCCATTTGCGCCGTGTGTGTCAACAAGCTACATACAACACAGACAACCGTGCCCACCACACGGCGAATTAAACGTACATTTTTAAGCCGCGAAACCGTGTGTGAACGAGGGGCCTTACGGTTATACGCTGTCCTATTACGAGTTAGCGGATTTCATATATACAACAACAATATTAACAACAACAGGTCACTGTGGAAATCATTAGGAGAGGCCTATGTTCAGCAGTGGACTTCCTTTGGCTGATGGATGGATGGATTTCATATACCATAGAAAATCTTGTTAAGATCTCTGTTATGCAGGTTTTCTCTACTACACCTTCACCGTTAAAATGCGTGGTAGTTGACAATCAATACACACACGACTTCGAATAATCATAGATGTGCCTGAGGTTATAGCCTGCGACCACCGTCTCGGTAGCCACTTTCGGTCACCAGGCAGTTATAGGGTCACACTCCCATGAGTGTAAACGGCGGTTATGATAAAAATGATTAATTATTCATATACTGACGTTTCAGCAGTGTTGAGTAAATAGGCAAATAGCCATATTATATTTGTGCCAAATCTACATTTTTAGATCTTTAAGACTAGATTGCCCGACACTTGTATATACATGTATTGCCCAAAAGCAGTCATTTTGCCTACAATACATAATATATTGGAAATGAACGACGGCGCGGAGGGGGGGGGGGGGGATATTACAACTATCAATAAACAGACTTATATATATATTATTAATAAAAGGACGTATATGTTATTCCAAAAGTCAAAAAATTCTAAGAAATTGTGTCACTATTATATACAAAAATATTTTTCTATTGAAATCAAAAGTCAGTCAAATGTCTTCCTTGGGCAATTTAGTTTTAATGTTTATGTTATAAATTAAACTATACCCTTTATATTAATTGAAACCACATTGTTACAATAACTGTTGCAGCAACATTTTCTGCGAATACTTGTTTTAGAAGATAATGTTAGTTTATCCACACATTGCTTATATTGCAGTATTTCTTGGAAAAAATATGAGTTTGTATGCGACTCCTCAAAACAAACATTCCGTTCTTATGCGCGGTGCGACCTACAACAGCACAACCGAGACGCCGACGCCTGTTGCATAAATAGACCTAATTCTTGGATGGAAATTCACGACTTTTATTTTAGAACCGTCAACGAAACCACGGTTAAATGTAATCACATTTGCCGAAACAAATTACGTCACTAGTAGTATATGAACTACGCAAAAGAAAACATATATTACAAAATGTTATTTATCACTTCATTTGTTAATTGTGAAAGTATGATCTATTTGTAATTTGAATATTCAAATTAGAGCCTCCTTGCTTAGACAGCCTCCGTAGCGCAGTTGGTTGGACGCCGGCTGTGCAACGACAAGCCGCGGGTTCGAGCCCCGCATCGAAAAAAAATTTTGTGTGAACCACGTATTTGTTTCGAGCCTGGGAGTTTGTGAGACCGCAAAGTCTCTTGTAGCACCTGGTACCCACGACACAAGACTCGACCATAGTGTGGGTTCAGGACTATGTATGTGACTGTTGAATGTCTTTATTTATTTGCAAATTCTAATTTGTAGCAAATTACCGTGCAGGCGAAAGATAATAATTCTAACAAACAATTTTTAATTCGTTTTTTTTTTTATATTGTGCCGTTAAATAACTACAATACAGATAAGTGGTTACTAATAGTAAAACTCGAATGACACCACAATGATACAAGAATGAGCTTGCTCCAGTTATTTACTACAAAAGAGTCCCGTGGAGTGGAAAATTAATTTACTTCTAAGAAAATTACTAGAGGACGTTTGTCGCACGTGTGCGCCAGAAAATAGGCTACGATCTAAACTTAAACGCACCTGTGATACTACGGAATAGGCGCCACAGTGTAGAATATAATAAGCCCGGTGCAAACAATGCGCACTAGTCACCACTCAACATACGACATTGCACGATTAAAAACATGATAATTGAATTAGAACATTGAAACTACCTAACCACCTTAACAAGGTATAAAGCTGTTGTTTTTAGCTTTAATTGGATCATTGCGGGATTAAAAGAATGCCATTGGATAAGAAAATGGATTTTAAAATGTTCTACGTTGCACAAGTACCTATTGGAACACAAAAAAACACATATAATATTTACTATATTAGTACTATATTCAGAACCTTATCCGACTCAATAAATTCCTTGAACGAATAAATATTGAAATGATCCCATATACCACTTTAAAAGCATGCGACTTAATTGGCTTTCTATAATAATACTTCTCATATAATTGTCCGTTCAGCTATTAAAAGTACGTGGAATATAAATGATTTTTAAGTAGAGCGGAAAAGCTCTTCAAAGAATTCGCATGTGCACCTGTTATTTCATTTGTCCTTGATATTCTGAGAAACTGAATATTGACATCATAAAGCTGGGTCGTATAAACAGGGCGCTATGAAAGTTTTCGGTCATCTTTGATAAAATTAAATTAAGATTTAGCCATATTGAGTTTTTATGTTACATTATAAAGTAATATTATTTTATCATAAAAGTATGTTATTATAAAAGTGGATGGTATAAAGTAAATAGCTAAAAACACAATATTGTTTAGATAATTCACGAAATCAAAAGTAAATTCCGTATTTTTATCTGTTATTATTACCTATTAACGTCGGAAACACACGAATAATTCATCAGAATATAAGACTTAGCTTCATAACTCCAAAAATATTATACATACATACACACATGAACTCACGCCCTTTCCCAGGAGTTGGCAGAGGTGCAACCAGAACACCCCCGTTATGCCTTCAATGTTTCGTCTCATGATTTGATAGAGGGCGAGCCTATCGCCACATCGGGTACAAATTCCTGATTACCGGCTGGTGATGAATACTAAAATTCGATATCTCTTCGCCCGACCCGGGATTGAAACACAAGACCTCAGCGTTGTAATCATACCTTAGTACAACTGCGCCATCGAGGCAGTCCAACTATTATAATATCAATGAAATTTAAAAAATACTTTTAAAACGGATGATTCACTCAGAATTCGATAGTATGCGACGTGACATTTCAGCTAGTTATTCTGGCTTTAGTAATAATGATGATCGATGATTTCATTCGGGGCGTCTCGGTCCGTGGCCGCGACGAGAAATACTAATTAATTGGCGTCTCAGTAGACTGGCCAGCTCGCGTCCTCCCTGGTGACGCCACACCTGTCACAACACGCACCACCTGACAACGCACCTCGCGTTATACGACACTAAAGATGAAATATAACTGAACCGGTCATAGACTACCATGACTAATATTGAAACCCAAATAAACACACATCCACATGGCATTCAAACCAATATAATTTGTTTTCCCTTTTATCAATACATAATTCTATAGCATGCGAGATTGAGGCGACTTGTACGATTGTGAATGGGTAGCACGTGTGAAAATCGTTTGCCGACAGCAGATGCATGTAGGCAGGACCTAACAGTTGGCGTTCAGACCGATGACAAGTATTCTAATCAAATGGATGTAAGGCACTCAATGTGTATTTGTTTACGAGCTTCAGTTACATAAGATGGGGAATGCGGCCCACTCCGCGCTGTTTGAACACTATTTATACGCATTTTCCATTCCCGACGCTTGTGACACATATTACTTACTCCAGTGACTAAGGGCGGGCTAAAGATAATTTTCCTGTAGATTAATTCAATCATAAAAGTCGTTCCGGAAGGGTTTGAGTTGAGATTTTTATAAAAAGTTTTGTACCCAAGAACCGGCTTTACGTCGAGATAGCTTACAGCTTTACAGTTTGGCCAAAATCTACTTGAGGGTGTAAAAGGACACAATGCAATTTTTGACATTACTTATCCAAACAATTAACAAATTATTATATTTGTAGCGAGCGAAATCTATTTTATATTCATTTTCAATTTTAGAACATATACCAAAAAAAATTTAGTTTTTCATTGAATAGGTTAATTTTTTTTAAACGAAATCTTATCAATGCTGATACGAAAATACATATTCAGTTGCATTTAATAAGGTAGTTAGCTATTTAAAAACACACATTATATTATGCATATTATATGAATTAACACTGCCATTTGATTATCATATTATGTTTTTGTTTAATGTTTATTGTAAATGTGTGTAAAATGATTTAATCGACCAAATGTAAATTAATTAGCTCACATCCAGACGCAAATTAAATTTTTAAAATTTAAAATCGTTAAAAGATCATTTATCACAAAAAATCAGCTTACGGTACAGCTATCTTCGAATGGTTAGTTAAAATTAACGTAAAAACACCAGCGCTGCGAAGCAATATAGTATGTGGTCATACCGTCGCAGTGCCTGCAGCGCTTGGGCTCTGGAGGTGCGAGCTCGTCGCCGAGTTCGCGGTGTCGTACCGGCATGGCGGCGCATCCCGCGCCGGCGCCGCCACCACCCGTGCGTCAATACGGGGTTTGCGCTTCACCACGGCCGCTCCTGTATAAGCGGCGGCGTCGCGGCTGCCACTGAGCCTCACCGATTCACCGCCCGCCCCGGCCGGTAGGCGGCGCCCATTCCCAAGTTATTTCTGGCGGACGTGACTCACAGCTCAAACTGCCCGCTCAGAGCGGCGCCCGCGCATCACAGCCTCATCTACGCTACGTTGCGAGCCTACGCACTACGTGGATCCCATAATCCCATACGCACGTGCTTCGTTTTCAATTATTACCCATCGAAAATATGATCATCTATTATTATTAGAAATGTTAATAAAGAACATCGATTGGTTCTGGTTTGAACGCAATAGCCGTGGTACCTATGTTTTTCATAAAAAAACAGGATTTTATTATTTTGAAATTCTACTAAATTTAGATTTTTTTTTCTTTACAAAAACCATTTTCCATATCACATAAAATAAAACAATATTTTAATTAAAATTTCACCATAGAGGCTACTGGAATCAGTAATAAGGTTAATTATTGAGTTAGTGGTCAAATAGCAGCATATGAAGGCTGTGAACTCTGACATCATAGTTTTGATTATTTCTATTTTATTTGATTTAGTGTCCAAGAGAAAAAGCTATTAAGCTCCCCTTTCGGTACACCGGGAGAGGTCGAAAGGGGTATGTCAGTGTTTCTGACCTTCCAGCCCGGCACATTGCGGATTGTGGCCGGGCTGGGACCCCGTAACAAACTCTACGCCAGCGTATTAACTAAAAACCCCTCGGTGACCATCACATGCATTATGGGCGGCACTGGACATCCCAGGGTGAGAAGCGTCCCGATATACGTCCGCGTAACCGCCCGGCGCAAAACCGGTGCTGGTCCTTCCATTGTGAGAGGTCTGAATGTCCCACACTTACTACTAATTTGGACGCACGACAGAGGCTAGCCCATGCGCTCTATCGCAAGTCTCAAAGTCTTTATCAGTGAGAGCGCACTGCCCCCACAGTTTGCCAACGACCCCGATGGCCCCTTTAGGTCGCCTCGAAGGACGGGCAGGAGTTACTGTGACAGATTCTTGCACCCCCGGACCACAGGGCAATGGCACTTCTAGCTAGTCCCTCGATAGGTTTTATAATATAATATTAAAAAAATATCAATTATTTTTTACCATCCATAAAAAGAAATCCTTTTGTCTCCACTAGCAAAAAAACTGTCACAATGATCTATGGGCAAAGTTACAGAGACTCATATTATAATGAGTCTCTGTATTAATTCAGAGGTTGAGTTATTCACATTGGTTTTTTTTTAAGTCTTAAGTAAGTTAAGTCTTAAAGAAAATAGCTATTTAAGGGCTATAGTAGACAGGGTTATAGAGAAACATGAAAATTATTTTTAAGAATATTATGGGTGACGCCAGCACTATTTTTCATATTTTGTTCAGAATATCAATGACAATTTTTGACTAACACCATAATGGCACAGAAGTTTGCTTTAATGTAGATAGTCACTTTGTTATTGATAAATGTATTTCACTAATATAATTGCGTGCGTGTCGTTGAAGTGCGTGGTGGCCTCGTGGTATCGGACCAGACTCGGGTGCCTACATGTTCACGGTGGTCGCGGGTTCAAATCCCAGGGCACACCTCTGACTTTTCGGAGTTATGTGTGTATTGATAGTCAATCACCACGCACTTTAACGGTGAAGGAAAACATCGTGAGGAAATCTGCATACCGTAGCGATTTAAAAAAAAAATTCTACGGTGTGTAAGTCCGCCAACCCCTACTAGGCCAGCGTGGTGGACTATATGGCCTAACCACTCTCAATCGTACTCTCGATTGTAGAGGAGGCCCGTGCCCTGCAGTGGGTCGTATATGGGCTGATACAAAAAATATAATTGCAGTAGACTGCTACAACTTTCAATTAAAATCCATATTGACTATAGCAGCACTTTCCAAACTATGGGTTTCGACCCACTGATAAGCCACAAGCAAATATTAAATTGGTCCTGAAATTATATTATTACTCTAATCCCATAAGAGTCCTTTTTCCATTCAGTAACCCATAGCTATATGAGGCCAGATTATAGGCTATGAGCAGAATTAAAACTAAATACTCATACTGAAATAAATAGGACATATCAGACTCACTGCAACTAAAAGTAACTGTAATATTGAGGTAGATCTGTATCTGTATGAGCCCATATACATGTCATATTGAGGTTGATGTTAAAGCTGTAATGACGAAAAAAATGTTTTATCAATACTTATACTTCTTTACAGCCAAAAGCGTCAAAAGTGTGTTGAGTCACCGATTTGGCAGGTTTTGTTAGGTGGGTCGTAGCCGTCAACTTTAGGAACTACTGCACTACAGCATATAAAGGATATTTTTAAAATCAAAATGCAACAACAATATATATATATATCTGCCAATTAAGTGTGCCAATTTTTTTAGCTCTTTTTTAATATGGGTTGCTTTTAATACAAGCATATTATATGTCTTTCACAGAGCTTCCCTTTTTTTCTAAAATCTCTTCCTTAGGAAGTTTTTTCTTCTTAGACACCATACTCAAAACACATGTATATCCATAAAAATTACAAACGTAATATAAAGGCAATTCTCTGGAGTTGAAGAAGACAGCTTTTCGTATTGAGGGACGGGGGACTGTTTAGTTCAATTTTATTGAAAGGTATTACAAAATGTAATTGAACAATGTTATTTTACTGTACATAGAAAATATTTATCTATTATAAACATTTAAACTTTTTACGTTATCAGTAAAATACATAAAAAGAAATATATAATCCTAACCAGGGGACTGTTGGCTGGCAGGTTACAATGTCATTTTTATGAAAGGATACTTGTGCAGCCCTAAATAAAATGGCTTTCAAGGATAATGGCAGTAACCATGCAAATTACAGATTGTATGTTCCATTACACTTAGAAATGCCACTGTTTAATCATTACAATACATGGCATGTAATTTTAAATATAGACAGCATAGAAAATGTGGAGACAAACTTTAATTTACTTTTTTAGTTTTTTAAAATGATATTTATAAAAAATAAAGGTAGTTAAAAAGAAAGGTATGATAAATGTTATAAATAAATGCAGATAAATGTTATGTATCACAAATATAAGCTAAATCTTTATTAAAGTTTTTATATTTACCAGAGAACATATAATACCATTGTAAGTGACAAAAAATTACAGATGCCAACTAATCATATTAAAATGTTTACAATATTAAGGCAAATCTTTTTTTTTTCAATCACTACAATAGTACCATCAAAATAAGCCAGAATGTTATACAAACTGATCAAAATTAATAATGATGTGTAGATATTAAATCTTTTCATAAAGAATTGATGATGGTAGGGTCTATGAGATCAGATCCTCGTTCATTATGTAAAAGTAAAAAATCTACTCCGGGTAAGATTTATACAATAAAGTTTGTGCAATAGTTCGTCCAGGCTAAAGTATAATATTATTACAATGATATCAATGCATTTACACTATATTTATTGAGAAAAATTGTGAAAATTGACATATTACTGAACATGACACACAGATGTTCAGATGCCGAAATAATTTTGACAGTATTTCATTTCACGACATAAAAGTAGAAAAACCGTCGATTAACGATATTTTAAACCCGCATAGAAATTCTGATCTTGGGTGTGATCTTTGAATCTACAAGTTTAATAATAACTTACTAATGCGTAGTGTCTTCTTACAGAAAATCGTGACAGTTGGATTAATTAGAAATTATTATCAGGGTCAAACATAGAATATCAACAGTTCTAATGCAATAACGTCATATTTAGGCTGCAAGGATCATAATAAATACAATAAATCGAAATTATAATGCGTTATCGTGCAGATATAATACTGAAATGAATCAGATTGATCATTCTACAGGGCGGCTATAAAACTTACCTTTGTGCTGATGTTAATTATATTCAGTCCAAATGGATATGATAAATAAAATTAATTTGAAAATGCCAGTCCAAATTCACAAAAATTAATTTACACCACGTCACAATGTTTTATTATAGCACTAACTTAAAAGTAAATATATGTATCCTTCGCCATCTCTACTGCCATTTTGGATTTTTGTCAAATGTTGCCATCTGTATAACACATGACGTTTGTTCTTTTTTAATTTGGTCTGCTTTTCGAAAAAAGCAAAAGTTACAAACCATACAGCCCCAGTGTTGGGTTATGAAAAATTTCTGAAAAATTAAAAATTTTCTTAATATTTTTTTCGGAAAAAAATTGGAAAAATATTGATGAATGAAAAATTCGAAAATTTACTGAACAACGAAATGAATCGAAACTCAGAGATAAATTGAAATAAATTCATTTCATTATAAAAGACGTTCAGTCTTGTTTCATGAAATAATTTAGATTACCGTATTGTTTGTAAATAGTAATTCTAGTCAAACGGCAATAATTACATTTGATCCTACAGTGAGTTTGGATTTTACAATACGGATGTTTACTTTATTAGCAATTAATCAGGAATATACATCTTAGGAAATATATAAGGATAAAATCAATTTTAATATTTAAAAGCACCAATAAATCTCAGTAATTAAATGTTTCCATTTTAAATTTTTCCGAAAAGTTTTTTTTTTTATGAACGTAATAGATTCCAAAACAATGATTGTTAGAACTTTTTGTCTGTTTGTCTGTGCGGTTGTGCACAATGATCTCAAAAACGGCTAAATGGATTTCGATTAAATTTGGTATGGAAGTAGCTGACACCCTCGATTGACGCAGACTATTTTTTATCCCGATAAACTTAGTGTCCCCTGGAGATGAGCAAGGAATTCACATAATATATGTGTTTCTCTTGTCAACTCCAAGGGTTGATATGGGACAGAAGGAGACGATACAGGATGGGATATATCGTGACGGAATGGGAAAAACAGAACAGAGGACGGAAATTACATTGATTGAGTTTAAATATAAAAAAAACAGTACTCAAAATAATATGTTGCTGATGTGGAATCAAACACTATCTGCACCGTCGCGTACAGTTTATAGGAGGCATGTTTTGTTGGTAATAAATACAATAGGTATTGAATAAAATTACATACAATATTCACATTCTGTGCCACTTGTATTTGCATCTAAATGTTATTCAAATATTTGAATGCCTAAGACTAAAATGATTCCTTACATAATTTAAAGAAAAAAAAAACAGGAACCAGTAAAACTTTATAATTCAGTGAAATAATCTATACACATTGACATTTGTCTACATTATAATATTACACAACAAAATAATCGTTTATTCCATGTATTTTAAATGTTTCATTATTTAATATGTTGAGTATTAAAATATAATCAAATTATCACTATGTTGCCAGAGATAGAACACAGCATATTTTTGCTGGACTTTAGGACAAAACAGGTTACACAGTACTATTCAGTATAAATCACAAGAACATATTATTTACAACAATCTCAACAACTGAAAGTTTTCTATAAACCAATAAAACACATTGCAATGCAACATTGTCAACAATGAATAAATATTAAATAAACATGTTTTCTACACACCTTTATCGCTAAATATTATTAAAATAATAAATACACAAAATATTTCATGTAAAACGTCTACTCTAGCAAATTCAACTTAATATGCTTTATTGCTTCATAAATGCTGATCTGTTATGTCAAATTATTAATTATTAATTTATGCAAATATAGTATTAGCAAAATCCTGATGAGAACAGATATCAAGCTCAATAATTTGACTTTAACCTCATCGGTAAACTACTAAAGACTTCAACAAGCTCTTATTAACTCTCAACTTGCTATCAAAGATACAATATAGCTACAAGAGTAGATTTTTACAAGTGTTTTACAATTAACATAGAGTGGTGTGCATATTTGCAAAGTTATAATAATAATCATATATTATTCAGGAAAAACATTTCATATTAACCAATAGGCGGCTAAACATGGAAATTCAAATCCATGTGACTCATAACATAAGTATTTCATTTAAAATATGAATTATAAACGTATATGCATACCTTACACTGCCTGGAAATCAAACTATTCATATGACTTAGGCTTTTTATAATTAGTCAGTGATGTACAAAAAGAAGCACCATATTTTCCAAAATTGCACATCACTCTCTGTACCTATACAATCCAGGCAGCTTATGATATATAAATATATTGCAAAATCTGAAAAGTTCATAATTATTTCTACACACATCTAGATAAAATTCTAACAAGTTTTTGGTACTTAAACAAAATGCAGACATCAGCCTGGGAAACATTTTTAACTACCATTCTTGGTAACAGCACAATCGCCATTTTGTTTGGTTTCTTTTTTATCCAGACTTTTCATTATGGCAAGTTCTTTTTGTTCTTTCCGAGTATTTCTCACTTCAAATTCCAAGCGGTGGCGTATTATTCGCTGAACGATGTCATCGGTTGTCATTGTGTTGCCTGAGTTCAGCAGCTGTAACATTACATAAAAAATAGGTATGTGTTTAAAAACTAAAGGTACTTAGCTGCAATTACCAGAAAAAGTTGCCAGTAGAAAACCTAAAGATGAGATTCGCTGTGACAGTTATAATACTGAGATGTACTACATATTTTTATTGGTCAGTTGCAATAGAGACAATGTTGTAGACTACTGACAAAAAAAACAGTGAATTTGGGGGCGGTTTTTTCTGCTTGCCTTAACTTACTATATATTATGTATTTGTTTATATGTTTCAACTTAAATATAATAAATATAATAAACAGTCAAGTCATTTCAATTGACAACTAAGGCAAAGTTGGCCTATCCATGCCAATATAAGAACTCTACCATTAGCAATCTGTAGTTACCTTAAAACATCCTCTTTGCTTGGGCACTTTGTAGGGATCTGATCCATCAGCATCGGGAGCAATGGCCGTTAATCCATGACACACCACTTTGACGCGGAAATGGTCCATAAGTTCGGCAGTCACGCTATAAGGGGCACCAATTACCACCTCATGGACAAACTGTGAATGAATAATATAATCACTTAGAATTATGGAGGTAAAAAATAATATCAAATTTAGATTTCCCATGTTTGAGAACACTGACAATATTAAGGTTTTCAGCAAATTTCACTTTATTACTGTTTTCACAGAAATGATTAATTTTACTGGCATTTGTGTTTAAATGCAAAATTATAAAAGAAAAGTCTGTCAACCCGCACTAGGCCAGCATAGTGGACTATACGGCCTAATCTCTCTCAATAGTACTCTTGATGGTAGAGGAGGCCCATGCTCTGCAGTGAGACGCGATGGCTGATGGAGTCAAAAAATTCTCGAATACAGGTCTTCTATCGACAATACCAGCACTGAGGGTCCACTCAAAAATAGACAGCCAAACGTAATGAAGTTTGCAGGAAGTCACTGAACTCAAAACAGTTTCCAACAGGTCGTTGGAATCCTTAGGAGGGGGGAGGGGGTGAGCAGGTATGCTCAGCATTGGATTTGTGATGACTGAAGTAGTAGTTATTGTATATAGCATCAGCCTGTTGATATATTAATTTAAATTACAATATTGATTAACTTTAGTTATTTACCTTACAAGCCAATACTGATAGAACCCTTTCGTGAAGGTTCATTATGGGATAGTTGGATCCTTTGTAACGGTTTACTTCAAGGTCTGTGTGTAGACCCACAATGAGGAAGTCACCTTGTTTGTGCGCTTCTTCCAAGAAATCTAAATGTCCAACATGAAACAGGTCAAATGCACCAGCTACATATACAACCTGCAACATTTCAGTGTAAAATGTATTTACTTGTAAAATATCTATTTAAATGGTAATTATGTACAAAGTTAAAAATATACGTATTACGATTATAAATCTTAGAAGCATCGCAATACAAGTTTATATTGTATTATAATTACAATACACTTGCTTATGATTAAATATATTTATAAATATAATTAAACTAATATTCACTAAAATGCATAGAATAACGTTTTTAATAGATGATGGATTTTAAAAATATGAATAAAATACCAATAATATACTAATTGTAAAAACAACCCATAATAGATGTATGGAATAACCCTACAAAGATTTATTATTATGTTATAAGTGTGCCAAAGAATTAAGACAGTTAACAAAAAAATATTATTGATTATTTATTCGTACGAATAAGTTTGGCTCTGTTATATGAGTATAGGTCAATCTCATTATGGTTATTGAATATTCATAGTTCGCGAAAACAATAGCATTGGGAATTTTTATTGCGTAGTTACGCACAAGATGTTTACGTCAGAAAAATACCATCGTTTTTTATGTTTATTTGTAAGTAAATATTATAAAGACTCAGTGCCCCAAAAAAATACTCGTGTTTTGTTTCTCTATGTGTATCATGGAGGAATAACCGGTAATTCAGTTTTTACTGATACGGCAGTTCGCCTAATGTATCAGTACTAAATTGGTAAAACCCAACGCGTGTCAAACTTCTACAAATATATGTTGATGTAGAAGAAAATCTTGCAGTTTCTATTTATATAGTACAAAATGATGTACGGAACTGTTTTCTAATGAATAACCGCGATGTGCACACAAAGATGTGTGGTGTGTTTTATACATCAGCGTACGGGTATACGTAATAAGTAAATAAATTATTAATAAATAGTTAAAATTCTGTAAGACAAACTAGCAAACGTATAATACATTTTTTTATACTGTTATTCGGCAAAATGACCGCACTGAAATCCGATTGAAAGTGTAAGTGTAACCAGTAAGGCCTATTTGAAGCTGGATATTCATAATTTGATCCCGGAACGAGTCACACTTCCGTGGTCACAATGGCGTGTTTTAGACTGCGCCCACGACGGCAGCGGGGCGGCAGCGGCAGCGCGGGTAGCAGGGCGCGGTTGAGGCCTGACGACCGCGCCCCGCTGTCATCGTGGGGGCATCCTTACACTCGTGTACGTTGGTCACCATACGATCGGAAACCAATATCCTACTACCAGAAAATTGGGTCTCCGGCAATGTGTCGAACAGACCCGTGCGTTTTATAGTCCTAGCTGTAGTGTAGAGCTACTACTTTGTGGATGTGACAGCGCATAATATTGCCACAGGGCGCCTGCAGCCGTGTCACTTCCACTAATATTTAGTTAATATTTTTAGTAGTTAAATATAGTAAAACATATATATAAATAATTAATGATAATGATATAACAATTTCTAGAACATACCTTGTCTGTAGGTTTTGGTGAAAGTCCGCTACTGAATTGTATAATTTTCTGTGTGGTAGGCAAGAACTGTGAACAACCAGTATACGGCGATCGCGCCGTGGAATCGGTCCCGAGGTTCGAGGAATGCTCCAGCGCCACAGAATATTCTTTGTCACCTCTCCTGGAAATCACAATATACCTTAAGTGCATTTGCAAATGTTCCTGAGTAGTATTACATCACTTTCAATGGCTAGAAAATCAAAGAATGTAAAGAATTGATTACAATCTAAGTTTTTTTTATTGCAATGAATGGCGAGACGAGCATGCCACTATACGCCACTATATGCCAAGCGATACGAGCGCTCATGGACTGTAGCAAAATCAAATAACACCATGAATTATAAAGTAATGCTTGGGATTCCACTGCGCTCGCCATCCTGAGACATAAGGTGTCAAGTCTCATTATGTTCAGTAGTTACGCTCGCTACAATATTCGTCCAACTGGAATACAACAATGCGTTTATACTGCTGTGCTGGCGGAAGAAATAGACCCAGGTGGCCTCTCACATATAAGAGAACTACCACCAGTAAACCTAACAATATACATAATTATTTAAAAGCATTTTTTTATAAAATCGTTATACTGATTATAATCCTTACGCAGCTGTACATAGCATAATATATGCCTGCTATGCTGCCACTTTATTGTGTGAGGAAGTACCTACTTATACAGTAAAGGCTTAAATAACCTTAATATATAATTGCAGGAATTTTGATTTTACTTAACAGTGATCAACTTACTTAAAGTGTTCTCTTGTAAGCAGTAACATTCGACCAACAAGATCGGTAGTAGACACTCCAGCTGTTCTAGGTACTTCCCTGTAAATAAAATGTACTGTGTTTTATCTGATTACTCATATTCAAAGGATTTTCATAACTGCATCAATATGGAAAGTTATAATTCTTTTTTATACTTATAATCGTCAACTGCGGAGCACAAGTTTCCTTTACAACCGAGAGTTCATTCGAGAGGTCAATGGGGTTACTCTATGATCCGACACGAAATTCTAATGTTCGGACGTTCGACGTCTACAGTAAGTTATAAGTTTCCCACTTTTAAAAATTAACACTATTCTCTATGATTCTTATCATTCACTCCGAACTAAGTCTATGGTTACGACGTACGACAGAGAATACGAACATTTTGTGGAGTACTTAGGCACATTCGTACAGTTTTATGTGCGACGTCCGAACATTCGAGTTTCGTTTCGGATTATAGAGTAACCCCTCAGAGTCCACTGCGCTGGCCTAGCGTGGGTTAGCAACATACATAACCATAGATAATCTTGATAAGATCTCTGTAGTATGCAGGTTTCTTCAAAATGTTTTTCTTTGCCCTTAAAATGCGTGGTAATTAGTGAACTACATCACACCACACAAATTACTTCAAAAAGTTATAAGTGTTTTCTGGAATTCGAACCCACATCTTGTCTGTTACCAATAGTTCATCTCGCACTTATCTAAACTAATATTATAAAGAGGATAAATTTGATTGTTTACATTGAATAGGCTCCGAAATTACTGGACCGATTTGAAAAGTTCTGTCAACATTAGAATCCTACATTATCCCTAATGAATATAGGCGATGGAACATTTACAAAAAAGTGTAACTACATCCGGGCGGGGCTGGGCCGGGCCACTATATAGGATAAAGTTAATACAATGCACTTGGTGCTAAATGCAGTGCAACAAGTAAAATATATAATGGTTTCTTAGATTTACGCGAATGTTACACATTGTAATAAATCTAATTTTTACCGAGTCCGCCCCGTGACCACGAAAGCTGTAAAGTGATCGAAACGACGGAAAATTAAAAAATGTAAAAATAAAACCAAATCCCGATAACATCCGTTAAATACATAAATATGACGACTTTTTCCCAGAAAGGGTAGGCAGAAGTGCAACCAGGACACCCACATTTCGCCTTGTGTGCTCCGTGTCACAATGTGATAGGGGGCGAGCCTATCGCCATATCGGGCACAAATTCCTAACTCCGGGCTGATAATAAATAGAAAAATACGATATCACTTTGTCCGATCTAGGATTCGAACCCGTGACTTGAGCTTTTATAATCGTACTGTATTACAACACGCTACCGAGGCAGTCAATAAGTAACCTGGATATGTATAGGTCGAACCTGAAAAATTATCCACTTGGATTCTCACCCAAGTTCTCTAACATGGGTTCTACAATATTGTGTACCTTCAGTATTATATTGTTAGCTCGTTCTACCGACTCTTCGATATCTACCCACAAATATTGGAGAAGTGTACTCCCCGGCTAGCTGCCTACTCGCAGCTACGTACCAATCACTCCCACCAAGGCTGTGTAGGGGTTGACGTCAACTCGGCGGGTTTAAAACTAGCCAGCTACATGATCGCAGTCTTTTTTGGCTGCTTGAGTTTCGGAAGGACAGGTCGTTGATTCATGACGAGCGCGTTAACCTTTTTCACTTTGGAATTGACGGTTGATTGCTTAATTAATTTTAATTGTGTTTTTATGATATTTGTGGTTGTTCCGGTTTATTTAGGTTATGTTTAAGGTTAATTTCATATTAGTTCCTTCCAATTGTAAAGTTACCAATAAATTGTAGTTGAGTGTTCGTTTTTTTTTCTTAATTAAGTTCAATTAACCTAAAAATATAATATACTTCAACACCAGCTAAAATCTACAATGTACAATGTTATAGTCATGTACAATATGACATATTGTATGTATTACACAAGGAATATTCAAGACAGTTTACCATTATTGAGATAATAGGTGTGTTAGTATCTCCCAACGCAAGACATAACATTGAAATTTCAATTATACATACATACATAAACACACGCCTTTTTCCCAGAAAGGGGTAGACAGAGGTGCTACCAGAAAACCCACGTTTCGCCTTGTATATTCCGTCCCACGATGTGAAAGGGGGCGAGCCTATCGCCATATCGGGCACAAATTCCTGGCTCCGGGCTGATAATGAATAGAAAAATCCGATATCACTTTGCCCGACCTGGGATTCGAACCCGAGACCTCAGCTTTGCAATCATATCGTAGTACCACTACGCCACCGAGGCAGTGGTAGGCGATGATTAGTATAAATAAGTTACTTGTTATACTTGATTATAATAACTGTCTTTGCTGAACCCAACACATTTATCAAAGATGCTGTAAGCAGAATTTAATTATGAACCAGATATAAAATGTAGTTATGATTAAGAATTAAATTTAAATAAAATTGATTTTTTAATTCAAATTATTAAATCATAATTATATGTTGCAGTAGAACTAACTTATTCTTTCTTCAAAGCGTAACCAACTACCAACCAACAACCAACCACCTGACATTACTATGTCAGAGAGGTCCTGATGAGTAATCTTCGTGACTGAACATTCACATCAAAGATTACTTATGTCTGTCATCTGAGAGTGCATCAGAGATTTTACTCCCAGCAGAAGAAAATATACGAAACAGTCACCAAGACCGAATATGGTCAGAGTTTTTTTCTTTATAGCATAGGTCCAGCAAACTAGCAAGCAGGTTACCTAATGGTAAGTGATCACTGCCGTCCATAAACATCCAAAATGCTTGGATCATGAATGTGTTGCCCCGTGCCTGACCAACAGATATATACATTATACATACATATATATATATATATATATATATATATATATATATATACTGGCACAACAAAGTGATTATAATACACATGTCAGTAAGTGCAGTGCCAGATAGAGTATCTTACTATCTGCTGACCTGAGATGGCTATCTCTTGCCGGTTGTTAGCATTATACCATCCCCATTGTATTTTGAATTCTAATAAGCACAGCTGTTCATGAACTGTGCACACTTATATGGTTCATTATGATTGTTATTTAATTTCTTTTTATCACTAAAACCTAACTCCTTCGATCACATATCTAACAAACATTAACACACACACCACTCCTTACACTATTCAGGCGGGCCAATGAGGGACCGGGGAAAGCATTGCTATGCCGTCGTCCTTCTACTCTGGAAGATCCCCCTACACCTATGTACATCTAAACCTGACAAGGGGGGGGCTATGTATCAAATAGTGAGGTCCCTCTTCTTTGTCAGTTAAGCCATCCCATATGCGTAAAAACTATACATAACAAAGACAAAGTCAATACCCTGACAGAATAAAACACAGGAGAAAAAAATCTCTTGGTATGGGGTCACCATTTGAGTCAATATTATTATCCCACTACCAGCATTTGACCTTAGTCCATCACAATTGGTAGACTTTACACACCATGGAAAAATAAACAGAGACCTCTATACTATAATGCTTAATTTCACTGTTAAAGTGCATGGTAATTAATTAACAATATGTATGCATGAATAATATAATATGTTAATAAAAACATCAGCAGATATTCATGTCAGTTTAAAAATGAATTAGCGTGATTAATTAATTAAAATAAATTTAACAATTGACTTAATGATGTACTAAGCTGCAAAACTTACTTATATCTGCCAGCTTTCTTCACTAAATGGTATGTATCAATCCCATCTGCAGTTACTGTGATGTCATCTGAAATATAAATGTTTATTATGTTTAAAACTATGTCTTATAAGAATTGTTTAACACAATCCATATATGCAATATGCATTATCTTGCCATTTAATTACTTTGTTGATATTACTATTTTCTACCATATTATAAAATTTGTAAAATCTATTGGAATAAGTATAGTTACCAACATTTAAACGTAAAAGAATTAAAAGGTATATGATTATTCTTCATCCAAGACTAGGATCAGATAGAAAACATCAGCAATAACGTGATTATTGCGTCGTAAAATCTATTGTCTAATAAAATAAAGAAATTAAGAGCACAGTATTTAAATTACCTCCATGAACACAGAAATCACATTGGTACTTGTCTAATGTTTCAAGTGTGGTAACATAAGGAGCTCCTTCTACAACTTGGTCTACCCATTTGATAGCGCGAACCATTTTATACCGTTCCTCCTGTGTGAAGACCGGCGGCCCTTTATGCTTTGATATCTCCTCATCAGTGTGGACGCCAACAATGAGAACATCGCCTAGAGCTTTCGCTTGGCGTAGGGAATTTGCATGTCCAAAATGAACCATATCATAACTGAAACATAAAAAACAACCCCAGTTAACTACGCTTACACAAAAAAACATAGCCTTGAAAAAAATCTTGAGGACATGCCTAGCTCCGTGCCGGATGTTTAATTTATTGCACTTATTCACTTTGCGATTGCAACCAGTTTTACACCAGTATTATAATATTTTTGCGCTTAATATGGTGAATTCAATTTACTAAAATTATATAGAGGAAATAATTTAAGAGTTAAAACTCAATATTACTCACCACCCATCACACCACACGCGTATTTGTTTCTTCTGATCGTTTTGTTCACTCATATTAAATGTACGGTTTAATTAAAATGTGTATAAATACGTGTAAGATTGCCTGATAATTTTATTCAGTTTGAATTTTATTTTAAATAATTTAATTAGGAGCGCAATATCGTTCTTCACATTTAATACATGACTCCGGTATCGACCACTGAATCAGACTAAAAAATCAACTAGCAAACTGTCAATGTCAATCAAATCTGTGATCTGTCACATGAATACTGGCTGGCGTCTACAGGGTGACTAGACGTAACTTCATATTTTTTCAGTAAAATAAGATAATAATATCGAAGATACTCCATAATTAATATAAAAAATTGTAGGGTTTTAATCTTTATATTTTTAAATTGATGGAACGTGATTGGTACTTTCTCATAATTTAACATAAAGTGTTACAATATCTTTGAGAATTGAGGTATTACAACCTATTTATTTTTATAACATACTGATGGCCCAGCTGCGCCCGGCTCCGCCCGGGTGCAGATACACTTTTTTGAAAATATTCTATTGCCTATATTCATCAGGGATAATGTAGAATTCTAATGGAGAAATAACTTTTCAAATCGGTCCAGTAGTTTCAGAGCCTATTCAATACAAACAAACAATCAAAATAAAATATTTCCCAATATAATATTAGTTTAGAAAATCCCTGTTGCATGAGGTTATGTATAACGAAGTAGAACCTAATTTATGTTTACGCGTTTGATTTATCGGCAATGTCGAATATTAAGATCATGCTCTCAAGTAAAGTTCCTCATTTACTGATCTAACCACTTATTTAATTTGAAACCTCTATGTCTCAGTTGATAGTCTTGATTGTGAAGAGTGGTTGCTTGTTTTATTCCCTCATGGCTCACCGCGTCTCAGTGATGAAGATTAAATCTATTATGATTGTTCGTTCAAACAATCAATATACATGCCTAAACACTAATAACATTTGGAGTTCATCATGATGGGAACCCAACATTTGATAATAGACGGGGAAAAGGAAAGGTAGACCCTAAAGATAGCCACTGTTCACATAAATTGGTAAATATACTCGTACATAGGTAATTCCGACCCCAAACCAATATAAGTCTTATAGCATGAGACTTTTCGGTCTTAGAAACACCCAGATTTGGAAGATATACTCGTCGATCCTACGTTCCACAAATATTTATCTTGGTGTGGGGTTCAAACTTCAAACTTACGACCTCGTTTATAGCCGGAGACTAATCATTACCGCCACTGAGGCTGTGTAACAGAGTTATATCTCTAGCTCTATCTCTATCTCTATCTTACTCACTGAATGAAACCAACAGTAAAACTATTACTCTACCTCAAATTTCCATGAGATCGATAGCGATATTACCATAGTCGAGTCAGCCTATTCACATTGGACTCTATAATGGGTATAGAAAAGTTCTACCACTTCATATTATACGTATAGGGCCTTTTAAGCCGCATTTGATAGTACAACGTAGGTATAATAACTTATTAAAGTTATTATTTAATACCAATGTATTAACCGAAAATCCATAAAATAAAAATTCCTGTCAAAGGGATAGTGTAGTAATGATCAGTTTCATTATATGTATGCAATTTATAATATGATGTAGCACTTAGTAAACTCAAGAAGGTGTGGTACCATTTATCTAATCGTGTCAAGAAACTTAATTGGTCCGTTCGAATCACGCCACTATGAATGACGACTGTATTACAAGTGGACTTTGTCGTCCATACGACGTGAATGATTGACTGACACTTGCATTGTAACCTAACGTAGGGTTATCTATAATATTTAAATCTTCCAATTCTAATAGGCCAATGACTGAAGCATCTTGTTTATTCTACTCCACTGAATAGAATAATTTGGTACTATAGGTATATTACTTAAAACAATTTATTTAGGTTACGAACTGAGACAATGTAACATCACAACACACAAAACATTCACGAGACATTATTCAGAAACATTACATTGTATTGTATTAAAATTTATTTCAGTACCTAACTGGTTTTGGCTATTAATAAATCGTCTCCGATTTAAATATAACTTGCAATAAGTATTCTCCGTTATCTTTCTTATCAGACTAATGTCGGTGTAATCAAGGCCTAAATATTGCTTGTCTGTCTGCTGTTCGCAATTTTATTTTCGTAATTTTTAATTTCTATGGACGTATTTTGGCCTGAGCATTGGGCAATGGGCGTCAATATTTAACTTACCTATTTTATGCTGCGTGAAGAGAGTTAAATTTTAAATACATTTAAATTATATTTATTAATTATTAGTCTTTAGCATCAGATACACCTCCATTGGTGATGGCAAAAGTAGCTTCGCTTTCAGGTAAGTCTGGAGAATCATAAATCTTGGCTATCCTGTTCTCTCCCCGCCCTTTTCTGAGAGCGATTCTAGTTGTAGATGCATGCGCCAGGATGTTTCCACCGATAGGTTTCTTCGGATCCGCTTGAAAGGTCAATGTCGCTCCGGGGTCAGCCGTCATTTGATTTGTAATAAATACGGCTACATTGTATTCTTCAGAAATCTAAAAACGAAACAGTCATTATCTGTCATGCTTTATCTTGTACTTCCTTGTGTATGTACACATATAACATTCTTGTTTATCAAACCTAAAAAAATACAATAACAATACTAATAAGTAATTATAGTTATATTTGAGTGTTAAAACGTAGATAATTACCAACATTTTATTAAACTAAATTTATATAAGAACCGACACGTAAAAATACGACGTTAGCACGGTTTATTTATGATTGATCTTATTTCGTATGAGGGTCAAGAACCCAGCGATGTTTGGAACCGGATCCTCGTTTATCGAAACTACTGTTTCAGTATAGACCGATCTTGAACTTAGATATGAATAATATGCGACGCATAGTAACAATAAAAAAACACTTTTTAATAAGTTTATTCGTTTGCGTACCAACTATGCAAATAATACAGACTAAGATACTTAACAATGATTCTTCCAAATATGTTTAACAATAAAATTGACAAAAATCAAGCAGATGGTATTAGACTTAAACTTTAAAAAAGATTCCTACTTGAGATATAATTGAACTCTATTACCTAAATCTTCTTGACGATAAATTTTTTTTAAGGATAAGTTTTGTTTATAATGGGTGTGCTGTAACTGTAACGGTAAATGTCAGCAGATCGTCTACTGTAGTTCAGCAAATTCACATTGTCTAGCAAAAACCTAATTCCTACACTGACCAACAAAAGTTACATTTCGACACCATGTTAGTGTCACTCACTGGCCTTCCAGCCTGACATGCTGCGGATAATGCGGCCGAGCCGGGTCCCTAACAAATCCTACGCCAGCATCCCAACTAAATACGCTCATTGGCCCTCACGCGCATTTCGGGCGACACTGGATATCTACCTCAGGGCGAGAAGCGCCCCGATTCATGAAAAACGCATGTATACCAGACAGCAATCGGCCAAGAGCCAAGAGTGTACAAGTGTCAAGAGTGTACGACTACGAAGAACTAGATAGTATACATGCGTTTATAATAGACCAACATTACTATCTCTGACGGTGGGAGACATCGATAATATAGGTATGAAGAATAAATCATGAATAGGAGTTCATGCCATACTTCTTGCTCTGAGGTCGCTAGTGAGTGCCGTGGACGTTTCTGGTTTTATCATATATGCACCGACGATGTTAGTAGAATAAAAACAGGCGACGTATCGGTTGGGTCAGGAGTCGCGCTAAGAAGTATACTAATTTTAGTAATCTGAAGAAAGCAGTCTTTAAAAGAGGCCCCGCCTGCAAGAAGGCCTATGTCGAAGCGTATTCCCAGCGCCTCTTGGGAATTTCGTGTGCATTGGTCCAGTGGGATGATTGATTATTCCACTCGGAACCATGCATATGAGAGTTCGGCTTATGCCGTCCAATCCAAATCCTGTCGCCCCTAATTGCCACCGTTGGGATATCCGGATGCATTAGCAGCCCATACGTTGCAGGAGAAAGCTCGACTATTGATAAAACTCTTTACGGATTATTCTAGGCTCGAAGATTACACCCGACTATTTCCTATAATACCTGGTTGCGACCACACAATGTCCGATATTTTTATCAATCATATATTTCGTTCGTTGAGTGATATTTCAGCAAGTTCGTCAAATTCTTCCGTTATTTAGCATATCTTTTCATTTTTTACTTTCACGCACTAGGTGTCCAGGTTACAATTTTAGTAAAGCCATAAATACTAACACATTATTACGGGTGAAATATGCCTGTGATGTTTATACATATATGTAGGTTATAGTAACATTGTTGCCTACTTGACCATCTACATATAGTCAATACATTCTTACTAGGTACGAAATACCGGCTTGGCGGATTGAATTCGCATTATGGTAGAATTTTAACAAGCTTCATTAACATAATTTTTTGTAGAACGATCTCATCATACCTAAGGCATAATATTTTGCGATCCGCACACACGCATGTGGTTATATACATTTACAAATTCCGCATTTATTATTTTGTTGGAACTATCAACCTAGCTAGAATCAACCAGCATTTCACGATGTTACAAAAACACACACTCCCTCATTCAAATGTTCTTTCATAAACGCAACGTTGGGAAATAATGAGGAACTGATCTCATCAACTTTTTTAGGTAAAAACGAAATATGTTCGTAAATATGACATCGATTAGATTTCATGTTATAAATTTATATCGCGATAATAAAATTAATCATTATAATATCCAATGGCACGCCCATTATCGATAATTATTACAAGAATAATTTTCTCATACAGTTCTTTATGATAAAATAATTACGATTTGTTTACTACAACTTATGTAGCATATTATGTACCTACCTATATGATAACTACATCATCATGTATTATGTAGAATCTATATAACGATAAACTAAATCAATCATTATGAAAACATTTTACATAGGACCTAAGTAAATAGGTATTGATATCTTCCTTGGTATAACTAAATATGTAGAACGTATCAAAACACAGTTCATAAACAGTTCGTTACCTTTTGCAAGCGTGAAAGAACTTGGGCTAATTTTTGTTGCCTGTCTGCTAGTTCACCTCTTCCAGAAAAATCTACACGAAATAACGCCATTATGGAGTCTATTATTAAAAGTTTGAACACACCAGCTTCTTCGTGAAATTTCGCTGCTACATAATCCAAGAGCTCTGCCTATGGCAATAAAAAAGACACTATAACATAGTTCTCATTTTATTAGTTAATTAAATTTAGGCCGGCCTAAAACGGGGACAAAGGGGATACATCTAATAGTTGGCATTATATGGTCGTATTCTAAATAAGTGAATAAAGTTCTAATACATTTTAAGATTAATTTTTAGTTTGGTGTCTCCTGGGAATATGTTATCTAATCTGCGGAACCGTATACCCTGTGCGTTGTATGAAAACGATACTGATTTAGAGCAGTTAATATATATTACCTGATGTTCAGACGTGTAAGCTCTGGCGTACAAAACATTATCCAGCATGGCATTCTGGTCGAGGTTGAACCTATCTGCAATAGGCCGCAACCGGTCTGGGCGACTGGTAAAAAGTTATGGAAACTCATGTATTGGTGTCATCAGGTAATGTTGCATAGTATTTTAAGACCCTGTTTTCGTGGTCTTATGAAGTTTGTATATCTATTCTAAAAGGACAAATTATCAGCAAAAACAACACCTCGTGCGTTTGTGATAATTGTCATATTGATGCGCAATAATATCCTCCCCTCACACACACAAGTATGGGTATGTTTTTTCTGTACGGGATAGAAATAATTGAGAATGACTGCCTGGCTGAATAAAAGTCATACAATGATCCTATCGTATTAAGTGGTTAACGGGAAAAAACAGACCTATGTTTTCATGTTTGTTATACAGTCTAAAATGTACGATGCTTTCATATGGATTATGGATTGGGCAGCGATGACCTGGCAACCTACTCGATGGTTTTAATTTTTTTAATCCTCCTTTTGGAGCGTCTACTGAAGTGCAGCCGCGTAACACTGTAACACCTTGCTGTATTACTGTAGCGTCTCTGATTGCTTACTCATTATAGTTTATTATTTTTCTGCATCAACTTTATTTTATTTTATTACTTTACTACAATTATAACTCATAAAGTCGTCATAACTGAACAATAATAGCCATTAAAAAGGATACAAAGTATGTTCTGTATCGAGAAACATAACTTTTCCACCGGAATATCCTGTCGAGTTCGGTATTTGTGTAGTTACACATAGTGTGTGAGACAGTTGAGTTTTACCCGTGCGAAATTCGCCAAACACCTCCGTTATAGCCATTGACTCTATCCCTCCTGCGAGTAATTTGCTACAAATAAAAAACAAAAATCTTATAGGTTCCCTCAACATTGTAATTTAAAGTCGTTTTGTCTATAATATAATGAAAATATTTTATTGCGAAATCTATCTGTGCCTTCAACATTTGCAGGAAGTATATTACTGAACAAAACCTATTCCCACAATTCGGAGATTGTGAGAAGATTCGTCACGTTTTTTGGCTTTGTTAGCTTCTTGCGCCTGGATACAGGCGAATTTTTTGAAAAAATCGTGAAAGCAGTTTCTAACCCGATTTTGATGAAAACTAAAACTGCATACTTCGATTTTTGTTAAATTATAAATCAATATGTCTAGCGAGGAATCGAACCCGATGATTTCCTTTAATTTGCCATATGTGATTACTTCCCAGAAATTTAGAAGTGGTAGGGCCACGCTGTTGTCAGTCGTGAATCAGCATGAATTGGCAGGCTCATCCGGGGCGGTACCAATGTCTCACAGAAAATCGACTTGAAGCGATAACTCAGCTGCCGCGTTTCGTTCGGTGCGTGAGATTGCCTGATGCCTAATACCCCTTTCCTCTTCCCATCCTTTTTCCTTCCCGTTCCCCTCCCAATTGTGCCGGCAACACATCCATGATCCACCATTCTGGATGGTCATGGGCGGCAGTGATCATTTAATATCAGGTGACCTGTTTGCTTGTTTGCCGGATCTATGCAATTAACGGATGTACCTAATAATACAGCATGTGTTTTTTTTTTCATATCGTCGGGTTCGATTTCTCGGTAGGCATATTAATTTATCAAAAACCTGAGCATGCAGTTTTAGTTTTTATCAAAATTGGGTCCGTGACTCTTTTTAACATTTTTCGATATTCCTCATAGTTTCGGATTTGGCCATCCGAACCCATTTGAAAAATTCATTCTGTATACTGCTGAGTGCTGCCGTCATCAGCCTGGCATTTTATATTTACTTCTTCCGGCATTGCGAATAATTACGGTAACCAAAAGTGTGAAGGAATCAGATAGTTATGAAAGTTAAAATTTACTCCTATTCGTACAAGCAAACTAAAACATAACCTGCGTATTTATTACGCAGGTACGTAGTAGATACATAACTATATTACATTGCTGAAAAATAAGATAGCTCGTGTATACTAGAATGAAACATTGTAATTATATATTAAAAAAAAATAGTAGCCTCAATCTACCATTAATCCATCATTTATACGGTTCTTATTTATGTTATAGCATTGTAACGGAAACTCAGATTTCGTTTTTTTTTGTTTATAAATATTTAAAACCACTTTGTGCGAGTTGCTCACTTAAAAATCTGATTTTTCAAGGCGATTTATTAGGCGATTTCTTCTAACATGTAGATGATAGGTCTATGTCCATCTGCATTATTTATCGATTCAGGGCTGTGGCGGTAGCGGTATATTGGAGTCCAAAATATTAGGTACCATGTCGTAAAGATTTTAGCAGGGGTGAATGAATTGACGAGAAATGTGTGTAATTGTACGACCCGTTCTCGTGCACAAAATGGCCTATTTGTTCTACAATTTTAATGTAGGTATTATATTCCTTAGGATTTAGGAAAGTCGCGCCTGAAGTAGTCTGTGTATGCCCGTTATAGAATAAGATGTGGCTAATTATAAAATAATTTAATTAAGATTCTTTCTTATATTTAGATACATTAAAAATATGTAGCTTTGAAATAAATTTATACTTACTCTAGTTCTGTACTTCCAGTGCTAATTTTAAATACTTGTTTTCTGCGATCACTTACTTCCAAAGCAGTCATAAAACCAACTGCAGCAACTTTTTGACACGCTTCTTTGATTTTATCAACTTTTGTGTCAGAGAAACCTTTAATATTCGACAGCTTTTTCTTTGTAGACATTTGAATACCTTTGATAGTACAGATTCCAGCAGTTTTTAGTTTTTTTATATCAGCGACATTGATTCCATATTTTTGTAAAATATCTACATCTTGAAAATAACTTTCTTCATCATCATTTTCGGAAATGTTACCGTCAAGAGTTTGGTCAAGCATATCTTTGTTTTTACTCATTTTATATTTTATATTTAGTACAGAAGAAGATAGAACAACTATTTTGGCGCGTATGCAATTTTATAGTTTTAATTTTATATTTTTTTAATAGTGCGTAGTTCATTGGTATACTTTCTTTGCAAACTGCAGTCCTTGATTCAACCAGAGACGATTTTTACATAATTGCAAGTTATCGATTAATCTTTTAGTAGGAAGTCGATTATCGTTTAACCCTATTTGGTTTGATGTGTATTTTTATTTTGTCTATGCTTTTGATGACTTCGCTTCGATGTTGAAGGACTCACGGCGCAAATTAAAGGATATTTTAATTAAAATTACAAATACTTCAAGAAATTTGCCGTCTAGTCCATCTTAGTAAAGGTAAGGGCGTAAGTTAACCCTACGGAAGTACTGAAAAGTGATTACTTATTATGTTCATATATTTCCTCCTCGTATCACAGCCATGTTGAAGTAGTGTTGATTTTAATAAGTTTTCGTCAGTTTATCGTCACAAAAGTTATAAAGTTTATCACAAGTATATGTGACAGACCTAAGTTTCATTTGTGTTGTGATTTTAAAGTCGATAAAATGAAAAGTGTTATAAAGTGCCACCGATTCTGGCGTCGAGGCGTCATCTTGAAGGTAAGGCTGGATGTGTCTTCAATATACAACACGATGTAGCATTTTGCAGATTACCAACTAGAAAAAACAAGTATAAATTTTCAAAGCAATTTTTAATTTAATTGTATTTTACTCACAATTTGTTTCTCATGTTGAGTCAGATTTTACAAAACTTTAACATGGGGTTAAAAAACTGTGACTTACGTACACTTTATTGAATTCAACAAGAAACATGTACATTTTTAATGTTTAGGGACTTGGTAATTTAGTACATACAATTCAATGTGGAAAGTATTTCATTATGAGGGCATCCTTGGGTAATAAATTGATCAAGGTGAGTTTAGTAATTTGTTGGACAATGGAAATGTTTTTTAATATAACATTTCTCCAATATACAATTTTTGATATTTGCTTTAAAAAGTAAAGTAAATGTGTGTACTAACATTAAAGTTTAAGGAACAGCATAATTTCCTTGAGGCTAAATTGGAATAACATAAAGAGTGCTTGTTTGGGTTGGGTAAATTTTGGGGATGTTACATGCTTCACATAAATATGCCATTTTTTTCAGGAATGGATTCTGAAGACTCTCGTGATGGTACTGGTGATGCTCGTTCTTCATCAAGTAGTAGCAGTTCAAGTTCTAGAAGCAGACGAAGTTCGTCTTCAGATAGAAGTGAAAAATCAAAGAAAATTGCTAAATCGCCACCACGTTCACCCCGGTCTCCAAGATCTAATGGACCAAGATCTCCATCACCAGAGAGTCACTCACAATCATCAGTACGGTCACCCAACTATGGCAAGCCACCACACTCTCCTGACAACATGAGTGGGGCACATTCTGATATTAATTCTCCTGAAAATTCTATGCCAGCTTCTCCAGTGGGACCAAAGTCCCCAGATGCACCTAAATCTCCTAGTGATGCAGGTTCCAATGCTGGTTCACCAACATACACCCAACAGTTCACAGAACAATATTCATCAGCACCACTGTCTGCTGGTGAAGGTCCAAAAACACCACAGAGCCCTGGTAGTTCAGCCAGGTCACAACCAGGTTCACCCGATAATAGGTCCAGACCTCACTCTCCTGACTCACAACCAACATCTCCAAGGAATAATGAAAGAAGATCTTCTTCATCGAGTCCATCTCCTGATAGGAATTCCCCACAGTCATCACCTCATAGATCACAACAGGTAAAAAAGAATGACTGGAGTCCCAAGGAAAAATGGAGGCGACATACAAAGGCTGAACAAAAAATGGTGCCTGTAACACATACTCGCAGCAGGTCTGAGTCAAGTCAGTCAAGCAGGAGCTCCAGTTATCATAAATCCAATGTAAAAGATCCTGCAACTGAGGAAATATCAGAAGGTGTGTTATTATTTTTTTTTTTATTTTATGTTGTAAAATATCAATTATTTGTATTTGGAAAATGATGTCTGAAGAATACTTTGAAACCCTAAAAAAATTATTACTATACCATGATATTCAACAATAAGTAACAATTTTTGTTGCTAAAATATGTAAAATTGATCCAGAACTATATAGATTAAGTAAATGTGTAAGTCTTCTATTCCATTTTCTTTTTCTGTTTGTAAGAAATTTAATAACAATCTTTTATTATACACATTTTTGTAGGAGAAATGGAATCTGATACAGAGGAAAGAAAATTGAGAAGCAAATCAAATAATAGCGTTAAGAATGATGGCAAAGATCTCAATATAAGCCACGAAGATTTATCAGATGTGTCTGACTTGGATTCTGTAGGAGGTGATGAGGCACCTAATGAAAATAAGGTATGAATTAATCTTGTACAAAATATATTCTGAAATTGATATAAAAATTCATTGCCGGATGCCCAATACCCCTTCTCCTTCCCACCCCCGATTTAATCGGCCAGTAACTCATCTATGACTCAAGTGTTATGGATGTTTATGAGTGGCAGTGATTATTTACCATGAGGTGACCTATTTGCTTGCTTACCTATTGTATATAAAAAACAAGAAATTTATGTTTTGGTTTCAGCCAAAATCACCAGTATCTCCAGTAAAAGAAAAGATGAATTTAAACAACATGAATGGCACCACTTCACAATCATCCCCAAAATCTGACAATGGAAAGACTGAGTCACATAAATTTGAAAAGGTAATTGTATTTATTTCAATGTAACACATTTGTCTTGGTTAACAGGATTGGAGAATATACTTAAAAACAAGATGCAATATTTTATTCATTTAGTATTAATGTTATCAAATTAAGTTATGTACTTTTGTGGCCAAGGATCATTTTGCATGAGTCTTGATAGTTTTTACTACTTACGTAAATACAAAGAAGGTAACATTCAATCACTTTAATATTGCATGTGGAATTCTTAAGTCCCATTTTTTCGCCCTTTGCATATAATAAAGTAAAAAAATTGTTCCATGTGAATTGAGTGAACAATGTAAATCATTTATTCTCTGGACAAGTTAAATTATAATTAATGTTCTGTAGGAAATATGTTACACAGTGTGGACAAAATGCATTTTATTCATTGATATACCTTCATTGAATGCATCAGGCAAGAAACTCTTGATAAGCAATTTTATGGATTAAATTTTTAAAAAGTAATAAATACTAGTGGTGCCAAAATTTGTTTCTATGAGAAATTCAAGCCCACAGCTTTTCGTTTCACAAGAGACGTCTAGCCACATGTGTCTTGGTGGCAATTTTAGAGTAAATGTAATTAAATACAATTTTAGGATTGTGTTTCTTACCTCAGGTTCCCCAAGAGAAAACAAGCAATACTGAGGATGGCGAAGAGCAATTAGATTTCGAAGCAGAGGAAGGGGAATGTATTGAACATAAATCAGAACAAGCTAACGGTGAAAATGAAGAAAAGCGGGACGATAAAGGTATTATATACTATATATCTATATAGCTGTATGTAGTATAATATAATATGTAGCTGATTCGAGCAGTGGTTAAGAGTTATTAGTGAATTAGTTGTTTGCATTACAAGTTGCTGATTAATTTCCACTTATATAAATACTTGTAAAACCTATTTCATAGAAACTACACATATGAAATGTATAGCTCTGGTTATATATAAAATGTAATATGTATGGAAATATTTATTCCAATAACTTAGATCATGGGAATAATTTCGCTGTACTTTAGTAAACAAATACTAAAATGGTGTGACAGAGGAGCTGAAGGCAGTGCGGCGCTCGCGCGGTTCTTCGCTGGAGGAGGGCGAGGTGTCGGACGAGGCGGAGCGCCGGCCCGAGGAGAGCGAGCCCCGGCCCGTGTGCAGGTTCTTCTCTCGCGGAGCTTGCACGTGGGGGGTTAGCTGCAGGTCCGTTCACACGCATTATCCACTCATTATCAGACTGAATTAGAGTTTGTGTATAATTGAGTATCATTTACTTGGATTCATATCTCTGGTATTAGTATGAGTTATTCCGTTGTTTGAAAGTGTTATGTAATTATGTCGCGTAGTTTTAACTCTTTTCATTTGCCTCGTAAATAATAACTTGGAGCATTGCATGGATAGCAACAGTGACAAAGTTGCAAGTAAGTATGATAAAGTTGCACATTCTTTCAAGTTGTTTTAGGTATAAGAACTGTAGTGATTTTATAAAGCAAATTCAAATTAAATTGATTATATTTGTGGTTTGTGTTTATAAATAATTAAACTGAAGATTGACACACTGTCCAGGTTTTTGCATCCGGGCGTGACGGACAAAGGCAACTACAATATGTTCGAGGTGGTGCGCGGAGTTCCAGCTGCACCCACAAGAGACGCCGCGCCGCCTGAATCTGCTTGGGAACGTGGACTCCGTACCGCTAAAGAGGTATGTTACATCTTTATAGAGATGGCTATCTTTCGCCAGTCAACAGTCACAATTACGCCGGCTTGCTCGAAACCAAGTATACAATAAAGGCTGTACCCGCATCACGACACTGCGAGGGTTACTGTGATTGCCTTTCCGCCATTCCTGTTGTGGTACCTCTATTTCGGTAGATATAAATATCTGCGTCTCTACCAAAAAGCTATTTAGCTAGTTTAAAGTATGCATTTTAATGAAATATACCCTTACATTCCATTATAGGCTACAATGAATTAGGAAATATGCAATTGTATTGTAATGTTTGATAAAGTGATATTGGATTTTTCTATTCATTATTAGCCCGGAGTCAGGAATTTGTGCCCGATATGGCGATAGGCTCGCCCCCTATCACATCGTGGGACGGAATATACAAGGCGAAACGTGGGTGTTCTAGTAGCACCTCTGCCTACCCCTTCTGGGAAAAAGGCGTGTGTTTATGTATGTTTGTATTGTAATATTTCTTTGGTTGCAGATGCTTCGGATAGCAAACAAACGCAAAGAGCAAGACATGGATTTTGAAGAGAAGAAACTTCACTTGTCTGTAGGCGGAGTAGTGCACGACCCCGACGCTGAACTGGCATACGCAGCGGCCGCAGTCGGAGCCTCGCCGCCCAGCCATCACGAGCTACCTGCCGCATACCATCGGGAATCTGAATTGTACAAGTATATTATATATTATATACATATATCTTAAAACAATGTTAATTTCAATATGATTACTACAAAAAAGCTTTTCAATAATCATGCTGTACCCAAAGGTACCATAAGTTATGCCATACATGATTTGAAGATTTTTAGCACCTTTAAGACGAGAATAGGTATTTCATTCCGCAATGTAAAGTAAGGTCAATTTAAGTGGTAGTCCCGCTGTTGTCAGTCATGACTAAGCATGAATGGGCAGGCTCGTCCAGGTCGATGCCACTGTCTCACAGGAGACGAACGTGAAGCGACAGTTTTGCTGTCGTGTTTCGTTCGGTGAGTGAGATTGCCGGATGCCCAATACCCCTTTACTCTTCCCATATTTTTTCCTCCAGCTCTCCTCCCAATTTGATGGGCTAGCAACATATCTATAACCCTTACCTTCTGGTGACCTGTTGGCTCTTTTGCCGGATCTATAGGATAAAAAAAATGCGTATATAACAACTAATCTTTTTGTTGAATAAATTTAACAATATCCATATTTGTAATAAGGCTAATGAAAGTTATAGTCATTATAAATATTATTTTGTACGTATAGTAGGCCGTACGGTCCGATGTACCGTGGCCGATACCCGCGGCAGGGTGTAGAGGAGCGCGAACGCTATTATGAACGAGAGCGTGTATACGAACACGAACGTGGCGCATACGAGCGGGTGCCGCCAACATATGAAGACCCCATGGGTGTGCCAGAGGAGACACCTTATCCTAAGGTACGTTCAATAGGTAGCTACATATATCTACTGTTTACAGACGTAGATCGAGTTTTTTGTTTTATACGGATATTTTAATTATTAGATATTTTTTCGCAAGCGTTTGTTATGGAATAATATAAAATATGAGATGATCTAAATAGGTATATATTTGTACCTGTAAGTAAATTAAGAATTGTTCTATGGCCTCGATGTAACACAGTGGTGGTGCACTCTTTCAACAAATTATAAATATCGAAGAGAGCACGTAGGCGAAGAGTATAATGTGTAGCAACACCACTCGACAGAGACGCGTGCGTTCGTCCCGTGAAGTGATCGTGCAGCGCGCCGAAGTGGAGCGGCGCGAGACTCGTGCGGAGCCTCGCGAGGCGCGGGAGGCGCGGGAGGCGCGCGGCGAGGTGCGCGAGGCGCGCGGGCGCGGCGCGCGCGGCGACGAGTGGGCGGACCCCTGGATGCGCGCCGAGACGGCCGCGCGCCGCCGCCGCCCGCCCTCCACCGACGACTCCTACTCCTCGTCCAGGTGCGTCGCCGCTCAACAATATCTCCTGTATATTTACTTTCCTTATTATCAATCCGGTTGATCCGTCAACTTCGCACTAGTTGTCCGATAATATTGGCTCCACTTTCCACACAGGATATCTTTGTACCCAAGTTTATTTAAGGTGTCAACGTTTATATTTGGTTCATCTCACAAACCGGTGTGAATTTTATTTTATTTATGATTTTTAATTTCTATTCCATTTAAGTTTTGAATGAAATATGAAGATTTACTATTATTTTGTACTTATTTACGACATTATTAATGTGCCCACGAGTTTTGTATGACCTATAAAAGGCCTTCGTCCTACTATATTTTACTACATGGGCTACATCTTTTCAATTAAAAAATATATATTTAAATATTTATATGTATAAAAGTTGTTTGTTGGAAGCTAATCTCATAAATTGAGAATTAAGCTTCACAATTTTCAAATAAGACTAATACGGAACTGTCCTCTCGCTTGGTTCCCCCTCATCCCGTGCTATTGGGTTTTGCTTTCATAACTATCTAACGATTTGGTGTTTTCGGTGTCATTCTCTGACCGATATCATCTTTACTCCATTAACCGCATGCGTCTACTGGTCACAATCACTGGGACATGCTACTGGTTTGTGTGCGTGCGTGTGCGACGATTGTGCACGGATGTTTGTCGGCGTGTGCGTTATCGTTCGTCCGTGCGTACGAACGTTGTGTGCGTGCGTGCGGCCTCTCTCCCGTCCCCCGGCGTCCTCTTTCTTACCCCGCAGCTCTTCAAATTCCAGTTCACGAAGCTCGCGATCGCCCGGCGCGCGACGCAAGCGGAGAGCGTCGTCGTCTTCAAGACAACGGTAAGACTGAGACACGTGTCGTACTGACAACTATATTTTACGGGCATACCAAATTCATTCATGGTGAGGGAAGCGTATGAAATGTTTTTATCGTTAATTATTGTAATTTAAAGTTCCGTCAATTTTATGAGTCGATGGGTTTTGGACGCTCTTTACATAACATGTATACGCCGGCGGTGCGGCCGTGGTCTGTCCGTGCTCTGCGAACGAACTGCGTGCGCACCGTTGGTGAAGTTTTTCTTGGCTATATTATATTAAATGAACATTTTGTATAGGGCTAATATTTTCGAGACAAAAGGACGTTAAACTAGAGCGATTTGTGTATGTGCAGGCTGTCGCCGTCGGTGATCGTGCGCGAGCGGCGCCTGGCCACGGCGCGCGCCACGGCCATGAACCCGCCCGCGCCGCGCCGCCGCGCGCCCTCGCCCGCCGCCGCGCGCCAGGCCGCCGCCAACCCGCCGCCGCCCGCCTCGCACCGACACAAGGCACGCCGCGCACACTGCATACTGCAATACTCTATGTTTTATACCTTCTCACTGACTGGCAAATTTAATGTTATAGGATGAACTCGACCCGTATGGCCGCAACAAAGCTTCCAGTCGTAACAGAGACAGAAAAAAATATTCGAGATCTTCGTCATCAGGGTCTGGTGAGTGAATTTTATTTACAGTGATTAGTAAAGAACGTCGGTCACGTCCTATACTTTCTGAGATCTGACAAAGAATTACAGTTTACACAGTTGGGATATCGTGTATTTTGTTGAATGGTGCATAGGGAATGATGCTCAATAATAAAAATATTATTGTAAAGCCGAGGAACTCGGTTTTTTCGTGTATTTGTAACTTTATAGATTAGGATATAAAAATAACACATACGTAATGTTATTTTGAAGAATGTGTAATAATAATCAAATTACAAAATATATAAATACACAATTAAAAGAAGTCGCACAATACATAAATCCAAAATTACAAGAAAGAGAAGTAATGACACCCTGCACAAACGTCATGTGTGTCATAAAAATAATAAAAAACGTAGCGATTATTTTTCCAGTTAATTTTATTTTGAATTCGTTAAATTATTCCATTAATTCATCGAACTGTTGTTAAAACATTATTTTGAAACAGAGTATAATTGATGAATCGTCAATACTTTAAGATATTTTTATTTAAATCCGGACTTTAAAAATAAATTAATATATGGATTGTAAACCTAATAAATTGTGACTATTTTATTATGTGTAATTTATAACTATTACCGTTCTTGGTCAATAAGTGCCCTTGTTCTTTGTGTTAGCCCATATATGTCCCGATGCAGAACACGGGCCTATTCTACAATCGCGAGTACAATTAAGAATGGTTAGGTCATATAGTCCACCACGATGTAGTAAATATTAAGTTATTAGTAAATAATAAGCAATAACTTAGACAATGAGGCCTTGGCCAGCCCGACCGGGAGATTAGCCGGAACAAGCAGGACAGGCAAGAATTTTTTTAGGAGTTTTGCGCCTTAAGTATACCTATTGCAAATAATTAGGTATATGTATTTAAGGAATACCTGTTATTTTCACCTTATTTATGTGTATATGATTATTAATTACACTTAAAACATTCGGATTACTTATTTTTTATGCTTGGTGAAGTTAAGGGTAGGTGAAGGAATATTTGAAAATGGGAGTGAATTTGTTCCAGAAACGTCATCGACGTCGAGTGAGTCAGAGAGCGAGTCTCGGTCGTCGTCGTCATCGGGCAGCTCGGGCGCCCGGCGCGCGCGCCACGCCCGCCTGCTCAACGCAGCCGCCCGGCCCAGGTTGCTGTCCTCAGGGCTCACTGTGCCTCCTTAGTCTTGTACACACTTGTCGTTCGTTGCCTATCATTCACATTGTTATCTATGTCTTTGTAGGTTAAATGCGAAGGCAGGTCCTGGTTTAGCAGCCGCCGTGTCGACTGTTGCTAGCAAAAAGGAACTGCCCAATGATAAAGGTGGGGGGAGTGCATTCCTAATCATTTCGATTGCTTGTTGGTCAAGTAATTTTATGAAAAACTATTTGTTTTAGATTTAGCTGCAAGAAAACGTTCAGCGACGTCGCCCGTGAATTCTGCATCCGCCAAAAAATCCGTATCAAGAAGAGAAGAACTTTTAAAACAACTGAAAGCTGTCGAGGACGCAATAGCTCGTAAAAGGTCTAAAATTTAACATATTAGGACCACAATATATGTGTATAGTTTGTGATTAGGCTTCAAAGCCATCTCTTCGTTTCTGCCTGATGCATCAATTCGTGTAGGTCATTACGTCATGTTATTTAATTTGCACTTAGGTAGCAACAGTTTGAATGGGCAGAGCTGTAATTGTACAAAATGTAAGCATTTAAATAAGACACATAACAACGGTTAGGTACGATTGAAATCGAAAATTAATAATAAACTCACTTCTTCGTCTGAGAATATTTTTTTATGTATACGCGTAAAAATAGGGGTATTAGTTTTATAATTGATATCTTTAAAACGGGAAATATGTTTGAGTTCATCACAATGTGAGAAAGCCTACAGTAACTAGGTTTTGTGATTTATTCAACACAGAGATCGGATATTAGTAAATTAATAAAAACATAATTTTCTTATATGTTGTGTTTTATTTCAATATCAGTGTTTAATGATTTGTATGTCAGCGAGTCTATATTTTCGTGAACATGTATTGCGCACTAACACTCTGTTTATTCTCATATCGAGCAGACTGCTTAGCGCATTGTACGTTACGTACCCCACACCGCAGCTTCTTGCCTCTGAAAAACTAAAAGATCCTTGCGTAAGATAGCCCATAATTTGACGGCAATTTTCGCGACGAACTGTTTTTACGTCCGATGGCAGCCATAGCTCCCTCATTTCTTTAACATATTTAGAAGGTTCTTTTGATGTATTTTTTATTGATTTTTTCGATGGTAACTGGAATAAATAAATAAGTAATATACAAATCCATTTAAAGCGCAATCAATAATAAATAATAAATCTTAATTAGGGTATTACGACCCACACAAAGAGTAGGAAATCTCTGGTTGTTGGCCGCTTTTAACAGATCGCCATAGAAATACTTGAAGAGGCCTATATTTAACAGCGGACATCTCGTGGCTGATAATGATGATGATAATGAAGCTTTGAATAATAAATACCTAATCTTGCACCTATATCACGAAACAGGTAGGGTGGGATGCCACTAATGCCAACCAGTTTGTTATATCTGTGCTCTAATAACTGAGGAAAACATTCTATTGCCGGGTACCTAACTTGTAAGTATACGGTTTTTCAAACTGATCAAATCACCCAAGTGGATAGATTCGCCTCGGACTTGGGTTTGATGGTTCACAGTCCATATATGCTGCCACTAAACTAATGGGAGAGTATTCAAATATTGAGCGTGTACATGAAAGTTAGGAATAAAATCAATACTTACTATTTCCCTTTTCTTTAGTTTGATTTGTTTTCTTCTTAACTGCTTTAAATGTTTCAAATGATCTGCTCTTTTTATTTTTCTGATTTTTTCGTTATAATCTTCATGGGGAGGTTCAGCTAAATAATTGATATTGCCAATATCATTAGGTTCTGGTAAACAGACTAAGGCATGCCTCTTAAAACTTCCTTTTGTAGATAAACATATATATATTGGAACAAGGCATGTATCGGCATTCTGAATGTGTGGCAAAGATTTTTTTGCACTTACGCAATCCTGTAATAAACAAAAATTAAAAGTTATTACCAATATAAAAGCTAACAATGTCATATGTAAAACATAAATATATTACTTGCAAATCACGTAATATCTGTCTATCTCGCAGTACAAAGAATTTTTCAACCATCTTTTCACTCCAATCTTGTATCAGTAAAAGCCACGGGCAAATGAATGGGCTATAAATACCAAGTTTAACATAATTTACTCTTTTACTTGGTGGCAATCGGAAGTATTTATCTTTTAGTTCCGCCTCTATTCTTTTTTCTTCTAATTTTCCTGCTTCTGAATCAGGAGGGAAAAAGTATTCTCCGCTTTCAAAGGATAAGCTCTCAGTTTCTCTAAGTCCTCCAGACCTCGCTCCAAACATAATAAACGTTAACCAGAATGGTAAACCGTATTTAGCAGGCATGACAATATCCCAACCGCATCCATAGCCTGAAAAGTTTTTGTAAGAAACAATAATTAGACAAAATCTTCAAATACTCCTTGTAAGTTTGTTACTAGTTACTACTAGTTTTCGAGGACAAATCTCGTTAAGCATCGCTTCCGCATGCTTCAGGGAAACTATGTTGCAGATATCTCAACACTTTGCAGGAAGAAAATGTTGAGGTTTCAGGACTTTGATTCGCAATGGAGGGAGTCTATCTGATACCCAATGGGCCCGCAGCGCGGCGCTTGATAACATTAATGGAAACACATCAATATTTTCTACTTATATTTTTGAAGTTTCACTTCTTTTGGCGCATTTAGAAGAAATATTAGAGTATATTTTTACGATGTGTTAGCTGTTAAGTGTCTCTCTTTTTGTAAAACTCATAACTTTAATATCACTTAAATACCCACAAGCTTCTTGGTAATTATTTTATTAAATAGCCCTTTAGTCACATTCCGCCAAAAGACTGTCCATCTATATTTATTAGAAATGTTATCCAATATTATGCTAATTTTATAGTATATAATAATTGCTTCATGTGTAATATTATTCATAAGTTTCACCTTAAAGTTTATCTATATTTGTTAATTGTACTAATATTGTTGATAACAAACTCTATGCAAGCTGTACTTTCCTGTTATTGAAGATGCATGCAGAATTATACACATTTACATAATATGGTGGTGAAACATTGTAAAAATTCATACTAAAAGCGACGTTAATCTCAAAATGAATAACTTCTTATGTCCATACACAAGTACATACATATATGGATAATAGTATTTAAGTATTCAGGTGTTAATTTAGTAATTTCAAAGTAGTAATTGTGATTGACACAGTGATTGTTAGTTAGTTTTATGTTGTCATATCTCCATCACTTTGTACATTTAATAAACTATCAAACATAAATTATAGTGCCACTAAATGAATGATTTTCAAAAAACCAAACATACCAACTTTCTTGTAATTGGAGTCTTGTGAACCTGGTCTTTGTATTAAAACAATGGGTAAGCTCTGCAGAAACTGGTCATTCTGATTGATTACACCAGGTATAAGTTGGGTTTTAGTTATATGCTCAATGTATGCGCTGTTGTTTACTGCTTTATTCTTGATTGCTTCTTGTACATCCACATTCCATAATGGTGACCTTGGTGCATATGGTGGAATTGTTGCTAA
The DNA here is from genome assembly GCA_033459515.1 of Theretra japonica. Classification (NCBI taxonomy): domain Eukaryota; kingdom Metazoa; phylum Arthropoda; class Insecta; order Lepidoptera; family Sphingidae; genus Theretra; species Theretra japonica. The sequence goes on from CM065937.1 coordinate 5,573,417, forward strand.
TAGGTCAGTACTTAAAGAGCTACTTGAGTTACACTGTGCTTTAGTCCTATAAGTAGGTCTCTGTAGACGAGGATCTCTTACAACCAAGCCAACAACACTTTGAGGAGGCAATTGTGATGGCGAGCTTACAGACCTAAGATTATACCAATATTGGTTTTTTTCTTTCAACATTAACTTGCTTTTATCACATTTTTTTGTCCAATCATTAAATTTTATCTTTATAATATCCTCAACACATTTCAAGCTCTTAACTAAAATAGCATGACTTTTAGGTCCAGTCAGACGAAATCTGTTAAAAGCTCCTGGTAACAATTTTATTCCAATATTTTCAGCATAATTAGTAATTTTTCTTTTTTTAACAAGAGATTCCAAATGTTCATTTTGGCCATTAGAACATAACAAGTCTGTTAACAATGCTTCTACTTGTTTAATTATTGCTGGGTGTACAAAAAACCATAAAGTTTGATCATTATTATCATTTAACACCCATATAAATTGTACTTTCCCAATATACCCAAAAGGATATTCATTTTTGTTAAAAATGTGAAGAGATCCTTCTCTGTGCCCTGAAATAAAAGCTTTGGCGCACACACTAAGGTTACAGGCATTATCTGTAATACATTGCAACATATCTTTTATCAAGTCCATAGGACCTTTGATTTCTATTGGTGTAAGATATGAAATATCTTGTATGAGGCAATGAGTTGAGCTAGCTCTGTAACAAGCCCGAAATGCTTTGTCGCATGGAGCGTACGCTAAGCGATAACCCCAACGATCTGTCATATGAAATCTTTTTGCATGCCATATGTGAGTTTCTAGCCATACATTGCGTTTTTGTCGACGATTATACTCTTCTAACAAATTTTTTGGACGTCGCCTATGCTTTCGGGACGGGCGTTTTTGTTTGGGTGGGAAGTAAAGATGAGACGTATTTACGATACCAGGTTTTAAAACCAGGTATTCACTTCGAAGTACGGCGCCCTGGTACGAGCAGAAAATACTTACAAGTATGAAAGTATTTCCATACGTCGATGCGCAGATAGCTCTGGAGACTACACATGAAAATACTTGCATAGGAAAACGATCCATAAACTAATATAAATAAGAACCATAATCGTATCTGTCAATAACAAATACATTTGAACTTCAAAGTATTTTTTTATTCATACTATTTTGCTCTTTATAGCCATCACATACGGGTTGAATTCCTATGCAAGTATTTTCAAATTTAGACGGCGCTGCACGTCGATGCGCGAAAAACTTGGAACACTTTACGTAAAAATACTTTGAACTTCAAAGTATTTTTTTATTCATACTATTTTGTTCCTAATATGTCATAAAATACGGGTTGAATTCCTATGAAAGTATTTTCGAATTTAGACGCCGCTATAAGTCGGTACGCGACGAACTCGGAACACTATATATAAAAATACTTCCATAGAAAAACTATCCTTGACTTTATATAAATAAGAAACTCAATCGTATTTGTGAATAGAAAATACTTTGAAATTCAAAGTATTTTTTATTTATGCTTTTTTGCTCCTTATTAGTTACGGAATACGGATTGGATTCCTATGTAAGTATTTTATAGACGCCGCGCCGCGGCTGGGACGCGAAGGGTTGCCGACTCATACTTACAAAATACTTTCAAGTATTTTAGAACCTGGTTTTGAACCCTAGTATTTTTACGTACTCATACTTAGAAGCCCTGGTACTTAATTATGCAAGTATATCTCATCCCTAGTGGGAAGCCACTCTTTATCATCTGCTCTAGATGTGCTCGCCTGAGGTTTCTTGGTAGTCTTTTACAACTGTGGCTCATGGCCCGGCGGCGCATGTGTACGGGTAATGTTTGGAATATTAACTTAGTCATACTTGGTCGGAGAATTAGTTCAGTCATTGCAGCTATTTCTACGCTCCTAGAAGCTGCGAATTTCAGATTGTTTGCAGAAAGGGGAAGATGTTCGCTTCCGCCTAAAGTGGCGTCAAACTCAGTAGCATCCATAATAACAAGTAGAATAACACGCTACGAAAGTAAATTCAGTTTGAATTTATCGTTATCACTATTGCGCTGTGCTATTGCGTTTACCCAAGCAATTAAACAAGTGATGCGTAGTGTAATTTAAGATAAAAGTATATTTAAAAATTCACATCAAGAAACAATTATAACCTCAAAACTGTATGTCAAATTCATTATTCAAATCACAAATGACATTTGACGATGGCACAAAGAACGTAGCCATGCAGCCAAATCTGAACTTCACATATTTTAACACTGTGCATTGTGTAAACGGGTATCCATGCCATTCTAAATATATCGAAACCTCAAGTTATCTAGACGTTCAATTATAATCCCACTCCTAAATTCAGTGGCACAAAGTTACCTTCGCTTCAAGAATCTTTAGACTGTTCAGAATTCTGCTCAATTCTATTAATCTGGCTCAATTGCAGGTGCATGAAGAAGTAGGTATACAAATTATCATGGACGAAGTATCAAATGGATGCATTTTAATAAAGAGGGAACGCTGTGATACCCACATTTGCGTCTTATGAAACGTATTATTTTTTTATTCGTAATGTTGGTCGGACAGCTATACCTATTGGTGAAAATTTAAAATTGAATTAGTCATTTCAAAAGAAATTGCTTTAAATTCCGCTGGTAACCGAAAATATATTTAGTTAACTATTATCGGTCTAAAAGAGTTTGAGTGAAATTCAAGGAAAAAGGAAAACATAGTGAGGACACCTGCATACTATTGCGATTTGTAAAAACTTCTATGGTATGTAAAGTCCGCCAACCCGCAGTAGATCAGCGTGGTAGACTATATAGCCTAACACCTCTCGATTGTACTCTCGATTGTAGAGGAAACTCGTACCCTGTAGTGGGACTTATCTGGGTTTATAAAGTACTGAGTGTAATTCAATAGTCCTCAGAATAGTTTTTTTATTGTTCATTCATACATATAAATAAAATCGGAGTGTCTGGATGTAAAGTCAAAATGGCTTTTTTTCTTCCAAGTATATATCGTTATTTACACGATACCTATACCGAAAATGCACTTTAAAACATTTTTGATTGTCTGTCGGTCTGTTTGTTGCCGCTTATGTCGAGAACGGTTGAACCGATTTTGACGGGACTTTCACTGACGCATAGCTAATTTTTGCGGGAGTAACTTAGGTTACTTTAATTTTGGAAAACTCATTAGGGTTCCGCACAAAAAAAAAACAATTAAAATTAAAGGTTATTTTTTGAAAGATGTTATTATAAGACACGTGTGATTGAGTTCATTAGATTTCCGCGATTTATTTTGATGTCAAAATATTTAGGGATCCGTAGGAACGAAAAATCCCATAAAAAATTGTGTGATGGCATAATTCAGATCTCGAACAGCGCAAGGAAAGCGATATTTAAATCGTAACTGATGTTCATTGGTTTTAGAATTTCACATTTATGGAGGGGGTGTGGGGAGGAGGGGGTGGTGTAGAACTATGAACTTCAAAATTGGAATTATATCTACTTATTACAAATAAATAATAAGGTGACTCACGGTTTATTGATAAAATTTTAAACGGAAGTGCCAGCTTTTTACGTTGCGCCTTAATAAAAATTGTATTTACTTAACGTAGATTAATAATGACGAATTATAACAATTTACTATCTTTATGTTTTAAGTGGGTATAAGGAGGAAATTGTTAGTGGAAAAGTAAGTACATCATTTCAAATAAAGTAAATCGCGCAAACGAAGTTGCGGGCAAAACCTAGTTTTCAAATAAATTTGTGTATGTTGGACTACCTGTCAAATGCCAACCTATAGGCGTGCAGAAAACGGTGGATCGAAAACACCATTATGAACTACGTTTTTGAAGTACCAGTGCTTCCTCCATTAGGTTGAAATATATGACGCGTTTCTTATCAGCACTATAGTCGGGGAATCCCAACGGCACGAGTGTATGTCTGTACTTCCCTATATAAGTAAGTACCTATTACCAAACGGCACGTGTTAAAATATTAGTTGTTTAGGTATTATATTTTGTTTGTTGTATATTTAGGTCAACGCTGCTTATCTCTTTTGCTCTTTGGATGCATCCTTCGTTGCTTTAATATTTAACAATTATTTAGTACGTAGATATACCGAGTCAAAAATATATAGCCTCATTACCCCTGGAGACAGCTGTAGTCAGAACTCCTAAGGATCTCCACAGAGTACTGCTGCAAGCGACCTGCAACAAACGACTTCCTGCAGCCATTGTTAGGTAGTCCGTTAATGTAGTGTGGCTTTTGCATGCCACAATACGTTACGTAAATAAATGGTATAATTTAGGGTTGTGTTTACTCGTTTACTCACAACTTATAGGTAAGATACCTACTTATTAATAATAACAGATATGACAGCATCCGTGGCGCAATTGGTTAGACGTCGGCTGTGATACGAGAAGCCGCGGGGTCGATCCCCGCACAGAAACAAATATTTGTGTGAACCACAGGTATTTGTTTCGGGTCTGGGTGTTTGTGAGATCGAAAAGTCTCTCGTAGTTTCTGATTCCCACGACACAAGACTCGATCTTAGTGTGGGGTCGGGACTATGTATGTGATTGTTGGGTGTATTTATTTATTATATTAAAGTGCGTTATGGTCTGTTTGTAACGAACAAGTTCACGGTGGTTATGGGTTTAAATCCCAGGGCACACCTCTGACTTTTCAGAATCAAGTGTGTATTGAGAGTCAATCGCCACGCGCTAAAACGGTGAAAGAAAACGTCGTTAGGATATCTGCATACTACGAGTATAGTGATTTACGTACAAGATTTTTCACGGTATCCAAAGACCGCCAACCTTCACTAGGCTAGCGTGGTGGGCTATATGGCCTATCCCTTTTCTATCGTGCTCTCGTTCATAAAGGAGGACCGTGCCCTGCAGTGAGACTTCTTTGGACTAATACCGTAATAGATTTAGAAAACAAAATTTTCTAGATGATTACTAGCACAGTTCCGAAATGTGCAGGATTTTCAAATTTATATATTGATGTATGACTTTAATGGATTCTGTTCAATAGTTTAGTCCTGAAAAGTAGTTCGGTTATTGATTATCCCAGATTTTTTTAATATTTTTTATTCCTCTACTTGTAACTATTTCAGAATATGTTTAGATACGCGAAAAGCAAATCTATAAAAGTTTAATATGTCGTTACTAGAAAACATTCGAGTTTCGTTTCGATTCATAGAGTAGCCCCCCAGACGCGGCTGCCATGTTACAGGTGGCCGCGAGTTCAAATCCCAGGGCGCACCTCTGGCTTTTCGGAGTCGTGTGTATTGATAGTCAATCACCACGCACTATAACGGTGAAGGAAAACATCCTGCATCCCATGGTGATTTGCAAGAATTTCCATGGTATGTAAAGTCCGCCAATCCGCACTAGGCCAGCATGGTGGACTATATGGCCTAACCTCTTCTTAATCGTTCTCAATCATACTACAATCGGTAGAGGAAGTTCGTGCCCTACAGTGGGATGTATTATATTAAGACTGATTACAGTACATGCATGGATGTATTATATTAAGACTGATTACAGTACAATAGTTTTTGCAGCGGATGCAATGTAAGGAGTTTTATGTTATTTTTTGCCCACTGGGATTATATGGTATAATTATAAAGCTGAGGTCTTGGGTTTGAATCTCGGGTTGGGCGAAGTGATATTGAATTTTTCTATTAATTATCGGCCTGGTGTAAGAAATTTGTGCCCGATATGCCGACAGGCTCGCCCTCTATCACATCATGGGACGAAACACATAAGGCGAAACGTGGGTTTCCTGGTTGCACGTCTGCCTACTCCTTCTGGGAAAAACGCCTGATGTTTATGTGCATATATGTATGGAATACATTATTGGAGTTTTCGTTGGGACCCTAATTTCACTCAATTAATAATACTTATAGCCTATTATATAAGCATAGAATTCTATAAGTGAATGAATTTTTAAAATCGGCCAGAATTTTGTAAGTTTATAAATTACACACAAAGTACATCTAGTTTTTGTTTTTATATAGTAGATAACTAAAGTGAGCACTAATCTTGTAGGCAGTTCGTGCATCAGTCAGAAGTTGGACTAAAGCGCCATTTACACGGGGAGTTTCTCGTGGCGAGAATCGTATGCCGTTATCGCATGACATAAGATTATCGTGTTTTGACAATGTTTACACGATGCAACTTTTTTATATCCTTACGACAATCGTGTCTTAAAGGCGAGAAACTCTCCCGTGTAAATGGGGCTTAAAGAGTCTAAGATCCAAAGTCAACCATATAAAATATGAATATGTAGTAATAGAAATTAGAACGCAACGTGTCTTTAACATAGTATATTTTTAAAATAGCAGTAGAAAACAAAATATTGCCGTAACGCCACATCGGTGTTTGAAAGTTGGGTTTGCGTCATAATAGGTTTACGGTTACAATTATAAGTCAAGGCAGTTTCGGTACTTAGATGTTATAAACATTGCAAGAGCAATCACGTTGAGCTGCTATTGAACTAGAATTGCGGCGCTTATTTTATAAATGCCTATCAATTGCCTGCTACACTACTAGCATTAATACCTCAAGCGGGACTATTTTCAGGATATGTAGTGTATAGGTATTTAAAAACCATTTACCATGGTCTGATACTTCAGACTTTTTGAGGATTTTAATTATATAACGTTTTCACCACTTACGATGAAATCGATACTTATGTACATAACACATCTTATTTTAAAAGTACAATATGTGATTGTAGATAACAATGTTTGGCACAAATAATATCTATATTTTATAATTTAAACAGTTTTTTTTGTTTTTCGCATCATCATCACTGTTAAAAAAGTAATGTGTAATAAGTATATAGTGTCCGACCGAAACTAGTTTTTCAGCCGAAACCGAAACTTATTAAAATTATTGAATTACATTTATTTACTGAAATTAACAATTGTTTATTTTTAATTAAATTATTCGACAATGTCTCTGTCAACTACTGAATAGTTCTCAATTCCATGCCTATCATAAATACATTATTAAATTTTTTCTAAGCGTGGAAGTCTATTGGTAACGGACCAGACGCGACTTCCAACATGTTCAGGGTGGTCGCGAGTTCATATCCCAGGGCACAACTCTGACTTTTCGGGTTATGTGTGTATTGATAGTCAACTACAATATATAAGATTGACGATTACAAAAAGTGCTGTGGAGAGGATTAAATTCCCCTTTTGCCTATAAAATGTAGTCGCCCTGTGTTTGAGTTTACTTTTAACTAAGTGTTCGTGTAGCATAAGTGTTATTAAGTAATATAAGTGCTTCCCTGCGATGATGAATGAAAATGAAACTTGTTATTGAAGCTGCCCCAGATAAATGAAAGGTCCCTAATAATAACCAATCAACTTAATGATGCGGGCTTGCCCTGTTAAAACATGTTTTCAAATGTTACGAACATATAGTATGCACATATTATAGAGTACCTATATCTGCAACGGTTCTAAGTTATTCAGTTAGTCCCTTATTCATAAATAATTTTATAACTTATTTTAGCTATCGAAATTCTTGTGTTCTTCGCTCGAGCTGAATTCAAATGTCGTTGGAAAGGGACAAACATACAATAACTAAAATAGGTTTTAAAACTGTCTATGAATGACGCCGATATAGTTTATTGGTGCGGAAACATTAAAAGTCACTTATAACAATATCTTACCACAAAAATAATGTATTGCAAACTTAATGTTAACGATAACATTCCATAACAGTTCTTATTGTAAGTTAATTAATTACTGGTGTTTTCTTTAAAATATAACATGTTCATAATAATAATCCAGCCCGTATATGTCCCACAGGCACGGGCCTCTCTGATTACAATATAAAAGTCAATTGAGGTTTGGCCACTGGCCGCTGGTCTAGTGTGGGTTAAAGGCCGTCACATTACACATACCATAGAAATTATTATACACAGGAAACCAACAATGTAAGTAATTCCGAAATCCATCATCGATCCATGGGAAAGAATATGTCTGATCAGTAAGATAATTGCAGTTTTCGTCCCTTTTTTATTATAGTGTGTATTTTTTATTACATTGAAGTGCGTGGAAGTCTATTGGTAACGGACCAGACGCGACTTCCAACATGTTCAGGGTGGTCGCGAGTTCATATCCCAGGGCACAACTCTGACTTTTCGGGGTTATGTGTGTATTGATAGTCAACTACCACGCAATACAACGTTGAAGGAAGACATCACTAGGAAACTTGCATATTGTAGCGATTTTAAAGAATTTCTACGGTATGTAAAGCCTGCCAACCTGCCCGTGCCCTACAGTGGGACGTATACTGGCTGATACAGTTATTATAACTTTTTACTGCATACAACTGATTTATAATTTGTTTTTTCATTGCAATCTTCAGTTATCATGTAGTTTGGAATTTCAAAATACGGATCGTATTGAGTGTGGTAAGTAGATACAAGTATTATGAGACACTAAAACATAATTTCCGTCTGGAATATATATTTTTAAATGATTTCACAGATAACCGTTTCTATTTTCTAATAGGAAATACATACATATTGATAATTAATATTTACAAACAATAACAAATACATACAAAAAGGAGAAATATTTGGGCATAATAAATTAATCATAGCGGTTGAAAGGCGGCGTACTGTTTGCTTCTAGATTAAACTTTTTCTTTATTGTTTCGTCTTGTGCAGCCGTGATCGTCGTAATCGTTGTTTTAGGAACAAAATCAGCTTTCACAATGATCTCAGAATATAAAATCTGTCAAATCATTATGAAAACCAGTTTCGTAGTTCCTTTTGTTCTAAATTGTCTGCTTCGTTGCATCGCTTCTTCTTAATTATCTTGCTTTCTTCTGTATCTGCTTCAATCTTAAAGACATATACAACTGCTGAAAAAAAACTTATGTTTAAATTATCTTTATCGTATTGAATCCTGTTTTTTATTGACTATTTTAGCTCAAGAATTCATAAAGCGAACAATGCACATGTATATTGTAAGCAACATATAGCTTAAAAACGATTTTTGTCTCTATCAGTGTCAAATAACAAAGCGAAGTATTCATTTAATGGATGCTAATTACATTGGAATCGCAGGAATGCGATGTTTAATACAATAGTTAGTAGCAATGGAAGAATATGAATGGATTTGTCATCGCTCGATTGGCTAAAGTATGTGTCGGGAAGTGGTCGGCCGGGCAGGCGGCAGGCGGCGGTGAGCGGCGCGGCGCGCGGCGGCACGCTCCCATTACCCGCATCATCGTATGCCATATGACATCATGCTGACTCACAGCCGACACCCAACAATGCTTTTCTTTCGCTAATTGTCGCCTGTCATCTGCAACACATACAAAGCTTTTGTTAACGGACGGAACGTAAATACAAATCATGTGCGATTAAACATCAATCGGGTCAGTGAGGCGGTGCGGAGCTGATGCCCCAAGCGCATAGAGAGAAGTTGCTGTCCGTGGGACCTGTGACCGTTTATTAACAAATTCATATTGTTATTGAGTTAGTACCTACAGCATATCTCAATTGACTAAAATAGTAATAAACAAAGGCGGCTAAGTTTACGGAGCACGCCGCGATAATGCGGGTTCACCCACACCGGCACCGCACGACGCCACTAATTAGGTAAAGCGAAGAATGCGCAGTCACTGTTACCCACAAATGGTGCGGATAAACGCTTCCGACCTTGTTGAGGCGGGGCGCGGGAGTCTTGGCGCCGCGAATTTTTGTTCGTTATTGATAGCTTGGACTAAGTACCTACGTATATTTGGCACGAGCTTTTGTTATATTCCGTTTATTGTAACGAAGATCCGTATTGCAATTTAGCACGACTTTCTCTTCGATACTCCATGCTGTGTCAACATAGGTTTTGAGCTGGCCTGCACTGGAGGTGGCAGCGGGTGTGAAGACGCAGGTGCATGATGTCGCTGACGTCACGTCCGGCGCAGTGGCGCGGGAGCTCAATGGGCGCGCACTATGTGGGCCACACGTGTCACAGCTCCCCCCCTCCTCCGCTTGTATCGCTGCCGCCGCCTTGCGTACCCCGCACCCACAAACACTGCTCTAATTGCTGACAACTATGGGAAATAGCGCAAATGTGTTACTTTTTATCGTGGAGCGTGTTTACACTTGTGATAATGACGAATGCGCCGTTTTAAGAATACATTTTTATCGGAGCCGTCACATACATCTCTGCCTTTTATGCTTATGCCCAGAGGCGCTCTTGGGGCGACGCAAGTAATTAAAAAGGTTACCGAAAAATACTCGTACTTAAAATGATAATGTTATAGGCGGAAGTGTGATGGGTTGCGGTGAACGTTCCGGTCCAGTTCCGGGACCGTGCGAATGATAAACGTTAGGCGTGCAGCGCAAGTGGCAAGCGGCAAGCGACAAGCGGTAAAAGTGACACGCGTGGCGAGAGCGGCGCTGTGTGGGCCGTCGCGTGGCCGACAGTTACGTCAGGCGCAGCGGGCGCTGGCCTCGCCCGCCGTCGCCGCCGCAGACGTTGAACAATGGGCTTAAAAACGGAATTTAGCGCATGAAGTGACGAAACGAGCTCCCGGCTGCCGTGGCGGCGGCCGCGGCGGCGGCGGCAGCGGCGACGGCGGACGCGCCGGCGTCGCGACAACTATGTAGGGCGGGTGACGTGCCGACTATTGATAGTGCGCGCCGCCGCGCGCTGCCGCAACAACACTGGCGCGCGCCGCTAGCGGATCTCGACAATTATTGTATTGCAAACAGGAATGCGCGTGGACTTGACCCACTTAAGCATACGCACACGTGCATAAACTCTATGAGATATTCATGTACATGTATGTGGCTCATACATTAGCATATAAACATATCCGGATTACACAAGTAGGTATTCGTGGGACCTGAGAATTTATCAAACACGCGTTATGCCCAGTACAACGAACCTAATGGCCAAACTAATCTTACTAATAGCAAATACTTAGATACTATTTGTATTTAATATAGTTACTATTAAAAACATACCTACTAATAATTGGGTCAACATACCTCTTATAACATCCGCAAAATGAAATAGTAATATCATGCCTCAATTTGTCAGTGAAATGCTCGATTATAAAAAAAAATACTATTTGTTATTAAATACAAGGTAGGTATATAATGTAAATAAACGCCATTGTAGCGGAACATTATAATACCTACACTGTGTATGTACAGGTTCAAATTACAGGAGCATGTGTGGTGCGCATGTAGGTGCACGGCTTGCAGCAAGGTGTTCGGTGCACGTCTTAAACTAATAAAATAACAAAACAAATAATAGGCTCGGAGTGGAGCGTCCATGTGATTAGGAGTGCATCGCGCGCAGGCCGCAGGGCCGCCGCGCCGCGCCGTTCAAACGGCTCGCAGCGAGACGAGCGCGGAGCGTCGAACATTCCGCGTCTCTAACGGTGAGTTATTTCGCCGACCACACAGCGGCCGCAGCGTGAATGGCCGCGAGATGCAGCGGAGGCTGCAGCGCGCCCCACCGCTCTCGACGGCCTGGCCACCCCGCGCGACCTCCTCCCCCGCCGTCCCTCCGGCCCGCACCTCCCCCGCGCGTCCTCCGTGCGCATTCCGCGCCGCGCCGCAAAGCTAGTCGCTTGCGCAACCTCCGTCGTCGCATTCCATTCATAGCGACGCGAGAGTCGATAAACAGCGCGGTCGGAGCGGAGCGATACACCGCTCGCGGCAGTCCGCAGATCCTCGGCCGCCGCCCTCCTCTTCCCGGAATGGTGAAACGAGCAACGTTTTTTTTTAAATTTTAGAGCGTTACCCCACATTTCTTCGTGAACGTCACGGCGGCCGGTCGGTGTGAATTCCATCGGACAATGACCCCCGCCGCCACTGCTTTCTCCGGCCCGCTGTTTGCTATTGGAACGAATCTATTAATTGGAGAAACTCTGTTCACACATGAGCGTGGAAAGTACACCCATGAGCTTTAACTGTCCAAGTCAGGAAATGAAACAAGCGAGCGCCCTTTTTAATTGTTCGTCGAGGAAACTTTAATGTAATGACGCATAAAAATGTACGCAAAGCGAGGTATCGAGCGGCACTTCGTGACGTCGGTGACGCCTACACATTCGCAGTTACGATCGCGACTAAGATTGTTCGATCGCTCGGTCAGACGAGCCTGCATTAGCGGTGCACGCCACAGGGCGACAACGTGCGCGCTGCGGCTTGCGAGTGTCATTCCAGCTCATGCGCTGCAGTCGCCGATATTGTGAACCTAGCCTGAATACGCAAACCCTACGCGTACGAACTACGCAGGCTCCAGTAGCGAACGAGTCGTTCGCCCGAATGCCGGTGGCTGCATTCTTTCTTCCCCCCGCCGCCCGCAGGTGAAATGTCACCAAACAGCATTCCGAAATATTTGAAACGACCTTTATGGCGCGAAAGAAAGTGTGCGGGGTGCGGGGCGCGGGGCCGCGCGACCGTGGGACAGCGGCGCGCGCGCCAGTCGCACGGCGCCCCCCGCCCGCGCCGCGCCGCGTCGCCGCGCCGCGCCCGCCGCGCCTCCCGCATTCCAGCGCGCCTCCCTCCGAATTTATTCAGCCGCGACCCGAGCGGAGCGCCGCGGCCATCGGACCAACTCATGGTGCGCTACCCGCACTGCCCGCGTTCAGCGATCCCCAGCACATCACTTCTTGCCTGCATACGAAACGTTCCCGGATAATTAAACAACGTCCACGCCACCGTCGCAATTGTCTTTACATTCTGTTCATTCGTGTACCGCGGTCTTTTGACGCAAAGCTTCATCATCATGTCCCTAATTTTACGACCATGTCTACTCTTTTTGTTGTGATTAACGAACATGACTGCATTAAGTAGTGCATTATATACATAATATACACATAAATATTTCTACATTTTATCTGACTTGTTGATAAACAAATGAGGAAAACCTTCGCGTAGAGATTACGAACAAAAGATTTCAACGCTCGATTTGTGGTTGTTTTAGATGATTCGCCAATCCGCTGAAACAGAGAGAAGGGGAGTCGTCTCCCCTTAGCTGGTGGTAAGTGGCAGGGCAAAATGCGAGAGCATTGATGGTAACAGTCGCGCAGGCGTGCGAGTGCGAGCGGAGTGGTGGAGTGGCGGCGTGCGGCGGCGGTGTCGCAAATAGCCCGTGACGCGGCGGGCGCTGCACTTTCGCGCGGTCATGTGCCCGGCGCCGCAGCCAGACGCTCGTAATCGTTCCTCTATTTAAAAACGTCGTCGGCGGCGTCGTCGGCGGCGGGGAATGTGCCGGCGACAATGCACGGGCGTCAACGACCGCTCGCAGCGGAAGCGACACACTTCCAGCCCGGAAACGTGCTCCCGCGCCTTAAGGGACCGCCGCCGGGCTATTTATAACCGACACAGGGCGCACGTCGCGCCCGCCTGCTTCCCCTCGTGTAATGAGTTTATTTCAGACGAGATCCTTTTTCACATGTGAATGATTGCCACCGCACTACAGATAACACCGAACGACTTTATGTCCCCATTTGTCAAAACGATAAACACACGAGATTTCAACGTCGTGTACGATTCAGAGTTTCTCACGAGACAGACTGCGGCGTGCCTATCGCTTTTGTCCCACGTGATCGTACAAGTTCCGATAAAAATAAATAAAAAGCCAAGTTAAAGCGGAAGTCGCCTCGCCACAGTTCCGTAATGTCATGTATTTATTTACAAATTATTGGGTTAGGAGGAAAAGTGTCTGATATTGTGTATTTCTTACAAGTTTTGTTATATAACAAAATTTTACCATATTAAATATAAAATTTTATAAAAATGGCCTGGGGACAAAGTAATGTTGGTACTTTTGTTAATGATACAAATTTTTGAACTCCAAAAACTATGTAATTTTATGATATTTTCAGCGACATATTTTGTGTGAAAGGTTGATGATAGTGGCTTTGATACACACAAAGCTTGTATCAATCCGTAATAAGTTAATAAGTAGTGAACGGAAGCGGCCAGGAGCTACAAGCGGGCAGCCGCGGCTCGTTCCGGTGTCGCGCACCTCGCTCATGAACCAGTAAGCAGGTAAAGAAAGCACAAGGGCATACCGGAGATAAGGTCAATAAATACGCGGCTACGTGCTTCGTAATTAATAACTAGGCTGTGATAACATCGCGGGGCAATTACCGAAATACAACGGGTGCGCGCCTCTACCGTCACAATCTTACTACTCCCTACACACGACACGCTACAAGTCCGGCATTCATTACGCATACTGAACGCACCGACCACGCAGCGTGGACGCTGAAGTCTGGACAGCGCTAAGTCCACCTCATTACTGCACACATTCATAATAATTCATAATGTTTGGTTTTGCTACTGTCTATGAGCTGTCGTATCGCTTCCCATCAGGCGAACGGCATTCTCGTCTCGCCATTCAGGGCAATAAAAACATTCACTTGTCTGCTTCATCAGAAATGACAGAAAATTCACGGAATATAACTTACTATTTAATTTATCTAACTTGACCCTCGGGATGTATGCGATTTTAAATTTACTATGGATCAGGCACAGAAAGAAATATGTTTATAACAGCGGAACATAGAGCATACCATGAAGGTGAAAATTATCATGAGTTGGAATAAATTAGTTACAACAGATACTTTATAAGGGGCTTGATTGTGAGTAAAGTTTGTTAGGTAAACATGACTGTTTATGGTTAGTGATGGGCATTTCCCGGTCCTAGTACACATTATTTTAAATTTGTGACTACTATAATAATAAAGTGCTGTGGCCTGTTGGTAATGCACCAGATGCGGCTGCCAACATTTTTACGGTGGGCACGAGTTCAAATCCCAGGGCACACTTCTGACTTTTCGGAGTCATGTGTGTATTGATAGTCAACCACCATATACTATATCGGTGAATTTCTATGTAACAGTCCGCCAACCCGCATTAAGCCAGCGTGGTGGACTAAATGGCCTAACCCTCACTAGCTCTCTCGATTGTAGAGGAGGCCGACAGTGCTCCGTATATGGGTTGATACAATAAAAAAATCTGTAATTAGACGCAATGATACTTAAACAATTGGGTAAAAATCTTGTGCATACAAGTGCTCATATGTTTTCGATGTATATAAGACATGTATCTGTGTCAGTGTGTCGCACAATAAGTGTGTGTGTGTGTGCGCACCCTGTTCCAATGTAATGTGTAACGGAGCCGGTGACACAAGTTCCTCGGAGCTAATAGCCTCTACGTGCTCATAGCGGCGCGTCCCGCATTTTAATAAACTGTAATTAAGTTGAATATTTAACATTTTTAAACTGTTAATCACGGCCGTGCACATGATGTAAATATGGCAGGATTTTTTTGTGGTGTGGAATTATCATTGAAGAGGTTCCTTCGGTGAGAAAGAGTTACGGAAGTGTTTATTGATTGTGGTACAATTGATGGGTGTTGGGATTACGCGGCCGCGCTTGCGTCTGCCACTGCCCCACGCTCGGCGCTTCACACTTGACACTTGACGTTTAAGGGCTCGCTACGAGACCGCGATGCCGCTACTTTATTTATGTATTTTTATAACATTACTGTAATTATCTGTCATATTTAATATTATACCAGTATGTTAAACTTTACTTTATTGATTGTAACAGTTTAGTGGTTCTAAATCGTGTGTGCTACGAAATATATATCGATTCTAAATCAATTAAATTATTTTATTTCATGTTTTTATATGTTTGAGTATTGTGTTCACTATCGTGAAGAATAAAATATTCTAGACACACGCATACACATTTTTTTGAATACAAGTGGAGTTAGACAAAATAAAATGTTTTCCACCAAAATGTAATATATTGTAGACATTACAGACTTGGCATTCAAGGGATTGCGTAGCCGCCACTGAATTTGTTTGTACACAGCGAGCGTTCTTGTTGTATATCATATAACGGCCAGTGTCGTTTCAACACGCGTATAACATTATTTGTCTAAGACATGAGGAGTGCAGAGAGCTGAGCAAATTCCTTACACCAATTACTGAGATAAAATTTCGTCACGTCTGTAATTTAATAAATCAGCACGTCGGCCGTCGAAGTCGACGTCGGGAGGTGACGAACGTGGTGCGCATGTCGCAGTGTCGTTGTCGTGTTGGTCGTACCGAGTTTCGCGACGAGCACTCCATCGGCAGCGTCCCGAGGGGCCGGCAGCCCGGACCCGTAAGGCCGTGAGGCCGCCGGGTGTCGCGCCTAGGACCTACATTCCGCGTATTGTTCGCACGGCTTGGCGCGTCGTGGCGCCAGTGCTCGCTCCTCCATGTATAATTCAACGACATGAGGCCGCGACCCGCACCAGGCCGATGGCGCTGTTGCCTGCGCCTCCCACTGTTTTTGTTTTTAAACTTGTTATTACTTCAGCCTAATTAGGCTTTATTAGGCATAAGTAATAAGCAACAGCGACAAACAACTCGAAGCCGTTATAAAGTTAACAAATAAATGTTATTTCGCGTTTATGTATTTTTTGAAAACAATATAGGTAGGCAGCATAAATAGTACTCAGGAATCGAAACGTTGTTTACTAAATTAAATAAGCAAGCAAAAGATCGACTGAGGTTTAATAGTTCGCGGTAATTGTAACTCGGTGTTAATTTAAAAATTAGATATGAAACAATATGGGTGAACGTAGCAGCCGCAATGAATGTTAGTGACGAGGGAATAATACGAGTATAGTGATGTGTTGTACATATCAGGTTCAGATGTTTGATGGGCGGAGGGAGGCGGGTGGCGGGTGGTCGGATGTCGGCTCCGGTGTCGCGGAATAGTCCATTGTGTGTGCGCCGTGCGTCGCTAGCATGCAAGGTAAAGAGGTCAAGGTCTCGTTGGCGCCTACCTGGCGTCCCGGCTGCCGCCACTTTCGTAAGTTGTCACCTACTGGGACCACGCACTCACTGCGCGGCTAGCGACTGCCGGCTACTAGCGTTAAGGACGTGACAAGAAATATTTCCTTCAACTAGCGCCGCGCCGGTTCCCGTTACAATAATGTAATTGCGTGCGCGGGTAAGCTTTATTCTGTTTGCATGACCTCTATTGATCAAACTGTGGCTTGTTAGCGTGAGGAAGTTGGTATGTAAATATTTTAATAAAACATATTCGCGTGATAGTCCCTGAAATTTTGTATATGTAAATGAACGCGCGAGCGAGATGTGAGGCTCAGTTTAGGTGAAGGTCAATGACCGATAAGGATTGTGCCATGCCGACCCCTCTTTTTCCCTCGCTTCGAGCATTATCTCGAAACGACCTATCAACAAAAATGTGCCAAAATAGTTCCCCGGTCGCCAAGTGTCACGCGGCGCATGGCTCACGCCGCGCGCGTCGCGAGTGGCGCCTCTATCACTAATCCTATTGCTCTCTTGTACGTACTACACGTACCTACTAGACGATCTATCACTATTCAATCAATTACTGCTTTATAAAATATATATTCTCATTTTTAAGTAGAGGTACACATTTTTTGAAGATCTCCCCATAAAATTGTATATTATGTCATAGTCACGTGGTCATGCATGAAGCAGCAGACCGGGCTCTGTGGCGTACCTTGGGAGAAGCCTATGTTCAGCAGTGGACTGCAACGGGATGATGATGATGACGGGGTTTTAAAACTATACAGAAATGTTTAGTCTATTTGATTACCTAGGGCACGTTGCATCAAGTAACTTTGCCCATAACTTTAACTTTGACGATGCCAATATTATTTGATGCAACTGAGTCTCAGTCTTAATTGTTTTATACTAGTGATATAATTTGTTTTCTATGCAAAAACTTCCCTTTTCAAAAATATACGAGTACATACAATTAAATATAATTACTACGTCTAACTCTCTACAACTTGCCAAAAATATATTTAGTACCAGTAAGAAAACATAGATGGCGGTAGTCTACTAAATACCGATATAACGTTTACCTATCGATATATTTTGTATAAAAAAGGTGAAAGAATTATACAATTATATAAATATACAGCATTATATTATTATAGTAAGAACTCATGCCTTCTCTTTAAATTAACTACCTACGCCAGTTCAATTCAGTAATATTTTTAGTAATTTGGCTGAAGGTATAAAGACCTTACTTAGAACAATGTCTAACGCTACACAAGACATGTAATAATTATTATTGAAGTATGTAAAAATGTATATGTTGATAGTAGTATCGTAGGTGAACATATTTCAAGTGGTTTAGGATAGATGGGAAAGGGTACAGGGAACGGGGCGCTATCGACGCAAGGTGCTCCTTATCGCGCCATTGTTCGCACCGACAGATTTATAACTTCCCTTTGCCCTCAATAAGGGCCCGTGACCTGCGCGTACGCTGAACACTCCGAAATAAATGAATGAATAAATTACACTTTTACTATTCCGATTTTGCCGTTGGTTGATATCGTGCGCTCATACATACTCATACATTCATTTATTGGTGAAGCACATTGATTTAAAAACTAAGGATCGGCCCTTCAGTACATTTGGAGTAGCAATAAGATGGCAGTGAAGATCGCGCCATCTATTAGATTTTTATAACAACGCAATAAAAATGCAATAAATATTAAATGATCTTATTGTAATAGATTTTGATTTAACGGTGTTAAGAATTATTACCCATATTTTTTACTAAAGTTTCTGTCATAATACAAGCAAGGATTTTCAAAATCGTTGCAAGTGACGACTGATTTGAGTCACACTCCATGGAGATGCACTGGAGCGCCGCACCACTTACGGTCGGAACACTACGCGCTTTTCGCCCTGACCATATATTTATCTCAATGGTGTAGGAACTGTTAATAGCCCCTGCCATCTATATTATATTAATGTATATTTGCTTACTATTGTATTGCAAAAAATAATTGTTTATTATTTTAATAATTATGTTCAATGTTACACACATGAAGATACTGAAAAAGAATTATTTATTTAACAATAAAGCAACATTTATCATAGGATTTTTTTGGTTGCGTATTCATTTTAAGCTAATTGTGTAGTGTGAGAGTAGGAAGAATAGAATGAATGGCAGCTACATACCGTTGTAGAAGTTGTGGGGGTGATGTTTGAGAACGTAGAGGGCGGTGCGGGCGCATACTCGGCGATCCGTGTAGCGACTTGCAACCGTGCCCACTTCGGCGCAATACTGAAAACGCAGCAAAAAATATATCAAAATATAACGGCTCTTGCAAAATCATCACATGAATATTAAAAACAATCAACGTTATTTATTTCTTATTGAAAATTAGGATTGTTTTCCCAGCACCGACTCAGACAATCTGTGAGAAATAGCGTCGAGTGCCGTTCCGACTGCACTAATGTGGCTGCAAATCATGAGCCTTTGTTGTGTGAAAAAATATTGTATTTTGTTAATTACCTTCTATTGCGCATTCATTAGGTTTCATGAAAAAGGTAATACTTCAAATATATAGTCATTATAACAAGGCGTCGCTGGTAAGGACGAATAGCTCATCTGTTACATGTTCATGCACATCATTGTTTGTGCGAAACTATACAAAACTGTCATCAACTCGTATTATAACCATCTACGTTGCAAAAGAGGAAAATCAGTAGTGTCAAGTCAATGGTGTGATGGTCGACCCTACTCGCCGCGAACATTCTTTGAGCTAGTGGAGCGTGAAGCTTTGTCACGAGTAACCAATTGTACAGGATGAGAGCTATCCGGCGAGCCCTTTGAATAATATTTTTATCTAATACGAAAGTCTAAATGTGTTAAACTAGCACGCAGTTTATATGCAGCATTTGCTAAATTAATGGCCAGTTCAATAAACTATTCAATTTTGATATGATGTTGTTTGGTTTAAAGTGAATGCCCTTAGGTTGCAGTCTTTTGAACATGCCTCTTAAATTGGCTCTTTAAAATAATATGAGTCATGTAAACGTGCATGGCCGTTATGATAAAGTTGTCGTGGATGTTGTGACAATTGACACACAGTGCTCGGAGTCTAACGGCGCGGCCGCGTCGCTGCACGCTGACAACAGCGTGCGTTCCCAGGACCGACATCGCGACACCCGTCGATCGACCTCCTTAGATAAGTCCCATTCTGTACGAAACCCAATAAGCCATTTCCTTGAAATTCTCACAGGAGAACCGCTCCCGTGAAAAAAAATGACCAAAACCATACAAAAAAGACCGTGAATAAGGCGGGAGCGCGAAATAAGAATGGGCACAGTTCTGGGAAGGGTCGGCGCCGGTGCAGTCTTTACATCCTTTATAATGATCATTTTTTGTGAAGCGACCCTTAATGGCTTATCGTAGGGCTGAGAAACGTCGGCGCGGTATGAAGAGGCGCGGGACGGCGTGTGGTGCCGGCGCCCAGCTCATTACTCTTGTGACCATCGCGGCTCTTGTAAATGTATAGCGTGCACTGAACCTTGTGGTCGAGGGACCACGCCGGCCGGCGTAACTATGTCCATGAATGACAAAACGGCTACATTTATGATTGCGAAGTGCGGATACAACAATGACGAACCAATTTAGTAACGCTACATTTGCATACCGCACTTGAGCTCGAGCATGCTGCTGTTTCGCAAGCTGCTTCCTGAACGTCGTCTACGAAGTCAACATAGTAACGGATGACATTCGCCACTTATACAGTTGACAGTTCAACGGTAGAGGGTATGTCCCTCGGCACGAGGAAGTGTAGCGAAGGAAACGCTTATGAATTGTACGCCCACGCGAGCTGTGTTCCACCGGAAGCGGAGGCGCACCACGTACCGCGAGCCGTGCACAGTTCGGTACGCTAGTAGGCGGCGGATCCTTAAATGTGTCACGCACAAATTGTGTTACAAGTTGCGTCGGCGCGCTGGCGGTGGCGGCACCGACTTACTTTCAAGGGACGATAAAATAAGAATGAAAGTGGAGGAGCGAAGGGTATGCGATGTGTGGCGCACATTGCTACGTCACCGACAGATGCTGTGAGTCAGCTCCACGAGTACGACGTGCAGTGGACGAGAGCACACGTGTCGCTGACGTCACGAACACCTGACTCATCAAGTAGTCGGGAGCGCGCCTCTGGGAAACACTATGTTGCGCCTAACCCCCCCGCTGCAATGCGGGAAACGAAAGTGAACCGCAAATCATTGTTTTAATATTGCCCGCATTGTGTAACGCATAGCTTCCTGTAAGAACGCGACCGACGGCGTACAATGAGGAAAAAATTTAACCAGTTATTTATTCCCTATCCCGGCCGATAAGCTTGTAGTCATACGGCGACTATCATTTATGCGTTTTCAAACTTCTATTTGTTCGTTAGTAATAACGCGAGCTTGTTAAAGGGCTTATTTGACTTACTTATGTAAATTAATTTTAAATTACGTTCAACGGATTTGAGTATCCATGTTAGGCAGAGTAGAAATATACGATTATTTTTTTGACAAACATATCAGCAATATTTATTTTTAAAATATTGTTTGTTATATTCAACTCGAAACGCTTGTCATGTTACGAATAAATGAGGAATGCAGAGTGAACTAGTCCACTAGCAATCATCTAAATAAGCACAATGAGGGTAGGGCTCAGTAAGTGACGGAGGGCAATGAACAGCCGGGGGTTAAACGAGAGCGGAGAGTGTGGCGGCGGCGGCCCGCGCCCGCGCCCGCCCTCGCTGCACGCCGCGCTCCACACGCCGCGCGCCGCACTCCGCACACACGTCATGCTCCGGTGACGTACGTCCTGTCGATAACGTGCTCTCCGCGCAACTGCATACCTCATTGTTACAATTAATAACTGTCCGACTACCCACATTCGTGACAGGGGACGTGCACCGGCCACTGCACATCACTCGCGGTACACTGCAACACTGCACGGAGCACAGCGCACTGCGCACTGCGCACAGCGCACGCACATACACGCACTTTCCTCTCCGTGTCGCACTTTTTTGTAAACATTTTAATGCAGTTATTAAAACTTATCACTGATCGGTAACTGTCAAACGGAAGCTTATAACGGTTTTATATTTACCTATTTAAAATTTTTAAAAATATTCCCCGACTGAACAAAAGTATTTCTTATACGGCATTCCCGTTTTATTCCAAATATGGATACGATATAGTGATTTGTCTATATTTACATAAAATTATTCAAAATGATCAAAATGAAATGGAGGAAAAACGTTAAACTAAAAATGAAAGTAACTTTTAATCTTACGCTGATGTGTGTAAAACTCCACTGATATAGATGGAAAATCACAAGATTCACTATGCACTGAATTTCACAGTTGATATTGGCATAACGCTTGAACGGACACTTGTTTCCAGCACATTGCACGAAGTCCGTCCCCGCCTGGCGGCGTTCACTAAACAATGTGATAATACAAAAAGAAGTCAGAGGTTACGATGTTATCGAGGGAGACATGAATATTCGAAGACGCGAGGGTCACGAGTGAGCGGTCGTCGTAGCATCGCGCCGCGGCGTGAATGGAACGACCGACATTTTATGAATCGAGACCCGTCGCCCATTGAGCGGTCGCGAGCGCCGAGCGCGGCGCCGACGGCGCGCGCGCACCGCCAGCGCACCGCCAGCACCGCGCCGCCGCGCCGCGAAGCGACCAGCCCGCAGCTCGGGCCCGCCGCATTCGGCGCGAGCCGTGCCGGTTCCGGCCCCGGCGGAAGTGACGTTCCGAACGAACATGGCGGCGTGCGCGCAGGAAGTGCGCAGCTTACCTATCGGGACGTCTCCGGCAACGGCGGGCCGCGGCCGAGCGCCACCGCGCCATGCAGTGCACGCGCGAGCCCGCATACGCCGACACAGACACCCGCAAAAGTGCGCGCGGTCACCAACTTGCAAATAAATTATTCGCGCTGTTATCTAAAAATATTCGTGCGCGACACAGAGCGTTCGCGGACCGCGAGCCGAGCCGACGCGGAGTTACACACGCGAACCGCTTCCCCGCCGCGGGGAGACTGATGAGGGCAGGCCGCGCCGGCGCCGGCGGAGGCTCCGACGCACGCGCACACCGCCGGCCGTCCCTTTCGGCGGACGAGCGCGCGCGCCCGAGCGAGCGGGACCACGACACCTCATTATCACAGTGCCGACTCGTGAACACCAATAGACCGAGGAGTAGGGACAAAATATTCGACCTTCACTTTACGACGCACACGAGCGCGCACGCTGATCGCGTCGCGACGAGTACCACACACGCGCGCCGTGCCTCGCGAATTGCTCGCCGCCGCCACCGCCGCCACCGCCGCCGCTCGCCCGCTGTGCTAGATTTGACAATTTTTCCAGAAAACTGACATGCATCGTCACCGTGGCCGAGGCGCGGCTTGTGCCACGTGGCCGCCTCGATGACACCCTCGCCACTCGCCACACTGCTGACTAGCCGCCGCGTTCTCCAAGGAGCAGGCCGCTTCATAAAACCGATCTCGCAATCACACAATTAACATCCGATTGCTGATCACATCTATTCAACTAATACGAAAATGTTTCCAATACTTTCATTCTTATGACCTCATACAAAGATGGCCACTGTGGGGGACAGGCGACACTAGTACCTACACATAGGCATCTACTCAGTTTTCCATGAGCATATATCATGGTCTTTGAAATCAATTAATATTTAATCCTTTAAGCAATAATACATAATAAAATGCAAATGGCGGGTAGACAACAAAATCAATCATATTTTTTTAAACATTATAAACATAGGCAGCATTAGCACTAGGCAGTACTAGGTAGGTAACTGTTATTAACTGTAACAAAAACCGTGGGCCAATAGGTCCAAGAAATTAATTTCTAAATCTTAACTAAACATTATTATATAATTTGCAATAAGTTTACTGTTTAATTTCATAATATATTTCTGATTGATTCCGAACCTAAATAAAACACAGGATACCTGACTAACACCATTTAAATAGCATAGATAGAAACATACAAATTACAAAATAATAACAGGAGTTATTTAAGTACTCAAACTAACTCAAAATGTACAGGTACCGCTAAAATATCAATCATACAAGAAATTGCAATAACCATTTATCTATAATAATGTTTTTAATTGTTAATAAGAACATTTAATATTCATGATTAATGTGCAAGGTTCTTGTAAAGTAATTCTTATGATTTTATACTCCCTGAACAGTCTACTGTATGTTAGGTCATTATCTAAGCACTAATTACTATTACAAGATATATATTGATCTTATTAAACAAATTGTTTGCCTTTATTTAACCACAAGTTCAATATATGTAATATGTACTATTGAAACACTTTTAAACCTTTTTAATAAACAAAAACATTTACTTTTTATAATGCAATAAGATGTTGATAATGAAAAAGTATAGGTACTTATGGCCTTATTCAAAGACAATTTTGAAACCTATTTTAGCTATCGTATGTTTTGTCCCTTTCGAATGACTTTTGTATTCAGTTTGAGCGAAGAAGACAAAACATTCATCATCTAATAAGGCTACTGCCTTATTCATAGACATTTTTAAAACCTATTTAACATTAGTATGATATCTAGCAAGATATCATACTAATGTTAAATACAACATGGATATAAAATAATTATTAAATAGATTGAAAGGTACTATTTGTTAAAATGGGTACATTCATGAAAAAAAAGTTTTTTTTTTCAAATTAACTTAATTAATTAAAATTTACTAATATAAATTCAATAGAAAATTTTGCTACACCTTAATTCATTATTTTCATAAGTTGACACATGCATTAGGTCGTACGCTAGACCCAAATGGTCGATGGAATTTGGGTCTAGGAATGACATGGCACAATATAATTTAAGCATATATGGAAGTATATAAGTAACTATATATTTTGTGTCATCTTTTATATTGCATTCTAGTACCTAATAGTCATTTATTTGTTTTAAAATTCATACAAATATATATAACAACGATACTTCATTGGAATTACAGTTGAATATCTTGTAATTAAGATATTAATGACAATTATAAACTACATGAATAAAACTGTGAACATATAACTAATACTTAACTATTTCTACCAATATAAAAGTACATATAAATTATTAAGTAAAAATATTATGTTTCATATGCTTTTAAAACATACTATGATTGATTCTTAAACCTAAGTTACGTATATATTTTATAAATTATACTAATATTCCTATTTTTGTATATTTATCGTATATAAGATGTCCCTTGCTTATTTTTTACCATATTTAGACACACTAAATGTACTTAAAAACCATAGGACACGGGGTTTTGTTAATTTTTTTAGGAAGTAAAATAGCGTCTCGCTAGGGTTAGACAAACTGCCCTAAAAATATAAAAATTGTTTTAAATTGTCAAGTTTTTTTGTAATTTCCGATAGGCGCTGAGTTGTAGAGAGGGTAGAAACGTAAAAAAACAGTAGGAAGTACGTGGCAATGTTGCCATACGCAGCGGTAAGTGTGCGCGTGAGTCAGTACGGTCGCGCACTCGCTTCTAATCTGTCGCATCACTCCTGTACCACTGAAATCGCGTTCTGTTCTAATTTATTTTACCTCACTTCTCTTCTTATATTATGTCGTATTTTTCATGAATATTTGTATTAATCAATATTTACAAAACATTTTTTTAATTATCAATATTTGTCTTTTATGAAATAAATTTTAAATTTATGATAAGGAAATACAATAGAAGCGGAATACTAATTCAGTGTAATATGAATTGTAATAAAATTAATGTTAAAAAATAAACATTATGCCAACTTCAATTATCGCTTTTTAAAGTTTTAGTTATATGTACAAAAACCAATAATTGTTAATACATTTATTCAGGGCAATTAGGAAAAAATCTTTTACATTTAAATCAAGTCAACATAAGTTTAAAATACACCTAGAACTACATAATTAAAAAAAAAAAGAAATTATAAAATTCCATTATCAATTTGGCCGGGAAAATATACGTATATATATATAAAATATAAGTTTTAGATAATAAGAACGTGCCATTAAATATTAGTGGAATGGAACGTAAAGTGAATGATGTTTTGATGGGCCAAATGTGGGGCGTGCAAATCGTGTTGGAATCCGACGTTATCATCACGTAGGGCTGCGACTATCTAATCTTGGTCTCCCACTTTACCACCTAGATAATAAAAAAAAACTTACGTCTCACCAAACAAATTTCCATCATTCTATTCGTTTCTTGATGTCCATTCACAATTTGTATTCATTCAAAACGCGTATTCGTTTCTACTATGCTATTTTTTCGCCCACCTTTGTAGGTATGTCTAAGTGTAATTTCCACGCCAATTTTTAAAGAGCATATGAAATTTAACAAGTCTTACCCACCAAATTATAGATACCTACTATGTATTTATACACTAAATAAATATAATTATCTATAAAATATTATTTTTTATGAATTATTCTATTATTTTTTATCTATGGGCACTTATTTAATGTTTTTGTCCATAATTTTTTAGGTAGTTACCTAATTAAACATTATTTGTTTACATAAAGGGTAGTTAGGAAATTATATTTATAATACTTGCTTTTTACCAACCGGTAAATCTACAAATAACTATTTGTAGATTGTTTTAATATGTTTTATATTGGGAAATATAAATATATTATTATATACCATGAATCTCTTGCTAAAGTAATTTTATATATATTTTTGTCAGGAAAATATTTTTTTTTTATTTATATTTCTTAATAGGTAAGTAAATACTAAATTTGTGTAAATGTTGCACTCATCGTGGTATCCACATGAACAAAATAAGCGCTATACAACGGATTACTTTCATAGTAATATTTTGATATGGTTAAAACGTTAAGGATTCGATTATTTCCTAAATGTAATGTAAATTGTGAATGCTCTTCAATTTCACTTGTTACTTAGTTAACTCACTTCCATGTTTCTGGTAGAAGGTTATTTACTAAAATATGCAAGAAAACTTGCATGTGTTTATTAAAAAAGTTTTTAAAATTGATAAAACACGCGGACATGCCTTTACGATTAACTTTTAAAGTTAAATGAAGTAGTCCCCGGTTTAATAATGTTTAAATGGTATATATGTGTAATATATAAGTACTTATATACTGTTTAATGCTAAATGTATATTTAGCATAGTTTTATTTTATGTTTATTTTTATATGGAATCTTATTTTTGATTAAATTACACGTAATGTAAAAATATTCATCATAATAACGTTTATTTTACTTATTAATTAAAATCGCATCGCTTTTAATATATATATCGTGTCCATAGTATAAGAAAATGTGTAATATTAAATAAAACATACTGTAACTAATAAACTCTGAACATAGGAAATTATTAATTTATTTTGGTTGGAAATAGAATTTTGTAATTGGCAACATACGGCTCCAGCTATCAACAGTTCGAAAGTAACGGCAGGCCGCAGGCATGGCGACGTGTTCGTCGGCCATCAAGCACGCAGTATTTAAAAGAACTACATTAAGTGGTCATACTTATTAGTAATGGTTATTTCGACTGTCTTCGAGCAACAAATAAAAAGTACACTGCAAATAAAAAATACCTTAAGATAAATAATTGGGAAAAATATTATTTAAATATTTCTATACGCGCAAATAATCTTACTGTAGGTATCCCTTAGCTATTGAATTATCAGTAACGTTAGTCTTATAATTTCTCCAATGAAATGATAATTTATGTAGTTGGGCGTAATGAATCCGGCCTGTTTAATAACAATAGTTTAAAATGCAGCCTTACGATTTTTGAATGAATTAGTAAATCAAGTTACTAACGCTCAATTCGATGTATTTTAAACTTGTAATTATTTTTTGGCGCACATGTTTAGAATTTATAAAATAGGAAATAATTTAATTCATATTCAGTAATACACTTTTTAATTTAATTGTTTTTTTTTTATAAAATTTATATTTCTGCGACTACAGGCGCCGCGCCATGGCTAGATTCTTGGCGCAATTATTACAGCTTTTGCCTTACTGTGGCTGCGACGAGAAACTTGCTAGACACAACAATAATGCTCGCTGTAGTGCGCGTCTGTATATTTATTTAAAAAAATACACATTAAATATAGTATTTAGCACATAAATATGTGTATATTAAAAGATACCGAATTAAATCAAAAAAGTATAGTATATTTTTTTACTATGATATAATATTTTATGTAAAATTTTGTAAGGTAGAATACATTTCAATCGTGATACATATTAAAATTTCAGGAATAATTCTGAATGGAAAATTGAAACGTAAATAATAGCTAAATAAGTACTCGTATAATTGTTGAACTAAAAAAACGGTATATGTTCTTAAACTACTTGAACGAAATTAAAAAGTCTACTTAAAAAAAAAACAATTACCCCATCAAAGGATTTTTTTGGTTAATTCTAACAACTCATACGAAAAAAATACTATGTACACCCGTAGTAGCAAGTTTTATAAGAAAATGGCCCATTAATTAAGATTTTCTATTCATTAAGTTTTTATTAGCTGCAAATGATATTTTTAACGAGCCTCCATAATAAGTAATTTTTAAAATCAACCGTTGAATTTTATGTGATGTTTTATCATGGTGAACATTTTTAAAGAATTTAATTAACACAGACCATGACAATCATCAATATGGCGATAGAATGTATGTATGTATAAGATCATTGACAATATATAATAGATTTAGAGGTAATGCCATGATTGCTTGATTTATGGTAATTGATAGTAATGGTATGTGGGCTATCGGGCTTAGAAGGGAGAGTACCAGTGCAGCGGGAGTAGTGGAGTGAAGGAGGCGGAGGGCAGTCGGCTCGGCGGCGGCGCGGTGGCGCGGCGGCGCGGCTGGCGCAGGCGGCGCGCGGCGTGCTGCACTCGTCTTCTCTCAGGCGTGACGTCCGGCCGGGGTCAGCGAACGCAGGGCCGGCAATCGCTTTCTTATGCCCGACAAACGAGCCTCCGAGATGTCATTCACGTGCTCTCTATCGACACCTAACTATATCAACAGTTTTTACTATTCACCACAAAAACCTGGTCACTGGCGCTAAGGTTCACTCGCGGCGCGTACTTTCTTTGCGGATTCTGACGAAACTCCAAAGTTGTCGCTTAAATCGGAGCGAGTCCAAGGATTTATAAAATATAGTTGGTTAAGAGCACTCGCGGTTCACACAGAAGGATATTGTCTCATTACAGGTAATTGTTATGCGATAACATGACGTTGGGCGCGAGCGCAGCCATCAGCGCTAACAGATTAATCGTGGCAATGTATCACACGTGCAGTCCGCGCTAGCGGCCCTTCTATTTGTAAACCGGCGCCGAGGGCCGCGCATTCCTAGCGTGCCTCGTGCCCTGCACACCTCCGCC
The DNA here is from genome assembly GCA_033459515.1 of Theretra japonica. NCBI lineage: Eukaryota > Metazoa > Arthropoda > Insecta > Lepidoptera > Sphingidae > Theretra > Theretra japonica. The sequence goes on from CM065937.1 coordinate 5,602,719, forward strand.
CGGAGCCCCGAGCGCTCTCCTCCTGCGATACCGACCACTGACTGCGGATTACATCACCACTCAACAAACTAGCAATATTCTATTATTCTATACATTTGCAGTAATGTACAGCGACTGCTACGATATAACTGTACGTTACAGAGTACAGACGGGCGACTTTCAACTGTGCTTACATTAAAAAGCTACCGTAACTGTCAAAATGCTCGATATTGTTGGGATTTAGGTAACTTTGTTTACAGTTCATGAGGTTGATAGTTTGAGTCGAAGATTTTTACAATTCCAGAATAAGCAATTTTGTTTATTACGCAGTGGAATCTAAAAATGTTCATAAAATACAAGTATATTGAAATTTTCGCTACAAACACATACAAATGAAATTGTGTAGGAAAAAAAGTTATTCCTAACGAAAGTTCTGAACTATGAAGTTATGTGATCCATATCTTGATATCGAGAAGATGTACGGTGAAAGGCAAAAAAGCCTAGTTATAATCATATGAGCATACGCATAAGGTTAAACAGCGTCCATCGATAATGAGATATACTAAAGTACAAAAGCTGCATTCCGATGAATGGTAAATGGGCGCCGCGGCACCGAGCGCAGACCTGGAAGGTGGAATAGGTGGCGGGGGAGTGCGTGCGGGGAGGGTCAGGAGAGGAGGGAGCACGTACGCATGCCTGCGCGTGCGCCAGCCTGCAACCAACACCCGCTACAACTAATTCTAACAGGTGTGTCTACATCACTACAATTTTGGTTCCTTTCAATACGACACTTCATGTTCACATATACGAATATTATAGCGCTTCAAACAACCGCTCTTTAAAATAATCACAATAATAATGTCTTCATTATTACGTTATGGGAATAGAAATAAAACTAATTACAATAACCTTCAGTAATGGTTGTAATTTGCGACAGCGGGTGATAGATCTAGATTCGATACTTGTTGTATATTAAACGTTTCATAGAATTTGTTGATAGAATTCGAACAATTTCCGTATGTTATCATGATTGTTTTAATGTGATGACTCAGAAGATGTATCCGTTTAAGATATGTCCTTGGTAGTTAACTGGCAGATTTTCCGAACGGCTGCAATCACTTGTTAGCAGCTAGGAGTGGTGGTCTGCCCGATGGCGACCAGTATTGGAGGTGGACATTTGCTGGAATGTTAATGAATGTGGTGCAGTGTCGCAAATGAGTCATGTCTCATGGCGATCTTTGAAACGGCGTTAGAACATGTTCTCTTGGAATGCGGATGCTTCCGCCATCTCGCCACTGCATGCTCTTTCATATTTCCCACTTCTCATCTCGTCGTGTCATGCCGAATGATTGTCATTTGTTTTTTGTACAAAGCCCGTACCCGTCCGCGTGTTTGATGCCCTGGTATCTCAGACTGTGGTATATTTTATATTATACCCGTTGTAGGGAAGATTGTCGATTTTCTAGGCTAAGAACAGAAGGAATATTTGTCGCTAAAAATTAGTAAAAACTAGGTAGCTATTATTTTTTGCATAAATGTTAAGATTTGATCGAAAAATGAGTAGATATATATTGATAATCTCATCAACTTATTGATAAGTTTATAGCGCAGACTAGTTAAATTCAGTTTATGGTGTGAATGTTAATTGAAACTTATACATTTGAATGTAAAACTCTATGATGTAGCATGAAATGTGAATTTATTAATTTTTAATTTGAAGCTTGGTACCGGAATTCAACCGCGTTGTTTGCTCTTTAGTGTAATTACTGATAAGGTTCTGCATGTATTTAATAATGTAGTAAGCGTGATTAAGATTATTTTTAAGCTAGCTCGGCAAAGCGATGGCGGTTGAGTGGCGAGTGGTGAGGGTAGTTGTGCGGTGGCGCGATGGCGCGTGCGCGCAGCAGGCAGGTGCGCGTGCGCAGCCGGCCTGCTTGTTACAACGCCGCACGAGAATTCTCCACCCGGTGTAATTATTGATTCTTTAGGGTTCAGCCCCGTACGAGATTGTAATCTTTTTCGTTTACAATTAAAATATTATGTATGATCAATAATGTATCTAGTGATAAATATATATAAGTGTATACAACCAATAATACGAATTAAGAATTAGATGTATTTTTTCTTTGCATAAAATAAATTTATCAATACCCATGAAACACCCCGATTGATTATAAAACGCGACACGTTTCCGTATGTTATTATATACGTAGTAGCCTTATGTCCGTGATTATAGATTATTATTAACAAATGCAGTCCTTTTCGTAGAAAATAAATCGTTGATTCGATTTAGCGTAACTAAACCTACTTGATAGTTAATTGTTGGATTCTATTAAATAAATAAATACACCCAATAGTCACATAAATATACACTAAAATACTTAATAAATACTTGTCTTGTGTCGTGGTTATCAAAAACTACGAGAGACTTTTCGGTCTCACAAACACCCAGACTCGACACAAATACTTGTGGTTCACACAAATATTTGTGTCAGCGCGGGGATTGAACCCGCGGCCCCCTGTATCACAGCCGGCGTCTATCCAACTGCGCCACGGAAGATGTCGGTGTATTGAAATCAAAAGGCAAATCACAGCGTGTTTGCACAGATGCACTAAAGTTGAATTAAACACGCAGCCAGAACTATCAAATGCCTAAGTGAATTTAAACTCAGAGGAATTTAATTTCAATAAATAATAAAATGTATTTTATGTAAACGAAAAATCAGTATTCTACAGAGTTGTTCTAAAATCGAAATAGAGTGAACTATTAATAATTACTAACTAATTAATAATTACTAATAAAACAATAGCATAACAATTACATTACGGCGTTGCATTATACCCAGAAATATTCTGAATGTGAACTAAGCTGTATCACGATTCAATTCGAACGTAGCGCCACCTGTTAAAGAATTACAAACTATACGGCAGTATTTACAACTAGCGGCCCGGCTCGGCAATGCTTTGGCCGGGTGCAGATGTTTTTGACCCCTCTCGATCATGTACCATCAAGCACCTATAAGTACCTTAAAACAATTCTCCGGTACTGATCGAAACATATATTTTATATTCGTATTAAACTTACTCTCGAATCTATCAATGAAATCTGTATTAAAATTCGTTGCGTAGTTGAAAGGATCTAAGGCCTAATGGCACAAACTAACTTCACCCATAACTTTGACTTTGAAAACGTCAAACCCATACATTGGCAATGTCAAATATGCCTCAAATATATGGCGATGACTTTGTCAAAGTCAAAGTTATTGGCAAAGTTAGTTTGTGCAATTGAGCCTTAGTGATCAGCAGTGGGAAGTGAAGACGACAAACAGTAACATTTAAATATATTTAGATTTCTTGCTTATCCCACAAGAACGCTACATTTCAAGGGAGTTAAAGTAGCCTATGTGTTAAGACTTTAGCCAGTATGGCAGCTAGTAAGCTATTCACACGCCAAATTTCATCAAAATCTGTTTAGTCGTTTGAGTGCGAAAAAGCAATTAATATGTATATTTCAATACCTTGCCCATCCTATGCAAACACTATATTTCTTTGAGATAAAATGTAGTCTATATATTAATCCAGGGAGTCAGCTACCTCCATATTACAGATACCTCCATGTAGGTCCAGAGGTTTGTACTTAAAGAAGTAACAAACACTGAGTACACCTGTACTACCAAGTAGGTTTTTCATATGTGAGAGGCCGCCAGGGTACGTACCACCGCAATGTCTATCTCTCCCGTCAAATAGCAGTCTAAATGCACTTTTGAGTTTCGGTTTGAAGTAGCCAGAATAACTACTGGGCATATTGAGACTAAACATCTTATGTCTCAGGAAGGCGAGCGCTGTGGAATGCCAAGAATTGCTTTGTAATTCATGGTGTTGTTGGGTTTTGCCTGTCCATGGACAGTAGCAAGCTGATGGAAACATCAGGCGAATGACATGCTCGTCTCGCCATACATCGCAATCGCAAAAAAATATTAAATACAGTGCCAACTGAAGCTAAAATTACGAATTTGGTACACTTTTTCTCATTGATCACATAATATGTACTATCGGAACAGACAGCTTTGCAGATACTAATTTTTGTATTTATTTTATATGCTGTATGTCTTCATTGATGAAAAGGGCACTTCCTCGTCATAAGAGTATAGGTACTTACAATTCTTAGTTCACTACCGGTTGGTTCAAACACTTAGGTGCGAAGTTATTTTCGTATAAGATCTGTTACTTTTAAGTGATTAAGCTGGTTGGGTTTACTTTGTTAAATGTTTACATGTTTTACCCACTGGCGCAAGTGAAATGTTAATTAAAACAAATAATAATAGATCCTGTAATCCGTTTATCTTATACTCGTATGGTAAAAGGGTAGTGTTAATTTATGGAATATAATTAATTTTATATTGGATATTATTGTTGGGTTCTGTCTATAATATTTAATTCATCAATACATACTCATTATTCTTATTAACCTTAGATGACCAGGACCACAATAAATGATTTGATATTATCTGAAGCCAGTGATGAAATTGGCTTAAAGGTGTAGAACATATTTATTTCATTCAAAAAGATTTTGTACTTTTAGCAGTTGGTCACATTCGTATCCTTGTCCTGTAAGTATGGTGGAAACTTATATACTGGATATAGCCAGACTGCGACCGAAAACAAGGCTAGGTGGTAGTTTTAGCAACTTAAGACACATCACACAATGCGACTAAAAAAATCGCAAAAATAGTTACGATTATTTTTATTTTTTTAACTATCGTGTTTGTTACGGAGGGAAGTGAACATAATTTATTTCTAAATTCTATTAATTTATCTTTGTGATTGATTTCGTAGTGGGTTAAAGACTAATTAGACATTCCCGGAGACTCGCTGAGCTTCAATGCTCGATGTCTTTACAGTGGCAATTGTTGATTCTGGCTTACAAGCGTTGCAGTGGTGGGTGTGAGGGTGGGACAGTCACCAGTATCGCCGGGTTTGGGTGATAAGTACGTAGTTTTTCTTTAAAAAAAATTCAAAAAAATAGTGTTTTTTTTTTTAATCTGCTAGTTAGTTGCATTGAGTCTGTAGGTCATTTAAAGTACCACCTGGATTTGTTTTCGGTCGTAGTCTGGATATACCTGTATAACTATAGTCATGTTGCGTTGGATTTCAACAATTTTATAGGTAGGTAGTCATTTTTAAATTTAGGTAAATACTCTTTCATAATATCTTCCATTTATATGATCTTGATTTAAACGCCCAACCACGCCGTAATATTTGTATAGCTATTACACGCTCAGTAACACTTACAAAAGCAGAGGTGATTTATAAAAAAAAATCCAACACAATATGATCCTAAGTAGTTAAAATGGCATGGTTTTGTTACAATTCTTATTCATTTTGTATATAATAATTAATTATAATTTCTCACTATCTTCACTTTCATTCATAGCATCAATACAAGTCGTCCATATCACATCCTCTAATTCAAAGTCTACTGGATTTACATTATTATGGGAATCAAAGCGCGATGATATGTGCAGATAATGTGCAATATTTGTTGTTAACCATATCGCGGAACTCTGAAATGAACGTAAATTTATACAACAATGTAGAACTTTATGTTTCTCAAAGCGATGTTTATCTCGTCGTGTTGAGTGGCCTTTTATTTTACGCACTTGTCAATGCACACGCATTTGCATGAGCGCTAAATGGCATAACTTTTAATTCAACATTCCATAAAGTTCATTACTAATGTATTTTAAAGATCTTGTATCGCTCAGAAAATACAAAAGCTCGATTTGAATTTATCGAAACACAATTTTAATGGAAGAGCTTATCATTTCGTTTGTGGTAACTGGTACCTAACTAGTATGTAAGTTTAATGCACTTGAAAATGTAGTTACATTTAGAGTAGATCCTACACAGATCAATAACAGAGCCGGTATAAGTACATTAGCGTGACTGCTAGACCGCACGCCTTGGGTGACATAACAGCAGTGTAAATGCACTGTTGTGTTCGGGTTTGAAGGACATTGTAGCCAAAAGTACTGGACATAATGAGACATAACATCTTATGTCTCGAGGTGCAATGCCAAGCATTGATTTGTAATTCATGGTGTTGTGAGTTTTGCTACTGTCCACGAGCGGTCGTATCGCTTACCATCAGGCGAATGGCATACTCGTTTCGCCATTCATCGCAATAAAATTAAAAAATAAATAAAATTGTTATTGTAAGGGCACTCCGAGCATGAATGCCGAGGCGTGCTGGTCGATATTATTAAGACGCGAGGTCCCCTATTTGCCAGCCAAACTCATGCAAATAACCAGACCTGCAATGCCAGAATATAACTGCGCGCTGGAAGGTCGCCCAATTGCACGCTATCTTAACATACTACTATGCTATAGCTACTGGCCCATATCGCACGAATTCGATCATTGTATTGTACTGCTAAACCCTAAAGTGCCAAGTACTAGAACACGCCAAGAGTCAATCAATTTCTTTAACTTGAAATAGTAGTGAACCGAAGCTTTAAGTGGGTAGTGGCCTGTTGGTAAACGGACCAGACGCGGTTGCCAATATGTTCACGGTGGTCGCGAGTTCAAATCCCAGGACACCTCTGACTTTTCAGAGTCATTTTTGTATTGATAGTCAATCGCCACGCACTATAACGGTGAAAGAACACATCTTGAGGAAACCTGCACATCATAGTGATTTGCAAAAAAATCTATGGTATGTAAAGTCCGCCAATCCGCACTAGGGTATAGTGCATAGTGATTGGCTATCAATACACACCTAAATCGGAAAAGTCAAAGGTGTGCCCAGGAATTTGAACCCACGACTACCGTCAACAGTTGGTAGTTGCGTCTGGTCCGTTACCAACAGGCCACCACGAACTTGTGTACATTTGCATACTTCATAAGGAGTTTTAACTGATCGGCTTTCATTTTCAGCATATTATACTTTACGTGAAACAAGATGTTTGGCTCTAACCTTCGTAAATCAGTCCCTAACTATTTTGAAAATTGTTAAAATTGATTTTAATAAATTATACCGCTTAACCGCTTAAAGCGTTTAACTGCTCAGCGATTACATTTAGTGAGAAACGTTCAAACTTTAGTCGTGATAACATATCGAGGAGGTAAAATATACTCAGGTACTTTAAACATGTAACGTTCCTCAGTAACGGTCGCGTATGACGCATACGTAAATATTCCTACATTGCCAAGTTTCATTTTCCTTACCACATTATATTATACAGGGTATATCAAGACTGCTACCGAAAACGAAGGAATTTGTGGACGATATGGCTCACCCCTAATCACATCAGGGACGGAAAATAAAAGGCGAAACGTAGTGCTGGTAGCACCTCTGGGCTCTGCCTACCCCTTCTGGGAAAAAGGCGTGAGTTTATATATGTATGCAATTATAATTGACTCATGAATGTTTAAATCTAAGACGTTCTAAGAGACTTATAATGTTCTAAAGACAATAGAGAGCATTTCGACCGTGATTAAAATAAATGTCTTCCTTGTTAAAACTCATTTCTAGATTGACTCTAGATGTTGAATGCCATTTGTTAACGTTCGTAAAATGCACGCGTTACGGAGCCACGCTGCAACAGCTGAAACCAGTGAATAAGTTTCTACTATAAGACTCGTTGTATTATGAAAATGATCTCTTAATTACCTAATTAGTTAGGTGGAAGTCTGAATTTGGAGTCTTTACGCAAGTGTACAAACTTGCCTACATGGTTGTTGAATACCTCCCAGCGCTATCTGCTATTTGTATTGACTGTGTTGTACAGGGGGGACAGTAGTGTTGGTAGCGGTATTTGTAATTTCGCTCGGTCTTTGCTTAGGCTTCTTCTACAACACACCACTTTTCTCGGTCCTACGCTTATCTCATTCACAATTTGTCTTGGAACTTTGTGATGCCATCCATTCATCTAGCGGGTAGCCTACCTACTTTCCCATTGGTATCTCTAGGCCACCATTCTGTAACCATTTTAGTCTGCAGTCCTTTCGTCTGGCTAAGTGTCCATCTTCACTTGAGCCCAGCAAGACTTTGTCTTTCGTCAAACACCCCTATTTATTGCCGAATTTTCTCATTGCGGACTTAGTCTCTGAGAGATGCCGAACATAGAGCGCTCCATACTACGCTGAGCAATCTTTATATCGTGTATGTGTGTGTATCTTTATATCTTCATATGCGAGAGTCGGCAGGATACATTGGACAAAAGGTAAGTTTCCTACAGGGTCGGCAACGCGCGGATGACACCTCTGGTGTTGCAGACGTCTACAGGGCACAGGCTATGGTGACCGCTTACCATCAAGCAGGCCGTATGTTTGTTTGCCTCCTTGGTTGTATAAAAAAACTTACAGAAAATAAACCTTTAGTAAAACTTTGTTGTTGTTTACCTAGAATACATACATTACATTACATACTATATTATACATTTCATCAGAATTATTATCGGAGATCCTATGTTGTCCTGTTTCCTCTAGGCCGTTTCTTTTATCATCGTGGCTCGAAGAATAATCACATAACTACGTTTCTGCAAACGTTTGTTGTTTAAAAACAATACAGGCAACTGTCAGAAAATGAATATCCCACGTGATGCCTTAAATGTGATGCTCTGTTGGATGAAAATAACGTGTTTTGTGACATTCCCTTACATATATCTGAATAATCTCTGCAACATTCCTAAGATGAACTCGAAATGGCAATCAAGATAAATAAATTCTGCAGCCAATGTTTAGCCTTAAAATGTATACCTGTATAAAAAGTCGATTATGGTTATTTTTATGATTCTATGAACTGCCCTTGCTATAGTTTCTACTTCGATAATCTTTAAATTTTGCTTTTTATGTTCCTTGGTTTCCAGCGAGCACTTGATTCACATTACTCCGTGAATGAGTTGTAAAAGGTTTACTAAAAAAGGTGCCTTAAGGCAAAAATTCAACAACTTTAAGATAAATATTCTGTATTTACCTTAAAATTGCACAGAATAGGGTGCTCTATTTACATTCGTAAACGGTTATTCATTAAACGTGACAATGACACATAACTAAGTAGTTGTAAGTTCGCAAGATCCAAGAGTTGACATACATAAGTCACATTGCGGATATTTTCTACAACAAATATGAATGAACGCAGATAAAAATAATGACTCTACATAACATATTCCGAGCATAAATCTTTTTTATATCATTATTCTCAGATATTACGCATCCATAAACCGGAAATTCCTTTATTATTACCATCAATAATCAGAGGGTGTTTATTACATTTCAAAATATACTTGTATTATCTATGAATGTGAATAATCAAAGTTAACATGATGTTATATCCAACGAAACTTATGGGTACCGTCTGACATTTCATACTTTCAAATATGTGCAGAAGCAACTCACACAATTTCAATAAAATTTTCGTAAAACCATAATTCCAAGTTGTTTCAACTTGATAAGTATGAAACGTCAAACGTTACCTATTAGCTTGGATTATAGTAAAGGTTCTCATAAGCAGGAAAATATTAACAGTGACTAATAATTGTAAGTACTAGTTTTACACAAGTTTATTTGATGTGATTCATGCTTGTCCTTTTATGTGATGCATCGGACGCAAATTGTTTGTATTAATATATTGCTTGATTATTATCATAATTGTGAAACAAATTTACTTCTCACTAATCGATATAGTCAAAGCAAAAGATATTCGTATAATCATAGTTAATTTGTATCAACATTATGTTCTAGTCGGTACTCGGTATTATGACCATTCTTGAGTTCCAAGTGCTTGCTAGCCTATCAAACAAATATGTATATAAGATATTTATCGAATAATTTCTGGGAGTACCGTGCGCACCTGTCGAATCGTCAAATTATTTTCACCGTGTTGGGTTAGGTTAGATAAGGGACGGTTATAATGGCCATTCAATTTTAAACCACTTATCTGAAATATATATTAGTGAATTGTATGTACATAAGTACGTATGTATATTGGCGTTCCATTAACGTCATTTGGTTTATACAGTCCTATACTTAAGGATAAAAATCGAGCGGTCCGCAGCTACGACGGCATTAAAATGATTGATAAACCTAAGTCGGTTCGGGCACAACGAAAGTGGAACAGGGTTTGTCAACATGGACTGTCAGCTGGCCCCGACGATAGCGCTTATCGCCCGCGGGACATAGTCCGCTCATTCACAAGCCTTCCATTCATACGTCCGCTCCCACTGTGAGTCGCAAGCCAATGTGTTCTCTAAGACGATCGACTGAGGGTTAAAATTGGTTTGTCCAGACGATCAGGGCGGCGGGGCGAGGGGTAATGTAGATCGAGGATATCGCGGGGTCAACGCGGATTGTAGGCGCCCGATAAACGTCGATGGCGTCCAACGACTTAATTGACCAACAGTACCCTACACGCGCACTAAAACTATGCTCCTACAAACAATACGGGACGCTTGTCTTACGTCAACTCATCACTCATGGTTGGATCACGTACTTATTATTTTTGCTGCACAGACGCATATATAATAATTCGATCGACGCATTTGTTCAATAATATTAGAAGGATATTTCAAGATACAGGGAAGTCCTACAGGAATATCAGCATGGTTTAAATTACGCTTGTTAAAAGGTTGTAAGGCGTTTGGTTGCGAGACTCTACTCTTTGGCGACAATAACAGAAGGAATTTGGCAGGGTATAAACAATGGCAGACGTTGAATGTTAGCGAGCGGGCAGGTATTGTAAGATGTATCTGGCGGGTCATCGCAGCTCCGTGACATATTGCTTTGTGAGTAACAAATTGGAGCACGCCCACATCATTTAGGGTCTTCATGAGCAACCGGCTCTGGAATGTGTAATTATATCTATGGAAATGACCTTTTGCATTAGTCATCACTCATTCGAGATAAGTGATTTGCAGCATTGATTCATTGATGTATATTGATGACACATGTGGCCACGTACTAATATACTTAGTAATAATTTCCGCCTGAGTTTACAGGATCCGAATAGTTTTTGACATAGTTCCGCGGTGAGTCATATGACAAACGTTTCATTGTAACTGTCGCGCGCGGCCGTTATTCCAGAACGCGGCTATCATCGACGGCTGTGAATGAATGATATGTGTCATGCACGGACCACGGCGAGATCTGTTCCAAAACAACAGCTTCACTGTTTGCGCACAATATACTAATACTACATTAACTACGCAATTGATAAAACCAAATGGATTACGGTTGGATGTCACCGCTTTGCACACAATCTGTGGCATACTTCACGGTGCATTTATTTGCTGCAATGTAATACACACCTTCCACCATTGACATAAAGTACACAATCATTTGGTTATTATATATAGTAATCATTGCGCGTATTGCTTTATAGATTCTTTGTTTTGATCTGCCGATGCCACTGCGTACTGCGTAGTATCGTTTGTAAATGCTATATGGCATACAAGTTTAACATTGGTCCTATACGAATATATTTTGCGATAATTATAACCGATGAGTGTTTCAGTAGTCACAATTCTTTATTGAATCTCATGCACTTGTGAATAACTAAAAATATCCATGTGGGGTGTGTACACACTTGAAAACCGTGTATCGAGAAACACTTAGTTTATTGTGTGTTATCAATAGTGCACGGCGAAGTGTCGACGTGTCGTAATAAAGTCCATTGAACATTTGAAACACGCGTGCGATGTTATGTTATCGACAAAGCGAAACACAAAATCCATCGGACGTCACAGGCGCCATCGCAGAAATGCTAACGAGTTATCAATGTAAACGGTTTGTTTACACAGTTAACCGTAATCTTATCCGGTGACCTCCTTAGACTCTCCCGTTTCGAAATTGTATCGGGCGGTATCGTGGAGTCCTTATTACAAGTCGCCGGAAGTGCGCGCTCGACTCGATCCGGCGAGCAAACGTTCATTCATGTTGTTCGTATTTATTTAGTGCTCGGCCGTGAGTACCTACCGCTCCTGCGCACATCGTGTTCGCTACTAGTACCTAGTCACTAGTTACTACACGATACGTTACGGCCAGTAGGTACCGTCGCAACGACGTCGGGCACTTTCGAGTGTCGTACCACCGCCGCGTTGCTCTTTTCTATTCATCTTTTACTGTAGACTTTTAGTTGGTAACCTATGACCATGAGGGATCATCTTGCGGAACGATCTTTACTTAAACAAGCCCGTGAAACTCTTTTTAATTCTGCAAGACTGTAATTACATCAAAATGTATATATGTATTTGACATTTATATCTGCCAAAGATTGTATTACCTGACTTAAGATTTGTTATAATTAAAATACTGTTATATTTTGAAATAACTTTAAATTGTGGTCTTAATTTAAATCCATACACAGACACGTGTTTTTTAGCCTTATAAATTCACCTGTAGCTGAAATAGACTTTTGTTCTAAAACAAATCAGTATTAGGAGTCTTACAACATTTTTAATAGAAGCAGTTATTATAAGTGATACAATATGATAAATGCAGTGACTGATAAGGGCGGGCAAAGGTGTCGACTGGCGATCGGGCGGAAGTGAGCGCCAGGAGTGGGAGGAAAGGGTCGCTCGCAGGCAGCGCAAGCTAATTGCCGGGAATTTCGGAGGTCGCCCGATAACCCGCGTCTGCGCCGGAAGTCGATAGTGCTTTGATGTGTGGCGATGGCGTCCGTTCCCCTCGGCCCACACCGCGGCCCCCGGCGCCCTTCTCACGCCTCCCTACATCACCGACCTACCCCCAACGAGTAAATGTGCCGACTTACCGACTTTGTGAATTCATATTAATAATTATAATAAAGACATTATCCTCTTGTTTCCGTTTCGCGCTCCCCGACTTACAATAATAAATACATTAGTCAAATAAAAAAAGCGAGGGTAGCTGGTATTCGATTCTCATTTAAGATTATAAATTTCACGCATGATGTGCCCCTGCTGTTGATGTTGATCCGACATACAGACCAAATAAGTCCCAATCCCACTGGCGGTTTACGGGCCGTGGCGTTTTTCGAACGTCTGCGCAACGTCCTCGCTGCGCTGACGCGACGTTGACGCCGCGGTTGTCTAACGTCAAGCGTTGACACTGGGATTTTTGTTATCGGATATGCCAATACGAGAATACGAGTATGTAATATTCGTCGAGGAAGCAAACCCAACAGCAGTGTTTCTTGTCGATTCCAGAAGACAACCGCGGCGTCAACGTTGCGTCAACGCAGCGTCGATGTTGCGTAGAAGTTGGAGAAACGCCACTGCTCGTAAGACACCAGTGGGATAGAAGCCTTATATTGGCCTGAAGTGTAAGCACACGCCATAGATTGTAGTGCACGTGCAGTAACTAATAATATAGAGGCAGATTCATGGAATCGTGATAACCCATTGAATCATTTCATCTCCTGTTTGGGTCAGGTACATAACATTATTTGTCTAGTTATATAATATTTGTTTTAAGCACTAGGAAGAAAAAGAGAGAGCGTAGCGGCATAGCAAATGGCATGTGTTTATATCCATCGATAAACCCATAATATTTAACACCTCCTTGGGATGGGTTATCAAGGAGCGGGGTTTATCTGGAAAAAGATCAACGACAAACTCATTTGTCATATAAAACATTACAGCAAAACTGTTATTTCACATTGGATTTCTGCGACACAGCGGAAGGGACTGCCCTGGGATTTAAGCCCGCCCATTCATGTTGTAGTCATGAGTGGTTGTAAACACATAATATGATATACATAGTATAGTATATATACTCGTATATGGTATGAACATTACCCCCATTTTATTTCTCGGCAAGGTTTAGTTGTTAAAACTTAAATTAATGATACAATGATGCTTATTAGCTTTGGAGTGAAACAAGGATATGGTATACATATATTCTATATACAGGGCTCCTCTATAACTGAAAGTTCCATTAGGAGGGGTTAGGCCATAGTCTACCACGATGGCCTAAAGCAAGTTGGTACAATTCAGATACTATAGAGAAATTTAATAAGATCTCTCTCGGTATGCAGGTTACCTCATAATCTTTTTTCAGCGTTAAAGAAAAATGCCAATGGTAAAACCCTCAATTTACTATATATATACGCCAAGTTTTAATAACGTATAAATAGAAATTTGACGCATTATGCACTAAAATATTATTGCAGTATGTGGACCATTAACAAGCCATCTGCATTGTGAATGATGCAGACGTTTCGAGCAAGTTAGAGTCGCTACAGTTGCAGAGGGATGTGGCCTCTCTAAGCGTGTTCTACTGTCTGTATAGTGAATACTCTGGAGATGTGTTCAATTACCCTTCCTCTCCTTTTCTTAATAGAACCACGCGTACTGGCATGCGAAACCGCAGCTTCATTGGGAGAAACATCTCGGCCAGAACCAAAAAGTTTGATAATTATTTTTATCGCTGTACTGTCTAGCTGAGGAATGGTTTACCTTCATGAGTCCCTTCTTTCTTTAATCGTAGGTCATTTCGCCAAAGCGTAAAGAAGCAGCTTGGCGGTCCAGCTTAATAGTGTTGCAAGGCATGGGACCATCGTCTGATGCCACACGATATTTACGCAAGGAGCAGGCTGATTTGGTTTAGGTTTTACAACCTTTTGCCTATCTTACATTACTCATATTAGCTGGAACATATTATAAACCCTTTGAATTCACGTGAAAAGCTTTTAGGGTTGCAGCATTCATATAATTTCTACGCGCACAAACAAAAGATAAATATATAAGAAAACACACTAACTTGAAGTAAATCAGCGCTAAGCACAAGGGTCGACAGGAGATTTATGTGTTTTGTTGTACAGGAGATTTGTGTGATTATGTATTTTAACTAAAGCGCGCTTTATAGTAATAAATAATATGCAATTATGGACTGATACATTACAGTATATATCGAAAGCCTGTGTAGGCTATCAATCAAATATAATTTATTTGCTTATATATTCCAATTAGTAGGAATATCAAGCTGACCCATAATGTTCACATATACATGTATTAAAAGGAACACTTAAGCACCATTTCATGCTTCTAGTTCCACAGGTTTTGGTATTAAAAACAGATTTTTGAGGATTCTACGCGTCATTTCAGTTATCATTATCGTATTAGATCTTTCTGTACTCGTAGATTAGAGTTGAGACAATAGTGTAATCTTCTAATACGAACATCGTTTTATACAATCGGATCGCACATGTCAATGTGGATCGACGCGATTGCTTTGTAACAAGGGCACATCTCGATATATTTGACGTTAATTTAACAGATAACGCATATAGTTGAGTAACGGGCTTATAACATTTCGTCACATATTTCAAGATAAAAAATCAATTTATGTTATTAGAAGTCAATTCGTAACCTCTGTTATCAGATGTGGTTGTCGCGTCTAATATTTGTGAGTGCTCTTCCTCGAAATGTTCGGAGTGAAATAATTACACAAATAGATCAAAGACAGGAATGTCTTAACTGATAAACCAGGGTGTTGTTTAGTAATTACGATTTACGAATATGTAGTTTTTAGTATATCTTAACTGATAAATCAGTATGTCACTTCGTCATCACGAATCCTAGTATTTAGTTATAATGACGTTATTTTAAACACACTTAGCACATGTGTTTCATGGCCTAAGGTTTTAAACTTAAAAGAAATTCAATGACTTTAGTACGAAAGTTGCTGTAATGTAGGGAGTAGGTATCTACTGGTTTCAATGTTAGGACGAACCTGTCTCGATAATTTAATACACCGAGGGCCCGTGGCAGCCAGACTTTTGTCATTTTATAAAAGCTGAAAGTTTGCCTGCGCATGCCTCTTTTTTACGAGGGGATAACTAGGACATAGTCATCACACGATCAGCTATTACGAAGTTCCAATCGAGGTGGCTTTTGAAAGTTATTAGCTTTACTATGTCTAGCAAGATGAAAGAACCACCAAAAGTGTCCGACAGCTGGCAAAATTATATACATATTATAATATCTTCAAACTTTAATAAAATGTAGTTAAATAACTGACTGCTGGGGTAAATATTTTAAAATATTTTTAAGTAACTGAATGTCTCTGAGAGTACCATAGTCTGAGAATTGCGAGTTATGGATTCAATGTCTAGGATTGACAGCAAAACATCGCGCTGATTACGAGTACTATCTACTACTATCGCGCTCAATATCAGAGTATTATTGTACGGATTTGAATATTTCCAAGAAAGATCAACGTCAGTCAAGTGGCCGGTGGAAATCTTGCGAAGTCTTTCAAAATCTGCGTAAAAGGCATTGTAATTATTTTCTGCAGATAGAATAACCCGCGTTGAATAAGTTAACTGGGTATTTGAGGAAATTTTGTCACATCGACAGTCTGTCTGGAGTGCCTCGGTGGCGCAGTTGTACCACGTTATGATTGCAAAGCTAAGGTCTCGGGTTGGAATCCCGGGTCGGGCGAAGTGATATTGGATATAGCGATAGGCTCGCCTCCTACCACATCGTGGAACGGAAGATACGTGGCGAAATTTGGGTGTCCCTACCCCTTCTCGGAAAAAGGCGCGAGTTTACATCGACTGTCCTCCGATATTCAGTTGGCGACTAATAAATCAATTACGAACGAGGAAACACAGAGTAATTCATACTGTCCGACTGAGTCGCCTCGACCGGGGTGATACTATTCTCTGGAGAAAACCATAATTAAGTTACAGCTTTGCTTTGCTATCCAAAGGTTGGCGGTAGGGGGTCGTAACTTTTCAGATGGCGAGAACGGTAAGCGGTGGACCAAAAGCCCTTCATATTGACCCATTTAAGTGAGCCAGGATTCGAGTTCAACCAGTGTTTTTGTTTTATAGTTGACCAAAAAATTATGGCAACTGGCGAAAGACCATCTATCACCTGCGGATGCTCTACTTGGATTCAATTGCACTTACCATTAGGTGCATTGTGGTCTCATCGTGCCAGTACCTGTAACAGAAGTGATATGAGTTGTTTGTTGAAATTGCAGTACAACATTGAACATACAGGGTATAGACATATGGCATTTAATTTGCCCACATGTTTCTCGTCACCCCACGTGACTGCAAAATTTGAAAAAAAATTGAGATGAATTTTTGCCAATAATAGTCGTATTAGTTTTTACGATTTTTGGCCACCCTGTATAATTACGAGTATTTTTACCGCTTAGCGGAACTTCAATTCGGTTCGCGAACTTAGTTGAACGGTAACAAGACTCGTAACGAACCCTGTAGCAAACACTATGGTTTGGTAAATATAAACACAATGTATAAATAATTAAGGTTGTTCATGGAAACTTATAATAATTAACCTTTAATAATCATGTAACCTTATTTTAATTTTGCTAAATATGATATTCGGCTCAGATGTGTTTAGAAGTAGAATTTTGTACTGTATCAGCCCAGATACGTCCCACTGCCGGGCACGAGCCTCTCTATAATCGAGAGTACGATTGAGAGGGGTTAGGCCACACTGGCCTAATGCGGGTTAGAAGAAGAATAATAGTTAGCTAATATCCGGTAAATGGCATAAACATTATCACCGTCGCTACCTATAGATACGCGCACTGAAATCTCTGTTCAATCCAATATTTTTAAGTGTTATCTATTCGAGTTGTTACACTCTAAATAAATAGTGATAAGGGCGGGCGGTGACTTCTATCTATACGACTCACGAAATTCCAACCGGATGTAAGGCGGCGGTCCTAATGAAAATCATTTTATATATAGATAGTATTAAACATTGCTGTTCTACATACGCGTGTGCTTCAAACGCTTGTTATGAACCACTTAATTGTGTGTAGCGAAGGAATTTATTTAACTGATGGCGGTATTTTGACTTTAGTTAGAGCAGCGGTTTAAACATTTGTGGTTGCAAAAAAAAAACACTTGGAATCCTCGAGATCAAGTCATAATTGAAAGGATACTGCAATAATGAATATTGATATATTGAATTTATATGAAAATATTTTTCATACAAGTGAAAAATCTAATGAAAATTGAATCATAACGGCTTAAATCCAGATATATCCGCAAGTTGACATGTTTATCGTGTCAATTATTTGGCACGCGATTACTTAACAGTTTGTTATTATGTATACAGATAATCGCTTCCGTAACAGTTATTTCTTGATATGATTAGAAAGTTTCCCTCGGGAGTGGTCGGCGTGGGGCGTGGTGTGGCGTGGCGTGGTGTGGCGTGGTGTAGCGTGGCGTGGCGTGGCGCAGCTCCGACGCAGCCGCGGCGTCATGTTCGCAAGCGAGCAGCGAGTCGAAGCGACGTAAACAATGGCCACAACGCGCGTCGATCAACGCCGCCTGTATCCGAGTAGGCACGCATCATACTTATCGGCGACCTATTTTGGGTGCGCATAATTAGTGAATACTTTGTACATTTCGAGCTGATCGCAAGTTATTGCTACTGCGTACATGATCTGCGTGTAGACTATATGTTTTTGGTCTAGGTTTAAACAGTCCACGTTCAGACTGAGGGTGTATTCTGGTCTATTTATATGACCAAACGACTTGATATGCCCCTCATCCTGGGTAACTTGCAAGAATGTATTTTACCATGACGTGGACGACGTAAGTATCGCAATTAGTACAATGAGCAAGACATGAGTATCTGTAAATGTTTCGCTATACAGTTCGGACAGACTATACTCAAGTTAAGGTCAACGCAGACATCATATACCTTATATGTATCGAAAGCCTTGGGCATTAGAGAAGTGCACACACAGACGATTCGGCCGAAAGTGTTTGCGAATGTGTTCTCTGTTGAAGGATCGCCATGTTCTAGATTCGGGCAGGGCGCGGCGCGGCGGCGGCGCACTGGCGGCGGTCATGGGGCACTTGCGTTGGTCGACGCCGCGCTGGGCCCCCGATCCGTGCTCCACAAACGGTGGAAGCGGGGCGCCAGGCAGACAGTTTGCAATTAATCGATTACAATAATTGAATTACGCGATGACGTAGTGACAGCTGCGCAAGCGGCCGCCGGCGCTGTGTGCGCAGGTGTCGTGCGTGACGTATTCTTTGAGAAAATCAAAGGAAAACCCACGCGCTCGTCTCGCGCCGCGAGCGACACGTTTTCATTTGCAAAATATTGGTGTTACCACCTGTAATCCGGTTATAATAATGTATTCGCCGCTCGCCGCTCGCCGGGGCGCCGAGTTTGTTAAACTTTTTTTAATAACATGACGAGAATTGTACGCAAATTATATCAGTGACATTGAATTTTAGGAACTGGGCGTATAGGCTGTGTAATACCTAATCGGGCTTTCGATTTATATATATAATGGTTTCGGATTGAAATGAATTTATATCACTTAGGAAAATAAAAACCTGTCGGCGGTTGCCAAAATATTTGCACCTCTTGATAACATTTCATTACAATATATTTAAACCTTAACCGCACGGAATAAAGTTTATAATTGAAAAACATCGATTCGAAGAAATTTATTGAAATAATAACAAGTTATGCATACTAGACTCTAATTGTATGAAATCATAATGAGTGTATACCTATTTCTAATGATATTTTAAACAATCTATTAATAATAACTAATTATTTGTAACATTTAAGTCTAAGAAAAATTGCACTAACGATAAAAATTCCTCCCTATGGCTGGATATGTTTCCCTTTCTGGTTACAGCAGTACCTATCTAATTAATTTGCGGTATTTATCTATTTTTTTTTTATTTAATAATTGTTGACTACAGCAAATGCTCCCTTCCACTTCAATTTATAGGAATTTCTCGGCATTTTTCTTATATCCACCCCTGTTTCTGTCTCCAAACTCTGTGGATCGTTGAAGTATTTGAATTTTACCGGCCACTCTAACAATATTCGGTTATCGTAAATCGGTAATTTGCGATGAGACTCCTAGCTCTCGCGCATTATGGTAATTCATATACCGTCCAATGTGAAGATATACAACTGGAGAAGCATCATAGACACCCACTTACATCCCAAAATGCGCATTAAACACCGCATTGCGCCCTTACACCATATTTAAATAAGATTAATCGCAGATAGTACTGATCGAAATTCATAAATAATTTAATACAATATTTTGCTTACGCAAAAACCATTCATAAGTAGATATCTTTGATCCCTGCCTGGATTTTGCAAAAATCTCCTCAGTATTTTACTACGAGTAGATATTCCATGCGATCGGTGTCATGATGAATCCATATTATGCTAATAAAGCATAAAAAGTTAAGTTTATTATTTTTGGTCTTCTAAGGGCACGTGCGCCTACAGCGCGTCTACTTTAAGTTAGCGAGTGGCGAAATTAGGAAAAACAAATTACATTAAACATAGTCTACTATCGCATTGTTTGATATATGCTTTCATAATATAAACAACGAGCATTTATACTCGTAATCTAATAATATTAACGTGTCCAATGTAATAAAATGTGAAGAGAGGTACACTATCCTCATTGCTCTGCACCACACCGCTCTCGGGCGACAGAGGATCGTGGACGATCTATACATTATGTTCATTGGGGTTATTAAGCCAATCATCATACTTCAGCAGTTTATTTAGAAAAACTAATGATTTTTGTTTTTGATTTAATGTCAATGGTGCATATTTGCAATAGTAATTATAGAATGGATAGAAGGAACGGCAGGTAATCCGTCCCAAATATCCATATTTTAGACGTCACAACCAATGAATACTGCCTCGGTCAGGCAAACTGATATTGGATTTTTCTATTCATTATCAGCCTGAATCAGGTATTGGTGCCCTATGTGGCGATAGGCTCGCCCCCTATCACATCGTGGGACGGAACGCACAAGGCAAAATGTGGGTGTCCTGGTAGCTTCTCTGCTTGCCCCGCATGGAAAAAAGGCGTGAGTTTATGTATGTAGTTGTACAATCAAGGAATATACTTAACGTCACGTTTGTATAGTACAGAATACAGGAGACTAATATGGATGAGAGGAAAACTGACAACTGCTGCTTCGAATGCCGCAGCTACTCCATCCAGAATGTTCCCTGATTGGTCCGCCGAGCCCAAGGAGTGGGGGTACTCCCTGCTTACTACTTTGATTTGGCGTCCGTTTAAGCGTTAAGGGGGTCTGTGACAGACAGCACCAGGCCCCGTCATCCATACTGAAGTTAGTGTCGTTGAGGGCACACCGCACACCTCCGCAGTGTGGTATTTTTTTATTGCATAGAACCGTAAACGAGCAAACAGGTCACCTGATGGTAAGTGATCACTGCCGCCCATGACCATCCACAACGCTTGGTTTATACATGTGTTGCCGGCCCTACAATCAGGAGAGGAGCGGATATCACTTTCGCTGCTTATCATATCATATGTATGTTCATCAATCTCGTTATGAATTTTCGTCAATTTAGGGTATTCTTGGCGCATCCTTCGTCTAAGGTGAAGCCGACTTAGCATAGTTTCTTTGTGGTTTGACGCATTTTTTCATCCATATTCTCACTGTGTATCCGCTTCGTTAGTATATTGTCATCCATTTACTTTATACTCGTATAGAGATCCTCAATTGTTTGACGTTTGAGCTTTACAATACTTTAATAATCTTCGTACCGTATGCTTCACTTAACAAAGTTTCATTTAATTTCATAACGTTCACTATAATACGTAACTATCAGTACTAACTCGTCTTGGTTAATTTGAATTGCTGTTTGTAAACATCTAGATTTTATAAAAATGCCGGGGACCTTAAAAAATCGGTACATTTACTGGTTTATGAAAAAGGCGTGAGTTTATGTATTTTATCACGTAAACATGAATGCTTATCTGTTGTCCTATGGATGTCTAATATTCCACTTTACTTCCAAAGTAGAGTTTTCATTACAATGCAATTAATGCATCGACAAAGGAAGTCAATTAGTGAAATATAAAGAAATTTTAAATCTTGTCAAGTATGAATGTAAAAAATACACAAAGATTTCTGCAGGAACGTAAAAGTGTTCAGATTACCTTACAAATTCATGCAGTTTCATGATAAATGACCGATATGACGATAGGCTCGCGCCCTATCACATCACGTTTCATAATCATAAACTGTATTCAGGCTGTCAGTGTTGATTTTGTTTGGAACGGTGAGGGAAAATTTTTTGCCAGTCAAATTGTTTCTGGACTGCGCTTCATATAGGTTAAGTTCGGTGGATTGTTATAGATACTCTCTTGATAAGTGACTGAAATAGTTCTCGTTTAAAACTCTTCGAGGCATACGGATTTCGAAATCCGTAGTCGCTAGCTGCATTAGTTCTCTAGCTGCAACTTTGATGCACATATTCTTGTTCAGAGGTTGTAATAGTTCTAGACTCTTACGGCCTTATTCAAAGAGCGATCTAAAACCTATTTTACTTATCGAATGTTTTGTTTTTTTCGCTCAAACTAAATTCAAAAGTCGTTGGAAAGAGACGACAATACATTCGGTCACTAAAATAGGTTTTAATACTGTCTATTAATAAGATCGTTAGAGTAATCAACAGGTGAGTCTATTGAGATACTAAGTACAAACTCGACTCACGGGCAACCTACATGAGATTTCTTAGTAAAGGCCACACAAAGTGATCTATCCGAAATGCTAATCGAGTCCAGGACATCTGCCGTCACGTTGTGCCCCGGCACTATTCTAGTAATTAAGTACTTTTATAATAAATAAATACACCCAACAGCCAAATACATAGTGCTGACCCCACATCAAAATCAAATAAGTCTTGTCTATATATATTTGTATATATAAGAAACTATGAAAGACTTTTCGGTCTCATAAACACCAAGACCCGAGACAAATACTTGTGGGCAAATATCTGTCTCGGGGATCGAACCCGCGGCCTCTCGTTTCACAGCCGGCGTCTAACCGACTGTGCCACGGAGGCATATTTTAAATACGTTTATGTGTTCGTGCTTACAAAATCCTATTTTCTTTTAGAGCAACTGTATTTCAAATAACTGATACATTCAATTACGTTGACTGCATAATGTGCACGCTTATGTCAATTGTGAGTTCGATTCCTGCTCGAGTATTTTAAATGGATTCATAGGCGTGCAAACAACACCGGCCAGGATGTGCTAGATATATGTACAGCAGCCTCAGGGTTCATATCATGGGGCGTAATGAAGCAATTGTTGGAAGTGGTCGAGCCATGCTATAGTCCGTCAAAACTAGCACAAATTGAGTTGTGTCTATAGATTTGACACCGCTGTTAGCTTGTTCGTTCGAGAAGAAGAGGACTGTCAGATGACGTAACATCAGCTGAAGTAACATCATTGCTGATTTGTCTCGTTGGGCGAGTGTGGATGCTTGAGCCTGTACAGTTGATGAAGGGATATTTAAACGGATAGGGGTCATATTCAATATTGGTGAATCTTATGATTTTGTTTCGTGAATGATTTGATCCGAGAAAAGTAATCGCAACAAAATTCCTTTGGACAATTTTCTTTTAATTTGAACAACATAATTTAATGATCGTTTGGCTTTTGTTAATTGTATTTTCTATCTGTTTGTATCAGCCCAGACGAGTCTCACTGCAGGGCACGAGCCTACTCTACAATCCATAGTACAATTGAACGAGGTTAGGCCATATAGTCCATCACGCTGGCCTAGTGCGTGTTGGCGGACTTTACTTATCATAGAAATCCTTTTTTTTAAATCGCTATGGTATGCAGGTTTCCTCACGATGTTATCCTTCACCGCTATAGCGCGTGGTGATTGACTATCAATACACACATAACTCCGAAGAGTTGTGGGCACACCTCTGACTTTTCGGAGTTGTGTGTGTTCTTATAAAATGCTGGCATTGGCTTCTGGTCGGTTACCAACAGGCCACCACGCACTTGCTGATCACTTGATGACCGTTTGGCTTTTGTTAATTGTATTGTATGTACTCATAATATCTGTATTTATAAGACAGCAAATCAAAATAAATGGAACTCTTTAATATTGTAGAAAATAAAAAAGATCTTTTTGATATTTATCGATACAATGGGAGACGTCACATCAATTTATATTTTATCAAGGGAACCCTAAAATTTAACTCAGTACCATAAACAAACTCACTTGATTCTAGTATACAATCATCAAGGCTATAGTTTTGAGGGGCAGACAGTTGTATTTATTTTGTATCTATTTAAACATAGAAATTAGTCATACTTTGAGCAGTACAGGTATTTTCCTATAAATAGCTAAATTATATTGTTACCCCATTATGAAAATTAATAACATTAACCAATAACCAGCTACTCGCCAGCAGTTATTGACAATAAACATATATTAAATATATTTTCAATAACAATTAATTTAATTTTTTTTTGCCAGGAACAAACATTAAATGCTTTGACTTTATCAGCACTAATTCTAAGAATTCTTCTTTTATTCTTTTTAATGATTAATTAATGTGTTCTAATGCTACTGGACACATTACTTTTAAAATTAAATTAATTTTATTAATTTTAAAGTCCTAAACCCTAAGATATAGATACGTTTAAGTTTTGGTTGCATGACTGACGTCACGTCGTTTGGTAGAATCAATTTGAATACATGAGATATATGAAGTGCATCAATATAATTTTGGAATTTTTATCGGACGTAATTTGGATAATTTTGGCACCCCTAATGAAATATGAAAATACATGTTAAATTTTTTTGGTCAAATGTTTAATTTACGGAATAAAAATGGCGGCTGAAAATAATTTTAATAATTATAATTAGGTATATTATAAAAGACAAAAATGTAGAGTTAGTATGTGTAGTTGTAGAGTGTTAATGCGTGTACGTGTCGCGGTGTGCATGGGCGCGCGCGTGTGTGTCGGTGTGTGTCGGTGTGCGCTCGGCGCGGCGCGGCGGCGGCGGCTCGGCGCGGCGCGCGGTAGGTATGGTGAGAGGCCGAGCGGGGGCGCGCGCACGCACACAGCCGCGCTCCGGCCAATCGCCGCGCGCCGCGCACACACACCACGCCGCCGTAGCCATGCCAAAAACACAGTTTTCTTACGAAAAACGTGCTCATTTTGTGCACGTTTAGGGTGTGGGCGCCCCCGCGCACACCACCCGCCCGCGACTCTAACACCCTTAATCCGTATTCAACCTCGGAAAACTTAGAAAAAAATTACTAAGTATTCGCACTCTATGAAGTGCCTCTTCCACTTTCGCGAATTTTCTAATATATTCCTGGATATATTTCACAGTTTATTTTTCCCAAATGGAAAGTATGTGAACGGCGCTTATTAATGAGAATAAATAGAAAGTAAATAAAAATACGACTGCCTTTGTAGAAGCCTTCGACATGTTCGTTTCTTCGGAAGGGTCTACATTCGACAGCCAAAATAAATTTAAGTTTTTTATAAATTATTATATTGGGGAATAGTATTAGAAAGCATTTTATGTGAAAAAATATGAGGTGAGTGAATTATTTTAGTAATAAATAGGAAGGCGCGCGGGCCCGCCCAGGCGGCGGAGGCGCGGGCGCGGGGCGGCGGCCACGCTGCGCCCTCGCACTCACATACTTATGTCCAAAAAACTGTCTCCAACCTGGAGCTTTTGACTTCTATGCATAGGCGCAAGCCCACATGTCAATATTATGCAGCAAAAATTTAAATATACGCGCTAGTTTTTTTAGGAAAATTGTGCAAAATTTTCCGACTCCGCTGCTACTTTAGCGTTAAACCTGCGGTTTTATCACTATTAAATTGTGAGAAAGTAACTTTAAACTATTTAAAAAAATATTTCGATTCATTCTATACCGGGAAAATATATTTAGTAGTGGAAAAGCGAAAAATAAAAAAAAATACACGATAGCGAGAGAGACCGAGGATAAGCAAATTTGCATATTATTTTGATACATGTTTAGGTATTTAAGGTTTAAACGATATACTTAAATTATAGTGTATATTGTGTGATAAAAAAGGTGAAAATAAATAAGAGCATTTTTGGGAGAAAATCCGCGCTGCGCATGTCCTCACTACAAGCGCAGCCGCACCGCGCGCCGACTCTTTGGAACATTCTCCAATATTGTTCCCGTGTTTGCCAAACATTTTATATTAATACTATGCTAGCGTACAGTCAATAGTGATAATTAAAATTAAAACCACCAAATTAATGTATTTAATATTCGCGTTTATTTCAACCCCGAATACCTACCTACCTATAATTGCTACCTAGGCGGTACCTAGTTATTATATTAGAAAAAAGTTTTTATTACAAATCTATTTAAAGAACCGAACTGCTTTTAACAAACAATTATAATTTTTCAATATGCACATCTACTCATGCATATATACTATGTTAAATCACTTAACATTAATATAGAAAATATACAGAAATAAAAATGAAATGTGTACGCGTTAAAGCTTTATTTATAGGGGCGTTTTAATTACAGCAAAGAATGTTATCAGTAATGTTGCCGTTAGGTTAGTGTCGGCGCACGAATTCCTGGAATTCCGGGAACTAATCCCAGAGGTAGCGGCTGCAGACGCCACACACCGACTCACGCCGCGCGCCTGCACTTCGACACTCTACACCAGTGTCGACAGTCGACACTCACTCCCATAACGGACAAATCAAATATTACACTATATAACTATTACTTTATTCATCAGTTAAATTCAACATTACAAATATATATGTTAGTTCTAAAATAATAACTAGAATTTAGTAAGCTAATTTAGAAAGTTTCGTAAAAAAATATTTATTATGTATCTATTGTAAAAGCAAATGTAGGAGTTTATGCAATTTTTAGGGGGGTTTAGTATCAGATAAAAAGTAACACGCGAAAGGTTTCTTAAAAATATTTTACAATTAATATTATTGTGAACTTCGTGGTTTAAATGAATATTGAGACGGTCATTTTGTTGAACAAAGCTTAAAAGGGTTTTTATTTTGTGAATGATTACAGTGGCGCATAATATTTACTTTTACAATTTATAAATAAATATCGCATATTTATAAATAATCACATAGATACTTTGTTTGTGACAGGGAGTTAGGAGATACTTCTGTTCAATTCGTTGGATGATTTTTTACAACAAGGTCGAGGAATGAAAAGCTGCGATCGATGGCAAAAATTGGCTTTACTACTTTCCTTCACGAGTTGGAGAGCACATTAATTAGTCGCCGCATTGGGTCGATGCTACGGTTTTCGTATAGCAATACTCATTACCCAGTAGTCAATAGACCACGACATGGGTGTCACCGATAACTGTTTAGCTACTGTCTTTAGTCTTTATTAATTGATTCCAATCGTCAACGAAGTGGCGATAGACAAATGGTGGATGGATATCTAAAATTTAAGTAAAATAATAAAAACAAAGATAACTTGTGCTCAGTAGGTGTGGCATAGGAACTTGTAATCGCATGTCATATTTTAGTTACTTCTAGAATGCATGATGGAATATGGGGCAGTTGAGTAAAAAACGGGCTGTGGAACGGGAGGCCGCGGGTTCTATCTCCGCTCCGAGTTGTGACCACGAGTATTTGTTTCGGGCCTAGTTTCGTGGTCCCGAAAAGTCTCGTAGTTTCTAATATCCACGATACAAAAGTATCTTTGTAGGGTCAGAACTATGTGTAACTGTTCGCTGTATTTGTATATAATTTTTATCTATTATATATAATATATTATATAAACACAACATGAACTACAGTGTGCACTGAAGTTTTACATTCGAATACTGAAGATATGTACTCGTAATATCTGTTTATAATGAATTTTGTAGTATTATCAAACATAAAAATTCAGCAACCTTATTTATTATCATTTTGTAAATGTTACACTATTATAATATTTTTATTGTCTTTACTTAATAGCTGTATGAAATTGAGTCTGAATTAAAAACTTAACATGTATAAGAAATTGTTGGGGGGTTAAAATGATTATTGTGAAATTACACACAAGTATCGCCGATATTGATTGGCAGTCGCATAGATCTAAGAGAAACTGACGTGGATGATTTTACAAAAGCTCAAATTTTTAGTTTAGTATTTCAATGTGTAGATAAGAGAGGATACGTACTTGCTTATTTGAAAACAAGTACGTATTTGTCGTATGTGTTTAGGTTGGTACCTACAGCCTTTATGTGTCAATTAGGCTTTTTGTAAAAGACATTTTAAAGTACCCTAAACAATATTGTTTAGGGTACATTAAAATGTATATTATTTATAACATTTTAACTGTAAGCTACTTTTATAGTTTTAAAATCTCTGTTGGAATCTTAACATTCATTGTAAGATTATAATACCCTAAGGATTTGTCCCCGAAATTATTGAATTACAAAATTAGATATATGTCATTAATATTATAGGAAAACATGATATGCCTGCCAAATAACTTAGTTTCTTTTTATAAGAATATGTTTTATAAGTTCAAATAAGACTTTCGTATTGTTTTACAATTTTGTACCCATTTCATAAGGCTTTATCTAAATAAATGATTAGTGTCAGTTATTTTTAAATTAATTGTACAAGTTTTGTAAACTTTCTTTTAATAAAGTCAATCATACGCGAATATCACGTATTAATGTAAATATAATTAAATAACGCTTTACATAATTGACATATATTTTATCCGATATAAAATTGTTACTCCAATCAGTATTGGAGGTGTGAGAACATGACAAAGGGTTTTAAAACAGCGCATAACGTCACGGTAATATGTTTTAAATATTAATAACATTAACCCTCCTTATAATTAAGGCAAAGAAACCAAAAAAACGTGTTATTAAGAACGTTAAAGTTAGCGGAGCTATGTAAGCTGTGGATAAAATTATCATAAAGTGGGTTGAAGAAAGGGGTGGCGAGGGCATCGACCCCGGAACGGGCCTAGAGGCCACACGAACCGTCGCAATTGTTTTTATTTATTATCCGCAGGTGCCGCTGGCTCAGCTTTTTAACCGCCAACTGTTCGCTACTCGCGGCGACCTACCACGCTGCGACTGCCGCTCCTAGAGTCTAGACATCTTCACATCGCTCAGAGTACCGATCACTGACAGCGCTGAGCATCCACTCCCCAACCATTCTTGCTATTTTTGTAATTGTCAAAATATCCTTAAATGAAGCGCGTTTTATAATATCGCAACAACATCGCGTCAAGTACATTTGGCAATTTATTGGACTGGCTGGAAGCCGGGAAGCCGGAGCGGCGCGCATACAGTTCATATAAGCCGTTATCTATAAGCAAATGCTCTTCGTTAATTGTGAAGCTAGTAATTAAGTAAGACTTTTATTACTGTCCTTGGTGTGCCCGAGGGAAGCGAAGGGCGGAAATAGAGTGAGGCACACGTGTGCCGCATGCGACGATAACAACTTCGAGCCACCGAGTGCCAGATATTTGCTCGCTCCTGCGGCCCCCCACGCTTTATTGCTGTGTGTTTAGAGTCGACATTCGAGTAGCAAAGAAGAGCCAGTTAACTCCGATAAGGAAATCTAAAGTTTTGTGACAAAGGAAAAACATAAATTCATTGTGACTGTGTAAGTACAGGAAAATGACACCGGCGGGTAAGTACTTATGTTTTGCACGTGGAAGGGAGTGGCGGGTGTCGCAAGTAGCGCGCCCTGCGTCACGGGCCCGCGGCGCTCACGTGAACCTCTTCACTCATACTCAACGCGCCAATCACTCCCTACTGTGCGGTGACCACTGTCAATTGGCGACCGGCGGTGCCCGCTCCTCTGTAATATATTCCAACAAGCCCCACAATATGAACTTTACTTTTCTCTTATATTAATACCGAAATTTTTATCTCAAAGCTAAGTTATTGTATATTTTTTCAGAAGTTTCATATTTTAAAATGATCTACCTAGTGCTCTACCTTTGCTAACAACGTCGAATTGACCTTTCTATTAGTTACTATTAGAATTATACGTTTGTCGGCTTTTGGATAAGAGACATTAAAATTAACGATGGAGTCAACTGTAGGCTTGATTGTTGTACCAGAAGTGAAGCCGGCCTGAGCGTGGCTCCGTTTCTACACTCAATTTCAACTTATAGTCAATATTCACATTATTTAAATACCGTAATACAGTCTCCGAGGCGCTGTTGGTTAGATGTCGGTTGTGAAACCAGAGGCCGCGGGTTCGATCTGCGCACCGACACAAATATTTGAGAAGTCCACAAGTATTTGTCTCGGGTCTGGGTGAGACCGAGTAGTCTCCCGTAGTTTCTGATACCCACGACACAAGACTTAATTGATCTTAATGTGGGGTCAGGACTATGTATGTGACTGTTGGGTGTATTTATTTTATTTAAATAAACGGTATTTTTATTGCGTCAACGGACGACGAACATTAGCGGTTAATTAAATAAGCCATATTGGAATAGTTTTTCCTCACATTGACATTGGTATTTTTATGATAATGCATCCATCGATAAGTGAGTGTCATTAATAGTGCGATACCCATCGCTTGCCCGGGCTGTTTTGATTGATTACAAGGCGCAATCTCGCCAGTTTTTGCCGTTACTGTTTGTAGTTTCGCATTGCAACAACACTCCCACAAAAGATCTTATCTGAGGTAATAAAGAGAACACCATATTAAAAGTAGTGTAATTACATTTTAAATTCACAGTTTTGTTACATCCGTTTTAGTAAATGGTCTCCCCAATTATTGCTACTAGCGAGTTTTGAGGAACTCCGCGGGAATATTAAAACTCGACCCTTTTCTAGATTAGCCCTTCAAAAGTACCACGCACCGTCAAACACAAACGGCTTTATTCATAAACAGTTTTAAATCCTATTTTAGTTAGCGAATGTTTTGTCTTCTTCGTTCAAACAAGATTCAAAAGTCGTTCGAAAGATAAAACATTCGATAAATAAAATAGGTTTTAAACTGTCTATGAATAAAGCCGAGAAACAATTACAATTATTTTTACGCCCAGCGTAGTGTTCGCACGACTTTTAACTAGTCACATCAAATACATATTTTCAATGTTTTAATTTCTTGCAAAGTGAAAATAATTTAATTATTATTTGTTATTAAGTTAGGGTTAGTCAAACGATATCAGCTATATTCCGTGGTATAATTTTAAAACTGTGTGGCGAAAATTGTAATATATTCTTTTTAGTTTTAATGAATTCTTCCGGCTCGTAATTCCCAATTAATGTTTTTTTTTACATTATATTTTTTATATCAAACTGTTAATTTTAATGACTTGCCATACTTTACAAAAAAGATTTAGCCATAGTTACCTCATATTTTATGATAACTTGTAAAGTTAAGAAACATTATCAATTTTTATTTATCAGTTTTATTAATAACTGTTATCGAATCAGATAATAATTGTAAAATGCAATGCCTTACAAAAACGGTTAAAATACTAAGTAACTGCGCTACAAAAAGCAATAAGCTACCGTTCGTTACATCATTGAAGTTCAATACTTCAAATTATATAATATAAAACTTTTATGTATAATGTATAAAATAATGTATGTAAGGAATTTGATTCATAATGTGTTTATTAGAAATCAATTGTGTGTTTCTAGATTATCAGATTAGGTGAACAGTTTATCAGTGGAGCGGGTACAGGCAGATAGATAGCCGCATATGTGCGCTCGGTATCAGTAAATATGTTCGATAAAAACAATGTACCTATATCTGAATCTTGGTCGTCATCGAGATTATGTACTTGCCGCCCCTCCCTACCTATAAATTTATATGTAAATAACATGTTTCCTTATGTTATAAATACCTATTATTGTTTTTTATTGTTTTCGAGATAATTCAGAAAGGTTTGAATTCTGTCCCCTACCGTTTGCCTAGGATAACTGAATTGACTAATATGGGATCATAAAGATAACAAAATATTAAACTCAATTAATATCATAAAACTAAAAGTTATGCTTAATAACTGTTGGTCTGTTCTTAAAAAATGATATTTCGATTAATTTCTCTGTTGTGTTACGTTTCGTATATGGGAATTTTAAACTAAGATAAACTAAACGGAATAGTCAGTTATTTAAAATGTATTACGAAAATAAAATAAATTCATATAACGAGAATATAAACGAGCAACGAGGGAGCTCTATAAATGTGTGAATTCTCATAAAAATATAAAACTATCTGCGCTTTATGGTTGGTTAAGGTACTCTTAATGTTTATGAAAACTACGCAGTTTTTAAAACTTACGAGTATGGGTTCATGAACAAAGGAGAGAGACGGCCGCATGTTTTTATTTCCTGATTCATTAGGTATAACGCGAGTATAACGCGAGCCCGGCAAATGAGATTGGCAACTCATTAAAATAAATATCTTTAGGTATATTGTTGCGGCGGTTTCAATTAAAACAATAGATTGTGTGTAGCTAGGTGCGTGTTGAATTTCCCTGATCGGTCGGAGCGAGGCGCTGTGCGGAGCGCGCTGGGGCCGCCAGGGTGCCGTTACCGAGCACCGACGCAGGCACGCCTCCTCGCCAACTCGCGCACTCTACTCACACTCATTAATCATGCGCCCAGCACACTAACACCACCACCCCTGCACTACACCACCACACTACAAACTACAAAGCCTCACCTCCTCTGCAAAACCAAGTCTTCAGTGCTCCCTGGACCCACTCACCACTCTAAACTTTTCTCGGAAAGTTCGGCCTCCTTACGCACACGCGCCGCCTGTGCGCACACATGCGTCATGCGCGACACACTAACAACACACTCGCAATCGGCACACATGTATACATACGCCCCGTAGATATGTTTCTGCCATTATGAGGATCACGGACATGCTTCAAGAATGTCATTTACATTGCGCGAAATGTTCCGTTCGGCGCAACATCCACGAAATACAGCCAGTAATGTATGGGCACACGTCCGCCGCCCTAAGTGCATTGAAGGTGGTGTGCGTGGAATCTATTAGAGTGTTCCTTGCGTGTACGCAGCAAAGCCCACCAACGAGGTTATCAATTTATGAATCGTAAAGTGAAAAATGCGCATTAATGCGTGCTGCATTCATGAATTTTCTCCGGTAGTTCATGCATCGAGGGTACTACCGATATCTGTGATGTGGATTGATAAAATATAAAAAATTGTATATTTTACAATAGCGCAATACTGAAAGTGTCCTACTTAAAGTAATGAACTTAGGAATCTATGCATTAGATCCTAGGTAAAATAGATAACTTAAATTACGTTAAATAGTATTAAATCCATAAAAACCATAGCACGATTTTGTCGCATATTAGTCACTACGGGAATTGCTTTGGTGAAGGGGTATATGGATTCATCTCAATAGCTTCTGTTTCTTTATATAAGAATGGGAGATCGTGAGTGAATTAAAATAGAGTATCCTACAACTTGACCAATACCTCTACAAATTGGAGTTTTTATTATTGTAGCACACATTTGTTTATTGTGATATGTATTATGTACCACTATAACCACGAACACTTCTAGGGGAATAATCGATAATATAATATAATCACATCAAATATAATCACGGTTTGTTACTTCATTATTGTAACATTACTTACGATTACCAAAATCAAATAAAATTTAATTATCTATTATTATTAATAATTATTATTAAATAATCAAATTTTTAAAAAATGTCTTGTTAAATATCGATTAGATGTAGCGCTTTTAAAATAGACGTAAAATGTATTAATTTAATAAGCAGTGGGTGCTCACGATATTATGGACAGGATTTAGTTGATCCAGTTCGAGGGTGTATATGATACTGCATTATGTTCGTGTTTTAGATGAAATGTTATGTGATTAGGACGTGTTTAGTAATGTTGTGAATGAGTAATATTGTTTAAATAAGTGTATATGTTTCCGAAGCGGTTAATTCCTCACTTTATGTACCTTATGTACGTGAAACGAGCGCAAGAACCTCATAATTCAGATCAGTGACGTCCACATGTCAAGAAACAATTAGATTGATTTTTTCTATTAAAAGTATTTAACTTGATTTGCAAAAATACAAATTAAAAAGTAAATTATCATTAATAATTTTGATTTTGCTCCGTTGTCTGAACCAGCGCATGTACGCGAGAAACGTATTCGATGTTCTGAAAGATTCATTGTCCCAAATTCAAGCCCCTCGTACTAATCGTGTTCCCGTGCCGGAAGCCAATAACACCATTAGGTTTCCGTTGTTGTACTGAAAACAAAAATCCAGCACACTTGAACGAGAGTTGTATGCGAGGCTGCAAAAAGTAGAGTGGCATATTTTCACTTAATAAGTTAAGCACACGCGGCCACAATTGTGATATGCGGTCGGACAACACAGATTCATACATCGCGATGGAAAAAGTACATCTCGAAGTTGAACAAAGTACGAGCAGTAACGAGTGCCTTGTTTTAGACGGCATTGTAAAAAGCATCTTACAAAGTGATCGAATGTAGTGCATAAACGCAGATACGATTAGAGGCTGCACCGGTGGGTATGCAGCGTGCGGGCGGGCGGCGGCCGCGGCGGCTGCGGCGGCGGCGGCGGCGGGCGTGCAGTGCGACTGCGACGACCGCCGGAGGAATGCGACAGGTAACCAATTCCAGGAAGGCCGCGGCCCGTTACCGCGCCGAATATCTCCGGCAGTCAAACGCGCCGACAAGTGCGGCGGCCACTTGCGACAACACCGTCCGATGCGCCCGCGCCTCCCGCGCCCGCCTCCCCCCGCCCGCGCACCCGCCCGCCCGCTGCATTCCAAGCGACATTGAGTTTAGAAACCAGTCGAACCAACTCGCCGCATACTATCTGCAGAGCCTGCTGCACGCGCCCGAACCGCCTTTATCTAATATCACTTGCATATCTGCGCTGCACTACTGCCCGCCTCACCGCGCACCTCGCGCCACGCGCCACGCACCACGCACCACGCACGCTGCCCGATTATTATCAACAAGCCTCACTCTCTTCTATCATAACCCAATTGTAAAGTAACAAAATATAGTGTAACAATTACTTTATAAAATTCTTTCACAATTAACTCACCAGTTACCAAGCAGAGAATTTCTGCATAGGGCGAAACCACATCCCCTTCACTACTGTGTAGATATTGTAGAGCCAGCGCGGAGTTGATCTAATACTTTATAGTTATTTAAATTAACCGTAATTGCTAGGAGATTTAAAAACATGATGTGACAATATAAACAATATACGGAGTTGAGTGCAGGGCTCAGCCTTGTCCTTGTGTTATTGGAAAGGGTTGAGCTCGCAGTGTTCAATAAAAATCTGATTACTTAAGTTGCAGTTTATGTGTTTTTGTCTGGAGGTTGTAATAGCAACACACTATTTTAATAACTCATGCACAGTGTACTTTTATTAAAACTCTGTGATACTGGGGCGCAATATTTTATAGAACATCTTGTTGCATATTGTTTTCAGAGACAAAAAAGGGTACTCATTTGGTGTAACTTTTACACGTTATACAAGTAAAACATCTTTGACTTTATCCGCATACATTAACCACCGAAAGTTTCACTGAAATTTATAGTTGACATAAAAATAAAAAGTTTACAATGGAGGGCGCTGATCGACTGGTCGGCTTATAGTCAGAGACAACAGTAGAGTGATATACACTAGATATGATGAGGGCGTTCAGTGAGATAAATCCCAGAACTTTATAATAAGCAGACAACGTTCAGTTATCTAAATTCTATTAGTTAAATTGTCACAACTACTCGTATTTTCGTTGAATATTTGCAATACATCGTATAAAGAGGATAGTTCTATAGTATTTAGATAAAAATGTAACTTAAGCGGTAGGAAAACTAAACTTGGACTAGTTGAATAAGTAGAGCGGGGCGCCATAGTCGACGCTCACTCTTCCAACGCAAATCCCTTATTGAGAGCCATAAAACATTGTCATTGAGAAAGAGTAACAAACGATTGTTTGTTTGCTGTTTATGCATTAAATATTGTAATTACTCCACGGTTTACACCTCTGATGCTTGTGTGCGCGCATTTCCGAGTTAAATTATTAATCTCATTTGTAACCATAATGGGCATTACCGCGTCAGCTTAACAAATTAGATAAATAATTAGTTGTATACACGACGCAAATATGAAACTACTAAACTAATTAAATTATTACAACCGCTTATATTTGAAACTTATTAATTTAATCCATATGGGTAACTTTTTATGATAAACAATTTAAACAAATCATGCTATACCTGCCTATCTCAAAAGACTACTTACTGTAGGTCATGTTTGAAAAATAAAACAGCGCAAGTTATTTGTAAAACGACATAAAAATACGCAAGTACAAAGAGTATCTGAGGGCTCTCCGGGTACTTTCATTCATAATTTACCAGGACTCTCATAGGGGTCGCCCATTCATAAAGGAGCGACTATTTCTTCGTCGCCTTTGGAACAAAAAACTAACGAAGCTGGGCCAAATGTGTTTCCTAAATTATTTTTAGTAGAGTTGTCGAGTCACCAGCCCATTGACAGACGAGCAGTTCTCATTTCCGACTTGCCAGATGTTAGTAAATCCGTGTAACATGTCACTTAGGGTTGGCAGAGCGGCGGGCGCGGCGGGCGCGCTACTCGCGTCGCGCCACGCCACGCCACGCCGCACCACGCCGCGCCACGCCGGGGCTGCACATGCTCGTTATGACGCAGGAAACGTCTACTTGTTTCCTGATTGTGTTGTCACTCCGTGTGTAAACCAGCGGGCCATTCTTATCCGCCTGACAATAATACATGGTCAGAGGGGTGCGGGTCGGCACAACGCTACAAATAAACTTTGTAATTCATTTTCATATTCCAACAAAACTACTGCGCTTGCTAATCGCATTCCATACCCACGAAGCCTTTTAAATGTTTTATGTACGATGTCCAATTGTAAAATTAACAATGCATAAACAAGTGCATATAAAACAAATTATTATTATCGTGTACAATTTTATAACAGAAGTAATTCGAGCATCGTGATAATCTATGCGATACTACAATATCTTAATGCGTGTACGTACATATAACTATTTGTTTGTATGCCAGTGTGTGTAAGTACACGTATGTTTACACGCACACAGGTTCACGTACTTAGATAACATTCTTAGAGAAAGTAGAAAGAAAAAAGAAGAGCGCATCGTTTAGAATAGTTTTGACAAACGTATGCCATCACACGTTAATGAACAAATAAGTATATACGAGTACTATGTAACTAAACTCCGTCTGCGGCATTTTAGTACATGCCGTCGAGTGTGCGCTAATTACTTCTCACTTTCTGTATTGATTATTTATTATTTGTTTGACACTTTTTTGTAACATATATTCTAAGTGTAAAAATGACGAGTAGGATATCGTTGAAGAGTGTTCACTGCATGCAACTCAAATTAATTGTATTGATGCTAAAGCCTTTTAACAGTCATAACACTTTGTTTTTGTTATTTTTATTTTCAACTAAAATAAATGTTTCATCAACGTGAAAGGAAACTTTCACAGATGTTACATATATTTATAAACATGGAACAAAAATAGAAGAGCACTTAAGGGCAGGGTTATATTTACATGATCAGCGGGGGCCGGGGCGGCTAATTCACCCTCCTTTCTGACGTATGATAAGGAGGCGGGCAGAGGCGACACGTCGCCATACGTGCTGATGTCGGCGACCGTTAAACCGGAAATATCAACGCCGTATATTCCGAGTGGAGCGCCCCCTGCGACGCATCTCAATCATCCACTAATAAGCAGACGGAAGAGACGTAATATAGACAAAAGTTTAAAAATAAGATAGCCAAGAATAGATCGAAAGGTGAGCTTGAGCGCGGCGGCCCCAAGAGTTAAAAATACGTGCATGTGGCGTCGCCCGGCGGCCTACGCGCGCCCTACCGGCAGCGACGCCGCCGCGCCACCGCCACCACGCACCACGCACCACGCAACACGCACCACGCTCTACTGTCAATTACTACTCGCTCGCGGACACTCAAAACATTTGCGACATTACCTACTAAACATTGTACATTGTCTTTACCATCTTTACCACACCCAAAAACGTTTTGATTATTTTATTTTGAAATAACAAAATGTCTTATTGCTTTGTCTATTTTACAATTGCTTGTATTATTAAGAATATGGTAGAAATGCGTGCATGAAAATAAACCCATTAATATCCGTAAAGGTAATCTACTTATAGAGGTTAAAAATATAATGGAGTCCTTAAACGGTAATCATTTGTTTTGTAGCCTCACAATAAAGTTTTAATAACTGTGCTTCTTCCTAGTACCTTTCAGTTCTTCTTATAATAGAAGTAGGTAAATCGTAATATCTTTAGTTTTCTATTTTTATTCAAATGTATAATGTACAATAATGAAAGAGTAACAATATAGAGCACATTACAAAATATTTTGTTTTGTATAGTTTATGGCTACAAGCAACGCCGTATTGATAAAAAGAATTCAAATTCTGATTTTACGACGTGTAAATAAATAATGTCGGTCGCTAGTAATTACGAGTCTGTATCAAAATATTCAGAATAACGTCCGTATCGCTAAAGGGAAATAAAAATAAATTATAATATAGCACGGACATAAAAATATTCGGGCCAATTAAGCACCGTAATGACGTGATGTGTACGAGTACCTATCTGTTAGGAAGTATACGTGAATAGGGAATGCATTTGTGTTTTGTTTTCATTAATAAATTGGGTAAT
Source organism: Theretra japonica (assembly GCA_033459515.1). Classification (NCBI taxonomy): domain Eukaryota; kingdom Metazoa; phylum Arthropoda; class Insecta; order Lepidoptera; family Sphingidae; genus Theretra; species Theretra japonica. Next base: position 5,641,235 of record CM065937.1, read on the forward strand.
AACAGTGTTGTGTTTACTACATTATAATGCTGTGCTATACATGCGCGTACGCGTTTTGTTTGAAATTAGGACAACTGTGTACGTATTTGAACGCAGTAAGATTGTTTTATAGGTCGAGTTTAGTTTGATGTTTTTAAATAGATAATATCACGCACCACGTTCTCTGCATGTTTATTATGTTTCATAAACGATTTGATGTGATTAACAAATGTATTTTTGAATGTTTTTTTATTCAATGAATCTCACTTGGAGTTCTTAGGGCGTTTAAATGTAGTAAATATGGAACTTTGTATCTGCCTTTGCCCATGATTTAATGGGCGACGAATAAGAAATATATAAAAAAATAAATAAAAATAAATACACTTAACAGTCACATACATAGTTCCGACCCACATGAAGATCAATGAAGTCTTGTGTCGTGGGTATCAGAAGCTACGAGAGATTTGTCGGTCTCACAAACACCTACACCCGAGACAAATACTTGTGGGCCTTACAAACTTTTGTCTCGGTGTGGGAATCGAACCCGCGGCCTCTTGTCTGTCTGTATATTTAGATGTTGAGTTTTATATAATACGAATAAAGGATCTTTTGAGGTAAAAAGTGCGTTATTTAAAAATGTTTTCACACATAGTGTTAATGTCGGCATTAAGGTATACCTCCATTAAGATATTTTTAAAACATTATAAAAATATTAATGACAGAATTTAGCAGTTAAGAAGTACATATATTAATATTTGTTTATTTTAGATATTTGGTTTTTAATTATCGTTTTGTAAAAATAAGTTTATATAAGTTTCCTTTTTAATAATTATAAATATGTGAATGTTTTTTGTTGTTGCATACATTTTAGAATCACATTTATTCAAATGTTTTTAATGTTCATTGCTTACAATGTAAGTGTTTTGGTCTTAGATGTACTGTTAACTTGCATTTTACTTTGAATAAATAATTAAATAAATAAATAGGTACGAGCCTTGTGTTGTATCAGACATTAAAACATTGGTCTCGGTCCAGACGGGGCTCGAACCCGCGACTAGTTTCCGAGACTGCCAATATCTATACCAACAGCTTAATTAAGTTTGTATGTCCAACATGCGTGCAGAAGAGATATGTACAAGTTGGGTACGTGGTTTCTTTAGATTCAACCGTACAATGTTGTCCGCAATTTGCACACAAGCTGGAGGATCCGCAAACATGTAATAAAAATTGCTAATTAGACACGGAGTTCAGTTAGATGAAGTGGCGGCCACGAAATGTAGAGCTGCGATTATGGTGTTATTCAAAACAGTAAAAAGGAAACGGGCGCATCAACTCAATACTTTCCATAAAAACGAAAAATGTAGAGATTTGACTACTACATCTATGGATTTGAGTCGCTGTGGCGCGGTTGGTTAGATGCTGGCTGTGAAACGTGAGGCTTCGGGTTCGATCCCCGCACCGAAACAAATGTTTGTGTGATGCACAGGTTAGTTTCGGGTCTGGGTGTTTGTGAGATCGGAGTCTCTCGTAGTTTCTGATACCCACGACATAAGACTCGATTTTAATGTGGGGTCGGGACTATTCATGTGACTGTTGGGTGTAGTTCTTTATTATTTATTTAAATGTAAAGTCAATTCACTTTAATAAAAAGGCGAAAAAACACTAGTAAATATAGTCTAGTATCGCAGTACGTTTATCAAAGAACTAAACTCCACACTTTCTCACCAGACTAGAACAAATTAGAAACGTGCGTTTTGAAATTCAAAAAATAAGATGCCGTAAAATACACGAACGTTAGAAGAATACGTGTAATCAATTAAACGTCCACAGTTTTTAAAGAATGTATAACAATAATTTGGATTTTAAACTAATGAAAAATACATCGCCATGCGGTGTTCTTTTACCTGTCACATTATATTCACCAATAGAAGTGATAATCCAGCCATTACTATTTAAATTTCTTTACTTCATTTCCAATATTTTATTTATTTCTATCATTTAACGTTTCTTCGTGTAATCCTATTATGTCTTTGAACTAGGCAAGTTGGCTAAATTTATTTTTTTCTTAATGAATGGCAAAATTATTCACAAAATCCTGATTTCCTATAGCGTTGCGAAAGTGAGTTAAGTCTGAGGAAATTCCACATAATAGCTCCAGATTAAGAGGCTTTGCTGTCATCCGGGATAACGTGGAATTACTCAATAGACATCAGGTTTATGGAATTTCTACGGTATATAAGTCCGCCAACCCGCACTAGGCCAACGTGGTGGACTATATGGCCTAACCACTCTCAATCGTACTCTTGATTGTAGAGGAGGCCCGTGCCCTGCAGTGGGTATATGGGGTGATACAAAAAAATCATGGAAAACTGTCAAAAGTATAAGTTCCGTTTCATCGGTTTCACTGAGGAAGTAACGCGAGGGTTTAATCATATATTTAACTAGATGCCTGTAATAACTTAAATTATATCCACCATATTAAGTATTAACCGAGTTAAAACATAAATATAACGCGTTTGGTTTGTTAACAGAGTTGTAGCAGAGTATGGAAGTACAATGTGAATGGAGTTGGTATCTGTTCCGTGTAAACAAATAGCACGAAAGACATTGAAGCGTTGGATAATATAGAAATAGCGGGTTAGTGGACGCGGCGGACGCGCTGCACGCGGTGTCACATATCATTGAGCTAGTGAGTAGTGAGATGCTTGCGCCACTTCGCAGAAAACGACGTATCGCCTTGCAACCGGCGGCCATCCTTGTTTTTGATGCTTCCATGTAAATTCATTTTACGCTTATACGTTCCAATACAAAAACGTCATTGTTTTTTGTTTTCATATCATTATTGTAATAGATTCGCGCCGTTATACATGTTCATTACGCGACCATTACTTTGTTACCTTTTATTATAATATTATGTATTAATAATTAATTTGTCCGTTTCGCTTTGGGAACGTTCGCGGGGCCTATATGTGAAGCATTTGAATATATTATCCAAAATGTATTTCTTATAATTTATATTCATTTCCCATTCATACATTCATGAGAAATATCAAGCGGTCTGGTTCCTAACAAGAGAAACGGATGTCATATTTTTTGTCACCACTTTATGATACAAAACGACTGAACACTACTCTCCTGGTTCTCTCGGGAATTTACTACGTCGTGTATTTCCCTTCGAAATAATTCACTGAACATTTATTGCTATACAATATCAGACTAAGAAGTTCGTGCAATGTAAAGTTTTATTGAAATGAGTCCAATCTTAGGTTTAGTCATAAATTTCTACAGTTACACGTATTAAAAAGATAAGTGTCACAAATTATAAAGCTGCCTTCATACTGTATATTGGCAGTGCAAGTGCAAACGCGATGACTAAGCACTAAGCATTAATTTAGCTGTGGTTCAAAGCTTCCCGGCCTCTCGCGGCCACACGCGCAAAGTTTCCAACACGGTTTTGTGAAATGTTTCGCGTTGGAGCGTTCCGCTGGCGCAGCGAGTAGATGCCGATGGCCGCGAGTGCACGTCAAATCGTTAACTTTGACTTATTCCATTTCGATCTAGCGTATCGATTTGGCATAGCTAAAGAAAATTACTTTTCGACTCGGTGCATTCCTTTACATTTTAATGGGCGATTTAAAATTTCTAGCTAGATTTTGTAGTTACATTTATTGCGGTGATCCGCATACCACAATTTGTAAAATACTATTAAGCGCATAACGTTATACACATAACCGCGAACGTTTCAGAAAAGGATATTTTTCGTACAGTGAATTCATAGTAAGTATCTATGTTAATTGAGCGAGCATTGCCAGTTTTTTAAATTCAAGATAAGTACATTGAAAGTATCAATATTCAATTAAAAAGTGTGTAAGTCCTTTGTGTTAATGTTAGTAATTAATATGAAAAAATAAAAAAATAATAAAGTGTAAGTACTACTTAGGATTAAGAAAATGAGACTCGATAAATTCATAACTGTACTAAAAGGGGTTAAAAAACATTTCAACAATAATAAAAAAAACAATAAATAACCACGTACATAGTCCTGAACCCACACTAAGAATTAAGAGAGACTTTTCGGTCTCACAAAAAACCGGTCCCGAAACAAATACACCGAAACATTTGTCTCGGTGCGGGAATCGAACCCGCGGACTCTCGTTTCACAGCCTGCGCGGCGTCAAACCAACTGCGCCACGGAGGCTGTCTTATCTATCAACACGTGTAAAATATTCTCCAGCATACCTATAAAATAATTTAAAGTGTCTAGAAATAAAAATCTATATTTGGATGCCGAATAAATCAAATATTTTATCTAAACATTTATATTGAAAATATATTAAATGAAAATAAATTTAAAGATATACGAAGATGATTGAAAGTGCGTGTCCCGGCTGATATCACACTTGTAGGATTGTGTATGGTTTTTTGTGGCCGGCGCCAACGAACGTCGGTGGACAACCGCGTGAAATGTTAAGTATTTAGTTCTCACGGAAACTAACTCCCACACAAAAGGTATGATTTTCAGAATGTAAGTCAAGGATGATTAGTGTTACGATGTGCCTTAAAAACCGTGGGAGACTTACTCATCGCACCGCGCCACACGTGACTAATGCGCTAAAGTCTACTAGAAAAATTGTTGTCAATAGTCGTGTGAGACGATCAACTTAGAAAAATCACGTGCAGTGGTAGCGCGCCTGGGAAAGCACCACCAGCACGCCGGCCACTAGCCAACGCACCCCCTCCCCTCCCCCGACCCTTAGCACCCCTCGCACCCCCCGCGCGCGCTCGCGATAATCATTTATACACATTTCATTCATCTTATTTCTACAAGAACGGGATTTTGTTCGCTTCACTTTATCTTTACCTCTTTGAATTGATGTATTTTTCCGCAAAACATATTTTTAGACAAATAAGTTTTGATGAACAAGTTTTAGTGTTAAATCATAAATCTCAATAATATTATGTTGGTGTCGTAGAAATTTTACAGATATATATTTTTTTCAGCAAGATATTAAGTACTTGATGTTTTTAATAAAGGAATAATATATTTTATGTACTAATAAAGTGAAATTGTTAATACAACAATGAATAGTAAAAAGAAAAAATGGGGTCTACTGAACAGTGAGAAGTTATCGCTAATAAAAATGTAGAGTATGCAGGCAGAGGAAGGAGAGCGGCGCGGATGTAAACAGTCTTAGAGAGGTTCATTCAATTAGTGTCGGGACACTCGGAGTGGGAGTCAGGGGACGTCATTGAAAGGGCCGATGGTGGAGCGGGCCAAGGCGCGCGGTGCGGCGGGGGCGCGGGGCGGTGCGCGGGGGGTGCGCGCGGCGCGGCTCTGGCGGCGGCGGCGGGGGCGGTCGGGAGCAGGCATATTCAAAGCGTGAGAACGCCGCGCGACCCGCATGCCGCGACTTCACATATCTCACGCGCAACCTCCACCTCGCCGTACATCCGAAATACGACTGTAGCTGCCCGATGTAGAGCTGCAAATAATTTTTAGTCGGATTGTGGTTATCGCTCGGAACATCGAGGACAATACTTTTCTAGTTTAGGTACGACGGAGTCGACTGACATTGGCCTGGATACTGTCGACGAGCGCGCACGTCTATCTGTTGTGCAAACACGCTGATTTTTCTGGAATGTTATAAAGCCACCTCACTGCTGGGAATGCACAATTCTCGCCGCCAGCCTTCAATGACGCGTCTAACTCCCGCATAACAAGCCGTCTTAATCTTCGACCACCGCGCCGCAGCGAAACACTGGAGTTCCACCTAATTTTTCTTTTTTGATTTTCATGCCTGATCTACCGCAAGTCGTAGGCCGAAAATCATGTGACTATGTGGGTTAAGCCCTGACGTCAAAAATGTAGAGCCGACAATAACGACACTTTTATTGACGAAACGTCTTTTATATTCGATCGTTCACAGTAGGCGCGTCGTAAAATATTTTCTTTCGCTTGGAATAACTGAGTTAATCTTTATTTCTGCGGTGAACTCGGCGTTCCTGGAAAGACATTTGGGAGGACGGTCACGGGACCGGGCGGCGGCCGGCCCAGCGCGAGCTGTGCCGTGCGCCGCCGCTGCAGTCACACCACGCCGCCACTCACCTTGAGACATCGCCACCGTATCCTAAATATAGACATCGGATTACGTATTCGAGGTGACAGACAATACGGCATCGCATCGCGCACGCTCACTCGTACAGGTAATTGCCAATAGTCGTTGTTTTTTTTTTGTAAAAATTGGAAAATTTCGTAGGGGGTCAGGGGTACGGCGTGTGCGCGGAGGCAGGGGGTCGAATTCGGCGGGGCCCCGGCGGGCGTCGACCTCGTGAAAGGCGCGCGGCGGCGGTGGATCCGCGCGCGCGCCGTCCGCTCGCCTTTTTACGCGCTCTTTCCCGCGCCGCCGCCGCCGCCAACCCCGCGGGCCCCCGGCGCGGTCGCCGCCCGCAGATAGCGAGCCAGGCGCTACCAACCGTTTCACTGTCTGCACCGCACGCCGCAAGCCCATCACTATATTCGCATTCATTTGTCTACTCGCCACTACTTCCTCTGTTCGCACCACAAGACTCTGCCTATTCTTAATTAACTCCTATTCTATTCTGCCTATTCTAAAGAGGTATTAAATTTATCACGTGTCATACGATCTTTCAACAATTTATTATGAGAACTCCGATGCTTCCCTCTAACATACTTATATTAGAAATAGAGACGAAGCAGTCGCTTACTCTGAAACCTGGCATGATTAAGCTTAAAGAAGTTCTAATTTTTATGCCTAATGGCGTGAAAAAATAATTACAATGCACTTAATACACATCTAGGACTGAATTTAGGTCCAGTGTAATCCAAACTTACCATGCACAGGCGAAAGGTTATCTCTCTCATATTCACACATTTGATGCATGTATTTTAAAAAATCCGTGGTGGTAATACACAGATGGTAATGGGACAGTTTATATCAAAATCTCATATAGAAAAAATATATCTATTAAAATCCATCCTCCTGTGAGGATGGATTTTAAAATCTATCTTAAAATAAGTAAAATAAATACTTCACCCCACCATAATATTTAGTTATTATTAAGCGACATTAAATTGCAAAGTATTAGTGAATGTGGTTGTAAGATAGTTTAGATACGTACAAGTGACGTCGCGGCGTACGATCATGTGGCAATGCGGGCCGCGCGTTGGTGTCCCCTGGCCGCCGCTCCGCCGCCGCTTCGCCCTAATTAAACAATAATCGAAAAACTACAATGAACGGGCGCACGGCTCTGCGTCCTCGGTGTCCCGCACCGCACGCCCCCCGCGCCCCGGCCGCGCTCGCCACCCCGCCACTCACTCCCCACGCTAGCCGCACTCCGGCGTGACGTCACCACTGCACTCCTCATTATCGCCTCTCGACTTCGACAAGCATTCCCTAATAGATCTGACTAAAATATGCAGACAGGTTTTTTGCCCAGCTTTGTCTGCGAACTCGCGACGCGACAGCCATGTCGACGAGCACGTCACTTCTGTGCGCCCGCGCAGTCTATAGTCTCAGATTCAAGGCACAAGAGAAAAACACATTAACTTATTAATACACACGCGCCTATTACAATACATCCTAAAGTTGAAACTGAAGGATGGGTCCTCGCTTCACCGTTGATTGGACGTGGTGGCGCTAAGTAGCTTAGTAGTGATGCATGACGGCATTTTATAAAACATACTCATTTGCACTATTTAAAATATTAAAGTCAGTCGCTCGTATATTCCATAAGTATACAAAATGGGCAGACCAGCGCGAAGGTCAGATGACGAACAAACGCGGCGCGGCGGCGGGGAACCAATGAATGAGATTGGCTCGAAATAGTAAAATTGCCGGATTGCACGATAATTAGAACATAGCAACGCACCGCAGCTCACGTTTTTTACCGCATAGCTCAGATCCTTTGCATTATAGCGTGAAAGACTGACGATGATAGGTACATTACAAAAACGACGTCATCGCCGGGGGATTCCAGTTAGTTTAGTCTGTAGTAGTACATGATGCATGTGGAGTACATTAGTGTAATAAAAATGTTTTGACGACATGCAATTTTTGAACCATGCCATGTTAATTTAGAGTATGAGGTTATTTTCACGGTTTGTGAAAACACCGACAGGCAGCGGCATTCGTACGTTTTATTGGACTGACGTATAAGCGAGTGACGTGTCGTGCAGCCAGCCACTCGGCTGTGATAGTGACTAGGACTACATGGAAGCGCCGCAGCGGGGCAGGCCAGTCGACACTACATCTCATCACTCTTTATTAATGCTATTAGTGTTTACTTCATTACACTCATTAACAATTTTATTTCATCACTATATTAAGACAGTACTGTTCAATTTAGCGACAAATACGATTGTATTTTTAAATCTATATTTATTTATTAATAAGACAACCAGTGGTGGTTACAAATTTTCCTGACACAAAAAACTATAAAATATATTAAAATAAAAGTAACACATGTTTAAGACCGTCACAATATGCACAGTTAGTGAAAAAACATCAAATCAGTTAATTAATTAGAATAATGGAAGTTTTAACATTGTAAATTAGTTGATTTAAATTAAAATAAAAAGAAAAACGTAACAGATAAACATAACAAGTAAGCTAACGGCTAGTATTAAACAAAAATTTATTAAAATAAATATAAAACACATGACTAATTCTAAATAACAAAAATATATACAAAAAATATATACAAAGTAGGAAAAGGGTATACTATTAATAATACTGCTGTTATTTAGATTGGTTCCTCAATAACGTCAGAACATTTCTTCTAAATTTATGAAGTGAATCACCTAACACGTCTACCGATTCAGCAAGCAAATTATAACTACGGGACATTCTGGATATAGCTGAGTACTGTTTAAGATTAGCTCTCGCTGATTGTGGGTGGAATACACCGAGATGGCGTCTGGGGGCACGGCATCAGTGCACGTGCGTAAACGGTATTATATGTCTGTTAAATTGTCACAATTATACATAACTGATGGCAAAGGGAAAGGGTAGTTTAGTGCCTGGAAAATAACATACTACTACGTTACGTTACTAATTACAAAATTATCATAGAATAGGCGAAAATTGTGTCGGAAAATATATTTGTTATAAATATATATATGTGTAATATATGTTAGTGGTTTTTAAGTAAAAAAATATTATACTTGGCTAAGGTTGCTAGGTTCCGCACAGAGGTCTTGATCAAATCGAATTACAAATGTTACAATTGTACAAGAGAGGCTAGTATTTGCTTTCAGGCGTAACCCATATTAATACATGGGTGTATGGCAATTTGTTTCCAAACATCACGATCCATAGCATTCAAAATGTACCTAGTTCACACATCTGAATCTCTGTAAGAAAAAACAAAATTTTATAGTATACTTTAAATTAAATATAGTGATAAAATTGACAAAACTATGCAATACTTTACAATAAATTAATCACCCAATGATTATTCTAGGTTGACTAAGGATTTTTTTAGTTTTGACATGATTCACCGTAAAGAAAAAGTTCCGCTTAAGGTGTCGTCCAAAAACCAATACATAAGAAATAACGCAAAAAATAGCATATTTTTCTATTGTGTTTACTCTTTTACAGCACAAAATGGCATGTAATCAGTTTTTTTTAAATAGACTGACCTCATTATCATTATCACCATGGCCATAAGGAGCTCACTGCAAGGCCTTCTCCAAGGATCACTACATATTCTGTTTGAAATCCAACGCTTTTCCGCAACCTTTATTAGGTCGTCTGTCCACCTTGAAAAGGTTTACTTACGTTGAAACTATAGACGGCTATGATCATGGTTTGAGAAACACTTATGGTCCAATTGATCTGATTTTCTTGCATACAGGATAACAGGCCGTGGAAATGTGGCAGAATGCATAGACTATCTACTCCTTCTTTAATTGAGTTTCAGTAGATACGTGATGCATAAATTTGCTTTATTAGATCCCAAAAAGGTTGTAGTAGATGCAACGACAATATTACAAATTGAAAAAAATAAGGCTTTAATTCACGATAAGAACATGGAATATTATCAAAATAAAATTACTCCTGCAGACAATATCAACGTTGGAGGTACAAAGTTCCAGAGTTTAGATACATTCTGATGCATTGATCAAATAGTAGCCTAATAGAAGAGGAGAACAGATCTCTTTAAGATTTAAGATTATTTAATATATTATTTAAGATTAGATATTATTATTATTATTTATTACCTATTATTTAAGATTCTCAGATCAATTGTAAAAAATATGTGGAACTGGCGGGCAAACACACTTTTGTTGGCGTAAGAAAAGCCCAGGGACGATGGCAATGAAAATAATAATGGCGAGGTAATAGGTGCATGTGTAGTGTTTTTTAAATAAATTATTTTATGCTCGCTTTGAATTTCATAACGAGAACGAAAACATGCCGAGTGTCTTCTGCATGATTTATAGTACATTGCCGATTGAGTTACAATAGCACAGCGCCTGTTTATTAAAAACACGCAATGAAAATAAAATTATTGTGGTTTTCGGTTTTCAGCGTCGTTGAACAATATTTTTTCTGTCCACATTTGTTAGATATTCTTTTTTTTTATTTTGGATATCTGACTTTATGGATTGTTTGACGAACATCCTAGCCTAACTCACGCTATTTTGTTATTTTTATTGCATGAATACGACAAACAAGCGAACGGCTCACCTGATGGTATGTAGCATGTGATTACCACCGACCACGGATATTTACAAACCATAAGAAATCTTTGCAAAAATTATAATTTTTTGTATACTTCGCGAATCTCCCAAAGGTCTGCGTGGTGTATTATGACTTAACCACTCTTAACGAAATTCTTAATTACACAGAAGCGAGATGCTCAACAGTGAGTATCCATGAGCTGAGATATTTTAAAAATTATAGCGATATAACACAGTACCGCCTCCAGAACGAACTACTCCTTCAAATTATGTCTTCTTAATTAAACATGCATTTTTATTCGATACTTAATACGCATAAAATATTTATTCAGCACTTTTAAATGCTTAGTCAATATATTTTGTTTTTATTTACTTACTTCCCTAAAGAGTTTATACAAAAATAGGTTTTGGTCCCCTGGCACCCAAACTAGGCGTAGCCTGTATTTTGGGCGCCAGTGTTCCTCCATAATTAATTGTGTCGTTTTCTGCGACTACAGTAAACACAAGTAGATCTGATGAGTAAAAACACGAAGATATTACTTACATATCGATTCTAGCCGGAGTCACATTTCCACCGCAATTACCTTGTGTTCACACCTTTTATAATACATCCAGTGCAACGTATCAGAGCAAGTAAAACGTACAGAACAATTTATTTGATCTAGTAGCAAACTCCTTAACCTACTTTATTCCAAATTTAAAGTTTATCTATTTATATTTGACGATAATTTTAGGGTGTCAGGAAGTCTCTCTTTGGGAGTCAGGAATTTGTGCCCTATATGGCGATAGGCTCGCTCCCTATCACATCGTGGGACGGAAATTACAAGGCGAAACGTGAGTGTCTTGGATCCACCTCTTACTACCCCTTATGGGAAAATATACGTGAATTTATGTACGTATATCTCTCTTATATGCCAGGTTCTTATTTGATTATGGTTGCTCTACTACTGCAATTATGAATATTCTCAGCTACTACGCACAAGGAATGTTAAACATATTACACGCTACACAACTAATGTGAACACGAAGTTACCCACGAAATGTAATGTGTACGTTGACAACTTATTCTGAAAAAGCATATTAATTCGCGCTGACACTAAAAAGCTCCATTTACACAGGGAGAGTTTCTCGCGGCGAGAATCGTATGCCATCGCATGACATAACCGCCATAAGATTATCGTGTTCTGACAATGTTTACACGATGCACCCTTTTTATCCTTACGATAATAGTGTCTTCGAGGCGAGAAATTCTCCCCGTGTAATTTTGGCTTATCAGTTACTTTTCATTCCTGTAGTATTTGAAGTTGACTGGACTACAGTGTGGCAATTATTGTGCTAGTAAACAAACATTGACAATGAAAATAAATAGGATAGGTAGGTACCTACGAGTAGTTCAACAGTAACTGTGCTGTATCACCCCATAGTCAGATTTCAATTCTATGTACAAAGAAAGCAACTATTGTGAAAATTAGATAAATAATAACGCTACTCTAAGCAGTCTAAAATCCTTTTGAAATCTTTCGGAAAATAGTTTGGCTAAATTAAAAGCGCAAACCTTTAAACTTTAAGCCAATATGTAAAACTTACCATATCCATGGAACTTTTATGTTTCCGATTGTCGGATAAAAAAAGTTTACAAGGCATAACCCCTCCCTCGACAATGAACGTGTACTTAACCAACTGTCTGTGATTGAGATTTATGTACATGCAATGACAAAGAACATTAGCAGCATCACCGGTGACGTCATTGGTTTTTGTATCAATTACTACACCCGCTTATAGAAGCGTGGTGTTCATGTAGACATCGTAGGGCAACACACTCCGAGCGCGGACGGCGGGGCACACGCGTATGACGCACGCAGCACCCAGCCACGACCGCAATTACTATGAAGTATAACTCATGATTATTGCAACAACGTTATTTCAATGTAACGTAGGTACTAGCAAATTGATAATTTTATACACATTACAAACAGTCAAAATGTTTGGAAGCTATGGAGATTATTGATTTTTGATAATGTTGATCTTTTACCATTGGGTAGTCCAGCTGAGATGTACGCTTTTATAATTTCGTCAAAGATTGTGTATTAAAATAATGTTTGTCGTGATCCTTGCTGTATACAAAGTAAAACGCACATTACGAAAAGGGTCCAGAGTATACTGAATACTATGTTTTGCACTTTAGTTTCGAATAACTAACCTACTTAATGACGCAATGTATATGGCATTCATAAAGTTAACGCTTGATTGATAGATGATAATTTGACAATTTGAAGTACATGTGTTACTCGTGTTATACAATTAATCGTAAGACATAATTCGCATTAAGTTGCTGTAACTCTTCTTCTGATCACACAGATATAATTTTTGTACAACGCGATTAAACGTTACTACTGATGAAATCTTTTGTGTAAATGTCTGCGCGTTGTTGTTGCAAATTGATCAAGAACTTTATTCAATGGCATTCGCTGTAGGTACGGTCGTCATTGTGATCTTGCTGGACAATATTCACTCTTATGTGTGCACAAATAAGAGCCACAGCTAGTGGCGTATCGACAGCAGCAACACGCCTATCTGTTGCGTATCTCATTATCACCTTTGATAGTTTTTAGCGCGGAGTGTGCGCGGAGGCCCCGGTTGTCAAAAGTTTACTACATTTTCGACGTCAGAATATACCTACATATAATTACATGTGATGAATCTATGAAGATTGATGTAAAGCCGTCAAATATATTGTGGCCTTTCGATTGAGACACCAAATTAGAAAATGTTGCTTATGTAGTGACTAGTGGCTAGTGTATGTTGCAGATTGTTCAACATCTTGACGTCATAGGTTTATACGATTTAGTGCTTCCAACTATAGAAATAGCTGATTATAGCGATTCAAAATTACTTCCTTATTTACATAGCATGTAGTAGATTTGTTGTGGAGTGTAAAACGTGAAGCAATAAAGTAAATTTTATTTTATTAATCTATTGCAATTCAAGTGCATAATGTATTTGAGCTTTTGCGTGTCTTAATATATTTTGTTGAATAAGTATAAATTATATGGTTAACCAGCTAATGTTGTGCAACGACTAAAGTTGTAAGAATACATTATAAACAACACTTACAAGTATATACTCTAACTAAACATTAAAACAGTTATTAAAATGTTGTAGTAACAATTAACTCCCTGATAGAAGCAGTTCTTATCATAAAGTTAGGTCGGAAAGTCCAAATTGAAAAAAAAAACAGGATAAACGTTATATTTTAATAAATAAATATGTTGAAGGTCCCATAGTTCAGTCGATTTAACGGATTTTAGTGATACAAATACACTGGCATGAGGGAGGTTTAAATCGAGAATGGGAATCGATCATATTTGGTGGAAATATTTTGACTTTTGTCTATCCTGAAGTATGTTAACACGTTAATTACCCCAGAATAAAAGATTAGAGATTTTTTTCTGACAATCTGTCAACAAGACAGAGCCTTACAAATTATTATAAAAGAGATTTATATTTTCTTAAGAAAATCAGAATACATATGTCATTAACTTCCCTATTCGTAAGGCCATCGGGACATTTGGGATTTTATACATTCATTTAATAAACTAAGATAAATTTTATGAGCATTTTAAATGATTCCTTCCTGGAGTCATCGGTTCAGTGTTAAGCTGGCAATCTTAAACTTTTTCATAAAAGTTTTTTCAGTAGGTATATTATTGAATTGTCAGTGATGGCATCAATTGTCAATGGCAGCAGGATTTGAGCCGCATCAGGCACCTGATGGGTATGAATTAACTTAGCTGGTAGGCGGCAACACACCGACTATGTCTCTGTTGTTGTAGATGTTCATGTGCGAATACTACATATACTAATCTTGGAAAAAAATTGAAACGTTACTTTAAAGCGGCTTCGGTGTTATTACTTTAATACTGAAATGAAATACCTTCTGGGTCAGGACTATGTATGCGACTGTTGGCTGTATTATTTGACAGCCTCCGTGGCGCAGTTGGTTAGACGCCGCCTGTGAAACGAGAGGCCGCGGGTTCGATCCCCGCACCGAGACAAATGCTTGTGAGGCCCACAAGTATTTGTCTCGGGTCTCGGTGTTTGTGAGACCGAAAAGTCTCTCGTAGCTTCTGATACCTACGACACAAGACTTAACTGATTTTAATGTGGGATCAGGACTATGTACATATGATGCCTGTTGGGTGTATTTATTTATTTATTTATTATTATCAAGGAGTACGTATACCCACGTCACATCCAATCAAAGGTTTTTGTCCCAAATCTAGACTGTTATAGAGCTGTCACATAACCCAAGTACATAAAATATATTATGTAGATAGGTAAAACAAGCCCGGACAGATCCAATAGTTACCGAATATCCGTTTCAACTCTACTCTATAATATCAACTGACCGTTCATTGGTTAATTTCATATCCAGTATAAACATCAAGATTATCGTTGGTCTCGTTTATTCCAAATTGGGAAGACGTAAAATATGTGTTTTTCATATATTTTAATGCAGATTAAATTTTTCTTCTTTTTTAAAATAAATATTCGTCATCATGCTTAACTGTAGGTACAATATTGTGTAACATAATCTCTTTTGGTAAACTTACTCGATTACAATTAGCCATAAAAACAAACACTTACTTTAGAGAGTGAATGTTAAATTACGGTTATCGAAATGGGTTTAAGATGCTTTTTTGTTATTGATAACGTGGAACACGTAAAATAATATATAGGTATACATTTTTGAAACGTTTAGGGACCCGACTTGTAATAGAGTACATGATATCACGCCTTTATATGAGAATAATATGTGTAACAAACAGTTTAAATTAAATGATCCAAATGTTTGCGTAAATATAGCGCAACAGGCAGGTGTGCGCCGGCTCAGCCCCTCAACTGGCGCGCCACTGCAGCCTGCGCCCTCCGACCTACTGTCTCTACTGCGAACTGCCACCCGTACTCGCCGCGCACGCCACTACCGACTTACAGCAGGCCGCATAAAGCTCAAACTCGTTTAAACACACCTCCGCTCAGCACGTGCATTCATTTCTTGTACGGTTTCAAAGTTAATAACTAATGAAGCGATTAACGTTTTGATCAAAATTGATATTAGCTGAAATAAGATGATCTTCGATTCTATTGTGAAATTCAAATAAACTGTTATCGATTATGTTAAACGGAACGACGAAACGACGCAATGACGAGTCGGCGCAATATGTAAACAAACAGAGTGGCGTGTCCAATCGGCGCATTGTGAAATGTGCGCACGGGACACGGTATCACATGCATAACTTACGTGTGTTGTGCGCAAGCGGCGGCACGTAAACAAAACTGTTACAGTCCATCGATCGGGCAGGAAATCTAGTAATGTGTGGCGGCGCTGCATCCCTGCCGCTTGCGCCCTCGCCTCGGGTCCGCATCCTCTTGCGCTCATACCAGACCTTATCTTGAGACGGTACGATTTGCAATGCACGTTCCGGTATGCGACGACGAAAGGTGACGTTGGGAACGAACGGAGAGCGCGTGCGCACGATACGCGGCGGTGCATGCGCGGCGCGGCGGCGGTGCAGCGTGCAGCGTGCGCGGGGCGCGGGCGCACGAGGCTGACTGCAGCCGCGAGGGGCACCCCGCCGGCCGTCGCGCCCTCTGACCGCGCCACCGTCCCCATACATTGTCAATACACACCTAATGAATGGAAATGAGGACGGCCTAGAGCTTCTTCGGACGGCTCCGTTGCATTCTCAACATGTATTACCTCCGTTATTCCGTGAACCACAACACGGTCATATTATTGTTATTCACATATTTAAAAAAAAATTGTAATTGAAATTTTTATTTTTCTCATTTAATATATATTACGTATTAATTATTACAATTAGTAGTCAGGGTTTTCATAAATATGACATAAGATAAGTTTAATTTAAGAGTGTAACATATTTAGCAACAGATATTTGTGTTTTTGGAAGTTCATGATAAATAACAACCGCTGAATGATTTATTAAATTTCACACTCGGCACAATCGTTGTTAGTTGGTATAATAAGGTAGAGAGGTGCACACATTAGTAAGGGGAGAGCGCTACGCCCAGTGCTCGGTACACAGTGTGACGACTGGCGAGCAAACATCGGCGCAGTCGTGGAGAAGTGATCTCCAAAACAAACGAGTGGGAAGGCGCGTGCCGGCCTGCAAGGCGGCAAGGCGGCGAGCGGCAAGGCGGCGACGCACCATGTAAGCATGCCTCAGATTCCATTCAGAGGGTTTTATCGGTGGCGACGGAGAGAGGAGCTGCGTACGCGCAAGAATTCGGGTGTTTGGGTGCGCTGACGAGCAGTGCACACGGGGTCGTCGACCGAGTAGCGCCGAGCGCCCTTTAAACGATTTTCTGAAGTGATTCTTGATTGTCGACATATCTTGCCACCGGGGTTGTTTCATTTAAATGTTATCAATTCTATCTTCTGGCAAATAAATAGCCACGGATTTTTATCCTATATCCATAATTGTATTGTACATAACATTAGTTTGTGTCAGATTATTCTGAATACTAGATTTATGTATGTCAGTGTAGGTTCTTATGAATATTGAATTGTCTTCGCTATATCTTCTATAGTGAACCGACGCATAATGGGATATTTAATTGTTAAAGCGAGAATCTATTCAAATGAATAATAGCTGAATGTTACACAGTGTGTACTTAATCACTAAGCATTGCAGAGTCCGAGAGCGGGCCCTTTAAGTTGTTTCCTGTTGTAAATTGGCCGATTCTCGGAATTCTGATAAAATATCCAATAAAACTTTATACAATAGTTAACATAATGCACTCGTTAACTACATATCAAGAACGTGTAAAAGGAAACTTAGCTATTTTAAATATGGTTTTATTAAAATAAAATACTTAACGTTTCCGGTGTGCAATTAACCCTTGCTGCATCCTTATTCAGGTGATTTTGGAATTCTGAGAGATAAATTCTTTGCATCAGCTTACATTATACAAGACTATTTTATGTACCTATAAATAAAGTTTTGGGAAAATTCGCCAAACCAATACGTTTTTTTCCATTAAAATTCTACGACCTGTTGCAAATAGTTAGTACGATCTATTTGAGGTAACAATAACTAATAAGGGACATATTCACCATTTATTGACTACCCCTTGATACTAACGGTTTCTTTAAACCTGTGACTACTATATATTATAATAATATGTGGTAGAGCCACGCTGTTGTCAGCCATGATTCAGCATGAATGGGCAGGCTCGTCCGGGGCGGTACCACTGTCTCACAGGAAATCGACGTGAAGCGACAGTTTTGCTGGCGCGTTTCATTCGATGAGTGAGATTGCCGGATACCCAATACCCCTTTCCTCTTCCCATCTTTTTCCTTCCCGCTCCTCTCTTGGTTTGAAGGGCCAGCAACGCATCTAAGATTCAGCGTTGTGGATGTTCATGGGTGGCAGTGATCACTTACCATCAGGTGACCTGTTTGCTTGTTTGCCGGATCTATGCAATAAAACAATAATAATTATGTAAAAAATAAAGGTTGTATATACTTATGTGCTATCGGGTGCATGGGAATTAGATACTTGTCGTGTCCGTACAAAAAAAAATGGTTCATACTTTTTATAATCTTAGATACACCGTACCGCGAAAAGAGTAGGGTAGGGGAGAGAACAGGATAGCTCATGAAAATAGTCTGTTGTTGGCGCGTATGTTTCTGACAATTAATTAAACATGATTTCAAATATTACATAATCCTGCTTAGATCTTGTACATTGCAGTTTAAATTACCCGAACCTACACTTTTATTCATATAAGACCTTAACGCACTTTGCTCGGGAATAAATCTAGGAGTCCAAAAGTGATTTTTGTAATTATTAAATCTATGTATGTAAATAATGAAGTACAATTTATACAATGCATGCAAAAAAAATATTTTTTGCCATTGTCTTAGTTGTAATTAGTAAAATATATTTACTTTGTTTTACAGATAGATGCTAATTATTGAACTTATGCTTACGTAACATTTGAAAGTTGTTTTGTTTCATTGTGTAACATCTAATGTACACGACTTTGTGTGGCATATCAAAATGTTTACTATAGATACAGAAATAACATTATAGGTAAAGGACTATATACTAATACTGTGTAATACATCGATTCATGTACGCGCCATTGAAGGCTTTCTTTAACATTAATAGACAGTGCGAATAGTCAAAGGCATGACGTTTGAATTTCTGTCAGAGTATCCCCTGACGTGTAATAGCTATCCCTCGCCGGTCGACACTATTCCAGCCAGATGGAAACCTGGTACCAACCAAGTGTACGACCACCGTACACTTGGTTAAGAACCCGTCATAGTGGTCTACGCTAGGCACTTCTCGATGCGGCATGAATTTAAAACATTGGAATTCATTTCGTATTCCTACCAGATAAGTTTGAATATCCTTTGGTAAAAAAATTAATCCCTTGCCATTCCGTCCGGGTCTGTGCTGGCCTTAAAACAAAAGGCGATACTCTGGTGTGGATAACTATGGCCTTTTTCCACCATCAGCTACAGGGTCCCCAGCCTGATTCATCGAGCCAAACGCAACAGCAAAAGCTTTTTACATATTTACTTAATCCGTTTTTTCCTTGTATATAAATCGTAACTACCTCGGTGAAACACAACTTGGTTACTAGTAATTTCCTCATTATTTTTTATCAAATGTTATGGAGAATAAATCAGAAATTGGGCCATTGTTATGGGCCAGGTGTATCAAAACATCAACTCGACTAGATTTGTAAAATCTCTTGCAGTACGCCTTCCAAATTGTATTTTTCCTAGGCATATCTTCGCCTCATTTAACGTGTCCAAATCGTTATCCAAAGAACGTCGAAACCAACTAGCATAATTACTCTCTTTCTTCGGTCCCAGGAAGTCCACTGCTGAACATAGGCCTCTCCCAAGGATATTCATATTGACCTGTTGGAAGCGGCTCGCAAACGAGCGACCTGGTTAAGGTTGCAGGAAGCCACTAGATGCATAAATACTTATGGTGATTTTTTGGCACGTATGTATGGTGTACACATTTCTGTAGGTGTAGTTAAATAAACAGAGCAATGAGTGGAGCAGTGCAAAAGTTTTGTATGTATCCAGTGATTTATTAACGACCCGCTCGGGCCCCGTTTATCGCTGTTCCCGACCCATTTACATTCGATAAGGAAAACTTTTGTTACGCGGTAAAACCATAACGCGACAGGCTTCGATCATTTACCTACTATTATATAGTCGCGACAAAGCAATTGAAAAAAACGGTTATCACAAACATGAAAATAAAACGTTCTTCATTCAAAACTGCTTCAGCCATTTATAGATAAAGTGTTGATAGATTTTACGCACAATGGAGGGCAAAAATATAACGTCACGGATGAACATTGGTGTATGAATTAAAACACTTCATAATTATGCTGAACTTTATATTACATGTAAAACAAAACTATCTTAAACCACAATATATTAAATTCGTAATTTATATAACTGTGCCGTTGAGCTTTGAACTATCGCACATATTACATAACACTAAATGCAATAAAAAACTACTACATTGGATTCAGTATTGCCTATAATTATAGTTATAATATCGCTTTCGCGAATCAAAATATAAATAATCTAATTAAACTTTGGAAAACATAAAAGTGAAAAAACTCTCGCACTACAATTGATTTCCTCCTTCATTGCGCCGATTAAATCGAATTTTAATATTTAAAATAAATACACAATATTGTCTTTGATAATTTATTCTATATCAAGGTTTGTACTTGTCAATTGAAAACATTGAAACTACTGAATGGGCAGCACGACAATGCTCTTAGAGTTATGGCTGGAGGTTACGATCATTGTCAAATACAATCATATTTACACCTATTCACACACATACCCCAGTCCATACTCTGACATACAAGTTTTGGGTCGTGGGTGCAAACTACGGGAGACTTGCTCTCACAACGTTCAGAACCAAAACACATTCCGCAGATGCACAAACATTTGCCTCGATGCGGGATCGAACCCATGACTTCTACAGCTTGTCACCCAATGCGCCACAGGGGCTGTCATTACATCATTCTCGCAATAATATTAAAATAATATCAACGGGTCACTCGCGCACTTACATTGACAAGCACAACCTTAATGCACTACTTATGATATAATTTGGCTTAAATCTAACTCAGTACTCCTGAATGACACTAGCGTAAGTAGTATTATAGTTTGGCGACTCGCTGCTACCTTACACCCAGCACATACGAGCTTGAAAGTATTCGCTATTGATGGAAATATACAATGTTATTCAATACTTTCTATAATTTACTTCAAATTATACAAGAATACGTGCAAGGACTATGGTATTACTAGAATACCATAAGTAACAATATAGCTGAAATAAAATTTTAAAACGCACCTAGTGAATGGCATTCATATTTTGGCAATGTTTTAGTAAAATAACCCTTAAACCATATAATACTTCATAGCAGCAACATATTGTAGCAAATCATAACTTCACATATTATTTCATTTATTTCACGTAAACTATTATAAATATGAAAACAATAAGAACAGAAAACTATTAAGTCGAAGTTCAACTGTCACTACCCTATCTTGTACTAATAACGCTGCCCTAATTGCAATTTTATTTGCGGTATATGTAACAAACTGGCTTCAAGCTTTAATACATTAATGTGAGCATGTCAAGTGGCATTGTACTAACAACCTCTCATATTTCATATCTAAATAGTTATGACTGTAAAAAAGTTTCGGTGAGAAGTACAAAACCACTTTCTTCAAAATATTACAATAATTTGAAATTTTAATTATTTTTTACCTTAATAACTTGAACTACTCTTCCATTACCAACTTTAATTGATCTTTACTTAATTTCAAAAACTAGTAGAATTGGCATACGTAACTTTAAAAGTTTGTGACATCTGATTACGAGTTCTATTAAAAATCTAATTTAATTGATTTGATATTACAAACATTGTTTAGTTTACTTTCTGTAAACATTTGCTTTAAAATGTTAAAATATGAACATTGTTAAAGTATGTTATGTTAGGTTCGCTACGTATAACGGCCTTATTCATAGACGGATTTAAAACCTATTTTAGTTATCTAATAGTCCCTTTAGAACGACTTTTAAATTAGTTTGAGCGAAAAAGACAAAACATTCGATGACTAAAATATGTTTTAAAACTGTGTATAAATAAGGCCGTTGAGTACACAATGTACGGGCGTTATAACTACTTAGCTTAATAGTCGCCAGCGGGAAGGCACACGGTGGGGGGGCGCGGCGGGGGACCGATTAGCCGAGTCCCACGTCCAGACACATCATCACCACGAAGCCGATGATGCAGCCCCACGTCGCCAGCTTCCCGTTGCCGCTGCAAACAAAGTCAAGTCTTCAATCACAGTTCACACTGCAACTTGCGATCGATGCTGTACTGCTAACAACGTATTCAAGGTCTTTAAGGTAATTTACAGCATGCTTGTCTTTTGATACCTCTGTCTCCATCAGCAGCAGAAATTAGTTGTGGAGGAATGACTATAGAATGCGAAAAGCTATTTCCAAACTTAATCATGGAAAACGACGACAGGATGCGATATTTGAAGACAGTTACATATTTACATATTAATAAGTAGATTTCTTTACATAGTACGAGTATAAATAACATTTCCGGATATAAAAACCATAAAAATACAAAAAAAAATCTCTTAATTATTAATAAGTTATATCTTTTGAGATATCTGGTAATGTATATAAGCAAGTGAAACTTCAGTACGCATTACACATTTCCTATTTACTACATTAAGCGGATCCAACAAATTGCCAGTGCAGTTGCTATGCATCATTTTATGGAGTTATGGCTCCTTATAACAGCCATCAACGTTAAACATTAATCAATCATTCAAGAAAGCTGAATTTTCAGAATTGATATAAACAGTTTATTAATATAGAATTTTAATAATATTTTTAATTTGTTAGTCCTTTAAATGCTAACATTTTGCAATACAGTAGAAAAGATTACCTAGTAAGACAAGACAGATATTTTTTTTACTCCACCATACATCAGAAACTCTACCTAACTACACTGGAACAAATACTCGACCTTACTCTTTCCTTCTATGCAGAAATTTGATAAAATGTTCCTAACTATACAGCCTACTCAGCGCTTACCTTCATTTGTATATAATAATTATGTAAACGCTTTATTGGAAATAATCTACCGTATATAACTTTGAGAGTTTAGTATACAAAAAGCAGTTACAATCACGTTAATGTTCACACGAGCGCCCAATCAATTAAAATATTCGTATACCATAACAGAAGTTTACAAGAGAATCAGCCCTTATTGTTGTATTGTGATTGCGATATTCGCAGTGGTACCTACAGAATAACACAGGGGTCCGTTATAAAATGCTGTCGTCACACAATACGGGCCATTGAGAAATAACAAGTAAACGATATTTGAATATCAATTAGGTAGCAAAATTACGATATCGGAAAGACCGCCGATGGCGTTTGCGTCTCACGCACTCAGAATTAGAGAAACCGGCCGACCGGAATACGCTAACTGGAATTACGGGCCATTACATTAAAATAATTCCCGGTACTTGCTTAGGTGCCCACTCCCCGCATATTTTTACGTACATACCGAATTTTACTGGACAAACCAACCGATGTTTTTAATTTTTGAGCATAATGTTTGCGCTCTTTGATTTAATGACAGCTTGTATAGGCTGTACTTTGAGATCTAGGATATCAAATCAAGTTGATTTGCAGTTTGCGATACACTTTGTACGAGGTTTTCGGGAACCATTGGTTTATAGTCTGTACGGACGATGACGCATGCCATGTACTTTTATTGTCGTATTTTTGTTATCACCGTGAAGATGGCTAGTCCTGCGTGTATAAAGGTAAAGTTTCTTGAAGCATAGTTAGGAATTTGTAATCGTAAAAGTTCGACACGCAACAGATTTCCAACTGACAACTTTGTCGCTAACTTGATATTTATAACATGTATGGAATGCTCTAAAAATAATTCGTTAGGATTTTTTTGAGCAGTCGCTTTCAATAACAATCAAAGTACACAAGCTTAATTCCACCTCTATCGCCACTACACAAAAGTTGCTGAACACACTTAACCATTGTTTATTATATTTATGAAATTAACGACCATGTTTAAGTTTTGATATCCTTTTCGTATTCAGCCCCCTCTGAAGTATACATATTTTAATATGTAAAATCTACGTTGTTTCAATCAAAATATTTTACATTTTGCTATTCTGATTGCCATTTCTAGAAGTACTCAACTAAGTTGGTTGTGTCGCATAATGATTTCGATGTAGTAAGCTTATTCCCAGAAACATGTAACTGTGTATGTAACAGAAATTCTCTTGATATTCCACAGTATCGTGGAATACAAATTTCCCAATCAAGTTATATTTATTCCGAAGCATGTTAGTTTATGCAAAATGCAAGAAGACAAAGCCATATGTTCCAAAAATATGCATGATATAAGCCAACATAGTGGGCAGCAATAGTTCCACGGCTAATTGTATCGATTGTCACGTCACGTTGTCTAGACAGTGGAAAAATACTGCTTTAGTAAAATTTCTAAGAATCCCGACATATGCGCATGACAGTTATTTAATAAAGAGGGGAGCGAGCTCCTCAGGATGACCGTTGCTTAGCATTATTACGTCTTGTAAAGACCGTTACGATTTGTTTTTGTAATCGAATCTTGAGTTTACATTTTACATTTTCGTTATGATCATAAAGTGACATAAACCGAAATCTGGACAATATTCAATCAACGATAGACAATAATTAGCGTTTCATTCTTGGTCTTATTTCCCATCCTAATTGCACACAGGGCATATTCTCTATTAAATATGTTATTAATAAACATCAAAGTGAGTACATTCAGAAATATTTTATTGAATATATAGCTGAGTGGAAAAATATTGTACTGAGCCGAAATCACATTATTAAATTAATCCGTAAATATTCATTAAAATTCACTAAATCCTATATTGTAAACAAAATCCGTGCAGATTTGCTATGGCAATTTGTCCAGAATGTCCAAAATGTAAACAACAGCTTACGAAACGTTAACAAAACATGTTTTAATAAATGATATTATTTATGCACACGAGCAAGCGATACGCGCTTGTGTTGTATGTTTGCTCAATCTCTTTCATATACATAAGAGGGTTTTACTAGACGATTACGACAGTTACATTCAGTAGTCGGGCCGTAGTTTTGACATCCGCTTCGTGACGGCGTGAAGCGCCGGAGTATGCCATGTTAACGAGGATGACAGAATGATACATTACACATATTCCGATCACGCGCCATGGGGAACCCCGACTGTACACACGACATGAACCTAAATACCACTGCTGACATCACACTAACTACTAAACTTGAAGACGACCCACTATACAGTTTCAACGACTACTCGCATACGGTTTACAACATTAGGAATGTTTTTTATAACACGCGTGTAAAGTATTAAAAAAATATTTTATATAAATAATTATTATATTGATTTGCGTTCTTTAATGTCATGTGGGATAGAAATATATTGTACAATAATCTTGAATTCCGCCAATGTAGACATTTTAAACTTCGATTTTAAACCGTAAATCGCAAAGCTGCTTTAGCAATAAATGATGCCCATCAAGCGTAGCGAAAAATTTTTTTTTTATTTCTTACTTGCAATTCGAATCAGCCTTTCCCCGGATGTAATTACACTATTCTTCTTCAGTCATTAACAAGAGGTTCCAAACGAAAAAGACATTTCCCATATAAATTTGTTTCTACATTTTCGCTCAACTAATAAGGGTCGAAATGTGATGCTAACAACAAAAGCTTTTGAAATAAGATTGGTGGTTCCAGCTGGCTCACTCACAACACTCCATCTTATTAAGTTCCATTAAATGCTGCCACATCAATTGAGTGAAATGGTCCGCTACTGGAACTTTTGATAGTGCCAAGTTGCGATATCGTACTTGGCACTGGATAGAATTTCTGTGACCGAGAATTCTAGTTAGACCCTAAGGAACACATGTATGACTTTTTTAAATCACGTGCGTCTTCACAGGAGATATTAGCTCGCATAGACGATTAATATAATCATGAACGAGTGCAAATGTTATATGCGAATTTTGCAGATACGTAAAGGTTACGAAATTGCATTAGATTTGTTTGAAGGACTTCAGCCAATCTACTACAATTTGAATGGAACCCCCGTTGCCAGTACTCTTTTTCAGAAGAAACATGATTATCATTACAAAAGTAAGACAAATGTTGAGATCCGAATATGTAATGCTATAATTAAGTTCATAAATGATCTGGTATGGATGTTATTTCGAAATAGACACTAGTATATTATACTATATTACAGTCAAAAGCTATATTTAAAATTAAAACAAGGAAATAGAAGAGATTTAAATAGATTTTGAATATTCTTGCGCCTATGTATATATGTATATAGATAGTGGTGATATTGCACTAGTAACCTTTACAATCCTTATGTACAGCGGACTTTGTAAGCCTTAATGTAATATCATAATCCCTAGCACGCTTTGAGTACGAGGATTGTGGTTGACAACTCAACCAATGCAGTAAAGAGGCGGAAGATGCAGTGTGGTATCTGGAGGTAGGTCAGGGAGTGTTGGACGAGTGCGTGCTGGATTCCCAGACGGTGACGTCAGCGCATAGACAAACTAGAGCAGTATCACCGGCTTTATCCCGGTAACAAACGTGTTATTTTATATATTTATTGTTATTGACAGTGGCGAGACGGTGACAAGCCCACGCGCGGCGGCGACGAACCGAATTTACTTCATAATCCTAGAGTGTGCGTATCGGGCGGCCCCGGTCGGTGCACGCCGCCGCCCGCCCGCTGCAAATAGACACGCCATCGCGCCGTGGCTTTGTCGCTCACCAATATTTTAATGGATCATCGTATCATTGTTATCGACAAATTCCTAGCTCATACATACATACATACACAAGATACCCACTGAAAGCTTTGTAGCTTCACATGACTGATAAAAACATTATTATCCACCGGAAATTGACTTTTGATATGTGAAACTGTGATTGGTCAACAAAATCATTTGATTTCTTAGTGTATTCTTATTTTCAAATTGCGAGTGTCCATTTTTGGAGGGTGCATTTGCATAAACATAAATGTTATTTCCAGTGCTACATAGCCTGTAAACATATACCCGACATCCTTTTCAACAATTATATATTTAAGAAATCTTTCAGAACTGTTTTATATAAATGGGATGTACAAAGACTGCATTAACTACTATACTAATTAGGATTCTGTGGAATCCATAAGCGTAACTAGGTGACGATGTAAGTACGCAAGTACGTGGCTGAATGCGTATGTAGGATACGGTGATAGTATAATTAGTTAAACAATTAGAAGAAGATACAGCGAGGGCGACACCGCGACAAATGCTGAGCTCGAAATGCAGTGCGAGGACAACGACAGCGTGCCGTGCTGGGTGTCAGACGGCGCGCCGCTATTTCGGGCGGGGTATTTGCGTCGCGACGCCCGACGCCGCCGCATCGAGCGCCTACATTTTACATGCCACTTGCACTGTGCAAAACACTATTATCTCACACTGTTATTGCAGTCATCTATTTTTTGAGCAAACTTCTCTTACTTCCCGAAATCGACGCGTTCGCGACCTATACGTCGCTGTTGCTGGGCATGCGTCAGGATTTGTAATCCTATCTAAAGCCTTAATCATTTCAATTGATAGGATTTGATTTGCGATAAGTTAAAATTGTACAATAGACATCAAACAACCACCTTGAAATCACATGATTTCTGGTTACCTGCTAAAATGCTCTTTTATCTACAATTCACTTTAAATTAATAATTATCTAATGCTAAAAATTAATTAATTCGTTATTTATACTTCTCAATTAAATAATTCATAGATTTTGTCTATTTACATCGTAGCAGCATAAACATGATGTTTGAAGCAAATCTTATAATATTAAGTTCAGCGTTATCAGTAGCGAGTTAACTAGGGGAGCTTTGAGAAGTCTAAGTAACTGTTGCAATCGTGATATTGTGCAAGTGTTGTATAAAACCGTCCTGTATGTATCGTAACCAATCAACATATGCATAGTGAACATTCGAATTTTGCTCGCACGCTCGCTGCGATTAGCATAGTGCAAACATTTACATGAGACGTTCACAAAATAATCGACCATGTCAAACATGAAACGGTACACAAACATCATGTTCGATAATGTTGTCCAAATCGAACATATACAAATTACAAATATTACCAAAATATTATACCTACAAACTTTCTGTTACATACACGTACTCGTATCATAACGTGCAGTGCTGAATCTTGTCGGGATGAAAAGAACCAACGCTTTTGTGTTACATAAGTACCGTTCCAGTTTGAAGCTCCTGCCGGAAACAATGAGGTCGTAACGTTTCTGGACATATCGGTCTTGTGTCCGGAAGGGAAACGCAACCGGTCCGAGACAATCGACAACTTAGGATAATGGCGCTGTCTCCAGGGGGAAGAATCAGCGCAACACAGCTTTCGTCCTTCACTCGCACCCTAACGAGGGGTCGCCTATTGATAGTTAACAAGCCGTCAAATTTGTATCTAAAGAAATACGAGCATAAATTGGCACAATCAAGACACGTTGCGACCCTCGTCCACACAATTGCGGCTAAACTTCGCGAATACATGCTTCGTACATCTTACCAAACGAATAACAAGAACGGCGGTGTCTGCTTCAAAATCACGCACAATTAAAACATGTTTAAGAAACATTATTTGTTTATAGTAGGTTCACGAATATGCATATTTCAATTACATATTGCGTAATTACAGCGGACTCGCCCATGTTGTTAGGAGGCAGGGTGATGTCGGCGAGGGTTACAACAAAGCCGCGCTCTTCTGAAGGGGCGTGTAAGTTAAACTCAAGGTTATATCTATTTCTTGGTCTTTTTGTATTCATCCGTTCCTATAGTTGTACTCTACACTTAGATATTATTGTATTGTATTGTATCAGCCCATATACGACCCACTGCAGGGCACGGGCCTCCTCTACAATCGAGAGTACGATTGAGAGTGGTTAGGCCATATAGTCCACCACGCTGGCCTAGTGCGGGTTGGCGGACTTACACACCGTAGAATTTTTTTTAAATCGCTACGGTATGCAGGTTTCCTCACGATGTTTTCCTTCACCGTTAAAGTGCGTGGTGATTGACTATCAATACACACATAACTCCGAAAAGTCAGAGGTGTGCCCTGGGATTTGAACCCGCGACCACCGTGAACATGTAGGCAGCCGAGTCTGGCCCGATACCACGAGGCCACCACGCACTTACACTTAGATATGTATAATTGAATTGGATGAGTAAAAACAGAATGACATACATGTCGACGCTGAAGGAATTAGGTAAAAACTTGAATATTTATTCTCCATACAATTAATCTCGAATCTAAATATTTATTTGATGTGTAATAACACTACGGAACAAAGAATACGGCAGCAGCATCCATCGAAGATGATCTTATGTAGGTACCTCCGAACATTTAACAGTTTAATGCTGTGTAGATTGAAAGTCATGAGTTGTCCGGGCTGTAATTTGGCAGGGCGATAAGCTCGTCACCTATTACTATGTTGGAAATAGTCTCGGCGTACTGTGGGTGGTGCATGGAGCACTCCTGTAGGGGTCACAGTTATGTGAAGCTTTTTTTTCCACAATTTTACGCCGGTATTAGAAAAAATACGTTAACGTCGCTACATCAAAGCAGCTTTGTTTTGATTCCCTGTCACATCGGATATATAAGATTTATGTACCATTACATATTTATGATCAATTCTTGTGATCACATATTTATGATGGCACATTTACATGCCGCTGACGAATGTGACATATGGTTCTTGTCTTCCTGTATATTGATAATAATACATTGTTTTCGATGCAGTAATTATTGTTGATCCGTTTATGAAGACCTAATAAAATAATTTCACCTCTAATGAAAATCATGATTTACTGGATGTTTAGGCCAAAGAAGCGATATTGATGTAAATGAAAAGCACATTACCTAAACCGTGTAAGTAAGCGCCTACGAGGGCAATAAAAGCACGTCTGAAAAAAAAATACAGGAAAATTGGCGTCGTTTTATTTCTCAATGAAAGCTTAACGGGTAATTCCATTACATACTCGAAATTAAAAAGTGGTGGTTTAAAAAGTAGGTGACCACACCTAAAACGTAATAAGTGTTGAAGTATATGGTGAATGATGAGATGAAATACTCACGACGCATTAGCCTCTGGTATGATGTCATCGGCGACGACGTAGATCATGGCGCCCGCCGCGAATGCGAGCGCGTACGGCAGCGCAGGCTTGGCCGCCGCCACCGCCACCGCGCCCAGCACACCGAACACCGGCTCCACCATGCCCGACAGCTGACCGTACCTGCACAACAAACAACACTCATTTATTTCTCTTCGGTAAATAAATTATCTTTGTTAAGGGTATATTCCTTGGACGACAATGATGATTTACATGTACTCTACCAGTTCATAATCGA
This sequence comes from Theretra japonica, assembly GCA_033459515.1. Classification (NCBI taxonomy): domain Eukaryota; kingdom Metazoa; phylum Arthropoda; class Insecta; order Lepidoptera; family Sphingidae; genus Theretra; species Theretra japonica. The sequence goes on from CM065937.1 coordinate 5,671,555, forward strand.
GCGATTGAGAGAGGTTAGAGTGCGAGAGTCATGCACTTCTGTCGCACGCGATAATTGCTCTATGATGATCGTATTCTGGAAAACGTATTCACGATGCAACTTTTTTATATCCTTACGATAATCGTATTTTCCTGGCGAAAAGCTCCCCCGATTCGGAAACATTCGAATAATAACGCATATTAATCCATATCGCCGTACTACGGGGCATGAGTCTGATCCCGTGTTACATGAAGGAGATAGCCCTAATCCGGCTTGCTGACACAACGTGAACTAATTCGTTGGACTGCAGATTTTGTTAAACGAATTGCAACTGAAGAATTATAAAGCTAAGTTCTTGACACGGGTTAAAGATCGCTGCCACAGTTTAATGGTAACAGTCGAGAACGACGACTTATCATGACATGAGAGGGCTGGAGATTTTACTACTAGAGTTTTTTGCAATGATGGATTTCAAATTTGGTTTTAGATCCACGATGATCCAGAAATATGCTATCATCAGATTGCTTCAGAATAGAGACTACGAGTCAATACTTTCGATATATGATAAAAGTTATGCATTTCGACCTAGAAATCTTATTTAATTAGGTCCTTTTCCGAAACAGAAAACCTTCCCATACAATGATACATAATAGTAATGTTGACAACCTACAATGCGGCCCACTTTAGTAAAACGTCTGTTTTGAAACAAAATATTGCGGGTAAGATTCCCTCACCGATATAAATGTTACTGAGATGCAAAAATATTTGCTTCGGGTCATGGTGTTATCGAAAAGTCTCACGTAGTTTCCGATACTCACGACGTACGACTTGAACATATGCAGCTGTTGGTTGAATCTATTATATTTATAATCGGAGAAATGGCAGACACACTGTCGTCTTTATTGGAAGTTATAAAGCACAGTATTAAGAGTCAAAATTAATCCATTCAAAATAATTTTGAATACCAATAAACGTAAGTATTTTTAATAAGCTCTTTAGACATGTTTGGGATAAAGTTGGACACATAGTACGAATGTATGTAATTATAAAGTACAGCACAATGATTGGACTTGTTACGTGTCGTTTCGTACTCAATCGATGCAGATCTTGAAAATGGGTTCGAGTACTAAACGCTGATCACAAAGTCAAGTATCAGTGTGTTGTTAATTTTCACGTATGCGGGTGGTGGAGTGGCGGGGTGAGGAGGGTGAGGTGTGCGGTGCGATGCCGAAAGAGGCCGCTAACGAATTGTTTTGGTGAAAGTGCGGGCCGGTGCCGCGACCACATTCCGACGAACTGGTCGAGGAGCCGCCGCTGTGGGAAACGCCGGCACCGGGCCACCCCACACGACGACCAGGCCCTGTGTAACTACCACGGATGTAGACCATCAACCTCTTCTATTCATACATAACACCTACCACCGAATACCAGTCGGTACCAGCCAAACACAATTTCCAATCTCCTTTTCGAATTCAACTAGTCTATAACTGATTGTGACGTCACAGTTCAAAACAATTCAGCCGGTACGAAACGAGTGTAAATCGATAAGAACTTTCAAAAGCTAGAGGACACAAGAACATGCAAGCTCGTTGTGTAACGCGCTGGCGGGCAGGGGCAGATAGGGGCAGGCAGAGAAGCTAGATTAATTTACGTTGGGCAACAATACGGTAATGTGGTAGTGAGTGCGATAGCTAGGCGGAATACAAGGGGGAAACGGGTTTGGTAAAGTTAGTGAGGAGTGCGGCGGGGCGGCGGCGGGGAGGCGGGGGTGCGGCGGCGGGAGCGGCGAGGGCGGCGGCGGGTGCGCGAACGTGATGTTATGTTATCGCATGCATTATTCAGCGGGTGGCGAAAGCGGCAATTTGCGACAATATCCACTGATTCGCAGAATTGCCGACTGTTGAGTTGCCGACAACACATAAAACAACGGGCTGCGTCACTCAATAACATGCTGAATTTTAATAAAAAAAATTGCAGATCAACTATAAATATAGGTCCGCGCCACTAAAGGATATTTGCTACGAATTTAATTGCAGTAACGGCGTATCTGTTAAACAATTAAACGTAAATTATTGTGATAAGGAATTCGTAAGACATTTCGCATGCTCTTCATTCGTATCTAAAATGTAGCTCTTGCAGATTTTAGAGGCAAAATCGATTAACAGATGCTAAATATAACAGAGAAATTCATCTGCACATAACAAAAATCAACCTGATCGTTCGTAAATAACTATTTTTTTCCAAACAGAAACTTAGGCAATAAGAGGTTGTTTTTTATACATTAATCAAGAAAAGCTACAAAGCATCCAGCGACTTACTGTAACTTTAACCAGATCGTTCGTCCATCTGATAGGCGGGCGTCCGACACTTCCCTGTAGGTGCGCTCCAGTCTAGAACTTTTCGGCCACTTCGGTTATCACTTCTCCGCGCTATCTGCCCGGCCCACTGCCACTTCAACTTGCAAATCCCTTCCTCTATGTAGGTAACTTTTGTTCTACGGTCTTTTTGATTCGATCTCATTGGAAAATACCAAACATAACCCTCTCCATAGCGCATTGATAGACCTTGAGCCTTCTTATGGGCTCACGGTGAGAGGCCACGTGTCGTTCCAGTTCCACTTATGGGTCCATATAAATATAGTTTACACGCAATAAGTGCTGCTGCTTTAATGTGGGGAGATTTCGGCATAAGAATGTAATTTCTGAAAACTAAGGCTCTACAGGCGTCGGACGCGTTTCGGAGTATGAATTTCATCGGCAACGGTATGCTTCTTCTATATCACCTTTATAGAAGACGTAACACCGGGTGAAAATAAATTTCAATGATACTAATCACAATGCTCTGGTGTGTCAGCTCAAACGGAGGTCTGATGCGGTTTAAAGGTTCGTCGCCGTTGGTTGCAAATAAATATTTTATATACTGAAAACTTCAACACAGACATACATTTTTAGTGAAATTGTAAGACTTATTAAATTTACTACAATGGTAAGTGTAATGTAAACCAGTATATAAATAATATCACGATATTTGGTACAATCACGCCAATCTGCTGAATTGCGTAATTGTATTTTGGTAGAATAAAGTGTTTGTCTTTTCCTTGTGGGAACGGCACCCCTATGGTCGATCATTTCGACCTCAATGTATACACATGCCTGTTGCAACTGTCGAATAACAATACTACCACATTATACTGTAGCAACACAAAAACTTCACAAATCTAATCTAAATTGAATAATTTTGTAACTATTTCATTTTCATTAACAAGGGGCCCGAAATAGGCCATCGAATTCACAAAGCGAAACAACTGGGTCAAATGGGGACTATAAGAAACGGCTTTATTCCCACGATCCCCACGTTTACTTGTACCACATTTATAAAAAAAACTTTGCGAAGTCGTTATTTAAGATAGTTTTCTTTAAATAAATTTCTTTAATAAAGTGTGTATGTGTTTTTTTTTTCACGGATATATTTAGACGTTTAGCCGGCATTTTAACTATAAATTCTTAGAAGTCAAGAATAGCAAATATATTTGAAAGTGAAGCAGTAATACGAGTATTGTCAACTAGAACAATAAACATAGCATGAACATCTAAGAAAGCTCTACTTGACCGATGTGTAGCACGTTCTGAACATACTGTTCGATTTCAAATTATACATATATTTTGAACTTAATTAAACTACTACAGGCCGATGTGGAGATCCTTGGGGGAGGCCTATGTTTAGCAGTGGACTTCCTGTGGCCGAAGAGAGAGAGAGAGAGAAAAACAACTCCAATTACATATTTAGCCGTGTAAAGCTTTTTGAATAGCTTACGTTCAGAGTGGACATCCCGGCCAGATAATGCTGATAGTTTGCAACACATAGACTTGGTGAAGCCTAATAATGTCTATTAATTTTGAAGGCAAGGTGGACGACAACCTACGTAAGGTTGCTGAAAGTTTCTGATACATAATCAGTAGCTATTTCATATAGGTCTTAAAATATGGGTATACCATGGTTCTCGAAAAAGACTTATAATATTCTTATGAAGTTTTCCAGGGCTTAGGTCGTTATTAATGTATTCAATATTAAATACATTAAGAACGACTATACTTATAACTGTAGATGCGGTTTAATTTATGATGATATCTATCTACGGAGTCGAATTCTAGGAATGTATATCAGGCCACTGTAGGGTATCTCGTTATATTCTATGCAGGCGCTTATGGATTAAAATTTTGTATTTTGCCGTTTCTCCACAACGATAGCTTCTGTTTCTCTGCCCGCAGCCATACGAAGTCAATTGCTAAGGATTGGTTCGTTCCATTTTTGACATTCAGACTAAAAGACGTCTTAATTGTTCATTCACAGCTTTCCAATTAGCTTTATTTCAGCGCATATGGCTTGTCAACAATAAAATTAACTTCAGGGCCGGATCACTTTGTGTACTTTAGTTTAAAAAATCTTATAAGAGTTACCAGCGACGAAAAACCAAATTAAAACGTTTAATTTTGAAAACGTAAATGAATACTACCATAATGAAATTTGCGATGATCATCGACTAGGAGCAGTATCAGCGAGCTCTGCTTAGCATTGATTTCGCCTCTGTCTATCCGTACGGGGACATAGGCGTTATATTACATATAAAGGTATGTAGTAACCGTGAATAAGGCCATGTAAATAGTTAACACCTATACCTACCCTACCCCATAGTAATGTGAGACTGTAAGATTTCACATTAATCATGGCTCAATCTTTAACATTGACACTGAATGAATTGGTATCGCACATTAATATGCCGCCTAATGTTATCTTAGGTCCTGATTTCAGGTCCAATGAATATTCAGATGCATAGTTTCGATCCCTTCAATGGGTGTCGTTTGCAATGTAATCGGTAAGGAAATTACCGATTACGACATATAATGTTGCAGAGTCGCTGAGACGGCAGTTTCGGGAAGTAACGCCAAACAAAATAGCTGTTGATCGATTTAAAAAAATATCCGCCGAGATTAGGCGCAGCAATAACGCAACACGCGCACAACAAACCGGCCTCGATTGCGCAGAACAGCGCCATCAAGGCTGGCAGCGCCTTCCGGGACGACTTCTTCGGGGCCCACGCGGCGGCGGCGACGGCCGGCGGCGGCGGTGGCGGACATTGCGGCCGTAGCGTTGCTCTCTCGATTTAATTATTTAACTCTGAAGGCCGATCGCCCGGGGCGGGCAGCGGGCGGTACGCTGCGACTGGTCGGACGGGTGCGGTCCGGAAGAACGGGCAGACAGCGCGCCGCCGCCCGTGCGCCGCTCACACCACCAGACTCCACGGCACCACAGCGACACATCGCACACCGAGCACACGCAACGCTAAAATTTCGAAATAGACAACTTTCTCGGGTCCAGTAAGCGATGGCCATCTAACCAAATACCGCTTGTCCGCTGTCGCGTCGAGAGCGACGTGTAGAGGCGCAGGCGAGCGCTGCGCAGAGCACGCGGCGCTCGCCGACTCGCAGTCCGCAGCGGCCGCGCTACCGACCTCTACTCCACTGCAGCAAAACCAACTACATCTACTGCTTCTCTATGGCTAACTAAATGCACATAAGCATTGGTTCTCTTGAGCCATACCAATGATTCATTTTATTGACAAATACATAACCGTCACAAAGGTGCTATGTACTAACAAATTATAAGCAAATTAATTGAATAGGTTATCGCGAAAGAGCCACCTAATATGGTGCGTACATAAGTATGATGTGTGCTACGTCACTATGAGTCATGTGCGCATGCGGTGAGAAACGTTGACTAGACGCATTGTCTACAACAATGGATTACCACATTACTTGATCTGATTATATCATATAGTAGAGCAAAAAACTTGTGTGGACGAACTCACTTTGCAAATGTCACATTCAAATATTAGTTAAAACAAAGTTATAAAACATTACTCGTATACTAAACACAATGTCAATTTCATAGAATGTAAATAGTAAAGTTATATTATGTATAATCATTTGATTATTATACATGTATTATATTTTTCTATTAGTAAATGCAAATGTTTTATTAAAAAAAAATTAATACTACATTATAAAATTATAAAATGAGTGTAATAAATAATAAATATAGTTGAGGCGGTGATTCCTGTTTATCAAAGCACAAAGTGAATATCGCAAGACGTACAAGTTTGAAAAATGTTGCCAATATCCCGAATGTTTAAGACTCGTGAGACGTGCGAGGTGAGTTCTTGCCGGAGCTGCATTCCTCGCTCCTTGCATTCCATACCTATTACGCGTTGTCTTGGACATTTGCTATTTACCACAATCATATTTATTTATTACACAATTCATTTACAAACGGTTTTACCTTTAAATTATTACTGATGCATCTGTATTTTATTATTTTATACGCAATCGTGTACTTACAAAAACTTTGAGTTTAATCATACATTTTAAATACAGAGATTAATAACAAAAAATATCATAGAAAATAGCTTAGCCGTTTATGAGTGTCACACATAGTATCTGGCCTAACCCCTCAGCGTTAGAGTCGTGAATGTGTCCTTTTATCTAGACGTGATAAAGCGTCCAATTCATACAGGGCGTTTACTTATAATTATATTGCATTGTTTTTTTAATAAATTGATTATATACTTTTTATATTCTGCTTCATCTTTAGTCTCTCGGAGTGCAATTGTTTAATTATTGCAAGAAATGTTTGTGTAACAGACAGTTTAATCCCGAGGATACTTAGTTATGGTTAAGACGGCAACACTAATCTTAGACTTAGATTCGACATTTGATTTTTCTTCGCTTAAATTGGATTTGTCATAATTGCATTTACGATTAGAATTAAGTCTATTGTTCCTCCAAAGATCAGGTGGTGGAACATCTCTGAACAAGGTGGAAATAATTTTCCGAGTACAAAATATATTGTAGGTGACTCGATATAACAAAATGTTCTATTGAACCTTCTACCGTAGCATCTTTAAGAAAATAATTTTTCTAAGCACGTCTATATTCGATTTGCCACTGAGATATCCTATACGATATATTGTACTCGTTGTTAAGTTGTAAAGAAAATGCTGTCACGTGACCAGCGATCTGAGAATAAAAATGTGGTGGGTGCAAAAGCGTCGGGCGCTGGGGTCGTCGTTCGGCGGACATTCCCCCGGTCTCCCGCGCGGGCCAGGATTCCCACTTGAGCGCATTCTTGCCCCCTTTTCCATATACAGAACTAACAATCAAGAGCATTTCGCGAAACAAACGTCACACCGCGCCCTTTCACTACACTCACTGCAATTGAGATATCGCTTGTAATCATTTGCACTGCGAATCTGATTACAAGAGATTATTATTGCTCAAATATTATACTGATCAAAATTAAACGACAGCCTTCCCTAACTTTAATTGTAGTCAATATTTCACAGGTGCATATAGCAATAACTCTTGAAACATGTAAATTATACGACAATATAACCCAATTAATTAATAATGTAATTAGTAATTTTAAATAATGTCAACCTTGATGCATGGGTATATAACATTTACAGTAGAGTTTTCTGCAACAAACCGGTCAAGATTAAAAAAGCATCGTTTTTGATAATATAATATCCAGTGTACGTGCCAGTACTACTTGTGAAAAAAAAAACAAAACAAGGAATGTTTAGAGGACAGTAGGTAGTAGGTAGTAGGCACATCCATAAAGAGTTGACGTGTACGTGATTTTCGTAGTTGCCGCGCGGCACGGCGCGGCGCGGCGCAGCGCACCGCCCGGCCGGCGCCAGCGCCGCGGTTCCCAGAACACAACGGAATGCGACTATTTACAACTTTTACCTATTTGGTAACGTTTACAATGCGTGCACGTACTACAATACGCTACGCAGATGTAACCTTTTACTCTCACAATATAATGTACGCTTCAATGCACACTCACTCATTTTGACAAATTCTAAGCGTTTCATTTTCATAATTTTATGTTACAAAATTAGACTCAAAATCATAAAAAGTACGCATTTAAGATTTTTTTTTTTGGCTCAAACGTTTAATATAATGCGAAAACATGTTTGTGGTGGTGTAGGAAGGCTATCGGCGAGTATGTAGCGGAGTGGCGAGTGGCGAGTAGTTCCGACCGACAAGTCGCTAAATGAATTAGCCTGAACAGGAATGGGGTCGGCCAGTCTGGCTACGTTGGCATCCGGCCTAACGACGAGCGCGGGCGCATTCTCTAGCAGCGCGAGCCACCATCTAACAGTAGTGGAGAAAAAATACAGTAGCGCAGTCTCCGCTCATTCCGCACACACTTTTACCACACCGCACGCCTTGTAAATATATACGCAAACCATATTTAAATGCTACACGATAAATTATGTTTTGTACAAACCAGTACTAATTAACACTGAACATTACATTAAAACGATTTAAATTTTGCAATATGGAATATCATCAATCTATTAATTTATTCTATTTTTTGTGAATCCACAAGTTTTAAAATAGGATGTGACTTAGGCTTTAGAAAATCCTAAATTTAATATGCGGAGATTTTTTTTTTACTTTGGACCAAGCCAGAGAAGAGTCAAAACCCAGTTTGTGGCAATTTCCCCACGTTTTATCATACATCTGATAACCGAACCGAATACAAAAATTTCGTGATTTCTACAAGTATGTATGTTAAGTATTTAAATTTTTCCAACTATAAATGAAGTGGAAACCATATTTTTATCTATCTCACTTCCAAAAACCCAACATAAGTGCAAATAATGCTCTGTTGGATGAGGACGCAGCATGTCATAATTTAGCATAATTTGTTTAATATGATATTATCACTTTGCGTAAGGAATGCGACAGGTTATTCAGTATAAACCACGTAGTTTAGATGTACTCATTGCAACCTCGAGTACCACGGTCCACGTTATTGCACCCCTGCCACCACCTGCATGTCATTACAACTATGTTAGGGAGTTCTGGAATAACTCACTAAATTATTCAGATGCATCTAATTAACCGACTGTTGATCTGTTAATTCACTACCCTTCATTGGGCCTTTCAAAAAAAAATAGACAAGAAGCCAGAAATGCACAGAAAATAAAAATGTATAAATTGGAAACAGATATAATAAAACTCACCAAAACGATCTCCACACCGAGAAACCGGCTGCCTGTAGAGGTAAACTAACAGCCAGACCTTCTGGGAAGTTCTGAATGCCGATACCTAATGCCAAGTTCCTGCAAAGAAGAAAAAATATCTTTATTCATGCTCTCGTTTCTATAACATTTGTAACTTTTACATTACGCTACGTTTGTACAATATGTATTTCATTTTAATTATAAAACATTATTAATATAAATATTAAATCTTTGTATTAACAAAGATTTAAAATATGCCAGCCATAAAGTGACGAATGCTATCACGATTAACATATTTAAGAAACTTAAAAAAGGCATACATTTTCAAAAAATCAAGTTACAAGAATTAAATAATATGATCGATTGCCAAAAGAATGATCTGAACTGAGCGAATACGTTGCCAATTTGTGTAATTAATGTTCATTGTAACAAATACAAGCAATAACGGATACGTCGTAGCAATGACACATTCCTCGAGAAGACAGTGCCCCCTCCCCCGCCCCGCGCGCGCTCGCACACCCCCTCCACCCCGCGCGCATTGCACCTGCGACCCTCACCGTTGCTCGCTCTAGGAATGCGAATAACTGTACTCCGTACAGCCTCCATCGCCGTTAACCTGAACCGTTCCTACGATGCAACATAAACTTACCGCTCGTAATATATTGTGCAATACCGTAACAACGTTCAATTTGTAGATTTTGTTCATGCTTACTACTCAGTGCCACAGTATGCACTCGCTTCGCCACTTCTCTAATATTATTAGAGTGTGTTCGTAGAAAGTGTTATTATTGAACGCTACCACATACTCCATGTGGACGCTTAATACTCATACATTTGCGTTTCGGGAATGTACGAATGGCGAAAGGTGCAAATCTAGTACTTTAGTCCTCACATAGAGATTTAAGTTAGCGGTAATCAGTAACGTAAAAATGAAATAAATTTCATATATCCGACGCAGTGAAATAGCTTTGAACGTGAATTTAACGGGATCTCGAAGCGCAATGACAACTAAAAGTACTAATAGCGACGTAAACGGAAGCGTCGGGAATTTCTGTTAAAATGGTTAAGTTAATAAACATGTGCGTCGGCGCGAGGGCTTTGAGCTCGGTGAAAGCTGGCCGGCGCGGCGCATGCGCTGACAAACCGCTGCCGATCAATTCACTTGAAACTTCCATTATGCACAACCACTGTAGGTATTTGACCGGTTTTTATTAAACGACGCTTTTCCCACACAGGAAATTATAGAACTTACTTTCTGATACATTTATTTTCTCTTTCGCCGAAGACACCGCGCCAATTTGATTATAACCTTTTATGTCCCGAGCCGTAAAGGAGTATACGTGGATGAAACAAAAGCAATATACCTACAACTAAAAGTTGACATATAAACTCAAAGACCAAGTTTTTAATGCATTATGCTACAAAGATATTATTAATTACGAACTCATCGTTCATTTAATTCTTCACATGAGTGTATTTATGTTCTCTGAACCTCCCTCGCCCTCAACTCGAGCGCGATCTCATTTCACAACTATCAAATTTAAATCTAAAATCCACAATAATAAATAAAATGTGCCCTGCTAACTAACTTCTTAATTCCAGCATGGAACCTTGAATCACCATAAGCCTTTGAAGTTTTCAAAACACTGATTAAGCGACTTATGCGGTACTCTCCTCAAATACTTTATTGGACAGCTGAATTGCACAAGGAACTTTAAATTGATTTACATGTGAATTAACTTATTGTATTGTCTTCCGCTGGCACTGTTTGTCAAATGTAATTTCTCTATTAATTTATTGGAAGCTGTCGGGGGCGGCCGGAAAAGCAAACAATGAGTTGTGCTGTGTTTTCGCTGAAACAGAGAAGATCAGAGCGAAAATGTGTAGGAATCGACCACTCGTATTGCACATATATACCAACATAGATGCATTGAACCTATGATTGGGTGATTTATACACTTATCCGCTCCGCTCGGCTCGTATCTGCTCAGTGAAAACGCAGCCTTATATTGTAGATAACAACATATGGTCGTGAATTCTAAAGGTAAGCATCAGAACTGAAAGCTAAGCTGAGAGGAAACCTCACGAATTAGAATTTTATATCGCATGCTCGATGTAAAGTAATTAGGCATAGAATAGTAGGATTTGTATAGAATTCAAGGTATGTTTTAATAGTAGAGCCATGCCGTAGTTTGTTAAAGCCACAGTGGAATTGGGCCGATTTAGCCAGGACAATCGCACAGAAAAGCTACACAAAGGGACATTTGCCGTCGTTCGGCAAGTTAGAGCACAGAAGATTGAAAACCCTAATACCTAAAACTTTATATAGAATATTTGACTTTGCCACAAGAGAGCTACGACCGCCCGCGATGATGGTACACTCGTGACAGAGACTCGAGCAATTGTGTCGCGTTTCGGGTTCAGTCTATGTTTATTCGTGTTCCAGCAGGCGACCGTAACTGTATCGCTCGCCGACAGATACCTATCCCCAGCCGGTGCACAATCTGTTTGCATTGCATTACACTTACCGTCTAATACTCCTAAACTGTAGCCATTTTTAAGCAATTCCATACACATAATTATTATTATTATCAGCCGTTAATGTCCCACTGCTGGGCAAAGGCCTCCTCCTTTTCCTTCCAGATTTGGCGGTCTTGTGCGATTTGGGGCCAATCCTGAAGAAATCTGTCGATTTCGTCTCTCCACCTACGCCTAATAACACATAATACTATATTTAAATTAGTAACTTTTATCGTCTGGATATATAGGCGCATATATATATTTTCGTACTTTAGTATAAGTATCTCATATTGGTCACAAAATCTTGAGATATTTATCAACAAAAAGTTACTAATTTTTGAATTGACGGCAGTTACTTGGTCTGAACTACCGTCTGAAAGGTGATAGGTATTATATTTTTTTATTTCATCATTAGTATGTATTTATCTCTTAAAACTAACTAGCGATAAGTATTTTAACTTTAAATCGGTAATTATTACGTGTGTTAAAACCGCGAAAATAACTATAAATCAATTACACACAATATTCACCCCACACGATACCAAGTCGTTATCATATTAGAAACTACGAGATTTTATAACAACACCTAGACCAGTAATTGATATTCGAGGATCACTCGAAATATCGTCCCGGTCAAGAAATCAATTAATGCTTACGAGATTCCTAAAAAGAAAAAGACTCCTTACTTTGTTTTAATAAGTATGATATAGTAAGATAGAACATATAATTTGCGAAGTCAAATCCGTTTGTAAACTCCTGAAGTGCCTTTAATTAACAGTTTCACAGAATATAGCTATTTACGTTTTAACGGGATCCATCGGACGTTTCACCAAGTTAAGACTAGTTTAGATTATATCATACTCGGCAATTAACACGTTTGTAAGCCTAGAGTATTTATTTTCCGAGGTGATCTGTGTTATTATTGGTACTAGGACATCAATGTCCGCCTGTTAGCAACCATCGTACGTAGTGGTAGCCTCGTCATGTGACCCACATAGTGTCTCGCGTTTCAGCTTCACTCTATGTACATCCAGTTCCCAGCATACCAGGAGTGCTTCTGAGAAAAACATTTTCGATATATCGTTCGATTCCGCGTGATAGAACCTACTTTTAGTGCCTACGGTTTTCCTCATATCGACTAGAGAATGATTGTCGAGTCGATTGTCGAGATTGACAAGTGTCGCATAGAAAAATATTCGTCGATATCGTAGTAAAAACGAAATAAATTGGTGTATTTTTCAATAAGAAGCATCTCATGATATATCGAATATCGTTTTTCGTAGTAGGCCCCCTGCATAGTTGTATGTGAAGACTGTGGACACTGTATTTGTATTGGAGAGCACTTATAATAAGGTGCAAGTCCCTTTCTACACTGATATGAGAAACTGAATATAATGGATTTTTGATGGCAAGTTAGTGCAGATAAGAGTCCCAGATAGAGTATCCATCAATGTTCACCTCTCGCGGTCGACACAATTATTTATCGACTTATTTCTAAACATACATCTTATACATTGTACCTATTCTAATGCAGGAGTAGTACTATTTGTATTTCTTTTTTTTCACGTCGGCAACTTTATCCGGATATAGCTAAGATGTACATAGAACGCGACGTATTTACGTGGATTATAATGACAGGTTCTTAACCACTATATTGATCGCGAACCGGCCGGATACAAATGTCCTTTGTCACGTGACTTTCTAGAACCAGTATTACAGGAGATCGTCGCGATCAGCTGCAACACCGCTCACACTTTTCCAAATGATTTGTTCTTATGTTATAGCGGGCAAACAAGCATACGATTCAAGGTAAGGTTCGGTAAGTGATCACCACCGCCCGTGAACGTCTACAACCCCATGGAGATGCGTTGCCGTCCTTTAAGGTGGTATAAGACACTGCCATGATGAAGAGCATAAATGCTGTAGAGATTGCAAGATTAAAAGCAATATTATAATTATGTAATTCCTTGCCCAATAGTTGATAGGTAACACTGAATTTATTTCAACATTTGGCAATATTATTTTATTTGTGGCTATCTAAATACATTTTGCATAGAAATGATTCAAACCCAACACAAAACTAATATAAGTCAACATCTTATTGCTACAGTTTAATACATATTTGTGTTATAATGCTCCTGCGATATTTAATCGCATCTGACAGGGATTAGTATTGGAAACACTGATATTCATCGTACTTAAAATATGCATAGCATAAACAATCGACTTGACTCGAGTTTTGACTATGTGTACCCACCGCATCTTCAAGAATATCCCGCCCGCTGCCTGCATTTTTTAAGGGACCATTTATGTATATGTATTTATTTCCTCATACTAAAAAAATTAGCCTGCTATGTGCGGTCACTAACGATCGTGATTTCTAAATAATGTATTTTATGAAGCAAAACAAGAAAAAAGCGTCTTACGCTCCATCGCTTTGAATGTTAATGTATCTTTGAGACGGCCACGCAAAAGTTATTATGTCAACCGATACCTACAGAAATTTTATAAGTGAACGGAGTAACTCTGACTCCGGATACATCCGAATTCCAATTACATCACAGACGAGTCCATTTCACTTTCCGACCTACCCGGAAGTGAATTCCTAAGCACGAGCATACGGCGCGGCCGAATTTCACAAGCCGCAAACGACAATGGACTCTGTGCACGCGCGCGCAGAGTGCCCGCGCCGCGCGCCACTCGAGCCGGCTAAGATATATTCTGAGCCATGCAAGAAACGGCGAAGCGGATGTGAACGGCTCGCCGCGACGATCAAAAAGTGACTTAATTTTTGAGCGATAAAGTGTAAATTGTGTTTATTGGTAGAAGAGACAGTCGCGAAAGTAGTGGCAACTTTCACGGCACGATGGGGGTGCAAGAGGCGGCCGCGCGGGGCCCAGCCGACGGCCCATTGACGACACCGTGACCTACATACCGCGGCTCCATTCATACCGCGGCGGCGGAGAGCGCAGCGCGGCGTCGCGGCCGGCGCAGCCCGCGCAGGACTCCGCGCACACTACCTGCTCGCATCGCCGCGCCGGAATTCCATCCAGCACTTACATTACACAATGTCATGTCAACGAGTGTCGCAATCGGACCTACGCGCTGTGGGCCGAGGTCGCACCACCATCACTACACTTGTTCAATTAGAGCCTACAAAATCATGCGCAATCAACCAAATAGATTTCTCTCCATAAGGATAACTGCTCACTTTTTTAAAGACATAAAAATTATACAACATGAAATTATATGTTACGTATAAAAATTATAAATTAATTATTACAAACTCAACACAAGAGTAGAAATATATGTTTAAGGCATCACAGTGCTGTACTGGGAAATTAATTGTCCTAAAAAATGAACTAAATATATCTATAACACTTTTTGCATTAGCAATTTCGCAATTTTGACTGCCTCGGTGGCGTAGTTGTACTACGGTATGATTGTAGAGCTGATGTTTCGGGTTCGAATTTCGGGTCAGGCAGTGATATTGGAATTTTCTATTCATTATCAGCCTGGAATCAATGGTACCTGGAGGAATTTGTGCCCGATATGGCGATAGGCTCGCCCCTTATCACATCGTGGGACAGAAAATACAAGGCGTAACGTGGATGTCCTGGTTGCACCTCTGCCTATCCCTTCAGGGAAAAACAGGCGTTAGCTTATGTTTGTACTTTTTGCTTTAGTAGTACTATTCATAAGATATAATTCAACACAAAAAGAAATTGAAGATACTTAGTATCGAAATATTTTATAAGTAAAATTTTGTCGTTTATTCATAGCTAATTGTGGGGACTCGATTGACACCTTACATGGAATAGGCAATGACAATATCTCATTCGTCGATTACGCAAAACTAGACTAAATGTTTACCTAAACTTGAATGTGAGACAGATCCCCCACTCAATTTAATTATTATGCCATGAATCATAATTCAGGGTCCAATTATCCCACGACGAACAACTGTATGGCAATATGTTCAATTACAATGTACATATAAATTAACAAGATAAATAAAAGGGCAACATTCCAGCGTTATCATTCTGTTCCATCGAACTGTTCGATTTAAATTATTCGTTTAAGGACGTTACGAAGGCAATCCTCTAATATTATTGTATCTAATTAAATACAATAAACTGTGAGTTACATGTCATAAGTCCATGCAAATTGGATCGTTGTCGTCCTAGGATAACAATATTAAATGCGATATTATGCAAAAATGTCGCCGCCATATCAAAACCTATGCCTATGTAAGGAATACATTTAAGTTTCATTTGATTGCAATTTCATCGCATGTACAAAGGTAACATTGTTCGGTCAGACATCATTGTGCAACTTTATTAAATCAAATGGTAATAAAAAAGTAAAAGTCGACAAAGGCCAAATCTAGCCAAAGCAGTATATACCTACAAGTTTACAATGCCCTACTTCTGCAGACAGCAATTCGAAATTGAAACATGCGATGTTCCACTCGGCCTTGGCATGTGGCAATGTAGACGTCTGCGTCTAGCTGACACTTGCACCAAACATGTGCTGGTAGATGAATTGCCAATATGCGGTGGTTGCGCTAGGTATCGCAGACGGAGTGCGCGGGGGGTGGGCGGCGCGCGGGGAGGGGCGCCGGCTGCCAGACAGCGGGGCTCCGCATGGGAGGCTAACAGCAGCCTCTTGCATCGCTCACTGCTCACCGTCGCGACAGCTTCATGCGAAGGCTGCTCCACTTTGATTAAAATTGCATATTAAGCAACTTTTACAAGACAGTTCGGTTACGATCGATCGATATGTATTAATAACACATCGCTTTTGGCGAATTAGTACTGGTTCGATTAAATACTGCGTATCTCAGACATTGATGACTGGATTACAATACGACGGGCCATAATTATCTGCAAGTAATAATATTATACTAACACGAATTTAGATTTCGCGTAACGTCCATATCATTGATACAACATTGCATCCTTGTGTCCACAATTCCATGGCAAAACTGCTTAAATATTTAACACAAAAAAGTAATTTGTATGTAAACTAAATATAGGTCAATGAAATGCGTAAACATTGCGAACGCTCAATGTCAAGGCGTAATTCTGCTCATACAAATTTCAGGGGCATCATTAGAAACTATTATCGACCATTGACGTTCGAACGTCAGTACCTACGTTAGTTAACTGATTGATAGTAGGTAGTCCTTCTAACATTAACTTAACTTTATTATTCAATTCGATACTTATTCCAAAACCATTAATGTTGCTGTATGTAACAGTGTATCTTTCTGATGAAACTTGTTTCAACTCAAACTATTACGCTATACATACGTAATGTTCACAATATATATCTGATAGTGTGATTCCAACTATTCAAAATATATGTTGAGAAAATTCTTCCTGTTTTAGTTACACCACCTCCTTTGTTCTCTTTGTAACCTCTGTACTACAAACCTACTTGCTGAATAGTGTACACAAATAAATACTATTAACAAAGACATACAGTCTTAACTCTAAAGAACAATACGTCTTGTATTCTGGATATAAGAAAATACGAGAGTCTATTCAGTCCTTATAATATCCAAACCAGACATACATATTTGTGGATTGTATTGTATTGTATCAACCCATATACGTCCCACTGCAGAGCATGGGCCTCCTCAATCGAGAGAACCATTGAGAGTGATTAGGCCGTATAGTCCACCATATTTCCATATTTATGGATGCCATGGACATTTCTCTCGGTGCGGCATACGAACCCGCACGCTTTCCTTTCCCAACCGGTGTCATAACCAACTCAACTAAGCTGTATAACATAACAAGTTGGCACATCTATGTGAGCCTTTATATCTGTATGCTCTGGAGATCTGACGTACGATTGAAATAAACTTCTTAATGCTCTTCATATATTATTCAATATATTATTCAATTTCCTATCGATATTGTACTTTTCCTTTTCTGAATCAAAGTTTGAAATAATTTTTAAACTAAATAAAGTTAAGAGGCTGGACTATGTCAAACAAAAATATTTCAAAGATAAAAGCATACAAGACAAGACATACAAAGACCACACAAAATAAATTTGAGAAAAGCGGATATTGTATACGTTGATCAGTGTTTACATCGAGATCAGGCGGTAACTTAAAAGAACAGGCAAGAAGCTAACGAGAGTAGAAGAATAGAAAGCGTCTGGCTGAGCCACTGCTCTTTGCAGTACGCGCTAAAGGGAGACACTCCGCTTACTCGTAAACAGAGATAAATAAATAATAAATACACCCAACAGTCACATACATGGTCCTGACCCCACATTAAGATCAATTAAGTCTTGTGTCGTGGGTATCAGAAGCTACGAGAGACTTTTCGGTCTCACAAACACCCAGAGCCTAGACAAATACTTGTGGGCCTCACAAACATTTGTCTCGGTGCGGGAATCGAACCCGCGGCCTCCAGTTTCACAGGCGGCGTCTAACCAACTGCGCCACGGAGGCTGTCTACCTCCATAGTACAGTGAAGTACTTTACAATGCACAGTACATTCTTTCGAATCATAAGTACATAGGTATACCGGCCTTTGCTAAAATTACAAAGGTCCAAATTCAAGGATTGGCAGCGAGCTTTCGAAAGCAATATCTCAGGGGCAAAATTATACGACCGCAATAAAGGGAACTACGTCCGCATTGGATACCGATATATTGAGTATATATAAACAAAGACAACTCGTCTCGGACCATACATCGCACATGTTGGGAATCTTGTGGGACACTGAAGTGACTGTGCATGTCAACTTATATTGGACGATTTGTAGGCAAAATTTAATCTTTAAAATATTATTAGGCTATACGGTAGACAGTATGTATAGTACAACATGTCGATGATTTGCAAAACTTCGGCAAAGATTGGCAGAACTTCGATAGATGGTTATAGAAAAAAATCTAGAGCAGTAGGAACAATGTTTCACGTTTTGGAAATCATTTCACGCAGAGTTTCAGTAAAGTACTAGAGAACATTGCTAGACGACTGTGGTTGATGAAGAGTCATTTCAGCTATTTGTCATAATCCTAGCAACTTCGGCGTGAGATTGCCGTGGGTTACTTTGCTACTCTTAATCCATTAGGTATATATATTTTCAGCGTGAATACGAATATACCACCTTTTTATATTTTTTTATGGTATTGTATGTTTCATGAATGTACTTTGATACAGGTGTCGTACCTGATGTAACAAAAGTTTTACAAATCAATTACTATAGTTGAATTTTGCTTCGATTCATTGTTTCAATTGACAATAAAAATTGAGCCGTAGGCAATTTACTACCAAATACAATTCTATTCCTAAGATAACTTGCGACTTTATAAGTGGTAGAGTTTTACGCCGCAATAGGACAGAAACCCGACCTGGAGTAACAGCGTTGGTGCTATGTATCGTTCGGTGCCTGCGGTGGTAGGAGACCAAAGAGCTGGAGTATGTATCCACCTGGATAGCGTCCACCGTTCATGATGGTGAACACCCCGTTCTAGTGTCGCACACGAGTACGTCGCGTTTCAGTTTCATGCTGTGTATGGCCGGTTTTGACTAGGCTGGTGATAGTGCCGACTGGTAAGAGATATCATTCGCCTATTGATACTTTAATTAGATTGCATTGCACAAACCATTCGGTGCTTTGCAGCCAGTTTGTTGGGCTTTATGTTGTCTGTTCATCTTGTTGGTTGTAATCCCACTTATATCACATATTTGTGTTTTACTTGGCGAAAAAATAATCCCGTTAGACTTTAGTATTACTAGTGTTTTGTTACATCTAGTGCTTTCATAAATAACTACTACACGCAAAAAAAAATTGTTCTAAATAAAATGGTGAGATGAAATCATAATCCCTTTGTAATAGCATCAACCAAAACACAGTATATAATATTACTCGTGCTTATTATAATCGAGGGAAATACAAATGAATAAATTTCCCATTTGTTTGATTCTATCAATAATGCATCGATACTCCATGGGCTCAGTTACTGTCAGCTACATACATAAAGTTAACAACTTAAATATGCATTTCCTTCCAATGTATGAGAAAAATGATCGGAATGTAATATCTATTGAATGAGAGAGCAATTAATAATCAACATTCGAAAGCGTAAAAGGTGTCACGAATACCGACGAATTCCTCCGAGTGGCGCGCGTTTGATTGCGCCGATTATATTATTGACAGCGCGCAGCGAGCAGCGAGCAGCGAGCAGCGAGCAGCCCGCCGGGGCAGGACATTAAGCAACGCGGTCGCACCACGGCCGCGGCAGAGGGACATTCATAAACAACAACAAATTGCCACACAAACGTTTACAACGCGTGCACATCACTAACTGTACACGGCCATCACTATAATCACCGATCCGACGATCGATGCCCAAGAATGTAGTCAATGTTAATTATATGTTGGAATTTATTGAAATTAAGTTCATTCTTGCCGAGATATTTAGTAAAAGAGAGGTTCTGATCATTCTGTGGAGTGGTGGAGGGCTCCCGCGGACCGGTTCAGCTAAGTGGTCCATGAAGCTCGCTCTTGGCGGTGGGAGGCGAGCAGCCTCCGTTGCTCAGTTGTCGGCTGTCTGACTTAGCCATCCAAACGCCATTCAATGTACGTGTTCTAATATTGAAAACGATGCTTTGCTTATACCGAGTATTGAATTATGATTAAATATTAATCCATTAGTAAGACACTATCATTACAGAGCTTTCGGTGTCTCTATAAATCATAAAGGAAAAATCGAAACTTTGCGTGGGAGTTTTCACGGATAGGTACTCCACTTGTATTTTAGATAGAGTTAGTTATGCCGGCCTGCGCGGGACCGCAGTGACACAGACTACGTCCAGAATACGACACAGTTGCGGGGATCACTATGCTTTTCAGCTTATGCATACCAACTGTTACAGCGTTTTCGGGTTGAAACTCATCGAACGAAACGATAAAGCTGTTACTTCAGGTCGTTTTCCAATAAGACAGTGGCATCAGCCCGGTGGAGTGGACCGATTCAAATTATAAGTTAAACAAGCCACGGCATTACCACATGCTTCCAAAAGTATCGAGCTCAATTATCAATTATATTTCCATGAAGATGAAGATGATTTTCGCTAGCGCTTTGATTAAAAATGCGCAAGTCTATACGGAGGAACTGAGACACAGCAAGCGGAGAAGGATAATTGAGAAAAGCGAGTTTCTATCTATTAGACTAGCACCAAGTTATGTGATTACAACTACACAGACGATACGTGACATGAAGAGAGCAGGGGTGAAGTGTAGATTGTCTTAAAGTTTGCCAATGTTGTTAAAAATCACTTTCATGACGTCGTTAAAAAAGACATGCGTAATAGACTGTTACAACTGTGGATGCCAAAGATGCGAAATACGGAACTCTGATTGGGACACCGGCCTCGTCAAGCGGCTAGAATGGAAGAAAAGATCATGTAAAAGCTCAGCGAAGAGCTTTATCTAATATATCAACAAGTAGTGACGTGAACAAAGACTGTTCACTGGAGACTAACGAATATCTCCAGCCATTGGACTATGCATACGTTATTTTACTTTACTAAAAGTACTAATCAATGAAATATAAACACAAACAATTTATTGTTCACCGAATTTTGTAATATACATACATACATACATACATAAACACACGCCTTTTTCGCAGAAGGGGTAGGCAGAGGTGTTACCAGAACACCCACGTTTCGCCTTGTATATTCCGTCCCACGATGTGATAGGGGCGAGCCTATCGCCATATCGGGCACAAAATCCTGACTCCGGGCCGATAATGAATAGAAAAATCCAATTTTGAATTTTGTAATATATTATTCACCAATTTCATATAAATATTCATTAGACAATTAAAAATTTTAGTTGCATATAACTTTGAAGTATTTATCGCTCATTACTCATTTTGTGCGTTTCCGAATTCTAACAGGCAACTGAATGCCACGACGAGATGTAGACGCAGATTACGTAGCGCTGTTTTCCCGCAACCGACAAAATGTGTCATAAAATTATATAATCTGTTAGCAAGATTCGATTGTCGCCAGTGTTCAGTCGCGCTTACTCACATCCGCTCATAAACATAGGTACAGCAAAACGACGCGAAAAATATATATAAATCAACACGTATAGCTCCATTTTTATACAAAGGAACTACTTTCTCTGTAGAACGACAAGCGCATTTGCACTGACCAAACTTAACCATTGTAATTGAATTTAAAAACTTACAAATAAACAACAGAAGTACATTCGAACACTAACACATAGCAACATAAATGTGTTAGGTTTGTGAGTAAAAAAAAAAGATTCACGCGAATTGCATTTGCAAAGTATTCGATGGGCAATTTTGTTTTAGATCGCGACCTGGAATTTTGCCAAAAATGTCACAATAAGGAGAAAAATGTAAACACAGTCGCAGTCTAATTCAAAAATAAGGTCGTCTCGTCTCCCTGTCCATGAACGAGATGTCTCGCCAAAACATGACTCGTGTTATAATATAAGCGCAGCAAATACCGCGCTCGCGAGCTTCAGCTTTATATTCAATTTAAAATATAATTAACACTCGACGGCACACGTTATCAGAGACTCTACACAGAAATGTCACCACTCACCGGTATTGTCTTGACATTACTGTCCTATATATAGTATATACACTATACACGCATGTCACCTGTCTTGCAGCACGTGTAGTTATTTATACATTGGATGTAATGATTTAGCCTTCAAGTTTCAAGAATGGAGCTGGGTGGCTACATGTGCTGTGTACATCTCTGATGAAGTGATTTAGTCTATGACATTCACTTGACGAGGAGCTTATCGTTGTCGATCTAACTTGAGTGTTACAATACTGTCAAACTGAAATACCTAGGTAACCCGAAACTAAATAATTGTGTTGGTAGATGGCTAATTTGGTAATGGTTGTAATCAAATACCATTTTTCTCTCTTTTAAACGTTCTGTAAGTTGACCTAAAATGAAAAACGGCAATATACTTGCCAGCTGGCTTAAAGAAAATAAATAAAGGTGAGTATGGAGGATGTAGAGGCAAGCAAGTGCTCAGCTGCTGGGGGTACATTTCCTTTTGAAAATGCCGGGTATCTGATATAACTCTACATGTCCTCCTATATTCGTAAGCTATCTTAACATGGTGTTAGCATTGTGTATCGTGAAGAGCGAATAATTGGCGAAACCATTTTCATAACATTTATTTAAGCACCCTTTGTGGTTGGATTGTGCGATGCAAATGAACATGATGTCACTGGTGAGCGAGCAGTGAGCAGTGAACAGTGCAAGCCGCCCGACGCGGCGCGGCGCGACACAGCTAAGTAGGTACGCGCGAGGCGCCATTGCGGATTTCCTTCAGCGAATGCAACATTCCGCGCGAACCTTCTCTCTGACTCAGCACACGTACTTTATCGATAATCACGCGAAGGTAATCGCTCGTGTATTCAACAGGTGAATTATGAATGGGACACGTCATCACTGCCACCTGTGAATATCGTCGCCCTATAAACCCCGCTAATGACATGACACTCATGCTTGCACCACGTGTCCTTTGCTTTGATACGATACAATTATATTGATGGTATTAACATCTAATTATACAGGGTATATCAATACTGCTACAGAAAACCGAAGCCAGGTGGTAGTTTTGGTGACTTTAGAAATTATGAAACTAAATTTTTTCTAAAAAAAAAGCGACGATTTTTTTTGTAATTATTTTTCTATCATGGTATTTGGGTGGTAAATACATACATTTTCCTAAAAAAATAATGTACACCTTTTAATTTTAAAAGACGGTATAGTACCCAAGGCTTTTAATTATAATTTTAGCAAAAACTATGGATTTTTACCACCCAAACACAATAATATTTAAAACATTACAAAAAAAAGCATCCACGCGTTTTTTTTCAAAATTGTTAGTTGCATCGTTTCTGTAGTCACTAAAACTATCACCCGGCTTCGTTTTCGGTAGCAGTCTTGACATACCTTGTATTATCTTATTATACAGACTCCGTGGCGTAGTTGGTTAGACGTCGGCTGTATAACGAGAAGGCTTTGGGTATAATTCCCGCACCGAGACAAATGTTTGTGCGGCCCACTAATATTTGTTTCGGGTCTGGGTGTTTGTGGGACCGAAAAGTCTCTTGTAGTTTCTGATATCCACGATACAAGACTTAATTGATCTTAATGTGGGGTCAGTACTATGTATGTGTGACTGTTGAGTGTATTTATTAATACACAGAACCGTGAACTTTAATATAAATAAATGTAACAAATAATTCAGCCCAAACACGACGAGCTTCCTGTACAATCTTGAGAACGATTGGGAGGGGTTGGTGGACTTCACTTACCATAGATATTCCTGAAAATCTCTATAGTATGCGGGTTCCCTCACGAAGTTTTTTTCATCGTAAAAGCTCGTAGTAATGAACTAAGCTATCAATCCACAGAGTGTAAGGTGTACCCTGGTGTTTGAACCACGTCCGTTACGCTACCAACAGATCATCACATAGGGACTTAATATAAATAACTTCAATATATTTCTGAAGTGGCCCTACAAAACGTTGAAACAAGCTATTTTGTTGAAGTTATTGATATACGTATATATTAATAATGTGGACCATTCATATAACCATACAAGGTCTGCGGCGACACCGTATTGAATTCTTTAGATTTACTCACCCGCAAGCCTGAATATTAATACAATCCACTCATACCATACTTGGAAAAATTGTGCATATGACGAGAACCGGTTCCAGTAGGTAAACAATAATGACTCATAGATACAAATAATTATTTATTCATCGTGCAAATAAAACCACCGACGGATTTTCCCGTTGCAATCGCCGCTGCTACTCAATGCTTTTTAAGGAGCTATGACTAAAACGCTAAGCATGTGCATTAATAACCCCGTACCGACAATATCTATGCGGTAATAGGCGGCTCTTCCGTTAAACGTTCCTTTTGGCGCTGTCTTTTAACAATTCGAATCATAATTTATGACATTTGAATTAAAGTTCTCCAGTGTTTTTATCTTTGGCAAACAATAGTTAGTACACGATAGTTGGTAATTAGTGTTGGTATTGATGTAGCGGTATGCAAGAGGCGCTACATGTCACCAGCGTGTTGTTCTGTAATAGGCAATTAGCCGGGCGGGCGGTGTGTGACGCGGGCGCGGCTCCGTGACGCACGCGGCGCCTGCCGCTCGTCGCCCGACCCCGGCGCCTGCACTCCAACACACCACTAATTCATATTGTCCACCACTATCCCACCGTAGACAATACACAGTGTTTTGTTACCCTAACTGTACTTCATGATTTAATTTTTTTAACAGCGCAAATTGTGGCGTAATATAATTTCATTACTAAATGAATACGTTGAAAAGCGTTTATGAATAATGGCAAAAGGAACAGTCTCAAAACTATGCAGCGCGCAACAGGAACAAAACAAAGAGCAACAACCGTGGTGATTGACTGGGCACTTTTAGCTTACAAGCCAAACGTGTGCCGGTTGGCGCACAGGAAATCGTAAAAGCGCATCTAGAGCAACGTTGTTGGTGCGCATCTTCCGGTAAAGCGCTTTCCGGCGCCGCGCCGCGCCCGAGCGCCGCGCGCTTGTTTCCGCTCCGCGTGCGCGCGGCCAGTAAGCGCTGCGCCCGCTAATCGCTTACTCAACCAAACATTTTGAGGAAATCATCTATACAGTATACACCCCGATACTGGTCATAATAAATAATCATCAGGGTATTACTTAGCGTGTATTCTGTTGTGAAATATGATTGGGGGTGTAAGATTACAGATTATTTTAGGCATCAGTTTTACAATTGCCATGTTGATATAATAAACAAAATAAATAAAATTTAAGAAAGTTGTCAGTAATTTACATGGGATAATTATGAAAATTATGTTCACAAAAAAGTGTACTTATAGCCTTCCAGAAAATTGTCACGACGCGACGCGACGAATGTTGGTTTTACGAGCGGCAGCACCAAAGGTCAACCCTCATGAGAAATTATTCATTTGCGCGCGTATCGTATTATTCTAATTGAAAACAGATAAATTCGCACATTTAGCTCGTGTTATTTATTTTTCACACTGCCCTCTCTATTTCCTTCTCTTCTATCCATCCCATGGTTGGCTGGTAGAAATTACCTAGACCGATATGACCGTCACTTGTACTATTGATTTTCTATTATTTATGTATATTGTTGTTTCTTTGTTTGTGTACAATAAAGAATAAATAAATAGAATGGATTGACCGGCCGAGAAATGTGTTACCACTAGACCAAAAGAGTTATAAATTATATAATATATAGCTATATACGTATGTTCATCTATTTATAATGATGTTTTATGTAACAATAATAGGAATTAGTCTGAACACACCAGTACTTTTTTTTTTTTTTTTTTTTTTTTTTTTTTTTTTTTTTTTTTTTTGTTCAAGAGGAAAAGCTATTAAGCTCCCCTTTCGTTGCCCCGGGGGAGGTGGAAAGGGGTATGTCAGTGTCTCTGGCCTTCCAGCCTGACACAATGCGGATTTGTGGCCAAGCTGGGTCCCTACCAAGCCTACGCCAGCATACTGACTAAAAACCTCTTGAAAACCGTCACACGCATTGTGGGCGGTACCGGACATCCCAGGGTGAAAGGCACCCCGATTTACGTCCGCGTGACCGCCCCGCGCATAACCATTTCTGGTCCTTCTTTGATGTGGGGCCCGGATGAACCCCACTTCCGACTGTTTTGGACGCCCTTTTAGCTGTTATGGGCGTCCGTGACAGAGACGAGGCACTGTCGTTCGCCTCAGAGCCATTATAAGTCAGGGCGCACCGCCCCCGCAGTGTTCCCAGTGACTCTGATGGCCCCTTTTGGTCGCCTCTTACCAAAAGGGGCCATCAGAGTCACTGGGAACACTGCGGGGGCGGTGCGCCCTGACTTATAATGGCTCTGAAGTACTTAGTAATAATAAAAATGAAAATGTTATTTGCTAAAAATATTTTATGAGAAATCTTACACTTGACTATTCTATCCAAATGTAGATTTAAAAGGCCTCAAAAACTTGCTTTCTCGTATGTTTATAATCAATCCTTTAGGAGACAAACTCGCCACCACTGGTTGAAGTTGATAATATGTCGTAACGTTGCGTCAACTCATTTATCCAACGCACATATCCCGCATTAAAATAAAAGGAACCCGAATCAATATGCGACTCTAGACAAAGGACCCGGCATACCACGAAATTCGTAGAACAACGGCTGACCTGACTATTCGAGTATTTTCCATAAAAATTTACAAAACGGCCTCACTGTAAACGTACATGCTTGATACATTGTAACGAAATTAGTTAAAATGTCGAAGACAACCAATTTATATATTCTCAACACGTCATGACTGTCGTGCTTCAAATTACAAAAAAGTGTTCATTTGATATACTTCTGTTAACTGCAATAAAACGAGGAGTGATACTAGGAACAGCGGAGTGGCCGCCTAGGTCCTTGCTCCTTAGCATTCCCCGCGGTTAACATACGGCTAGCTTTGAACTGTGCGATTTTCATGGCGAATTAACCACCTACCGCAGATTAACTGCCCACACTTAAATTTGTGTGTTCCAAGAAGATTATTTCAGTAATAGTTCGCGAGGGAGTGGCGAGCGACACCTGCCCAGTGCCCACATTACGTTTACCCTCGCTGCTCGACCGACCATCTAGTACCCACACGATCATACAACTATACACAACGGAAATTCAATGTTCCCATAGCTTACTTAAATTTTGAGACATATGATCACCAGGGAGTTGTACTAGCTGCGTGAAAAAAATACGTTAAGTACGTCAATTGTATTACTTGTTTAGTATTCGTAGTTTGCTCTTAGCAATCGTAACTTTTATTGATTGCGATTTCGTACAAGCGAGAAATCTTTTTACTAATTACCTGAGCACATAATTCATTTTATATGTGACATCCGTTATGCCACACTAACCTTCGTATGAGGCGCTCTTTAAAATATAAGTATTTACATAGCTACCCAATTTTATATTTTCACATTATGTATAATCTTCCATGTAAAGACTGCAAACATTCAGTTCATAAAATTAATGTTAAACGTTTGCGGTCGTAAATAATTATATTGTAATTAATAAAATTTCCACTTCGCACAAAAACATGCGTGAAGTAAATTGCAACATTGCTAAGAATTCACCAATCACATTTAATATTATTGGCGTTCGTAATGACGTGACCCTCTTACATTCTCAAAGTACACACTTTCAAACAAAAAAATCAATGCGTAGAAGCGAACAGTGTTTTAGAAAGTATCGCTTTAGTAAGGAATTCGTTATGAAATAGTATTAAAAGGTATTGTTTGTGGCGGCAAAGAAAAAATGAAAAAGCAAACAGTTGCGCATTCCATTGGCTAGTGCACGTGGTACATTCCGATGGGGTCATGCACCACACGGCGCGCGCGTGCGTAAAAACAAGTGCAACGTTCCCCACCAATCCGGCCCTGCTGCTCCTGCCTGCTGCCCCCTGCCTGCTGCCTCCTGCCTGCTGCCTTCGCGCTCTTCATACCACCGAAATCGCGAACGCTTATGTGGTATATGACTATGACAATATTAAAAACGTCATCATATTTACCGTTGCCACGCGTAAGCGCTTACCCGTGCTAATATTATCACTGTTTGCAAACTTATTGTAAACAACATTTTTGTAATTAGCTGACGGGTAAAAACTAAATTAAAAAGCAGGAAAATCAGTTTCATTAATATGAGACGATTATTTGTTCGATCTGAAAGAGTGAAAGTTTATTTTCAAAGCATTTTTTCGCTATCTGTGCCTCTATGAATAGTTAACATTTCAGGCGTGTTTTTTTTATTGGTTTTGAAATATTTGTTTCATAACCCGAATTGGAAAATATATGTTGTCAATTCACTTTAATATTGGATTTAACATGGCTATTCATATTTCATACTAAACAGTACACAACTAATCAAGAAAACACATTCATAAAATAAACGAGCCGCTTTAGCTTCTGAAGTCAGAACAGGAAAATCTCTTCAAAACTGTCATCACGAAAGTAGTTCACTAATGTGTTCTTCCTTTTAACCTTGGTTTATTTCCTTTCGTTGATTAATTATCATTTCGCTAAATAAAAGCCCGCATGGAACTATTTTAGTTAGTGTAACATTCCATTATAGAGGGAAAGCGGCAGAAGCTTTAGCGTGCGGCAGGGCGGTGGGTCGGAGGCTTCGCAGGAATGCGGCCGGACGCACGGCCTCGCTACGTTACAGCCTAACCCCCCCACCCCGTACCGCACCGCCCCGCGGCGCCCCGCGCACCCCCGCGCCGCACCACCACACGCCGCGTCTTCGCATACCCGCACTTTTACACTTACTACTCACATTGCATTATTTGCTTGTCACACGAAAAAACAGGAAAATAAGTAACATATTTTTTACATATCAAATAACTGTTCCTTGTGTATGTGATTGTCATTTTAGAACACATATTTGTGTAATCAGTATATCTATTTAGATCTACTTCATGTATTGTAAAATCATTGGAGTATCTATATTTTATTTTTTTAGATGCATGTTTAATTAAAAAGTACGTCTCAGTCAGCCCTCATAAAGAAGCTTCAACTAACGCGTACAAATAAAACAAAATCTCACGAGCGCTAGATGTTTTGGGCAGGGCGGTGAAACGAAACCTGCGAAAGGAGCGAACGCCGACACATTCCCGAGGCTCTAATCGTAAATTATAGCAGCGCGAACGGCGCCGGTGCCGGGAGGAGCGCTTGTTACGATATTTGAACAAATTCCCGCCGGTGTTAATCTGCATAATAACAGCGGCCGACACAAAGCGGTTACCGACTCCCATTATGCGCAGGCGCCATCCGCAGCCCGCGCACCCCCGCCGCCGCCGCACCCCCGCGCATCCCCGCGCCGACACGCTTCTACCTCCTCCAGGTTGGGGCGCCGGCGCGGGCTCGCGAGCAGCGCCGCGCGCTACCCACTGCGTACACACGATCGCTCCTACCCGATACTGGTCAAATGCGATGTTAAATCGACCCACCTTATCATCTGCCATCGTAATGAAGGCCTGCGAAACTTTCGTACGCTTTATTTATGAACGAAACGTTCCCCGCGATACGAACCTATCATTTTAATTTTATGAAATTAACAACAAGAATATCGCGACACGCTAAGTACCTGGCGGAAGGTTATTCCGGAACGTAAATCATATGCGGCGGCGCAGCCAGCCCACTGTGCACTCTACGAGCAAGCACACGGGACGCAGTGAACACAGCACGCTCATACATCCAGATTAATTAGCTTGGTGATAATGGAGTCGGTATGTGTCCGCATGTATTCTGCTGAGGCGCACTGTATCATTACTTTATTACAATTGGCAGTAGTTAATCGCTACGAAAGTAATTATACAAACGTTACCTCGTTACGGGTGCAATTATTTTTATAATGAGCAAGAAGGCGATCAGCATAACAAGCAGGAAAGCCGGGAACAATGGAATATACAACGTTATTACTTCAAAATAAAACCAAATGAATACATAACATCAATCACGCATCATCATGAATTATCATGTCAATAAAGAACAAAAGAATTCGATTAGCTGTGGTGACCACAATTATACGACATCCAAAACTCATTCATCTACATGGATTTAAAGAAAAAAGTAAATCAAGTAAAAAATGGGCGAAAGTTGACAAATACCAAAGTAGTTGTTTAAAAGTACTCCACAAATAATGTACAATATCGATAGCCGATACTAAAAGTTCTACACAAAGTATGATCCATACATATTTTGTAGCACAATAGCAAGTTCTAGCGATATCAGTTTCGATTAATAACGAAAATAGCATCTTAAAGTAAAACGTAAACGTAAACGTAAAGTAAAAGTTGTTTTTTTAAATTTCCTTATGTTTTGTAATGTAGCCGCCATTTGAAAACATAATGGGCCATCGTGGCAAGACACGACCCAGATACAAATACAAACTATTTTTGCACCAAATGTCATTCACATGAGGTAAGAAATGAAACCTGTACGTCAACATTGCTGCGGGGAACAGCTGCTCGGTGCGAAGAACGAACCTGGCCGGCCACAAGGTATCTACTCATTAAACTCACACGCGGTTTGCGTACACCGGAGGTCCCCAAAATTTTTGCCTCGTAGACTCTTAAATACGTAAGAGTTTTTAGCAATTCATAAAATTCAAATGTGATATGGACGTAAGGTATAATGTTACGTACTTTGAAAGATTTAAGAAAAATAAGCATAAATAACAGTAATGGCTAGCTAACATTGAATCAACATTTATCTACCTACTACGTCCTTTGTGCCTGGTGGTTGAGACTTAACGACATTAGTTGAAATCGCATACAGCAGTTCGAACGTCAAAAATCATTAATATATTTTGTAGTCTTAATATCGTTTAGTCGTCTCTATTCTGCTAAACAGTTGTCAATTAAGAGAAAAAAATAGTTTGTTCTCTATCATGCTAATAGTAGCATGATTATTTTTGAATGAAGGGAACAATACGCTAAATGAATAAAGATACTTAAAGGGAAGACAAACAACGCGATCTGGCAATAGATTAATAATAGTCAATTTTATTGTGGACAATGCAAATGTCTGATGGGATATCTGAGTTGCGACATCTCAGATACTCGACCACCAAATTCCATATTTCTGACTTCATCAATGAAGAACAACCATAAAACTTTTGACACCATGACGCCTTTGACATGCATCCCCTGAAGTGTTATTTGGGTTGTCATTGTCAGTTCGCTGAGCGAATATCCATTTCAAGAGTTAATACACAGCTAAGAATAGACTGAATTTTCAGTCAGACACTAATATAACTCCATTAAGTACCTTTAACTTCAACAGCAACAAATTGTTCCTGTTGGAAACTCGAAAACAGTTACGCAATACCGAGGATTTTCTTCATACACACAGGAGTAAGACGTATTCAAGCACACTCCTCTGTCATAGAGAGGGTAGGCAAATGTATTACTAGCAGCACACATAGTTTTCCGAAGGTAAACTGTTTCAAGTTAGATCAGTTCGATCGACAACATATAGAAGACGAGCTTATCGTGAATTGATATCCCCAGAAATTCATGCAAGACTTTCAAACTGAAAAACTCACACAGACTGGCTTTGGGGTCCTAGGAATCGTACCCAGGACCCCAGGTTCACAGCTCATACACATTGCTAATAGACCAATAAGATTCTAGAAGTGATAATAGCATTTTGCATGTGAGTGGTTTTACAATAGAATAGGCACCAGAAGCATTTCAATATCCATTTTGTATCCTTAGTCCAGAATGTAAGCTTTCAGTATTTTCTTTATTTACCTCCTACATATCGGGACACAACAGTGTTTACACATCACTGTTTGGTGTGCAAAACAGAGGTACCTGCCCAGTTGGACCCTTATTTATGAGGGTTAAACAGCCAAACTTGGTCAGTAAAACCGCTCTTTAGGCAGGCATTGTGAAAGCGATTGGGAATGTATGAAGGCGAAAGGCGGAAGACCGCAGTGAGTGGCGTGCATTAGAAAAGGTCCACATTGAACTGTGAGTCATCACAGGCACAGAAGAAACAAGGTGCTGAATACAAATCTATTCCACGAACTCCCACTAATTGTAATTATTGTCGCCAATTCAAATAACATTAAACAGTTCCCCCCGATCAACGCAGAATCTTGGTTATGAAATACCACTAGTACAATAATTTGAAAATGTATCATTTCGATTAAAAATTTAATAGTTTTTCATATTTCATTGTTGAGGTAGAGCCAGACTCTATATGAGTAAGAGCACATCCGTATGCACGTAACGTCTGTGTCAACACACATTAGCGATACATATATTACGCTGTGGTTTATCTATTTAATCCTCTGCATTTAATTCATGTGCTGTTTTAAGGACGGTAATTCACGTGGCATCGAATATGGACTTAGGAAAAGACCCTAAGAACTGAAACAAACACAGTCGAGGTTTTTTGGAAAAAGTAGGTGAGTCGGTGTACATTAGTGAGAGGTGCCAATATTTAACGGTTATGAATATGCTGCACCCACGCGTCAGTATAGACGACGCGACAAATCGTCAAGGTTGACTTCAATGATACGGCGCGCGACGGCGGATTTTTCAGTGAAATAGTTTCACCGGACGGTTTCGGCGGCGGCGGTGACGGCAACGTCTGCGCCGCGCCGCCACCCCGCCGCCGCGCCCCCCGCCCGCCCCACCGCCGACACCGCCGCCCGCCGCCCGCCGCCCCGCCGCCGCGCCGGTCGATGCCCTCGCCGCCACGCGATTTGGCTCCACTGCTCCACTCCACGCAACTACTAATCAAACATCCACGTTGCCAATACATTTGCTCTCTTACTCAGTAATGCATGCCACTTCCCCCCACGCATAACTCATCCCGCTGCCAGTGCCACCACTGGCGCCACCGACCATTGGTATTGTGCTACACCGCTGATTTCCTTCGTTAATGCCGGATACTGTTGCCGGAAATGTAAGACGATAAGGAGCGTAACACCGAATCCCCGAAGACAGTTTTTAGAAAGATATGAACCATCATAATAAGCTACAAACAATTAAAAGTTTTATAATGAATCGACTAAATTAAAACTAGTCAGTCAGAAGAACAATCGCCATGCCAAAAATTAAGTAGGCGTGTAACGACTCATGCCAAACATTCGACGAGACGACGCGACACATCGCCCGATCCTCCACATTCGACGTCTAACAACACATCGCGACTTATTTATAAAGTTGACAAAGCTCCTAACATAACTGTGTTATCGAGGTTTAAATATAAGCATAGGTAAGTAATTGTGCGAGTGGGTGGTCATTATGTTTTGATGTTGATAAATCAGTGTGAACTCGGCGCAAGCGAGCAGCGACTATTGTTAGCGGGCAGCGGGTAGCGCGATAGTAGCCACTGGCCCGCTACTCGACTCCGCTAGTCTGGCGCGGTGCAGCATGCGCCGTGCACAAACCCATAGCCATGCCGCTTGCGCATGCCGCATAGTGCAAGCGTGTAGTGCATCCCGCTCGCGCCCGCAACTTATCAATGAAATGCCTGCGAAACCACTGCCGCCTTCGTTTTAACAACGGTGCCTCGCGTTCCTTCTTCTGACGTAACAAAATGGCGCTCGACATATTTGCATACGAATTGATCCTACTTATGTATTTATAGAATATTTTATCCGCTTTGACCGAATTAATGATCTGGGATAAGACTAATAATATCTTATATGGGTCGAAGCGTTGGAAAACAATAAAATCTAATACAATTATTGTACAAGTACTATAATACGTAATATTGTATGACATGGAATTTAAAAACGTCTACGCGAATGTAGAAACTATGTACAACTATGTATTATGCAGTAAAATGCTATGTTATATTAAAACACTTTGTGGTTCAATTAAAGTGCCAATGTTCTAGGAATCTAGGATTTCCCCTATCGCAAATATATAAATAGATACTACTAACGCCATCTTTATAATAGTTAGCAAAGTTTCTAAATCTACAAAGAATAATAAGTAGCACTAAATCTCGCTAGATGGCAGTTTCTAGGTCTAACGCTGTTCATCACTAGCTTGCTAATACTTGTCAAGGTTCTACATGCATTGACTAGATGGCGCTAATGGTAATTAAAAAGATAACCATTCAGCTACATTTTCAATAATATCTAAAAGGTATTTATTTAATTTGTCCAGTATCCCTTCTAGAAGAACTAAATCTCTAAAGTTTGTAATGCCTATCTAAGTCCTGAACGGCGTATTATTCAGTGCAGTTTGGAAAAATCGTAGGTACATTTGTGTTAAAACATTTCAAATTTTCTTTGTTTTTTTTTGTTTCCATCATATTGAGTAGTGCACGTACCTGGAAGTGTGGAAGGAGGCTTTGTCGGAGGAGCCGGCGGCGCCGAAGGACACGCCGACGGCGAGCCCCTCGGGGATGTTGTGCACAGTGATGGCGACCACCAGCAACATTATCCTCTTCCACTGCGACTGGCGCGCCTCCAGCGACCGAGCCACGCTGTCGCGCCGATCACCTTCGCCGTTGTCACCATTTTTCTGAAATAACATTATACATTTTAAATCACTTTGTACAACAAACATGCACTTTGTACTGCATACATAAACACACGCTTATGTCCCATGGGGGTAGGCAGAGAATATAGAGCGCCAAGTGCTACGGTGCATACATAATTTCCCTCGCTTCATCGACTATTACTAACCTCTTCATACATGCTCGATGATAGGACTCCGTAGTTTGATTTTTTAAACATAATACAAAATACTTATAATAGTATTTTGTATTATGTTCTTTAGTGTCAATAAAGTTCATTTAATTTTTTCATTCCCTTATTCATATTTATAATTATCATCATTATCCCGAACCACAGGACATGCATTGCTAAACAAAAGCCTCCCCCAAGGATTTGTTCAGTGACAATCTAGAAGCAATCTACATCCAGCGATTTCCTGCAACCCCCCCAACCAGTCCACCTTGTGGATGGAAGCTTGATGCAACACTTCCTAGTACCACGTGTCATATTATTATAAAAAAACATATGTATTCCATAGATATGTGAAAGTGTAAGTAAGATAAGAGGGAAATATATAATTTACACGGGAGCTGGGTTGATTCTCCTTTGACCTCTGCTGCACGCAAATACCTACTAAAGAATCGGATTTCTATACAATCATTAACTAATAATGACAGTTTGTATCTATGAACGCAACCTATGAACTGTGAGCCCAGTCTTATTGCATGATCGTGTAATCTTACATATGAATGCTTATTTGCAGAATGCACCGAAAATTTTATTGCAGAAATATAGGGGGGGGGAAAGGCTTTGATTGGTTAATTCACCACTTGATAATCAGAATTTTATACATATGTTATTTGTATATTATACAATAGCATTTCCTTCTAAGCTATTATTAGGTATTTAGACTTTTTACAGTTTATTAAGTACTGTCCTTATTTTATTTCTCGTAACTTTTGTTTTATATTTAACTAGTTTCACTTATGCAAGATGGAATATTTTAATTGTTTACGCAAATGTTTTCACACATCTGTTATGATTGTAATGTTATGTGACTTGTGTAACATGAATATTAATTTTGATACAAGTGAAATAAATTAAATAAAACCATATCAATTAGTAAATCCTCAAAACAGTCACACGTATAGTGCTGACACCATGTGAGCATATCATATGTTCGTTAATATCAGGATCATGAGCACGCAATCTTTTCATTATTTTGTTTTATACTGCCACGGCACAATGATTACAATGTCTGTCAAATGATTACCATGAAGTACCTCATGGTAAGTGAAGAGCAACCCAAATAGAGGTTCTACCGGAGTGACGTGGTTATTTGATATCGCTCACCAGTCGTCAAAATGTGCCGGCCTGCATGAAACTGGACGTGACAGGGCAATCTGATGGATAATTGTCTGGATTACTATTATGGGTTTTCCATCATCGTGTACAATAAGTAGCGATCCGAACGGATAAACGGCCAAAGAAATATCTATCGATGCAGATGTCTCTGGTGTAGTGAGCCAAATTATTTGCCCCTGAGCCACACGATGGTCAAATGCATTATTTGGTTTAGATCTATATCCAAAATGAGTTATTGATAATCTTGAGGCGATCCAATTTATGTATTTGTTGATTTAAGAATACCTGATGAATTTACCGAAAATGCAATATGTACCTATGGAGGGAGGCTTGTCTTCTTTCACATCTTGTGATAAAAATAACTTAATAATATCGACCTCTCGATATTGAGACTAAGCCCCCATTTGCATGGTGTGCTACGATTATCTCCCGCATCGACGATACGATTATCGTAAGGATATAAAAAAGTTGCATCGCGTAAACGTTTGCCAGAATATGATAATCTTATAGCGATTATCGCATGCGATAATAGTATATGAATCTCGACTGAAATCGGACGAGAAACTCACTCCGTGTAAATATGCCATAACTCGTATGATTGCAGTGATGCTACTGACCAGTGAATGCACTGAGTGGTGGTGTCCGCGCCGCCTCTGCGCGGTGTGCTGGTTGGAGATGCAGTCGGCGAAGTCCGCGGGCTGCGTGCTCTCCATGGTAACTATGCTGGTAGGGTTCGACGGCCGCCGGTTCAGCGCCGTCATCATTTCCAAATCCTCCAACTTCTCCTTAGAGTCTTTGCTCTTTGTGATTGCTGTAACAAACCGAGCATTATGACGTGTATAGTTCCCTCGCTCAATACGGTCACGTATATTTACAGAAGTGACTGTTTAAATATTAATAGTTCATATTGCACAACATAAAAATAATATAAAAAACAGCAGCGAGGCCACAATCAAAAAAGGAATCGTATTCTTAATAACATCACAACATATTACGCCAGAAATCCATAATAATATGAAATATTTTTGTTTACATAGGTCGTCCATAGACTAGGTATACGAATGCTGATCTTTGCAGATTGGACAGCTGGGGATGAATAATAGAAACAAAAGATTCACCGCAATAAAGTGATTGGAGTGCCCTATGTTCAATAACAGCCTAAACCATATCAAGATGTAGCTTTATTCCGAAATCAGATGCAAAAAGTAGCATATATTTTCAAAGTAAAAGATATGCACAGTCTTATCTAATCTATATTTATCTTTCTGTCAATGGCATTGATAAAGAAGGCTTCATACATATCATTTTTACAACTAAGATTATTCAATATTTAAAGGATATACAGATACAATAATATGTTGTTTTGAAGGTTGGAGTTATCTCTATAGATCAACGAATCGTAAAAATCACAAACATTAAAGTATAAGTATAACACATAAAAATCTACATAATTATGCTGGAGGTAACATTTGGTCCATTTTAAACCTTCGCCCACTACGCGTAAGGAATATACACTACTCACAAAAATTAAACATTTTTTTTTCGTCAAATTTTTAGGTGTTTTTTGAGTCTGTATCTATGTATGCAAATTGATCGTTAAGAAATTTTAAAAAAGAAATTGGAAGTTTGAAATGTCTATTTTTCAGATCTGCGTTAATTCTTTATTACCTGCTTGGTTAATAAGCGATCGTAGGAAAACCATCGAGAAAAAAAAACAAACATTTACTCGTGTTTGACACCGTGTATTTATTTGGGCGATGTTTATTTTTTGACATCATCAATTATAGCTTTTGTAGGTAATTAAATTCCTTTTAATTTGGTATAGATAGTAGAGAACTACGTAGTAAGATTTGGAGCTGACTTATGTTAAATCAAAGCAAAAATGTCCTTTCCAATTTTGACTCAGGATTACTCCAAATATATTATTATTATCATACAGAAAAAAATATTGGGGTTTTGTAAACTTCAATACACAACAAAACACTATAATATTGTATTAAAGTTTTATAATGCAAAACAGTATTACTGAGTGATATTGTTGAATGAAAAAAGGTAAAAAACGGTTATTTAAGGATAATCGGAAACCTTTGCATATCTTTGGATAAAATGGACGAATTAAGAATATTGTCGGTGACTTTTCTACCTAGTATTTTAGAGACATACATACATAATCGTCACGCCTGTATCCCATAGTGGTAGGCAGAGACTATGGATCGCCACTTTGCTTGAGCCTGACATACTACTTTCGCTTCATCCCCTTTCATCAATCTATTTTAGAGACACCCTAAAAATTTAAACAATTTATACTCGTTCATTACTATCAATGATTTAGGAAGAGAAGACATTAATGACTGACATCATATTTTATCGTCTAACAATATTTGTAAAGAATGATTGTGATATAGTACGCCAATTTAACAAAGATTAAGTTTAAAGTTTGAAATCATTATTTACATATTTTGTTATTACTTAAATGATTCGTTATTATTAATAGTGGGCCTTATCATTGAAATTCTAAAATGGAGGCTTGTTTTTATAATCATGGTCAAATAATCAAAATATTATTTCAATAATAATTTTAATTGCAAATATGTACTTAGAACGACAAACACCTCTCCCTCTATCTTTCTACTCTAGATGAGTCGGTTCTTTCATTTGCAAACGTAAAATATTGAGTGGCAAAGTTTATACCAAGTTAGATAAGCAGCGAATGAGGCGAATAATGAAGAAGTTTATTGTGTGACGGACCCAAAATGCTCGAGCTAGCAGACATGGCTGGCATTTCAAATGCTGAATTAATATGAACACGTTAACTGCGGATCACACCGACGCGACGTAGCTTTCTTGCATGCGGGGCTCATCAAACGTCTGTTGTATTCATTCCGTACATAAAACGCCCGAACCGCATTTGTGGATAACCTGTTGTTTCGGTTGCTACCAACGTATTAACTGAAAATTTGTCCAAAGAAAAGTTGACTGACTGTCCCCAAGATTACGCATGGGGATAAAAACTACGTAAGGTGGTTTCAGCCTATTATTTAGCAAAGTGTATATGTAATGTCTTCTTAAACGTAAGAGTAGTATTACATTACTCCAAATCTAAAAATCTAAAGCACACTACACACAAAAGCTGCCGACCCGACCTCCTATGTGGGCAACATTTTGTTGGCGGGCTAGTTGGCGGCTTCCCTCATTGTAAGCCGGAAAACTTTGTCGGTGACATGTCAGCGGCTCGACACCACATGAGGAAGATTTTTATGACGTCTTTGACGTAATGACGAGCATAACGCTTGAGTCGTCGACGTGCCAACATGTCGGCGGGCACCACGTCCGGGTGCTTGTTGCCGACATGATTCTTGTCGTGTCGGCGGGTTGCGTCGCCGGGCCGGCGGCTTTGTTAAGTAGTGTGTATAAAAAGAAACATGAAGCGACACATTCGACTAAACTGTAAGCAGAGGCTCCAAGGAAGGCAAAAGCAGCTCGTGAATTACAGCCAAGGACATGATATGACATTAGTTCTTGAGGATTCACGTGAAATAATTATCGTCTATTGTCTTGAATAATTATAATTAACGGCGTGAATTTAAAGAACTAAAGTAATTGTTTCAATGTTAAAATCATGAAAAAACAATGCCGCATTTGATAAAAAGATTTTATTCCATCAAAAAGATCCATCACTTCACACATCCTTTGTAAAAATTATAAAAAATATATAATTCGAATGACTTATTCACGCGCCGTCTTTGCAAGCTTGAACTTCTCAGTGGTTCGTTCGTATAAGATTTGCCAACACTGACTAGGTACATGTTGCGGTTGATAGTGATTTTGAGGTGATCGTAGACTCTTACTAGAGAGTTTAAATGCTTCAAATCACTGGACACTGTGTCTCAGCAACAAGGAAGAGAATCAAATATTTATGCTCTAGCGTATTTTTACTGTTGCTAAATTTTGGAACTGGCCTTATAGCTACAGTAAAGTAACTTCGAATGTCAGAGATGCATTGTGATTCGTGTGGAACTATCGTTAAATCCGCGATGTCCATCTCGGCCGTTCCTTCCGCTGTAGCTTATCACTTCTTTATCACGAGTGAACATAAACGATTAAGTTAAAAAAATGTAATATTGCTTAATTTTAACACAACTTATTACACAAATGTTTTAAAGAGCAAACAGCCATAGAATGCTGCACGCGAGTCATTGAAACTTTATCAAATAATTACATAAGGGGTATAGTATTTAAAATGGCCATTATCTAATGTATTCGGATTTCAAAATTAATTATTCACGGTTAATTTAAATTTAAATAGTCTACACGAAACCGTAATTTTATAGAACGAATTTATTCCGTAATGATGCCTGCAAATACTGATAAAGAGTATATTTCTCTAGCTATAGTGCAAATTACGGAGTAGCTTTATACTAACACACCGTAGATTAAAATAATTACAATACTGATAAGATATATAGTTCTCATTCTTCAATTATACCAACAGTATGTACTCCTCTCAATGTTATACTATAAAAGATAAATTGAATACGTAGCTTGTGCATATAAGTACATAATATAAAGATTTAAATAAACATACGACGCTTCCTAGACCTATGAAGCAAATTGCACATATAAGTATTTACAGTAGGTATAAGCATAGAAAAGTACAGCGGCATGTAGATTTACGTTTCGATTTTCTTGTTGATATTTAATAAAATGCAATTTTCACTTAATAAAGGTACATAATATTATATGTATATTTATTACACTGCTGCATGTAATTCTCATAAATAGAGCAAATCTTTAAAATATGGAGTAGGTACTGGCGACATCTACAGACAAAACAAAAATTTACGTGCATCTATCGATTAGTGTGTTTGCTGACTGTGGCGATCAAAGTCCAAAGCGGTTATAACATCGCATAATTATGACAAACGCAAGAATCTTCATCATATCTTCATCGTTAAATTCATAACAACAACATCGATTCGAATAAAATGTCCCGACATTACACATAGGATGAAGAAAGATAAATTGGTTTATTTCAAATATTAAGCACTTTAAAGACGTGAAACTATAAAAATATGCACATGGAATATTAATTTAGAATGTTTTTATTCCTTCTAAAGAGTTTGCTTAACCCTTTTTGAATAATTATTATTTTCTCAGATACTGAAACAATGCTTTTGTGATAATAGAAAATATAGGTTATTAAATACTTAATTTTAGTTTATAAATGTATGCACAATACATATAATGTAATCATGCATATTTAGAGAAAATAGTAAGAGCAAAACTTTAATAGCTACACAGGAGGAAGTAATTCATATTAGTCCATATAAGATACTCATGTTAAAGGGCTAGTTGTCTGTCTGTTGCTGTGCCTCAGCTGTACAGTCACAATACTGTTTGAAGATCATAAAGATAAAATATTTCAAAATAAACACTACTTTGTATCAATGTTCTTAACAATTATGTTTGTCACAAAAAGCAACAACATAATATTTTAATCATGTCACATTAACTTTTGTAAATTAATTTAATATAATAAAGATAATATTAGTTTTGACATATACCATAAAACATGCAAAATAAATTCTCTATTGAAAACCTACATCATTTCTAATGCAAAAAACTAAATCATGCATCATCATATTTTCGAGTAATACATACATAATTTGTACAAATATGTGTTGTTTTTGAATAAGCATTAATAAATCATTCTAGATGAACTTTTTATAATACAAAACTGAATAAGAAACAAGA
Source organism: Theretra japonica (assembly GCA_033459515.1). NCBI lineage: Eukaryota > Metazoa > Arthropoda > Insecta > Lepidoptera > Sphingidae > Theretra > Theretra japonica. The sequence continues at coordinate 5,713,357 of CM065937.1, forward strand.
CACAAGAAACTGGTTAAGGACATCATTAAATGTAAATGAAACTGGTCTTACTGTTTTGTTTGCCTAGAGTTAATGTACAGATTAAATTTTATGTGTTCCGAATGCTAATATAATACACCACTTCCCTAACTTAAGCAGCCTTTTTAATTGTAATTTTCATTTTATATCATGTAAAACAATACAATTTGTTGGTTTATTATAATGTATCATAATTGTGATAACAGCAAGTGATTCTGAATTTTATTATTCTTATAAGCCAATATAATGTATAGTGGCCTGTTGGTAATCAACTGAATTTGATTTGCTGACATTGCAGTTGCAAGGTCAAATCCCAGAGCACATCTGTAGCTAATCAGAGATATCATAATAGAGGTATTGATAGTCATTTACATACAAATTGTGAGGAAATTTGCATGCCATAGAAATCAATGGGGAATTATAGGTTGATACGAGTAAATACAGTCCAAAAGACCAGCATTGGTGTCTATATGGCCTAACCACTCTCAATAGTATTCTCGGTTGTAGGGGAGGCCCATGCCCTGAAGTGGAACATATATGGGCTGATACAATACTACAAAAAGTCTAAGACTTACTAGTTAATGAAATGGAAATCAAAATCTTTTTTCATCAATAGACATTGGCACAATTTGATTGCTAATCAGGGAATAATCTATTTGATAAAAAAGTAAATCAATTTAATGACATCCAAATATATGAGTTAGGTATTTAAAATCTAGTACATCCAAATAGAAATAATGAAATATTGTTAAGTTTAGTTGAGAATATTCAGCACAAATATTACAATAACAAGTAATATGATAATTTTATTTGTTACAACAATTAGTAAAGTGCACACTATGACTCCATTGCTTTTGCAATATGGCTTTTTTTAAGTGTCATTGTGAAAATTTAAAAGTATTATGTGAGTATTATCAAATGGGCCAACCAAAACCTATATCCTGTATGTGTATAAATGTTGCTTCTAATAGATATATAGGAATTTCATATGTAAAACTATAAAACCAACTCTACATACATAAACACACGCCTTTTTCCCAGAAGGGGTAGGCAGAGGTGCTACCAGAACACCCACGTTTCGCCTTGTATATTCCATCCCATGATGTGATAGGGGGTGAGCCTATCGCCATATCGGCCACAAATTCCTGACTCCAGGCTGATAATGAATAAAAAATCCAATATCACTTTGCCTGAATCGGGATTCGAACCCGAGACCTCAGCTTTGCAATCGTACCGTATTACCACTACACCACCGAGGCAGTCCAACCAACCAAGTAAAACCAACTCTATTATTTAAAAAATAAGAGAGGTCGAGTCCCTTACCCAACCAAACATAATAATGTCAAAAGGTGACTTCTGCCATCACATCCGAGTATTTATATAAAAAAAAACATGTCTTTTTATTTAATCTGTGTAAAAGTCAAAATAATTTTGATTGATTACAAATTTTTTTTAGAATATATTAAATATATATCATGATGTAAATCTGATATAAATATGCATATTTTGTTGTATTAATTCTAAAAAATCTTTTAACATGTTGAATTCTAATTTAGACTAACACCCGAATACTCAAAAACTACCTAAATATTATGTTACACTTAACTACGCAAGTCCCACTTAAACGTACTAGCTAAGTAGGATGCGGCTAGTTATGTGGAAATTAATATGTAAATGGTGTTTAAGAATCCGGCTTTAGCATTTTACTAAGAAAAATAAATACTTTCCAGCATCTAATTTAAAAATAAGGATTAAAGTAGTAACAATAAATGTAGTAAGGAAACCTTTTATAAGTAGTCATAATACTTTGTATGCAGATAAGACAGAGCTAATGCAGTAACAAACTTTACAGGTGATATGTAAAACACTTAATTGTCAAAAGAATGTTTTCTATACATAAATAAATCAAACCACTCATGTCCTACTTCTATGAGTGAGAGTGGCTCAGGCTTTAACAATTTCATAATTTAAATTTATTTTTTTAAGTGATAAAGTGTATGTCTTATTTACCCTATTATAAATTGTTCATTATACAAAAATTCTTATCTCTTCAATGTTAATTTAATTATTCAAATTATGTCACAATCTACACCGGGGCTATTTAAAAATGCCATGTAAAGTATGTGGTATGTATCACCAATTTGAAATGTTTTTCACATGTTTGATCATAAGAATATAAAATAGTATATATGTACTTACAAATCATCATATTTGTAGAATTTAATCCTAAGTAGTCCAGGAATTTGTCTGTTCCAAAAACGAAAACGGCTCCAAACAAGAAACCAAATGCAACAGGAACAAATTTGTACTGCCCATAGTCTTCACACATTTCAATTGCTGGTTCCAATAAGGACCAATATGAAGCCGCGGTCATTACCCCGGCGGCAAAACCCAATGACACGTCTAATAATTTCCGCTAAAAAAAAATAAACAAAAATCACTCATCACCACATCACATCTTCAAATATTGACAGTGTCTCTGGTTTTTAAGACTCACATGTTTTCCTCTTATAAAGAAAACACAGCCGGCGCCAACAGCAGTCAGCCCCCATGTTAAAAGAGTCCCTAAAAGGGCCTGTGTAACCGCACCATATCCTTCTATCATCTTGATTTGTTTAATTAAATACTATCAATAAGTTAGGAATATTTAAGTAATTGGTTACACTTAAGTACTTTTAAAACAATTAACCATCTTTCGAACTCAATGTTTCTGTACTAAGTCGTGCTTAGTCAATACAACAATTAAAAAGAATTTTATCCTTTTATACACTCCACATGTTTTTACTTTTTATCATATTTGTGTAATGTCAGTTGTCAATGTCATTATGTCATTGAACATTTGTCTCTTTCTGGAGAACTCAATAGAACCATTCGTAATACACTGAAATCGAGAATAAAGTATCGATTATCGATTATTTAATATGTTTTATTCGTTTTGTTGTTTTTAAATGATTGGGACGTTTATTATTTACAATTTACAATACTAGACAAAAATCGAGCCCGATGATTTTGAAAAAAAACATCGCATGCTCTATTATTACGCCATTCCACAACGTTGCAAATGAGGATCTAATTTTGGGAAGTAAAGACATACAGGAAACTAAAAGAGTAAGATTAGAAGAAGAATAGAAAAATTAAGAGAAGGAGGTAATTTATAACAAAATTCATTTTTTGGTACTTCAAAAACGTAGCTATGAATAATTGTGACAGCTTGGAATATATACGATATACATGAAATAGAAAAATCCAAAAATGTAGTTTAGCGTCATTGAATTTTACCCAAAATCATTTGAGGGGTCAATAATTAAATGTATATTCTATTACTCTTACAACCGACATTTAAGCAATTTCTTATTAATTAATAAGATATAATCAACATAATTTGACAGAAAAATATTCATATTTTTTAATTTTAGAACGCTTTTTGTTCAGTGTTGCAAGTAATTAAAATTTTTAAATTCCGAAAATGTTTCGGAATAATTTTCAGGTAAAAATAATAGAATATACATAATATTGGAATTTGAACTGAATTAAATTATAATAAGGCAATGGCGAGTTTTAGTTTTCATGTATTAATTAATATATTGAATGAAGATAGCCAAAAACAATATAATGTTAATATATGAATTTCCATTTATTTATTTATTTATATTCTTTTTCTCGGAAATGTAATTAATTGGTAACAATAATAAAGGAGTGCTACCAACATAATGAACAAGATTAAACTACGTTATTGAAGACGCAAATGTATGACAGGGCTCCCTCTATATGGATATACTATATAGTAAAAATTTCGCAAAAAAAGGAAGCGTAAATTTTTGTTGTTGTTATTTTTTACTTTTCGTCGTATTTGGGTAGTAAGTAAATATATCGTTTTCCCAATATAAAAATTTAAACCTTTTTATTTTTAAAGACAATCGTCCACAAGGGTAAAAATTATAATTTTAAAACTAGGAATATACCATCCAAACACAATGATATCTATTTAAAAAATTGCAAAAAAAACCTGTCGCTTTTTTGAGAATTTTTTTGTTGCATTATGTCTGTAATCACTAAAACTACATTCTGTAATCACTAAAACTACATCCTGTAACTGGCTTGGTTTTCGGTCGCAGTCTTGATATATCTGTATAAATACTCTAAGGCTAAAAAAATCGTTAGATAGTTATCATCGTTTACACCGTTATGGTAAGACGAGTAATAATTGTGTTATTTTATTGATACATAAATCGTCCGATTAGGCCTACCATAATAACAATAAACTAAAGTTACTTTGGGGGTATTTTTGTACCATCCACTCGCCACAGACAAAACCTGGCATAGTGCTATGAGCATAACTTAAGTAAATGGGGGTACGAAATGACTTATGTCCATCATACAACATACCAGTGTAGATAACTTATTTTTTGCACAAATTCATTCCTTACTTTCGTTCCCCGTTACTTTTGTCCCTGGTCTCCCCTGCCATTTAAATGTCGACTACCTACATTAAAGTTTTTGAATTGAACTTGTTATTAATTTAATGAATACAAAAGTTAATTAAATGAATCACGGTCGCAATAAACGCCGTTATAACGCTGTGTATAATTAGAAAAGCACGTATTAATCCTTAAGTAAATCATACTAATTTCCACACGAGATATCAGTCACGTCGGCGTCCTACTGACTAAAACTTACTTTTATAAACAAGTCTTTATTGCGCGTATAAACGGCGTTAATACCTCTTTATGTACTCAGCTCGGCAATGCCAAGGCCCGGCGCTGACGATACGTAACACACCAGTTTACGCACGCGTACCATATCTACACTTACGGAATTAATAATAACTACCTACATATATGCTAAAATGCCTATATGGAACATTGTTTGGTAAACAAAATTTATTTCTCAGTTTCGACCACAGAAAAAGTTATTGCTTAACATGGTTCTGTCAAGAAAAAAAAAACATTGTGTCGCTAATAGGTACTGTCGTTGTCACGCTTAGCGGGGGGATATACCCTGGGGGCGGAGGCCCTGGGCAGGACGCAGATCCTTGCGCATGATGATGTTGCTGTCCGTCTTCAACTGTCTTTTGACTAATGCTATGCTAATGATAGCATTATAGATAGCTATGGAATGTTTATTTCGCCTTCTGTCCGGCGTCAGAGTCCCGTCCGTTGCTTAGCAGGGTAAACCCCGTATAGGTGAAATTATGGCGGTCCCCGGAAAGCATTGTTCAAGACTGGGGCCACGTAGACGGTACACTTTAGTATTGTTATTATTTTCTTCCACAATTTATTTATCTTTTAATTCTATTTACCTAGTTGTATTACTAAGACTGTCACGTTTACTGTTCAAAGTTTACTTAGATTTGCAATAATGTAAACATAACGATAGAGTTTTCCGCGTTGCAGTTAATTACGCCTTTTTGCACGAGGGAAGCGAACTATAGGTTTCTCGTCACCAGGGATAGAGCGAGAAGGCTATGTCAGGATTGTCGGCCTTCAGTCCTTCATTCTGGTGCGTGGCGAATGGCGACTTCAACCGCGCCACACAGGTCTTGCTTCTGGTGTCGACCAAAGCACCACCCTGGTGGCCATTTCTCGTATTGTCGGGTAGGTATCTGCTTGCATGCGAAATGCAACATATTTGCAATGGATTTATGGATTGAAATGGATTTATTAACTCTTGACGTCAGACTGATTTAGATGCTAATATATTATAACAAATAAAGTCTTTTATGTGATTAATTATGCATTGTTCAATGATATCATTGACGCAGAGATGAATACTTAACATAAGTCACTTTAAAGTAGCCGGCGGAAACGGCAATTTTTGTTTAAATTATAGTACCTAATTAAAAATGATAATTATGTGGGAGAACTATAAGTGTTGGGAAATGTAAATGCCAACATCCATTCCAGAGTAAGACGCTTAACATTAAATGCCAGAAACAAAGGCTTAAGACTTTATAATAATACTTGTATAGTAAAGACAGACATGTTAAAATGTAATTAAAGAATTATATTTGACGTCACCGTTAAACGAACTAAAAGTCAGAACGCCATAAAGTACTCGTATATTGTTTACATTTTAGAGTTCCGTATTTGGGATGGGAAATATGAAATCGTAGGATGATTACGTTACTTTGTTCTGGGATTTCGTTAATTCTCTCTACCAATACCAGTGGTATTTTTATATGTACGACATACAAACAAAAAAAATAAGTATTTCCGAAAGGGGTGGAAAACAGTGACAGTTACCCAGCGTTCACCAGGATCACCCCCGTTCCAAATGTAGAGCAGACGACACCATCACTAGGCCGGACACAATTTGCATTCCCGGACAACCTTTATTAATTAAGAGATGTTACAAACAAAAAACTTATGCAAAGTCTATGGTCCGGCCTGGTTATGAAACCCGGGACCTTGTGGATTACAGCCAATACAAGCTATCACTACACGAATGAGGCAAAACAATACACGGACTGACTTTCATACAACAAAGTTTTATAAAGAATGTTCAATTTGTCCAATGAAAATAATTACTCTTACCATTTTCTAATAACTCGTTAATAGATTTTGGTGTTTCATGATAACTACATATCATAACTATTGTACGGAATTCTAGGTATCGCAGCTCTAAAGTGATTTTTTCTTCGTGGTAGAGTCCACGCTGTCACCGAGTCCCACCTACTTTTGCCGATATTGTAATTACATCGAAATTTTACACCACTTATTAGCGTATAATTGTGACCCCGTATTTTTATCTGTAATTTTCTTTGAACTGAAACGTGTCAATAGGCCGTTATATATTTAGCTTTGGATAAAGCTTAATTAATGTCTACTTTAACATCGATCAAATTAATTTTACATGAGATTCTTATAATTCATATTATGGGTTTACAGCGTCCTATTTTATTGAAATTAGTACAAGAGTATCATCTAAGGCAGTTTATTAATCGGCGATCATAGTCGTCACGGTGTTGCTCGCATACATTAGGAATGTTAATAATCTGCAACAGAAATAATTATCGTGGCGTCTGAAAGTTAACAATGGTGACCCACATACAAGTCACTCTTGACTGACATTTTTTTCTTTTTTTTTATCAGCCCATATCCGTCCCACTGCTGGCCACGGCCTACTCTACAATTGAGAGAATCGATTGAGAGTGGTTAGGCCATATAATCCACCACGCTGGCCTAGTGCGGGTTGGCGGACTTACATACCGTAGAAATTCTTTAAAATCGCTACGGTATGCAGGTTTCCTCGCGATGTTTTCCTTCACCGTTAAAGTGCGTGGTGATTGACTATCAATACACACATAACTCCGAAAAGTCAGAGGTGTGCCCTGGGATTTGAACCCGCGACCACCGTGAACATGTAGGCAGCCGAGTCTGGTCCGTTACTAACAGGCCACCACGCACTTGACTGACATACAAGACCCTATTTTCATCCAATGTGGTTGTCAATGTACAAGTGTAGTCATTATTCATCTGAATTGATTTATATTTAATTGTAACCATATTCATAATAATTAGGTCTGAAGATTCGAAGAAAATAGAAGTAAACGTCTGAAGGATCGCCAATTTATGCTAATCTTTTACGTCAACAAGCAACGGGTCTAGAACATTCAGTGCATGCAATACTGGTGTAATGGATACGTTCAATGTGCATGTGAAGGCGACGGCCACAGGCATTAGTTTAACCATCGAGCGCCAAGGCAACTCGGCAACGACGGGGCGGACCTGCGGCCCACGCTGCGCCGTAGCATTATGTCCCGCATGCTCTACATACGTCACAATTAGCATGCACTCGCTCCGATACCACACTGCGTGTTTGCAAACCTACAACATCCTTCATAACATTGCACGGTCTGCATTTAAATAACTATTCCAACTTTATGTGAGACGTACGACCAATTTCAAATGCTCCTGACATTACTTGCTTATTAAAACAATTTATGACAACAAAAACGTTCACGCATCATCCTAATTGTAAATGAATTGAATGCACCGCAGCCGCAGCGGGTTCGTATAAGTAAACAAGTTATAATCAGCCGTCGCCGCAGACGTAACCAGCGTAGCGTTCAAAGAACAAAACATTCCGCTAGATAGTCATTATTCAAATTTTCGCTGTACTAGTTGCCCGCTTGTTCCGGCCTCTGGTTTTTGTCCTATTTCAAAGTAGTCTGAAATTACGATTAGACCGCCCGAAATGAGATGCGGTCATCCGTGGTGGATGGCCGTGTGAACGGTCCGTTATACCAACAGCTAACTCGCTTTACCAAACAATGTATTTAGGGCTTTACCGACAAATTAGCGATCCGTACATCTTCAATTCCTAGTAAGTAATACAAAAATACATATGCTTTTATTTTCCTTCCTACCTACTTGACATGCTGCTAAATCCGTCCGAACCAAATAAACACATTAATTAATTACATTATGCGTACAAAATATATAAGTGTGTTACTTGTTTCCTAAAAGGTTTTATGCCCTAACTACTTCTACATATCCAAATAATAGTTGTGAAAAATAGGATTTCGTTTAAAAAATATCCTGATGTACCACAATGATACATAGTAATAGAAATGAATGTGCCCTCTTACATAATACGAGTACGATCGATAAAAAACGGGTCTAAAAACCGTGTTTACAACTGGGCTTTGTAACCTCTAATAGTCGATCACAATTCATTATTCCAATAAATAATTTCAACATAAAATATTGAAATTAAATGTATAAAGTTGTTCATGCGAATTGACATCCTTAGCAGCATGATTGGCAACCGCGGTAATGCACTTTTGTATTCAAAGGCGTTTAATCGGAACGGTTTTTAGGTAAGTATTTGATTAAAGGATGATTAACCCGAAAATTTAAATTTTATCAAATTCTATCTCAGAATTCAGATGTATTCAATAGCTCTGTACGAAGGCATTTAACGTAGTTTGTTTCAATTATTTTAGCTAAGTAGGTATGTATGAATATCGAAGAAAATCTCTCGACGACTAATTTCAAGACATCGCTGTAGAAATATTATATGGGAGAGTCGATTGATTAATAACAAAAATAGGTTAAATGAAGGATTATTAAAATTGTGGCCATATCATTATCAATGTTTATTTGAAAATAAAATTAACAACTTCATATACAAGCGACAGCCTACGTTATTTAATTAAATATAATTTACGAAAAAAGCAATCAATCTACATCTAGCGGAAATTATAGTTTCTTTGCGGACAGTGGACTCTGTAGTATGTAACTTATGTTATACATATAATTCGTGGCATAGTATAACTGTTCGGTTTAACTGCTTCCATGGACATTACCGTCCGCGATTACGTAACGGGCCCACAGTTTACTGTATAGTTTTCGGTGCACGATATAGCGTGATCCATATACGACGAGTATTGTCTAGCATGCGGAAGGTGCGCATCAATCACAGAATTCGCATCGCTAGATTAAGAGGTAATGGAGGCAAAAACATCACTCCGCTGGCACGCGCGCATTCCGAGCATTTCCCGATACGACATATTGTTTCATTTTGTGTCAATGCCTATATACTCGTACAACATGTTAAAGAAAAGCAATTTTATATAATGATCGTCGTTAACTGTCCCAACGGGAGTTTGGTAACTACTGTTTGATACGTATGTAGAATGTTATACATTTAAAGATGCATATAAAACGTTTTTCAATGCATGTAATATGTGCTTACGTATACTATGATGCTTGAACTAGTAGGTATGTAGTTAAAGCATCATTTGAATGGTAGTAGGTAGCATTTTAGTAAGTGACGTTCATGTATTGTTTTTAACTTTTTCGTGACTCAGACAAAATAGGTTATTACACATGATATATACTGTCTTCTTGTACTAAAAGTACATTAAATTTTCATGTTTACTACTGAGACACGGTAATCATAAAGTGAAACCATCTCACTACTTTGCAATTTCTTGTTTAAAAATCTTAATATTAATTTTAAACACTATTTGAAATATGTTATACATATTCTTAATAATCGCACAGAGGAAAGATTTGCAGCTATAACAATTATTATGAAAACCATAGCGATAATATTGATCGGGTTTACAATCAGATTTTGTTTTATTTTATAGCTATTACTCACTTGTGATATTATTTTGCTGAAGAAACACTGTGTGAATACATTAACAATAATTACAATTTCTGAATTTGGCCAAAAAATATTTAATTTTAGGATTAATGGGTAGTTATAAGGACCTCTATCTATTTGCATTTTATCGTAGCAACCACAAATTCAAGTGCATTTCTTATGAGATTTTCAAAATGAATTACTTCCACATAGTGTTCAGCCCGACCTCTGAATCAAACCCAGCACCTCCTTGTTCTCAGCACTCACGCGGCACGTAAACCATTGACGTAAAGGCAAAATAATTTCAAATAAAACTGTATTATATATGTAATTATACATTTTTAAGAAGAGCATCAAATAAATGATAACGGAATGCCATATAATGTCGGCTGTGTGTGTAAAACAATTTTTTCCTCGTATTCGCCAAGAGACTACGCGTTCACAGAATTGTACATTGTCGCATTCAAGACATTTGTTACGACCAAAAAGTTATAGTTTATTCATCTTAATGGATTTTATATGTGTACACTAAACTAACCACACTGCCTCGGTGGCGTAGTGGTACTACGGTACGATTGCAAAGCTGAGGTATCGGGTTCGAATCCCGGATCGGGGAAAGTGATATTGGATTTCTCTATCCATTATCAGCCCGGAGTCAGGAATTTGTGCCCGATATGGCGATAGGCTCGCACTATCACATCGTGGGACGGAATATACAAGGCGAAACGTGGGTGTTCTGGTAGCACCTCTGCCTACCCCTTCTGGGAAGAAGGCGTGTGTTTATGTATGTATGTAAACCAACCACAAATAAGTCCAAAAAATGGAATTCTTGGAAGGGCCCAAAATGACTGAATATGCGGTTAGCAATAATCGATGGTAGAGCAGTTTTATTAAAGCACAAAGGGATCAGTCGACGAGGTGATACCACGGCCTCGTACAGTGCAGAGCTGGTAACAGTTTTGTTGACATGTACGTGACGTATAGTGAACGTCTGCGTGCCTTTTAACTACTTTAACTACTCTTTCCATGTCCGTTTCCAGAAGCCACAAAATTCATGATAACCTCTGCGATACGATTTGTCTTGTACTGGAGATTTTATTAGAAATATTCATATGCACCTTGTCATGAAATGTCGTAATCATTCCGTCAATCGTCACAATTTTGATATAATCTTATTAAGTTTCATTTTCATATACTTACATTGTTTTCTCAGTATAATTCATACAGTATAAAATCCTCGCCGTTTTCATTTCTTGAAATCTTTAGGAAATATTCTCAGGTGCAAATAAATAAAAAGTTGTTAAAATCGGAAGCAACGGCACAATACGTACCTTATATTACATTACCTACTACAATATCATATCACATTACATTTTAACAATGTCAAAATTTTATTGCATATTCTGCCGACTTTCTATAGGGGTTGTTATCAGTCAGCTTTGTTGGTAAAATTGTTGCTGACAATGCATTATTTCCGTTTGATTACAAAACTTACAATGGTAACACTCGATCTGACTACTGCTCCCATAATAAAAAGTCTTATTATGTACACTCGCTTGCTTATTCTTAAAAACTTTAAAAAAAAACTTAAATTTATACCTTTTTTATTTTTAAAATAATTCATTTTAAACGAGAAGAGGTTGAATATACATATGTACGCGGCATGGACGTCCCTGAAGGGCGTCGCAAAGTAAACGCTGGGGCACAAACTTTCGACGTGTCTAATAGTATTCAATTACTTATAGATCGTTTCACGGGCAACGAAAATATAGTGATGAAGATACCAAAAACATGACAATTTCCAACAGTAATTTTGAAATTACTGTATCAAACCATATCAAAGATATACCTACAAGGTGAATTTTTCAAGTCGGCGTGGATGGCCAACTCCAAAACTATGAGGAGTAATACACACGCTGTATCGTTACGCCATCCGTTAATGGTGGCAATGATTTGATACAGAGAAGTACTCCGAAACCATATTCAAATGGCCGGTTACATACAGTTTTTAATGGTAACAGTCGTTACCATTATATGCCTCCCATTATACCACCTTATAGCTTCAAAATTACATTGGACTAGCTGTTTGCTTAAAGGTCTAGCAAGCCACACAGCGGGGGGAACAAACACTCCTCGCGACCCGTCAGCATCACGTCGACGTCACGTCGCCGTCCCGCCCAGTGTTCGGCGAGACCTTAAGAAGGTAATAATTTCATTAATAGATCTAACCATATCGCACAAGTACGAGTCCATTATTAGGTAAAAACTGCTAACAAAATGAGATATCAATTTAAAAATATAAACACAAAGCCCTACAACTTTTATTACTTACTCAGTTGCAACTCAAAATCCTGATAAATAGATGAGAAAATAAATAATTATTCTTAGCAACACAGTTGCTCAACGGTAGGACTACAACGATGAGCTCTCGGGTTTGAATCCCGGGTCGGGCAAAGTGATATTGGATTGTTTTATTCATTATCTGCCCGGAGCCCGGTATTTGTGCCCGATATGACGATAGGCTCGCCCCCTATCACGTCGTGGCAACACACAAGTCGAAACTTGGGTGCCCTAGTGGCTCCTCTGCCTACTCATGGTAAAAGGCGTGGGTTTATGTATATGTTCTAAACAAACAAGGTAATGGTATTAACCATGATAAAGTTTATTAAACAACGGTAAATCTTCGTTTTCGTGCTCCAAAATAAAGGGCATGACCGAAGCGGTCACGGTTACGCATCGGTGTCTTCAGCTGCCGAAACCACCTGTTGTATAAAAACACTACCTTTACTTATCGCTATTCCTTCTCACTGCTTAACATTCCACTGTTTTTCTATTTAGGTAACTATCTTATGAAATTACAATTATAGCCCAGCGCTTTATTAACATACATAGGTAACCGAACTACACAGTAAATCCCGTTCCGTGTCACTAAACAAAATTCTCTTTGTTACATTCAACTAAATGATTTTTTATCATCATTCATCTTTTGATTGACTTTCTATTAGAAAGATTTGATTTTGAATCATATCGATAGCCATGATGAACGAACAAAGTCAGAAATAAAGCTATTTAGTTATCTTATCAGGAGATCGTTCCCTGCCGGAATTATCCGAAGAGAAATTGCGAGTGGAACGTGACATCGATGACCCGATCACAAGGAGCACAGACAACATCGAAATGCCACTCAATCAAAACGGAGCGTTACGCTGTTTGTCTGTGTGAATGTGTCGATAATGAACACGGCGATGCAGCGGCTGCGGCTAATTCTGTCCCTAATCCAAGGCCAATCAACGATGTAGATCACGGAGATTGCCGAAACGCGCAAATCAGAGATAGTGTCGTGAGAACTGTAAGGTACGGGCAGGTGGTGCCCTCCCCACGGTGGCTAACTGTTCCACCATCATCTACGGAGCGAGGCGAGCGCGGCACCGCGCAGTCCCGTGTACAAGCAGCTCCGGCGCACCACGCCGCTCACGCACTCCTCACCACTCTACCACTTACGCGGGAAACACTACCGTCTTAAACACTTAGTGTTCATTTCTTTAAAGAATACAAAATCAGTGACTGTGATCGTATTGTTATATATTGTGGACTTTAAAGTATCTGTTAATACTCGTAGTACAATACCATAGATCAGTACTCTGGTTGAAGTTTTTTAGTAGCTTTAGTAAGGTAATCGGGGCAGATAAAGTTTAACGGTTGGTTCCGCGCTCGAGTGTGGCAGACCGCAAGCATGACGAGCGCCGGCGACTGCGCTCTCGTGCTCCTTTTACTGGTACGATTTTAAGATGTCTATTTACATGTATAATATATTAATATGTGTATATATGAATACCTTTTCAATCATAAAGAAAAAAACATTGGAATTATACTTTTAGTTATTAATTTTTAAATGTAAGTTCTATGGCTGTTTTAACATTATTTTAAAGAATACCGTCTGTGTTTACTTTTAGGGGAATTTATATTCCGTAGCAATAAATAAATTATCAAACAGTCAGAATATAAATATTCTCGCGTTAAATTTATGCAAATCCTATATGATTTATTAGTCACGATAAGATTGCTGTACTGCCTTCCGGAAAACTTATCTTTAGGATGAGATTGTATAATTTCAAAAGGATTCCTAATCGTTTTCCTTGTATTCATTTGAATATGTTTGCAAAGTTTTCGTAATAGGCAATGCTATAATATTCTCACAATAAAACATTTAATTTTAATTAATAGATTTTTTGTAGTAGTCGTTGTAAAATTAATATAAAGTCATATTTTGTTTTAAAATGCAAATTAAACTTCATGACGCCATATTATTTGATTGGCAGGCTATATATTTATTTATATACTTTAAATATAATTTCTATTTATTTAAGCATCTACAATATAAAACGAATATAAATATTATGAAATTTGGGGAAAGTGTGCATAAATAATTTCTATAAGTATAAACTTTTTTATGTAGATAGTTAAAATAATCGTTACGAAATGTTGATGATCTCTTCTAACACTTCGTAATATATAAAACTTATACTTACAATTAACTTTATTCGAAAATAAATATCGTTAATGGTTGAAACGCTTGCTTTCTATTAATCACCTCATATTTGATATCAATATTTTGGAAAAAAATAAATTGTTAGAAACTGATTTCTAACATTCCAATTATACCCACAATATACCCAATACTACAAATTTCACTTCTTTCATATGTCCGAAAATCAGATTTGACCGCTTTCCAAAAATATATCCAAAACGACTTTAAATTGGAGATTACGTGACGAAATCTAAACCATTTATAAAATTAAATTTCACGCTTCGCAGATTTCTGTGATGCGCGCAAAAACTATTAGAAATTGGGATTTGGCATTGTTACCTGGATATCCATCGCCGCTGCAAAAACAAAGTAGCTTACACTTTGCATGTTTTTATTGTTTTACGCTTATTAATAAATGAGGATTTGTTTGAACATCAGATTCTCGTACAAGTTTTTACCGCCATTCATATTAGAAGGGTCTAGAGTAATATTGAATATGCATACTAGCGCACACACGTAAATATACGCCCATATCTCTGAAGGGTTAGTTAAAACTCAAGTCATATTTCGTTCACACAGCTTTTTCCCGTCCAACCTAAGTTTCGGACCCAAGACCTCAAGCTACACATCCCATACAAGTTGCCACTAGACCAATGAGGCAACAGTGCGTATGGTCTTGGTTAACATTATAAAATTATCAGTACGTAGGTATAGCCAAGATCATCCCCTAACCATTGCCATGTAAGCGTTACCCGTTTAAACCATACCAAGATTCTTATATTCGAATTAAGATGAAGAACAATATGAATTACCTGTTTGGCCCAAAAAGCAGTTGATTCTCTCTTGAAGACATTTTTCTATAAATACTTTTAAGCACATTCTTTCGTTAAAGCTTGTTTTTAAAGCTTAGATACGTACTTTACTTTCTGCCGATGATGTATTTTGCAAGTGATTAACTAACTGTACAAAAGTAAAACAAGATACCCGCTATCGACGAAATATTAAAGTCATTTGGCATGTTTTACGACTAGCAATAGATGTAAGAACTAGTTCAATATAGAATAATAAAAAAACTAGTTAACCGCGACATTACATTGATTGAAATAATATTATTACAAATTGGCCTCTCAATACAGTTATTACAAAGGCTTTCGGGCACTTAACGAGCTATAGAGAGGAGTATGGTTATTATTTTCATACAAAGCGAATCGGAAACAAGAACAGTACAAGTTATAAAAAACAAGTTACCTAAAAGGCGCAGTGGATTACCAAAAATTAATGGCAGGCAGAGCCAATAGCGCGGAAAGCTAACGAAACGTCCTCAATCGTAACATCGGACGTCCACCAGTAAAGCGCGCAGAAAACTTAATAAACGTGGCAAGAATTAGCAGGATCCTAGTTTAGTCGCTGTGGATATCTTTGACGTATGTTCTGCAGTAGACTACTCACTGCTATAGACGGTGATGATGTAAATGATTACATATTTCGATTGTAATCATCGAATCTTGTCCCTATCACATCTTGCGACGAAAATAAACTTGGCTGTGGAGGATTAGTATGGCGCCACTGCCAATCTTACTGGCACCCGGTGTAGTGGTTATACATAGCATATAAGATCCGAATAATTTGTTATCCAACGACCGCATTGTTGACGCATTCGTGTGGGAGATTTGGTAAGGAAAATATTTAATTATCCTCAATCTACACGTGCACGAAAATAAAAATATGATAACAAACATTCATTTTTTTTTAAATCATTATCAACATTTTTATTGTAACAGCGTATTAATTTGTTATAACTGAATATTAAAAACCAGTACGAGTCGTTACAAATTTTAGTGCAATTTGTGATATCAATGCACAAAAGTGAGACGCAAATTCAAGACTAGGTACGAGTTGCTTCTCAAGTTACATTCGTCTAGTAAACACGATAATATCAAGTATTCCAATTTTCCATATCTATTTGTTATTGAATATCTTTTCAGTTTGTAATGTTATTGAATTACGCAACATTATGAAATCATAGCCAGTGAAAGTTCAGCGTCGAACGTTGGGCTCCCCTAATTTACCTATAATAACTATTCTGATCAAACATTTACATTGATAGATGAAATAAACGATTAATTTCTACCATCAAAATTTATGTAGCTGTTGTTGATCAACTATTATGCATGAACTTGCAACGCATTTCTAAAGCCGTATAACTAATTCATGTAACTAGACTAGCGTTCGTAAATATACGAATGTATACCTACATAATATCTTGAATGTATACTCATTTCTATTTTTTTATTATTTTTAAAATTACAAAGTTCCATAACCCCTAAAAATATGTTAAGCACACGAATATAAATCACTCAAATTTTTATATGATGTTAATAAGAAGGATGATAGATAGATAATAAATAATGAAATGAATGAGAGATAGATAAAAGGTACCTTATTTTAATTTCTGGATACTTAAATATTACCTATGTATTACACCCGACGATTTAATATATTTTTATTATTTACACGTGACTTTTTCCTTATAAGCTTATATTGCGTGGAATTTGAGTTCCAAAACGACCCATGCGTTACGAACTTGTTGTGTTCGTATATTTAAATTAAAACATAACAATAGGTTGTTTTAAGAAATATTTAAAACATAAATGGACTGCACCGTCGAAAATCCCGCGAAATGTCGTTGGTCTAATGTTTTTATTTTGATTGAATTACAAACATTGTTTGTGTGGCGTGAAAATATGAGTCATCTAATTAAAGAGGGGAAATAGCAGCATTTATGTTTTCGGATATATAATTTTCAATTTAACTCTATAAGCCGTTTAAAATTGTGTAACATTAGGTATCTACCAAGATACAAGTGCTCAAACGTAAAAGCTTTAGAGATTTTACTTAAAAATAATTTTGAAAACGGTCCTTCACATTATTAATTCTTGCACAAATTCACACAAACATTTATTCAGCAACATCTACTTAAACTAGTTTACTGAACAGTTAAAATAAAACGGTGACGGTACGTCACACTTCCAGACAAAAATCCTTTCTTTTTTAATTCTAGCTATTCAAAGAAGCTGTCAAACAGCTAGTCTCGCTGCATTTAATTATAGGAAGCATAAATCTGTTCTAGAGAAAAAGTGACAAAAAAATCTAGAGTGATTTCTATTGTAATTTTTTAAGTTTAATTCACATATAATCCGGATGCTCGACGGACGTCCACTGATCGCAGTCAGATTAAATAGAACTGTATAAATTACACTACATCCGCGCTATTTGACGACGCCTCTAAAATATCTTTCGTGGATACAAAATATTGAAATATTGAATTCTAACACGACAAATTAACTTTGTGTTTCTATATCTCATGGAAATAAATAATTAATAGGGAGCAAACTATCGCCAAAGGAAGTAAATATTGCTGTTGCTGTACTTGAATTAGATAGACGTCATAGTGACTGACGGTTGGCAATTAATTAATCGCTTCATTGATCTATCAAAGGTTAATCACCGCTCGGCGGAACATTACGATGATAATGAAGGTATAGTACTGATGGAGCGGCGCATGCGCGTGTGTGCCTTGGTTAAGCTCACTGCGCACGCTTTCAATGTCCATATCGCGCACATAACTGTATTCCACGTACACATATCATAATCTTAAAAGTGATTTTAATATCATCATTTTTAACACCAATAGGTTTTTCTTTTACACATGAAGTTGGCTTTTTTTTGTACATTTTATGCTGTTATCATAAGCATTTCTTACGAAATCAGGTGCTTGTTTTGTCTTCGATGGCTTGTAGTGAAGTCAATTTATTTTCCTGTTGTTACATACACACTCTGCATACACGTTACATTTCCTACTGTTTGGTATGTGTTACGAGTCCCCTAATAAAATCAAAAATCTTAATAACGTAGAGACTCAAATCATTGTAGCTTTAAAAATTACTAAAAACCCTCAAAAATTTATAATTTAGTTTCAATAAAGGAAAAATTAGAATCTGTTGCAGATCTTTGTAGTTGTATCTATACCCAAAAAAGCCCACAGATCCTCATGGCTAACTCAACGATGTCCATTGGTTTATTCGCTTTGTAAAATTTGTTGTTATAATAAAATGTTTAATTAAAGCAAATAAAAAAATAAGTTAAAATTTAAGGAAAATCCCATAGAAAAAAATTGTTTTGTAAAAATGCTTGTATCAGCTTTAACATAATAGCTCTATTTTTTCTAACCATAATATGCAGCCGTCCGAAATTCTCACGGAATGTTTGTTATTATGGTGATTTTTATAAAAAAAAGATAATTTAATGTTTATCCTCGTCCTACAGACATGTGTTGGCAGATTTTTTTAATTTAAATCATAGTCTATTCCAATAGCTGTAACATGTGTAATTTGTAAGATTAAAACGTGCATTATAAAATTGGTAGAGCCACGCTGTTGTTGTTGTTGTCAGTCCTGACTCAGGATGAATGGGCAGGCTAGTCCGGGGCGGTGTCACTGTCTCACATGACATCGACATGAAGCGATCCATAATCAAAGCGTTGTGGATGTTCATGGGCGGCTGTGATCACTTACCATCAGGTGACCTGCTTGCTCGTTAGCCAGACCCATGCTATATATACTCGTATATTAAAAAGTATCTAATATCTAATATCTGAGGTTCCGACTACTGGGATCGAGTTGCTCTTGAGCTTTCGTAGAAAGTTTAGACTTTTAAGTATGTATATACAATTAGGTACTCTTTAATTTTATATTAAACTAGCGGCCCGGCCCAGCTTCACCTGGGTGCGGATGTTTTACGATTCCACTCCACACTAGATGTACATGTTATTGTTCATACAAACTGGGACACTCTGTATATGTATTATACTTACATATAAACCTTCCTCCTAAATCGCTCTATCTATTAAAAATAACCGCTTCAAAATCCGTTGCGTATTTTAAAGATCCAAGCATGTCTACATAGGGACAGATAGCGAGAAGCGGCTTTGTTTTATACTATGTTATGATTGAAAAACGATAATCAGCGATTAAACACATCGTCTGTTTCTATAATCTATCTATCTTTGACTAGAGATATCATTACATATTTTGATGCATTTTATGTTTCAGTAAACAAAGATAGAGATATATGAATATGGTACATATATTTAAAGATAGCTAGGTAAGAAAAATCTATATGTCTTTCTTTGCTTATTAAAGCACAAAATTGTATGGACATAGTAATGGTAGCTATACCAACCTCTTGTTATAGACAGATAAGATCCGAAGAAGAAGAGACCGGTCGTAATTCGATGTTGAAATAAAGTAACAAGCTGCATATATGAGAGGGTTAATTTTGTTGTGTATTTAACGACACCAGTCCCGCGGTGTATCGTTATAATTACTGTACAATTAGTTCAAATCGCGTGGGAAAACAATAAACAACCGTGGGACGGGCCTGAACAACCCACTGCGATCTCGGACCAGCCTCTTATTTATAGCGCTTAATTGTAACATATTACTAGCCACTACCATTGTCGTTAAGCACTCGCACATCTAGCTACTTAGGTACATGCGTATTACGCTACATTCAATCATGGGCCAAAGGAAGTCCAGCCGGCTTCCAACGAACTGCGCCACGGAGGCTGTTTATGAAATATTTGTAAAAAAAAGCTAGTATTATAACTAAACTCATAATTGGTGATGATTACATATTATTTTATTACTTATTATCTTTCCGTATACATCAGTCCGTTTCTGTGGCGCAATAGAAAGGCGAGGCAGGAATATACATAAAAAAATATTCACTTTCCATTCTGTTGTCATATTTAGCTACAATAAAATTAAATCTCCGCCAGTAAAACCGAGTACAATATGTACGAATCGTAAAACCAATTAGCCGGCCTCGGAAACACTCTTCACGCCTAATAATCAGAGTAGCACCGTTTTAAAATAAACCGTTTAGCCGTCTGAACGCTGCATACAGGCGTTTCAAACAACGATTATCGAAATACGATCACATTTCCACACCACCGTGACTTTCTCGATGTGTCAGGCTTTCCTTTTGAAACACGGAATATTTCAGATCTTAATAACCATTAAGTAGGCGATGTATTATTTTTGTACTCGTTTGTTAGATCGTGTCAATGTTTAGTGACTTGCGACGCTTCAAGATTCTCTTTACTTTCAAATAGGCGGCGATTAATCCGACCTCACGTACACGAGTAGAATGTTTTAAGGTTTGTTCTTACGAAACCGCAACCATATTAAACTCAAGTACTATAAACTTTCCAGCAATGATTACCCACACTTAGTGAGAGTAGACTTGAGTCTATGTTGTTTATCGTTTTGAAATGATAAACAAAAAAGACTGCATTGAAACGCGCATTATACACCTACTTTAGGTTTCCCACGTGTTAAAAGCACATTAACTTTCAGTTAACACATTTGTAATTGAAATAGTGAAGCAGCGTACTGAATGAAATGCAATTTAACGCACTGTTTAACGTTATATTAATTCAGTTCAAATGGATATCCAAAACCGCTATAATTTGTATACAACAAAGTGTTACGAACACTGCGTCTAGATCTCAGCTGGAGATTAGCTGTACTCACTAAGTTAGTATAATAATGAAATGTAGATCATGTTATCCTAGATTACTTTAGAATAATCGCAGTCATCTCCTTTGCGGTGAACCGCGTAAGCGTACAGCTTCTATGAAATTTTCTGCACTTAAAAACCCCATCAAATGTTTCACTGTAAGCGACGAAAGCAAAAATATAATTGCATCTAACACGGTCAATTACTTTGTATAATGTTATTGCAGAATCGTTTTGTATTTGCCAAGACTCGTAAAAAGATATAGCTACTTGCACTACTGATTATTAAATAACAGCCAAATAGCCAACCAGGTCATGTAAAAACATTATATTGATATAGGTAACTTGATTTAAGCTACGAGTTCATCTATAGCTTCGCAAGATTTTTGGCCAGATACATTTATAATGAACGTCCGAAGGGCGTCGTGATGGGTATCTACGTATCCTCTGTGCCGGAAACCCAAAGTATTGTAGTTTAAGAAATAACAATACGAGTATTCAAATAAAATTCACTAATTGTTCGATGTTTAACTCCTAATCCGATGTTTATTGTTACAGACCCGGTTGACGCTGGCACAAGATTACGATGGTAAGTTTATATTCATACGTCCGCTATTTGTTCTTATAATCACAATCAATACATAACACAATATTTAAGTACAGGGTATAACAAGACTGCGACCGCAAATGAAGCCAGGTGGAAGTTTTAGTGATTACAGACGCAAGTAAACATTTTTTTTAAAAGCGACCGTTGTTTTTTGCTTTTATATTTCATCGTGTTTGGATGGTAAATCCCTAGTTTTCGCTAAAATTATAATTTAAAACGTTGCGTACCAATATGTCTTTATAAATTAAAAGTTGTACATTCTTATTTTGGGAGAACGATGTATTTACTGTATTTACAACCCAAATACGAGGATAAGTAAAAAAATTACAACAAAAAAATTTTTAGTTGCATTGTAGGTATCTAAAGTCACTATTACTACCACCAAGCTTCGTTTTCTGTCGCAATCTGGATATTCTCTGTATACTGTATAGTAATGTTTAATTTTTATTTCAGTAACGGACATTCAATGCACATTCGCCAGCGGAGGCTCGGGACTACGGGATTCAGTAACAGCGTTGTTAAGGAAACCAGAAGGTTTTAGAGGAGCTCCCTTATTCGCTGATGACCGAGGCACGGACCCCATAGCAGATCCAGTGTGTCAAATCAGGCCCGAACCTGAAGACACAACTGGCTTACTGTACAGATTACGAATCACCGACTTCACGAGATGTGGAGTACTGAAGAGAAATGTGAGTATATTGAACAAATTATATTATTAACTATACATATAAAAATATATAAATACACCCAACAGTCCCATGCATAGTCTTGATCCCACACTAAGATCGAGTCTTGTGTCGTGGGTATCACGAACTACGAGAGACAAACTTGGTGCGGGTATCGAACCCGCGGCCGCTTCTTTCACAACCGGCGTCTAACCAACTACGCCACGGAGGCTGTCAATTTTCTAATATATCTTGTTAAACAATGTTTTTATGACATTTTACTTTGCTTAACGACGCTTACGAACATACCTAATTAACTAAACAACAATAAAACGCACACCAATTTGGTTAATATGTGCCACAATAGTAAAAGTCAGCGCGGCGGTATTGTATCGCATCTAAATAATAACAAGCTCCGTTAGTAACAGTAAGATGTGTGTGCATAAGTGGCCTGCAGTGTGCACAACGAGCCACACTCAACCGATATATTATTAACTAGCAACCGCCGACACCGGTAAAATATCCAGGTAAATGGAATATTAAAACGCTGCTGTCAATACCAGAGTACCCGGTGAATACAATGCATTTCACACATTACACTTCGTAAACGGTTTAATATACTTACTCGTATACTTGAGTAACTAATAACATGTTATTGTAATAATACATTTAAGGCAATCATTTACGTAACGCATAACAGCTTAAAATAATATAATGATCGACAAGGTTCGTAATTTCAATTTTTCAAACAAATTTGATGGATGTTGGTGATAACCTATTTTATTTGATTAGCTTAATATCCTTAAATGCCTCGGTGGCGTATTTGTACTAAGGTATGATTACAAAACCTGAGGTCTCGGGTTCGAATCCCGGGTTGGGCAAACTGATATTGGATTTTTCTATTCATTATCAGCTCAGAGTCAGGAATTTGTGCCCGATATGGCGATAGGCTCGGGATCACATCCTGGGACGAAACAAACAAGGCGAAACGCGGGTGCCTGGTTACTGCCAGGAGAACCTCTGCTTACCCCTTCTGGGAAAAAAGGCGTGAGTTTATGTATGTAATATGCTTAAACATCAAAGGACCAGAGTGTT
Organism: Theretra japonica; assembly: GCA_033459515.1. Lineage (NCBI taxonomy): Eukaryota > Metazoa > Arthropoda > Insecta > Lepidoptera > Sphingidae > Theretra > Theretra japonica. The sequence goes on from CM065937.1 coordinate 5,736,946, forward strand.
TGGATCTGCCTGCGGTATTCTCTACGTTTCGGAGGTTGTACCTACAAAGGATTTTTCTGTATCCGTAGGGGTTCGTGCACGTGAGAGTATGGTTCCCGCAGTTCCCGGGAGTGGTGATGCAGTCGGACCAGGAGCTCATCATAATGTGTAAGCCGCCGGAGCCCACCATCATCGAGAACAAGGCGGCGGGGTTCGCTGGAAGTTTGTAAGTACCTATGCAAGATTTTTTGGTGGAATTAATCGTGACACTACATATTTAAGCGCAGGTTTTGTCAAATTTAAATGTATTTATTTCATGTTTTGGCCCTTACATAAGTTTATAAATAGTAAACGGGAGTTTTCGTTAAGTATTTAGTTTCAACAGTTGTCTGTTATTAGTGCAACCACTTTACACTTGTACTTGTATTGTACCCGCATAACGTTCCAAACGACTAAGCACGTCCTGTGCAGAGGGACGTGAAGCGCGTTTGCTTAAGTACCGTTTGTAAGACCACTAGCCTTTAATGAACAAGTTCGAATCAACATAATGAATGATTAGGTAGAAAAATTGTCCAGTTCCAGTTTCAACCATACCACGAGCCGTCGACTTTACCTATAATTCTTTAGTATTGAAAACATTCTTATAGTTTCGTGAAAATTATTTTCACAATTTCAACAGTCCAAGATTATCCAAGATAAATTAACTAGGAAACTAAAATCTATCCTAAGAAAAAATGTATAGACCTAGGCAGTTAAACTAAATAAGATTCAAACCTAGATACTTACGCAATGTAAGGGGTATGAGTCATGTAAACAATACTAAACCTTACATGCAATGCTAAATAAGAGGTTCTATATGTTGGTATATAACCCTGGCGGTTAGTAAGAAAAGCCTGTAATATATATATAGACATGATAAAATACTTTCCAGCCCTCACGGAGCTCGCGTGTCCGGAGTGGTGGAAGAGACGCCCGGGAGGCTCGAGTACGAAGTGGCGCTGTACAAGGAGGCGCCGCCGGTGACCAGGCACTCCAACCACTCCGTCGACCTGCCCGTGGATCAGGTAGTAGTACTATCTTAATGTTTTATAATGATACCCCGAACATAAACATCTTCACTAGTTCCTACCTTGAGCGTACTAAGTTCCGTTCATGGCTTTATATATTACAACTAATTAAAGTACAGTATACTTCTGAAATAAAACGAATTCTTACGGATAATATCGCGAATTTGAGTTAATTTTTACATTTTTTAATTTCCCGACGTTTTGATCACTTTACAGCTTTCGTGTTCACGGTTATTTCAATGTGTGACATTCGCGTAAATCTAAGAAAATATGAAGTACCTATACTACTGTTCATAACATACTTACTTACATATACAAACGTTGTTCCAGGCGGTTCCCATCGGCACCAAGCTGCAATTGCGTGCCCGCATCAACCCCGACTCTGCGTGGCGACACATCAAGCTCTTGGAAGTGGCGGTGTCCCCCGACCCCGACAGACCACACGCTCCTGGCTCCGTGCTACTCGTGAAAGACGGGTAAGTGAAAGTTACACGTGCTAATAATACTTAATTGCATTTATGAATTTATATTTTAGTTTGCAGTCTAACCTAGTCTATCTAAAAACACCGGAGTGTCCAATGGTAGCGGAGTAAGGAGACCGTACTAATTATTGACACTTTTGCCATTGCGTGTGCAAACTCGTTGAAATGCTTTCGCACGAAGCAGTTTCCTTCAATTTTCACCATGACTACTATGTTCTCTGAGCTCAACAACGGTTATGATGAACACTCAGGGCGGATAACACATATGTAGTGTGATCGACGGGCCTCTTGGCTAAAAACCACTTTTTTCGCCAGGACCTATAGCAAATCTCACGATACAATAGAGTGTTTGTTTTGCTAGTCAGTAAAACAGGCGTTTCGCGCTATAATGTGCTATGAGCTTCGCGGTGGCGTAATCTGGCGGTGTGAGCAATAAACTTATAAGAGGGAAAACCACATTCAAGCCCATATCAATCAACGCTTCACCTCAGTAGATACAAAAAAGGCACAAATTGATTGTTTTAAGATTCAAGTAGCTGTTTTCTACCTTCACAAAATGAGTATGTTAGGGTCTAGGGATACACCTGCTTACTTATCCTAAAAAATGTATATTTGTGTCCGCAGATGTCGAAACCGTGACTTTGCTTCTATCATTCCTCACCAACCTGCTCGATATCGCGAGAGACATAACGAAGTGTTTTTAGACTTTGAAGCGTTCTTATTGGCTTCAATGAAGGAGCGATCCACGCTGTGGATTCACTCACAAATTAAAGCATGCATGGATGCCGCCGATTGCCAACCAGACTATTGTCTCGATTTGTTTGAGCCATCAGGAACGACAGGTAAACATAAATACTTCATATCTTAATTTTTAGACTGCCTCGGTATCGCAGTTGTACTACGGTGTGATGACAACGTTAAGGTCTCGGGTTTCGAATCCCGGGTTGGGCAAAGTGATATTGATTTTTTCTATTCATTATCAGCCTGAAATCAGTTTGTGTCTGACATGGCGGTAAGCTCGCTCTCTATCACCTCGTGGGACGGAATACACAAGGCGAAATGTGGATGTCCTGGGAGTCCCTCTGCGAACCCCTTCTGGGAAAAAGGCGGGACATTTATTTTTTCGCAGATATTTCAAATTTTTATATTCAAATATGCGGTTAATCACTATTTGCTTTTTTGTTCAGGACACGGTCGTCGTAAAAGAACTCTCCCAGACCAAGTTCACACACATAATGCCACAAGTGCCGCATTAGTCGCTGACAACTCATCGACTCCATTCACAAGATTTAAAGAGAACTTGGAGTACACGGTAGTGATGCCGGGAGAGCTGTTTCACAGGACGCCGATAGAGGCAACTTGCGCGACGTCTATGATGGTCGCTGTTGCACTCGGGGCATTACTCTTTATGTCTGCTTTGTTGGTAAGTTATATTCCATAATTTTCATGAGATTTCTAATTTAAAAATTAGATGTCAGGCAATCCAGTTTGGGTGAGATTTTCCATTTAAAAATCTCATATGAGTTTCCGGGACTGGAAAATATGTTTGCCTTGTCAATAAGCCATCTATACCTTAGGACGGAAAATATCTTGGCGGAATGAGAGTGCAACTATGGGCTGGCATACCTAATGTAGGTTTTGTCGTTTACTAAATGATAAATTGATTATTGATATTATTGATTAATGATGCTTTCATTTTAATCGTCACAAAAACTTTTGAGTTTTAACCGTTTCAATTTGACTCAGGAAATTTTAACGTCAATTTAAAGAGTTTCTTATTTTACAGATGTGTTACTTGGCTACAAAACTCAATTCAACCATGTTGAAAAATAACAATCTACAAGCTCCAACTGGCAAAGGCTTTGAACAGATACTACGGGAGCTAGCACACCACTCGCTCCCAGACACCGGCTACACAGGACGCCCCACGGTGCAATGACCAAGTACAATTTATGTGAATGTAGGCCTCATATACCAGCGTCGCGAGATAACTCACGAATGCTGATAATAACTGTAATTATATTAATAGAAAATTAAGCTAACGTATCTTTCGTTCTTAGAGTATACTACGTATTATAAATCATTGATAAAATATAAAGCTTTGTAATGCATTTGATAGTAGATATTAGGTTTAATATTTATTTCTATTACACATTAAGTTAGGTAAATATGACAAAGATATGTACGTAATGCATTCTTTAACTTATGACTGAAAAAATGCAAGCCTAATGGAGCAATGTTCACATTTTTTTCAGTCATGACTGTCAACATGAATAAAAGTACCATTGATTTAGTTTTATAGTCGTAGTATTAATCATTTACTGTAATTATAATTTATTGAAGAATCGTATTAAAAATTAACAAAATGATTATTTATTTTACTAAACTTATGTAATTAACCCGCAAAAAGCACTGTTTCGTAGTATTTTTATGCATTTCAAGTACACCAACATGACACTTATTAAATAATTTATGGAAGTGGTAGAGCCACGCTGTTGTCAGTCATGACTCAGCATGAATAGGCGGGCTCGTTCAGGGCGATACCCACCACTGTTTCACAGGAAAGCGACTTGAAACGACAGCTTTGTCGCGCTTCGTTCGGTGGGTGAAATTGCCAGATGTTCAATACTCATTTCCTTTTCCTTCCCGCCCTCCACCCGATTTGATGGGCCGGCAATACATCCATGATCCAAGCGTTGTGGATGTTCATAGGCGGCAGTGATCACTTACTACTACTACCCTACCCAATGCAAAAAAAAATACATACATATTCGTTTATTTTGTTATAACGTCGATGTTAATAATTTTATTACATGTATTTAAATTTTATGCAAAATATATGTATGTGTTTCTCTAGTTTCTTTTATAATATTTCGTACACTTCACAGTAGCCCATAATTGTCGTCTCTGTCTTATCCATCCTATGTTTGGTTGTCTGGAAGAAATCGCCTCGAGCGATAAGACCGCCATTGTACTCTTTACTATTTTAATAAATTATGTTTTCATTATTTTTTTCTCTTTGGGGTACAATAAAGTTTCTAAATACAAATAGAAAAGGTGGCTGTATACATCTTGTTCCTTACCTTATCAAGAGGAAAACAAAATTATGACATAAATTACGCCATGATTATAGACCTATGACTATCAAAATGGATTATAGAATGTTCATTTGAAGACGAGAAGCAATAGTTCAAATACTAGCCATAATAGCGCTTGTGTCGCAAAAGTACTAATTTTGACGTCGTTTTGACAACTTTTCAAAGTACTATTATAAGGTGTTTATCAAAATGATATTTCAAAAACATTTGAACCATATTGGGAAAGGCTTTTTTTTAGAAATCTGTTAAACTAGAAACTATAAGTCATTACTTTTAGCGCTTTCTTTAAAATTTACTCTCTTGTCTCTATAGCGCCATCTTACCTAATACCTTATTTGTCTTCAGATGGACATTTTCTATATAAAGAAATGGATAAAATAATCTTTACTTCTATATCCATAGGCATCTGTCATCGTGTGTCAAAAGCAGCTGATCTTTAGTTTCCCATACTTTTAATACTGTCGCGTTATTACTCGAGTTTTCTAATGGATTCTTATCCATCCAGTCAGTATCGAATAATTTATAAATGAATATCTATTAAACCTTAATATGTCTACCAAGAGAACAGCTATGTCTTCAGTACCAAGCGCTGCTGCTAAAAAAGCGAAGCCATGGGCTCTCGGACTACTAGACTCAATGAAAGACCCCAATTCCATAGTAAAAGAAACAGACCAGGTTGTAGTAATAAAGGATAAATATCCTAAAGCCAAAATTCATTACCTCGTACTACCTCGTGAGGATATCAACAGTATATTCAAATTGAACAAATCTCATATTGGACTATTGAAAGAATTCGATATTGTATACAAAGACTTAAATAAATCACTTGGAGTGGAACTTAAAGCCGGTTTTCATGCAATACCGAGTATGCAAAGGTTACATATGCACATTATCAGCAAAGACATGATTTCTCCTTGTCTGAAAACTAAAATACACTGGAATAGTTTCACTACTGACTTCTTTAGGCCATTTGAAGGTAATTATTACACACACAGCAAGTATAATATCTTTATTCTTAAAACAATTTATAGTATGATATCCTTAGTCTAACACTCAAAGCAATAACCCACTAAAGTTGACAAGGAAGAATGTAAAGTGAGCAAAAAATATTTCATTTCTAGGCTTTTCTTACACTTCTACAACCACAGTTAATAAATCATTATGGACAGCTATTTATTATGCAAAACATACAAATATTACAATTTGTTTATTTAGATTCATCATCCTAAACATACATCTAACTGGGCAACTCAACTTTTATACAATATACAATTTAATAAGAAATAAAAGTATGTATTGGGAACTACATACATTTGGTAACAATATTAGTGTTTTGTTTGATCGCACTAAGATAAAATTATAATTTAAATAACTTAAATTATTATTATTCATGTGATACATTCCAGACATATTACAACAACTAGAAGAGTATGGTGTTATCAAGAAACTGGAACCCGAACTGCATAAAAGCTTAATGGCTACACCACTGAAATGTAATCAATGCCCTTTTCAACCAAAAAATATGCCACAGCTCAAACAACATTTATTAAGTCATGATAAGTAAAATATTATTTAAAACTTGGAATATGTTTTTGTAATGTGCCCTGAAACCTAGATGCTTAAGATTGCACTAATTTTATGACAAGATTCTTACTTCATAATATATTATCGTTAATTTAATAAAATTTCATGATACATTTTATTTTAAGTATACATTTGAATAAAATTTAGACAATAGACCTATTAAAATTATTTGATTCTCAACTACTTTGTTAAAATTGATAAAATATTACAAAAATAAATCCTCTAATAAAATTCGATCAGTGCCTAAATATCATTCATGTTCATATAAGTTTTGAAACTCTACTTTTCTTTAACTATTACACATTGACATGATCTTCAGTAGTAGAACTTCAACCAGATAGAGAGATCAAAAAGGTATCCTCAATATAGATAATAATAATATAGACACAATGTAATAAGCTATTGGCAACATTAACAACATTTAATTTATAAAATTACTAATATAAATTATCCCTATGCGGAAATTTACGAGGGCTTTCAGAACTACACAATGGCTTTGAAGATGTACTCTCAATATCATCATCTGGAGTATTGTAAATTGATACATTTCGTCTTTTGAATGTTTTTTTCTCCCCACTTGACATGGGCGTCATGCAATCAGAGGAAAAATTAAAACTTTTATCTGGAGTTGAAAAGCTTTCCACTGATACCTCATTTTTAATACTCTGTTCGTTATCATAGGAACATGGCGTAATAGGCGCTGGTAATGATAACTTTGTACATTTCTTTGGAGTTATGGGGACAGGCATAGGGTCAGGTTCAACACAAGGCTCTGAAGTTACAGTTTCGGATTTCGGTGGTAACATTGCTATATTACTACCACAAAATGGCTCTTTCATTATTCTTCCTGAGCGAGCCATTACTACCTGAACTGGATCATCTATACCTAGTGTCTCGCACAACTTTACAGTTTGTGGATTCCAAATGGGATCTGTCAATCTGCCTTTCTTTGGCCCAGGTTTATAAACTGGTGCAGTTTGTACAAAGCTTGATTCATCTATTGTCAATGTCTGCATTAATTTTGTTACGGATTCTTTTTCTTCTTGTGTTGGTGTGAAATCGTATCTGGAAAGTGATGTTTAAAAAGACAAATATAATAATATCAAACACAAAACACTATAAAGTATTGTTTGCTTAATTTTTGGGCATTTTAAGCATTAAACAATATTAATAATTTTAATTTATTAAATTACTTACGGTTCATCTCCACCTGGGCCTGGCATATGGCAATTAATATGCTTTACTGTTAATAAATGATTAGTCTTTTTCAGAATCATTAACCATTCAGGGTCATGTTTCAAACATTTGTCACCATCTAACTCTGATGGAATGTCCAATATTTGCAAATGTCTCCTTTTGGGCAAGCATTTGTCCAGTGCCAAGAATTTTGTCTCAGTTCCATCATCATGTTTAACAAGTGCTGCAAACTGGCAATGCAAATGTGCAGAAAACCAATAATCAGGTTTTAGTTTGTGAAGAAGGGTTTCTGCCGGCATACTGCCTAAGTCATTGGCTTCAATGTCTTCCCTGAAATAGATTTATAAAAATGATAAATCAGAGACAGTTGATAACATCATAAGTTAGGGTAAAAGTAAAATATTGTTATAAAAAATTACCTGAAAAATGGTTTCTTTCTTAATAAAAATTCCTTATCACCATAATCTGTGATCCCACGTGGCCAATCATGGGAAAGCATTACATGCATTTTTTCTTTTATTTGCTCCAATCGAAACACATCCAGAGATCTCACATGATATACAGATCTTAATGAATCTTGTGCATATGGTGGACATTCCCAAAGCCCCTGCAGATAATCACGCCCTTTGAATATCCCTGATAAACCTGAAAGAATTATGTACATTGTTAAATGGTGATAAAAACTAACCCATTGCCAAAAGGATGATAAATGTGGAAAACTATACAATAATATTGAACTTATTTACATTTCGATAACTTTATAGATTTAGGTGATCATGGAGCGGGCGAAAGCTGTAAAGTGATGGAAATGTTAGAAAGTTGAAAAATGTAAAAATTAAACCAATTCATAATAAAATCTGTAAAAATTGTTTTATTGCAATGTGTTACATTCATGCAAAACTAATAAACCATTATGTTTACAGTGGTCGTGGGTTCAAATCCCAGAGCACACCTCTGACCTCTTTTTAGGTCATGTGTGTATTGATAGTCAATCACCATGCACTGATGAAGGAAAATATTGTGAGGAGTTCACTTGGGAGTTCACTTTGTACATGTATTTTAAAACTAAACTCCCCAAAATAACATTTATGCATATGAAAACTGCAGTATAAACATAATTTAAACAGATTTTCAACTAAACATTTCTGTATCATGAGTATAACAAATTACAAAATGTGTCAATGCAACATGGTTATGGAGCACAAACTGTAAAAGAAAGTCATACAATACTGCTGTAGGAGCATGTAGATATTTTAGTAGGTTTGCTTGTGGAATTTCTATGTTACTCACCACCAATTCTTAAGTCACCAAATCGCACAACTCCTGCTCTACCTAAGTAATAAATGTTAGGAGCTACCCAGCCTCCATAAGGTAATTCTTGTAAATAATTTGAGGCTTCATGGTTACCGCCAATGAAGAGAGTAAGTATAGGGGCTTTTCTTTCACCACTGTAATATCTGTAAAAAGCCACACACTGTTAATATCAACCAAATTCTTGCTTTTTATTCATGTTTTAATAATAATATTCTGATACAAAAAATATCTGTAATACAATTGAGTAACAAATAATCCCATATACATCATACAACAAGGTATAGGCCTCCTATACAATTGAAGGTTTGGGTAATTGAGTATTTGTAGAACTTTGCTTATTTAGTCATTTGTTATGATGTACTTACTATTTATTAAGTATTTTTAATATGGTTACTTTGTTCTTATACAATGTGTTGCATATTTTCATATTAATATGCAATAAGTGCTATACATACTTGTGAAAAGTACACATTCGTTGATACTTTGGAGGCACCGCCATAGCCTTTAAATCGTCCACATTACGCACAGCTTGAAAATCACCGCAGCAAATCAACAAGTCAATCTGGATACCTTGAAACGCTTGTAACGTCTCAACACATTCATAAATTGTCTCCAATTCTCCATGGGCACATCCTTCTACCGCGATTTTCATTTTGGAAAACCAATACACAACAGTAAGAAATCAATAATATCCTTACTGCAAACTACAATTAAAATACAGAAATACACTTGGTATGTCGACTTCGGTTATAAACTACTCAAGTAGTCTTGAACTTCATAATATAATAAGCCGCTTCCTGCACAAATAAACGTTTTCTATACAACACAACATATACACCACAGACTAATAAACAAGATACACACCAACTCAAAAGCGATTTTTCAATTGACATTTTTTTTTTTAAATCCTTCTCCCATTTGTTGGGAAGGCAAAGGGTTCTTGCCCATACAGCCTCGTCATTTTTCAATTGACAATTACGAATTATATCTTTTAACTTTGAAGACAACAAACTAAGGCAATCAAGATCATGCGGCCTTATGATGAATATAGTTGTAGTTTGTACAATTTATTAAATACTGGCTATGCATTATCTTACAAATCATAGACATATTTGTATTATTTATTTGTATGCCAATCGAACATTCGATTTATATACTTCGGTAAACTTTAAAAACATAAAACAATTGGTCAGGTTAACCGTTTAGTGTGTTAGGCAAATATAGACAAACTAAACGCACGGATGGCCGTTATTTAACTATTTAGTAAATCTACCTTGTGGTAGTGAGAATGCAATCGCTCTAACTTCAGATTATTCCTATGTCCATTCTTTATTGGAAATAGGTAATTTAATTACTTCCATAGATTATTCAATTGTAATGTTTGTGGTAAAATTATTCCTCATTACATTTCGATTACCAACTCGACTATTATAAATCTACTTGTAATCGATACGTATGATCGATAAGTAAGTTGACCACCGAAAATCCTTTTGCAGCAGACACAGTGAGGGGCAGTTTTATTAGAACAAGTTAATTTAGTACAAAAACAAGTTGCATTGTACATTTTTATATAATTTGTAATGATTCAACTTTTCTTTTCTAATGGCCGCCATACACGTAACGATATAACTGTGCAATATCTGTGCAAGTCTGAGTTTGCACCAGTTTCGAATCAACAACTTGTACGGAGTTTGCGCAATTATTTGCCCACACACGTTCCAGTATACTGGTGCAAATTCAGACTTGCACAATTATATCGTTACGTGTATGGCGGCCATTACAAAATGTAATCGTATAATTAAGTATGTGATAAGTGTCTCAGCTCGCCACTGTATTTTTCTTGTATTCTTTTTGCTTTTAACATTTATTTTTACAACATTTATATTAGCTTTACTTTTACTTTTATTTTAGATTACAAAACTGAGGTCTCGGGTTCGAATTCCGGGTCGGGTAAATTTATATTGGATAATTCTGTCCATTATCAGCCCGGAGTCAGAAGTTTGTGCCCGACATGGTGATAGGCTCGCCCCCTATCACGTTATGGAACGGAACGCATGGGTGTCCTGGTTGCAGCTCTGCCTACCCTTCTGGGAAAAAGGCGTGATGTTTATGTATATGTAAGAGATGTATAGATAAAACTTTGTTTTCTATCGACATTTGTACTGTCGAAGACGCATATGGTGTTATAAAATATAATTAGGAGAAATCATAAATTAATGTACAGCCCCGGTGGCTCAGTTGTACCTATTATAAGCGTGGTATAAAAATACGAGCCAATAATTTTATTTTATTTATTGTTCTTAAATAACAACAACAACATAAACAGTAAGCATTATTAAAATATATCATTATTTAAAGGTGCCAAATATAGAGAAGTTTAGTGGAGGTCTTTGTCTAGCAGGCTCGGTATATAATCTATCTAATTTTAAAAGTTCCATTTGACATATCTCAAAATTGTGAAATAGGGATGATGTCAAATAAATCGGTTAGTACAATATCCGATTATTAACGAGATATCGATACTATTTGTTTGTATTTCTTAATCGATTACAGTTTATATTTTTAGTTTACATTATTTCGTTTTTTTTTATGTACATCTTTATCCTAATGAGACATCCACAATTGCATAAGTCACTTTAGTATTAAGGAACAAAAGCAATGATTTATTTATTACTAGCGGCCCGGCCCACTGAGTCGAAATGGCAATTTTTTGTGACACGATTTTTTTCGGAATTTCCAATTTATTTTGACGCCAATGGTTCGATATTATCATTCCTTACAATATTTATTCTTTGTACATTTTTGTTTAACCCTATAATTTTGGCTAAAAAAAATAATTTAGATTTTTGATGTATGGAACGAACTATAAAACCCTAAATTTCTACGAAATCCTGCTAGATCCTGCGTTGAAATCTTATTTTTCTGAATCTTGGTCTTCTACTATATTTGTATACTTCGGACGTCTGTATCGACCTGCAATTTTTTCAGTTATGCAGTTCGAAAGAAAAGATAAAAATCAATATTTCCCAAAACTCTTTTTACGATTATCTTTAGTAAATTTGACACAAATAAAATAAATTAATCGAATAAATTAACAAATACCAAGGAAAACTTGTATATGTGCGTGCCAAATTTATAATACGAAGGATACAATTGAAAGCCTTTTTCGATTGCTGATTCTCTTAGGTTTATATATTGTATTTACATTACTTACTTTTTAAAATTAGAAAACAACTGGATTAAAATTGCTCGATTATTTCTATATTTTTACCGATTATGCGTATACAAATCCGTTTGCATAGTCTCAACTCTACACATGGAAGACCTAACGACGTGACTTTGTAATGACGTCTAGTAAAAAAGTATGTTGTTTAAAATGGTTGTTTTGCTTTATTTAAAGGATTTATATTTAAATTTAGTTATTATGGATTGTAAATCCTGTAATAAAATAAGAATAGCTTCATAATTCTATGGTTTTACGGAAAGTTTTATTGAAATTGTGTGAGTTACGTCTTCACAAAGTTATTTATGATAAAAGTATGAAATGTCAAATGAGACTTCTTGAATTAGAAATACTATAGGCTAGCATAACGTTACTGCGAAAAGAGGACACAAACAAAAACGAAGAATTTCTATTGGCTGAAATTAATAAACGATCTTATTGTCTAAGGTTCGATCGTGAAAATATACCACATTTTCTATATTTTGATTGGCCCATTTTCAGGAACGATCCTTAGATAGGGATTGGAATCGCTTAATGATTTTGGTCATAACGGCCGAATTAATCGGCAATTAACAATAAATACATTGTATATGTTGTAAGTTCTCAATGTCTTAAGAAAACACAAAAAAGGCTATTTCGCCGATAGCTGTTTAACCTTAGCTAATAGACAGTCCTTTAATCATAATAATTTGATAGCTCTTTGCAGAAACTTTCGCACGAAGCGTGAATTTGTTACAATGTCTATCCACATTCATTCACATCGCTCTTTATTTGAAGCAAAAAAAAACAAAATGGAGCAGAACCTGCAGGAAGCGAGGCGAAAGAACACAAGAGGAGCCTTCATTCATCCACACTCTCGCACTGATGGGATGACTTTTAGTACAAAAATAACTCTTGGTCCTTGGAAGGTTTAACGGGCAACAGCCTCATCTATGAGCATCATCTCTGCGCCACTGTGTGAATCTTGTCTAAAATATATTGGAATCTTAGAATTGTCTGGTTATCTTAGCCACCCATTTTAAAGCTGGATGTGCTGGGAGATAGGACAGCGTTTCCCATTTGCCGGGACGCGAACCGGTACCGGGCCATCGAAATAAAATACCGTGTCGCAACCAATGACGGTCGCAACATTCCCTCAGGATAAAGCTTTCATTTTCCACGAACTTGGATTCTTTAATAAAAAATTAGCAGCTCCATCCTTCGCAATAAAATTTAGCGACTAAATAGGCGATACCAAAGTATGTAGTACTAATAAATCTTTTTTACTATTAATAATTAATTTGTATTTTTTTACTTCATGGGACCAATTTGGGTTTAAAAGTGTTAAGTAGTTCACGAAGGGGCAGTGTGAAAATTACCCGGCCATGGCAGAACCATATTTCGGAAACACTGAGCTAGGAAGATGTATAGATATTTTGTGAATTTTATTTTTGTCTGCAGCTATTTAAGAAATGCAGGGACAATGGGCAAGTATACATATTATTTTACTATTTTACATAGCACTTATAGCGGAACGGGGTTCGCTGGCATTTATAAATTGATAGCGAAATAAATTAGATGGGCCGAGGAAGTATTTTGGTTTAAAAAATCTATGGCCAACTATAGATATTGTGTTTAACGAATATGTAAAATCACTTCAAGTTCACAGCTTGTATGTTATCCATATTTTATGATAGAGTAAAAACAAAACAACAGGGTAATGCGCCATGAGCAGATAAGATGTAAAGCGTACATGGCTAATTTTTAGTTAGTTGATTGAATTTCTGCAGAACTATACAGTTTTAATGCTTCATGGAACACAAATCAGCATATTTTCTATTAATTTCTACTGATATTGTTTCTTGACGCGAAATACCTAGAAGTTAGCGGACACGCAGACGAGAGAGAGACGGATAACACAGTGATTCAGCCTCCGTGACGCAGTTGGTTGAACGCTGGCTGCGAAACGGCAGGCTGCGGGTTCTATCCCCGCATCGAAGCAAATGTTTGCGTGAACCACAAGTATTAGTTGCGAGTCTTGGTATTTGTGAGACCGAAAAGTCTCTCGTAAATCTTGATACCCACGACAAAAGACACTATTTTAGCGTGGGTTCAGGACTATGTATGTGACTGTTGTGTGTATTTATTTATTTATTAAATAAGGGGTCCTTTTTCATTTTATGAAAACACTTTGCATTGCAATCCCACAATTTTAATTTATATATTTCACATTTTAATTTAAAAGGGAAAATAAAAAAACTACATCAAGGTAAATATCAGGCCGTAATCGCCCTCCTTTAAATTCAAAACTTCGATTGAGGGGGCTTAATAGTACGCCTAGGCAGTGCCGGCGTTAGGGTAGGGCGTAGTAGGGCGGCAGTGCCGAAAAGGCGCTGAATGCCGAGATTTATTGTAACCTATAGTGTATTATGTATGATTTATTGTTTTTCGCTTGAATTTGGATAGTACTTATAGGGCGCCATAGAAATTTCGTCAAGGGCGTCGTTAATGCTAGAACCGTAACCGCGCCTAGGCGTAGTCCACCACACTGACCTATTGCCGGTCGCCACACATTAAGTTTTTTCGTCGTCGTCAAACTTTAAAGTACATAGTAATTTACTATCAATAAGAACATGACTGGCCTGAGCCTTCGCTCCTCTCGACAATAGACGTCGTCTTAGACTTACAATCTCTCTATTATGACTCCCGTGTCCTACAGTGGACGTACATGGGCTGACTTATTATTATTACACACTTAAACTCCAAAAAAACAGACACGTGTCATGGGATTAGAACCTGACCCACCGTCTTGGTACATCGCGTCCGGTTCATAAGACAACCAGGCATTTGCAGGCAATGATTTTTTATTGAACAAGTCATCGAAGGAACTAAGTGAAGGCGAACATGACGAAAGTTAACTCACCCACACCACCAAGTACCATAAGTCAATCACAATGTTATGTACTTATTTAGAAAGATAGATCATAATATCAGCAATGGAACATTTAGAAGTGACAGAGCCACGCTGTTGTCAGTCATGACTCAGCATGAATGGTCAGGCTCGTCCGGGGCGGTACCACTGTCTCACAGGAAATCGACGTGAAGCGACAGCTCAGCTGTCGCGTTTCGTTCGATGAGTGAGATTGGCGGATGCCCAATACCCTTTTCTCTTCCCATCCTTTTTCCTTCTCGCTCCCCTCCCAATTAGGCCGGTGACACATCCATGTTCCAGCGTTATGGATGTTCATGAGCGGCAGTCATCAACTACCATCAGGTAACCTGTTGCTCGTTTGCCAGACCTCTGCAATAAAAAAAATGGATAGCTATTCGACTCATTCAACTGTGTTTTCTTTAAAATGTATAAGGAGAATTAAAACCTATCTTTGGTATTCCCATAATGATGTTGGAACGCATTTTACTGGCCACCGCATACCTTGACAAGTTAATTAGCGGTTTCATTGCGAGCAGTGGCCACAAAATTAGATCGTGCTAATTGAGACGAAGTGGAAGATTTAATAAAAAGCATCTAATTGCCAGTATACGCGGACTCTCCGGTGCGCGCACTTCTATGACGTAGTGCACTACAACATGCCAGTAGCCACCAACACATCGATTTAAACGTAGGGATATTAAATACAATAAATAACAACTTTCTTACTTACCTATTTTAAAATTTGAGTCGAGCCTGGATGTTGAGAGACCGAAAACTCTCTCGTAGATTTTGACTGTAGGCTGCGTTTATTATTTAAAAGTAGTACCGAAACCCAACAGAAACACGGGAGAAAAAAGTTTAGCTTGTGGCTCCAGTAGGCACGTGGATATGTGGATAAAAGCGCAGGCGTCGTGACGTCAGAGCGGCCGGCATAGCGCGCCAATGGCGGACCGAGGCGGCGCCGTGAGCGCGCGCGCACCGCCCACCGCCGCCACATCGGGAAAACTCGGAAAATTTACAACCATGCACATATGTACATACATCAATACTAATCGATATTTAATTATTAATATTTCATATTATAATTATATCTCAGAACAACTACAAGAAGTGATATTGAATATTACAAGTAGCAAATTAATCAACGACAAGTTAGATTGGTATACTTCGTTTCAATTGGAATAAAATCCTTCAATAAGTAAATAATTAAACACAATCACAGTAATGGTTAATTTTGTCCGGATTAACCAAACGGTCGCCTTTATCACTTTTGTTATATTATTTACATTCACAAGCAATATAATAAAGAAGTAATCGATAAGTAAACAAATAGAGGACGATGCGAGCTCGCCGCGCGCGCCCCTTCTGTCGAACATTTTTATAGTAATGCGCGGGCACAAGGAACTCTTTATAGATTGTGCGCGCGAGTCGGCTGCACGCGCGTTCCTCCCGCCCACACTGCTGTGTTCAGTCTCTGTACAGGCGATAGTTTGAGTGTAAACATGAGCTGGGAGCAGGAGCGGGGCAAGCAGGAGATCAACGACGCCGTCGGGAAACTCCTGGTGAACTTCAACTACGACAACATCGTGCCGCAGCCGCCCAAGTGAGTTTTGTGCCAAATTTCACTTATTTGTTATCGAAGGCTGATCATTAAATATTTATGCAATTGCCGTATTAGTTACACGACGTAGATAATTGTACAATGGTGAATTTAGACAGGCATTTAGAAAATACATAGTTCTACATAAGTACACTCAAATATCATTTCCGTTTGAATCAAAATAAGTGGCACTTTTGTTGACAAAACAAACGATACATGTTATTATTAATAGCAACGAAATAACCTGTATAGAATCGGTTTTTTTTTTAATAGATATCAATTTAATTACGTCGGGATGCAGTAATAAAAAATACTTTTACGTATACAAATAATTTCGTAGAATCTGCTAATACTACGCATTAAATTAGCAATGTCATTGACAATTGGAGACGGCTCTACCCCAAACAAATACCCACAGGTACTTATTATATCATTATATTTTGATTGGCTATGTAAGAGAGTAACGATTGCTTTATATTAAATTCGTTTTATTTATAACAAGATTTTTAGTTTTGCTTCTATTCTATAATTAATGTAAAAGCTAACTCTTCCCTGTACTTTAATATTTAATAAAGTAACAAGACTCAAGGTTTTATTATAAGCATATCCGACGTGTAAAATTTCCTTTAAATTTAACTGTAACACATACAACTGTTTTTTTCTCCAATATATAAATAAAGTGAGTTATATCTAACAAGCATACTTCAATATCACAGTAGATTGGTAATTAATATGTTTTTCTCGCTTACATGGACGGTAGAGTCAACAATGAAGTCAACTTAATGAATCAAATGGAAAAATAAGTTTTGTATATAAATTATGATATTTTTTTATTAATATCTTGGTCCACCGTCTACATTTGAAAATATATTAGTAACGAATCATACTCGTCGATCTGCGAGCTTTTTTCTAGTTTTGAAAAGTTTATCTACTAGCAGTTTAGGATTTTTTTTCTATGAAATTAATTATTTTAATGTGTATTACTTCGGTGTTAAAACAAATGCTTTAGTCACGATTATTTTCATCATTTAAAATAAACTACACTAACTAAATTAAATTATAAAATATTTAGGTTACTCAATACCTAGGAAAAATCCAATAACTATGTTTGCGAGCATTGTTTTAATATGAATCTTATTTTGATGATTTAGTGTATTTTACTTTAATTTGTTTGTTAATCATATCTTAATCTTACCCGATGAAACACGCGTTTCATGTCGAATAATCTAGAAAAAACTCTTACACGGTAAATTTTAACTAACAAAGTATAACGTAAATATAACCAATGAGAGGCGTAATTAAATTATCTTATAGCTGGCTAGTGACTATAATATAAATGATTAAGCATATAGTAATATATGTGGGCGGAGTCATGTTTGTGTTTGTACGCTGGCCGGGTCTGCGCACGGGCCGTGACCCGCGGCTTATAAAAGCGTACCTCCCATGTACACAGTAAATAATAAACATTATTACCTACTTGAAATGTCGAGATAATTCTTAAAGGGTATTTAATGTCTCATTCATCTACTCGTTCGAGATATTTCTACTCGTATGGACAACAAACAGGTTGAGAATCAAGAATCGTTATCATTCGTAGCCATGTGAAGTCCACGGCTGGGCTACCTACATACGCTTCCCGAATTCATCATTATGACTCATTATTAAATAAAGGATGGTTTAAAGTTTTAAACGCTGTGCATGGGTACATGTTATGTATGATGATTTTGACATGTCTGCCCAAGAATGTAATGTTTTCAATTTCTAAATATTTTTGCTATTTGAAACTCATATCTGCTACATTAAGTATTACAGACCCACGGACTGTAGGCGAAATATGATATTTTTATAATACTCATACGTCAAGAGTAGGTACCTATTCAGTAAAATTAAAGATTTTTGTTTTGGGCGAAAAGTCAGCTGTCGGTCGGTCCCTCTGTTATGCTCAGCCATAACCTTATGTTATACATATTTTAATTCCTGATGTTTAGTGATGTCTTTTATTTTCTGTGTCTCATGTTTTGGATACCCGAGTCTGGAGAATGTTGTGTAAAGGTGTGGGCTTCAAGAAAGAGGCGCGACTTTGTTTGGTACTTTGTACGAAGTATACTCTTTGCCAGTTATGTCCAGTTTTAGGTTCTACTTTTGGATTTTGTATGTGTAAAAACATCGTTATTAAAAATTCCACTATTTACCGCGTTTCAATAGGACAGAGAAATTAACTAAAAACTAAAATCCCTCATATCAGAGGAGTTTAACCATTCGAACAATTAATATTAGCTTGAATATGTCTATAGGTATACCATAAAACATGATAGTGCAGGGACTAAAAGTTTCCCAACAACTGAGCGAATGCATTCATGCGCTGTTGAACAATCCGAAGTTACTGATTAATGATCATGCTAAACTTTAAAAATTGCTTAAAAATCGCGTTAACGCTTATGTGGCTAAGAATTAAAATAGGTTCGAAATCTACTTAATTTTTGATGAAAATCATAAAACCAAGGGGGGACGGGTAGCCATCAAGCGTACACATTTCATTTATACTTATAGCCCTAAAGTAATTTCATATCATCGCTGATGTTCTGACAAAAAGACCGCACACTCCAACTACGCCTCAATCTATTAAGCAGTCACTAGAAATAATTTAGATAGTGTTTAATCACACCCGACATCCATCCAAAATTCTCGTAATTAATTGCACATAAGCACTCAAATGCATTAGGAGAGTATCTCCGACAAGGCGCGGTAAGGTCAGCGGTGTCGCTCCTACAAGTCATACGAACTGCCGCCACTTATTGAAACGGCATGGCACTGCCTTATCTATTATCCGCTCCTTGTTTATTAATTTCCATCGGCCACCGGCACTTCACATCTTTTCATGAATAAGTATCAAACATATACGAGTACACAAAATGAGTTGTTTAAAAGTAGGCCAAGAAATAAATGTAAGAAAAGAATTGAATAATTTAGCTTGTGACTGAAAAATCACATATGTTCATTGGTAATCTTTATTTTTCATAATTTAAACTGCTGTTTCGTCTAAACCAATATTTAAATAACATTAACATTAATTTTGCTACCACATTTTACCAGAGCTTTGCTATAAAATGCATATCGTGATCATTTTCAGCTGCATTGTTACCGCGATGCGTCCTTGTTCTTCTATCGATGAACATCTCAAGTGGATACAATGTATGAGTAAATTTTGGTTGAAGAGCACGCGGGCCGTGTGACGATCTTTATCAAGTTCCCTTCCTGCCTAGGAGCGATTTATTTCCGCGTGGCGCAGCGATAAATGCGCCTGTGCAAACATTCACATTATGGGGTGCTTATCTCCCGTCGAGGGCGTCCCCGCCCGCTAAACCTCCGTCCCGTCTCATGTTGAGCTTCAATATTTACATGTTACTGACTAATTAATAACTGTATCCTAAAGAGAAACGTGGAACGGGTTAGGTATAGTAAAATCTCTCAATGAAATGCACCAATTTCTGCCATTATATTATGCAATCCTAAGCAAATCGAATTTTTGGAAGATAATATTATGGTCAGCAGCCTAAACTCTTCAGAATGAAATCGTATAGTGAAAGAAAACATCATCAGGATCCAGTTTGTAATAAAACAAAACATGGTAAATGGGGCTGATCGTGTCGAAAATTTATATTAGTCAGTAGTCAGTCAGTAGTACCTCGGTAGGGAAAGAGTAAAAGGCCGCGCGATAGAAATATTTTCAAACTGTTTGCAGTGTTTCTAATTAGATGTAAAAAACAAAGACATTTAGCAACATCCCGGATGGTCGGTTTAACATCACTACCGAAATATAACAGGAATCAATATTTAAGACATCTGTGATACGATCTCAATCCCAAGCGACGTGCAAGCAGCGGCAAAGTACAAACTCATTCCAATACCACGAACAAAGACAATATTTACTTATAAAATACTATAAACTTAGATACAAAGCAATATTAACCGCAGCTTACAAACACGCGCATGTTCGTGTTTTTAATTGTGCCCCGGTTGTGGTGTAATTCCGATTGCCAAACACGGAGTTCTAATGGAAATTCCTTCGGAATTAAATTTTACGGCATTGTCTACAATGAGAGAGCTTCGCCGCTCGGTGGATTAAGATTTCCTCGCGGTCGCTGGCGGCGCACCGGTGCGAGCAAACATCCCGTTGGTTTGCGGAGGTGATTGTAGCCCGCAGTGTAAGTGGGGGCGCAAACACCTCACAGGTGCCGCCGTGGAGCCCTGCACCCCCCTGTGTTTGTTCGGGCCACTTCGCGCCCTCCGCACACTTGGCCCACTTTGACATTCACTTTATAACTTTGGCGCTTAATCAACTTCGTTTCATGAATGAAGAACATTTTGGAGAAACTACGTATACATTCATAAATGCAAACTGACATGACGTACCAAGCATCTTACAGCAATAGCACCTTTTTTATTTAACTTTCAGTGGCATATACCATAAAAATCCATGTTTTATATTGTTCGATTATTGAATTAGATCGCCATAGCATGATTAAATTATGTGTAGTTATTTCCAAGCAAAACAGATAGATAACCGCCGGTCTTTTTGCGAATAGAATTCGTCGTCATTAAATTATGAAGTATCGGTTAATAGATTTCACATAAGTACGCAGCCTTTTTTACTTTTTTGCCTTCTCTGTCAAAACATATTATACATTTAAAATCGAACCTAACTTTGCCACAGCCATCCGTTCTGCTCGCTAGGCTATCGGCAACTCTTTGTTTACCGTATAAACACAACGCTATGGGAAAGCTCACCGCAGGAGCACAATAATTTTTAATTATTGGAGCGGCGGCCGCGAGTGAGACTGCGGGCGCTGTCGGACACTGTCCAGCGTGTTTCAAATATTGACAGAGTTGTAATCTAACCGGCACCGTGTGTGGTTAGCGAGGTGCCGGTAATGCACGCGGTTAACACTGACGCCACTAACACCGCTCTTCATTACCGCCTCACTATTTGTTTCCGATACCCGCTAAATGTTATTCGCAACACCGCAGCGTTCCCGTCTACGTTTAATCAGTTACATTTCATCTATAGCAATCGAAATACGTGGACCTTCTGTGGTTTTTGTTGTTTGCTGTTTGTATGGTTAGGCCTTATGATCTAAACGGGTTATTTGACAGCCTCCGTGGCGCAGTTGGTTAGACGCCGCCTGTGAAATGAGAGCCCGCGGGTTCGATCCCCGCATCGAAACAAATATTTGTGTGAACCACAGATATTTGTTTCGGGTCTGGGTGTTTGTGACACCGAAAATTCTCTCGTAGTTTCTGATACCCACGACACAAGACTCGATCTTAATATGGGGTCAGGACTATGTATGTGATTGTTGGGTATATTTATTTATTTATTTAGTGCAACGTTTATTAATGGCTTCGTTTGGCTCAATGGCCTAGGTAAACCGCTACATTAGGTGGTGAAATGTGTAAAAATACAAAAATATCCTGCGGCTAAACGGTTCATGATAAATTAACAATATTGAGTTTAGAGACTTCTGATGTGATACCCTTTAAGTGATTCCAAAAAGACATCATGTCGCTGACACGTTGCATATTCTTAGTTTAATATGAGTCGTAGTGCAATTTGAGTTTTGGCCAATGTAGTCTTCATTTAATATTAAAAAAACGTATGACGTACCCTTTATGAACGTATAGGGAATTCCCCGTAGGCAATGCTAAAGTGTTGTTGCTCAATTTAATGTAGGTATACCAAGTATTAAGAGGTTGCATTTCATGTTTGTTACTACTTATTTTGCATTACAAATTACGAATTAGTACTGTATCAGCCCATTAAATACGTCCCATTCCAGGACACGAGCCTCCTCTACAATCAAGAATACGATTAAGAGGGTTTATGCTATATAGTCCACCACGCTGGCGGGTTGGCTATACATACATACATAGATATAATAGAAATTCACGATGATTTCCTTCACCTATATTGTATTTATAGAAATTATAAATTAGTAGATATGTAAATTTTTCTTTGGTTTGATAACTAATTTAAAATCGTTAATTATTTATTTTTGTTAATATTTTATTTCGACTTGACGTTAACTCTGTCCTTCTGGTGACAAACTCTTAGGAAAGTATTATAAATCCAGAACCACAACTAAGGCCGTTTCGCAATTAATTACCTGCTGTTGACTACATTTCTAAACGACGAAGCTTATTCTTTAGTGACGCAGTTTTATAAAAGATGGGTAGGTACGAGTCGAAGCCCGAACCACCTATTTATGGAGATATCGCGAGCCGAGTGGACGTTATCAGCGATAATGTGGACACAGATGGGCGCCCAGTGTTCTCAGGCGACTTACCACCCTTCCTACTGCGCACTAATTGAAACTTGGGTGCTCCATATTTAAGTCTTATCACCAGATTTTCAATTGTTTTAAGAACCACACAGATAAATACAGCTGTAGCAACTGAAAGCGTTATGAAACCAAGTCGCTAGCACTAACTGCTACACTTTTTTTTAATATATACATACTTACATAAACCTCACGCCTTTTACCCAAAAAGGGTAGTCAGAGGGGCAACCAGGACATCCATGGTTCGCCTTATGTGATTCGGCCCATGATGTGATAGGAGGCGAGCTTGTCGCCATATCGGGTACAAATTACTGACTCCGGGCTGATAATGAATATAAAAAACCAACATCACTTTACCCGACGCGGGATTTGAACACGATGCCTCAGCTTTGTAATCATACCGTAGCACAACTACGCCACCGGGGCAGTCACTTTTTTTTAAATATGTGTCTATTAATAGAAATCACATTTCGTCAAGAATATATTTTGGGGACGTAAAACAGACCCAAAGCTAAAATATAAGGTTTTCCAAGTGTCATTACTATGCATATACACAATCTAGTATCTATACTTTCTATCTAAACAATTTTAAAGTACGAATAAGATGCATGAAATAATTACCTTTGAGGACAAGTACCTATATCGATACATTTTTATTTTATTTTATTTTATTTTTACATATTTGGAAAACTTACAGCTAACATATTACAACTAGAATTAATAGTGTATACTTAAAAAGGCCAATTAAAAGTTTTCACTGATTTCATTGAAGTATATGTTCATATGACATATGTTAAAGTCATATAGCCATTCTGGGTAGTGCGTAGAATAAACTACAACATCATTGGGTCAGTAGGATCACGCGGTACCCGCGGCCACCATCAGATAACAACATTGTTGTTCAGTGTCCGTCCTTACAGGAGGATAACTAAAGTCCTAGCAATGATTTTCTGGAATTTGTAACGCGCAAGGGCGGCTATCAATTTCAGTCCTAAGAAACAATGATCTATCGACCCCGTTAAAGGTTTTACTAAAGACTTCATGTTATACACTAGGTGAAATGGACATTTTATGTTATGTAATTTCAGCCACATGTTTCTCATCACCCCAGGTGAGATTGTACAAAATTTGAAATCTGATCTCTGATCTGAGTTGATTTCATGTCAAAAATTTTTATTTTTATTTTCACAATTTTCGAACATCCCGTATAGATACAAGTATTTTTAACGTTTAGCTCAACTTCAGTTCGGTTCGAGAACTTTCCTAAGCTTTAAAAAGACTCGTACTTGTACGGGTTGATCACAAGCTTTGTTAACTAAAATCGCTAATCGGTTTTTTTTTCAAACTTGGTACAATGTTACCTGGGGTGGTTAGGAACACGTGGTTTAAATTAATTACCCTATGTCAATATCACTGTACATAATTATTTACAATACCAACTATTATTTTCCATTTTCTACGATACCTGCCTACTTATAAACAAAAACAAAGAAAATTCAAAGTTAATCGATATGTTTAACGTCCATAATACCTATGTAAAATTCTTAGTATACTAGTAAATGATATGTGCATGTAGTTTCCGGGATGTGAAGGCGCATCGGATTGCATTCTCAGAACCGTCGGAGCTTATCGCACGTCGAGGCGTATCTGTTGGTGGACACACCCTTTTTTATTTAATAATCGTTTATATACCTACTATGATATGATCGCCGCTTATTTAAATGTTTTATATTCATCTATATTTAAACATAAAAATTATATATTCTAATTATGTGCCTAATTTATTACAACTTAAAAACGATCATGTGTCTCAATATGTTATCTATAATTATAAATAATTATCCGTACAAGTTATTGCATGTTTTAAGGAAATAAATTAAGAAATAACCAATTTTCGCTAGTGGGTACCTCTCGTCAGAAATGCATCTGCACATCCTTCAGATGCATAATGCGTAGTAGTTAGTCAGTTTATCATGTTAATATAAAAAATAACTTAGTGCCCATTACAGTTATCAATAAAATTGACCATTGTATACGCACCTGACAGTATTTACCTAATAACAAATAGCATTTGTGAGAATATTTTCCCCTTTCCATTAAATTCCGACGCTCGATACGGTCCCCTTTCGATTGGTGTGGACATGACAATTTTCCCAAGGGAGCTACAGCCAGGTGACTTGTAATCTAATCGTGACGTACATGTGTAATGGTGAAACAATCTTCAAGTGGCAGAATAATGATTGTAAAACTCATCTGTCGGCTACTGGTGTTTAACAGCGCCATTAATTGTTTAATGGTGGTAGTTACATCGACAGTAAAGATAACTGCGGCGGGGGATGTTTATAAGACGCCAGCACGCGGTGACAGAACACCAAGTTATAGCCCTCATGCATATTGTTTAAGACACACTAAAACATTTAAGCGTTTAAGTAAACTGAAGGAATGAGTAACATTACAACGATATAGTTTTACATACGCTGTTGAAAGAACTTGTGTATTTTACAGCCTCCGCGGCGCAGTTGGTTAGACGCCGCCTGTGAGACGTGAGGCCGCGGGCTCGATCCCCGCACAACGACAAATGTTTGTGTGATAAACAGGTATTTTTTCGGGTTTGGGTGTTTGTGAGACCTACAAGTCTCTCGTAATTCCTGTTACCCATGACACAAGACTCGATCTTAGTGTGGGGTCAGGACTATGTATGTGACTCATGACTGTTGGGTGTATTTATTTATGTATATTTATGAAAAACTTATGTCAAAATTCGTATAAATACAAATTGTGTCAAAAGAAGTAATTTAAACTTAAATTATTCACAGTAGCAACCCCTTGAAAATACATACACACAATTTTGAATAATCGTGTTATATGTCGTATGTTTCTGAGTTTAGCGCATTATTTTAATTTTAATTCAAATAAATACAGGTAGCGTGATTAAATTTATGTGTTCATGCTTGAGGCGCTTTTCAAATATGTTATCCTTTAAGGCGTTTTATCACTGTAGCATGAATTATATTTTAGAAACGTACACCGAAGTTCCTTTGCCAACAAACTGTGTAGTATAATACGTAGTTGCTAGTTAGTTATAGTTTGGCAAGTTTACGTAGTCGATGTGCGGTGGGCGGCTGCGGCGGCGCAACACTGAAGGCAGAAATAGCGTGGGCGGGCTCGTCACAGATGACAGCTATCTGCTCTGTTTATGACTTCCTCAGCCAATGGCCTCCGGGTGCTAGTGCCCGTGTGCCAAATGTGTACCTGGATACACTAATTCTTTAGCAGTTTTCATTAAATATTTTTCTTTTCTTTTCTTTCATGACGTCTAAAGTCATTTTGAAATTATTGTGCCCCTGAAAATGGATATTTGGTTAACTAAAACAATAGTTTTAAAATATTGTATTGTATTGTATCAGCCCATACACGTTCCACTGCAGGGCACGGCCCTACTCTACAATCAAGAGTACGATTGAGAGTGGTAAGGCCATATAGTCATATAGCGTTAAAATATAATTTACAAAAAAAATCTTTCCTCTGAGATTCTTTTATCTTTAAATTTATTTATACCTTACGAACCCATCGTTTTAGATAAAAAATAGTTAATGGTATTCTCACCGTTATAAAGTCGCGTAATGCCAAAAAAATCGAATCGAAACGTTAGTTTATGTCGGTGTGTACCTACTTCTTAAGTTAAAATACGTATTGTACATTACAAAATACACTACTAAAGAAACTATAGAACAAGAAATATAGTCCAATACTGTTATATTATATGACTACATTTATAAGAAGCAGAAGAAGACTTTTACACTTAATTACATGCAATTTTAAGAATGAATAGAAGAATCCATTCGTGGTGATATACCAACGTTGTATGTACGTTCCACCGTCTATCATAACTGAATGTTCACAAAATATAAAAACAAAAAAACATATATACATGAATAAACATCACGCCTTTTTCCCAGATGGGGTAGGTAGAGGTGCAACCAAAACACCCACATTTCGCCTTACATGTTCCGTCCCATGATGTGATAGGGGCGAACCTATCGCCATATAGGGCACAATTCACTTACAAATTCCTGCCTCCGGGCTGATAATGAATAGAAAAATCCAACATCACTTTGCCGGACCCGGGATTCGAAACCGAGACCTCAGCTTTGTAACCATACCATAGTACAACTACGCTACCGTTGCAGTCAAACAAAACAGCACGTAACATTAAAATTCGTAGATGTATAATTTTCAAGCTTACATTATAGTAAATACATACAAAAGTGCGTGGTGGTCTATTGGCAACGGATCAGACGCGGCTGCATACATATTCACAATGGTCGCGGGTTCAAATCCCAGGGTACACCTCTGACTTTTCGGGGTCATGTGTGTATGGATAGTCAATCACCACGCAATACAACGGTGAAGAAAAACATCGTGAGGAAACCTGCATACCATAGCGATTTGTATAAATTTCTATGGTATGTAAAAGTCCGCCAACCCGCACTAGGCCAGCGTGGTGGACTATATGGCCTAACCACTCTCAATCGTACTTTTGATTGTAGAGGAGGCCCGTGCCCTGCAGTGAGACGTATATGGGCTGATACAATGCAATACGATACATACAAAAGTACATTATATAATGAATGTACGAAGGCCCGGCAAAAGAGAACACATATCATGTGAGTCTTTAGCATTCAGACTCTACCTCTGTGCTCTACCGCAATGAATTGTGTAAGCACAGTACATGCTATGTCTGAAGATTTAATACGATAAGCCTTGAATCACTTTCTAAGCTTGCTTCTGAAAAGTATATTTTTGTAAGTATTTTTTTTGTACTGTTCATAATAATTTATCACAGTTTTGGCTCTAGCAATGAGTGGCTTCGATTAACCGATCATAAAAAATTTAATCTCAATAAATAAATAAATACACCCAACAGTCACATACATAGTCCTGATCCCACACTAAGATCGAGTCTTGTGTCGTGGTTATGAGGAGCTACGAGAGATTTCTCAATCTCACAAACACTCAGACTCGAAAAAAATACTTGTGGTTCACACAAACATTTGTTTCGATGCGGGGATCGAACCCGCGGCCCCCCGTTTCACAGCCGGCGTCCAATCAACTGCGCCATGGAGGCTGTCGTAATACTACAGTAATTACTGTGAAACTACTATAATAAAAGTTGAGGATCAAGCAACCGTAACATTACAAAAATACACAAAAACAAAACAAATATTTGTGAGAGTGGCATACCTACTTACAGCTGAACAAAATTGTATCACTAGAAACAAGGAACGAAAAATTTAAGAAAATTGATATTTGTCATCAGGTTTGTTAATGTTGTGAAATACTACAAGTTTTTTTTGTGAATGTTGTGAAATAGAGATCTACTATAAAAGCACTTTTTATTATTTATATACCCATAAATATTCTTTCAGCCCAGCAGTGGACTGCAACGGGCTGATGATGATGATGACGATGATGAAATAAGTACTCTTTCTTAGTAAATGCTACAAGACTACATAAAGACTTTGAAGACTCATTGATGAGTCACATTTTCCTGTCGTCGGTCTCAAAGAACATTTCAACGTTGATTTTCTAATACATTTTGCTGTCTGTGTCACCTACCAGTATATCGAACAAACTTTCTAAAAATATTCTGTTTAGACGAATTGAAACTGTCGCCATAATTTTAATAATAGTATTTTTAGCAGGTGTAGTTGAACTAGGTATTTAAAACTTCATGCCAAATTCACTCTATTTTAACTAAACAACCGTTCTTAAACAAATAAAATAATACACTATGCACCACTAGAAAACTGCACCAGGACTTCTAATTGATCATCTGATATATTTTAATAATTAAGTATTCATTTGTCCTTTTATAAAAGCAAGATTACATATGTTCGTAAGTGCTAAAGGAAACCTTGAATCTCTATTGACAAAATCGGCTACTCGCAAAAAACATTTAGACATAAAAAATCTTTGATAAATTTAGTTGGCACACGCTAGCACGATATCTTTATTTACAGTAATCAATCAAACTGTAAATTCATAACAAGCGGCCGCTACTAGTTCTGCACATTGTGTTACCAAAAACACCGCCGGCAGCTTGCTAAACAATACTACCAAATAATGAGCTAAGCATAGCCCAAATATTGCTTACAACGTGTACGCGGACCAAATGTGGCACGTGCAATACTAAATCTCGCTGTGAGACCTTGAAAAAATGTAGACCTCACCAATATTAGAGTTGTAGATGTATTTGTTGCGAGGATTTAAATATGGAACCTTCTTCATAATTCTGTTTGGCATTTGTTTTAAATTTTATAATAATTTCAATTAAATTTAGTTTTTATCACACCTCTAATACAAGGATGGAGGATGGGTAATATGTTTAACTTCGTCATTCTCTATTCCTTTCAACAGATTACATTCTTATTCAATAATTTTTCATTTTCGAATACAAACCAAATTGAATAAATCTAACAATGGTTATCTCTAAACTCGATGCACTACTATCCTTAAAGTTTTTGGACTAATATCACAAGTCAGTCATATTACTATACAATTGCTCTGTTAATTTTATAATTTGGGATAATATTTTATTGTTTATTTACGAGTTTTTTGTATACAATAATATACATGTTTACCGATTGAAATATAATCATCGTGGTTATTTATAACTCATTTACGTTTATTTTCCGGTGTAATACCAAGCAGACATCATAAATCATACTTGCTTTATATCAAACTTAAACAAAAGCTGGGGATTTATTCTCAAGCAACAAACACATAGTAAACACGTGCCGTCGATTGGTTTTCTGAAGCCAAAGAACTTGTGGTGAGTACGTACCAACTCAGATTTAACCATACAACATTTAAACTAAGATTTACAATATGGAGATGATCATGACATCTATCTACTATTGAAACACGTGCACGATTTTAATTTTTTTTATCGTATTATGTGCCGCGCTTTGGGGACCTACGTCATCATTAAAATTAATCTAGTTTCTACGTCTGTGACGATATTCGCGGTTTTAATTTCATAAAACAAAATTTTATAAGTGGTTCATTATCAATTCTTTATCCGTTAAAATATCTGCATCTATTTTGCTACCACACAAATCATTTAAGATGTTTTATTTCATGACACGTCCATTTGTAAACTATTATAGATTTTTATCAATTACGTAAAATTCTTAAAAAGAATTGGTCAAAATATTTCCAATAGGTACTCATTCACATATCATCTTATACTTCAGTAAATTACTTGCTATAAATTAGGTGCAAAGGTAAATAAATATTTTCAACCAATATCATCATTTTAGTTGATTGGATACATTTACAGGTTTACATTGCCATTCCAATTATCTAAAAGTATTGACGCAGTGACGCATAAAAGTGAATATTTCTAAATCGAGATCGGCTCTACAATTAATGTCATAAATCTCCGCAAAGTTCGTAAGTACTTAGTTGAGTGTAGCAATTAAATTAGTAACAACGAGTAGTTCCTATCTGTGATTGTCAGAAGCTGAAATGTTACTAACCAGATGGCGGCGCGTGGTGGGTCCTCATCTGTCGCACCACAAAAACTGCCCACGCTCCGAACCGATTGTACTCACTACCCAGCACACCACTCAATACTCGCAACACTACGTTTTACTATTTCTAATAACTAGCGCTTGTATATAATTTTCTCCGTATAATATAAAGCGCACAGCTCTACATATACGAGTGACGTAATAAAACTCAAAAACGTTACGAGAACTCATTCGGAGTAATAAACAAGGAAACCGGCGCAGGTTCGCCGAAGTTATAGGTGATTATTTCTCCTCACATTGCTTCCCGAGAGTAATCCGTTAGAAATCGATCGGTTTTTAGTGGCGTGTCAGTGTTTGAAGAAAAAAACATAATTTATTGTCAGCATTCAAATCGCAAGGAAACCTGAACGCGGCATTAGAAAATAAAAAGAGTAATAAAATAAAAGATGTTTACGAGCGTAAAATGACGTGAGCCCGCGCCACTTGGACTGTTTACAAATTTTACATGCGCTCTGGTGACTGCTCGCCTGTAAAGGGTAACTCGTAATTTATTTTCTTTATAGTCGTCACTTGATGGTTTTAGTTACCTAGTAATTATCGGTGCCGCGCCGAAAGCTAAACCAATTTGGGTTGCGTCGGCCACTCAGAGCGCGCCCGCTCAAGTGCGCAATACATATTGTTTATGTCAACACAGCTTTTTGTTCCGTTTTTGTTCTAAATTTATCCTATTTATAGCTTCTTAGCAGTACCGCCAAACTGAGATTGTAGCCATTAAATAAATCAAC
The DNA here is from genome assembly GCA_033459515.1 of Theretra japonica. Taxonomy (NCBI): domain Eukaryota; kingdom Metazoa; phylum Arthropoda; class Insecta; order Lepidoptera; family Sphingidae; genus Theretra; species Theretra japonica. The sequence continues at coordinate 5,768,062 of CM065937.1, forward strand.
TAATTCCTATTCTCCTGTTTTTTGAACTTGAGAGTCTAAAGCTGTTTATTATACTAGGGTATGTTTTCTCCGTACAGGGGAGGTGGGTGCACGCAACGAAACCACGTGAAAAGGCCAATGAACGCGTTTATGGTTTTCGCTCAGGCCATGCGAAGAAGACTCTCCGAGCAGCGACCGTCTCTACATAATGCAGAACTCAGCAAATCATTGGGAACCATGTGGAAGTCAGTATGCAAATTACTATACAAATTGAATATTTCATATTACAATAATTTGGTACATCAATACTAAAAGCATAACTTCGATACCATTAAAATATTTTATCAATTTACGTATCTGTAAAGACAATTTAATGATGGGAAATGTGATGTCAAAAGCATACAATTTCGTCTTCGGAGACGCTGTGAAAGTAAATCAACCGAGCGGCCCGTGTACCACGATACGTAAAATACGAAAAAGATCATAAGCCGCGTTTAGAAATGCGGAATTTTGAATTTGGAAAGGCAAAGATTCGGAGGAAGCATCGCTCGTGGTACGGGATGCGCGTGCGGCGCCCAGCCGAGCGGCGTGCATCGATTGTTTACTCATTAAAATGCTATCGCCGCTAACTGGCACGATAACATCTCTAACTGTTTCGGTTCGTTCAAATAGAAAATTGTGCTTCGATTTCGCACAAAGAAAAAAAAAACAAAGGGTTAGATGCACAAGGAAGTAAAATTAAAGTTAGGACACTGAAAGCTATCTCTCAAGACTAAAGCTTACATATGTTAAAGCTTACATATGTTACATTAATCTGTGCCATTGTTAGTTAAGAAACTGTTTAGAGTCAGTGAAAAGACACATGTTTGTGACTGTGTGGCTAAAAGTCTCTCCAAAGTTACGATACCTATGTACGTCACAAGACTAGGTATTTTGCTGTAGGATCAGGACTATGTGACTCTGGGGCGTTTTCATTATCAAAGTTTCAGTAAAACTATAGTTATCAATTTATTTTACTATCAATGATATGTATGTACCATAGGCCACCCACGGCCTAATCTGGCCCGACATAGCGGTGGTGTGCGACAAGAATGACGTGAGCAGGCAGGTCCTACTCTCGAATCATCAAAGAAAACAGCCGGTGAAGAGAAGCTGATTGCAACGTATCGCGCGCGTGTCGGACCTCTTATACGCCACTTGTTTCTACTGCCAGAATTTTAGAAAAAAATAACAATGATAGTTTTTTAGTTTCGTTTTGTGAGCTTTATTGGCAATATTACAGAAAACATTGATCCCATGAGTGCTAAAAAATAAATGCGTATGTTTTGTAACTTTAAAAGCGAGACCAAAACGTAGGCGGGACTCTGTTCACGGAAACGTAAAAAGATATAATACTCATTATATGATCTGGCAATGCTAATAATGGTTTGAAATTACTTACGGTAAAATTGCATCTAGAGCCCATTAGCTAATATTATTTCAATACCTACCTACATTTAATATTGTTATAAATAGGACGTACGAATTCCTTGCTATCTAAAGCCTAATCTATCCCATACATTCAGTCAGTGTGTTTCTGCGCAACGTGTTAGCATTAAGGAGCACTGTATTAGTTGCTTAAATTAAAATTACTTTGAGACATAAACTTAGGTAATCCTTAAGCAAAATGTGTATAGGTATGGATAATACTTTTTTAAGCTTTCGAATAATAGAGACGAGTAAAAGGCGCAGAAATGATATTCAATTTTTATATTTCCAATTCTTTACAACACAAAATACGAACCTAATTCATCTCATGGAGTAAGGATCATAATTGACAAGATCTTTTAGTGTCCAAATCATAGGTGTCCTGTCGAGCCGTAAACATGTAGTTGGATTGGTGTAGTGAAGTATCCGAGCGGAGTTCACGGCACATTAGCAGCGCCGGCGGCATCTGGATAGTCTCGCCGATGCTATCGCGCAATCGCCGCTGCCTCACCCCACTCCACGATCCGTTCCTCACAATCATTCCATGATGCAGCATTTTATATTGCACTTATGATTCTCTTAACAATATTTAGAACTGTTAACTTACCTATTTTATCCTATTATGTTCAAATAAAGTCAAATCCTATGTGTAAAGCTGTATGTATAATTTATTTTCAGGAGTTTAAGTCAAGAACAGAAGCTACCGTTCGTCGAAGAAGCGGAAAATCTTCGCACACAACACAAGAAGAAGTATCCCGGTTATAAATACAGTCCGCGCCGTCGGAAGCCAGCTCCGTCGACGGCAACGAGACTCAAACGAGAGTTGTCATCTGAACAGAGCCACATTGACTTCGCCGGCATGCCGGAGATCTCCCCGGCATTGCTGGTGGGCGGCCCTCCCGATGGCGCCGAGTTGGACCAGTACCTGAAGCCGGGCCCTGACTACCACGAGCTGCAACCGCGATACTCGCACCACCCAGAACCACCGTTTTACGCCACCGTCCCACCACACCTCCACTCTCCCTGTACTGAATGGCAACCCTATACAGGACACCCCTAATGATAACGACATCAGACTGTAACGAATTAGGTACAGTTCAAAACAGTTTCCTAAAGAGGTCCATATTTTTATCGACATTTTCGTTAAGTTATAAAGTAGGTCACATAAGTTGTAAATATAAGTAGGTCTACGTCGGCCGGCGTCTCTACTGCGCACGTGCATTTAATCAGCAACAAAATAAACATTTGGTTTGCTATTCAGTTATTACGAGTATTTAAATACAGATGCTAAGGATAGATACCGAATCCACACTCGTGTTTTCCTTAAAAGTTTAAATTGCAGAATGATAAAGAAAATATGCAATAATTAATTGCTTATACCTTTAGATTAACAATGTTATTAAAATTATAAATATTTAGAAATAAGTTAAATAAAATTCTAAGTTCCAAAGTTATGTTATGTAAGAGTACCAGGTAGGTAAAGGCGCTTTGACGAATTTCTCTCTAGTTAGTACTTAGTTTTCGAACATACCTACTTAATACAAATTTGAAATTACATGATATTAGCACTACACGATTTTGCATAAGTGAAAGTACATTTTAAGGAATTATTCAGAACAAAATAATATCTAGCTGGCTGTACATTGATTCGACATACACAGCATAGCGCGACATAAAAACACGATGATTACTTTATATTATAATATAATAATTACAAAATATGTTTAAATATTATCGTGTTTTTATAATGCTTAACCCAGAAATTAAAGTTACAAAATAACGGCAATAGCAAGTCATACCTATGAGGTAAGCTTTTCTTCGAAAACCCAGTTTTTTTTTATTGCCGTAGTCGGCAGACGAGCTAGTGGCACCGCCTGATTGTAGGTGCTCCCGCTCATGGTCTCGACAAGGCCAGGGGCACAAACAAGCTGCGGCCTACCAAAAGTTCTTTGTTATAGACTTTTCTCTACTACTCAACAATTTAAATTAACGACTTCATTGTAAATAATATCTACCTGTTAATACCTACCTTAATAGCTATAGATTACCAAGGCGACAGTGAAAACTTAATTAATACTACTCTTACATGCCCCGTATTTTTTTTGTGTTATTGTGATATTATGCCTTAACATTAAGCATGAGATAACAAAATCATAAGTCAGTGATTTTGCGTGAACATTAAGATATTACAATGATTGTCTAAGCGCAGTGCGCTCCCAGAGTTTTGTTGAACTTAAATACTTTATCTAGCTGAATTATTGTTACACGCGTTAAAGCACCTTTGTACCAGTCGACGAGAATATTGTCCTAATATAAACTATCTGTAGGATAATTATTGTTGTGATTAATTACTTTTAAGTATCATATTCATGTTATTATTTAAAATAAAGTGGGTTTATATTATACATTATGTGTTATTATTCCACAATAAGTATTTATAAATAAAAAAAATTAATCACTAAATCCAATGCGTTTCGGCGAGTTTTTCTTTCCCTATAGACACACGAATTATCCGGCCCATATGGAAAATAATGGATAAGTCGTCACCCCGTGTCATGAACAATGTTATGCCAGGGCAACTGACACAGTCAAGACACTGTCTATTGCGTAGCATATAAAAATAAACCATTCATAAAAATTGGTTGTTATTCTAGATATAAAAGCGTTGAAATTAGTATTAGGTACGTTTGTTTGCAAGCTTTTTTTTTAAATGATACAAATACCTAATTAAAATTCCGAGTAATTGATCTGCGGGCCGAGCAGATGACGGCCGAGATACGCGACCCCTAACCGCCCGGCAGTTTCCGGCCGTGGCCGGCGATCTCCGCGCTCGGGTCACGCCCGCCCCGGCGCACAAAGCCTCCCTTGTTGTCACCCCTATCTTATCATGCTCACATTTTTCGCCAATGACACTAATGATGTCAATAAACATATCTGCAAATTATGTAATTACGCTACTTCAAGAGAATTTCTATGGAATTATCATCGGGAACGTTTATGAAGTTTTGCCGTCCTATGATAAGGGAAATGTCATCGTGCCTGCGTCCGTTTGTTATCGATTCAGTCGAAATTGCAATATTGTTGTTGCTAATACAGTTTATTCTGAAATTGAGGCATTAAACATACACGACAGACATAAAAACTAAATCTCTAGGTAGGTACTTAAAATACGCTGGTATGTAAAGGCAGTTTTAAAATTCCATCGTAAGGGATCAATGAAACTGATGACAAATTCGTAGTTCCCAGATTTGACACGCGCAAAAAAATGAATAAGGTTGTTGTGAATGTGTAATGGTGCATTCTGATGCTGCAATATTAAGATTAAGTGCAAATGATGCGCGAGGCGCGTGCTCCGAGCGGCGTCTCGCGTTACACACACACTCCCTACACATGGACCGACTTCGAAACGATACCGAATACTTTGACTGACACGCTTTTTGTGCGCCAAACCATAAGATATTAATTACTGGGGCGGAGCAACACGCTAAATTTTACGTTTGCACTTTTTATTTGTTCTGGACGGGAATTCTGTTATGTATCAATCACTTGTGCGCGACTTGGCTTTATTGAGGTCTTTTTCTAAGCTTTCATAAAAGTCAAATTCAACGGAACACAAAATATTGACAAAGACATGCAATGCATTACATCCGAACGCTAGATAATATTAGCAATTATAAGTTCAACTTGTAGGAAAACCCCGCCACATAGACATTGCATTGGGGGGTTATGGGTCTACTTACTAGAGTGCAGTCTAGTCTGATATTGTAGGCACCATTGCATACACTGTGCATACATTTTATTACAAATAAACAATGTTCTAATCTACTGACTCTATAACAGTAATATATCTACTATTACAGATAATATTAGTAAAGGGGCCCGATTTTCGCAGTACCTAAAAAAATGTGGGTAACAGATGAACAAAATAGCACTGAAAAGATAATTGCACTAGAGAGGAAGTGTATTAACCGTGTGTTTATTTAATCCATCGATGAATGTTCAAGACAGACTCAAGTGGAACGAAGTCGAGCGACAGTCCGTGTGAACCTTCTCTATCTCCACGATGGAAGATACCAACGCGGGTAAGCTGATACCGCCGCGTCTGGAGAACATCGCGCACCGACAAATAATCAAATCCAACATTACAATATAACAACATGATCTCTTAACAACACGTGTGGAATGACACGATTAAGCCTTACGCACACTGCTCTGCATCACATGTTTCTAGTCTCCAGAAATAATTTCAATCTTTATTGTTATTTTTTATGGTTCTATTCATTTTTAATAACCATAATGTACTATATAAAAACAACATCATTTTGCCCGACCCGGGATTGGAACCTGACACCTCAGCGTTGTAATCGTACCGTAGTAGGTACAAATGCGCCACCGAGACAGTCCTGAGGTTGATTCCATAAAAAATATTATGTACCAGCTTCTGCCCGCAACTGCGTTTCTATTTCCTTGAAAAAAAAAAGTTACCATACAATTATACTTTATGACTACCGAAAAATAATAAATTTAATGTAAATAATATTAAACAAATATGTTGTAAATAGAGAATAATAGTATGTGTATTGAGTTTTCATAAGATCTATTTAATTGCCTACGTGGCCAATAAACGAATTTCATAAGTATAATTTATTTCATAGGTAAAATTGTTATCGTTGCTGTTTGGTGATTAAGGATATCATAATCCTAATGCAGGGCACGGGGCCACTCTAAAATTGAGAGCTCCATAAAAGGTTCATTTTTTTATTATATACAGCAACAAAGAACTGAATAATATAACGCATATTTTGATCGTAAGATTAAATAACCATCTCAAGACAGTCTCCTGTTAAACGAATCGCGCGAGTTTGATACTCACACCGAGACCAATATTTGTTTGAACCACAAACATTTATAGCTCGTTTCAATACCGATAATGTTTTTTTAGAAACATCTTTGAGGCAAACATTATTTATGAGGTTGCTGATTTTATTCAAAGTTCCACCGTTTAATAGTTTAATAAAAGACATAATTACCCCCAATTGACTGTACCAGGAGAAAAAAAACATTATGCGATAAAAAGATTATTATGAGAGTACCAGGAGAACACACTTTTTGTGTCTAAAGGAAATTTGATAAGCTCCCCTTTTGGCACGGAAGGGGTATGTCACTGGCCTTTAGCTTGGCACGATGCGGAGAATGTTGCCGAGCTGGGTCTCAGATCTCTAACGAATCCTACGCCGGCATACCGATTAAAATCCCTTGGTGGTCGCCGCGCGCATTTTGAACGGCATTGGAAACCTCAGAGAGAGAGAAGCGCCCCGATTACTTCCCTGTCATCGTCCGGCTTCACAGACATCCCGGCGTAGAAGTATGTCGGGCCCCTGGAATTTAAATTAGAAATCGACTATTTCTGATGACGTCATAAGATAAACAAACTATTTGGTCCATCACTATTTAATGTTGCATTTTTTGCTGTAGCAATACTGAGACTAATAATGTTCAAGAGAGCGCTGCAAAATTTAACAGTATACAGTTGTTTGTCTTTGTCAAAGACAAGCTGTGAGAGCAAGATAAAAAAACAGATGCAACATAAAATAATGGCTATTTTATAATGCCATTTCACTGAAAAAATATTCTTACGGCCTTATTCATAGACTATTTTAGATATCGAATGTTTTGTCTCTTTCGAAATACTTTTGAATTCAGTTTGAGCGAGGAAGACAAAACATTCGATAAAACAACATTCGGAACAAATAAATACCAGTGTCAAATTGTCAATTCTAGGCTGTATAGGTTGGACCTTTGCCTTTCCCATAGGATAAAATGAAAAAAACAACAAATTGTCAATCAATCTGACAAATGACATATTAAATTACTCAAAAGGAAAATGTTATCAGTTTATTTGTGAGTTGTGGCTGTATATTCAATTCCTAACATCCTGGATACGGTTTTATAGTTTTTGAAATGATAACAAGTTCAACGAGGATTGCTCAGTAATCGTATTGATGGCCGAGCTACCGAATGGCTGGCTTCAGTTGGTGAGCGACTTTGGTGTTTTTATGTTGAGATATAATTCCCATGCATTCGCTGTTTGTGTGCTTGTATTGTCTTCATTGAACTTTAATTGGACAAAATTGACCAATTGACTCGTTAATGCACTGAATAAATTGGCTATAGGGTTTCCAAATAATATCATGTAAACTACGTATTGTGTATTCAGATTTCAGACTACAAATAAAATACATATTATCGTAAACAAATTTCAGTTATTAAAAATAAATAAATATATATTTTTTTAATTCCATGCCGGTATATATGTTGATAAATTCATATGTATTAATGAAAATTCTTTATTATCAATATTATCTAGTGTATAAAATCTGATAAACAAGATAAACATGTAGATAAAATGTAAGTATATAATTGTTATAAAATATTATTATAATTATTTTATGTAAATTATAATTGAAAATTAATTTAATTGGATATGCTATGAAATGAACATTTTTTTTGTATTTGTTGAACTATGTGGTAGTGACGCTAATATAATGATACATATAGTAACTACACAGGGTTTTGACTATTGTGTTTGCAGTTTGTACACCTTTAATCGTTAAATTATATTCAATAGCATAACTCACTGAATATTTTTTTAATAAATAGAATATAATTCATAGATAAGAAAACTCTTAATTTCATGCCACAAAAAATATTGATATAAACAATTTCACTGGACTCTGCAATTATATTATTTAGTTTTTTGTTGGCATTGTGCACCATACGTGGTGGTGTATGTAGGTAGTAGTAGGTAGTATATACTTCAGGTGCAAACTTTTAATATGCCTATGTTTCCTCCATATGATAATATAAATTGTTGTTCTACAAATTAGTATAACCTTGTGATAAATGTGTGTTTGGATTGCTGCAGCATTTTGGCAGAAATATAGCATTGTCCTAATTGATTTTCATGGTCTTATTGTATTCTGTACTATGCTGCTTCTACTAACATATTTTAGAGAATTAAGCAAAGTTAAAATTAATATAGTTTATAAACATAAGTAAATTATTAAAAAATATACTTTTGTTTGCTATAGACATAATAATTTTCTAGTACTCTTAAAATTTCCTAAATAAATAAATTATCATAATAAAACTTTATTGAACAAAAGAAGACATAAAAACTAAAATAATTATTATGTCTTCATTGAATGCATTTTAATTCTGGTTCCACAAAATGACTACCCTTCTATAACTACATGTCAATAAGTGCAGTGGAATCCAATTGCAATGGACCTTCGAGTATTCAATAATACTTTCACAGAGTACTGTCAAACTATCAGTGAAACAAAATGTATAGTTTTGAGTGGTGTTATGGGCTATAGGTGTGTTGGATTACAAGGAGTGCCAGATTAGACAGGGGCTGGATCACTGGGGGTCTACTGTAGTATATCTACTGCCGAGAGATGGTCATCTCTCACTCCTCAGTACAAATACACTTTGAACTAGAGCCGCGGGTTGTATTCACTTGTTTGGTAACACTGATATGGTTTGGCTAAGGGTGTTTACAATCATCCTACCTCTAGCAGTGGTATGCTAATATGTATTCAGATTTTGTATAATTAGCAACCTGAATTAATTACTGTATCAACACATAACAAATAGCAATAGTTGGCACAAGTACCTCATCATAGCATATTCAATATGTTTATATTAAATGGTTTTCAGGTACCTTTCTGAAGGCTTCCAAGTTATCATTGAGAAGTCGAAAGAAACAAAATGCTCTCTAAAAGATGTTCAGTTGCGTTTCCTGTGCCCTGATGACCTAGAAGAGGTAAGTGTGCACTGTGTTATGTATTTTTATATGTATATCCCAGTGCTGGACAAACACCACTGGTATTATTGTATAGTGTTGAGTATTACACAACCATGCTCGCTTGGTGCAGATTGCCTCACTTCAAATCCTTTTGAATTTATTGGAGAGAATGTTTATGCATGTCCTTACATTTTCTATGATCATAGAAAACGTCATCATAGAAAATCTATGATTCACAATGCATAATCATAAAGCATCTTCTGATTTGACAGTGAATGTTATTTCACCCTGAAATGTATGTTATGATTAACAACACCTAACCCTTAGCCACTGTTGAATGTTGTTGTTGTAGTTTAGATTTTTGGAGTTTTACAATGGCTATACTATCTTATATGCCTCATACTGATTTATATATTTCTGATATGAAAAATGTCAATCTTTTATGTTATGTCTAATACATTTCAGAGACAAACTTTCAATATTTTCTTAAGTTATTCTTAAGTTCTTAAAGTCGTAGAGTAATTTTCACAGAAACTCCAATGTGCTGGCTCAACTAGTTCAGTAGATATTGTTGTCTCCCAGAACCATTCTGATGTATGTTTTGTTATAATATTTTGTCAGGGGTTCGAGAAATTGTTGTAGATTCTGCAACCTCGTCCTTGCTGCTTTTTTAAGGCCGACAACGCGCGTACGGCACTCTCTTTTCAACCCCCGACGTAAAATAAGGGGTGTTACAATTAGGTATTTTCAAGGCAATGTAAGGAATTACTGTACCATCAGGCAACCACTTGTGTTTTCGTCAAAGCTATGGTATAAAATTATTTAATGTTACCAGCAGCAGTACTAAATAGCTGTATCGTCCTGCAAATTTAGCACATGTAGAACTATATTTTGAATAAATGTTTACCACTGCCTAACCTTGTTAAAGTATTTCAGATAAGAAGCAGAGCATCAATGAATCATTCTCTGTTTTGTTATTGTTACTCCATTAAAATAAATTGATGTAAGACAAATTTGGTACGCGGATTTATATTTAGGGTGTAGAAAGTGTAACTCTGAATGTTTTATTTAATTCGTAGTAGTTCATTCCGATGGAACGTAAAAATCAAGAAATCAAATGTATTCCGCAGCAGGTATATACGTCGATTCATGTATAAGGAAACAATATCTACAATATTTCCACTTAGTGTTTTCCTAAATACCATCCAAGTAATATATTCATTAAAATTTCTCGGTAAATTTATATATTAATGACTAAGCTATAGTTTCGAACAGTCATAAAATTTATCCACCTACATATACACACGCAGACCATACATTTGTATTTGCATCCACGAATGATTTGTAGAGGGGCCACTACCGGCAACCTCATTTTGACGTGCTTATTTCGTTCTTGTGACAGGGGGCAACCCTAGCGTCCTCTCTGTCTGTCTCTCTATTCTGCCACAGGAAGTCCACTGCTAAACATAGACCTCCCCCATGGATCGCCAAATAGACCTGTTAGAAGCGGCCTACCGGGCACTAATTTTAGTCCCGGGAACCCATCACACTAAACCGGAATATGCATAAAATGCATTTCCCCGTGCCCTACCTGACGATAGTAATCAAGACGCAACGTTTCACAGAACATGCTCAGGGCCAGTAGACCAGTGAGTAAATGTACGATTTTATTTAATTACAGGTAAGATCTCTTTGCAGAGATTGGTTTCCAATAGAGTACCCTCAGTCATGGTATGAAGATATCACTTCATCGGAGAGGTTCTTCGCGCTGGCAGCCGTGTATAAGACGGAGATCATAGGGCTCATCGTTGCAGAAATCAAACCATACCTTAAGCTAAATACAGACGACCGGAGCATATTGTCAAGATGGTTTGCCTCAAAAGATACACTTGTCGCCTACATACTGTCGTTGGGTGAGATTTATTTCATACAAGTTTAAAACATTTGTACTTACAGTTTATTGTCATGATAGTACGTCATATAATGGCTACTGGAATTAATATCTGATTCGACTGAGGTCATTACCTTCTTTGTTTTGCCAAAATGTTGTTGTATTGTAATGTATGTTATGTACACATGTATAATTATTGTATTATGTTTACTTTTAAATACAGTGCTTCAGAAAAAAGTAATAATTATACTGTATTTAATTTTTATTCGTATACACACAAATGAATTAAAGTACCATTTATATATGCGACAATAATGTCCCTCCACAGATGGCGAATTTTCGATTCTTTGTAATATTTTTTCTATTAATAATTATGGGCGTCAATGGCACACTTTTTCATCTGCCTTTGAATAATTTGCTCGCACCATTATGGCGCGAAAAACTATGAATTTGTTGTTGTTAATCAAATCACTACATAAAACTATTATAAACCTTATATTTCATTGACATTTTAACTTAAATAAATAGTACAGGCATATGCATTTGAAAGACATATACATACACGTATACAATATCACTGCCCGACCCGGGATTGTAACCCGAGACCTCAACGTTGTCATCATAGTACAACTGCGCCACCGAGGCAGTTGAACTACGGTGTGTAAGACAACACGAAATTGAATTGTATGAAGGACATATTATAATTGAAACAAATGTGAGTATCGAGGTTTGTGTTGTGCGCAGGCGTGGCGCGCGCGCACCGGCGCTCGGGCGTGGCCAGCATGCTGCTGGACGTGCTCATGAAGCAGCTGGCCGGCCCGCTGCCGCAGCCGCCGCACCTGCACCGCGTCAAGGCCATCTTCCTGCACGTGCTCACCACCAACACCGAAGCAATACTCTTTTATGAGCACAGAAGGTGAGTCATACAGATTTCATTAACGGGGTGATCGCCATCCTCTCACTCGAACGTCCAAAAATAACATCAACTTCAATCGCATCATCAAATATTTATTACTCCATTGCAACATATCATTGGTGATAAAACGTTCTATCACAATACAATCTTACATCTATTCGCTATCTCACTACTTCTATAATTTCGAAATGTCAACAATGAATAATATTGGACAAGTGGTAACAATAGTCTGGGAGCGTTCGCCGGGTCGCGAGCGTGGTCGGAAGCCGGTGCATGAGTAGTGTTGAGTGTGTGCGTGTGTGCAGGTTCCGGCTGCACTCGTTCCTGCCGTACTACTACTCGATAAAGGGGCGGTGCAAGGACGGGTTCACGTACGTGTACTACGTGAACGGCGGGCACGCGCCGTGGGGCGTGTACGAGTACGTGAAGTGCGTGGCGCGCGCGGCGTGGCGCGGCGGCGGCCTCTACCCCTGGCTGTGGGGCAAGCTGCGCGCCGCCCTCGCCGCCGCCTGGCACAGGTAGTGCACCACACGCGCCACCCACACCACCACTCACCACCCACACCACTCACCAAACCACATTCATACTAAGCGGCCGTCTAACAAGCCATATTTGTTCACTCAGACGTGTATAACATGTAACCGTTCAATAAAGACTACATAGTTGGTAAATTATTAAGTAGAGTGTGCCGCTCGCGAGTGTGCATTTGTAATAGTCTGTTGTGTCGCCTCATGTGTGCCATCGACAATACATCACTTCCACTACAATAGTAGTCGACACTATCATATATACATACATATCTTGTCGGTGCCGTGCGAGTCGGTCGCCGCGCTTGTGGAGCTAACTCCTTACTAACCGCTGACTGGGTCGTTGGTGTAAATAGCTTTGGTATGTTCGACCGTTGTGTAATGTGTATAGCTAAACTGCCTTTCTGAGTGCTTGCAAAAGTGTATATAAACATGATTTATATTAAATGACAAATATTTCCACAGTTTCACTTCATCTTCACAAACGACAAAACTTAGAGGTGCAGTGTTTAAGCAGTAATTGAGCGCGTGAGAGATACGTTAATATTAAATAATATAATTATAAGAAACTGTTCAAGGTACTGTATTAATTTTCGTTTCAATGTATAATTAATGTAAGCTAAATTGACACAAACGCATATTTGTGATGGCAATAACACTTTACGTGCGGGCCGGAGTGCGCCACAGACGCCACTAATAAATAGTAACTACCGAGTATTTCATACATTTGTTACATAAATAATATTACAGATTAGAAACAACGACTAGAACTTATAAAAACATTAATAAAATAATGCCTTATTATATTTATTGCAGATTGAACTAGACGACGAAGATTATAATATTAATATGACGAGCGTCCTCTGCATAAAGTGTTACAGTTCCAATTCGCAATAATTTGCGTATAGATTTACAATGGAATAACAATAATTGTGTCAACTTGGCTATTGAGAAAAATTTACAAAATTATTTTGTGATATTTTTTACACTGAAAGCTTTAAATTATAACACGATATAATGATTTGTGATTTATGTGAACAATTGACACATGTTTTGCACGTAGTATATGATTGTGTTCGTTTACATAGTAGAGAGTAGAGGACGGAAGGGCGCGGGCATCGCGTTCCATGTACGAGTAGTCACTCAGTGTAGTCGCGTGCCATGTTCAACTGCCAACTACTACTGAAGTCAGGTGCCTGAGTGTTCATTCTGATTATTTATCATTCATTCATGATTAATGATTAAACAATGTATTTTATTCAACACTCGCAAATGTCAAAAATATAGTGTGTAAATTATTCCATTTTTTGTAAAGTTTTGGTACTGGCTACTCTGACAGAATGATGTTAATAATGTTAATTCTACATTGAACCAGTGTTCGTAGTCGTAACTTTTACTCATTGCAAACCAAAGTATTGTCTTCATTATGTTATTAACTCACACAATCATATTGTAATAAATGTTTTATTTAAGATTTAAGTATTATATGTTAATGTGACAGTGAGTATTATTTTAGAACATTATTAAATTATTTGTATTCCAAACAGTGATATTTATGTGCGTCGGCGATGTACTCACATGACACATTCGCGGACTTTATTTGTTTAAGATGCGCGCCGATCGCGTTTCAAATTGTCCCTTTTCTTCACGAGCACGTTCCTAATGTTAAATGTGAATTTTATGTTATATTTCTACACTTTTAATACTTATTATGGAAAATATATTAGCTTCCAAATAAATATTATTGTTGACTAATAATGCGTGTTGATAATTTCAGCCGGCGAATAATATCTAAACATTAAATAATACAACCTCGTCTTATCACTACACTATAAACAATTGGGTATTAAAAATAGATTTTTTAACAATTTCAGAAAATGTTTAATTTTAATAATTGCTTCATTTTCATCTACTACGCTGTACAAACTATGACCCTTACATTAGAATTAGCAATTAATAATTGCACGTAAAAAACTTAACAAATAGGTATCTTCAACTTTTCGATTGGAATGAACGATTATTACTCAATAAGTAATATTTTTACAATATTTATAACTCTACGAAATGAAAATCTATCAACAAGCAGTCACAATCGCCCAATGATATGTTAAATTATTTGAATATATTTTATAAATGTTATTGCGGTGTAAAGTTATGTGGAGCGCCGGTCGGTGTGTAGGCGAGGCTCGTGCTACACTGCTACAGTAACAGTACGGCGTACGGTACAGCGCGTGTCGCCGCCGTCACGTCTACGTCACGAGGTCGTCCTTCTCTGGCGCGCCACCTTTGTGATTCTGTCCCTTGAAGTCTTTCAGTCGGATAGGCGACGACTCACTGCCCGAGTCACCCTGAAATTGAAATTCAGTTGCCATATTAAAACTATATTTTTCTTAAATGTCCACGCTAATGGTGTAAACTCGACTTTTACTAATTCATTTAAGAGGTAACATCATACTGCAAAAAGAGCTTAGGCAAATTAAATAAATGCCTAAAATTTTAACTTTACAGTATGTAGTGATTTGTCTCAAACATGGTATTGCAGCTATGATGCTGTGTAGAGAAGATGAAAGAAAAAAAATAGAACAAAATCCGAGCGGAGACAATGTGTCTATTGTTTTTTTACATAAATATAAAGTAAGGTTACTTAAGAGGATAACTTAGTGTTCAAATTGTTTCTTGAATACCGATATTTGTTAGGACACAGTTTAGCATCGTACTGTACATATTCCACTGTGATACTAGCTTACAATTTTATGACCAGCCATCTGGGTAACTGTTTTCTTTCTCAAGATTGTGATTAACGGCAAAACACTATTTTCTAATCGTAAAACCCGCCCTAGATGGATTTTACGGTAGGCAGCCTGTGTAAGATGCCCCGAGATCAACTAAATAGATGATAATATGTAATATATATCGAAAAATATGAAAAAGAACTAGTCAAATACAGACAAGTGCATAATGGTACTTACATTAGCACCAATGGAAGTGGTTTCCTGCAGAAGCAGCTCGCTGTCCGTGCCGCGGGACTCTTTGTTCTTGAGGATGGATCGAGACCGAGAGTCGCCGTCTAGAGGCCAACCACCACCACGTTTATTGCCATTTTTTCCTGCAGCCGGAAACGTTAATATCGTATTGTAGGATTTAAAATTGAAACTTGCATAAAATTAATGAACAAAACGAACCGAATAGTATATGATGATTAATGATCCGTGTCGCTATTCCTCTCGGCGGCCGCCTCTCTTCCTCTGACCAATCCTGTCAAAAGAATACACAATTAGAGTACAAAATACATAACTAATTGCAAATGGCCAAGGACAGGTCGAGAAGATAAGAAACACGATCACATGCACAAATACATTTATAACCCAAATTAGAAAATTATAGAGCTACATCGTGCAGACACAACGATTGCTTTCACAGGAATCAAAATGCGGACATGGGGACAGTCATACCTAAATATCGGTACACTGTGAACGTATGCGGTCGCGATGGAGACGGGCCGGGCGCCGGTTAAGTGGCGTCGGTCGCAGAGTGCGCGGCCTTACCTGCTGAAAGCGCGCCTTCCTGTGTTTGGGCTTGGCGTCCTCGGGCTGCGCCAGCGCGGCGAGCGCGGCGGCCGCGTCGTCCAGCGGCTGCGGCAGCGACGTACGCGACGCGTCCAGAGCACCCGCCCCCGCGCCCGCCGCCCCTGCGCCCCCGCCCGCGCCGCGCAGACTGGCCCGCGAGCCTCGGGAGCCCCGCGGCGACGCCTCGCCCTGCGAACCTTTCGCACACAACACGCTCCCGTCCCCGGAGGCGCTCCTGCGCACTCCGTTAAACTCTGCCGACACCCCGTCCCCACCCGCACCCGCGCCGCCACCGCCGTTACCGTCCAGAGGATTCACATACAAGTTTGACGAGTCGTTCTCGCATGCGATGTCGCCCTCTGAAGGAAAAGGGTGCGTAAGGCATGATGCAAATGTATCTGTAACGTAAGACATAAGACGCACATGGAGCCGGGCAGGACCCACGTTTGCACAAACACATCGGTGCCGCACGGGCGACTGTCGGCGGTGGACTCATGGAGTGTGCGCACCGGCGCGCAGTGCGCACGTGCGTCATGCGTGCTCGATACATTCACACGGTGGTGAGCGAACATGACAAGTGTTTAAAGTGGAAACATTGAACATATAATATTATGAAGTAAGAACTTTATAAAAATAACAATAAAGAAAGAATCGTCTACGGGATTTGTTTTATTGCAGAGCTAATTCAAATAATGATGACAAAATAATGCATTTTTGTAGATTACAATTTTAAAACACTTGTAAACAACAACAGTATTAATATGCAGAGATTAAAAATATTTAATTTATATTGGCCTTCGAATATATAATGTGTTGTTTACATTTGCCGGGAGAAAGGTAGGTAAGCGTTACCCACCTGGACTATCCAAGCTATTGGGGGTGGCTTCGGGCAACGCTTTTGGCGCGGGATGCCGCTGCAAACACGCTAACTCGACGCACACTGGCTGCCGCAGGTCGGACGTTGACATTGGCATCAGCTGTTCTGCATCTATGAACTCCTTGTAGCCCTAAATGGAAACAATGTATCATTATAATTAACCTTCGTTAGAGGCAGTTGGCAACTGTTTATATTACAAATTTAAGTAGATAATATAAAAAAAAATAAAAGAATAAAAATATACTCGTATCCATTTAGGTATGTATGAAACCGCTAAAAAATAAAGGTTTATTAAACACTGCATACTCTGTGCAATTTACATATCATGGTGGGTACTTACAGCGTGAATTAGTCACAAAAATTTATACTTACATACATAATGCTTGAAAAGGTAAGTAAAACATATTTAATCTACAAAGGAAATCATAAAAATGACGTAATTAATAACGGTTAACTGTGTCTACCATGATTGTTGGGCGTTAGTAGCTTTAGTACCTTGAACGTGCAAAAACAACATTCAAACTCAGAAGGCAGCTGATCCAAGTCAAGCTGTTTGTCAGCCATCTTCTTTTCCTAGAAAAAGAGAAATGATTAGTGGTTATATTCATACTTCTTATGAATTTGCATAACATAGTTAGACATCGAACCAGCGACACTAAGAAAAATGTTTCTCTAGTATAGGCACTAGGAGAACTTAACTATTTCCATTTAATAGATCTTAATAGCGCCAACGTTTTAAAAAGCTTTTAGTGCGATTTCATGTCCACTACACACATTAATTTGGTAATTGTGTCATTCTAAATGTTATTGACCAATTATAATACCTCGACGTTTAAGTGATTATTAGTAATAATGTCGTTGATATCTTACTGGTGTGGGCTCAGGGTTCAAGAGTAAACGTTTTTCCGGCGAACCAAGGCCCTCGTTAGAGTACCGCCGCTCTTTCTTAGGACTGCTCTGAAACTGCGACCCAAGGTGTTAAGTCAAATTTCGAAGGTAGATGTAAGGATTTACGTAAAGGTGCATCCCAGAACATGACCAAAAACAGCATAATAATGTCGTAGCTATTAAAATTTTGTATTTCTAAATGATTAGACCAGAATAAATTACTTGATTGTACACATTTTTGTTAAAAAAAAAGATATTAAAAAAAAGGAAAAGGATGGAATTCGGTATTAGAATAAGTACATGCAAATTTTAGGACTTTGTATTATTGAAGATTGATAAAGTTGTCATGGATGCACCAAAGAACAAAGTAGTGTAATTTACCTGATTAGGGTCAGTGTTCTGGGGCTGCTTGTTAGTTATGGCATGCTCGTACTGTTTGTAGCAGCCAGTGGTGGCGGGAGCCTCGCCCTCAAGGCTAGTGGCGTCTGCCTGCGACAAGTTGTGTCCTGAAGACACACACCATCGTAAGTAGCGGCGTTTTCCACAGCTTCTTTTGAGTGATATCGAACAATCGTATTTTTGTGTCAACGAAGTAACAATTGAAGAATGACTAAATAACAGCGTGAACAACACAACACACATACAACATGAAAGTCTATGAAATCCAGCGTCCTCCGGAAACACACATCGAACAGTCCACAGAAGAGGATTGTTAGTTCTAGAAAGCGTTAGGCTTACGTTCACAACGTAATAGACCTTAAATTATAGTGTCTTCGCCGCACATCGCAAGCTACACGCGACGCGAACCCGACCCCGAGTTACTGTTTATAAAATAAGGGGTCGAGTGTGACGACTGTGCGATAGTAGCAAGTAGCTCATCTGGGGTCGTCTCTCGCCTCAATGAGGACGCATTTGTCACCTGAAGACAAGGAATAAAACACTCTGAGTGCGCCTCGTCATGTCCAACGGGTGAAGATAGCTGTAGCTGCGATGTTACGTGAACTCATTTTGAATTTAGAGATGTTTCGAGTCCGGGGAGCCAACACGATTCGATCGACATGCATTCATTCAACATTCACTGCATTCAAAAACACGAAAGCGTCTGAAGCTTGAAGGCATGCGTGCAGTCATAGAACAAACGGAGGCGTAAGACATGACATGGACAAGCGACTAAAGCGAATGGTAAGTATAGTACTGACCTGTATCGACAATGACATCGATGAGGTCCATGCTCTTAGCGAAGGCGTCGCGCAAGTTTATATGGTGGAAAGAGACGATGGAGCCCTCACGCTTAGCGCGCTCGAGCGCCTCCCGCCGCTTTAGCGCCTTTTCGCGCCTCATCTGATTCTTGTAAAACTCGGCGAAATTGTTGACGATAATGGGGATGGGTAACGCAATTACCAGCACGCCGCAAATACAGCAAACTGAGCCGATGACCTTGCCCAACGGGGTCGTGGGGTAAATGTCACCGTATCCAACTGTGGTCATAGTGATGCCGGCCCACCAAAACGTCTCCGGAATAGAAATAAATTTAGTACCCGGCTCTTCCTTCTCAGCAAAGTAAGCCAACGAAGAGAATATGAGCACTCCCATGGCGAGAAACAACATGAGCAATCCGAGCTCCTTGTATGAGTTTCTGAGCGTGAACCCGAGCGATTGCAGCCCGGTCGAATGTCGCGCCAGTTTAAGGATGCGCAATATTCGCATTATACGGAAAATTTGGACGACACGACGGACGTCTTGAAACTGGTCTGTGGCGTTTTTATTCGTTTCGAGCAGGAAAAGAGATACAAAATATGGCAATATAGCCAGCAGATCTATAACGTTGAGTCCACCCTTGAAGAACTTCCACTTATCCGGGGAGGCACTAAATCGCAGCACGTACTCGAGTGTGAACCAAGTGATGCACACGGCCTCGACCATGGCAAGCTGCGGGTTGTCCATGGGCGCGCCTTTCTCGTCGGCCACTTGCATCTGGGGTATTGTGTTGAGAGTGAGCCCTATCGTGGACAGCACGATGAAGAGGATCGATATCACCGCGATCACCTGCAAGCATGCACCATTCAGCGACCGGCCTGTAGCGCCGGCACGCGCCGCGCGCTACAGCGCCGCCGCGCCGCGTGCCTACCGCGTGCCCTCCGCTACCTCGCTCACCGAGTCTCTTGCCAACTACATGTTACATGTGTCAAGTAGGGTATCAAGTGTCTGTACAGGTTTACTGGTATCACATGTTTGTACAACGGCAAGCCATAAACTTAAATAACCTACTTTATATATTATGTTATACGTATTTACAGATAGTCATAGAAACAGTGAAAGCCAATAACAACTTAATTAAAAAGTCTTAGAGTAGGTACGAGTATAGCTAAAATTTTGGTGTAGAAATAACATCTATACGTGTACATGTCAGTAGTGTTGTGTAGTAGTAGTAGTGGTGTAAATAAGTAGTAAAATTATATGTATGTCGGTGAACGGACGTGCGTTTAGTAATATCTAAGACTGAGGAACTATGAAGTGAAGCAAACGCGCGTCCGTCCATCGCCCGCGTCGTACGGTTAGTCAGATCAGTACCACGAAGCGAAAGCATCAGTGGATAGAATGGTGGAACGACATATCGGGCGGACGGAACGGACGGAGCGGTCGGGGCGGACGGGGAGCAGGGGAAGGGTTCGATGGAGATGGGGGTTGATGCCGGCGAGGCGACGCTCAGCCGTGGTGGGAAGCGGCGCGGGAGCGACGCGGCGCGCCGCTCGCTCGCGTGTCGAGCGCGGAGTCGCGCGGAGCGTCGCGTCGTCCCGTGCCGCCCCGCACGCCGGCCGCACAGCGTCGCCGAGCGGCGGCTGGCTACATCGCGTAAGCCCATCCCATTTTTGCAAATTCACGACAACAATTAAGCTTTGTTTATATAAAAATTCTCCTTTTCAAAAATGATCGACGCGGCTGTGAACATTTATAAAAATTAATTGTAAATTTGAACGGTGCGTATCCTCACGCATTACATGTGGCAAAAAAAAAAATAGTGCCCACATCGCTTATAAATATTTACATCGTGTATAAGAAAAAAAGATATCGTTGCAACAAAGAAACGGACGTTAACAGTTACTAACTCTTTTCATGTACAGTTGCATGGTCTGAATGTTTTAAAAATTTAACAAATGTTCTAAACAATATTCGCAAACGACTGAAACTGTAACATCCATTAACATACATCACGGCATAAAAGTCAACGTGTTGAATAATCCATGAACTAAAATGAAATGGACACTAGGCGTAGACCTAATAAATGCTTTATTTAATATCACAAAATTTAACGTTGTATGTACTTATAAATGCCATAATACCTAGAAAACTAACGATTATATTGGATAATTACTTTATACCGCGAAGAACTCAATATTAATAATTACAGTAAGAATATTTAGAGTACCTAATAACAGAAATATAAGCGAAGATAATCAGATTTGAAACTGTTTTATTTACTACGTTCGTTAAAATTCAAGCCTCGCAGCAAACTTAATACACACTTCTCGTAAATTACTGCACAATACAGTAGGATAATTTAATATTTTGCTTTAAAAAATAAATAAGTATAATAAATACGATAATCCTATATCAAATTGTTAATAAATATAATATATACTTATAAGAAATGAAATTGTTTTACTGAAGAATAATACAGAAGAGCGTCCTTTGTTTATACTTACACATTTACAGACATTAGTAGCACCGCTGTTGTCGAAAATACCATATAATACAAAAATAAAAGTCAGTACCCTGAAAGGTTTGTCACCAATCTACATGTATACAAAATACTGTTCGACAAAAGCGATCGCAGTGATTAACCACGACACATTATAATACCTACGTACAGCGTCCGAACACAACACCACATGCCATAACACGACAAACGGACAGACAACATCAAAGTAGGATACAATGATAGATGTTATTCATGCACCACATACACTATTAGACAGTTAATTACACAATTAGTACAGGGCAAACACATGTACCTACTTGGCTTGCTATTCTAGAACCTACTTTAAACTAGTTACGTATAGATATTAGTTATGTGTAGTTATAGAGTAAACGGTAAAGAAAGAGTCAAATTGGCCGGGTACTAGAATGTAATAGGCAGCACTGTGTCCCTGTGTCATTACACTTGTTAGATAAGCCTTATAAACATAATGTCATGTGCTAAGAGTATATTATGTAACAGCAGTGATTTAAAATTGATCCGTGTTTATTTCATTACAATGTCTCATTGATCGAAATGTGCTTAATACAGATAAGTAAGTATAGTGAGAAAAACGTATTGGTATCGTGTGTATAAAAATGTGCCCAATGTAACCAGATTATTACAATTCACAAATAGATAAAAGCGACTATCAAGTATCAATACTACTGAATTGGTCCAAAAATCTATAGTAAACTATATACCTGTATCTTACTACACATCCGTCAGCTGCTTTACTAAAGTTTGTTTAATCAATAGATAAGACGAGTTAGTTGTTTAATGACAGATGATGTACTATACGTTACCCTGGCTGCTATACTCGTGGTGGGCTTCTCGAGCAAGTCCCAGAGCCACTTCTGGTACTGTGCGCATGTGCCCTGGCCGAACTCTTCTTCCTCGCGCTGGCGCAGGCTCTCAGCCTCTTTGCGCATTTCCTCGTGCACATGCTCCTTGCGCTGGTGGTATTTGTGCTGGCAGCACGACTCTAGGTACAGCTCGTCGACGCCCCAGTACTCGAGGTCGTCGCTGAATGCCAACACGCACATCTCGTCTACTAAATGTAATTTTCCAGTACGATAAAAGTTGAGGATTGAGCTGAAGCTTTTCGGATGCCTGAAAAAAAAATTATATAAGTAATAAATAATTTATTCCAAGGTTACCAATCTTCGCGGCTCATTATTTTTTCTAAAATATCTTTGACAATACAGAGATTTAACTTTATCATGATTAATGCATGACTCATGTATTGTTCAAATGCATTGTCTATATCTGGACAAAGAAATTTTAATTAACAAAACAAACGAAAAGGTAATGCATTGTAACTACAGTTCGTCGAATGTATATTGTCTCCAAAATCTTATAAATTCCTAACAGTAGTATGAATGTGTTTCATCTACCTGTCGAAGAAGTACTCGTTGTCCTGAAGCGAGTAGTCGTCGCAGAGCTCGGTGATGGCCTCGTGCGTGTTACAGTCGCGCAGGCGGCCCAGCCTGGTGTGCGGCAGCCGCTCCAGCGTGCGCCACAGCACCTCGTGCCGCACGCCACCCACGTTGATGATCACTCGCTTGCTCAGCGCCTTCGCGCGGAGCATCATGAACGGCTCCGGTGGTAACGACGACATCGATCTGCAACCACCAACGCGACAACTCAACGTCTTTACTAACTGGTACCAACACGTATATGCAAGTGGCGGCTCGGTAGGTGATACGAACCGCTATGTCTATTGCTGCCAAGCAAAAGAGTGTAATTAAGGCTGTGTTCCGATTTAATCATATTCATTTAAAATATGGAAGATAGGACGTCCTCATGAAGCATGTTTGATGTTCGTGATAAGTAACCAACGTAAGTTAGTATACCTTGAGTGCGCGCGCTGCAGTGCGGCGTTGGCGCCGGCGGCGAGCGCGGGCGCGGGCACGGGCGCCAGGCCGCGGTCGAGCAGCGCATCCTGCGCGGGCGCCGCGAAGCCCATGGGCGCGCGCGGGGGCGAGTCGCCCACGTGCAAGCGCGCGGCGCCGCGGCCCGCCCCCTCGCCTCCCATGCCCGCTAGCTCATGATGCCAAACTTCGCCGCCTCACTGCTTCACACATGTCTGCGCTCTCCGCTCTTTTCTGAAAAAACAACAATCATTCCTCAGTCGATGAACGCTAGTATAGGTAGATACTTAATATGGTATTATATTAACTCATACTATAACACAATACAGAACAATAAATCTACACACATCGCCGTAATCAACGAACGGTTTGCAAAAAGGCTTATTCCGTAATAAAGGTGAACGTTTCCGGCACAATTGGAACAATCATGGTTATTGTAGCAATGCCGTGTAGCGTGCAAAACCGCGACCGAGTACAGTGCATTCAAACTGTGTCACGGTGAGCAGCATCCGTCCTGATTCCACTGGCCTTGACCTCTGCACTTTTGTCGCACTTCCAACAGTTTCACAGAGATACAACATAGCTTTAATGCTATTTTTATAATAAAGTAACAGCTTGTAAAGCTTTGCCTACAGGTACATAACAATTAGCAAGTAATTAGCCAGATACGCACAAAATGTATCTCATTGCTTTCCTATGACCTATTATATGTGTCTCTACTATTACGTATGTACGTAGCACGTACGCAGTTCTGCCTTAGATAACGTTACGTGATTAAATTAATGTATAAAAATTAAAAACACTCAATACCTAGTCTTACGCGATAGATTTTCTTTCATTGTGGCGTATTGCATTTATTCGATGATATTTTATTACATCACATCTTAAAGTACTCACATTGTAATGTGCTCAATGTTACACATCATTATGAATTAGTATCCTCAAAATAACTTGCTTATTTTGCTTCTTCTGATATGTGAGTACAACTAACCGTAAATTGTTTATTCAAAGGAAGGAACGATAGAGATACGATCGTATTAAATATGTTTGGGTACACGTGCGCTTGGGACTTGAGAGGCCAAGTATATAAATTGTACGTTGGAATGTACCAGTACGGATGTTTTATTCAGGGATATTCGTCATAAAACCAGCCGATATAAAACTTACAGAGAAAACGAAAGGCACAAACGTACATGTTGAGACTATTCCAAAAGAGTAGTGGGCGGAGACGGCAATCGATTACCGGATCGCGTGGTCTGCCCCGCGACCCGGCCTTATCAACCTTCTGTGAGATCGACCCTCATCTAACACAATAAGTCAATGTATTTCCAACCACGCCTGTCCACAATAACAAACCTGTTTTTGTTTCACGTACGGAGCTTTCAAAGAAAACAGAATAAACACAACATTGTGAAACACTATAGCTGTGTGTAATCTCCGTCATAATTTAAAAGCAAATGGTTCACAATAAACAACAGTAGGTACAATTAACAATCACTTGTTGGCCGGTTAAGTTTTTATAGCAGCGATAACATAGTTAAGTTATACTTTCGAACTAGAACTCTACGAGGCCTACGAACTATAGGAAACACAGATTAAATACCTTTTTAAATATTTTGTTTGTTAAATATCGCCCGCTTTTTTAAATTAAATTTTTATTTTTTTTTAAATTCACCCTATAAGTTCTTAATCTCAAAATCTTTACCGATTTTCTAACAACGATTTTAAAATCTACTTCTTCATCTTCTAATATGTGGGACTCTACTAATTGACAATTTTTTTTAACAACACAAGTATTATCCGTCACGTGACTTGCCCAAGCTGCCCTGTCCAAGTTTAATCTCCGCATGGAAATATAAACATACAAATACTGATACGTCTCCGTCTCGAATATATTGATAAGTATTGCTCTTTGGGCCAGTGGTCCTTTATCCCTATTCTATAAGTTAACTGACCCAGAAGTACACGTCATGTAACAGACAACCTTTTCATGAACTTTAACATTTCTATTCACAAACTCAAACCAATTTGCCACACCCGCTTCAGATGTTTGTTTACTGTTTGGCACACGTCTTCGATCATTAACTAGATATTTATGTATCTTGTTCAAAAGGTAAACAATATATCACCGGCAAACCACTTTTGGAAAATATTTTTTCTCGAAGTTTGTACCTATCGAAGTATTAAATCCTTTACATGGCTAGGGCTGGTGGCAGAAGGAGAATTAAACAGTGGAAGGAGGATTAAACCCTGTCAACCCTGTAATGACTTGTGCAACTACGTCACATTCCGGATACATCCTGTGTGCACATATACCGATTCGGTTTCTAGCAAACCGGCATAATTGTGTTGACTCTGGAGGGATATCCATCATTCTGTATCAGCTCATATACGTCCCATTGCAGGGCACGGGCCACTACAAGGCTCTACAATCGAGAGTACGATTGAGAATGGTTAGGCCGTATAGTCCACCACTCAACGGCGGATATTTTATTTACCTAAGATTGTACTAATCATCATGCGTAGCTGTCGCTTTGTCTTGATTTTTATAAAAAAATATTCCTTCAAACATTCTTGTGCATAGTTTTGGGGCATAAAGGCACACTTTAGCCTGGTTCAGTGCTTTGACACTTAAAATATGTACTTGTACGTTCTAGTTTAAAGTAGGTCGACTGTAAGTATTATAGTGTTGATATAAATGTGTAAGTACTTATACAAATATCTATAGCTACATTTTGTTTAGTTTTTATTTGAATACGTGAACTGAAAAATATTTTTAAAAAGTTTTGTATTCACAATACGAGGTATTTATTAGTTTTTGGAATACTTGGCGCATTTCTATAATTCAATTCAGTGTCAAAGTAACTTTAAACACTATAGTGTTTAAAGTTACTTTATACTTTATACTTTAGTTACCAAAGTTATAACTTTGCAGAATATTGTCTCTCCCGTTTTGCATTGTTATGGTGAATGTTTAAGTAATTTTCAGCTGTCTTGTCAGCTAAAGGTCATTGGCATGTCTATCATATTTTGTTATGAACCAGTACTCCATTAAAGGGACATAATATTTAAAATGTAATTTTACTAGTTTAATTGTTCCTGTTGAATAACTCCGAGTAGCATCATTATCTATCTGATTTATAAAACCAAGGGAGCCCATATTACGAGAGCATCAGCTTCTCCAAAGCTTATATTCAATTTGATAGAATTTTACAATCAATTGAAGATTGTGTAAAAGCTCTTAACATTAACAGACATTTAAAGTCCTCAATGGTAACTTTAACAACGAGGTTTCATAGAAATGTAGGTTATCTCCCAAGTTGAAGTAGCTATGCTGCGTTCAGGTTTTATTGCGCCATTAAGAAAAGTGTAAAACGCTTTCACAAGCCAAAAAAGTATAAGTATTGCAAACTGTCTCTCGTATAAATTATATTAACACTTCGGGTTTTATAATGTACTTTATCGGACCTCTCGCCTATCCCTCTTGCATAATAAAAAGGCTTTCCCGCAAGAAAATACAAGGTAAAATTTTATCACCGCGCAAGATGTTAAGTTTCAGGAAATTATGTACTTATAAAAAACTTGCATCTTTTATAATTTTAGCTGCAAAACTTCATTATTTGCTACATTTATTATGCTTTATGAAATAAATTATAAAGACACAAAATTTAAAAATACAATGTTCAGCTGAACCATACTCATTGCAAGTCTAATGTTTTTTGTTTATCTCTACCATTTATTCACTGTTGGGCTTAACAATATATATGCAACAATACACAAAGTTAAGAATTCCAACGTCTGTTTGTTCATCAAAAATGTTCCAGATATGGTCTATTTTCTTTGTTTGTCAGATAACATTGCTTAAAATGTTATCCGTGAATAATGTTAAACTAGAGTTCAAAGGTATCATCGATTTCAAATCCGACTTTATTAATATTTTGATGCGTACTACCCTACTTCCTACTATAATATTAATTAATTAATAATTTAATAATAATATTAAAAAGGCAACAGTTTGTGTGTTTGTTACCTCTTCGCGCTCAAACGGCTGCACCAATTTTGACAAAATTTGGTAGATTGGTATTGAGGTATATAGGTACCTTGCTGACACTCTGGATCATCACATAGTTTTTAAAACACATACATTCAACCCAAAACTATGTAGTGTTCCCATGGGATGAGCGAGGCAATCAAATTCAAATATATTTGCTACTCTTTCAAACTCAGAAGGATGGTATCGGATAGAGTGTAGGGTGGATGAAACGGTACAAAATGAGACGAGACAGGACGGGATGTAAAGAGACAGGTGGAGTAAAGCGGTACAGAGTACGGCAGTCACATTGAATGAGTTGAAATATATAAAACAGTTATTACTCAAAATAATATGCGTATGATGCGCACTGAATTCAAAAAGTATCTGCACACGGCCGAATTGAGGCCGGGCCGATATTTATTGAGATATTTGTAGGGTATTTTAACAATTAAGGTTGTGGGTACATGTGATTTTGCGATTGTTGTCAGGGTATATAAATTCGCCAGCTGTTGAAAACAGTTCAGTCGTTACCGAGACTCCGACGACGCCGGTCGTCGTAGAGACTTGCACTGTGTCGGGTACCCGCAATCATTTTGTAGTAAACAGTAACTGTCAATCATTAGTGCAGTGCACTTTCAAAATATAAACAAAAATAAATATGTATTTATCGCGATCGACAAAATAAATAATAATAATGTGAGTGATATGAAAGCTGCCTTCATCCAGGTTACCAGCGACTTCACTTGATTATCAGCTACGCAGTGTTCGCGTGCGGCGTGTCATCGGTAAGTGATTTTTATTATTATTTTGTTTTTAACCGACTGCAATATCAGCAGGTTATACTTTACTGTTTTTTATGTAGGTTTGTTCCGTTATTTCTCCGGCAATCCAAAACCGAAATTGAAAATCTTTGTTTCATCGAAAGATATAATATGCAGGGTTGGTGAAAAATATTGTGAAGGCCTGACGAATATCTTCAGACCTGGAGAATAAAACTCCGGGAGATACACTAGTGTTCCAATGGTTCTTTTTGCATTAGGTGCAGTATACAGATGTTAACTAATAAGGGTGAGAGAGGGGTGGGAAAAAAATACACACTCGATGTGTCCGGCAGGTTTGAACCGATTTTAGTGGTTCCTTTGTCATCGGAAAGAATGTATGCATTGACTGGTTGCTCCCACTAACAAATAATGAAGGTCTGATGGTCATAATCAGACCCGCATATTATAAGTCCTCAAAATCAAACAGGATCGCTATGGTTTTATTTTTCTTTAGGTTTTACTGTATCAGGCCAGATACATCCCACTGCAGGGCATGAGCCTCCTCTACAATCGAGAGTACGATTGAGATTGGTTAGGCCATATAGGCCACCACGCTGGCTTAGTGCGGGTTGACGTACTTTACATACCATAGAAATTCTTGCAAATCACTATGGTATGCAGGTTTCCTCACGATGTTTTCCTTCACCGTTATAGTGCGTGGTGATTGACTATCAATACACACATGACTCTGAAAAGTCAGTTGTGCCCTAGGATTTGAACCCGTGACCACCGTGGCACAAAATGCAACATTGCAGCTGCGGCTGGTCCGTTTACCAACAGACCATCACGCACTTCATTAATCGCTGTCTTTACATAGAAGATTTATGACGAAATTATTATTGGGGGACTTTTGAAACGTGAGAGTTTTAATCTGTTTGTGCGTTTATGCGCGCGAATCTCGGGAACGGTTAAAGGAATTTTGATTGAATTTGGTATGGAGGTAGCTGACGTCCTGGATTAATACATCTGTTTCAGTCCATATACGTCCCACTGCAGTGAACTGGCCTGCTCTACAATCGATAGTACGGCTGAGAAGGGTTAGGCCATATAGTCTACCACGCTGGCCTAGTGCGGTTTGGCAAACTTTACATAACGCGGAAATTCTTTAAAATTGCTACGTTTTGCAGGTTTCCTCGCGATGTTTTCCTTCGCCGTTTTAGTGCATGGTGAATGAGTACCTATACACACATAGCTTCGAAAAGGCAGACGTGTGCGCTGGGGTTTGAACCCGCGACCACCGTGACCATGTTGGCAGTCGCGTTTGGTCCGATCCCAACAGGCCACCATGAACTGTCATTAATACATAGACTACGTTTTATTTCGAAAAATGTAGTTTTCCCGTGGTATGGGCAAGGAATTCAAATATAGTTATTTGTTACTTTGTCATACACAAGAGGTTGGGATGAGGCGGGAAAAGAGACGACAGGATAAGGTACATGCCTTGAGTCATGGAACAGAATGACACGGGACAGAGCGGGGTATTATGGGCCGGGACGGGGAAAATCATTATAGAGGACGGCAGCCGCAATTTAGTTTTTAATTACGAACAAAATTTTGTAGGCGAAAATGTTCTTGATGTGGACAGGAATCAAAAAGAATCTGCACCTACAATAGTATAGTTCCGGCATAATGTTTTATGTATAGATACTTAATCATTTACATCAAGATAATAAGAAGTTGGCACTATAAAAAATACGTCGCCAAGATAATTCCAAATAAGAAAAATATCGTGGCAAATGTTTGGAAAATACAGCTTAATAAATTTTTATATGTTATGTCTGCGACAAAAGTTCTCACTGGCCTATTTGCTTGATAAATAGAACGTGGCGTCTGTAAATCTGAAGCCAGTTATAGTCGGCGGCGCCACACTGTCTGGCCGCCAGCGCCTCCCGGCGGTTCTACCACTCCGACGAACCTACAAATTATGCCTTTATTGTTATTCACTGGGGAAATTGTATAATGAACCTGCCGAGTGATAAATATCTTGAAAGTATTCGTAATTTTAGTGATGAGTGAACGAGATGGCAGTATAAAGTAGGCTCGGGCAAGGGTGTAGACGAGGTCCGTATTGATCTCAAGTTGTGAACGGGACAGCCGAGGCGCCGCCGACAGTAAATAAGCCGAAGCTACTTCACTAAGTTTTTTCATCGCCTCGTCATTCTTCCGAATACAAATAAAATAGTTTCTACACTTTCGCAAACAATTCAAACGTTGTATAACTAAAATATATATGTTTCTCGTGTTATTCAAAATATTGGAAACATAACATTCTTGTCCAAGAATGTAGGAAAACAATATGAAGGGTTAGTTTAGACGATCTTCAATCGTTATGTGACGCAAATTTGAAGTAAACTATAAACTTTCTAGAACATTTTGAAAATCTCGTGTTTATCATAAATAATCGCTTCGTTGTTTATGAAGATTACGCATGCCGAATATATCACATTCCATGCAAAATATTGGATATAGAATAGGAAAACTCTAACATAACAAGATGCACTTTGCTTATTAATGAAGATACTACCGTTACAAAAAGACTAGTAGACGGCATTTGATATGAAAGGTCTTTATAAGGAGTAAGTATCCTCAGGGAATTTCACTAACAGTCGGTTCCAAAGAGAATACACGTAATTAAGAAGATTGTATGTCAAGTTTCAATGGAAGTAGTAACAATGACGTAGTACTTGTGTAAAGATCATGTTTTATGGCTTAAAAAACCTGTATCATACACACAAATAACATTACATTTTGCGCAATACAATTTCCAATTGTTTAATCATTTATTAATTATCAGAAATCAACAGTTCAAATTACAGCACGAATACAATCGCGTATTTTCTTTATTGCTATAAAAATATAAGCGGGGAGAAAATATCAGATCCAATAGGAGATTCGAAACATGTCACCGCGTCATTATCGACTTTCACATCTTGGTTCGAGGAGTCTTTACGATCGCAAAATTCTTCGTGACCCTAATACTTCGCAATCGAATTTAGATCAAAGGAAACTTCATTCAACGTGTTAGCTTGTTGGAACGTGGATGTAACCATTAAGAATAGTAAAAGGAAAATTATTTAATTACTTATAACCACTTTATCCGTTCTTTAAACTTCGAATATTAACAAGAGTTTACATAACATACTTTTACGAAATACGTACCCAATGTTGTGTAATACCTACTTTTAAAGACAATATTTCATGCTCGACATATCGAAAGCCAAAGCGTAGCAAAAACACCAAACTGTACACGGATGACTTTTGGAGCGTAACCGAGTCGTAGCAAGCTGCTACGAACCACCGCTTACTAACCTCTGACCTTTTGTGAGCGCGACCGCGGCTCTTCATTCAGGCTAATGTAGCTTGCGCCGCAACTGCTCTACGCCGGGCTGCCAATAATTGAATATACAGCACGTGCGCATGAATAAACCACTTTGTTATAAACTATTTATGCCAGCCTTTGTTGATACCTAAATGCGTAATTAGCTTGTATACATCGAGTCGCATGGCTTCGCTTTACCCTATATTGTGGAAGCATGTATTTAATACACTTCACTGCGCTCGTATCGATATAATACAAGAATATATCTTTTTTATGTCGGAAACGTCTAGGCACTGAGTTCTAAGTGTAATAAAATATCCAATGGCCCAGTTTTTAGTGATGCCATTTGGCAATAAGCTTGCCATCTTAACATGGTTCAGGCACTAATAAAAATATTTAAGTTCCAATTCAAGACTTAACCGAGTGCAGTGGTGATGTGTAGAGTGGATTACGTAGCCCGCAAACTCTATTATTGTATATCATTAGAACCCTAATAGCAAATTAGAAATGAATCAATTAATTGAACGGTTATGGCGACAGCGAAACAGAAGAAGGAGGAAAGCGATTACGCAAAATGGGTATAAAGTGCGCTTATCGAATTCCTCAATAAAATAATTAAGATATAATGGATGGCTTGCGCACGCCAATTGATTGGCGCTTGTGTTTCACGCTCGTAATGTCGCTCGCTCATACTTTCACCCTCACTTATAATAATTAATATGTTTGGCTCAGGGTGCGGCGGGATATCAAGGGCTCACTGCTGTCGGATGCATACGGAATGCTTTGTGTGAATAAGGTGCGTGGCGTGCCGGCTCTTTAATTAAATTCATCCAACAGATATTACGCGTGCAATTTCAGGTCGGATGCTGTCATCGCTACCTACATTATATATGTACATTCGCATACAGGCAACAAGTCAATAAATTCTAATAAAATACCATAACAGGAGCGGTGACTTGCATAAAATGTGACGTCCAAGCACACATATAATCCGGTAGTTTACACAAATATAAACTCAAGACATTATCTGTGTGCTTTGAACTTCGCAACTGCAATATGAAGCGTAAAGCCCCATTTATACGGGGAGAATTTCTCGCCTCGAAGATATAAAAAAATGTAGAATCGTGTAAACGTTTCTCAGAACACTATAATGTATGGCAGTTATGTCATGCGATAATCGCATACGATTCTCACCGCGAGATACTCTCTCCGTGTAAATGGGGCTTAAGAGAATTTGACCGACACCTGTTAGCCCTTTTGATAGCGCTCATACTACCTTGCTTGGTCTTTACATTGCGAAAGTACAAAGTATGTGAAGAAAAATATCGTCGCTTTTAAAAATACAACGTCGCACCATGAGGAAGATATCGACACAAATTATTAACATGCATAAAAGCACATTTTAAATAGCTCGTAAAATCTACCCAATAAATCTCTTTAACCGGAGCGACGGATATCGTATATCCCAAAGATGTAAGTCTACATTTTAGAAGCAAGAAATTTTACATAGCCCCTTTATGTAGAATGGATATTTGAAATGTCATCAAGTAAGGAGATCAATTTTAAGTGAAAGATTAGGAGGAAATTTATCATTTTAAAGTTATTAACACGAAAGTTAGAGTTAGTTCTTAAAACAGCATTAATCGTAGAATCGATTGGATACACGAGTAGTATTTTATAAGAGAACTAGCGGCCCGGCCCAGCTTCGCCTGGGTGCTAAGATGTTTAGACTCCACTCCACACCAGAAATATCTTATTCCCGTTCAAACTTTTGTACTCCTGAACTCAACCTAAGTACCTACTATCCCTTTTCCTATCGTATCCCATCCCATCTCATCTGGCTCCTTTTCTTTCTGTTACATCCCGTCCCATTATTTCCCATCTACCGGTCTCATCGCGTTCGTCCCACTTTATCCCATTTCATCCCTTAATGCCTAAATAGGCATGTTGACAATTTTTTGGAATTGCTTTTATTTTGTAGATAGGCCTTATATAAACACGAAACTACGACGAATATAATTAAAAAAATACGCAAACACAAATACTTTGCAAAATTCCTGCTAAAACTTTAAAATAAATTTAATTAATTTTATAGCGTCAACAACACGTGGTAATTATACTGTTAAAATGTAGCTTATATGACACGATCGTAGATTTACCATAGCAGCGCCATCTATTGATTACTTACTCAACCCAGTCGGAAGGTATCGACATCTGTTAGAATCATTTGGAGTTAACAGATGATTGTGACTGTCAAATAATAACAGACAAATAATTAGCAATAAATTAAAATTGCGACTACAATTTGAGATTTAAACTATCCTATCTCTCAAGTTGGATCGAACTGCACATGGTGTGCAAATTTTATTATAATCGGTTAAGTAGTTTAGGAGTCCATTGAGGACAAACATTGTGACACGAGATTTATATATATTAAGATTGTAATATTAATTTAGCAATTTACAATTGTATCAATCCAGATGAAAATTACAAATCTTATGCGACTGATATTTAAATTATAACATTTAAATGTGCATTTTACATAATACTTTCAACTACGAGTATATTTTAGCTAGTAACCAAACTCTATGACATTTTAAAAATATGATGTTATTTTCTCATTTCAATAATAAAAAGACTACCTGCCTCGGTGGCGTCGTTGCACTACGGTACAATTACAAAGCTGAGGTCTCGGGTTCAAATCCCGGGTAGGGCAAATTGGATTTTTCTTTCATTGTGAGCCCGGAGTCGGGAATTTGTGCCCGATATGGCGATAGGCTTGCCCCCTATCATTTCGTGGGACGGAACACAAGGCGAAACGTGGTTGTCCTGGTAGCACATCTGCCTACCTCTTCTGGGATAAAGGCGTCCTGTTTATGTATGTAATAAAAAACACAGGATTAAAAGCACATGCAAAATATGCACAATATCTTATAAATTTATTATTATATCAATTAACAAACCTATTGTATCACCAAAAATAAAATTATAAAAATGACATTTAAGTGATTGTTTTAATCGGTTTATAATAGTAACTATTCTGAAACAATAGTCATTAGACATTAGTACATAAGATAAATCAATAAAATGTATGTGCTGTCTACGCCCAACATCCAGAACATAGAACACAATAAACTAACACAGTAAACTAATAATCTTGTCCGCATTCATTGTAATAATAGTAATTTTTGTATACGTCTGTTAAAAAACCATTGCTACAAATTTTCTACAACATTAAACAAAGCCGAAACGCAAGGGCCGTGTTGTAGGGCAATGAACACAATTACTGGCACGTTTATCTGTACCGCCGCGGCGCCATTAACTCTGAATAAATTATAATGTAAATGGTTCAAGCTGTCCGCAACGAAAATCAATACCGGTACAAACACAAAATGCAACGAGCCACTGATGCGCCCAGGCCGTTGACCACTTGCTGGAATCGTGAACTTTCTTTTAAATGGAAAGGTGCACCATGGAAAACTTTTAAATTTTTAATGCTATTATGTCTGCAAACTTCCACAGCACAATGACACTTTATACTATACAAATCTTCACTATACACAAAAGAATTTTCTGGTATTCAGCGCGACAATAGCTTCTCATTTTTATATAATTTGCATTCGTGTTTTGTTTTCCAAACGTTCATGAATACACACAGCATAATATGCGAAAACAAAATATTCATTATTGGTAGCAAGAGGTTTGTGATTAAGTGGATTAGATTACACGTGGTTTATTTCAAGTTTGTTTTTAAAACAAATTAAATAATATCACGAACATTATATTTGTTCCAAATTGACCTCGTAGTGGAAGGTCACGGCGCGAGGGTGAAATTCGAATACAAAACATTGTTATATTTCTGTGACAAAACACGTAGGACTCTTATCTTGAAAAAATATCATCCACGAACAATAAGCAAAGTCGCGACACACAATTACACTTTTATTATACGAAACAAAATACATTGTTACTTGTTACCAAATATTAGATACATTAAGCCTAATAAAAAATAAATATCTAGATACATCACAGCATAACGACCACTCCTACCGCAGAAACATCCCAATATTTAAGTATTTTTATCTCTGTGCTTAAAAGTATATTTTATTTACAAAATTAATATTAAATCAATTCTCAAAATTCCGCAAATGTAATGATAGACATCTCAAAGTCAAGATAAATACACAAGTAATTAAGAAATTAACAGTGAGAAACAGAGCGACACGCGACAGTTCAGCAGAGTTGCGCATGACGTGTCCGTCCGCATTTAGCTCGAGGAGTGTTTTTGGCACGACTTGCGAGATCTTCCCGTACTCTCCCGCTTCTCGTTCCCTTCAAACTACAGTCAACACTCCAGAAACCATCTGGTCCGCTGACAAGCGCGATCAAACCTATCATTACACCGATACGCATATAAATCAAACAACTCATATTACATTGACTAAATCTTTAGTCATTTATTTTTATAAAGATTTTTTTTTAATAACTGAATGAATCACGAGAGAAAGCATCCGTTGCCAGTGATTCAGATTTATCCTGAGCGGTGGTATGTGGACCGTGCAGTCTTGTGTTCCTGTTTCATCATTTATTTATAGGTTTCACTGTCACTTAAGGAGGAAATGCATCTTTCAACAGAACACGTAAACAATGCGGACTAAATATTAACGCAAGTGAATAATCATGAAATAATATTAAAAGCAATTATTTTAATTTTGGAAAAAGGTTTATCTCAATGACATGAACCTTTCAGTATCGTGTTACTCATGGCGTACTAATGGACGTAGTGTTGTTTTTGCCTGTTTTATTGTCGGTGGGGACTGGGGTCGGCAGATAATATCACATTATGTGGGGTGGGTAATCAACAATTGCATGCATTAATGATATGATTTAAGTGCGTTGGTGCGTCATACCTTTTAAGTAAACGATATTAAGCTGATTGCCTTTATTACTTTTTCATTTTGCCGTTTCCTGTAATATTATGTAGACAGTTCAAACGTACTAACCGTAAGCCCTTAGGTACCAACAGCGCCACGGAGGTTATCAGCAGGCTGCTGGAAACCAAATATACACAGACTGAACCTGTACATACATACATATATATACGTAAGTACTAGCGTGGCTCACTACAGCGGATTTCACCCATTGTGAAAAGTAGTTTTATTTATTGTTCTTAGTTAATATTGCAAAACATCTATGGAAATAATTATTCATTTTACCTCTAAGAAATGTTGAATATAAAATTGTTTATATTTGATTTTGTCAAGTGCGCGCCGCACAAAATTAAAAATTAAGACTGATGTTTCTCTAGCTTGTGTTATTTATGTATATGATCCACTTATTTATTTATTTAAAAATGGTACACCAACACCATAATACATTAGATCGCTTACTTTATAATATATATTATGACTGTATTTAAATGTAAATGCCCTTGATAAACGTACACAGCTTTGGAGACTTGAGTTCAAAATTCTTTATGGTGCTTCATATTACCAATGAATTTATTGTTCAAATAAAATTGAATATAAAAAAAACACCTACATACAAATAATGCAAACAAGTATATAAATACATTTAGGTGTAACACTAATGATCACGGAAATCATACGGCAGAGATTCACTGCTAAAAGATTTTTTTCCAAAGCAGTCTGTGCTTCATTCGCCCGGAGCAAAATATTCCAAATATTGTGACAAAAGTGTACGTAAGTCGGCGTTCCAAACATAATGGCTCTCTGACGGCCAGTCTTTTGTGCTTACTCAACAGAACTTTCACAAAGAACCGGGGAGGAGCGAGATAACGGCAACCTAATTAATATTTTAATTCAGTTTATTTATTCACTAGTCACCACAAGCAAATACATCACGGAGGCACTTTTAGCGAAATATTTTATTATAAAAATAACTAGTATTCGTTATAGTATTTACTATTGTGAAATCAAATAGCCCACCATACTAAATCTCGTTACGTTTTACGATGTAGCACATATTCAAAAATCGCACGCTTACTACCTACCCACTCGTATTAAAGTGACCCAATTCTAAAAAATATTTTTGTTGGCAAGACGCAAAAACAGTTTTGCAATTATAACTTCGGCTGTTTATTTGGACAACACTGTGACATGACGATTCCATTGTTTGTTTTTATTTGAAAATAAAGTTAAAACAATGAATATAGAGCAATATTACGCGTTTTTTAATAATAACATTTAATAATAAATAAATAAATAATAAAGTTTATTGAAATAAAAGAATTACAAAGACTTAAATCTACTTACAATTAAATAAAGATAATGAGATCTTATATTCTAGCTGAACCAGAGGTTCCCAAACTAGGCGTAGCCTGTGACTTGGGATACCATTAATAGATTACGCTTACAGTATTACATAATAACCGAAAAAAAATAATAATAATAATTAGCATGTATGTGTGCAATGTATGAAGTGACAATAGTGTTGAAACAATGTAAAAGACGGTAACAAAACTTAATAATAAAAATGAAACTAGAATAAAACTAAAATTAAATATTACTTATTCCAGGTACAATTGAACTCACAAGTCTTTCAGTAGCATCATAATCTAAATGTATTAAAAATTTGAAAATTTCGGTAGAGCACTTTTTGACTGAAGAGTTCTTTACAGGACACAGTCTCGAGACCTTGTTGTAGATAAGGTAGATTAGTTTTGAATTCAATCAATTAAATTCAATGAGTGGAAAATATAGTCAATCTGTTTGATCTGAAATCACTTAGGTGTTGGAGTATTCATAGGTAAAATAGAGGAAGCGCTGTAATGAGATCGTACGGGGTCCCAAAGTATATTCAGTTATTATCCGTATAAAACGAGTTTGAATCAAATAATTCGTGCATGTTGGACAACCTATCAAATGTCAACCAATAGAAGGGTAGAAAAAGGTAGCCCGGCATCACCATTTTTATCTACGTTATTGAAGTACCAGCGCTCCCTCTCTATTATAGATATACCCTAGTCTAAGTGAAATCAGTATAAAACTTAACAACTGATTATTTCTGTTAGGTGAAAACCTGCTTATTTGTTTCTGCTGAAAATCAAACAAAAAGTCTGGAATGCAACAGGTAAATTTGTGGCTAGAGTTGCGAAGTTAGGACCAAGCGTCGAAGCATATAGTCGAATGAAAATTCCCCGTGGAAATCATATTTCATAAAACTGTGACACATTTCGAACATTACGCGTCTATGTGTGTTCTGTAGTGTTGAGTGCAGACCGATAATGACTCTGTCAATTAGTGCCGCCTGTCCCACCATTTCCACTTTTAAGTTATATTATATGCTTTACTATCGAGAGGTTCTATCGAGTGCTGGTATTGTGTGATTATCGTGAATTGTAAAGTCGATATCAAATTAACTAATGTACAGGTATATCTATATTATCAGAACATTTTTTAAGTACACAACTTAAATATGTGGTATTTTTTTTATAAACCCTATACATATTATAAGAAATTATATTGATATTTTTTTCAGAAATGTGCATTTTGTTCATTCGATTGGTTCAACAAGTAGTCTCGATCGCCCATCAACATCCGCAACTCTTGGACCGCAGTAGCGTTGCCGATATATCTAATTGGAAGAAGAAAAGAAAGGAATAAGAGTGGAAACAGCAGGTATTAGTCCTCGAGCGCTCATAATTAGACAAACACGACATTAGAAGCCGTCACTTCACGTAAGTTTCGTTTGTGACAGTCGAATACCACCGACCCATTCCTACAATGCAGCGGCCCCAACAGAAGTGTCGACCCACAACTTTTGAAATGATTACTTATGTAAATATATTCAAATATGAAAATATACAGGTAAACGCTTTTAAAATTAATATGAAAGAGGAACTCCAAAAGTTGGAATAGGTTGTAAGGTTTGTTTGTGGAAATTTTAATTACATCCTGTTAAAGTACGGGGGGGTGAGGGCGGCGCGGTTTGTAAGTGGCGACCTTTAAAACGAACAGCTGAACTAAGTATAAAACTAAATTGTACACGAACGGAGCCGGAAAAGGTCGCTCTCACTGCGTACATATATATACAAAATGGTGGAAATGTGAAATTATTAACAACCAGATCAATGTCACACGGTCACATCAGGTCGACGTGGAGATCCTAGGGGGGAAGCCTATGTCCAGCAGTGGACTTCAAGAGGCTGAAGAGAGTGAAGGAGAGTGAGAAACAGATCAATCAAAATACTTCATGGTCGTTAAATTAAGTGTCGCGTCTAATCTAAATTTTCATGCAAATTAAACGAGAAAATAATGTATTCTACAGAAATGTCTCTATTAAAAATGGTAGAGCCATGCCTTGCCTTTTCTGGAAGTGGTAGAGCCTTGTTTGACGTACATACAGCTACAGTCTAAATAGTTCGGTTCAGAAAAGCAAAGACGTGTAACAGCTTCGCCGTCGTGTTTCATTCGCTAAAGGAGATTGGCGGAAACCTAAAGACTGGTGCTAGGATGTTCGTATCTGCCCATATAGCGATTGCAAGTCCCTAATAGTAACACACGCAAGTCTATCGCATTCCGGTGTCATCCAAGCAGCAAATTTCGAGTAAGTCAGCATAATAGTTTCAAAAAATTGTTATCTCCCATGTGTATAGTTTATCTGTTTATTCTACAGCTGCAGTGCAATAACTGTCAGGTAGATAAAAAAGACGACTTGTATTTTTAAAAAAAATCTCATTACGGGTCCACAAGCGCAGGATGTAGTTTCTCGGGCTAATGAAGCTGCTGCCCATCGCCAACCTGACTACGGTATCTCTGTGACAGTAATTCCACGCTCACTTGGTTGCCAGAGATTCGTCCTTTGGCTAACAGTGCTCCGCGAGAAGTTGAACTTGACCAGAGCCTAAAAGGCTGATGGTTGAAAGCTAAAGCCCTCGTCATTCATTACTATTCAGGTACATAATATTATATTATGCAGTAAATAATCCTGAACCACCTTAGTCTGTCAATAAACAAGCTTACAACAAAACGGCTGCTGCTCTTTAAACAAAATTGCCGACACCTTTGTTAAGGTTGTTGTCATATAAAATAGACGACACCCTAGACTCTGGAGTGTAGAGTGAGTAAAGGCCGTCGACTCGCTGCTCGGCTGTCGCGGCGGGAGCGGCGGGAGCTGGTGGCACATGTGCCGTGTGCGCGCGTGGAGCAGCGGGCTCGCTGTGGCGCCGTCGATGTAGCTCATAACGCGTATTTTGGTCGTCGCCTTGATACAGGGCTGCCGCATATCATACGCATACGTTTAATATTAACTATTCCGTCATACATAACGAACGCAGAATCGGAACCGGGGCGCATCCGCACAACACTTCCCGATTATTTTCGCATCGAGATGCGATAAATAGCAATGCAAGATCCAATCAATTGAGCTGTTTTCCACGCTTCGTATATACAAATAGATATGCCTCAAAACATGTGGATAATTAAGATACTTGGATGCACTTAGTGGAATAATTTTGATAAACAATTTAAATTAAAGTAATTACTTGCTAAACTACAAGTACATAATCAGTGCATTCTGCTTCATAGCCAAGTATGTATCTGTTATCTATTTCTCGTGTTCTATAATCATGATTGGTATCTAAACCATTAGACATCTGGATCTCGCGAAGCACCCAAAATAAATATTTTGCATGGAAATAAATGATTTATAAATAGTAAAACACAACTCGAAAATGATGGGATATTTTTTAAGGAAAGCATTTTTGCCTAAATAAATAATTAAACCCATTTGCGTTTTACAAAAGTGTTTGTTTAAAACTTTAAAAATAGGTACTCGTGGATTTATAACGGGTATCTACCATCAAATGAAAAATTCTCGCGTGTTCGTAATGAGCGCTGCTTTACGATAATTCTGCCATTCATTTTATTATTAACACGCATTTTATTATTGTATTTAAAACGTAAATGTCAGCGAATATAATCAACATTTAGAACTAAATTATGACAAACTCTACTTTATTCGCTCTACAACTCCTTGTACTTCAAGGTAAACTGCCAAACTTATAATCCAAACTGCTCCTTAGCACTTCCGATCCTGAGGAGGATTTTTTTTTCTCAATATCGTAAAAGTGATTAGTGCAACTAATACTTTTTTATATAAAAATCCCAGATAATATAGTCATATTAGACACTGTAAATTCTTTTTCTTTCTAAATATTTTTTTTTTATCAGCCCATATACGTCCCACTGCTGGGCACGGGCCTACTCTACAATCGAGAGAATCGACTGAGAATGGTTAGGCCATATAGTCCACCACGCTGGCCTAATGCGGGTGGTGGACTTACATACCTTAGAAATTCTTTAAAATCGCTACGGTATGCAGGTTTCCTCACGATGTTTTCCTTCACCGTTAAAGTGCGTGGTGTTTGACTCACAGTACACACATAACTCCGAAAAGTCAGAGGTGTGCCCTGGGATTTGAACCCGCGACCA
Organism: Theretra japonica; assembly: GCA_033459515.1. NCBI lineage: Eukaryota > Metazoa > Arthropoda > Insecta > Lepidoptera > Sphingidae > Theretra > Theretra japonica. The sequence goes on from CM065937.1 coordinate 5,810,220, forward strand.
CCGTGAACATGTAGGCAGCCGAGTCTGGTCCGTTACCAACAGGCCACTACGCACTTAAAAAATTTGTAGGACAATATAATACTCGTATATAGCATTTTTCAGCACAGCTTTTCAATCATTTATGAATGGACACTATCTGTTTTAGCCTATATACGTCCCACTGCAGGGCATGGGCCTCCTCTATAATCGAGGATACGACTGAGAGGGGTTCTATAGGCCAGCACCCTGGCCTGGTGCGGGTTGGCGGACTTTTACATAAAGAAATTCTTCCGAAACGCTACGGTAGGCAAGTTTACTTCTTATGTATATTATAGTCATTATACAACCGTCAAATTTAATATTCCGCGGTATATGTCGCAAAAATCCATTTTATCTGTAAACTCATTCATTGTGAATGAAAGATTTAATTGGCAAAACACTCAAATTTATGTAAAAGACTCGATAAGTATCTAAGTAGGACCCAATACTCGCACAAAGCGTACCCTACAGACTAAAGTGCGCTCCATATTGATGCGATTGCTAGTATACATGTAGAAAAGTATAAGGGAAACAGTTTTCCTTTATCGCTACTCTTTATTCTAGCCGCACGCGCGTTCGAGAGCGCGCTCTGTAATCATAACACGCGTCCAATTAGCATTTCATTATTACTCTCTCGGCTAGTAAAGATCTGACACATTTTTTACTTATTAAAAGTAAACATATTACATTTATTTTATACATATATCTATTAAATTTATTACACAACCATCACTCACAAATTGTGTGAAGTTTATATTCTTATAGCTTATAGTAATCGCACGTTACTAATATATTTTTACACTGCACCTACGCATCGGAACTTATTTAAATTTGGACGATATGTATTCATAAACACCTATATCATTTTATTCTCCTGCCTCACCTCACGCTCTACACCCACAATTATGGAGCCGATATAAAATTACTCTTACGTATACTAGAAAAATATTTTACTTTATAGTTAGAGGAATAGGCGCAAGTATAACTTCCACGCTTAAAAAATATTCTCTATGGTTTAATATTACAAACCCAGAGAATTTACTGCTAATGAGAAGATATCGCCTCTGTCTAGGAGAGACTTTACCGAGCCAGCACAAGATTCACTACTTGATGGCCTGGGTCACTAACTACGTCTTCAAATTGGTCGACTATCTAGTCGATCTAGTGAGTAATGTAGCACAATTATCAAATATACTGTATTATAAAAATTAAGAATCTCTTAATACATATTATTATTATATACAAACATATATTAAACATTATACGCAATTATGGAAAAATAACGACAATATGTCGCATTCGCAAAGCAATAAGTTAATAATAAGTTTTGCAGAGTGTTTTTCGGCACGCCGCGGTAGCGAATCCGGCCGCATACGATCTAGTTCGAGACATTGACCTATCTGTTCGTCCGAGTGGTATCGACATTAAACTGCGCGCAACATATAACTACATAGATAGCACGTACACCTAGCTATTACGAATATAAGCCGAGTGGAGATATTTTCGCCCAAGCAGCTGTTTGATGCGACCACGACTCTGGCACATCGATCGACAAGCTTACATTGGAACTCCTTTCTGAAACTTCCACATTACAGCTAATACGAATTAATAAAACCCCTGACGCGGAGATTTCAACAGATGTTTTTAGACTTCCGCTGTAAGTACATTGCACATTAGTTATTCATTATCATTGTTGAAAACATCAGATGGTGTAGCGAGAGCAATGTAGACTAATAAATTCTTTAAAAATTTACTTAGCTTTCATTTAAATATCACGATAGTAATAAAAACTAATATAAAACAATGAATTAAATAAACAAAACTAGTTTTATTTACATCAACTATCTCCGGACTGTAGCGAAAGAGAATATATCTGGTTGGGAAAAGAGAAATCAAATTGAATTAAAATGAAAATCATGCAGCTTTTTCAGACAAGTCTTAAATCGTGTTTATTGTATGTTTGAGTATTTAAATAACTGCTTTGCAACAATGAACTGGAATAGGCAAAAGCCATGTTGAAGATAACATTCCATGATCCCAGATATGGCTTATATACATACATATCTATAATTACATACATATATAAAACCAATAGTCACATACATAGTCCTGACTCCACACTAAGATCGAGCCTTATGTCGTGGGTATCAGATACTACGAGACATTTTTCTCACAAACACCCAGACTCGAAAGAAATACCTGTGGATCACACAAATATTTGTTCCGGTACGGGGATCGAACCCGCGGACTCTCGTTTCACAGCCGGCGTCTAACCAAATGCGCCACGGAAGCTGTCAACAAAAACAACGAAATATTTTTCAAGGCGGCATCGATAGTTCAACAAAGCCACTACATTGTTGGTTTTCAGAATAACAACGCGTTATTATGTACCGCCTTGCAGCCGCCGTAATGCAGAGTACTGAATAGTGGTTTTGGGGTACGGTTTTTCAATAAATTCAGTTCTATGTGTAGATACGTTTATGGCACTATAAAAACATTTTACGCCATCCGGTCGTACATAAAACACATTTCTTTATCATAAACCACATTTGACCCGACCGCAACGTTTCCTGTCAAATTGCTGAGACAACATACAGTGAGCATCATTAAAATATTAAAATTATTATTTCAGCGATTAGTTTAGTGCTGCATTCTCCTTCTTATCGTAAAATGTATATAGTAATATTATAAGACATCATGTTTGTATGTCGGCGTCAATTAATTAGTTCCAAAGAAGATCTTGATTTCACCTCTATCGATTGTGTCGGCAACAAAGGTAGAGAAGTCTTTGCCCGATCCGATATAACTAAAACATTGTTAATACCTGCTCCTTAAATAGCCGCAGAGTTCATTTTTTTGGACTTACCAATATAATACTGTTGGTTAAATCAGTACTGATATTATAATTTAGCGGAATTTGTCATGTAACTACTAACTGCCAAAACAAGGAAGACGGCTTAGACAAAGTATCGAAGCTAGGTCAAGTATTATTTTACTAAAAATATTAAATACGTTTTCTAATCCGTAGATAATATTCCACAACAGTTTAGTTTGACTATGAATCCATACTAGTAACAAATTAGAAACACAATATGTAACACAATGTTGATATTTGTACACATAAATATGTGGAGCGCTAATTTGTTAAGGGCCCGCTGCGACACGGGCCGCAGGCTGCCGTCACCGCACGAGACTCATAAATTCGCCAATTTAATGGCTGTCAATAATGGCCAAGTTTATGGGCCATCCTACCAATTTACGACATATTGGCAAGAAACCGTACATACCGAGCATGCTGATTGTTACACGACAATGAGTGATGAGTCCTTTACCGAATCGAGTACAATGCACTCAGCACTGAGTTCAGAGTCCCTAATGGGTTTACGAACAAAACGATCTTCATAAAGCTCCTAACAGGAAATGACGCCGCATTGTAGCTGAGGAACTTAATCTTACGTATCTCTATCTCTCGGATCTCCTAAATAAATGTTGGACTTTAGTTTAACTTGTATTCATAATAAAAGTATTAATAAAAGTGATCTTCATTTTATTAACCGTTCATTTTACTCAGTGACCTAAAACCTAAGGCAATGGAAATAATGTTGGCTTATAAAACATATGTTCTAAATAACCGAGTTCAATTAGTTTTTCTTTATATTAACGACCGTCGAATGATAAAGTAAACATCCTCATATTATTTATTAACTTTGGTTGAAGATTTTAAACCAGAACATTGAAAGTGATGTTAAGAATGTTTAAAATGCCCCATCATCACTTCTTGTAGGTATTACCTATTCAGAAGAAAACGGATTACTTTTGTAAATTAAAGAAATATGTAAGTTAAAAGACATACAATTTTATTCACAGGACCAACTTTCGTACTGCAGCTGTTAAAATGATGAATACATCTCAATAAGTACCAGGTGGCACCTCAATGTTCATTTAGTAATGAGATTTAAGAGAATTCCAACCTGTAATCACTCGCACGACTCATTAACGAGAATCGTGACCTAATTTTGTACAAGTGACTGTAACACCTGCTTATAGTCATAATGGGGTGTGAACGAGCCATTTATAACCACAGCTCCGTAGCCGCGACCATTGACGACATTTTTTCCGTTTCACTTTCATTAGCTGTCACCGTCCACCGATGACGTAACGTGGTAATTTATGCCCGCGTGATGACAGATACACATTATTTATTTACATACGCACGCATCCGGATAGTTCCGACGTATGTTACGCTGATTTATTGTGAGTAAATAAACTTTTGCAAACCACACCATGGCTTGTCAAAATAAATTAAATCACCTCGACAAAATACGCAAAGGAAATGTTATTTAATTGCAATATTTTACTAGCTAAAGTCGTGGACTCACTTACGATAGCATTTCAATGTAATTTTATGAAAACATATGTTATTGCCAAAGTCCTAAATAATAATATACCAACCAATATACGTGCCATTGCTGAGGCAAGGGCCTCCTCTACACTTAAAGAGAGTTTAGGACTTACACCCCTCACTGGCTTAGCAAGAGTTAGTGGAACTCATTGGGGCTCTAGCCCCACATATATTTATTTACCAGTAAGTCCCTATATATTATCTACGAATAAACACGCATCTTCCAAAACTGATAAATGTATCTACAATGTTCTAAGAGCTCAAACATCCGACGTCTGATTTACTAATGCGGACCGAAGTCAACTAATCTCACAATTTACTCTATTATCATCCCAAATAATATATAATCAAAATATGGTGTGAAATTAAAATAATTGTGTCGAGCGAACAAGCACCCGTTAAGTGCAGTGTGCACCCATACCATTACAAGATCAAAGAAGATCGATCGCCTCCAATTTGTAAACATGTAAACATATGGAAGCCGAGCGCGTGCGACGGCGGAATAACATATTTTCAGAGAATATTAACTAACATTTGCCTTCCGTTCACTTGTTCAAAATTAACTCTGTTAATCTGACACTAATAGATCTAGCCTTGACAGCTGGTCATATTTATAACACGTTAGCGATGGTCAGTGTGAATGTCTTCTAAATTTAAGCTGATCCCTATTGATAAATATGGCACCCGAATGGCAACGCTAATAGCTACGTCGCGTCGGCCATCGCCCGCCTGGGACTGTCATCCGGAACTACTGACAACTACGAGCACAATACGTTGTATAGTATAAAGAAAAGAGAATCATTCGCCTACTTTAAGACAAAGAATAATTGCAAAGACTTGTCCTTCTTTCAATAGAAAGTAGTTAATAGTTAATAGTTTCGTCAATAAGAATCTTTTTTTCTGTCTGCTGTAAATTATATTACGAAAATAATTGCTTTTTTACGTGTACCTAAAAATACTACGCTTTGATAGTCCGAAAATGATTTATCAAGAGCAACCACTGAGCTTGCTGCTTTATTTATTGCACAAATAACAGAGAAAAAGACTTCGTCATCTATATTAAATAGAAAATTGGAATTTTATACATGGTACGAGTGTACCCTGTTAACCTAGTTCCCACTTCTCTACTGTCATGTCAGTCTATTGGGATAGGGTGCTTCAACATCCAATAAAGTGGTAGATTGAAAATAATGATCAAAACCCACGGGTACCGATATCAACACTAGCATTGTTTCATATTATTTTACGCAGAAATAAGCAGTGGATAAATTAATTAATAATTGGACAGCGGTATTCCAAAATTTACTAATGTTTAAAAATATACATTACAGAATTAAGTTTATGATAACCTGCAGAACAGATGATCAAGCACTCGCCCCTTTGAAGCCGGATTATGCCAGCTATTAATATAACGCGACAATATTAATGGATAAAAATAAGTAAAGTTTGTAATATCGTTATCGTGATTATGTATAAAAACTTCATCTAGAACACAGTTCCGATTAAAAATCTACTTTTGAATTTTAACTTCGTCAAATATACAAATATATTTAAATAAAAGCATATACAGGGTATATCAAGGCTGACTGCAACCGAAAACGAAGCCAGGTAGTAGTTTTGTGATCACAGACACAATGCAACTAAAAATGTCTCAAAAAAGCGACAGGTTCTCTTTTGCAATTTTTAAATATCATAGTGTTTTTGCTAAAATTATAATTTAAACCCTTACGTACCATTGTGTCTTTAAAAATTAAAAGGTGTACATTATTATTTTAGGAAAACGATGTATTTACTACCCAAATACGTAAAAAAATACAACACCAAAAAATGTTGCTTTATTTGCGAAATTTTTAGTTGCATTATGTCTGAAGTCACTAATACTACCACCTGGCTTCGTTTTCGGTCGCAGTCTGGATAAACTTCGTATAATATCGCTGGAGCATACTGCATAGTGATTACGAGTACCTATACCAACAACGATAGCCGGTTTCGTCCATTAACAATTTTGTTTGTATTCATGCATAATATTTGTGGTTAAACATGCAAGTTATGTCCTCAGCACAGCATGTATCAATAATCGATAGCATACAAAATATTTAAGTCTCCTTAACCGTGTTGTTAACAAACAATATAGATAGGTATAGCTCAAGGCATATAATTTTTCACGATTAAAATTTCATGGCTCTGCGCAATTACAGGCAAAAGCTATTAATCCGTATTTATAGGTAAGCTGGCGCGTCCTACTAACACAATCGTTCTTTAATTAAGTGTCATAGTGTTTGACGGGTTATGAGTGTGTCCGACTCTCATGAACATGTTATGGTGAAATTTGCTCTCGAATAAATTAAACCTATGTGTGGATGACTTCAAATAACTTATCCTACCTAATTTGATACTGACGAATTGATCTTTTATAACTATAATGTCTTTAAATTAAAGTCTATACGTAACTTCAGGGAACATCACAGTAAATAAAGAGTATTCCACATATGTTTCAAGTCAATTTTAAAAATATTTATTGAGAATAATATTCACTAAGAATAGTCCTAAATTATATATTACATAATAATTTAATAAAATAACTAGCGGCCCGGCCCGGCTTCTCCCGGGTGCAGATATTTTTTGAGTCCAGTCCGCATCAGAAACATTATTTCGCAGATTATTTGTTTTATACCTAAACTCTACGTGACTGTCGTTTTTTATACTGTTCTTTCCATTCCGTCTCGTTAAATCCCGTCGTGCCCCATCTTTCTATCCCATGACTCAAGGCATGAAATCATGTCCTTTTCTGTACCACTTCAACCGCTCTATCATACCCCGTTCCCATATAATAATTGTATGTCTTGCTCATTCGATGAAACCCTACATTTTTTCGGGATAAAATGTAGCCCATGTGTTAATCCAGGGTATCGCATACCTTCATACCAAATTATATCAAAATTGGTCCAGCTGTTTAAGCGTGAAGAAGTAACAAACACACAAACTTTCGCCGTTATAATATTAGTATGAAAGTAGGAACAATTTAAAATTCTAAACAATATTATTTCACAGCATTTCTCATGGAATGCTGAAAAGTATGTTAAAAAGTTTTATGACGTAACTCAATCCGTGTCCACACAAGGAAAGTATGTCAAACGTTTGTTTCGACATTCCACTTAATTATATTTTTCTGCTTAACTTGTTGAATCTACTTCGACTCCTCGTGTTAATTCAAATAAAAGGGAAAACAAATTATTTTTATGAATAATGCTGTGGGTGCCAAAGATTTTGTAGCCACCCGTTGCGTGGAACTAAATTTATATTACCCACTGTATGGGCCACATATGGTCTTGTATTTTATCTGACCCATGTTCAATTATAGTATTGCGGGCGAAAAACTAATAATTGGATCCCGTAACATAAAAGAACAGACAAACTGTTTATTTTACAATCACCTATCTATTTATAGTGGCTTCATTGACATCCAAGAGAGCAACCCGCAGCTTTCCAAAAGTTCCTCATATCTGTTATATCGGGGTACAATAAGTATTTCATCGTTAAACATCAGGTAAATGGCTAAAGCATTTAGAATTCCACCACTGTATCTCATACTAGGCTCGCTCGCAGCGACGGTAGTCATCCTAATATCCTTGAAGAGGGTCATCGAGAGATTTTAGTCAGTATGCCGGCATAGGAATTTGGTGTTAGGGACCCAGTTCGCCGTTAGCAACCGCGCGCCGAGTTGGAAAGCTGCCCTTCGTGCCCCCTTCCCTAGGGCTTGCGGAAAAGGAACCATAATTAGATTTCATCTAGAAAAAAAAAGTACGCGGCTCGTATCACCGTTTGAATTAGACCGTTTAATAAAAACACAATATAAAATAACTATAAATAATTTAATCAAAATACTCATAAAAATGTATCCTAACATAATTTTATGCAGCCGGTAAACTGACCAATAATGTCATACACACTATAAATATAAAATAGTTTAAAACATAATTAAATTGAAACCTCATAAATATTCGATACGGGAACTGAAGCACCTACGTGATTTAATCATTTCATAAATGTACGCAAGGAAAGTCGTTAAATAGAATTTATCGACTAAACCAAAACACGGATAGTCGACAAACACGTGAAACGAGCAACACACGGTCGTATACTGTTACAGACTACAGAGTACAGAGTACAGACTCGCAATTATCTTGTATCCCGCACGAATGAGCCAACGCTCATTACAATCACAAATGTTTATACTATTATGTTTACTGTTACTTGATGTTTGCTAATATTTGTAATATCAATCAGATGGGAAGGAAACATTCACAACACACTTACATAAATTACTACTCTTCGTCCAAACCATGGCGTGTTTTCGTTTCAATGAAACAAGTATGTAAGTACCTATATAATGCGCGTTCACATTATAGCGTACGTTTTTGATACTGTCGTCTCAAATTGATACACTACAAATATGGGTCGTACCTACTTAAATATTTAAATATATTTTCCATATGGTTATTATTGGACAGTATTTTGATAGATTGTATAAATGCGCCTAATTGGTATCCCAAGATACAGGCTGTTTGGGAATCACCGGTACCACTAGAATTGTAAGATCTCATTATATTTAACTAATTCTAAGTAGATTTAAGTCACTGTAATCCTATTTTTTTCAATAAACTTACTTATTATTATAATAGGTTAATGAAAGCTTTTGAGTTTCTAGTTAAATTACACATTTACCGGAAAATTTAGAACAAATTTTCCTATTTTAATTCTCGGATTAGATTGATAGGGGTTTAAAGTCTCGGCCCTTTTATCAAACATTTTTTACAATGGATAACCAGTGGTACAGTTTTTAGTGTCAGGCTTAAGATTGCTTTTTCATGATAAATACGTGTGAAATAATGTAATTTTCTTGAGTATGGATGGAGTATGATCCCCGACTTCTTCGGAATTGTGACACCATCAGCGTTATCCACTTAAACGGGACATGTTAATGGTTTCTATTCTGAATATCCTTTAATAATTTATTCTAAATCATTATTGTGCCTAGACGCCTGAAATATCACACAAAACGGGAGCCAATTTTCGACTTGAGAATCAAAATCAAGACCCCGTCGCCCAGAAAATACCTATACATAGGTACCCGCTGCCAACAAAGGAACAAAACGACATTAACTTAACACACAGTTATCACACACAGTAAGTAACACACAGTAACAGACAGTGATCTAACATATTACACAACTTGATGTAAGCATAACCTTTACGTGTGAATTCAAATAATTGGAAAAAAAATCATTTGATTGAGGAAAACACAAATAAATCCATTCACATATCAAAAGAACTATGAAAAGTATGCTCGGAAATGACTGGCAGGCGGCCAACAATCCCACTGCTCTTGTCATATTCTCCAATATGAGCTTAAAGTTTGTTGCAAACTGGCTGAACCTGAACCTAATATTAAAATATTTGCTCATATCGCACGGCATGCAGCACGCCAGCCTCCCGGGCATTGAGTAATAAGTTCTTGTTTCAATTATGAAAACTGGCTGAAAATCAACGAACATTGCAGTTATTACAACAATATTTCATCTTGTTTATTACCAACGTTTCTATGGGGATTCTTTGTACACACTTTATGAAAAGAAATGTATGTGTTATAAGTAAGAAATAAAATGCTACTATTAGCAATTGGTTCCAGAGATTTATAATATTATGTGGAAGAAAGTGTCGGGAAACATACTGTGTTTGATTTCCAACCACAGAGGTGTCCAGTATAATAAAATATGATTACCATTAAGTATACATATATTTTGTTTTAATAAATAAATATATTTTATAGTCGTCGTGCAATTCTTCTTCAGAAAAAAATATACAGGAGCTCGAATTTTGAATCAATACATAATACTAGTATGAGCTAATTAATATTTAAAATTGTTTATCAATTATCTTATGCTTTTTATTTTCAAAACATATGTAATCTCGTAAAACGTGTTTGTTCATCAATTATGAAGGTAATGTTCATAGTTTTAAATTTAAAGGAAATAACAAAGGGTCGTTGACCTTCTTGAAAAGAATGGGAGTACCATTTCTTTTGCAGAATATGATAAATTAAATAACAATTTTGACAATTTACGATTATTATTTAACACATTTTATTACAATAAACAGCAAAAAACAAGAAATAAAAAGAGTTAATAGTTAACACGACAATACCTGTTGTCGTTTTACATGATCACTAGATGACAGAATGCTTTAACTGGGGCGTTTTAAAATATATTCTACTCGATTACGTCGTCGTGAATAAAAAAAAACTAAAAGTTTTCTCGCTAAACCACTGCGAAACTTTCCTCGAACAGACCGCAGCTGGAAATAGGAATTCCGTTCCACAAAACTGTAGCTCAAGATCACTTTAAAACTTTAATGAATTGTAGCCACTTTTGAGTGGCACTCTCTGTGTAGATAAAGTATTCGCATAGGCAGCGTTGTTGTTCCAGTTGGTGAGGTAATATTGGCGTAAAGTTTAGAAATCCAATGCGCTCAGATGCGAATCGAGCCGTGTGATTCATGATTATTTTATGAAATCCGCAATTCAGATTCCCACTAATTTGTTGTTTAACGTTGTTATCCATTTTATTTCCACTAACAATGCGCTCAGCAAACTTGCCAACGCGATCCATTTATATTTTCCACTCGCGTTTGTTTGTACAATATACGTATATTTGCGCCGATAACATTTACGCACTATTTCAATAGCTTTAGTCTTAATAAAATGTGCAATCAAAGTCAATAATCGTGAATAAAGGGTGGCTCGCGAGCAACAAACGATCGGATCGGTTACAATTTGTTGTCGTAGCTTTAATCCGAAGTACCAGAATTAACAGTTTAATGACGCAACATAACGTATCAAGAGCCAAATTAATGTTTGCCGGCACAACGCATAGCCAACCGCCACTGCCCTAGCATAACTGTGTTATGGAGCTGGGTGACGTGTTCATCAGAAATAGGTGCCTATCTGTGTGTCGAAAGCGGTGACGTGCTAGTCCCCGAGAGTTGGCAAAGCTGGTGGGCTGCCAGCACCAGCCTGCCAACTGGGTGAAGTAGGTCCCGCCGCAGGCGAGCTGTCTCCCACCGACGTTATCTTATCGATTTATAACAACACAGCACACTGCACCGATCACAATAGGAGCTCCTCCACTTACATAATGTTAATGTTTATTTTCGGAACTATTTACTCCGACTTTATTGCATATACTCACGATGCGTTCCGACATTCGAGTGAAGATATTGTAAATCCTAAATTCCAAGATTCCTTAGCCAAACAGAGATTCCGTTATGAACGCAACAACAAATAAACTACATCGTAATTGAGCACAATGTTGATTATTTTGGAATTGTGTTGGAAATAATAAAAGCAACTAATATGTGTTTCCTTTACCGTTACCATACTGCGTTACATTATAATGATTTACGTTCTGGTGAAGTCTCAATTACGGTAACAATAACAATTCCAAAATTAGAAACGTAGATCATATTTGTATTTACCTACCAAATAAATTACATATACGAATTCATACATTAGTAATTAGTTGTGCTCGTGTGTATGTATGTGGGCATCACCCCTTATATCGATGTTTTAATAGAGACAATTTTTTTTTATTCATAAAATATTTTGTTGTCAAACGGACTAAACGGATTTCGCATGACGAATATAATGTACTCAACATAATATACCTCATATACTGTACTAGTTCCAGCACTTGGTTGTTTACAAGTAAACCCGAACTATTATATTCAATTGTGAAAATGTATTTTAAACATATAATTTTATGTTTTGCAAGAAATAACTTTCAACATAAATTTACCACTATTAAGTATTACATATAAGATACGATAGTAGAAGTATTTCAATTTTTACATAATATACTCGTAAATGTATCGAGCTTAGGTATAGAGGATCCATTACCAGTGCATATTATTAAATGGTTTGTACGCCAGGATCCAAGAGCATTAATCAATCATTGTACTAAACAAATCTATACATGATACTGGACAGTGATCCTGAAAGTTGTGAATCCGTTGGCTAATTAGATTGTCTGCAGTCTGAGTTTGGTGTTATCATTATAATCGTTAATAGTCCGATAGCGGGACGGTTGTCCCCACTAACGTGCACTATCAGGGATCACTACGTATCGTTGTTAATATGAAATACATCACTTCAAATCATTGATAAATATTTTGTGATATGTGATATTCCATATAATATTAAATTAACAGGTATGCTATATATTCCCGTAGCAGTTTATCACTTTATTGGCTTAGTTGTAATATTGAAGAGTGAGATGGGCCCTGATCACTAAATGAGACTGAAAATAATGACACCTCAATCTTCTGCCACATAATTTGTCATAACTAGACACGTATAGTGGCAGCTCTCGAATCGCTATACCAATCAGAAAGCGTAATGGTTCAGGATTACTCCTGAATTGCTTTTACAAATATCCAGAGCCGGACAACCTACACAAATATTTTTTGAACCCGCAAACTACGGCATGTAAAGCTAATTTCTTAGACGGCATCGTCGATCGTCCTCATCGAAGGTCTTGAGTACCTCTATTTCATCTTTAGGTATGTATTCTGCACTAACAAAAAAGCATTCCAGAAAAGTAAACTTTGCAAAACATTAGGACAATCTCATAAATTAAGTGAAAGTTAGTACCTATTCATAAAAATAACGTTGAAAGACAACATCTTGAATTAAGCTTTTATGTCAAAGACGTTGGCTCCGCTATGCATGGAGCGAACTTTACGTGGCTTTCAAAAGTATCAACATGTTTGCCTTCTTGACACAGTTTATCGTGCTATAAAATAATTGTCAATGAGTTCTAGATTAAGAACTTGAGTGAAGAACATTGTTTTTTATTGCTGAAAAAAGCGGATGGTGCTTGATGATAATTATTGTAAGCACCCCACGATTTTAAACCCTTATTTTCCAAAAGCACTAATGTTGAAGGACCTGTTAAAGATAATGAGATTTAAACTTTTTTGTATTATCATCAGTCCTCGACAATTGCGCGAAATTTTAAATTAACTAAGCATCAGTTTAAAGTGCTCTAGAATCATGTTAAAAGATTACGTCACATAATACAGACGAAGATAGTAATATCTCATATTATTAACATGCTTGTAAAAGCATGTTAATAAAATGATAACCTTATGACTGAAATATTAAGATCAATGTCTCTTGCTGCATTTGCGCATAGCCTATTAAAGTGGAGCGTACTAAAAGGGCAGGTAGAAAACTAATTACTATAATAAAGAAAAGCTCGGCAGCAATCACTCTTAGTGGCATATATTTTTTCCATTAACTCCCATTATAAACACACTGTAGGTTTGATTAATAGACGTGTCGGAAATAACTAAGCCGGCGTACTTATAACAAGTTCACCTTATTATTAACCTTTTGGCACATAATCAACTACTAAAAGGTGCGTGATGGTAACCAGTTGGAAGGGCATCTCAGATCTCACTACAAAATAAGGTACAGTAAAAATTACCTTGTTACGTAATTGCACCGAAGGGTGAAAGTGTACACGCGTATAGGCGGGAGAGGGGAGAGGGGCGGAGGGAACCGGGTGGAGACGAGACGGGCTGCAGCACGGAGCGCGCGAGCTTTGAGTCTCCGCGTCTAATAGTTGATCACGATGAATTGTGTTTACATCCTCTCGTGTATACGACTCGGTATCGGGAAATTACAATGCAGAGATGCGTATCATAAACGTAAACGTTTTCAAGCAAAATAAAATATACGAGTAGCGATATAAACACATAACAATGCGTATCCAGATGACGTTCACGGCTGGATTCAGAACTCTTTTATGTAAATACTCAATGTTCCATATAGCTTTATCTTTGTTATTTTTAGAACATATGTATGTAGTGCTGCTATGCCACTCTTGTGAATTCTTAAAATAGAATGTTTATTGCCTTTTAACTTCGTATCCGGGCAAACAATTGGCTCTGGTATTATATCTCGCAGACAAACAAAGGATGGATTTTGCAGAGGTAAAATGAAATGTGGTATGAATGATCCACAGCAAGACTAAACATTAAATTTGCTACATAACATACTTTTTAACCATTTATTTACTACTTAGTTAAAGAATAATACATAAATACACCCAACAGTCACACACGTAGTCCTGACCCCACAATAAGATCAATTAAGTCTTGTGTCGTGGGTATCAGAAACTACGAATGACTTTCCGGTCTCATATACACCCAAGCTCGAGACAAATACTTGTGGTTCACATAAACATTTGTCTCGGAGCGGGAATCAAACCCGCGGCCTCTCGTTCATAGTTAGCATCTAAACAACTACGTCACGGAGGCTGTCGGTGTAATAAACTAATTAAATAGGCAGTCGAACCTAAAAATTCCGATATCAAAATTATTGATTTCTGAAATGTCTTAGAGAAAATAATGGCTTAAAAGCTTTGGAAGTTACAATTTAAATTCCACATCGCCCAATCCCAAATAGGTAGGTACTTGGAAATTGCATAGACTTTTTTCAGCATAAGAACTTTCCCGCGACTTCTACCCTACGTGACGAGACTCACAGTCACAGTAAAAACATGAAATGTCAATGTAAACCAAATCTCTTAATTGACTTACTATTTTATGGATAAACGCATTACTTTAAGGTGGTAGAGTCGATGCGGACTCAACTATGGAAGTACCACGTTACGACCCGCGACGCCACTGTTAACCGAAGGAGGGTAAAAGGCCAATATAACGCTAAGCTTGAGACTATTTTGAAAGTAGTATCTATTCAATATGCAGGGACAACAAATAATAGAGCCTAGTGGCAACGGTACCATTAGCAAGATGGCTTCGCGGCTGCCCTCACCAAACTGCCTGCCCAAGATGGTTAAGTAGGTTCAAATCTGTCTTGTTTACACCTAAATAGCGTGATATTGCAAAGGCCTGTGTCCAGCAGTAAACGAATACAGGCTGATTCATGGCACACGTAACTAGCCTTGATGGATGCCTAATGAGTTTATAATATTGGCGAGTAAACAGACACTCCATCTTTGTTTGCGCGTGTGGATTATATCGTAACTAGGCGCCGTCATATTATCCACTCATAAACTAAAATATTACCTATACGTCAAAACAAAAGATTTTATAAAAACAAATTACTGAAATGAATTGGGTGTGGAGTAGTATGCAACCAATAACAATTAAGTAATAATGCGAATTAATAAGATGTTTTTTCTACTCATTTAGGTCTTTTTCAGACCCATGCTATCTCTGTTTCAGGAACCATG
The DNA here is from genome assembly GCA_033459515.1 of Theretra japonica. Lineage (NCBI taxonomy): Eukaryota > Metazoa > Arthropoda > Insecta > Lepidoptera > Sphingidae > Theretra > Theretra japonica. Next base: position 5,825,958 of record CM065937.1, read on the forward strand.
CCTTAATGTTCAAGGAAAAGAAAACGAAAGAATTGGTATAATGGTGTTTTGGGTTTACGCGAATGTTACATATTGAAATGAAACGAATTCTTACGGATTTTATCGCGAATTTGATTTAATTTTTTAATTTCAAAATAAATTCAATTTTAAAAAATGTAAAAATTATATCAAATTCGCGATAAAATCCGTAAGAATTCGTTTCATTCCAATGAAAGAATTGGTAATTAAACCCGGTTGTTATAAATATTCGTGAAGACATTTACCTAGCAAAACACGCGATTATGTTTTTATTTTATTAGACCGACAAACTAGACGGTAAGTAATCGCAGTCGCTATAAACAGCTACTCAGGGACAAATACAAACATAGGTGCGTTTGCTATAGGTATTTGATAACATTAGCCTTTATTTTCACGGATTATACTAAATGTATGACTGAATTGTTTATAAGAAAATGAATAAAATCTGTATAATATTGCTCTACATCTACGCCTGTTTGATATCTTTACAAATCCCAAACAATAAATCATTTCCTACACTTTTATAGGATTATTTTACATTACAACACATCATTGCGAAGTGTTATTTATACACCACAAATCATTTTTTATGTAACAAAGCTCTAGATTCATTCACTGTATAACATTAAATTAGATACACTTTTTCAACAACACGATTCCGAACAAATTCCTGTATAGACCATTACAATTGCAATTATTAAAAACGATACTTATGTAATAACAAGGTTTACATTGAACTAGTGACTTTATTACAAAAAAGTAATAAATGAATGCGAAACGTCTTGACAGTTGTCTAATGAGTGCGCAGAGAAGTTCTGTATGAGCTTCCACGCGGGACTCACACGTGACCGTGGAGCGAACGGAACACAGAGCGTTTAGGGCGCAGCGTGGGCCGAACCAACTTAGCCCGGCTTTTGTTCTGCAGCCGTGGACCGATCGATATGAGCCAGTGCCCCGAGTCCAACTTACATATGCTTCCTGTCTATTCATACATATACTTATTGACATAGTTCTAATAAACATACTTCCATACTTAATACTTTCCATGGTGAACAAAGGAAGATATTGCATTTTATTGTATTTAATTTTATTGTATGTATAAGACTCGTGTCTTTGTCTTTTGCTGCTAAAAAGCAATTGGGTTAGATCTATTTAACCTTTAATTCGTGACATGGTTTTTTTGTAACATAATTGGTGATAAGCGGTTTATTGTCTATACCATACCAATTAGGTAAGATTGATGACTGCAGTCTTTAATAACTGTTAATTAACATATTTGTATTGTATTGTACCATACCAGTGATTCTTCATTCGGGGGTTACTTCGCTTCACTCAGCCGTATTAAACAGAATGTAAGTAATTAAAAATATATACTGTACTGTATCAGCCCATATACGACCCACTGCAGGGCACGGGCCTCCTCTACAATCGAGAGTACGATTGAGAGTGGTTAGGCCATATAGTCCACTACGCTGGCCTAGTGCGGGTTGGCTTTAACATATAATTAACATATAAAGGGTTAAAATAAAAGTAACCAAAAGACTCTTGAAGTAATTTTTAATGAAAAAATAGCTATTACAATATTAATTGTAGTAACCGAAATAAAAAAAAACTAGAGATAAGATCAATAAGCACTAACAAAGAATAAGTAAATCAGCATATTATAACAAGAATACTATTTTCCTTACAGTTGAGACAAAGATTAATAAAAATATTATTTAAGCTTTTATTTTAAGTGTAATATAACATAATTAGAAATTATTAAACCTTTGTTATTTTTTTTACCGTCACATGCGCACATGTTTTTTACACGAATAGCATTGGTAATTAGATTTGCGATTTATTAAGAAACACAGCTAGTACAGGTTTTTGGTATTTAATATGGCCAGTCTTTGTTTTTGGTCACTTTTTCGGCTTGCGATGCGATATATTCTTCAATCTGAAAATGTTCAAGTCATTTCCCAGTAATTGAAACTACATTCACGACCCCCGACACCCCATGCTTATTTTTTTGTGATGTGGAACTATTAATTGCAAATAATAACTAAAAATACGAAAAAGCTTGCAATAAAGTTAAGTAACTGGTGACATAATGTCTGCGAGACCGCGGCTGAACCTTACACGAATGTAATTTATCGATTTCATACGAAGCAACATTCCTTGTCTATGGTGTGGACGCAACTAATGTAGAAGCTCCTCAGGAGTTAAAACAAAGGAAACACCAGGGTGTAAAATGATGTTCCCATGTCGCTGCGCGGCTTATGATACCGCATATCACCAGTTAAAAGTTAAAGTAACGCTACTTTTCGAGTGTTTAATTAATTAAATTTTGTGTGCAACCGTTTTAGAAAGTGAAAATGCCAATAATACCCATTTAAATAAGATACAACAAAACAGTTATCGACATAATGTCACAGGCTGTTTACTGGACTGTCATTTCCGTTGGTCAGTGTCGCAAACATTAAAGTGTGCTTTTGCAGCCAACCGGCGCAACGAGTCCGCCGGCACCGGATGAGCTTGTCGAGTTCACATTGTTAACAGGCTTCATAACACTTCGGATGATGGCCCGACACCTGTATTATATACAGTTTCACACAATTATATAGACGTAAAATGTATTATTACGTTTGTTTACGATTTCAGCGATACGAATGCTCAACACTGGGGTAGAATTTGGCGCGGCTCGGCGAAAACGATGATATTTGCCGAGTTGCTCTAATTTTCGATGCGAACACGCTGCATCGTATATTATTTTGATTTTAAATTGTTTACGTATTACGTCTTTAATATAACCTCCTTTCTATTAGATAAAATAAAGACCCTTAAATGTTTATATCGTAATTAGGTCTGGAACGTCGACTAGACTAAGGAAACAGGGTCACTAGGTGTCACAGCTGGAACCTCGCCAGATGGTAGAGCGTATAGAATCCCCATCCCCTTTTAAGAATAAAACAATTCAATGAACCGGACCAATGATTTTATCATTTACATTTTATTATAAAAATGTGATAATATTATTATTTAAAAAAATATAATCTAACAAATTGCTATGAATGAAATGATCATAATAGTGACCTGTAAAAGAAGGAGCTAACGGCTAGCTAAGGCGTCGTCTATAACTTTTAAAATAAATCAGTTTATATTTTTTGCCACAAAGTTTCAACTTTACAATAATAAAGTTACCAAGTGAATATAGTCAGCATGGTTATTTGTATTTTTTACAAAGAGGGATTATTCAAATACCAATAAGTGACGTCACATGTAATTTAACTTATTTGTTTCTGGACATATTCCATCCGCAGCTTACGAAACATAAGCCTGGCTGGAATAGGTCAAGGCTGTTTCCTTGGACAAAAGCCAGATGAAACCTTCCTGCACAAATAGCAGGTAACTCAATGTAAGCTGACGCATGCGCCGTGCCAATATTTTTTAATAATATTTTATTAAAAAAGAAATGTTACATACATTTCTTCCTTCATAATAACAACTTTATTAGCAGGTGGTAGGAGTTCCGTATCTGCCTTGACAGCAACCAGTATAAACACGATATAATACCTGCCATTGAGACGCGAGTTCGTCGCGTTCCGGAATAATTCAAAGTAAGTACACCTGAATGTTTCCTCCGGCGAGACTTCATCTAAAGAGCACTGCACTTATCGGGCGCAATGTCAATATGGCGTCCGAGTGTATACTCGTAAATCGACATTAGGTATTTCTTGGATTTAAGAAACATTTTGAATCTTCCCGTACTATTACGGTTACCGAGTAGGGTTCTAGATTTTCGATTTTTTTCACTTCAGTTTTACAAGTATAAACACATATTTATGTAAATAAACTTCTGTATACATCTACCGAATATTTTGTAAGTCACCTTTATATAGGTATTATGCTGGCACGACAATGTGGCTGCACAGCTCCCTATTGGTAAATGCATTGCAATCCAAAGAGATTACGATCCATCAACGAGAGAACTAGTCGGTTGACACATTAAGCCTATCTATTCGAAACTGGATACACCGGCGATAACTAAAACGGGGGTTCGGAGAAACTTGCATTTGTCACTGTAATGGACTTTGCATTCTCGTGAAGTAGGGTTGCTATCTAGGCTGACTCGAATACTATATCACCAGCTTGAGCTTCTCTGACTATCTCACTCGCCAAACAATACACAACGCCAAGGTAGTTACTTAACGTCGGTTTTCTATAAGATAATTGTACCTTGGTCAAGTTAGCTTATCTGTACTATACCTAACGTTCAGCAACTTACAGCAAGGTTCTACAAGACTTCTGTATTTCATTCGTACAAAAGTGTTAAAGTCAGCTGTACCATCTTGTTCCAATATTATTCAAATTATGTAATTAAAGCTGGCTAGATAATGAAAATGGATTAATTTAAGGATAGTGTGGAGCAATCGCGAGCGTAGTGTTATGTTAGAGCGGACATGCCTTCAAATAGAAGTGCTAACTGTGCTCCTATGAATTCAAAGCGCTATATCAATTTTACTTGACTTACATACATCATATTGGTAAAACTAATAAGTGAGATAAACTCAGATTTTTTGCAAGAATAATATTTTATATTGGAGCTGTTTTGATTGTTTTATGACACGTATGACACTGTCTTTCCCTATAATTGTGCGTCCCAGGCTTGCTACACGCTACTATAGCGTGAGCATAATACCAGACCAGCCGACCGACTTAGTTCACTCTAAATCAATAGTGATATTATGCTATCATTCTATTGGCGTACATTTTATGAAGATCCGGATTTTATGTTGATTTTATTCTATATTTTAGTACTTACTCCGTTATTTTGGAAAATACGATACCTAACTTATAAGTAAATAATCTTAACACATTGAGTTCGAAACCAGGTCCAAAAGATCTAGTGTATGTTTCTTTATGTACGGCTAAGAAAAACATAAACTTCTCTGTCGTACGATGGGCATAACTTCAATTTGTTTCGGTATAAGAAAAAGATGAAATACATATCTAAGATAAAATAGAGTCAAGTGGTGTACCTACATTGGTAGCAGATGTTTTACACCTGGTACCGCAAGAAAGTGCGTGGTGGCCTGTTGGTAACGGACCAGACACGGCTGCCTACATGTTCACGGTGGTCGCGGGTTCAAATCCCAGGGCACACCTCTGACATTTCGGAGTCATGTGTGTATTGATAGCCAATCACCACGCACTATAATGGTGAAGAAAAAAACTTCGTGAGGAAACCTGCATACCATAGCGATTTGTATTAATTTCTATGGTATGTAAAAGTCCGCCAACCCGCACTGGGCCAGCGTGGTGGACTATATGGCCAAACCACTCTCAATCGTACTCTCGATTGTAGAGGAGGCTCGTGCCCTGCAGTGGGTCGTGTATGGGCTGATACAGTACAGTACCGCAAGAAAGAAATAATATTTCATCATAGTGCGAAACCAGGTAGGAGGCTCCTGGTATCCCGCGCACCTTGAACCGCACCCTTTGCTAGCTTCACGCGGCCAGTGATGGATCGCATTCGAAAAAAACGCACGTGTCGATATAGTGTAAAGACCAGAGAATAAATGCCGTAAAAAATAAACATTACAGGGCTTAATATATCTTGTACCGCCACAATGGTAGTTTTATGACCAGGTGTACAACGCCTTGTACCGCAGGAAAGAATTGAAAATTCGTTGCCGCATGGAACGTGTTAAAAGTTAAAACAGAACATAAACATTGCAATATTCATTACTAAAACAAGGTTCCTCAAGAGTCCCTCGACCGTGCACTACGAGAAGAATAATAAAACAGGTATTGCCTGAAAAGAGCTAGAGAAAGTTGAATATGACTCGTTATAATAATTATTAAACTATGTACATCTAACACGGTATAATGTAATATGCTGCAACATCCAGATTCTAGTGTATTAGTTATTCATATTGTTATTAGTAGAAACAGGTACAAAGCAATTACATCGGTAATCCTTGCTCTAAACTTGTGGGTGCTTTAGTTTGTAGACACCATTACAATACGAGTACTAAGTACCTACCTACATCAAGAGTTCCAACTGTCAAATATCAGGTACTTAATGTACCTAATTAAGTATAGGACACTATAAATATGAACACAACGCACTACCCCATACTTGGAAGCACAAAATATGTAAAAGCATACAAGTTATGTAATTATTGTACCCAATGCTATCCCTTTTATCATATACTATTACCTACTACTAACTACTTACCTACTCATTATGATCCAAACACATTTAAAAATATTATACTATTAGTTGCATTAAAAATTGCTACTAGAACGACCGCTTCCCAAAGTATATTATGAGACTTAAAACTACTTCATATTCAGTAGTGTACAGTTGTAGACTATAGCCAATTATTGTAATGAATATAGTATTTTTGTACCCAACAGTAGCACAGCAGAGTTTATTTACATCCTTTAATACACTCACAGCACACGCGATAAGTACTGCCTGCACCCAAATAGATAATATGTACATGAATGAAACTAATCGATAGCCGATAGCAACCTAACGCGACGTCGTAAGACGTTGGATCAATATTATTTCCACTTTGTAAATTACAAACAACGAAACACGCCACGGTTGAATAATTAACTTCTGTGTCGAGTATTACTCAACAATATCAATAATTTAACAACACGTATATTCCAATTTACCGCTTCGCTGTTTCTAGCATGATAAATAATTAATTTTTATTTTAAATTACAAAATAGATTCTCGAAGCAGATTCTCAGGCTGAGAAACAAAGTAAACTTTACCAGCCAACATAAGTGTGATGAGGTTTGCCCGCGTGGCCAGCAAATAGCTTCCTGTTAAATAAATAGTTGGCTCGATGTTACCGTCACCCTGTTATTTACCTGACAGGTGCGTGCACGAATTTTATCGGTCTATCTGCTCATTTCATTCACGAGCACTGTTAGTCGTATGTTTATGTAAACGATAACTCATTTCCATATTACGTGTGTAATTACGGTTAAATTTTGCGATTTGTTACAATTGCCTTGGTAGTTTTGAGTGTTTTGTACAACAAAAATAGATAGTTTGTACATAGAATAAAGATAGCTGAATTCTAAAGGGGCTTATTCTTCTGCAGAACATGTATGAAGTGTACACAGTTATTTAAGTACGAGTTTTCCGTCGGAATTACAATCAAGTACCATCATCATTTATGTAAGTGCATCGGGAACTCTAAACTTAAAAGTTTAACATTACATTGACTATTGGTTTTAACCAGCGTAGTGGACTATCACTGACCATGTCACCAAAATGTGGATAACAACAGTAACTAGTAATAGGTAATCAAGATGGATACTGGATAGGCTGTTCGCCTGTCTTCAAGCAATATTATTTTGTTCAAACATAACTCAGCTATAATATCCATTGAACAAATATAATACATGGTTGAGATTTTATAACTATGATTATACGATAAAGAAACACTAATTGCCAAGTCTCGTATCGTATAAAATTCCAACAATTCAAGAAAAGCTTCAATTTGGCAGACGTTATAGTGTGAACAAAAATATTTTTAAAATAGTTCAGAAACAAAACTTTCCAATGTATGTGTAAACCTATAGCTAGTTTGCAACGATAACACATGACCAATTTATTATTATAAAAGCGTTGGAACATTGTAAGGACAGTTCAATTCCATGCGTCTCCTTATAGATATAAAAATTGTTATTTACTAAACATTAGCACTTTAATAAAATTCATTGTTTACTCGTGAAGAATAAAACAAAGCCATGACACACATCTTTTTCATTTTAAAAATATCTTTGAAGACAAATTGGAATGCGAAATGTCCCCAAAGTTCATCTATTGCCTTCCGATACAGAGTTGCCGACAATTCAAATTTTAATATAGGTCAATCATAATAATTATGTTCGAAATCAATTTACATAAAGTTCCAAAATTATAGAAAGAAAATTAATGATTTAAGCTATGTAAGTAATGCTGCCTTAGCAATCGAAATCAGATTGTAAAAACAAAACTCCTGGTGCTGGAGACTGAGGAATCATAACAAAAATCGAATATTAGCCTAATTGCTGAATTGTGAATGAAATGATCAATGGTTACCTCCCCGTACGACCTTGAGAAGAACTAGGAGGGGTGTATCCCTACTATCGATCTCGCCGCCACGTGCTCCCACTCAACTGCCGCCTCACAGATGCACCTGATGAGGCCAGGATGATATGCAGGTTTCACACAAAGTTTGAGCACAAAAACCGGAATAATTTTGTTGAACACGGCACGAGTCAAGGACACAATGGTAAACCCCTATGTTAGATATCGCCGCCGGGTTCTTGAGCTGATACGCGATCATTCGGAGGTTCGAGGACCATAACCGGCAAACTCGCAGGACGAGAGCAGCGAGCGGCAGAACGCGCGGTCGCGGACTGGCCGCGCGGATAGCTCGTCCAACGCGCGCTGCCGCTATTTGCGCCCGATGCGCCCGCTCACCGCCCACCCCGACCGCGACCGCCCGCGCCCGCCGCACCGCCGCGCCCGCCCGCCCAGAGCTTTCTCTGCGCAACGCAGTAACGCGACCAAATACACATATAAATTCCCTTCATTTTCCTGCAAGCGCTTTTGGAACAATAAGCAAAATTATGCCAACCCTTTGTATTATATTTAGACCACTTTAACATTTATTTATTGATGTTATACAATTATACATATTATTGCATAGCATCATAATACACAAGCTTTTTCACCACCACCACCACTTTGACACCAAATATTTATTGTGTAAAAAATGTAAAAGAATTGCTATTAATGACTCTACACTCGAGCTAAGCTTTTGTTAATGACTTTGTGGCTGATATTCACTGGCTCCTCTCTTTTCTTATAACGTAAGGCATAAGCTTAGTCATTAAGCTGCCTTCCCGATCCCTCGAAGGAGGCCGGAATGGCTAGATATGCAGGTGTCGCCGATCTGCCACCTCAGAAGTTTTGCGAATACTATAGCCGGTCTGGGTCCTACCTTACCTTACTCCGGCATATCGGAATCCGCTTAAAACCGTGAAGCGCATTATCGACGGCCTGAAATGTTCCAGAGTGAAAAGCATTCTGATTTTCTTTCACACGACTGCCCGGCATAGTATCATAGTAGATCCTGCTAATTTAGGAGCATTAATGTCTACCCTGTATAGGAATGCGTCTGAATTCCAAAAACTATATTTTTATTAGTGATGGTTTACTTGACCTTAATTACCTACAACTAATAAGGACGTTGGAGGTTGCTTGGTCCATCATAGAAGCAATGTTACGTCGTGATATATGTCTATTATGTATATTTTGACAGCCTCCGTGGCGCAGTTGGTTAGACGCCGGCTGTGAAACTAGAGGCTGCGGGTTTGATCCACAGATATTTGTTTCGGGTCTGAGTGTTTGTGAGCCCGAAAAGTCTCTTGTAGTTTGAGAAACCCACGACACGAGATCTTAGTGTGGGGTCAGGACGATGTACATACGTGACTATTGGATGTATTCATTTATTTATTATTGCTATCAGTCAAAACTAACGAATAGCAAAAAAAGGCAGATGCTATTGTACCCCCTTCATTCCGAGATGCGGTAGAACAAGTGTCCTCAAATCACGCAGGGTAGCAGCGGTGTAATGCCGGGCGCTTTGCGTATTTGGCCTATTTGTTCTGAATCTTTTACATAACCGCAGCATAACATTGACGCCTTGTTTTATTTTCGATTAGCACATAGCACACGCGTATGACTAATCGAACGCGTCGTGTTCAGGGCACACATCATTGACATTTCGAAGTTACAAAATACGAATGTGGGTAGGTAAACTGCACACCAGGGAGTTTCAAAGTTGAAAGTAACCCGTCCTGCTCTGTGCCCTAGACTGTATCGCACTGAACGTACCGACTCAGGTGCATTTTGATGTTTTTAGCATGCCAATACAAAATCGACGTTACGTCAGTGTGGATTACTCAAAGGCCTTTAACAGAGAGATTGGCTGTCAGCCGGGCAGAAAGATGTAAAGTTAAAAGATATGTCATGGGCGGATATGCAACATGGATAGGGATAAAAGTAAATTGATTTTTCTACCTACCTTTATACATGTATAGGATAAAGGCAGGTTAAAAGATAACTTTAAATCTTGTATGTACTATGCTTTGTATCTCATAAAATATTTTATTAACTACTTAGGACATTCAGATTAAAACTTGAATGACTACTAAATTAACAAACGCATGAACAGCGGGACACCCAACCCCTAGGTTTAATAGAGAATCCACCTAGATGTTATCAATACCACAAATGGTCGCCGCACTTTCATAGTCCGATCTTTCTCTAGCAAGTAGCACGTGTGTTTTTTGCTTTGATCCTGTTAGTAACAGACATTCTAGTGCACCTGAGAAACTCGTCAAACTTTACCACTCAGTGTAGTTTCATTGAGTGCCCGTATCACTGTGATCCTAATTCCTAACTCACAGGAGCTATAGTAGTAGTAGTAGTAATCTATCTACGATGTTTAAAAGCTGCGCAAGTGCGGGCTTTAGGGAAGGACGCGATTGAGCGACGGCTCTAGCGCGCCATTGCCGCAAGTTCGCCGAATGCCGTGATTTACTGTAACCTATAGTATACTGATTTACTGTTTTTCGCTTGGATTTCGATAGTACTTATAGGGCGCCGTAGAAATCTCACCCAGGGCGTAGTTAATGCTAAAACAGTTGTTATACACGACGACATGAGTGAAGAAACCATAAGTAAACCTATTTATTATTCGTTACTACAAGAACTTCTATATAACAGAAAAGTAATTAAAAGTCATAAATTCAACTTACGCTTATGTGTATGTAGCGAAATGGCCAAGCCACATATTCTCACTGGGGTATGGAGTTTGTGAAGTTACGTTTTGTAGAGTTAGAAGCTTGGCTCTACACGGCTCTACATGAGATCTGATAACTTTTTGGCAGTGCGAGTCATATGGTCTCGTCTTGGCAACATTTTACATGAAAATGTCTTTGGTGGGATAGAAATAACTATTAGCCTTATTTACCTACGCCAATAATTAATTATATAAGTCGTAATAATAATCTCAGCTGCTCGACTGCCTCGGTGGCGTAGTGGTACTACGGTATGATTGCAAAGCTGAGGTCTCGGGTTCGAATCCCGGGTCGGGCAAAGTGATATTGGATTTTTCTATTCATTATTAGCCCGGAGTCAGGAATTTGTGCCCGATATGGCGATAGGCTCGCCCCCTATCACATCGTGGGACGGAATATACAAGGCGAAACGTGGGTGTTCTAGTAGCACCTCTGCCTACCCCTTCTGGGAAAAAGGCGTGTGGTTATATATGTATGTATGTATATAATAATCTCAGGTAAATCATTTTGTAAAAGGTTTGTTCATAGGAACCCACGACACAAACCGTTGGCTCGTGTGATGTGGCACCCTGAGTCCTGACACATGGTAGTCGGTCCGTACGGCGTACGTTCAGTTAGTGAACCTTTCCATAATATTTTTAGTCAAGACATACATTAATAAACTGAAGGTGAACTGAAAAATATACTCAAGCATCATCTGTATATTAAGAATATGGTACACATATATAATATATAGGAAAATACAGGAACCACATTGACACCACAATAAGTAGGTACCTAATACTTAGACTGAATAAAGGATAGAAACCTGATGGTAAGTGAAATGCGGTCCAGATAAAGCATCGAGCTCCGAGGAGATACTACTATTCCTCTCCGGCCGACACAATTATACAGGCCGATTCGAAAGCGGATATACACAGGTTGATCCCGAAATGCGCACGCCTCTGTGGGTCAGTATGACAAACTTTACACCAGGGGGGTTACTCTATGATCCGAAACGAATCTCGAATGGTCGGACGTTGCACGTTAAACTGTACTAATGGTACTCCACAAAATGCTCTTATCCTCTATCGTAGTCCTAACTATACATTTAGTTCGGAGTGAATGATATATATCATAGAGAATAGTGTTGATTTTTAAAAGTAGAAAACTTATAACTTACTTCAGACGTCGAACGTCCGATCATTCGAGTTTCATTTCGGATCATAGAGTAACACCCCTGTCTATGGTGGTGGTCAATCGGTTGGATACGAATAACTTGGGCCTCCGGTAAGCTTACTCATCAAAGGAAATGTAAAACATAACTTGAAATTGGTTTTATATGAGACATTACTGCTGCAGTCCCAGCTGCAACGTGGCTCTACACTTGGCACATTAATAAAGTATCGTATGTACCTATTAGTAAAATACTATAAACAAATTAGATATGTAAACGATAACTTTGATCATAATAATGCGGCAAATAAGTCGCGAAACTGAATAATTATACGATTAAGGGTTCTGTTGATACCGTAGTCATGAATAAACTCAAGCAATTCCTGTAAATATCTATGATACGCAGGTTTCCTCGAGATGTTTTCCTTGACTGTTAAAGTGCGTGATAATGGACTATCTATACACACATGATTTGAAAAACTTATAGATGCGCCCTGAGATTCAAACCTGCGATAATTATCTAAGCCGACGTGTCCGGTCCGATACCAACAGACCATCACACACTTTAGCCGCAATGAAATTTATATAAAGCTGGAAAAAATAATCATCACCAAATAAATGATGTTCACAAAAATAAATTGTGTGTTTAAAAAATGGTAGAACCACGCTGTTGTTGGTCGTGACTCAGCATACATTGGCAGAGTCATCCGGGGCGGTGCCACTGTCTTATAGGAGATCGGCGTGAAGGGACAGCTTGATTGTCGCGTTTCGTTCGGTGAGTGAGATTGCCGGATGCCCAATACCCCTTTCCTCTTCTCATCCTTTTTTCATTCCCACTCCCCTCACGATTTCGAAGGCCGGCAATACATATATGATCCAAGCGTTGTGGATGATCATGGACGGCAGTGACCACTTAATATCAGGTGACTTGTCTGCTCGTTTGCCGGACCTATGCAATAAAAAAAAAACCTAAATAAGAGGGCGGCATAATTGTCTTCCGCCAGCCGACATCCTCGCTACGTCACTGCTTGTTGTTTATATTATAAAAACATACCTATTTCAAACAATGCGTTAAATTATCTATCTAAGTATATCAGCTATGTTACGTTCCACTGCAGGGCACGAGTCTCGTCTACCACCGAAAATACTATAGAGAAGGGTTAGGCCATATAGTCCACTACGCTGGCCTGGTCCCGGTTGGCGGACTCGGGATTTTACAGTTTACATTTTTTATTTTTATTTTTTTTATTTATTTTTTTTTATTTATTTGGGAAACAAACAGATACAATATACATAAAATTAAAACAACTAAAATATTACACGATCCAAAACAGTTTCCACAGATTATATAAACTTAAAGTAAGAGCTGTTAATGTTAAGACTTTAACATAATAAAAACAAATTATTTAAACATTTACATTACTAATTTAAATTATAAATTTTCAACAAAAATTGAGCGCAATTTTTCCCTGTATTGAGATGGAGAAAGATGGAATATATCTATGCAATTACAATCATTAGCTGTAATGCTGTTATATAAGCGACAAGTTCTTTTAATAAACACGTTCATGCCATAGTTCGTTTTGGAAGTACCAACGTGGAAAAGTATTTTTCTACGCGCTGACAGACGCGGACAGTTATAAGATATCTTACTGACAAGGTAAGGGGAGTTAATTTGATTCCTAATTATTTTATAAAGAAACATAAGATCACGTTCGGCTCGTCGGTTCTTTAAGCTTAGTAAACCATGTTCATACGGAACATCACCACCACGACTCCGCCAAATAAGATGTTTGATAAATTTATTTTGGATGCGTTCTAATCCATTAATATTTAAATTCTTACAAATCGCTATGGTATGCTGGTTTCCTCACGATGTTTTACTTGATTGTGACGATCATGTGTGATAATTGACTATCTTTACACAGATGAGTCCGAAATTTCAGAAGTGTGCCCTGGGATTTAAACCCGCGGTCACCGTGCCCATATAGGCAGCCGCGTCTAGTCCGTTACCAACAGGGGCAACAGGCAATATTTTTTAAAATTTCATTTACTTTTTTTATTTTTTTTTATGTTATGGCTTCGCACGGTTTGTGCACATATTTTTTGTCAAATTTGCTCTAAATAATCTATTAATTTGCCTAATTTGGGTGAGAGTGGTCAAATATAGCCATGGACGTATTATATAAATATAGTATAAAATGTAATATAAATATGTTTGTATAATAATTATGCGTCCATGAATATAGCCCATTGTCCCAACGAACAAAATCGCATATTAATCACATAAAACACTCTTGCTTAACCTCTAGTTCATTTGTGCAACTTTACCAAACTATATTGAATAAAATGCCTTCTACTTTCATCTGAAATGCAGCAAATAACAATGTAATGAAAATAAAACAAGAGCTATATGTCATTTCTACGATTTTCCCGCCAAACTTGCTAATACATTTTAGACCCATTACGCACTGTCGACCGGTCGCCGGCGACTGTGACTTCTTATAGTTTTTATAGGAGTATACGCACAGTCGCAGTACTCCGCGCAGTGACGACTGCTAGTCGCCAGCGATTACTAAAGAACTGGTTCAAATGGAAACGTTCGCACTGAGAGTGACTTTCGACTTTCGAAGCGACTGGGCGTCGAGCACAAAAATGGCTCAGTGTTTCCATATTGATTTTATACAATTCCGAAAATCAGTGCAGTTATACGAGTATGTATAATATGGTTTTATAAGATACAATAATCGGTCGCCCAGCAACTCAGTAGCCGGGCGACCGATTATTGTATCTTATATTAATGTATAATTTTACTATAATAGGATAGATTTAATAGATAAGTTATGCGAATGAACGGATTCTTTTTCGCTTTGTTTATTTACCCTCTTGTCTCACTAGCGCTCTCTTTGGACGGATATTTTCTTACACAGATATGATATTCCGTCTAACTTACCTCAATTTGAAAGATCGATCTTTCTTTATGTCAAAGTCAAACTGACACTTATCAAGTGACAAATCGAACTAAACAAACTTTATGGCGCTCGTGTAACTGAAATATACGTTACATTTGTTATTTTAGTTTTAGTTATGAATTTTCTAAATACCATTTAAGATTAACATAGTTATATCTTAATTATTAAAAAGTACAGCAGTGCTGGACGTGATGTCTTCGTGGAAATTAACTAGATTATTTTACGGAGACGATGAATACATACTAGACGAGGGCGAAGCGGTAAGCATAGGAAGAGGTAAAGACAATGTGATCACTTTAGCCAGCGCTGTCGTCTCTAGACGCCACTGTATAATCAAATTTCTACAAAACACAGCAGAAGTCACTGATTTAAAGGTAAATACAATGTAGTTAAGATATAAGAAAACCTACAAAGTTACTACCTAACTATATGATAACAAATATAACTTTTTCTGTTTTCATATTTAGGTTTCAGTTAGAACATATCATCATGTACTTTCTTTATCTTGGTAACTGATCTTAATAGGACTTGTCACTTAAATAAACAAATTCACTATGTGCCTATCTTTTATAAGCTTGTATTATTTATATCAATATTCACATGGGTTTTCAATTAACATACTATTATTCGAAACAAAAATACATACATATATTATAATAGGATGGTACCACATTAACCAATCTAGCCGACGTAATGTAATATATTGGTAAACTTAATATATCTTATAAATCATTGGACACAAATCTCAGTTGTGGGTATTTCTTCAAGGGACATTGATTATTTAATGTGTGTACTTTAAATCAAATTCAACTGTGTATTGTGAACTGCAGACTGTAACCTCTGTCTTTCCAATCTATTCCATATAAAATATTTCAAAAAATGATCTAAAAAATTAATAGCTCACTATTTGTAAAGAAAATAATCAGTATCATACCCAAGATATGAAAAAATATAAGGAATAATGTCTTCACATTATTTTTTTTTAATTGATTTGACAGTATAACAAAATACAATTAAATGTGACTGGATGTTTGTTTATATTTTTAAGTTTATGGAAAAAAGTTGTAGTAAATTAATCCAATCATATTTTCTACTCACACTAAGTAATGGTGTAATCATTTTCAGAGTGCTAATGGTGTATATATTGGTAAGGAAAAAATTCTTCCCAATAAGCCATACACTGTTAAACATTTTGACATCATAGGGATTGGATGGGATACTTATTCAGAAGTAGCAAAGATTGACGATGCTGACAAGTATGTGTTTAGAATACACCTTATTGGTCATCCACCTGCAACTGTAGAAAATGAAATTCAACAAGACAATATTGAAGAACAGTTAGGTTTACTAGATGGCACTGTTTCTGAAAATACTTCTGAAACCAAATTATCACCACATCACTCAAGATTAAAGCTAAAGCGAAAGTCTGATGTGAATATCAATGCTATAAAAGATGAGGTTATAATTAACAATAATGATGTAATCAATATATCAGATAGTGACAATGAAAACAATCTAGTAATGGATATTGCTACTAAAAAAGTTAAACTGGAAACGATAAATGAGAGTCCCAAAATAGAACCTGTTCCCATAAACAAACTAATGAATGAAAATGAATACTTGCCGTTTGAAGCTTTTAATGTGAAGCAGGACCATTGGAAAAGCAATGATAATGACCCAATAGAAATTGAGAGTGACAGTGAGAGTGATGGCGAGTCAGATCATTGGTTTGCAAGACTCTCGCAAAATTCGCCAAGAAAATCCATAAAAAACTTGTCACAACAAATTCAAGATGAGTCTCAGCTTGAACATAGTTCTTACAGTCAGATGGAGGACCTCGGCCCACTCATCAGCTTGTGTGATGATGACGATGAAGAATATGAAAAAGATATAATCTCATTAGAACCAAAGGTAACTTCATGCACTCCTGATGAAATTGATGGCGTTTGTTTAGAACCACCTCCTCCGCAAGATGAAGAAGTACCTACTATTGGTATCCCAAAGTCCAAAAAGGAAACAAAACAATTATTGTCACCTCAGGTACAGCCTCCTCAAGAAATATCTACCCAGAAATTAAGTAAAGGTAGGGTCTATTTGATTAACATTTCTTTTCCATACATCCCAGCACCAGGATTATACATATCATATTTCATACCGAGTAAAGCAAGCAAGGTTAAAATTAATAGTAATTCTATGTTTTCATTTTAATTTCTAAGGACAATTTTATATGTATTGGTAAAAAAATACCATTTCAAAAATAATAATAATCATCATCCAGTCAATACATGTATGTCCCACTGCAGGGTCTTGTCTATAATCAATTTAAAAATTATGATTAATTAGGTACATAACTGTTGTTGGCACAATTAGCTTTTTTATTATAATAATATGGCTAAAATAGTAGTTATCGCTTTAGTTATTATTTGTCTTTGTACCTTACTATTTTTTTTTAAACATAATACTTTTAAACCTTTGTGTTAAATGTTATTCTTATATTTTTGTTCTCTTCATGTGTGCTATTTGTACCAGCATTAAATAAATCTTTCTTTCTTTAACAGCATGCAAGTTACCACTTATAAGTATTCCTTTTTGTTCTCAGTTAAAACTAAAAGCAGCTCAACAAAAAGTAGGAAAGCTAAGGAAGAAACCACATTTAGGAGGGAAATATCTAAATCTGATAAAGAGGAACGGAAAAGAAAATTAAAAGAATTAGCTGAAAAAGAAAAAAAAACTTCAGAATCTCACGCTGAGTGCTCAACACATGATTCTAGTAAACCAAAGATAAATACAAAAATGAATACAAGTCGTGGAGCCTTTTTAAGTGATACAGTACAAATTGTCAAACCACTGAGTGCTAAAGATAAACATGACGTACAACCAAATAAAAAACGAGAGTCTATTGACAATACTGCCAGGAATTCAACAGAAAAAGACAAGTCATTTGCCAAAGATAAAAAATCTGATAAAGTTAAAGACAACGAAAATAGGAAGGATTTGGATCAAACATCAAATGAATCAACCAAACATTCAAAAGTGCCAATCAAACAACTCAAGCCACTTTTGAATAGAGATCATCTAAGCCTAAATGATAAAACAATTGTTGGAAAACCCATAAACAAAGTTGAACCTTTAATGCCTGAAAAATCTAAAAAAAGGGTAACATTTTCTGATGCAGGACCAACAGTCCGAGTATTCGAAATAGAGCCCGGAAATAGGATGAAAAAGACAAGTTTGGTTAAAACTACACTAATTGACATAAAACATATGCCTAAGTTCCCTGCAAATAAAATTGCATTAATGAAAATTCTAAGATGGAACCCACACTGGCTGCATGAGCAAACAACTACTGATGACCCTCCTCCTATATTAGGTCATAATAAAACACCAACAACTATTTTCCACTCATTTATGAACCACAGTCAATATATACAGTAAGTCCAATTGCATCCTTAAATCATATGACAGATTCTGAACATTGTGGATGAACACAATAATTGAAGTAGTTTGTTTATTTTCTACAGTTATACCTCTATTTTTGGTTGTAGCCCAGTTTTATCATTGCTTAATTTTATGCACCTTGTTAGAACTCATTAAGCCACATCAAACACCGATACGTATTTCTGAGAATGATTAGCACTCGGAATGTTAATTTTTCATTTGGAAATATTTCAAAAGCATGAACTAATCCTAGGCTATCAACATCACATTGAAAATGGGTAGAACTAAACTCTTCATTAGAGCCTTTACGAGTACTATGTCCCATGTCTAGTTGCGTCGTCAAAAATATACATTTTACGAAAATGTTAAAATAGATTACAATGTCATCGCTATCGATATTTATTTAATTTCGTAATTTAATTGATTAACAGACAGATTGGCGATTTACTTCTAATGGAAATTTGGGAATGTTTAACTGTGGCGTATATGAAGAGCCGCGATATGAAAAATGAAATGAATATGCAAGTGGAGCATATACCACTGGCACCCTCACAGGAGAGTATGTTAGAATTCGCGAACATTAGTGTCAACAGTAAGTAAATCACGGCCTCTTGGTAATTTATTATGAAGGTGGAATATGACATGACATTGTCAGAAGACGTTAAGCATTTTCTATCTGAAAAAAATATTTAAAGCAACAGCCATTTACTCTCTACTTCTTAGAGCGATCTTATAGAGCACTCTTCATGAGCATAATCTGCAAATATTCTGTTTATATCCTAGTCGCCTTGCTACATTGCCTACTTTTTTCGAGCATGCTTAATTTCATAATTTGTTGCTGCTTACTGCATTTTAAGACCGTAAATATACGAAACCACCGAATAATTCCCGATTTAATAATATCGCGAGTTCATTATTCAGCAAAACTAGCAGCATAATACACAGATTTTTTTTAACCAATTAGTAAAAAATATTGGTTCCAACTATTCGTGTTGATTAAGGTTTATAAAGGATAAAGATCCCAATCTACATGGTATTAATTTTGTTTTTAGTGTCAGTGCCATCGTCCGATGCTAAGAAAGTACCGCGAGTTGGAGAAATAGTCATCGTTACATTTGGGCCCGAGAATGCAAAATGCAACAGATTTTTCTTCGTACAAAACGTCAGATGTCTACCATCACCGCCAAGTAAGGACTTCCAAGAACTTCCTTCAGTGTAATTAACTAACACATTTGTAACGCTTGGCAAATTAAATTGATTGTCGTATGTTTGTAAACATTCGATTTTTCAGTGAAATTTATTTTATATCTTCTGAAACAATTAAATAAAATTGGAAAATAATAATTTATTTAACTACTTGAGAAGTAGATTCACGTTCAATTTATATTCCAGGTAACGTTAATTCATTCTTCTCGTTAATACTGCAAGGCGCGCCCAGTGGTAAACTAACGTCATTAAGACCAGGGGAGGTAATAACGGCAAAGTCATTGTCCTACATCAACAACGAGTTGATGTTGTTCGAGGCAATGGATTACCTGAATGTGACCCCTCTCGGCGAAATCATTCTGCGGCCTGAGCCACATCATTTCCCACCGGCCAGAATGTTGCCGATTTCTAACCTGCCGGTACGTCCATGAGAAAAAACATGTTCTGTATTTAAGAAGTTCTGTATTTAACATAATTATGTAATTTCATTTCCCGTTTTTAGTGGAATGTAACATTGAATGCCAGCCAGCAAAAGGCGGTGAATGCGTCAGTAGCGGCTGCGCTAAGCGATCGACCGAGCATACAAATGGTGCAGGGGCCACCAGGAACAGGTATGGGTATGGTATTTTGAATTCCCGACGTTCCGGTCCGCCTCGTGATTACGAAGGCTGTAAAGTCTCCGAAATGTCGATGAACTAAATTAAAAAGTGTGTGTGTGTGTGTGTAATTCATACATGAAGTGAAACTTCAGAATCTAGCCTACAACAGAATGCCATAAATTTAGCTTTGAAAAAGCGGCTCCAAAAAGTAAACAATGTATTCATAATAGGATTTAGCTTGCGAGAAAATGAGATATAATACATGTATACATTATTTCCTATAAACTTCGTTTCCTTTTTTTCTCTTTCTTTCATGTTTTTTTTTTTTAAGATTTTGAGACCAATCGGATCAATAACTAAAATGTTCAAAATTACGGCCAGAGTATTCAATTCTGACAATAAATGTAGAATATCGGAAGTAAGGCTCCCTCAGTTATCGAAATTGAGGCCAATCGAACCAATAACTAAAAAGTTTAAAAAGACGGCCAACCTTTTTTCAGGAAGACTTCTTCGTGTCGCTTTTTCGTTTCATAAAATTTTAAATCACAACGATTTTTAAGAAGTTTCACTTAAAAAACCGCGACAAAATCCGCAAAAAAGTTTGCCTTCAAGCCATACTTGTTTTACAGGGAAATCAAGCGTTATATGTTGCATGGTTATGTCGTATTTCTATAATGCGCAAAATAAAAGAAATTCAAATAGAGGAAAAATATTGATTTGTGCAACAAGCAACGCCGCCGTCGACGCATTGGTCATCCGACTGCTGAATATTCGACAAACACTGCCCAAATGTGAGTTTTGTCATATCCTTACTTCCGTTGAATTTGTCAAACTGAATTGTAATATTTCAGAGGTTTACTTAACCAACTTGAACAAATCTATATATGTATGTTTTTTTCGGTTAATATTTTTAAATATTTTACATGGCATAACAATGCATGCCGAATAGAGTTAATCTACTAATATTATGAAGGCAAAAATTTGGGTGTTTGTTACGTCTTTAGGCAAAAACGGCTGCACCAATTTTCATGAAACTTGATACGGAGGTAGCCGCCACCCTAGATTAAATAATTATAGGCTACTTTTTATCTCGAAAAAATGTAGTGTTTTCGTGGGATGAGCAAGGCATTCAGTATATTTGCTACTGTCATGTGTAGTAATTGGACTAGTTGAATACAGGTAGAAAGAGGAGAAATATGTGTCGTGTTGTGTTGCAGCGGAGCGGTTCCGCATGGTGCGCGTGGGTCGCGCCGAGGCCATGCATCCGCGCGCACTGCCCGTGAGCTCGCAGCAGCTGGCGCACAGAGACGCCGCGCGCGCACCCACACACCCCGCGCTCGCGCACGAGGTACTCACTCAGTGTTGTAGTCATGTACTGCGTGTGCATGCGCCGCGCCATGCACCCGCGCGCGCTGCCCGTGAGCTCGCAGCAGCTGGCGCACAGAGACGCCGCGCGCGCACCCACACACCCCGCGCTCGCGCACGAGGTACTCACTCAGTGTTGTAGTCATGTACTGCGTGTGCATGCGCCGCGCCATGCACCCGCGCGCGCTGCCCGTGAGCTCGCAGCAGCTGGCGCACAGAGACGCCGCGCGCGCACCCACACACCCCGCGCTCGCGCACGAGGTACTCACTCAGTGTTGTAGTCATGTACTGCGTGTGCATGCGCCGCGCCATGCACCCGCGCGCGCTGCCCGTGAGCTCGCAGCAGCTGGCGCACAGAGACGCCGCGCGCGCACCCACACACCCCGCGCTCGCGCACGAGGTACTCACTCAGTGTTGTAGTCATGTACTGCGTGTGCATGCGCCGCGCCATGCACCCGCGCGCGCTGCCCGTGAGCTCGCAGCAGCTGGCGCACAGAGACGCCGCGCGCGCACCCACACACCCCGCGCTCGCGCACGAGGTACTCACTCAGTGTTGTAGTCATGTACTGCGTGTGCATGCGCCGCGCCATGCACCCGCGCGCGCTGCCCGTGAGCTCGCAGCAGCTGGCGCACAGAGACGCCGCGCGCGCACCCACACACCCCGCGCTCGCGCACGAGGTACTCACTCAGTGTTGTAGTCATGTACTGCGTGTGCATGCGCCGCGCCATGCACCCGCGCGCGCTGCCCGTGAGCTCGCAGCAGCTGGCGCACAGAGACGCCGCGCGCGCACCCACACACCCCGCGCTCGCGCACGAGGTACTCACTCAGTGTTGTAGTCATGTACTGCGTGTGCATGCGCCGCGCCATGCACCCGCGCGCGCTGCCCGTGAGCTCGCAGCAGCTGGCGCACAGAGACGCCGCGCGCGCACCCACACACCCCGCGCTCGCGCACGAGGTACTCACTCAGTGTTGTAGTCATGTACTGCGTGTGCATGCGCCGCGCCATGCACCCGCGCGCGCTGCCCGTGAGCTCGCAGCAGCTGGCGCACAGAGACGCCGCGCGCGCACCCACACACCCCGCGCTCGCGCACGAGGTACTCACTCAGTGTTGTAGTCATGTACTGCGTGTGCATGCGCCGCGCCATGCACCCGCGCGCGCTGCCCGTGAGCTCGCAGCAGCTGGCGCACAGAGACGCCGCGCGCGCACCCACACACCCCGCGCTCGCGCACGAGGTACTCACTCAGTGTTGTAGTCATGTACTGCGTGTGCATGCGCCGCGCCATGCACCCGCGCGCGCTGCCCGTGAGCTCGCAGCAGCTGGCGCACAGAGACGCCGCGCGCGCACCCACACACCCCGCGCTCGCGCACGAGGTACTCACTCAGTGTTGTAGTCATGTACTGCGTGTGCATGCGCCGCGCCATGCACCCGCGCGCGCTGCCCGTGAGCTCGCAGCAGCTGGCGCACAGAGACGCCGCGCGCGCACCCACACACCCCGCGCTCGCGCACGAGGTACTCACTCAGTGTTGTAGTCATGTACTGCGTGTGCATGCGCCGCGCCATGCACCCGCGCGCGCTGCCCGTGAGCTCGCAGCAGCTGGCGCACAGAGACGCCGCGCGCGCACCCACACACCCCGCGCTCGCGCACGAGGTACTCACTCAGTGTTGTAGTCATGTACTGCGTGTGCATGCGCCGCGCCATGCACCCGCGCGCGCTGCCCGTGAGCTCGCAGCAGCTGGCGCACAGAGACGCCGCGCGCGCACCCACACACCCCGCGCTCGCGCACGAGGTACTCACTCAGTGTTGTAGTCATGTACTGCGTGTGCATGCGCCGCGCCATGCACCCGCGCGCGCTGCCCGTGAGCTCGCAGCAGCTGGCGCACAGAGACGCCGCGCGCGCACCCACACACCCCGCGCTCGCGCACGAGGTACTCACTCAGTGTTGTAGTCATGTACTGCGTGTGCATGCGCCGCGCCATGCACCCGCGCGCGCTGCCCGTGAGCTCGCAGCAGCTGGCGCACAGAGACGCCGCGCGCGCACCCACACACCCCGCGCTCGCGCACGAGGTACTCACTCAGTGTTGTAGTCATGTACTGCGTGTGCATGCGCCGCGCCATGCACCCGCGCGCGCTGCCCGTGAGCTCGCAGCAGCTGGCGCACAGAGACGCCGCGCGCGCACCCACACACCCCGCGCTCGCGCACGAGGTACTCACTCAGTGTTGTAGTCATGTACTGCGTGTGCATGCGCCGCGCCATGCACCCGCGCGCGCTGCCCGTGAGCTCGCAGCAGCTGGCGCACAGAGACGCCGCGCGCGCACCCACACACCCCGCGCTCGCGCACGAGGTACTCACTCAGTGTTGTAGTCATGTACTGCGTGTGCATGCGCCGCGCCATGCACCCGCGCGCGCTGCCCGTGAGCTCGCAGCAGCTGGCGCACAGAGACGCCGCGCGCGCACCCACACACCCCGCGCTCGCGCACGAGGTACTCACTCAGTGTTGTAGTCATGTACTGCGTGTGCATGCGCCGCGCCATGCACCCGCGCGCGCTGCCCGTGAGCTCGCAGCAGCTGGCGCACAGAGACGCCGCGCGCGCACCCACACACCCCGCGCTCGCGCACGAGGTACTCACTCAGTGTTGTAGTCATGTACTGCGTGTGCATGCGCCGCGCCATGCACCCGCGCGCGCTGCCCGTGAGCTCGCAGCAGCTGGCGCACAGAGACGCCGCGCGCGCACCCACACACCCCGCGCTCGCGCACGAGGTACTCACTCAGTGTTGTAGTCATGTACTGCGTGTGCATGCGCCGCGCCATGCACCCGCGCGCGCTGCCCGTGAGCTCGCAGCAGCTGGCGCACAGAGACGCCGCGCGCGCACCCACACACCCCGCGCTCGCGCACGAGGTACTCACTCAGTGTTGTAGTCATGTACTGCGTGTGCATGCGCCGCGCCATGCACCCGCGCGCGCTGCCCGTGAGCTCGCAGCAGCTGGCGCACAGAGACGCCGCGCGCGCACCCACACACCCCGCGCTCGCGCACGAGGTACTCACTCAGTGTTGTAGTCATGTACTGCGTGTGCATGCGCCGCGCCATGCACCCGCGCGCGCTGCCCGTGAGCTCGCAGCAGCTGGCGCACAGAGACGCCGCGCGCGCACCCACACACCCCGCGCTCGCGCACGAGGTACTCACTCAGTGTTGTAGTCATGTACTGCGTGTGCATGCGCCGCGCCATGCACCCGCGCGCGCTGCCCGTGAGCTCGCAGCAGCTGGCGCACAGAGACGCCGCGCGCGCACCCACACACCCCGCGCTCGCGCACGAGGTACTCACTCAGTGTTGTAGTCATGTACTGCGTGTGCATGCGCCGCGCCATGCACCCGCGCGCGCTGCCCGTGAGCTCGCAGCAGCTGGCGCACAGAGACGCCGCGCGCGCACCCACACACCCCGCGCTCGCGCACGAGGTACTCACTCAGTGTTGTAGTCATGTACTGCGTGTGCATGCGCCGCGCCATGCACCCGCGCGCGCTGCCCGTGAGCTCGCAGCAGCTGGCGCACAGAGACGCCGCGCGCGCACCCACACACCCCGCGCTCGCGCACGAGGTACTCACTCAGTGTTGTAGTCATGTACTGCGTGTGCATGCGCCGCGCCATGCACCCGCGCGCGCTGCCCGTGAGCTCGCAGCAGCTGGCGCACAGAGACGCCGCGCGCGCACCCACACACCCCGCGCTCGCGCACGAGGTACTCACTCAGTGTTGTAGTCATGTACTGCGTGTGCATGCGCCGCGCCATGCACCCGCGCGCGCTGCCCGTGAGCTCGCAGCAGCTGGCGCACAGAGACGCCGCGCGCGCACCCACACACCCCGCGCTCGCGCACGAGGTACTCACTCAGTGTTGTAGTCATGTACTGCGTGTGCATGCGCCGCGCCATGCACCCGCGCGCGCTGCCCGTGAGCTCGCAGCAGCTGGCGCACAGAGACGCCGCGCGCGCACCCACACACCCCGCGCTCGCGCACGAGGTACTCACTCAGTGTTGTAGTCATGTACTGCGTGTGCATGCGCCGCGCCATGCACCCGCGCGCGCTGCCCGTGAGCTCGCAGCAGCTGGCGCACAGAGACGCCGCGCGCGCACCCACACACCCCGCGCTCGCGCACGAGGTACTCACTCAGTGTTGTAGTCATGTACTGCGTGTGCATGCGCCGCGCCATGCACCCGCGCGCGCTGCCCGTGAGCTCGCAGCAGCTGGCGCACAGAGACGCCGCGCGCGCACCCACACACCCCGCGCTCGCGCACGAGGTACTCACTCAGTGTTGTAGTCATGTACTGCGTGTGCATGCGCCGCGCCATGCACCCGCGCGCGCTGCCCGTGAGCTCGCAGCAGCTGGCGCACAGAGACGCCGCGCGCGCACCCACACACCCCGCGCTCGCGCACGAGGTACTCACTCAGTGTTGTAGTCATGTACTGCGTGTGCATGCGCCGCGCCATGCACCCGCGCGCGCTGCCCGTGAGCTCGCAGCAGCTGGCGCACAGAGACGCCGCGCGCGCACCCACACACCCCGCGCTCGCGCACGAGGTACTCACTCAGTGTTGTAGTCATGTACTGCGTGTGCATGCGCCGCGCCATGCACCCGCGCGCGCTGCCCGTGAGCTCGCAGCAGCTGGCGCACAGAGACGCCGCGCGCGCACCCACACACCCCGCGCTCGCGCACGAGGTACTCACTCAGTGTTGTAGTCATGTACTGCGTGTGCATGCGCCGCGCCATGCACCCGCGCGCGCTGCCCGTGAGCTCGCAGCAGCTGGCGCACAGAGACGCCGCGCGCGCACCCACACACCCCGCGCTCGCGCACGAGGTACTCACTCAGTGTTGTAGTCATGTACTGCGTGTGCATGCGCCGCGCCATGCACCCGCGCGCGCTGCCCGTGAGCTCGCAGCAGCTGGCGCACAGAGACGCCGCGCGCGCACCCACACACCCCGCGCTCGCGCACGAGGTACTCACTCAGTGTTGTAGTCATGTACTGCGTGTGCATGCGCCGCGCCATGCACCCGCGCGCGCTGCCCGTGAGCTCGCAGCAGCTGGCGCACAGAGACGCCGCGCGCGCACCCACACACCCCGCGCTCGCGCACGAGGTACTCACTCAGTGTTGTAGTCATGTACTGCGTGTGCATGCGCCGCGCCATGCACCCGCGCGCGCTGCCCGTGAGCTCGCAGCAGCTGGCGCACAGAGACGCCGCGCGCGCACCCACACACCCCGCGCTCGCGCACGAGGTACTCACTCAGTGTTGTAGTCATGTACTGCGTGTGCATGCGCCGCGCCATGCACCCGCGCGCGCTGCCCGTGAGCTCGCAGCAGCTGGCGCACAGAGACGCCGCGCGCGCACCCACACACCCCGCGCTCGCGCACGAGGTACTCACTCAGTGTTGTAGTCATGTACTGCGTGTGCATGCGCCGCGCCATGCACCCGCGCGCGCTGCCCGTGAGCTCGCAGCAGCTGGCGCACAGAGACGCCGCGCGCGCACCCACACACCCCGCGCTCGCGCACGAGGTACTCACTCAGTGTTGTAGTCATGTACTGCGTGTGCATGCGCCGCGCCATGCACCCGCGCGCGCTGCCCGTGAGCTCGCAGCAGCTGGCGCACAGAGACGCCGCGCGCGCACCCACACACCCCGCGCTCGCGCACGAGGTACTCACTCAGTGTTGTAGTCATGTACTGCGTGTGCATGCGCCGCGCCATGCACCCGCGCGCGCTGCCCGTGAGCTCGCAGCAGCTGGCGCACAGTGAAGGACCGGCAAATTAGCAAACTGCTCACCTTAAGGTCAGTGATTATCTACCGATGCCCATGAACATCTGCAATACTTAGATCATAGGTGCGATAACGGTCCCAAAAAGGGAGAGGTGAAAGGATAAGAAAAGGCATGTGGGGGAAAGGAGCCTTGATGATTGAGCCCTGGCAAGCTTACTCACCGGTCGACATCATGACGAAATTGTCGGTTTTCTGTGAAACAACAAAACCACGCTGGTCGGGCCGACCGATTCATACAGTAGCATAATAATAAAATTATTACTCTAGATTTCCCATTTGGAAGCCAAACTCAACATGTGGAGAGCAGCGGAGCAAGATGCCAAAGACCCAGTCCGAGTTGCATATTGTCAAACACGTAAAAACGAAATTATGAAGAGGATAGCATTGGTGGGTGTAAATGTTTCCCTTTATATTTTTTTTTTACAAAATATTAATGTCAGAAAATTCGTAGCAAATCACTATCTATTTTTTTAAATTCCTTTTTTTTTTTGTAAAACTGCCGAAACTTGTGTAACCTTTAACAGTTAATTTTAAAGTCCGCCCCGTGACCACGAAAGCTGTTAAGTAGTAAAAACGTCGTGAAATGAAAAATTTAAAACAAAATAATTTCAATGGCGATAGGCTCGCCCCCTATCACATCGTGGGACGGAGTATACAAGGCGAAACGTGGGTGTTCTAGTAGCACCTCTGCCTACCCCTTCTGGGAAAAAGGCGTGTGGTTATGTATGTATGTATGTAAATAATTTCAAGTTTCAAAGTGAAATTGCTTGAATTTGGCAAAATGCTCAGAGTTGTTATCGAATAACCTATTGCATCTGTTTGTCTGTGATGCAATGGTTCTTTATGATATTGTTTGACCATGTTATTTGGATGTCGCTTGTGAAATTTTGACATGAACCTATTTATTAAATTATATTAGGACTTAATCGGTATTACAACAAAGATCGTTTGTGATAATGTATAACTATACATTTACATAATCTAAACAAACTTATTTAGATCGTATTTTTACTAAGGTACATATTATGATGACGTAAATTTAGGATTGACGAAATGAGAGCGTAACAATAAAAGTCTTGTTGATTGGGATTTTTATTTATTATTTTTATAAATTAGTTATTTGATTTTTTGCGATCTCACGAGCATGCGATCCGATCTAGGTGGAAATCGTATTCAGATAATAAAAGATCGATCCAGATCGTGCATCTGTAGTGAGTAGTGAGGTGTGCGTGCAGGTGCGGCAGGGCGCGGGCGGCGGCGAGCGCGACGTGGGCGGCGACGCGCTGGCGCACGCCGAGCGCCGCATCGTGGAGGGCGCCGACATCATCGTCACCACGCTCGCCAGCGCGCACACGCACAAGACCAAGGGGTGAGCCACACGCACACACTCTCAACATCACTTCCTTACATTTCTATTTTACTCCGATGTCCGTAATTGAGGATGTCAATGTTTAATTTTAAATGTAAAATGTACATCGTGTTTTTATTTAAAAGTGCGTGTGCGTCTGTGATGCGCTCACTTGCGCACGAACACGAACAGTGCGATTTGCATCTTTTGGATAAGTTTACTAGCGTTTTTTATTAGTTAACTTAGATTTTATATGCGTAGAAATAAGTATTTGTTTAAAGTCTGGTGCTCAAGAATCTTTATAGTAATATTTCTTTTCTATTTTCTTTTTATAAATTAAAACGTAAAAAAATCTATCAAGAGTGTATATCGTTCACAGACTGAAGCGTCGCATCGCGTTGTGTATAATCGACGAGGCGGGGCAGGTGATCGAGCCGGAGACGCTGGTCCCTCTGATGCTGGACGTCACGCACATCACGCTCGTCGGTGATCCGCAGCAGTTGCCGGGATATATTTGTTCGCAGGTTCGAGTTTCTATAAATACATAACTTGCAGGACCGTTGTTTTTCTGTTCTGCCACTGCTAGCTGTGCGCTAGATATTTTCAGCAGATAGATCCCGCCACATATTTTCAGCAGGTTCGGCATAAAGCAACCCTGTAATTACATATTTATTCACATATAATACTATTCAGTTTTTATTAATTAAAGCGCGCCAAGAAATATGGGTTGGGCGAGAGTTTGTTCGCGCGGCTGACTTCGTGCACAGAGCTGTGGGCGACGGGCAGCCCGGTGATCCTGCTGGACCAACAGTACCGCATGCACCCCGACATCGTCGACTACCCCAACCGAGCCTTCTACGACTCCAAGATACTAACCAACTTACCGCCCAGCCCCAAGCTCGGTGTTCCGCCTTACGCTGTTCTTGGCATATCGAGCAGAGACAACGCACAAGGTAAGAAACTAAGTTGGAATAAATTAATATCATGTGAATAAAATTATTTGTTAATATTTGTTACGGTATTATTTTTTGATATATTTAATGAGTTAAAAAAAATTGGTCGTGTCTGGATGGACGTCTGTGTTAATCTTAGAATTCATGATTAATAAATAATACAATCCACTTATTTTTCCTATTATTCCACACATAAAGAAGTCGAGAGCGGCGGCGTAGTGGAGCTTCGTCATTACGTTTACCCTGACAGCATTTGATTCGATTAGACTGCCACGGCGCGCCAATAGATGTTTCACATCAAAAATGCATAGCGAAGAGGAATACCTATAGTAAAGTTAAACAATTGAATGTTAGAAAACTCTTTTTATTAATTTTCCCAATGCAGTAGAAGCAGCAACATGATGCGTGTACAGGGTATATCAAGACTGCTACCGAAAACGAAGCCAGGTGATAATTTTAGTGACTTTTGACACAATGCAAGTAAACTTTTTGCAAAGAAAAAGCGACGACTTTTCTGTATTTTTTTCCTATCATCGTATTTGTGTGGTATATACATACATTTTCCTAAAAATATAATGTACCTACACCCTTTTATTCTTAAAGACGCTATAGTACACAAAGCTTTACATTATAATTTTAGAAAAACTATGGATATACCAACTAAAAACAATGACATTTTAAAAATTACAAAAAAAAAATTGCAAAATGTTTAGTTGCATCGTGTCTGTAGTCACTATAACTATCACCTGGCTTCGTTTTCGGTAGCAGTGTTGATACGCCCTGTGTATCGGTGTGTGTGGTGCGTGCAGTGTGCGGCGGCAACGAGTGGGAGGCGTGCGGCGTGGCGCGGCTGGCGGCGGCGCTGGCGGCGCGCGTGCGTGCGCGGCGCCTGAGCCTGGCGCTCGTCACGCCCTACCACGCGCACAAGGACCTGCTGCGCAAGCACCTGCACGCGCTGCTGCCGCTGTCAGTACTCACCACCCACTACCTGCCAGATATTATATTATTCGTATACGCATTTTTTTTACTAATTAAGGTATTATTTTCCTATAAAGAGCCTAAAGAGGCATGTCAGTGTCTCTGGCTTTCCAAAGGCAAAAAAGATCTACAAGACAAAAAGTTGTGAATCATCTAGTTAATTTTAATTTAACAAAATATTATATGAAGTAGTTTGATAGTACCGGTAGTGCAGTGTGGGCCGGTGTGGTGTAGAGAGGGTGTTGTTGCAGGGGCGCGGCGGCGGTGGACGTGAACACGGTGGACAGCTTCCAGGGGCAGGAGCGCGACGTGGTGGTGGTGTCGCTGGCGCGCAGCCACGGCGTGGGCTTCCTGCACGACGCGGGCCGCATCAACGTCATGCTCACGCGCGCGCGACACGCGCTGCTCGTCTGCCTCAACCCGCACGCCGTCATGGTACACTATTACGGCTTCGGTCCATGTTCACTCAATTTAAAGACATATAAAATAATGCTTATAGTAACCTGAAAGATGAAATATTTTCTTCGTGCTATTACATGTTTCTGTGTAGGCTGTAGGCAAATAAGCGCATTTTTTCGTACTAACACTTATACATTGTATCTATTTTATTGATAATGTTCCTACATTTCTAAATGCGGCGAATATGCAAATTATGATTTTTTTTTTCTTTTTTTCAGAAAAATAACCAATGGCGAACACTTATAGAAGATGCACAACAAAGGAACTTGTACTATACATTCCCCAACCACTTATGTCAACCTATATCTCCGAACCAACCACCCACAGACAATATTCTCAAACATATTTTTGTTGATAACCAAGAAAATGATTAACTAATGTTATCTTAATTCTTAAGAACTGGTTAAATCATTTAACTATAAGCGTAAAGTACAAAGTCTCCATGGTTGTTAAGTCTTTTGGCTTAACGTATTGTCGATCCCAAATAAAAACGGTGTAAATATCATATCTATACCTCAAATAGTTGCATCTATTTTATAACTTATCACGCTGGCCGCTATGCATGATTGGGGCAGGTAACGTGACGTCATAGTGCATAAATCCAGCTGGCGGGTGTGGTCGGGGGCGCGGCGTGGTGGACTCCAAACAATGGGCGCTATAATTTCAAGCGATGCGCATTCAATATAGTTTACTTCACCCGCTATAAAACCACAATCAGTCCGCCACCTCGATGCGGCCGAAACTGGCAGAATATGTGTTAAATTCTAGACACAAAACACGTCACACGCACACGCGCCGCCATCCGCACCCGCTATTGTAAATTTCAGACACATCCCTTTAAAATATGGTCATGAAGCGCTATACACTATGTAAAACTAGAGGCATTTACGCCCGCTTTTACTGTGTTTGGTACATGCTGTTATACTTGCGCAATCTATTACGTGCCTTTATAAAAGCGTCCTTACGGAAGACAAGATCTTTTTTATGTATGATCCAAAGGTCAGTATTAGAGATCACGACAAATTTGTTGTCCCATCGCCTTAGCTGTGCGTTGTCAATTTGTAGGTATCGGCTACGGATAGAAGTACGTGGCGGTCCATGAGACGCACGTGATTTGTCGATCTGTCCATTTCACGGTACTACACATACTTGAACTAACCCCCACAAGGCCGCTTCTTCAAGAAGTTAGCAGTGCTTTCTACTACCAAGTCTTCGCATTTCAACATTTGTTTTCAACTGACTATTGACGTGTTTAATGTACACGTCACATAACTGTAACGTTACCACAATTATAAATGTATTTTAAATCTAAAACTGCTTAGTGCATTAAACAAATCTAACGTGTATACATGTGACATGTACTAGTGAGAAAAAAAATCTTATGTGATAATAATGTATCTACTATATACTGCCATAGTCTTAAAATGTTAGATGTAACCGTTATCCTGTACTATGTAATAAGTGTATACAAAGTGATATAGGCATATGGTATTTAATTTAACCACATGTTTTTAGCCACCCCTGGTAACATTGTACCAAGATTGAAAAAAAACTGCCTGGTAGTTTTGACAAAAATAGCGATTTTAATATCCAAGTCTGATCAACCCCTACAGGTACGATTCTTTTTACGACTCAGGTAAGTTTTCGAACCGAAGTGAAGTTCAGCTAAGCCATAAAAAAACTCGTCACATACGGGTGGCCAAAAATCGTGAAAACTAAAATCGTAATTTTTTACAGAAAATAATTTCCGATTTTTTCAAATTTGTACAATATCACCTGAGGTGATGAGAAACATGTGGGTCAAATTAAGTAACAAAACATGTCAATATCTTCGACTTCGAACATTCGAGTTTCGTATCGGTTCATAGAGTAATCCCCCTGTTTCGTGTACAAATGAAATTATCATTTCATGTCGTAAATGAAGATAAATTTGAGTCATTATTAAAATGTGCGTGCAGCGTCGCGTCGCGTCTCGGTGTGAGCTGACCTATGTAGAAAAAGGCAGGTAGAACAGGACTCAAAATAAGTGTTTTTAATAATGTTAAAAAGTATAACTCTAGAAAATAGTTTTTCTATGGATCTGCCTAAATGGTCAAAATACATTATGTATGTACGTATATATGTAGTAGATAAAACTGAACATCTAAGCGTTTCCTACTTGGCGCATGATATGATACATGGATTGTTACTTCTATCACCCCGCGCCGTTGCGTTGTATGATTATTTTTTTACAAAATAAATCGAGTAATATTTGTGTATTTTTTTATTTCTTATCAGCACATTATGAGCAATAAATTGACTTTTGACTTGATTCTTAAACATGTTATTTATCACGAAAAATGTGTACAGTTGCGTCGTTTTGTATATACTATGACGACACTATCAACAACGGTTCATCATTAACGACGCCCTGGGTAAAATTTCTATGGCGCCCTTTATGTACCATCTAAACCTAAGCGAAAAACAATAAATCTTATATATTACACTATAGGTTACAGTAAATCCAGGCATTTATTATTTTTTGTTTTTTTTTTTACACTGGCACGGCATAATGACTGCACTGCACCTGATGGTAAGCGCAAATGCCGTCCAGACAGAGTATCGAATGGCATCAGACGGCGGTCCCATGCTATTCAACACAATTATGCCGGCCTGCTGAGATGCTTCTTCACACTACGGCGGAAGGACCCAGGATTATAGGAAGGAGGGAACACGTGTGACGGCAAACAATTACACGGCTTCACAGTGCGGCACAAAAAATGATTTGCGAACTTTTTAGTTCGCGCCGAGATGGTTTGGACCGTCAAGTTGTGGCTTCGCAAGCCAGCACGCGTGGTTCTGTTAAGGAAAGGAGAGGAGGGGATCAAACTCAACAATTCCTCAGAGTATTCACCGTGATACAGACGGTAGACTTGACCACTTAGGTCATTCCGCATTGAGAGGGGAATACCCTGAAGATTGGGGAGGGGAGAGAACGGGGATTTTTTGCACGTGAACGCACACACCTGGGTTTTCCTGGCATTGTACTCAACCATATTCCTGGAACCCCATGTAGAAATGAGATCCAAGGACCGGTTGAGCTCAATGACAAGATCTTCGCGCCCGCTCACAGTGTCGTCATGGCAACCTGGGGGCCCATAGCAGTATCGCCCATGAACCGTGCTGTCATCTGCATAGCAATGAATGTTGCCGAGCGACAACATATCATTGATATGCAGAATAAACAGGGTGGGCGACTACCGAGCCCTGTGGAACTCCGGCATTTACCGACATGAGCGCCGAAGCGTGTCCGTCAACGACAACACGCATTCTACGCCCATGCAGAAAGCCAGAAATCCACGAACACAAGTTGCCGGGCAGACCGTATGCCGGAAGCTTGGAGAGAAGACCACGGTGCCAGACCCTATCAAACGCCTTGGCTATGTCGAGGCTCACAGCAAGAGCCTCGCCACGCCGGTCAATCGCTTCACCCCAGCGATGCAGGACAAACGCTAGAAGATCACCCGTTGATCGGTTGTTACGGAAACCGTATTGTCTGTCACTGATCAACGAGTGATTCTCCAGGTAGCGGACCAATTGAGCGTTTATGATCCGCTCCATGACTTTGCACATCACTGAGGTGATAGCGATAGGTCGATAATTGGTAGGGTCTGACCGATCACCCTTTTTGGGGATCGGTTGCACATTGGCCTCCCTCCAAGATTCCGGCACAACATCTGTGCGATAAGACGCTCGGTAGAGGCGTGTCAGTGCAGGAGACAGCTCCGCTGCACAAGCCCTTAAAACCACCGCCGGTATTCCATCCGGACATCGAGGGATCGTAGCTCACGCCGCACATCACACTGCCTGATGCGAATATCAGCCATTGAGAAACCGCAATCAGGCAGCGTGGGCGGCGTCTGGGAACCACGGTCCTCGAGGCGGGAATTAGCCGCAAAAAGATTTGCCAGTAAAGTGGCTTTCTCTTGCGGCTTATGAGCCAGTGATCCTTCCGGGTACTTCAGTGGTGGCAACGTAGGACGGCAGAAGTTAGACTGGACGGCCCTGGCCAAACTCCAATAAGCACGACTGCTAGTTGGGTGATTGGCCAACGCACACCCAATGCTACAAACGCGCTGGGCATCCGCTCTAACATAGGCCTTCCTGTAGGCCTTGGTGGCTCGGTTATAAGCTTCCTTGAGGGAGCTGATATTGGGATCCTTCTTGGCGCGACCCCTGATCCAAGCGCGATACGCCGCTTGTTTGTCGCCGACAGCATCGGCGCATGCACGATTGAACCAGGAGCGTCCACGGCCCTTACTGGCGATCTCAGAGTAAGGAATGTAGTATTCCATACCTAGACTGATTTCGCCAGCAATAGCGTTGGCACTCGCTGAAGGATCTTTGCCCTTAAAGCAGCGCTGCCGCGAAGGGATGGATGCGAAATATTTCCGCATACCATCCCAATCCGCCGACGAGTAGTGTCAGACCCTTCGCTTAACCTGCACGAGACGTGGAGGTGAAGCGAACGGTACTGACGGTACTGACGGAAACTGGGCGCCCTTACGGCACTAGAGCCCTCAGGGCCGTCGCCTAACTGCGCTCCACCCTAACGCCGGCACTGACCATCAACTCTGGGATCTAACCGTGGCTGGATGAACTAAATAAAGATTACGGGGGCCGTTGGATGGAGAGGGCTTTCATATATAGACTGCTGTGAAGATCTTTGTAGGCAACATACATATATTCGGCAATGGACTTGCTTGATTGAAGAAAAGAAATAACTGATGGCACGCAATGACAAAGTTATCGGTTTCACAAGTACACCTCAATGGGAAAGAAGCTGAAAGGAAATTCGTCCGATTCATGTGGGCTACTACAAACAATTTTACAAAATATTAATTGTGTTTTAAATTGTAGGCACAATAAAACAAAGTATGAGAGGTATGTAAACATTCTGTTTCTTTTTACTTACAAATATGCCACTGCAACGACTTCTCTTTGCCAAATTCAAAATTATATTAATGCAGTAATCAAGGTGCTACTGCTACATATCATGTACTCGTAGGAGTATTTATAATATAGAGGGCGACCTGACATACATTTGCGTCTCCAAAAACGTAGATATTTTCTTGTTCGTAATCTTAAGTACTGCTATATCGGTGAAAACTGAACTAATTATTTAACAATTTTCTACAAATTCCGTTGGTAACCGAAATTAAATTTAATTAATATCAATCTAAAACGAGTTTGAGTGAAACTAAATAGCCCTAAATATTTTTTTATTTTTCTTTTTCAAATAATTTGTACATGTTGGACAATCTGTCAAATGTCAGCCAATAGGAAGGCAGAAAAAGGTGGCCCGGCACCACCATTTTTATGTACGTTTTTGAAGTACCAACGCTCCCTCTATATTATAAATACTCTAAGCATGTACTATATAAAACAACTTTTAACTATTCATACAAGTAAATAATACATTTTTTACTTCGTTTAGCTCCGACAAGTTTAAGCAATATGAACATGGTTTTAAATGCATATTGCTAATTGAATTTTATATTATATTATTTTAGTAAGCTTTATATTTTGAAATACAATGAAAATACTTTCAACTTTATATCTTAACCGATTTAATTCTTTCCAAACTCATGTATTTACCGAAATAAATATTTCTCTCACTGATTAACACAAATCACGCATTCATGCACTGAACATGTTGCTCGAAAAAATGAAAACATGCCTTAATAAATATTGCCACAACAAAGGCACCAAGTGTTGCACAAAACAGAAACATAAAATTATAAATAACACGATATTTATTTATTGTTATGTCCTATAACAGACTCTAACTTGGTCTGACGAATAAAAAAATAACAATTGATGGCGAACAAGGTGGCAAAATATTTATAACACCAACATAGGCGGTCTCATAACACCATTTCAAATAATAGAATGTTTAATGAAATACCCCAACACAGTGCTCAGCATAATTCGGTTACCGAGTATGTTACTTCTCTAAGTTTAATTAGAAAAAAAAACAAGAGCAGTGTGACGTAAAGGTAAAGAAGCAAACATTTGGCCAAACCGCACTGCTTTGACCAACGTGATGATTTGTACAAATGTATGGTAGTGATAGAGGCGAAGTATTGAAATGCCATGCGGCTAGCACTAGCACGCCTTTACCTTTACACTCCACTTATACTAGAAATGTGCACATTCTATTTGCGATCTATATTAAAACTAAACAACGTACTAACTACACCCTAACTTATGTATAACTTACTCGTGCGTGGTGATGCCTATAAACTTTTTGGCAGCTCATTCGACACCAATCACATGTTTTAATACCACCTTTAGAATTCCTTATACAATTACACGAATACATCGTATATGTACTAACAGTTCTCCGAAGATGGTATAAGCAACCTGCATAAATATTTCAGTCAATTTGTTATTATTTTAGATATTATCCAGAATTATCTACACAAAGGGGTCTGTAAACAAAATCTTTGATTGCTACTAAAATAAATAGAAAAAGAGGTAAGTAGTTACGTCTATGTAATAACATTAATAATAAGAAAATATTGCGGCAGAACAATCGATGATTATGTGGCAAGTTCTGTCTAAAAACTTTTTTTATTTAAAGATAGCATTTTACTCCCCACTTGAACTATAATATAAATTGTGTCATAGTGAACAGGTAGCAGTTATTACGAACAACGTCTCAACAGAACTAATGCATAGCACAATATCTGTAGTTATAAAGGCATTTTTATGTATGATTTAAAGAACATCTTGAAGTCAATTAAACAAAAATAGAATTTCATTCAATCGTCAGTCATACAAATCTATATTTATATATTCTTCTTATTCATATTTATAACGATTTCGAAAAACCAAATGTCATTAATATATCTCACATGATAAGTCAGTCTAAACCCTTTAGAATACCATTGTTAGGCAGAACATGCCACATCAAAAATAAAATTGAATTACTCGTTTTGGTACATATCTACGAGTAATTTTGACTAAAATACAACAGTAACCATGACACATATCACATGTTATGTTGTCTTAACAATATTATAAAGGCGTACGCTGGCAGTAAGTGGTAATGAGTTCTCTGGAATCTGAATGAAGTCTGCCCGGAGACACGTTGTGTAATACTCATGTTGAACGATCACTCGGCAGACGGGCGCGACAGCAGACAATAATGCTCTTTTATAATGTTAACTGTTAACTATTAGGGACTTCTTGCATTGCTAAACTACAAATCAAGTCCATATACTATCTATATACACAATGGAGAGGACACTGTAAAGCCGCCGTCAATGGTGCCTCGGATAGTGATGCCCACTGCTGTACCTGAAATGCGATAATCTCATAAGATTGACATATCAACATCCAACAGCTCAGGCGCAACAGCATAATCAAACAAATTAATGTTGTATCAGCCCATGTACGTCCCATTGCACTGCACGGATCTCCTCTATAATCGAGGGTACGATTGAGAAGGGTTAGGCCATATAGTCCACCACATTGGCCCAGTGCGAGTTGGCGGACTTTACACACCATAGAAATTCTTTAAAATTGCTACAGTAAGCAGGTTTCCTCACGATATTTTGC
The DNA here is from genome assembly GCA_033459515.1 of Theretra japonica. Taxonomy (NCBI): domain Eukaryota; kingdom Metazoa; phylum Arthropoda; class Insecta; order Lepidoptera; family Sphingidae; genus Theretra; species Theretra japonica. The sequence goes on from CM065937.1 coordinate 5,864,723, forward strand.
TTTACCGTTATAGTGCGTGGTGATTGACTTCAATACACACAACTCCTAGAAGTGAGAGGTGTGCCCTGAGATTTGAACCCCCGACCACCGTGAACATTTAGGCAGTCGCGTCTGAGTTGTTACCAACAGGCCACCACGCACTTCCACTGGCCACTAAACAAATTAATATCTAATTTAAATCCTTAAAAAATAGTTTTATTTGATTTGTAACATTCACATAAAAATAAGAAACTATTAAATGAATACCTGTTAAACCGCTTGTACTTGTTGTTGTGATGTTTATTGAAGTGGTGTGGCCGCCTCTCTCCTCGATATTTGAAATTTGTCCCCCAATGGATTTTATTTTGTTTTTCCTGTAACACAATAAATTTGTAATATAATAAATGAATACGCCCAACAGTCACATATGTACATAGTTCCAACCCCACATTAAGATCAATTATGTCTTGTGTCGTGGGTATCAGAAACTACGAGAGACTTTTCGGTCGCACATATATCCAGACACGAAACAAATATTTGTGGTCCTCACAAACATTTGTGTTAGTGCGGGGATCGAACCCGCGGCCTCTTATTTCATAGTCGGCGTCTAACCAACTACGCCACGAAATATCAAATTTTACATATAACTAACGAATAACTCAGTAATATTATAATTTTAGGGTTATATCACACATTTGAATTAGGTACGTATTGTACTACTAAATAAATAAATTACAATTATGAATTTTCGTCGGAAATATATTAAAACAAAGAGGACAGGTAAGTCGTTGCGAAAAAACTTTCGCACACAAAGATTGCTAATGTAGCTGTAAATGGCACATATATATTAAGCTCTATAAGGACAAATTGTTGTCAAGGAAGTGAAACCTAACAAAACTTTAAAGCCTAGAATCTAGAAATGTGCCTAGCTGTTTAAAATATTAATACTAGGTATATACCTGGAAAGGATTGTATCCATTTCTGTTATTAAACCTATTATAATTATGAAATTTCTTTAGTTTCTTGGTGCGGCCGCGGTCCATGTCGTCGGTGGCTTCGTGCGCCCGCTTGCGCTCCTCCCGCCTCTCCTCGAACACCTGATACATCAACAGATTTTTTACAAGCAATCAAAAATTAGGAGCTATTTTTATGTGGAAAGAATGAGAAGCACATAAATCAAATCTTTGAAATTAAGGTAAGACTGTCGTACATAAAGACGATTTTTTTATTCTATATTTAGAACTGTAAAGTGGAGCTCGCTCACTTTTAACTTATTCAGCTCCAGCACTCACTGCTGTCATGAAAATACGAATCTCACGAAAACAGTTTTACATATTTTGTTGATTCGTTTCTGTCTGTGCACGCTCAACATTTGCAATTTTTCCACGCCCACTCATGTTTTTCATCTCGAGGGTTAATTTATTGCGTATTCGTATGCGTGCACAAAAAGTTGACACCGCAAGGGGCACGAGGCGGCGGAGTGTCCACAACAATGAGAAGCAGGCGCGCACCTGTCGCGACAGCGCGCTGTGGGAGCCGCTCCAGCTGGCCACGGGCGCGCCGTAGCCGCGGTGCGACGCGGCCTGCAGCACGCGCGCCGCGGGGCCGGGCGCGGGCGCGGCGGCGGGCGCGGGCGCGGCCGCGTCGCTGCGGTCGCTGAGCGGCGACATGCTGCTCACGCTCGTGTTGGGGCTCTGCGACGTCTCTTCTTGCCGCTCTTTCTCTTCCTTCTCTTTCAACCTGCAATGTGGATTACGTGTTATTTTTAGGGGTGCCCTCGGTGTATCTGTGAGTCGTGACGAACGACCGAACCACTTACTTTTTATTCGTGTCGCCGTTGAGACTGGGACTGAGCAGTGGCCCGTTCTTCTCGTTGGAGACGGTCCACGCGTGGTGCATGCTCTTGGTGGTGACGACGAGTCCCTGCGGTGACTCGCAACGGCTCGGTTTAGATTTCCGAAATTGATCTTTATAAAGGGGCCTCTTGGCGGAGTCGTCGCCCGGCCTGTCGCTGCGTTCGTCCCCACTGGACTCGGAATCGTAAGGGACCAATCTGGAACTCGAACAATTATCCCTTACGGAATGGTTTGTCGAATCGTTTCTGTTCATTTGCTCCTCTAATTTTTCTAATGGTGACTTGGAAGGTTTGACTAATTTACTAGTAGATGCAGACTTCTCGAGCGTCTTTGTGTTGGCAATCGTCAACCTGAGATCGGATTCACTTTTTGACAATTTCGGTTTAACACTGCATTCCTCAGCAGTTTGCTTTTTTATCACAAAGCTGATTTTCTTATCTTCTTCAAACTTTAATGCTTTATCGACCCCATTTAAAATCTTCGGCGGTTGAACCACTTTTTCAACCTCGCCATTTTGTTTCACAACCCAAGGTTCCGAGTTAGCGTGACACAAATCCGTTGACTTACTCAGAGTGCTATTTAAAATTATAGGCTTAATTTCAGATTTAGGTGCTTCGGTTGAAGTACTGTTGAGGAAAGCTGGCTTCCTCTCATCATGTCTATAAAATGTTAATTTTAAGGGGCTTTTTTCTCTATTGAGTATATTGTCTGGGAGCTGCGGTCCATACACAACACTTGAAGAAGATGGGGCAGACACAGAAGGTTCCTCGGTTGAATTGTCTTTTTCGAAAAACATGATGTAGGCATTAGTACCCAACACAGCTGACAGAGGTAGTGGCCGAACACAACTGTCATCAAATTGATAATAGTTTCCATTTGATGCCTGTCCTATGGCTGTGTAGTGTCCACAGTTTTGAGATGGTCCAAGGTGAGTAACTAAACTTACTAGTTTGTATGACTGAAACAAAAATAATATTGGCTATGACAAATTATGATAACAACTGAAAAGTTAATAAACCTCAAAAGTAAAATAAAACCGACATTGAAGACATATTGATAATTATAATCTTATGATATAAAAACTGAATGGAAGTTAAATCTAAAAGTCTAAAATATCTAAATATAACTTTTTTTTTTTTGAGATTGATGCCTCAATGTTTGGGTCCAGATGCAACTGGCTGTTTTACCCGCGTAACTCGTAGCGTGATGCTATAGAGCTTATAGCCGGCCAGCTAGCACCGACCTCATCAAATAGTCGTCATATTCACGTATTTAGGATTTTAAAAAGAAAAAACTTTTATTTTCTCTTGTCATTAGTTACTAGCGATCTGGCCCGGCATCGCCCGGGTGTAGGTAGTTTTTGAGTCCAGTCCACTCCAGCAACATATTACTACAGTTAGTATAGTTTTATTTTTATTTAAATCTGTTAAGGAGATTAGCGTGCACAAACACACAAACTGACAAAAATTCGAAAAATCGTAGTTTTGGGTTCATTACAATAATGAAGTCTCCAATAATAGTTTTTCTCATATAATATCATCCATGTACAAACAGGGATCAGTTACATTTAAAAAATATATGTAATAATTGATTTAAACATAAAAACTCACCAGTTGTTGATGATTGTTTTTGTGGAATAAATATTTGTTAAGGGATATCTTCTTTCTGAACTGCACATGTTTAGAAAGTTTACCACCAGCCAATGAAAACCTCTTCAATGCAATACATAGAACCATAGGTGCACGTTCCACAAAGAACTGTTTTGTTGCCGATACCTGGAAATGTCAATTGTATAACATTCAGTTCCAACAATTTTGTTTGCTGCTAATTAATTCTCAATGACAATTTAATATTTTACCTTTTTGTTACATGCTTCACATTTATATCCCAAATCTTCCAATCTCTCCCGGGAAAAGAATGAATCCAGCGCTTCGTCCAATGTAGAATGTTTCCTTATATCCAATAACAAATCCTGTATAATATTATACAAGTGTTATCTTTGCACCATTACATCCAACTCTCAAGTAAATAAACTAAGTAAAAAAGACCTGATATAGTTTATACAAACATTAAAAATAAAAGTAAAGTAAAAATGTATACTTCAAAGATACGCTTAAGGGATATTGGTAGTCATAATGTGGTACATGACATTAATAATTGTGTAATTATAACTTAAGATATGTTTGTTAACCCAATTCTAAGACATTTTAATGTTTACCTGGAAATGTTGGTAGGTTGTAGATAAATGCTGGCATGCAAGGCACCTAACAGTGGATCTTAAATAACCTCCCAAAATTTGATTAAGTGGGGTGGTCTCCTTGCTGTACTGGTCCAACTTATCAGAATTAACAAACCGGAGCAAATAGCACTTCTCCATCGCCTCTACAAGGTACCTTTAAATAATCAGATACACAAATTAGACAGTCTTTGTATCAATACAAATCCAACAATTACTAATAATCTTTCATTATAAAAATTGAATGAAATTTTGTGTAACCTGAATTTCATAATTTTTCACAGCATTCAATTGAAATGTAAATAAGGTTTTAATTTTAAATATCACAATAATTAAATGAAAAATCTATTGTATTGATTTAGATTTTGGATTTATATTTAGAATTTGTAAACCAATATTTGAAATTAGTAACCTTAGGAATTCATGTGCATCTTCTTGGCGGCCGGGTGTGAGGTGTCTGCAGATGAGCCTGAGCTTGGAATACACCTGCCACGGCTTAATAGGTGCTCCACCACTTTTTTGAGTAGCCAACAATGTTGCCCTCATTCCGCATATTACACATGCTTCTGTAACATTACATCAACATAGTAAGAAGCTTGAAATTAAATTTGTTATTAATTATGTATTTAGCATATAAAGTACTTTGTAGTGTCACTAAGCACCAAAACATAATTAAAGTGTATTTTAGTTAAGGAAAACCAAATAAAATCAAATATTTGAATAAGTTTTATCCATTTGTGAATTCGCCTTCCTATAAGTAAAGAACACAACCCAGCTACAATATCTGCAAGTGTGTGAGCCTGGGAGATAGTGACCTGTTGGCTTCCTCCACTTGCACTAAGAATGTTTACACTTCACTTCTTGTTAAAAAAAGGACTCTTGAAATTGAAACCTCTACTTTATTACGCAACTATCTCTTACCCTGTTGATTACACTTGTCAGCATGAGAAGATTCAGTAACAAGCCAATTAGCAAAAGCAGGCACGTGGTACAGAGCTTGTAAAGTGGAATTCAGGTAGCAAGTGTTGCCCACATTCTGCATGCCTGCGCCTGCAGCCCGTGCACACTGCCAACCAGTGCTGACTCTTTCAAGAGGGAACAGCACCCGTCTAGGTTTGGGCAAACCATCTTCACTTTTATTCGATTCTGAAAATGCATAGGGAGGATGTTATTTATTTGATAACCTACATGATTATACATTGATTAAATATAAATAATGGTAATATTAATGTATGTAATTTGAACTTTAATATTAAAAACGATGTCACACACAAGGAAAGTGGTTATATGTAAACTCATACTTCAAAACTATAATAAATTAAAAGAATTATGAGAATAAATAAATATAGCTCATCACAACATGCACATTGTTTTGTCGTCACGCTTGCAACATTAATGACAACTAATCAGAAAATATAACCTCTAAATTGATCTTATCGCATTCGAAGATAACAAACAACTCGCGATTTATGATAAATTATTCATTTAACAAAACCAACACTTACCCGTGCCCTGATTACCAGAAACGCCTTCTTTTTTAAGAATTTTACTATCATGCACTGGTTTTTTAGGTCGTATAACCACGTACTTCGACTTGAGTACGTCGAGAACGGTGCCTTGGAAGTCACCAGACTCTTCAAACTCTATCTTAGATAATAGTACACCCTTAGCTGAAGAGTATAATCTACCATCTAGCATAGAAGAGCTCTGAGATTCATCTGGAGTCAGTGATAAACGTAAAGCGCTTGTTACTGGGTCGCAAATGGAAGCGGGCATTTTACCTCCAAAACTGCACTATCACCTTATCGAATCACAATTCACACATTTTTCATTTATGCCATCTATATACAAACAACGTATGAAAATATTATGAAATTCCTTTTGTATCGCGTGTAATTTAAAAAATAATCAAAAAATCAGGAAACGCAACTATACAACGAGCAGCACGTACATGACCAGAGTCCTGAGTTGCCAGCCCTACTATAATGTACTCTGTGCTTACAATTAAAGAGAATATAGTGCCGTAAACAAATTTTATGAAGCGGCGTACAGGACCCTGGTGAAGATCGCGGCTGATATTGTGCACCAAAGAATAGACCACTGCTTACACTTACAGTACCCCTCCTACATATCAAAAAATAAAATTGTGTCCTCTGAAAAACGCACGCTAAGGCCTAAAAAAAATAACATTTCAATGGACTATATTAGAACTAATACTTCTAGAGCCTGGCGTGGAAATACCATGGTAACAACTTCTATATAATAGTATAGTACCTAGTAATAACCATAAGGTTATTGTAGTGGTTAAGAATCAACAGAAGTAGTTTAAATGTAAATAACTGAAAATATCTTGAGAAAACTAGCTTTAATAAAAACTAATTATATTATTTTTCATGTGTGGTCCAAGGATTTAAAACGCAAAATTACGACCTTATTGAGTGTAATTTCAAACACAGAGCGGAGCCTGTGTTATCACTCGACTGGTATCTCGAAAGACGTAATGTTTAAAAACCAAAAATAATTTATTAATGAACTATATACGTTCGATTGTAATTTGTATAGCACATATATCTTCGAATTTATACAAGGTTAATAACATAATATTATGTATTATTAAATTAGAATGATAAAAATTAAGGGCTGTATATTAGCACTTCCTTCGTTAAAATTTGTAAAGGAACTGAGATTACTTAAAAAATAATATATTTTGACATATTGATTTTTATCCAAATTATTAAAAGTTCTAGGTTAAAATCGGAAAATTATTGTAAGCTTTTACCACCAAATAACGCACTATAGAATATTTATTCTATCGACAGCAATAATGAAGTTCTGGACTGGATTTTGTTTTGCATTTTTGACAGGTAGGATATATGCCTGTTAAACAAATAGAATTAATACATTTTAATTGTTGTAATATCTTTAAACATTATTATATTAAATCAATAATCGTATTTTCCTTTTAGTAAGTCCTAAAAAGGAAGAGAGCCTGGTGATCTGCACCTCAGGTTAAAATCTGTAGCAGACACCAGCTTCTCACAAATAAATTAGGTACTATGATTTTTGTGGGGAAAATAAAGTTTATATTATATTATATTACTTAGCTGCCGTTTACACATACATTTACATATATAAATGATATATTTTTTACTTTCAAAATTATCTTACTCATCTATCATGGTTCAGTCATAATTAAATTAAATGTGATAATGTTTATTAATAGTCGACTTTATATCCTTATCAATCACTTTCTGTGGCTCTATTACTATTACAGCATTACAGGCCATATCAGCTTCTAGAGTGCTGGAGTTAAGTGATAAATTTATTGAGTTCAGCAGTGATGGCATGTGGTTTGTGAAATTTTATGCTCCATGGTGTGCCCACTGTAAACGACTGGAACCAGTATGGGCGCACGTCGCTCAGTCACTCTACAACACACCTATAAAAGTTGCGAAAGTTGACTGCACTCGTTTTGCAGCTGTTGCTACTTATTTTAACATAAGAGCATATCCTACAATCATATTGTAAGTATTATATAGATATAATGTAAACACTTTGTGACATTTTTACTGGTTTTCATTAATATGATACCCTATATTTATGTTAATAAAATAATGTAGCCTTATAACAATCAATAATTTAACACATCAATATTTTGTCAAGATTTTTTTTTAGTATGTAAGTAATGTACTTTTTATGTCAAGTTTTGAGATAATGGCCCTGATAAAACTACAATACATTGACTGTGGTTTTTGATCAAATATGTACTAGATGTCTGATAAGAACTTAACGAAACAGCCCTTAAAAGAAGACCAGAAAAATAAGTGTGGTCTTATTTCAATTTAGAATGCTCCAATTATTGTGAATGTTAAAACATACACATGCACCACTGCACATTTAAAATTTGTAAAAATAATCACTTTAATGCCAATACTTTGGAGGGAATATATATATTTTTTTATAAGTTAATGTCAATTACTATTTATTGTCATATAAAAAAATCAATTAGCATAAAGTATGAATAAATTCATAAATAATTGAATTGTTCCACCAATGCTTGTGACAATATGCAAACCTCTGTAAAAAGTTGGCTATTTTAGAACAGGAATGGAGTAAAGTAGACCTAGTTAATATACCTTTTAGATGCATTTTGCTGTGTAATGTGGAGGACAATTATTGAGAAATACCTTTCCATGCCACAGCATTAATTTAAAATAATTTATGTTGTATTCATGCCAGATAAGTTATACAGAATATTCTTTGGTAAATAAAAAAAGTTTAAAAAATTAAACCGTCTTCAAAAGTGTAATAAAAAGAGAGAAATAAAACTTATCTTTTATTAAATCTATAATACCTAGATATACAAACATTAATTTTTTTTAGTTCGGTGCCAGCCGATCAACTATGCCTTGCGGTTTTACCCGTATAGCTTATAGTAGGCCAGCTGTAAATGAAAAAAGATATTACCATTAAAAAATAATAAATATTATACTTATGACCATCGAAAAATATTAAATACAATATAAACAAAAAATAATATAAATAAATAAAACTTAAATAATAATAGATAATAATTTAAAATTATATAAATAATAGTAAATATATATATATATATTTGTAAATAGATAATAAGTTTTATGTGTATTGACTTGTCATAAGAGCTATTTAATTGCCTATATGACCAATAAACAAATTTCATTTCATTTCATTTCACACACATATTACACACTAGGCATTAGTTTATCTATCTAGCTAAGCCTGAATTGCATTTATAGTGTATTGTTTTAGTACTGTAATTAATTTTCAAAAATTGTTATTTTTTTACATTGTGTTCCAGTATAAAGGGCTCATACCAACATGAATACAAAGGTGAAAGAGCAAAGGATGATATGGTCCACTATGCAATGAGAATGTCCCAACCAGCCATCCAAAGAGTTTCCCATGCTGATAGTTTAGGATACTTGAAAGAAGCTCATCCTGTTTTCTTTGGATACATTGGGAAGCAAAATGGTCCATTATGGGTAAGATCTATTAGATTATATGTTTTCATATTTTAAAACTCTATAATTAATAATTCGGTTCTGTAGCTATACTGTACGCGACAAGTCGATATGGCAATTTTTTTGTGATCACGTTCTAAGTTAGTTATATCGATATTTTTTTGCAATGCAAAAAAACATAAGAGTAAAAATAATTAGGTCGAGTTTATTATATACAATACGACAAAATGTTTTATTTACAATTTGTAACTCATCGATGTCTGCACTCTGCACATGGAAGATAAATAAGAAAAACTATTATGGGCGGACTGTATTAACGTTATAGGACTGAGAATGAATTATTGGTTATTCTTTAGCTTTAAAAGCTACAGCAGTCATTTCAATACACAACAATATATTACAAAAAGATCAATGCGAGCGGGATCAAAATTGATAAACACGATCGATGCGGACTCGTGCAGCACTGAGACTAGTGACAGTTTGCGGGGCTTCGCCTCTCCCCACGCGTCACCTCGTACCCCGTTTGCCATGTCGACCAGTCGCGTACAATACATGCATATTTTATAATAAGTGTATACAATGTAAGTTATAGTCCAACAGTAAGTAAGGATTAAAGCACTATGAGAATTAGTAGTAATATTAAGTATGTTAATATTTGGAAATCTTTTTAGGATATGTTTGCGCTGCATGCAGAGAAGTATCAACCACATTCATGGTTTTATGCAATGTCGCATGATATTGTTAAGAATGATTTAAAAGTGCCTAATGATACTGCCATTTTTGTGTACAAAGAAGAGGATGCTTACTTTTTTGAAGGTATTGCTTAAATTCAAGTTTTATAATGTTGTAATATTAACTGATATTGTATTTTCACTTTAACCAACGCTTTAACAACATTGACTAAATAATATTACAGCAAATCAACAGCTCCTTGAAGATAGAGATAGTCTAAATACAACTTTAGATAAATGGATTAATGCTGAAAGATTTGGATTTTTCCCCAAAATTACTAGAGCTAATATAAATGCCTTAATGGATACAGAAAAATATTTAGTCATTGCTGTATTGTCAGAAAATAAATTGAATGAAGTTACACAGACTGAAAGAGATTTTAGAGACATGATTGAAGGCATCATCAGGTGGGTAATGTATAGCAATTTTAATTTTTAATTACAGCTCTAAAGTATCGGAATGAGTGCTTAACAGCTTTTCTCTCGACACAAAAATATAGCATAGCATAGCTCATCTGAAAAAAGTCGCATGTACCTATAGTCGTTTTTAGAAATTAGACAGTGACTAGTATTGTGGCAACCTTGGATTATATGTACACCTGGTAATTACAATTTTTGTCTACAAATATTTACTGTGAGTATTGTAATCATCACGCGTTGCGTGTCGATAGGCTTTGTATATGAAAATTAGGATTTTAAAAAACCTGTTGGCGCTGCCAGGGACCCGCATAATAAATTCAATGTGCTTATTATTAAAATTGCTTTTTTAGGAAACGGAAACATGAGCTTCACAGCAATTTCCAATTTGGATGGATGGGTACACCCGATTTGGCAAATTCTATAGCGATGTCAGAACTGACAGTTCCACATCTGTTGGTACTAAATTCTACTACTAGCCACCATCATATGCCTGACGATGATCCGGTCCTCATGACCCCAGAGGCGGTGTCATTATTTCTTGACCAAGTACACAAACAACAAGCACCAGTACGTATTATTTCCTTACAATATATTTGTGTAATCTATGAGCTTTTTTGATAATTGGAATACATGTAACAGCTAACAAAAAAAAAAATTATCAAATAATTTAATTTGCAAAGCAAAACTAGACGATGCTTACATACTTAATTAAATAAGTATTATATCGGAAGCCCGTAAGTGAATGTTTTATCCATAATAAAGTTTTGTTTCTTAGGCCTATGGTGGAAACAATTGGCCAGTACAAATATACAGAGGCTTCTTTGAAATGAGAACTACTGTTACAAACATGTGGAGAGGAAACCCAGTGTTGACATCAGTTATGTTCGGCCTCCCTCTTGGATTTTTATCACTTATATGCTATTCAATTTGTTGCGCGGACATACTTGATGCTGATGAAGACGAAGTCCCAGGTACTTGTTTTATATTTCTTCAGTGTTTTCAAATCAATCAGATCTTGGTATCTTGGCAGAATAATGATTCATTCAAATGACATTGATAACGAGGGTTGGGAATATCATGTGTATCTCATAAATTATCATTAATTATTTAACATTAAACCTGGGTATGCTTATGGCACATATATACGAGGTGAATCAAAAAGTTCTTAATATCACTACAAAAATATAAGAAAATTTAAACGAAAATATTTTATTTTCAAACAATGTTTACTTCTGACTCAATACATGTACAATACCGCTTTGTAATTTTTTTATTCCTTCCGAAAATAAAAACATCTTGACTCTCAAAAACGCATCTACAACAACCATTACCGCGTCATCGTCGTCAAATGTAATTTTGGGAATAAGTGGAAATGACTAGGTGCGAAGTCCAGTGAGTATGGTGGGTGGTCCAGGATATCGAACCACGCATGGCGGATTGCTTCGAGCGCAACTTCCGAACGATGAACGGGAACGTTATCATGAAGAAACAGCGCGCCCAGTAACAGTTTTCCATAACGTTCATTTTTAACCGCATTACGCAATCACGCACTTGTGGGATTAAACCTGCATAATATGGTCCAGTGATCGTCTGTTCTTTCGGAATGTAACCAATAAATAGGATTCCTTCACTATCCCAGATTACAGAGGCCATAACTTTGGCAGCGGTAGGAGCAACCCTAAATTTCTAAATTGGCGAAAATGACGGTAATTCCAGGACATGCTTTGTCTTTTAGTTTCGGGATCGAAATGGTGAACCCATGTTTGATACATCGTAACAAAACGACGACAAAATCGATATGGATCACGGTGTAATATTTCGAGATTACGCTTTGAAATTGCCAAACGACGCGACGCCTTTTGTTTTCGTTCATTAACATACGAGGCACCCATCATGCCGACATTTTTCTTAATTCCAGCGTACCTATTATAATGGATTGAATGCTACCAAATGCAATCTTCAGAATCTCAGCTTAATGTTTTCTGTCGTGCAAAATCACATATTTAACTTTTCTATTAATTTTTTTTTTCGTTACAAAGCTCGAAGGCCGCCCGGAGCGATGATCATCTTACAGCTCGATGTACCCGTTTAAATTTAGCAACAAAGTAAACAACCGTTGAATAGGGTAAAACATTATCCCCTAATTTTTGCTGAATATAAAAAAAATCTCGTGTTGACATTTTTTAGGCACAGGTACTTTATCACTGCAAGTAACTGAATTTTTGCCACATTTGAATATTTTGACAAGTATTTGCACTAAATAATATATATTTTATTATTTGCTACCAATAAGATCGAATCAAATAAGTCCTGCATAAATATTATGCGATTGACATGCTTTTAAATATATATGTATAAAATCACCCACAAAACAATTATATTTGTATGCACTTCTAAGAACTTTTTGATTGACTCGTACTTATCTTAGGTATTACCCACAGATCAAATCATCTATCAATATAATTAATTTAAGGCATTTCATTTTTAATATTTTGTTACAGAGTCGCACGAAAAGAAAGATTAGACCCAAAATGTAATGTTGCAACAGTCATTACAATGGAACAACTTCCCCTTCGTGCCAGTATTTCAGTAACATGTGATACAAAGAGTCTATTTTTAACTCCCGTTATTTATTATTATTGATACTTCAATCATCTACTCATAATATCCTTCAAACAATACAGCTAGAGGTAAATGCAAAGTGTTCTAAGTACCCTCTGATCTGTATACACTACTAGCTATTACAAATTCAACCAAATATTTTAATTACCTACCACTTAAATATTAAAGTCCTTTTTGTACCTCGTTTATTAACCGACCTTAACTCTAAATGTGACTTTAAACTAACAAAATACATTATGTAAAGTAATTACTTTGAAGTATAAATTACAAACTATGATAACTGCAGCAGGTATTTTTACCGTTTTGAATGAAGAGAGTACTTAATTAATCTGATTACTATTAAACTGGCTGATATTTTTTATTGTCTAGTCAAATAGATGAATTGATATATAATTTAAACAGAAAATTATTTTATGCGAAATTAATTCAATTAATAATAGGATGTGTTTGTGAATATGATTTCATATCGATGTGGTAATAAAAAGATTGAATCAAGAGATAAGTATGTAATCAAATATCTATCTAACATTTGTCGATAAAATTATGGATTTGTTATACTATACAGATATATTCAGTGTAAGGACCATTTTTTTTTAATTATTAGAGTTACGAAAAAAACTACCGAGTTAAGGCAATGATAGATCTGAGTTATAATATTTTAGCTGATAAGTTATAACTAACTCGTGGAAAGTGTTTTCTGTTATCTTTTATTTTTGAAGTAAAAACTGATCTAATCAAATAAAATTTAAAAAGAAATCGACCATGATCAAGTACCTACCAAACAAAATAAATAAACGCCGAAAGATTGAGTTGACATCACCCTGAAAGTTCCATGTTCACCAAGACGACATTTTATAACACATTTTTATCAAAGATCATTAAATTGAATAGTGAAGTGTCTCAATGAAAGATTCTTTTTCAACTTTAACTGATACTGGTCTTATTCATAGACAGTTTTAAACCCGATTCTATATGGTTTGTCTCTTTCGAATGACTTTTGAATTCAGTTTGAGCGAAGAAGACAAAATGTTCGATAATTAAAATACGTTTTAGAACTCTCTACAAATAAGGACGAAGTGTTTTATTTATCAGTGATATAAACTTTAAACTTCTATTTACATATGAACTTTTAGGTGTTCTTGTATAATATTGAATAAGATCCTGACTAATTAGATTCGTCTTATTAATAATTTAATGATAATTAAATAACAAAAGTTATTATTAAACCTTCTCATTAAAATACTTCAATAAAAACTTCAGTGCTGCCAGGTGAAATAAAGGGTTAGTTCCGTTTTTACAATATTTTACCAATCTGCAAGTAATAAATAAAGTACCTGGATGACCGAGCTTTGCACGGTATTTTTTTTTTCTTTACGAATTGTGTTTTTTGGAAATTATCGTTATTTTCATTAGCTACACGTTGGGCCGCACGCTCTCGTGAAACATCTAAATCATAAGACCTTGTAATGTCAGTCAAATTTTGCAAGCATCTTACTTTAGCAGCACGTGTGGGACGAACAGAAACCTGATTTTCATGACGGTATCCTTGAAATGACTCTTCACTGTGAGAAGTTTGAGAATCCTGATCAGTTTGATGACGATGTCTTCTAGGTGTTCTTGAGACGAGTTGCGGCTTCGTGAAGTTAATTGTTTATAAGCGTTTTTTTCCAAGATCGTTTAGGCATTTTTAAGTGAACACGTGCATTAAGAAGACAGAAATAATATAAATAAACAATTGATTTTCTTAGTCCAACCTCAAATCAAACACTCATTGACTTCGTGTTACTTAAAAACGCCATCTGCTGGAATAACTCTATTGCTCACAAAAAATAGTATTATTATTCGCCAATAGATGTCAGGAAGTGTCATATTTTTCAGTTTAAAAACGATCGATAAAACACGAATAAAATGACATTTTCTAAAATGACTTTATTGCTCACAAAAAATAGTATTATTATTCGCCAATAGATGTCAGGAAGAGTCATATTTTTCAGTTTAAAAACGATCGATAAAACACGAATAAAATGACATTTTCTAAAAATGATTCCTAGCTAGATCGATTTATCTCCCCCGAAACCCCCTATATACTAAATTTCATGAAAATCGTTGGAGCCGATTCCGAGATTACAATTATATACATATATATATACAAGAATTGCTCATTTAAAGATATAAGATAAATACACCCAATAGTCACATACATAAGTCTTGTAAGTCAAGTCTTGCAAGTCTTGTAGTAAATCACTTTCGCCTGACCTCGCGTGGTTCGGGGAGTACATAACACTACGATACCGTGTACTTTAATCGCGTACATAACGTAACTGACGAATGCAATCGGTGGCTCGAATCATGGTGAATATATCCCCTACCGTAAATGAGCACGAAAAGTCAACAGGTGTGCCTTGGGATTCGAAGCCGTGACCACCGTCTTTGCAACCGCGTCCGTTCCGTTCCGACAGGCCAACCTCTAATTACAATGAAAACAACAATGGCATAATATAAAGTTTTCTCGTGAATTTGGGTATAGAATCCCATTATAATGTATTATCTCTTATCAAACTACCGACCTAGATTTAAGTATATTACTATGTAACTAGAGTAAATTATAGGTAAGAGCAGTACCCGTGGAAGAATAATAATTAAAATGTTTTATTTACAGCTGACTGCATTTTTCTACTATAGGCCGATTTGTTAAACCTACAGCTAATAAACTTAATATGAAAACTTTGCGGAATTTCCTTAAATATTGTAGTTTCTAAATTCTACTTGGCGTTACCTTCGCTGATATTCCAGCACTTATTAAAGGTAAAAAATGGATGAATGAATAATGATATCAAAAGCAATCTTGCGTCGGGAAAGAATTATGAAAATTTCTCATTTCTCAAATAATGCGTTTTAGAATTTTAATTGTAGTTAAAAAAATGCCACACGCCAATAGAATTTAGATGAAATATAACGTTTTTTTTTTGTCAAATGCTGTATATCCATGATTTGGTATAATTTTACAAATGATTTATATATTAAAATACCTCAAACGAATTTTATTGGATAATACAAAGGATTTTTTATGTAAATAAAAAATAAATAATAATGTTGTTTTGTTTCTACACTTTAATTAAGTCTTGACATCTCATCTATATATAAAGCATATTCTATCTGCCTCATATAAGATTTTAGTTGATTATACCAAATATTGTAATTATCACTTCTCACACTATTACAATTTATATTGATAGTTCTTAAATCTTCACCATGATTATATTTTAAAGCCTCTTTTAATTTACTTTCGATACAAAGGGTTTGTTTATCTTCCATACCACTTCTGATTTCTTCACATCTTTTTTGTTTTTGTTCCCTTTTTGAACAACACATTTTTATTTCATCTTTTACATCTAAATTGTGAGTAGCTAATCTTTCTTCCTTATTATGGGTGCCCTTTTTATTGATTGTGATGTCAAGGCATTTTAACTTGTTAGAATTATTTTTTTTGTTTTTTCCAAATGCTGTGGGTAGTCCAGCTTCTAATAGAGCTCTTGAATAATCTTGTATATCATTGTAATATACACTGCTACAAAAACCAGGAGTATTTTCTATATTTTTTACATTATTTTGTATTTGTTTAGTCTCCATTTTAGATCCTTTAATTTGAGAATAATGCTGGCTATCATTGACTAAGACTTTATTTTGCGTGTGATGTTCATATTTTTTACTTGTTACAGAATTTTCATGGCCATTCATATCAGGGATCAGACAAGAAACAAGATTTGGTTCTATTTTTTTAGTCTCATTTTCCTCATTTTGAAAACATAATAAGTGTTTTACATTATTCATATTTCTAATATTTACATGGGAATAAGCTGTTTCTTCATTAGCTATATTTGATCGCTGAAAAGAAGTAACTAAATCAGAAAAACTTTGTATGTTATTATTAGAAGACAGACTTGGTGTTTGAAAAGACTTCTGTAATTCCTCAAAGGTTTCAAATAATTCTGTATTGTTTTCACTATTACAAGTCAATATATCCCACAATTCTTTATTGATTACACCTGATGCTGGTGTATCTTTTTCTGCTTGTACAATGTCTGTCTTAACTGCAAGTGAAGGCTGTGATGAACTGGGTGAACTATAATTAAATGTATCACCAGTCCATAAGTGTCGTAAATTCCATGATAAATTAATTTTTTGAAAAATTTCTTCAAATTTGGCCACTTCTTGTCCTTCACTTAATATAGTTATTGCTGTTCCATAGGAACCATATCTACCTGCTCTACCTATTCTATGCAAATAAGTTTGCCAGTCAAGCGGTGGTTCAAAATTAATAACAAGGTCTACATTTGATGCATCTATCCCTCTTGCTGCCAAATCAGTTGAAATTAATATTCTACACTTGTATTCTTGCAAAGTCTTCAAAGCATCTAGGCGGTCATTTTGTTCTTGCTGGCCATATAACAAGGTTGCTGGCCATTTTGCTTTTGTTAAAAGTCTATGTAACTCAGCAACTCTAACTTGATAATTGCAAAATATTAAGCACTGTTTGAATTCTTTAGCCATGAATATTTTAATTAGTTCCTGAAACCTGTTCTGTGTTTGTTTCACAATATTACTATTTTCTTTAACTAACGTTACATTCTGTGATATTCCCAGCAACACACTATTACTGTCTGGACATATATGTTGAGCATTATGTACAAATGTACTAATAAATGGCTTATACTTTTCAGGATATGTTGCACTGCTCATGATAACTTGCTTTTGTTTTGGCAGTGTGGAAAATACATAGTTTATATCGGTCAAAAAACTTTTTTCAACCAATTTATCACACTCATCTAGAACAAGAAGACGAACTGCAGAGACATCAATATGTTTGTCTTGTATTAAATGTTTTAAACGACCTGGACTGCCAACCACAATGTGCACTTCTTTAGATTTAAATTTTTGGATATCTTCATGTACAGGCATACCACCCATTACCACCTCAACATTGAGCCCTAAAACAAATTAGAAAATCAATGTATATTATAAAACAGATAATTCAATATTCAAAGTAATCAATAAAGGTAAAACTAATAAATGACTAGTTACCTGAATATCCAGTTCCTATTTGTTTCATAACATCACATATCTGTGCAGCAATTTCCCGAGTTGGTGCCAACACTATAACCTGAAGACCATTAGCTAGATCAATTTTTTCCAATGCTATAACAGTAAATACAGCAGTTTTTCCAGTCCCAGATTTAGCTTCAAGAAGTAAATCTATAAAAATAAAATATATATTATATAGCTGACAAAATTTAATCAGTTTTTAACCTCTGGTGTTACAAATGTTCGTGGGTTGTAGTAAATGCTGCTTACCATCGGGCTGGCCATAAGCTTGATGCCAATTAGAGGTATAACTAAAGAATCAAGCTGAACACTTACCAAATCCACATTTCCCCAAAGGTATTCCATGCAACTGTATTGGTGACGGTTTATAAAAACCGGATTTTTTCAGACCACACAAGGTTTTTTTGTTTAACAAACATGACTCAAATGTTATGTCTTCTTTAACCCGAATATCTTGGGTTCTATTTCCTTCGCTTATATTATGGCCTAAAACCATCTTAGTTCCGACGATCTACTTCCAAGAAAAATAACAATAAAGTATAATAAATTAACAGTCTTCCTTAAGATTTACAAAAGATTGGTATACCAGAAGTTAGAATACAGAAAATTCAAAAACCAATAAACTCGACTATAAAAAACATTATCACACTTCAATGTCAGGCACAGATAATACTATTATACTACTGTCAGGTTAAAATCTATGATGGCGTCTGTGGACCACCTGTATTTCTACAAACATTGATGATCACAGACATGTCTATGATTTAGGCCTAGTTGCACCACATCAATGCCTTTGTTAAAAGTCAAATCCACCGTCAAAGTGACAGTTTAGCCATTACAGAAATCCAATGATATATAATAATAATAAAAAGGATACCGCACAAAAGTTTCTATACAATCAAGTTATAGTCATGCCGGAGCAGCTCCGGCATAACTATAGCTCCGGCGGAGCTACACATAGCAAAAATATTTGAAGACTTATTTGAACACATGTGTGGTACGGGTATTTGCGTATTTGTGCAAACTTTGCTTAAATATTTGCGTATTTGCCATTCGGTGTCGGTTTTTCGACCACAGATCAAAGCGTTCAAAGTAAAATGTGTGCCTATCCTGCCACACGTGCGCAAAGTTCAAATGTTTGTAAATCACCGAGTGAACCAGACGTTTATATTTATTCGCAAGATAGACTGGAACAAAGAATAGACAACTAGAATTGAAGCAATAAAATAATTTTTATTTGAAAATAATAATTTTACATAAAAGAATATTGCAAAAGTTCTCAAATTAGGCGTTGCCTGTCTTTTGAGAAACTAGTTAAAATATATTTTTTATTACAATATTTGTATGTGTGATTAACGAAAGGGTACTTGAATTTATTGAGTAGCTTCAAGGAGAAATGTGTATATTGAACCCTAAAAGTAAAAGCCAAAAGAAGCAAACAGAAATTTGATCAATTACGCTTAGAGCTGAATCACACAATACATTTTACATATCCACTCGGGCTTTTACTTTATTTTTTAAATAAATACATAAATATCACGCCTTTAATCCACAAAGGTGAAGGTCGCGGGACGTCGCTGGATGCAGGCTGCCTCCTGCAGGTCATTGTGGAAATCATTGGGAGAGGCCTATGTTCAGCAGTGGACTTCCTTTGGCTGATGGATTAGATCCCAAAAAGTATAGGCAGAGATGCAACCAGAACACCCACGTTTCACCTTATGTGTTCCGTCCAAGGTGTGATAGAAGCCGAGCTTATCACCATATCTGGCACAAATTCCGGATTCTGTGCTGATAATGAATAGAACAAACCGATTTCACTTTGCCGGATCCGAGATTCGAACCCAAGACCTCAGCTTTGTAACCGTAGTACAACTTCACCACCGAGGCGGTAAATCTTGTGAAAGTGTAATAATTAATTACATACACCGCGTCCACATATCGCGGTCCATCGTGTTTATTTTCCAAGTTTTAAAATTACAAAACACTACGCTGTTGTCAGCATATTAGGAACAGATTTTCTCTTCATATTTTAATAAGTTGGATATGTTCATGTTAGTAGATTACGAGTATAGTTGTGGTTTATATTAAGAAAACATATCCCAACATATACTTCAAAGAATACGTTTTTTTTTTATGTTATTTGTAGTTTCTTTCACCATACGCGAGTAGAAATTAATACAAGGCACAGAGTCTGTGCCACAGACCATTATGAAATGACAGACCATAGATACGATAAACTAAGGCCCAGTTGCACCCAATGCTATGTTAACTTTGCCTTTAGTTAGACATTTCGTCCAAACGACCTTATGAAATACAATTAAGAAGTTATAGTAAAGTTTTCTTAAAATAAATTAAATAACATATATACAACATAACAAATACAATACATTAAATAGCGTACTGTAAATATGAATTTTCTATCTGATTTTTAAAATAACGCAATTGTTCGCTGGTAACATTTTCCTTACCTTGCATTGAGTTGTTTGTAGGTTTTTGATAATTGGTTTCTAAACGGAATTTTGGGAAATGGCGAAGTTGTGATTCCTGTAGAGTAATTTGTTTATCGATATTGACAATTTTATAACTATAATGCTGTTTTCTGATATTGAGGAATACTAATAATTGTCGTTACAGTTTTACTTATGAAATAATTGTGTGGTATTGTCTGATTCTTACTATGATATTCGAAACCAGTTGATAGAATTTTATCAAGTGTTGGGTTTCTCGAGTTTATATTTTTAATTTTATTTACACAGGTAAACACGAATATTCTTACTTATATTGTTGTTATTACTTATTCATTTGTACATAATACATTTGGCAAGTGATTCAATGTTGCAAAATTGAAATACCTAATGTTATGTAGAATCATTTCCAGATCTGTGATAAAATGTAGGTCATGAAAATAATACATTTATCGCGAGATAAACTCTCCCAAATGAGTCTCATCGTAATGCCTTCTTCGTGTTGATTACAATATAATTTTCCCCTTCCTATTTTACATGTACCTCTCAGAAATATAGGCATGTATGACATTCGTGTTTATTTTATTTGTTCATATGAATTAATATAATTTCTACATCATATAAATACAGTATTTAATAAGTTACTAACGAAATTGACATTCACTTTTAGGTCACATCATATTTTAACTTTGCTTAACATTTTAGATACTTGGAATGTATGTAGTTATTACAGAAAACACAAATTTATTACAATATATCTCCTTTAAATTAAATTTGGTTCATAAGATTATGCTCAATGACCAATGTCCTTTATTATGATAATGCATCAATGCAATATCTACTTTTATCAGTTGGCTTAATACTTTTTTGTATAGGAGACAGAGATGAATAATAACTGCAGTGGAGTTGGTGGCGGCAGCATTGTAGCAGGAGGAGGGGCTTATGATGCCAAAATAGCTGGATTATATGATTTGCTTGACACACTGGGTTCAGGGCATTTTGCTGTAGTGAAACTAGCCAGACATGTCTTTACTGGGGAAAAAGTTGCTGTGAAAGTAATAGACAAGAGTAAGCTGGATGATGTCTCCAAATCACATCTTTTCCAAGAAGTAAGTGTGATATGTCAAAAGAATTGTTAATTATATCCCTGGAAAGTAAGTGTTTCAATATTTTAAACAGTATTATGGAGGCGTGGTAACATTAAGTGAAACCACATAATGATTGTTTCATCAGCATTTCACACAAGAAAACATTAAATTATGTCAAATATAATAGCCACTGTATATTTTATGCTTGCTGTAGAAAATATTATTTTTAATTTAGGTTTTTCAAATTTTGTTTTTTTACTTTTGATATGACATCTAAAGTAATTGTTCAGGGTATTTTTAGTGGCTTATAGTAGTCATGATGTAGTTTAATGTTTTTTGTCTCTCAACCTTGTATATTAGTGTTTTTTTTTTTACACTAAATAATTAAATTGTCTTGCTCAAATATAGGTATAAATAGGCTTAGCTTGAACAAAATATGCTATGATAGTCAGTATAAACATGTGACATTGATTAATTTTATATTAATCAATATAAAATATAACTGGTGTATATAAATAAATACACCAGCCACATGTTTTTTTTTTAATTTGTTTGTTCATTTTAAATTAAACTACTAGTTCACATATTAAAGTATTACAATATCCTTTTGCAGGTTTGTCCGGATACTGAGACACTCTGGATAATTATTAATATAAGCCAATCTATACAACCCAATGCTTTTACAGAATTTATGACCCAAATTATAATATCTAATACTAAAAAGATACATTGTTAATTACAAAACTTACTATTTTACCTAATAATTGTTAAAAATGAATTAAAAATAGATAAAATAACTAAATCGGCAATAATATACAATAAAATATACATAGTCCTGATCCCACACTACGATTAAGTCTTGTGATGTGGGTCTCAGGAACTGCAAAAAACATCAGTCTCATAAACACCTAGTCCCTAAAAAACGACTTGTGGTACACGCAAACATTTCTCTCAGTGCGGGGATCAAAATGGCGGCCTCTCGTTTCAGAGCCGGTGTCTAAACAACACCATGGAGGCTGTCATATAAAATATAGTGCCAATATTATGATATCTTTCAACCACTGTTCTCTTTTAGACATGAAAAATGGAAATACTATTGATAAAATTAATACTTAAGTCAGCTCGGTTCTGAATTAACTTGGAAATTCAGAAATCATTATTGGATGGGATGCATAACTAGGATTCTAAACCTCATTATACTAATGATGTATTGATGATGTCTGATTTTTTTTTATTTTACTACTCCATAAATATCTGTATCATAAAAAGGATATCATCATGTAGGTCATAGCTAATCCCACAGCTCTATTATGGATGGCTTCCTATAGTATAGCAGATTCCTTCATTACGCTTGTGTCTTGGAAATGACATCAGATGCATGCTTTGGTATTCTAGTTAATGTCCGGTCTGTTAACATAGGATCATCAGTTTCTTGTCTCTAAAAGTGTATTATAATTGTTACAGGTACGCTGCATGAAATTAGTGCAGCATCCAAATGTTGTTCGGTTGTATGAAGTAATTGACACCCAAACAAAGTTATATTTGATATTGGAGTTGGGTGATGGTGGAGACCTATATGATTATATTATGAGACATGAATCTGGCTTATCAGAATCTCTGGCTCGTGATTATTTTCGGCAGATAGTTCGGGCGATCTCATACTGTCACAGGTAAGCACCATTTCTTGTAGCTATATCAACACCTTGAATGTTGTTGACTATAAATGGAGGTAAAGTTTTCAATAAAGTTAATTAATAATAAATTAGTAACTTTTCGGAAGAAATGTAATGGATCTAATTTTAGAGCTATTTTTACAAATTAATAGCAATAAAATACGTAATCTTGAATCTACAATAATCTTGAATGCCACAAATAAAATTCAACATGATAAATAATATAGTTGTTCAAACAGCAACCTTACAACAACAACTTGATACCTCCTCTTTTTTTCAGATTACATGTGGTTCATCGAGACTTAAAACCGGAGAATGTTGTGTTCTTTGAGAAATTAGGTGTAGTGAAACTGACTGATTTTGGTTTTAGTAATAAATTTTGCCCCGGTCAGAAATTAGAAACATCGTGTGGTTCGCTTGCCTATTCGGCTCCCGAAATTTTATTAGGAGACTCATATGATGCACCAGCAGTTGACGTGTGGTCACTCGGAGTCATCTTGTACATGCTGGTTTGCGGACAAGCCCCCTTCCAAGAGGCTAACGACAGTGAAACTTTGACTATGATAATGGATTGTAAATATACAATACCACCACATATATCAAATGCGTGTAAACGGTATGTTATTATTCTGCTTATTTACTTATCGCATGAATATACAGGGCTAACGTCCCAGATTACTATGGCTTAGATATACAGAGTGAATTTTTAAAGTGGGCCTGGATAACCAATACCGAAACAAGCGAAAAGTTCTGAATAACGAGGAATCGAACTTGAAAAAATATCACATTTACTTCATTTGATAATGTTGCTAATAAGGAATAAATTTTGGAACGTAATGATAAATGGAACATTTATTACAGTTATTTCCCAGCATTAGATCCTTATTACAAAGAAAGAAAATAATTTTTAGTGACACGATTACAACAAAACAAATCATTATAGTACAAGTAAAAAAGGAGAATAAAAGAACAAATAGAAGGAAATAATAATGAAAGAAAACATTAATAATTTAAAAATAAATATGAGTAACTCTATCTTTTGTCCGCAACTTCGTCTGCATGATTAAATGTGGGTCTTGTAATACATACACTATGACAAAATAAACCGTATATATAGATATAATCGATTGAGGTGGCACGTGTTTTACTCTTGTTCTATGTTTTATTTTATTTGAAACATTTAAGATAGCAATCGGTGTTCTTTAACGAGGATTTGTTAATCTTAGGAAATGCTTGAAGCTTTCCTCTGCATATTCAGTAACTGCAGACTTTGTATAGTGTCGTTGTTTCACGTTGACGTATCGCAGCTCAGTACCCAGGTGTTTCTCGACACAGATTCCTTGTGCTCTTTGAAACAAAGATCTACTCAAGGTATCTAACTGTGTTGGATGATGGTGACATTCACCATTCAAATGTTTATTGGTGATCGGTCTCTCATATGTGAGAGTCCGCCTGGCTGGTTATCACCGCAATGTCTATTTCTTCCGCCAAACACCAGTGTAAACGCATTGTTATGTTCCGGTTCTAAGGACATTGTAGCCAGCTTAATTGCTGGAGATAATGAGACTTAACACCTTATGTCTCAGGATGGCGAGCGCAGTGGAATGCCAGGCATTGTTTTGCAATTCACAGTTTTGTTTGGTTTTGCTACTGTCTATGAGCGGTCATATCGCTTACCTTCACGCGAATGGCATGCTCGTCTCGCCATTCATTACAATAAAAAGATATATTTATCTGCATGGGTCTTTTTCTGGTATAGAGTGTGACTTTAGAACTACTTTCGTGACTTTAGGATTGATCAGGATTACGGATAAATAAAACATCTAAAGCCGGGTATCGACATTGCGAGGCTGGCTCGCGAACCATGCCTCGCCAGCCAGCCTCCCGGTGTGGAAACGCGTTTGCCTCGCAAGCCAATCTGAACGTTGCCGCGCGTGAGCATCGCTCGTGCGAGCCGGCTCGCTGACGGTAAATGGCGGTGCTCAGAGGGCGCTCAGTATGAGCCGCTCAGTCGCATGTGCATTTGTATTGCCTCGTGCGCTCGCAACATAGAAGACAAAGACAAACTTAAAATTTTATGTGTTTCATCCACCAATGTGGTTTAATCTTCTTTTTTTTATTAGTTTCTTGGTTATCTCAAAATTTTACACTCAAAGAAAAACACTGTAAACGCAACTAAAGTGTTTGGTTCCATGGAAAACGTGACTGTGTAGACGCTAAACGAGTGCACCGCGAGGCTGCCTCTCGACACACTGCTCAAACGAGGAAAGTTATAAAAGGAAAGCAGCCTCGCAATGTCGATACGCAGCTTAAAAAGGCAATTATTAATATCTTCCAAGTCCATAGTAAATTAAGTTTAATTTTTTATCGAGTTGGTATGCTTTGAAAATGTAGTTATATGGTCAGAAGGTAAAATTGTGGTAGCGTTACCTACGTACCGTTTGGAAAATCTCAGTGATACCAAGGCTGCACTAATGGTTGTCTCCTCAAAGTTGTAAAGTAATAAAGTATTTTAAAGACATCTAATCATTGTGTAACATTCGCGTAAATATATGAGACCATTATGTAGTTTTAGTTTCCATCAAAATTGGGCTCGCGACTCGTGATATTAATTTTTTTATTATTCCTCATAGATATGGATTTGGCCATACATGCTTACTTAAAAAATGCACCCTGTTTTAAACTCTGCTTATAAGTTATATTTAATTATAATTTTTAGAACCATTTATGTAAGTATGCAATTTTGCATAAACAAAACAATGACACAAAACACTAACAATGTCACGTTCTTTTTTAGACTTATAGGAAGAATGCTAGTTAGAGAACCTGAAAAACGGGCAACTCTTACTGAAATCGCAAATGATCCGTGGGTGACCGCCGGTGAAGGCATCACTGTGGAGGACTTCGACACTCCCCTCGTGGCCAAGGAACAGTTGTCAGAAGACGACCGCTCGGCCATAGTGCAAAGGATGGTCAACGGCTCCATCGCCACTAAGGAGCAGATCTTGGAATCATTGGATAAAAACGACTACAATCATATCACTGCTACTTATTATCTGCTGGCGGAGAGGAAACTACGTTCAAATAGGTAAGTGCATAGTGCATTTTACATATAATCGCGTAAGTGTTAACTGCTACTGTAGTTTTGCTGAGTAGCGGTCGGGGCTAGGGGCCGTGGGTCGGGCTATAAATGAGTTTTGTCACAGAATGGAGGCGCTGCGCAGACAAGAGGCCATGCGCGGCGCTCGGCGGCCCGAGGCGCTGAGTGTGTCTCGCGGCGCGGCGGGGGGCGCGGCGGGTGGTGCGGCGCGCGGCGGGGCTGCGGGCGGGGGGGCTGCGCGCTCGCTGCTGGCGCCGCCGCCGCTCGCCGCCGCGCCGCGCACGCCGCAGGACGTGCCGCCGGTAAACATACACACACTTACAGTACATATATCCTCCAAATCTCGCATCATTTTCGAGATCTTTTTTTACGAAAGAAAAACTGACTATGGCTCCCTTCCCGCAGTCCCTAATGGAGGGGTCAGGAAGGGTATGTCGGGTCACCGACCTTCCAGCTCGGTGCGCGAATGTAATACTGAGCTGGGTCCCTAACACTAAATCCTTACGCCGGCATAACGACCAAAACCCCTCGATGGCCCTTTTTGCGAATATTAAGTTGTATCTTAGTATAACGGGGCGCGTATACGCTCTAATTGGCTTTCTTCAGGCGTTCGCCTCGTGATCACCTTCTACGACAGGCGGGGGATGCAATCGTGGAAATCTAAACGCGGCCTTAACACAGAGCGGATCATCTTCTACACCTGCCTAGCTTTTGACCCTTTCATTTAGTTCCAATAGATGCTACAGCTATCGACAATATTAAAGTAATATTGTGTGCCGCGCCGGTGCAGCTTTTAATAACGCCAAAGTTATAAATAAATACACCCAAGTGTATTTAAGTATTTATATATCTACATAGTCCTAATGTGGGGACATTAAGATCAATTAAGTCTTGTGTCGTGGGTATCAAGGGATAGAGACTTTTCGGTCTCACCAACACCCAGACCCGAGACAAATACTTGCGGATCTCACAAACATTTGTCTCGGTGCGGGGATCGAACCCAGCGGCCTCTCGTTTCACAGCCGGCGTCTAATCAACTGCGCCACGAAGGCTGCCAAATTTTCGTTGTATAAACATTTTCACAATTATTTATGTCAGGTTTATTTTTTAATAACAGAGATCTCGCAAGTGTAGTATAGTTCGCGAGGAGGACGATGACGAGGAGGGTGCGGTGGCGGGATCTTGCGGCTCGCGCGGCGCAGACACGCGGCGCGGCTCGCGTTCCGAGGGACGCCTGCACCTTGCCGCGCGCCTCGCGCACCCGCCACCCGCGCCGCACCCCGCGCCGCCCCCCGCGCCGCTCCCCGCGCCGCCCGCGCTGCTCGTGATCGCGCCGCAGCCGCCCAGCGCGCACCGCCCGGCACATCTTGCCGACAACTTCACTAAGGTGACTCCTCCCCTTGTTTTATACATATTGATAGATGTCATAGCCGTTTACAGTTGCGAAGTCACGGCGGTGTCTCTTTTCATCGGCGAGAATCATCGGATGGTTGGTTGTTCACAGGTCAACTTGGACGACGAGAAAAGTGTCGAAGCTCCTCGCGCACCACCGCCGGCACCGCCGCCCGCCCGCCGTCAACGGGTGGAATGCCGGCGGCGGAGGCCCCGCGCCGGTTCTTGCTCTTCGTCCGATCTTTCCGACGAAGACTCCGAGAAGAAGAAACGAGCCGCGGAGCGCGCCGATGCACCGATCGATCGCACCCGGCGCGACTCACATGACGACTCCAGCGACAGCCAGGAGCGAGGCGCGGGCGCAGGCGCGGGCAGTGCGGCGGGCGCGCGGGGCGGCGCGGGCACGGCGGGGCGCGCAGGTGCGGCGGGGCGCGCGAGCGCGGCGGGCGGCGGCGCGGCGGGCGCGGGCGGGGACTCGCGCGGCGCGGGCGGGGGTGCGGGCGGCGCGGGGCGGCGGCGACGCGCGGCGCGCAAGGAGTCGCGGCTGCGCGAGTCGCGGTCGCTGAACCGCATCGCGGAGGTGGAGGAGGCGGGCGGCGCGCGCTGGGCGGGCGGCGGGCTGGTGGCGCTGTGCGGGCGGCCGCTGTTGCGCCTGCTGGCGGCGGCGCGGCCGGCGCCGGTGGCTCGGCGGCTGCACGGCCTGTGCTAGAGCGCGGTCGGTCGGCCGCGATGGTTCGTTCTTCTTCGGCGTTCCGTTTGCGTCTGATTCGTTGCACCTGTTTATCTGACGCGCAGAACCATCTTTGCCGTATTCCGTCTGATGGTCGAGGTCACTCGAATTATCGAACAAATTTATATTTTTTATAATGAACGTAGGTGAACAGGGTTGTTACGAAATTTCAGTTTCTATAAAAATTGGACATGATTTGTATCTTCTCGACTTTTTACCGCAGTATTAGCAAATGTGGTCTCTTCGACCTTATAATGTGTCTTTGTGTATATTACCTTTTAGGTAAATTCTAGACAGGGTTTGTGATTCGCTTGGATTCATTATATTACAATTTCAACTTCATTTTTTAAATTCATTTTATTACATTTAGAAAACTGGTCACGTAATTGAGAACATCATAGCCGACTGTGTTAGGTACTTATAGAATAGTCTGTCTTATTATTGTTATTAGTGTATACTGTATAGTGTATATGTATATGTATTTATTGTATAGTTATCTACAATATAATACATTTTAAATTGAATTTGCTACACGTAATACTGTAAAAAATTGTATTTTACCAGGAGGCAATCATTCGTTCGCTTTTAGCTGCCGGCAAATGTGAACGCATCATAATATTATCATGTACAAATATAATATATGTAACATGTGTAAATTGATAATATGGGAAAGAATTCTAGCATTGCAAATCGTCTGGTGGCATTCAAAACTCTTTGTGGAAGGCATTAGCACTTACCACCAGGTGCAATGCAGTCACTGTGCTGTGCCAGTATAAAAAAAATACATCAATAGAAAATATGCTTTTAAATGTAGTATTTTCAGTATCCTTTATGTACAGTTTTTCCTATAAATTTATATTTATTTTTCCACCCATATTAAGTAACTCAACAAGCAACAGGGTTATTAAAAATTGAAACGGACGATAGTTCGGTAAAATTGTTAATTCTATTTAGTATGTCATTCTCCATATTGTGT
Organism: Theretra japonica; assembly: GCA_033459515.1. Taxonomy (NCBI): domain Eukaryota; kingdom Metazoa; phylum Arthropoda; class Insecta; order Lepidoptera; family Sphingidae; genus Theretra; species Theretra japonica. The sequence goes on from CM065937.1 coordinate 5,894,094, forward strand.
CCTTACACCTTAATGCATACACCAAAATCTTATCACATTTCCGGGGCTCAATTCAACAATATACATATCACACACAGGGTTGGTGTTACTGCTCAACGGTTGTTATCGCCGAAGGAACTGCTTTCACGACAATTGATTGCTTAATCCTTCACAGCACACTGCCCAGTCTTGATTGGTATTGAAGTGGTGTCCAGGAATCAATTCGAAATGTATTATTGCATGTTGCACCATGCTTCATCTCTACGATGTACCAGCACAGCACCCATAATGCAGTGGCCGTCAGATTAAAGTTTTTATTGGAGCAGATAATATATAACTAAAACAATCCATCCACATTTAAAAGTTATATCTTTATTTAAATTTGTTCAATTTAGTAATAAAAGTTAAACATATTCCTAGAAATTAGATATAGATAATGCAATATAGAATATTTATAAATTGTAATAACAACTAATTTTGTATTTAAATTATATTTTCAAATCACATGATGTATTAGAGATTATCGCTATAACAGTCCCTATATTAACTCAGTTTATGGTATAAAATGGCCTGTCCCAACGATTAAGCTCTTTAATTTCTATTTCATTTTCACCGTCTAATTATATCTAATAGGTGTGTGTACGTGAATATCTTCCTATCCTTGTACGTAAACTAAATACATATATGTTTCTTGTTAGTTCTCAATTCGTGAACAGTGTTGTTATGCACGTATTTTATCACGGTGTTATCTTCACGAGGCAATTCTCCACAGTCAGCGGCTCGTCTATAGAACAGTAATTTTACGAGTAGAATTTTCATGAGCTATAGAAGCAGATCTAAGTTGCATGTTCATGTTGGTGTTAGTTATTACATGTTGTAATAAAAATGTACAATTTTTCTTACATAATTTGATTTTAAAATATTATATAATCGCCGCATTTCATAAATTTTAGCTAAATTAGTGTTGAACATAAACAACGTAATACCTATGTAGTTCGTGTGCATCCTTAGAATGGTTGTTTTTAGTTGATGTTGTGTATAAAATATCTGTGTAAATAATTAAATTTGTTGTAAATACATAGTTTATCCCAAATATTACATTATATAAGTAATTTTGAATTTATAGTTATTGTAATTAAAACAATATCGCATATTATTTATTACGTTGACAATGTAAGATATTTTAATTATTATTTTCATAGTCGTACTCTTGATATGTTTAATTTGACGCACTCGTATGGTGCTCTTAATTTCAATGATGATATGAATGTAACCAGACCAAAGAAAAAAAGAAATTTGTGTGTTACGCATTTCCTAATGATACATCAAGTGCTGTTTGGTGCCAATATATTACGTAAGTGGGAATAATATTGACTGCAAAATCACAGAAATCGCGTGAATGTTTTTGTATGTTTTCAGAGTAGACTTAATGTGGGTGCTTGTTGATAATATTGATATTAGAGAGTAATAAATACATGTATCGATGTAAAATCGTCAAAGTGGCAATAAATTATTAACTACCAACTACTGGTTGCTGTTCAATGTATATATGTAGGTAGCGCCCAATCGTATTTAGCTAACAGTTGCCTTTATTGTTAAGTGTTGTATTTTTCTTTTTCTATGACATGACTTGTTAGAAACGGGCGTAATGTGTTATGTTCACGAAATAAAAACACGTGTGAGAAACATCCCTTATTTTTAAATCTTTGTGAAATTAATGGGCCAGAATGATGAAAGGTCATTTCGATAAAGCTTTGAATGAATGTTCATTTTACAATACTCACTATAATATGTATGACTTACGAGTTTAAACTTTTTTTATTTATTTTATTTTTTCTTTGGATTGATAGTTTTTTTTCAATAGGTACATTGCCGTGCATTATTTTTTCACATATCAAATATAATGGCCCTTTTCTATTATTACTGATTGCTGGCACAAAAAGTTAATTATATATCACGAGTTATTTATTTTGACGTGTCATTTAATTTTTAAGTAATAGAATAATAAATCCATCAAATGTTTAATATTTCTCAGTGCAATAATTTTCGGAATAAGTATACTTACTGCACATACCAACCTGAAATGTTTCGACTTATTGTACATTGTAGATTTATAATCGGCTTTTGCAAAATTTTGTGGATAAATTATAACTGTGTCTATAAAAATAAATATGATGTTACAACAATATCAAACTAATGGTTTTTTATTTTTGTTCATTTAAAATAAATAATTTATTTGAGGATCTTAGAGCTCAGGCTGTTACCTCTGATTTCTCAGAGTTATTTGTACATAAATCATCATAATATATGCTGATAACGGCTCGCTTTTAGCAAAGAAGCTAGAGATGGTAACCTCCACTGTTTCATTCCTTATAAATTCTAACATATTTTATCAATAAGATAATAATTAAAAGGTATAATAATTCATTTTTGTGGAATTTATAGTTTACATATAGCTTGCAACATTAGAAGCGCCCTCCCTCGCGCGCACACTTATCTGGCGAGGAGTCCAGTGGCGGCGTGAGGTAGGTTGACACCCTGGGCGGTTTTGTATTGAGCACCCCTACATAAAATATAAGACCAAATACTAAACTTGCCTACCCCGGACATTGTCCGTATAAGATCTAACTTTTTTTGTGCAATAGTTATTAAGCTCCCCTTTCGGTACTCCGGAAGCAGCTGGAAGTAGGATATCAGTGTCACTGGCCTTTCAGCCCAGCACGTTATGGATGTCGTGGCCAAGCCGGGTCCCTAACGAAAACCTGCGCCAGCATACCGACTAAAAACCTTTTGATGACCGTCGCACGGCACACACAGTATGGACGGTACCGGAAAAGCGTGTGAGCGCCCGGCACAAAATTATTGCTTGTCCTTCTATTATAGGAAGCCCAGGAACCGTTCACTTACGTGGACTCTGACTTAAGATGTTTTGGGCGTCCACGACAGAAACGAAGCCATGTGCTCTGCCACCCATCTCCGAGTCGGTATAGGTAAGGACGCACCACCCCCACATTGTATCCAGCGTCCCCGAAAACCTACGCCTCTTACGACGGGCAGGGGATACCGCGGCGAAATTCTCGTCATCACGACAGCGTAAAAGCACCGTTTCAGCCGTTTATAATCCAGCGCCCCTTTGCAGGCGGCAGCGAGCGGGATCGATCCGCTTACGATCCCGGCTCACGAGTAACATTGTAACCAGTAACTCTCATTGTAACATCTGTACTGGATGACTTAACGTCGATTTTTAGGAGCGGTGAATCATCACTATTTCACGTCACACCAGGCACTGCCTCTTTAGTTCGGTTTAGTTCTTATTTTCGCTCTAATAAAGTAATAACTAACTACCAACTGGAGGCAGGCCACTTCCAACAGGTCAATGTATGAATGTCTTTGGGGGAGACCCATATGCAGCAGTGGACTTCCTATGGGTGAAGAGAGAGAGAGAAACTAATAAAAGGTCACCCGAAGCAAGTTGCGTTTTGTCATGACCCTGTGTATACGCGTTCCCAAAGTGGGGAAAAGTAGATTAGATAAATATTGGTGTAATGGGCCATTTTTGAAAAGAAACACCTTTCTTAAATGCATTTTTGATGGCTTTCAATTTTATTTATCTTGATTTATTTCTAATGGAATTGTTAGGAATTCTAAGCAGATTCATTTGACGTTGTAAGTTCAGAATTCATGACTTTGGAGATGACCACTTTTGAAAATCACTTCCTCATAATTAATGAGAATATATATAAGAATGATGGATTATTTTATACACACTCATTCATTTTGTCCCAACCCCAAGCAAATGCCGAGTGCGTTATGGGCCTGTGTATTTCTATGGATAAATGCAAAGAAAAATAATACTTTATAATGCTACGCGTATGAAGTCGCGGGCAAGAGCAACTTAATATTAAAAGTAAACATTTAGCGATAATTACACGCCTTCGAATTCGATTGTCGGTTTTTGTTGTTTATCTTGGCTTATTAATGGTTTGATTGTGACATTAACATACTAAAACTTGCCAACCTTTAGCAACAACATTAAAAGTAAATGGGCAATGTTTAAAGAAACTTATTATCAGGGGGTACAATGCGTTACACAAGTCACAACTAGACCCACTGTAAAAAAAAGTAATGCATTAATTTTTTTCTGTCCAACTGATCTTTTTGGTTACAGGTGGAAATAAAGTAATGTATAAGTTGTATTTGATTTATTTACCTTTGCTAGTTACACATTGGTAAAAATAGTTAATGCTATGAAACAATTTGACTTCAGCATTTGGTTTTGTAACAATATATTTTTGCACATTAGTTGTATAGAAATGAGTACAGTGAGGTTTGAAAAGCGGAGTATGCATTGCGGAATGTTGTCAAACTGCTGCTGCATTATATGCAATATTGATACTGTATGAAAGCATTAAAGTGAACCAGTAGTACTTTATCTTATGTCCCTAAGAAATAAAAATTTCCTACAATATTTTACACTTGATCATGTAAACTATTAGAAAAATTAAGCAAATGTTTTCCATTAAATCAATAAGATAATTTTATAGAAATAAAAATGTTGACTCTTATTATTCAGACATGGTATGAGATAATATAGGTTTTAATAATACATTGTATCTTTGCTTGTAAACAACTCAAGTTTTCATATGAAACCATTAGCATGCCAGCATTGAATTGTGTAGTTGTTTTCAAGCAGAGACACAAATTCACTTACCTAAAATCAAGACATCAGTAAAACTAGCCTTAATAATACCAAAAGCAAGTTTAACATTTTAAAGGCCACAATAATTTAGGTAATATGATAAATAAATGGGTAGTACCCTCTTTGTGGGTATTGAAGAGCCAATCAAAAAGATTCCTTGCTTTCCCCAATCTACTTGTAATAAACAAGAAATTCAGCTAAAGCACAAAGACTAATTCAAAATAAATGCATTAAAACTAAGATACATACTAGCATAGCATTACATACATACATAGGTCAAAGTAGTTTCAGTTGTCTTACACCATGTAGAAAATCATGTAAATGAATAGTTTAATTGAGGCAATACAAATCAACAATTTTATAGGTAGATTGGGTTTAGTGAGACAAATTCCAAGATGAAACTAGAAAGTGCTTCCCTCTGGTGGCTGCGATAGCTTCATATTCTCTTTGAGTGTCATGAGACGTCTTAGCTCTTGCAAAACTGTCTTGATAGTATAGTCACGCTGCCATCTTGCAAGGATCGGGACTTGTCTATTGTCAACCTGACAACAAATAACATTAAATTACAATACAAGTTGATAGCAACAACTACTCATTATCCACATGTACTCACAAGTCCAGTCTGGCTGTTGACACAGTTCATGTTGATTCTAGAGATGAAGCGAGCAGTGGGAGGCTCATCAGGGTATCGGGTGCCACATTCAATTTTAAGTGAATACATTCTATTTTCGTAAGGAGTCTGGAACAGAAATCATGCATTGTATGGGTAAATACTAGTCATGTAGGAGTACTTGACATATATTATAAAATGTATACCCTAGGGGGGCCAATAATCATGCCAGTCCAATGAGTGAGTGTCATGTCATCGTCGCTCTCGAGTCCCCAAGAAATGGTTCCGTCGCCCACTCCCTTTTGGCCCTGTTCAAGTTCTTCTAGAAGACGAAAGTTCCGAGGAACCACTGTTACGTTGTAAAGAAAATAATTAACATTAATCAATGTTGGTACATAATACAGGTAACATTGTTTATTCGTATGACAAATTAATAATAATCAGAATAAAAAATTCTTACCAACGCCTGATGACGGATTCGCCATGATCACAATTTCACCGGCGCGCACTACCTAAGTACTGAAAAAAACAGACACACAGATCAAAATTTAGCAAACATATATTTAATATAAAATGAACAAATGTGTTTTAAAACTTAGCAAGAAATCACTACAATTAGAAGATGCGATTAAATTCCACTAAATCCATAAATCTCATTCGTAGAGAAAGAATGAAGGTTAGTAATTTTTTTTGTTGACTTTGACAAATGTCATTTGCTAATAACTACTATTCTATAGTCAATGGTATTTTAATGATACCTAGTCGACATTCTCGTCTATTAACTGAGAAATTTAATATTCCTGAATCCTGATAATTAATTATGCAACATAGGTTGCATAAATTATACTCTTGTGTGTCGTACACAGTAGTAGACAAAAAAGAAACCCCGAGAAGTGAATAGCAAACAAATAATTAAGTAAATTACCAATAGACTAAAGAGTTATAAGAAATATGAGAGAAGTTTTAAAAACTATTTGCCATTAGTCATTACAATAAACGTGCAAAATAAATAAATGCTGATTACCGTTATACTTAAAAAGTACAATTTGCATTTTGAAAATGTAATGGACTTTTAGACACAAAGTGGCTTTACAAATTAATTTCATGAAGTCACGATTGCTTCGGAATTTATAATTACGTCAGACTGGAATATAAAAAAAAACGTGTCGACATAAATGAACTCAGTGACATAATGATAACAAATGTAATAATTAACTGCTATTCAGCCATCGAAGTTTTCTGCTTAAAGCTCACGATTCGCGAATACTGGCACATTAAAAATGCCGCGCTTCAAAATCATGTCCTTAAGAAAAGTGTTACCAACCTAGCATTTGAAATACCCGACTCAAAATATGCACTGCCTTGGGGGCCTAGACAAATGTCTAATAAAAAAATTGCTTAATAAAAATCAACTTTAAAAAAGCCCTAAAAGTAACAAATATAATCTATTTCATTGTACTTGTAATCGTTGGTTAATTTACTTATTGACATGACTGGCCAACATGTCATAATATATGCGTAACATAACATGCGGTGAGTCGCCAAGTACCGAACACATAGTAGCTTAATTAAATTTAACTATAAGACATATTAGGCCCTAGGAAAGGCAGGTAAGACTTTATTTGGGATTTAAACAAAATTAGTAAGAACTTCTAATAAAAACAAGTAAAAAATCCTCAAAAAAAGCATAACATTTTAAACCTTAAATTATTAAATCATAATTTAAAAAATTGGTACTCATAACTCAGAACGCGTGACGCGCGCGTTCCGAATGTACGGCGCAAAAACTAAAAACAGCCAACGGCATGTAAACGCGTTGAAGTAGTGCAATTTTGAAAAAATGTGTAGGTAGTTGTCTTCTTTGACGTGACAATAGTACAAGAAATAAGACATTATTGTCTTTTTTTCTTTTACCATATTAAAGAACTTAATATTCTTAATAAGCTACTTTTTTTATTTCACACCGGTCGACATAAATGTATGCTGTAGCCATGGAGTTAATAACTATTACCGTAATACTAGCTTTGAGACTGTTCTTTTGTGTATCAATAATATGTTGTCGTTCGGCACCATTTATTGCTATATAGATGACAACACAATTGATGGACATACACCATTATTCGCCTTTTATTTTACTTTTTACTAGAAAAATATTTACATTCCGAAATACATTGCAGCATCTTATACTCTGGTAACACTCCAGTTCTTTGCTGTTTGCAGTCAAATAACCTTTAAAATTTCAATTGTATGTGTCTCAAAGAAAGTGAAACTTTCACTTGTCCATCGCGTTGTTTATCTGTTTAATTATTTCCATGACGTTACAATTGCTACGCGCCATACGTAATTCATTTGCATTTCCTAAGGAAACTCAGTCTCATTTGGATCGCCATCGCAAGTTATTACGTAGTGAATACCGTTATTTAGAGAGGGAGCAGAGACGCGCGCGGGGGGCACGTGTCAGCGGCGCCGTTGTAGCGCGAGTTCACTCTGTCACTCGGTCATTACGGTATTTGTCTACAGCGCGTCCTACATTTACGATCGTGAAAGAAAAAGTGACGATGTCCGAAAACAAACCATTTCAGCGTCTCCCTAAAAATGTTATTCCAAAACATTATAATCTAGAACTCATACCAAATCTTGAGAATTTCACTTTTAAAGGGAAAACAGCAGTGAAAGTATCGGTAAGAGGAAATTTCATCATCACTCTTGCAAATATTGTTTTCCACGTGACGATTTGTTGTCTAAATCAGCATTCTGTTGCAGATCGTAAATTCTACGAAAGTGATAGTGTTGAACTGTTTGGACTTGGAGCTGAGTAATGTGAAACTTCAATATGTCAAAGAAGGCTCGGAAACGATGATGAGCCCTTCGTCGGTGGAGCTGAACGCGGCCGACGAAATCGCAACCATCACATTCGCGGAGGAGCTGAGCGAAGGCGACGCGACGTTGCACTGCGAGTTCACAGGAGAGATCAACGACAAGATGAAAGGTCTCTACCGCAGCAAATATCTCACTCCCAGCGGGGAAGAACGTTTTGCCGCCGTCACGCAATTCGAGGCGACTGATGCCCGCCGATGTTTCCCCTGCTGGGATGAACCGGCCATCAAAGCTACGTTTGACATATCCTTGGAGGTGCCTGTAGACCGTGTCGCCTTGTCCAATATGCCAGTAAAGGAAGAAAAGACCGTTGGTGATAAGAAGTTTCTGCATTTTGCTACCACTCCAATCATGTCTACTTACTTGGTGGCTGTAGTTGTAGGTGAATATGATTATGTGGAACGGAAATCAAATGATGGTGTGTTAGTGCGTGTTTATACCCCTGTGGGTAAGAGTAAACAGGGGTTGTTTGCCTTAGAAGTAGCTGCCCGGGTGCTGCCATATTACAAGGAGTATTTTAATATAGCGTACCCATTGCCCAAGATTGATTTGATAGCCATTGCAGACTTTTCTGCAGGGGCTATGGAGAATTGGGGGTTGGTTACATATAGAGAGACATGCCTTCTAGTAGATGAGGAGCACACTTCTGCAGTGAGAAGGCAATGGATTGCTCTAGTAGTGGGACATGAACTTGCACACCAGTGGTTTGGCAACCTGGTCACCATGGAGTGGTGGACACATCTTTGGCTGAACGAAGGTTATGCTTCATTTGTAGAGTTCTTGTGTGTAAACCATCTATTTCCAGAATATGATATTTGGACGCAGTTTGTCACAGAGAACTACATCAGGTTTGTACTTTATATGTTACACTTTGTTCTTTGCAGACAGTTTACCTTGTCATATTATTATTTATCTTGTAAAAAATATGTCAAAATACAATGAAATAATTTATCCCCCATGATGGTGCATATTTAATAAATGTGAAAAGTGATCATTTTGGTTTTGTTGTTGCTTCTGTGTAGTACTGGAACTTTGCCAAGAGTGGAAACTGCAAAGTGTAAAGTCATTCTGACCGACAATAAAATCTATTCACTGACATATAGCATTTAAATTGATATCGCTAGTCATGCACATAGCACAAGGCTGTGTTGCAGTAATGCTGACCTTCTACTAACTATACAAGCCTTATGTGCAGTGGAATTGCCATTTAATTGATTGTTTACACTGCTATTACATTTACATTACATACTCACATATTTTAAGATAGTTTATTTTATTTTCTGTGTTCCCCATTACATTTATTATATAGTTTTAAGTGTTTAGTATTATATAATAGTACATGTGATTATTATTATAGTAGTTATATGTTTATACATCTTATGCAGTTCCTTATAATTTTCAGGGCTTTAGAATTAGACTGTTTGAAAAACTCACATCCTATAGAAGTGCCTGTTGGTCACCCCTCTGAGATTGATGAAATTTTTGATGATATATCTTACAATAAGGGTGCATCTGTGATACGCATGTTGCATAGATACATAGGAGATGATGATTTCCGCAAAGGCATGAATATATACCTCACAAGACATCAGGTACAGCTCCATTTTAATACTTTAGAATTATCTGTGTATAACTTTGTCAATAGTCAAGATTTGTGTATAATTAACTTATCAGAGGTATAATATTTCCTTATCTGAGCTAACACAATAGTTCATTTGCAGTGTGGTGTAGTCTCATTGTTATATATCTGTATATGTACCTAATAGCATTGTAATTCTCATAACACATACACACTGTAATTATTATTGTACTTACAATACAATTAATAACAGTAAAGGGTTATGGCATTATAAATGATGCATGTTTACCTATACCTACATATATATTATATATATAGGTAGGTATAGGTAACACGCATGTTTGACACATTTGGTGGCCTATGTTAAGCCATTTAATTGCTTGTTGAATAATGCCTCATAGGAACAATGGAGAGACAAGTTTCTTTTGACATTATATACATTTGTATGTACTATTTTGTAATGGTGTCAATAGCTTATTTTTATTAAGGACACTACTCCTAAATTATAGTATAACTACTATATCATACAGGGTATCAAGACTATTACCTAAAATGAAGCCAGATGGTAATTTTAGTGATTACAGACACTATGCCACTAAAAATTTTGCAAAAAAGTGCGACGTTTTTTTTGTAATGTTTTAAATATTATTGTGTTTGGGTGGTAAATCCATAGATGTTGCTAAAATTATAATTAAAAAGCCTTGCATACTATAGCGTCTTTGTTTCTAGGAAAATGTATTTACTGCCCAAATACGATAATAGGAAAAAAATACAAAAATAAATTGGTGCTTTTTTTGCAATAATTTTAGTTGCATTTTGTCTGAAGTCACTAAATCTACCACCTGGCTTCGTTTTTGGGAGCAGTTTTGATATACCCTGTATGTATTTTAAGGACATGTTATCATTAACAATTTTTAGGTAAATATTGTCATTTGATTTACTTATGATTGATGCAGTATATAATAGCTTTATTAAAAATATATAACATTTGTAAATGTACTTTCAGTACAAAAACACATTCACAGAGGACTTGTGGACGGCCTTGGAAGAAGCATCCAACAAACCTGTGGGTGCTGTTATGTCAACATGGACCAAACAGATGGGTTTCCCTGTAGTTGAGGTTTGTTCATACTTTGACATAAATTTAATTCTTGATTACAACTATTTTATTGATTCCATACTTAACACCATCAAAACACCATAAATGTCTGCCAACCCACAATAGTTAATCTGTGTATCCAAAACCTTCTCAATCATAAAAGAGGCCTATGCCAAGCAGTGGGACTTATGTATGTTTGCTGATTAATTCACTTTTTCACCATGTAAGAGAATAATACAAAATAATTTTGTTTTAATGGCTGAAACGGATATTGAAGCAGTACATCAATTTAGAATTTATTTATTTTAGGTAGCCTCTGAACAGAGAGGTCGTGATCGCGTTCTCACATTAACACAGAGGAAATTCTGTGCAGATGGAAGTCAAGGTGATGACACATTGTGGATGATACCTATCTCAATCTCTACTCAAGAGCATCCTTCAAAGGTAATTAAACTGGCAATAATTAATTATATTTGGTCATCTGGTATCTATTTACTTTTATCTACTGCCTCGGTGGCGTAGTGGTACTACGGTATGATTGCAAAGCAGAGGTCTCGGGTTCGAATCCCGAGTCGGGCAAAGTGATATTGGATTTTTCTATTCATTATCAGCCCGGAGTCAGGAATTTGTGCCCGATATGGCGATAGGCTCGCCCCCTATCACATCGTGGGACGGAATATACAAGGCGAAACGTGGGTGTTCTGGTAGCACCTCTGCCTACCCCTTCTGGGAAAAAGTCGTGTGTTTATGTATGTATGTATGGTATCTATTTAAGCAATGGAAACAATATAATCTTATCATATTAATTGATGTTCAGAATTGATTGAGTATTTCAACTTACATTGACCCATTTTGTAGACAATTTCGAACATTTTTAAATTCATCCAAATATTGATATATATGTATGATGTACATTAAATCAGTATTGGTACAATATACAGTGTATTTAAAACATTCTTGATACTTTCATACATACATACATAATAGTATCTAATGTTTGTATCTACCATATTAGTTTTAATCCTTAGTTCAATGTACAATGAATGGAATTACATCACCAAGGTTGAAGAGATAAGTAGATTTCTGTTCAACTTGATTGGCAACTTATTGCTAGGAACTAACACTTTTACATTAACTCAAATGTTATCTGATATTGCCTGCCTTTGTATTATATTATTGTCGTTGCTATAATGAATTTGTAAAGGACCATAAAAAATATCATGTGTTGGATCCAATTTCCTACATTTGCAATACGTATTGTATGAATTTTCGAAAATGAAGGTTTTCCTAAGATATACTGAAAATATTGACGCAATATGTTGTATATATATATTTAATACATAATATAATATAGTTTTGTATTATGTAGAGTGAATTTGAAATGGGCGTGGATGGCCAAATGCGAAACTATTAGTAATATTAGAAAAATGCTAAAAGGAATGCTCGATTTTGACGGAAACTAAAACTGCATACTTAGATTTTTGATAAATCAATATGCCTAGTGAGGGATCTAACCCAATGATTAAAAAAAAACATGCTGTATTATTACACCATTCGATAGTGTCTCTAATAAGGTTGCAATTCTAGGAGGTACTGATATACGGAAAATAAAACGAGTCTTCATTCTTAGTAACAACGCATTTTTATTTTTCTTATAGGCTAGGCAAGCCCATTATTTTTTATTATTGCATAGGTCCAGCAAAAGAGGAAATAAGTCACCGCCTAATACCCCTTTCCTCATACCATCCTTTTGTCTTTCCCGTTCCCCTCCCAATTGGGCCGGCAACACATCCGTGATCAAGGGCTGTGAATGTTCATGGGCGGCAGTTTCAATCATGTTCGTCAAAATCGGGCTCGTGACACCTTTCAGCATTTTTCGGTATTTCTCGTAGTTTAAGATTTTGCCATCCACGCTCACTTGAAAAATTCACCTGTATATTATCTATGAATGTAAAACTTTCAGGTCGCCCTCTCTACAGTTTTAGAGAATAGGACTCAAGAAGTAGTGTTGAAGGATGTAGCTGAAGATTCCTGGGTGAAATTAAACCCGGGAACTGTAAGTCATTTTTTTTAAATTATTAAACTACTTAATTGTTAAGTGCTTATTCCTCGTACGCACTTTAGTTTTCTTTAAAACGTTTGAGATTCACAATAAAATATATTTATTGTTCTTAAAGCACAAACAATATTATATATAGTTCATTATTATTCTAATTTCTTATTATTTTTACCAAGTGTGCATGACATGAAATAGAATAAGAAAAAGTCATTTGATTGATATTTTGCAACAATAATAAAAACCGTAGAAGTTTTTGGTATATTTGTAGTGTGTTTTTGAGCAGCAACAAGTAAAATAATTATTAATTGAATCTAGCCAAAGAACCTTTGAAGATAACCTTTGATATGTTTGTCATTGTCATGTTTATTTTAATTTATTTAAATATTGAAAATTGTTGGTACTAATTCACTTTCATCAGTTACATGCAAAATAAGGTCATATTATGATACATTAAAATGTAACTATAACGAAATTACGATCAAAACAATAGTGTAAAAAACAATTATACTGTAAAATACTATTAGAGAACACTATGTTCTAAATCTATCTTCTTCTATCTATCTTCTAGTATAAATCGATTGCAAATAAAAAAATGAATTGAGATTTATAATTATGCAATAGCTGAAAAGGCATGAAAGTTTTGTAGTTAGTTCTTAAATGTACATTAGCATTATAGATTATAAGGGAACAGTAGATCGGAGGAGGGTAAGAGTGGGTGGTGTTGCAACTTGCAGGTGGGGTACTACCGCACGCGCTACCCGGCCAGCATGCTGGCGCAGCTCGTGCCCGCCATCCGCGACGGCTCGCTGCCGCCGCTCGACCGCCTCGGCCTGCTCGACGACTGCTTCGCCATGGTGCAGGCCGGACACACACAGACTGCCGAGGTGAGCCCTGCACTACTCTCACGTCGCTCGGGACCCATGTCCATGTTGACGACGTATTCTGAATCGATCGAAATTTGTTCCAGTCCCTGAAACTGATGGAAGCGTTCGGCAACGAAACGAACTTCACCGTGTGGTCCACGATATCTAACTGCATGTCGAAACTCAGTGCCCTGTTTTCTCAAACCGCCCTCGACAAACCGTTAAAGAATTACGGTCGCAAGCTTTATTCCAACATAACTAAGAAGTTGGGCTGGGAAGCCGAAGAGAAGGAGAGCCACCTCGATACGCTGTTGAGGAGTTTAGTGCTCAACAAAATGATCAGTTTCGAGGATCCGGAAACTATCAAGGAAGCCAAGCTTCGGTAAGAAAATATGCTAGATTGTAGAAATATGATGTGCTGGGTGCGGCGACGTGTGAGCGTGTGCGTGTGCAGGTTCGAGCAGCACGTGTCGGGCGCGCGCGCGCTGGCGGCGGACCTGCGCTCGGCGTGCTACCGCGCCGTGCTGGCCGACGCAGACGCCGACACCTTCGCGCGCTTCCTGCAGCTCTACCGCGCCGCCGACCTGCACGAGGAGAAGGACCGCATCAGCCGCGCGTTCGGAGCCGTCAAGGACCCCGAGTTGCTCACGCGCGTGCTCAACTTCGCCATCTCGGTCGGTATCCTTTTAACGCGTTCCTGATGTTCGTTTTTTTGTCTCACCGCACTCACTGAACGATCGAATTCATCGTTTTCAGGACGAAGTCAGATCGCAAGATACCGTGTTCGTGATCGTGTCTGTGGCGGTGAGTAGAAACGGACGCGATTTGGCGTGGCAGTTCTTCAAAGACCATTGGCAAGAATTCATGGACCGCTATCAGGTGAGCAATGTCGGTCGACAATGCAATCGGTACATGTGAGCGTGGCCGCGCAGGTGTGTGACGCTAGCGTGCGTGTTGCAGGGCGGGTTCCTGCTGGCGCGCCTGGTGAAGTCCACGACGGAGAACTTCGCGTCGGAGGCGAGTGCGCAGGAGATCGCGGAGTTCTTCCGCACGCACGTGTCGCCCGGCACGGAGCGCGCCGTGCAGCAGGCCGTGGAGACCGTGCGCCTCAACGCGGCCTGGCTGCGCCGCGACCTGGCCTCCACCACGCACCACCTGCACGCCTACCACTGACCACCGCGCCCGCCGCCCGACACTCACGCCCACCCGGACACTCACCACTAGCGAGGATTTGTTTTGCAGGACCAAATCATAAGACTGAAACTGCAACGATTTAACTGTTGATTCGCTCGAGGATCTACCTAGCGTTTAATTTATTTATTTTAGTTGCTGCGTGGGAGATTTATTGTATTATATTTTTACTGTACATCTGTCGCCCCCTGCGCCGCCGAATGTGGGAAGCTTCATCAAGATTTCATAACACCTCTTCTGATGTCGAATGTAGTACTAAATCTTCCTAAAATGTCATGGGTGCTACTGCCATATGAGTTCAATTTAAAAAAGTATTTTCTTCATGGCACGATTTTTTCTATTTGTATTTGTTGCATTTCTACTGTATTTACGTGAATTAGATAGTTGATTTACGCACTCCAAGATTATCCACACAAAGAATACGCGTAGGCCTACTTCAATAGCTAAACGGTTTGTAAATGTGTATAAATAATATATTTTTATTTATATTAGATATGTTGAGTGGAATTAGCAATTGGTGCTGTTATATTTCATTTCGCAAGAAGTTTTTCTTATATTCGTAAATTTATTTATAGAGACCTTAATTATTTTTAAAACTACTATATTAACTTGCGTTTATACACACTAATAATTTATTTAGTCGTTTTGCAAGTTTAGTCAAAATTGTGATGTGTGGGCTATAATTATGTAAATTGAAAGTTACCATTACTGTCACATAGTTTTCAGTTGCGATTTATGTTTAAGACTGTGTTATCACATTAAAACGTACAAAAACGATAAAAGTGTTTCAATATTATTGTTTTACCCAATTATTGGTGATTTTATTTAATAACTACTGTACGCGTCAGGTCGATGATGTAGTATCACGTTCCAAGTAGTTTATAATTTATATCGATATTTTTTTGCAACGCAATGACATAAGAGTAAAAATAATTAAGTCAAGATACATGCAATATGTCAAAACATTTTATCTACAATTTGCAACTGATCGATGTCTGCACATGGAAGACATATAAGAAAAACTATAGACAAACTCATAATAGTCGGAGTGTACGAGCGTAATAAAATCGTAATGAGAATGATTTTTAGTTTATTTTTTAGCTTTAAAAGCTACCGCAGTCATTTCAATACACAACGGTATTATAATACACAAATAAACTATGTGAGTGGTATCGAAATAGATAAACGCAGTCGATGCGGACTCGTGCAGCACGCGGGCGGTGTGCGGGTGTACGAGGCGCCGAGGATCACCTCATACCCCGATTGCCATCTCAACCTGACGCGTAGGTACTATATACAGGGTATATCAAGATTAGCTCATCTGGCTTCGTTTTCGGCTGCAATTTGGATATACGCTGTACTTAGTTTCGTTTATTCAGGGGCGAAAGACATATTTTGCCATAGGACTCCAGTCAACATTTTTTATGTGTTTAAAGGGAAATAAAATTCATTTTTAAAACAGTACATCTATATTGCACTATAACATCTCACTTAATATTGTAAAAAATATTATGTAATAAATACCAAAACATACTATACTAAAAAAATTACAAACTTACGCAGGTGACGCCAACCGAAGATCTAGCAGGTGCAAACGACACAAACTATACAAATTACACATATTAAACAGATTACGAACCACATGTGAACAATGGAATACCAAGGTGTTTCTCGCATCCATAGTAATATCTATACAAAGAGTTGCAGCTCATTAATATATACATATAAACAAATGATAATAAAATCATACCTTTGTTTCGTGTCTTATTACTTCAAAATTATTAAGTGTACCTAAAACGAGCTGTTAATTGACAAAGATAAAATAAGTCGTAATAATATCGTCATGCATGACCGGTGACTCCGAAAACAAAATCGATAAATATAATATATTCAATAGACTTATATCGATTGCTTGTACATATTACAATTTTATTACAACCACTTCATAAAGTAATGTAGAAGTCAGATGTCAACAATATTAAATTTCATTATTAGTAGTAATAGACTTATTACACTCTTTAAGTATGTACATTAATACACAAATTATACCACCCATGGTCTATATTGTTTAGCAAAGCACATCAGCGTTCAGCATTGACTTAGAACTATAGGTAGCAGTTAGTACGTACTGTATTAGATACTTTTATAGCAGAGCTGCCATGCATGTGTGCAATATAGTTTCAGAACTGCGAAGACTAATATTAGCGCACGGTATAATATTAAAGTACCACTACTTAATGTCCATAGCAGAGTGCAAATGTATTGCTTTTTGGTAAATGGCAGTTTGCTATTAGGTAGGCTAATAGGTAACCATAGATGATATATGTATTATCTAGGAATAAAAGGCAACTTTAAATTATTATAACAAATCTATAGGTCACATTTTATTGCAATACATTCATCTGTTTTATAAATATATTCAACCTGTCATTCTGAAGACACTCAAAATTGTTCACAACTAAATAAATAACTCGATAAAACTCCCAGACATACTTATTGCTTTATAATAAGCTTATAATGCTTAATAAATGAGTGTCTTCAGAATCGAACCATCTATACTCCGAATCACTTATATTTATCAAGTTATCACTGAACCGTGACTTATCGCTACAATGACTAGTTTATTTCAGTAATAATATGAAAGTTATGCAAATTATATAAAGTCATTTTTGTATGGTCAACAGATAAAAGAAAATTATAATGGCACTTTTAATTCTATTGAGCCCCATAAAGCAAAATTATGATTTATATCTAAAACAACTATGAACTCAGTTTTAAAATTATTCTGCATTTTTTAAATTTCGCAATGTAATATGCACGATCATAATATGCTACTTATTGTAAATTCAACTGAGACATGATATTTTGATATTATTTAGGGCAGGCATCAAATACAAAAATGTGTTAAATTATAGATGTTTAAAATTACAGATATTAATTAACCTTAGGATTGTTCCCGGTATTATAAAGATCAATGTAGGTTATTGGTTCGTAAAATAACGATGTAATTCACGTGCTTAAAATGTAAGTATGTACAAACTACAATTTAGAATAAGCTTTTTACGTTTGAAATGCGTTGAAATCAGAGTGAAACATGATGCGATAAATTATATATAAATTATATATTTACTAGAGACCATAAATGCGTTTTGTTTTAAATCGGTGTTTCTCATAGAGCTGAAATGAGTTGATATTACTTAATAATTAACTCGTAATTATAACTAGGTACATTACATTTAATAAATACGGACGGCTTTATAATAAATTATAAAGTATTTTATTGAATACTTTAAATAAATTATAATTATCGGAGGATGTTTCTTGCAAAATAAACAAACTTACGAATGTATAACTGTTCTAAAGTTGATTGTATGCATTTTGATTTAAAACGACGCAATTAATTTGTTTTCACAATGTAAAATATTTTCTAAGCATTGATTATACAATGTGTTAGCTATTTCATTATACTTTCTATTCTTGACGCTACATCCTACAGAAAATAATGCAGCCGGAAACACTTCCACACTTACTAAAAATTAATCACCACATTACAATCCCACATTATAGCTCCATGGAGGAGCTGAGAAAGATGTTTCAAAAACAATATTGTTTATACATTATATAACCCGGCGTCATATCCAAAATAATTACAAGTACACTGCAAATATATCAGACTAGTCAAAACTTAAAAAAATGTGGTGTTAACTTTCAATCGACATATTGCATTAGAAATTAATATTGAGCGCCATGTACACGGGGAGAAAATGTTGCGACGAAAAACGTATGCTATTATCGCATGACATAACCGCCATAAGCTTATTGCGTTCTGACAATGTTTACAGGATGCAACTTTTTTATATCCTTACGATAATCGTATCTTCGTGGCGAGAAACTCTCCCCGTGTAAATGGGGCTTTAGTCATTGTCATGATTTATTCGAATTAGGCAGTCCATTTATTATTTTTATGTGTAGGGGGTTAGTAAAATCTTAAGTTGAAGTTTGTGGAGTTGCTATCTATAGTTATATATAATTTAATTTGCTATAAATAATGTCTAATGAAATTTTCTGTAGGTTTGCTAGTTAACGAGATGCAGCGCAAAAAACCTTTGCACCCCTTTTGCCAAGATAGCGGCTGGGGGACAAGGGTGGCGACCCCACAAACTTGAAATTAAGCTTATACAGAGTGAATTTTTCAAATGGGCGTAGATGAAGGCTCGTGAATCCTTTCAGAATTTTTCGCTATTCCTCATATTGGCCATCCACGCCCACTTCAATAATTCAACTTGTATACTAATCACCGCCCCTACATATAAAAAAAATAAAATTGCATCCTCTGAAAAGCGCACGCTAAGGCCTAAAAATTTAACATTTCAGTAGACTAAATTGCAATCTTTCCAAGGCCTAATATTACCAAAGTGTTAAACGCAATTATTTTTTTATTGGTATATCTACGCTACCTGTGTTTTTTTACATCTTATTAATACGAATGTCTTGTCTTTTATAAAATATAAACTCCATAGTTAATAATCAAATGATCTTGAAAAAAATATTAACTTCACAGTTAATGAAGTAAAGGGTAAAATATACAGGGTGATATAGACGTATGGTATTTAATTCAAATCACATGTTCCTAGCCACCCCAGGTTATATCGTATAAAGTTTGAAAAAAAGCTTCCTGGTAGTTTTGTTAAAAATCGCGATTTTAGTTTCCAAGTCCTTTGGTCAACGCCTATAGGTACGATTCTTTTTACGGCTCAGGCAAATTCCCCAACCGAACTGAAGTTCACCTAAGCGGTAAAAATACTCGTATCTTTACAGAGTGGACAAAAATAGTACAAACTAAAATCACGATTTTTGAGAAAAAACCAACTCCGATTTTTTTCAAATTTTGTACAATATCACCTGGGGGATGAGAAACATGAGGGTTAAGTTAAGTGATCTATGTCAATATCACCCTGTATATGTATGTGTAACGGTGCAAAGATCGATCTCAGATGATAACGCCACGCATGTACCTCGAGGAGAAACTAGTCTATGGATCTATACTTTGCTTTATGCAGATTTTCCTTGGTTCGACATTAGCTGCCAAAGTTCAACGGTTTTCAAACTAATAGCAATTCCTTTCTTTATGTGTCTCAAATATTATGTTGTTTGGAAAGAGTAATCATGTGTCTGAAGTATTGAATGATTAAGTCTGTGGTGTATGTTACTTTTATATACCGCATACCAAATGCGTTATTTTATTACATATAATAAATATCTCAGTTCAGTTCTTGTTATTTTGGCTTTTGCGGTGTTGTCATACCCCAATTCTGCCAATGTCACGTAGTTAATACCATCCGAAACAGAATTTCCCGATTTTGTCAGGTCACATGAAATAGATGAAACGAACAAAATCTAAAATAAAAAATAAATATCTCAATATTATTACATACTAAAAATGTCATGTATTGTCATGAATACCTTATGTAAATTAGTATTTATTTATTTTATCTCTGAAAATACACAAGAATATTATGAAATTATTTTATGGGTATACAAGTATAATATATATGTATAGTGTATACTCGAATATGTACTAATGAGACACATGTGTTATGTACAAACAAGTTTGTAATTCATTCTTATATTTTATTGATACTATGTGTGTTGGGAATTAACCCATTTTTAATTCAAGGGAAATAAATTATTTAATGATTCAATAGGTATCTATACTAACTCACTTAAGATGTCTTTAATATATAAATAAGCCAATAAGGCGTTAAAAACATTCACAATAAGAATAGAAAAAGGACAAATTTAAATGTGCAAGTATTAATAACAAGTTCATAAGAATACATTCTTTGTAATTTTATACTAATAAACACAATTTTACATAGAAGGATTCATTAAACATTCATTTAATCCTACAAGGTACAATCATGCTTTAAAACTGTGGTGCCATGAAATTTTAAAAGAAATACATAATTCAAAATATCTGTTTTAATATAGGAAAAGTGGTAAAATATATTATTACTTATAAATAATTATATACTTTACATTTTTAACTCTGTTCCCGACGAGACATTTCAATCAATTTGAGCAAATATTATTAATAAGTAAGTGGAAAATATACTACTATGTGCTTACAAAATAAATAGAACAATAATTAATATTCCAATTAATGTAGAGAAAAAAACATTAGACGTCTACAAAATATATAATATACAAAGTATATATAATATTAATGGAAATGTGTTTATTACTACAATATTGCTCTTTTCAATAGGTCCTATAAGCAAGATTAGGAATGTGTTAGGACAAAGTGCACTTGTCAAGACCAAAACATTCCTTCAAGAATACCTACTACAATAATTAGGAGTATTTGACAAATCTCTTTTATAATTTAATATTCAGAAATCTTAGCCTGTAAGTTTTCTGTAATTCAATATACAGTATAATCGTGGAAGTAATATTATGATCTCTTGTATATTTATATTTAATATTTAATTCCATGGCTGTAATATGACGTAAGAATGTCCCCTAGTTTCGCCACCAAAATATCTTCTTTGAACATATTGTAATAGGCCAATGCAAGGCTATGGTGCAAAAGGCATCATTTATTTTACCTTTTAAAATATATAATATAAAAATAACATGCATTTCGATTTCGACTTTTTTGTAGATATTGTAAATGGGATGATTAAATTAAGATAAGCCAAATACACCAATTAAGTTATAAAATAAAATTTTGTGGTCTCTTCTAAAAAGTTTACTATTTTTCATAGATTATTCTTATTACTGTCACATACAATAGGATATTTGACTATATATTTTTATTGTATTTATCAAAAGGTATCCATATCCAGAATCTAGCAAACAAAGAATTTTGCAAATCCATTCCGACTTGAACAAGTTAGAAGTGTTTTTAATCATGCAGAAGTAGTACAAGAAAAGGGACGCAAAACAAAACTAGTGACATCACTAGTCTTCATTATCCATTACAGTGTGCGCGTGTGAAAGAGACGGTAAGATGTTTGCACTACGCTCCCACTTTTTTGTTAATAATTAATATATTAATATTTGCCATATGTATAGCTATTTTAATTTAATTATGCTTGTGTTTATACGCAAAATAATAAAAAATAGACTATAGCCAAATACCCTATTCACACTCTATAAAGTTTACTATTTTTGTATTATGGCAGTAGCATTTTTTAGTATAGCATATTTATGCAGAGATATTTACAAAAGGCGATTTTTTCAAGTCAATGTACAGAATGTGTATATACAAATAATGCCTATTAGATACAAAGATAGTTAGCTTTTTGAAATGTCATTCACGGAAAAAATAATTAAAACACGAAATATTTTGGTCTCGGATAACCTACGACAAATACTAACTGTGAATTATTTTTAGCTAATGTTTTCCCCAATAGTTATGTCAAAGATCGTTTTATTTAATTTTCTCACAAAAAGATGTCTCTATGTCATCTGCAGTAGGCAATGCTGTTGTAGTCTATAGTAGCGTTTAACACTCGAGGAAATAATTAAGTGTACTTACGGTAGCTTTACCATTAGGTATACAATAAATACTTGTATTTTTTTGACTGAATTGCTCGGTTCCATAACAAAGCTCCGTTACAAAGTATTTTATTGGAGGCGAGCTCATTCTATGATGACGCACCTGGGCAGGTGTTCGTGCAGGTAGTCGAACAGTTCCGGAGACGCGCCAGGGCAGTTGGTGAGCTCCAACTCACGCAACTGTCTTAGCTGTATGAGACTCGACAATCCACCGGAGGTTAGTAGTGGACAGCCTAGATTGCACAAACACAAACTATTATAAAAATAGGTAGTAAAATATGTTTTCCTAATTATCTTCATTATTTCATATTTAAATCTGATCTTGTATTTAAAAATCTAATTTGGGTATTTCGGCTCTATGGTACGTATACAGAAACAAACGTTTTATAAATAAATTCAACCAACGGTGTGACCATTCTGACACTGTTAACACTAACACCACATTAATATCAATGAAGTCTTGCATCGTACGTAACTGCGAAAAGACTTTTGGTCTCATAACATTCAAAACAACAGCCTCCGACAGACAGGACTACTCTTTGACAGCCTCCTTGGCGCAGTTGCTTAGAGACCGCCTGTGAAACGAGAGGCCGCGGGTTTAATCCCCGCACTGAGACAAATGTTTGTGAGGCTCACAAGTATATGTCTCGGGTCTGGGTGTTTGTGAGACCGAAATGTCTCTCGTAGTTTCTGATACCTACGACACAAGACTTCATTGATCTTAATGTGGGGTCGGGACTATGTATGTGACTGTTGGGTGTATTTATTTATTTATAAATAAATCACGTATGTAATATTGTTTACCTGCTAATGACAGCAGTTGGAGGGATCGCATTCCACATAGATGTTGAACTCCGAAATCTCGCAGTTGTGAGCACCATCTCAAAAAAAGAGCCACTAACGACTGCATTGTACTTATGTACCCCACGCCTATGTCTGTTATGTGCACACATCTGAAACCAAATAACAAATTTATAGAGAACTTGCTGTTTTATTATTATAGTCTTAAAGATCTAAAACAAAAAAAAAAAAATATGCACAATGAACCTAATGTCAATGAAAGTTCGGTATCTCAAATTTCACATGGGAACGCTCATTGAGTCACAGCATGGAATGACGTCACTCCTTGAAACAAAACTTTTCATGGCACCTAAGCATTATTTAATCACGAATTTCATATATGTATGTCACAACATAAAATAAACTGTTTCAAACCATTTTATAAATTATATTTTTCAATGTTTATTTATGTATACAATTAGCTTATAATATTGTTATGCAGCCACTGAAGTCACTTTGGGTGCAGTTGTGTTATATTGTACGGAGTACCTACATCCTAATACATGTAATATAAAATTCAAATATCTTGTAAAAAATAATATATCTATGTTAAATCGTTCATTAATGCACTTTTAATAACTTTTATGATACAAATATTAATATTACTGTCCATTATGTCTTTCATGCAAGTTCTCCATTAAACATTGTGAAGGACATAAAAACTGTCATGGCAAGAGCGAGCAAGCGTACTATCTATCTTTAAATCCCATGATGTAAAAAAAATGAATACTTTATGTATATATAACGTAACATATTTGGTATTAACATTAAAATTGAAGAACATTAAAATTGTTGTTAGCTTATACAATAATATATGTATAAAGCTTGAATCACATAGCTAGTATTTATTTACTTATTTACACTTCACAGAAATACATTGCATAGGTGGACTTAATGCCCGAGGCATTCTAATATGCCCTGTGTCAGTGAGTCATAAGTGCTGCGGGTCGATATAGGGTTAAATCTATTTAAATATCATGTTTGGTTGTATGTGTTCAATGGAGAGCCAACTGTACATTTTTGAAATGACAACAACTGATACTACAGGAGGACAAGACAATGCTAATAGTGGGTACGCACCTGTCGAGCGTGAGTTCCTCGAGGTGGTTGAGGTCGCAGGCGATGTATTCGAGGGCGTTGTCGGTGACGCGCGGGCACCAGCTCAGGTCAAGGCTGCGCAGGCGCGGCAGGTTCTCGGCCAGCAGCTCCACGCCCTCGTCCGTCACCTTGCTGCAGCCGCTCAGCGACAGCACCGTCAGGTTCGGCAGCGAGTGCACTAGTGCCAACAACACTACTCTACACACAGCTCTCTACCTCACTCGCTGCCACTTGCAGTGACACAATATGTAAACAGGTATACTTGTCGAATAGCGAAAAGTCATCGTAATTTCATAGAAATCAGCATCAGACTACACTTACCATCGGGTGCAATACAGTCAGTGTCATCTCGGTATTTATAATATCTTTTGCCCTATTTTCAGGGGACGTAAGAATTCCGCCACGGTATCTCCTACCCGTCGTAGGTGGCGACCAAAAAGGGTCATCGGAGTCGCTAGGTGTACTGCGGAGGCGATGCACCCCCACTAAATGCGTTTCTGAGACGGACGACAGAGCGCGTGGCCTCGCATCTGTCGCGGACGCCCATAACACCTTATAGGGGCGTCCAGATCTAAATGTAAGTGGGGAGTAACTTTGAATGAGAGAAACCAGTCTGCGTCCTGGTTCTGCGCTGGGCGATCATAGGGAAGGAATCGGCGCGCTTCTCACCCAGAGATATCTAGCGCCACCCGAAATGCACGCGACGGTCACCAAGTTGTTTTTGTCAGTAATTTATAATATCCTCATATAGAAGGTGAATTTTTCAAATGGGCGCAGATAGCCAAATCCGAAATTATGAGGAATAGCGAAGAATGCTGAGTGCCATTTTGATGAAAACTAATAAGCAATATTGAAAAAAAATTAAATTAATGTAATTATTATTAAACTAGCCTAAAATATCCCACTGCTGGGCAAAGGCCTCCCCTAAATTCTTCCATATATCTCTATTGAGAACAAATTTCGTCCAGTCCCTGTTCAATCTATCGAGATCGTCCCGCAATCGCTTTCGGAGTCTGCCTCTTCGCTTATATCCGTCTTGCTGCATCCATTACCCGATGATTTTGGCCCATCGAACAAGGTGCATCCTGCAGACGTGCCCAGCCCAATCCCACTTGAGTCTAGTGGTCTTTTCGTCGACGTCTGTTACTAAAGAATGCAGCATTGTGTTTCTGACACAATCTTGTCATTTCACACCCACCATGCTACGTTCCATTGCTCGTTACAAACCTAAAGCTTGGACTTCTGTCGCTCGGTCAAAGACCACGTTTAGGCAACGTAAGAAATGACAGGCAGGATAGAAAAGTCGAAGAGTTTGCGTTTCAATTAGAGAAGAAGACACCCTTTCATGTGGTGTGTTATGTACCAGAAGCTCTTCCAAGCGTTATTAATGCGGCGATAGATTTCTTTTTCTTGCCTGTTTCCAAAAGATACTATCTGGCCCAAGTATGTGTACTCTTCGACATTTTGTATCTCATGCCCATCGACGATAATCCTTATTTTCGGTTCGTTGGTCATTATTTGCGTCTTAGTTCATTTGAAGTCTAATCTTAAGGCTCGCTGTGCTCAGTTCTTGGAGTATCTCTAGAACGCCAGCAGTGGGAGCAAAACGAAGATTTGTCAACCTTATTTCGCCGACCACTAACCACAATGCCCTTCGTCTCCCAAGAAACTGCTACTTTTTTAAATACTTGCTCCACCTTGTTTAACGCCTTTTTTATCATTACACCATTCGGTAATGTTGTTAATTAGGATCAAATTTTGGTAAAGAATTCTTCACAAAATTTTATAATGAAATGCCAGTTATTCAGGTATCCTCGTGTTTTTCTTCAGTTAAAGTGAATGTCAATATAGGTAAAATATAATTGCTACAAATAATAGGACTAATGTTCAAATAATGCGATGTTCCGAACCAAAGCGAACCGCCAAAAGCCGTAATAAATACAACTTTACCTACATTTTTCGAAATTAAGATCATAAGGGGGCCTCCTTATACACAAGTCGCTTTGAAAAGTTAGAGGTAAGTATGTGAATTGAGCTTGCCTAAAATAAAATAGCACCACGACATCTCTCTTCGTGGTGTAGTTTGGTATTTGGCATCGGCAAAGAGGCATGACTCTATTGCTCAAGGCAGCGAGCGTGTAACCCAGTCACAAAGCGTTTGTACCACAAAATTGGAAGAGATTTTGTCATCGTCTACCATATTTGCAGAATTCGGGATAGTATAAACTCGCAGAAAGACAATTTAGATTACGAACGTAGCCTTACACTATTTGTGCAATGACGCTTAAATCCATTATCATCGAATAAAGTACACATAATGATGTCATACTAAAAGATTTTTCATTATTTTTATGGCCGAAAAATAACACATATTCCTAAAAGTATCTTGTCCTTTAATTCTAAATCTTACATGAACTGGATTGTCCTAGCTAGGAATCCAGCACAGGGTCTCCTGGTTTACAGGCTGTTCGCGACGCCTGTAGTTCATCCAGGCTGCCATTAAATAAAATGTAATAAATATTACCCTTCATCAGCAGTTGTGTAATACCTGCTTTTTCATCTACGACACAGCAATTGTAGCAAGATGCTTTATTTATTACATTGGTAACGAAAGAAATCACGCAACGAACATATCATGCCTAGCCCTAAACACTCGTACGTCTCTTGAGCCGAATGCGCGCCGAAATAGAAACTAGAATCAAAGTAATGGCTCCATTGTTTTCAACAGAGCACTTTCTTTGTATCCCACAGACAAATATTTTCTTTGTGTTTTTTCTTCCGCTGACAAAATATTATTACAAATACATTTAATAAACCATTCAATTTTACCCAAAAAATGTGATAATTTGCGATGTTTACAAATCGCAGCAAGAGTTATAACGGCATTCGTAATTGTGTATCAAAAAAGAATACAACAAAAAATATTATTTTGAACCGTTTTTTGTTGTCATTTTCATTTAAGTTCATTCGATTCTCGGTATATTTTCGACAATCTTCGAATTAGACCCGGTTTTGTTTATAGTTTCGGCGCACTGTAATTAAAAACTCGTTGCAACCCTCTAGAGTCGAGACCTAAGGGATAACGAGGAAATTTTGTGTATCAGCAACTAATTATCTTTTTTTTTTAAAGAATCTTTTTTTAACTACTAACCTATATCAAGATAGCGTCATGCCACTTATACAACTTTCGATACAAAGCTTAAAATCTTCAGAAGGATATGCACAAATGTACAAAGTTTTAACTCAACCGAATAACGATACGACAAAAAAGGATGGACAAACAAAAATATTTTTATTAAGCTTCCCTACCTCAAAATAAAAAGACGAACTATCAAAGGATTGTCTTTTTGCAGTGAATTGTGTTCTTCCTTCATACACAGGAAGTCCACAACTAAACATAGGCCTCCTCTAAAGATTAAATATTTCCTCAGCAACCTTGTGGCTGAACATCGGACGCTGCACTTGCCGGTATGTAGTCCACTCAAGAACTTTTTGGACTCATCGACCATAAGTTCTCCGCGTTATGTGCCTTACCTACTGCCACTTCAGCATTCTAATGAGTTAGGTAATGTCGCTTACCGTGTTCTCCTGCGAACCACTAGATTTCTGATTTGATCTCTCAAGGAAATAACGAGCATAGTTCTCACCTATGCCTCTTTCCTGCCCTTTACAAGTAAAAAAATCCAAACAGTCTCAACTGAAACCTACTTTATAATTTATGAGAGATTTGGTTTTGCTTTTTCGTTAGAATAATGTTGAATGTACAGCTAGTAAATATTAATTGTATTTTAGAGAGATTTTCTCAATTTCGGGTTGTTGATGTCTTAGGTGGCACTTACCTCACTTTTAAATTTTGACTCAAAACATTGAGGAGAGAATGGACTATGTACACACAAAAATAAAATCTTACCGATGTTGACGACGCCATGGTTGGTGAGCTCCCAACAACTGTGCAAACGCAGTACACTAAGCGACGCGCTCTGCTTTGGCGAAAAATAGCCGAGAGCCGCGTCCGTCACGTGGTACGCTTGCAACGAGAACTCGTACAACGATGGCAACAACTGAGCCACCGCACCCACCTGCCGGAAACAGACTCACTTTTAATTCAACCCGTTAAAAAAATTACATCGAATACGAATGTGTCTTATATTCATCCCAGACCTCTCCAAAAATTAACAAATAGCCGAATTCAAACTACATAAACGTAAATACTTACGGCTTCATCAGCAATGTTAATGCAGTCAGTAAGCGTGAGTGATACGATTCGGGGTGTTAGACATGCCCATAAGCCAGCCTCTGTTATTTCGTTACATCCAGTTAGTTCTAGTTCAAAGAGAACCTAAAAATAAACAGTGAATGTTTTTATTATGAGATAGTTCATTAGTAATACTAAGTCTGGTGTAATGCAACCAACCTGAAGATGATCCAGAATAGCTTCCAGCCCTCTATCTGTTATAGTACTTCCTTTTAGACTAATAGCATGGACGTGATGCGCCGACAAGGGGAATTGTCTTATGAACTCATTTATGTCATCATCCGAAGCCGACACCAACACCACTCCGCGAATCCCTCTCCTTATCAACGAATTGTAGAATCTTTGCATGCAACAACCTGTCGCAGAGCGGAGTTCTCGACAATCGAGCACCGCCACGAGCCCCGTCCACCACCGCGGCGACGAGTACAGCACGTCGCGCCACCGTGTGCACACCTGCGCCAGCGTACGCCGGTCGCTCGCGTTGAAGTACAGGAAGAACTTCTCCAGGAACCTCTCCTCCAGGATGAACTGGTTCCACAGCAGCGGGCGCGGCGAGGGCCGGCGGCGGCGGGGCACGCGCGGCGCGGCGGGCGTGGCCGGTCCGCATAGCGCGTTGGCCACGCGCTCCACCACGCCGGGTGAGCGCTTGCGCCCGCGCAGCCCTAGCCCCGTGATGCGCCGCGACAACTCGGCCGACGCGCGCTCCACTACGCCCTGCGCCGACACAGACGACATCTTCACCTTAACGCGCCGGATGGTGTCCGCGGGCCGCCCGCCGCCTGACCCTGCGCCACCCGCGCCCTGCTCACAACCCGCCACTGTGCTACTGCATCAAAACCAAATTCCCGCCTGTTACACAATATCTTCAATCAACATACTTAGTACGGAGTGAAAAAGGAATAGTGGTCGTGTACGTGTGTCGGAATCTTCATATTTTATTTTCAGTATGTTAAAAAAATATTCATACTAAAAATCAACAAGATGCGTATGATTTTCTACAAAGAAGAGTTCACGCGTGAATTTATTTGCATCCATTAAAAAGATTCCGACGAATTGAGAACCTCTTTTTTTGAAGTTGGTTAAAAACGTGTAAATAATAAAATGAAACATTTGATGCGGATAAATTAATGTTAAGTACTTATATACTACAATACTTTTTTCTTTCCCTAAATTGTGCCAGGATGTTTTGGATGTAGTCCAACATCGTAGCCCAGTTAGGGTTTAAGAATGATTAAAGAATGTATAACATAAAGAAGGCTGATAATGGCATTATGTGTGATCGCCTGGTCGGTTTTCTATTATTAATCTGATTGCGTGTTTTTCGTTAATAATTTAAAAGTTACAATATTTAATGTAAAAGCTTCGAGTTTTTTTACAATGATTATGTAGCACAAAAAATAGGTTTATGAGCATAGTTTTATACAATAAAAAAATATTTACCGATATTAAACCGCAGCCAGAATGAGTAAATACATAAACTTAAAACATTAACAAAAAAATCATTATGTGTACACGAGTTTTGTTTATGTGGAGGAATTAGATAGTTAATTATTGAAAACAATTTAGATATACTAAAGCATTATTTAATGTAGTTGATTAATACCGTAGTATGCTAGAAAAAAAAGGAATTGGGTCTAGTAAAAGTAATAAGCATTACGAAACACCTACAAAAATCTGACGGGATATAATCAAAAGTCGTGGTTAAATAAATAGCTTAAATACTGCAAGGTATTTATATACTGTCTGCGCTTAAATAAAAAATAATGTATGTTACTTGTGTTATTATTCCCGTGAAAACAAATAAAAAATCGATTTATGTATATGCATAATATGTACCTTTAAATATTTTTCACTGTTGAAAACATACACCATTGTGGAACTTTAGCTTTGATTCTTATTGCTGTTTGATAATATTCATTCACTTAACAATTTATTTTGTTATTATCACGAAAAGGCAAAAAAATGAAATTAAGCATAAGCCCACGCACAACCCTCTTGCAGAATAGAGGTGTGAAGTTTTAGCTTTATCGATATATGAGTAACGTTTCAGTATTCAAACATTAACAAAATTTATAAATCGACTAAAAAAGTTTCACTTTTATTATAATAAGATATACATACGTTTTATAAATATTTACAAGATATAGATTACAAATATTGTTAATATGTTTTAAAGACAAAGTTTATGACATATGACTAAGTCTTTGAGTTAACTTAATTTTTACACGTAGTTTAGATTTTTCCATGTTGAATAAAACAATGTGTATATATTGGCTTTTATTTAGATTATTTTAGTCATCTTTTTTAAACTCATGAAAGTATCGATTTACCACATTAGGTCTATATCATGAATACATAATATAATCGACTATTTTTTTGGATTATCGATAGCTTTAGCACTAACCTTTTAAGTAACTTCAAACTTGACAATCAATCAAATTTATTCATCAATACAACGGCACTTAACCTAAAAGCAAAACCGCCAATTTTGTTATTATTTATGTGAATTACATTTATGGTGAAATTAATTTGAATTTTAAATTAATCCTATACATAATAATTATTTGTTGGTTATTGTTTTATAATTCGATTAAAAATTAAACTATAATAATTAATCATGGAATTCCTCGATGCTATGCCAGTTATTTTCAAAGAAATTACTCCTAATTACAACATTCCAGAAAAATGGAAAGAAGTGGTATTGAATACAGGTACGAATATAAAATAAACAACTATATGGAATGCATTTTTAGTGTACATTGTAACTACCGCCTTGGTATTGTTTATTTGCAGGTGGCACACACAGTACCCTGCAGGATATAAAGTTACCACAAAAAGCCGGTGGTTACTGGTATACGGACCCTAAAAAGCTTTACACAAGAAACCGTTTTATCTATTGGTAATTATGTACTTACATTTTAAACCAGTTCCTAGCATATATAATTATAGGGATGGCTTATTTTAAAACTATATCCTATACAGAATTTGAAATAATATAGTATACGAGAAACGAGTGTATTTATTCAGTCCCACTGAACGCATTGACTAGACTTCCAGAACTGTATAATATTGAAGCAACAATATACAATTGTAATAGCCTCCATGATGCAGTTGGTTAGATGCGCCTGTGAAACGAGAGGCTTCGGGTTCGATCCCCGCACTGAGACAAATGTTTGTGAGGCCCACAAGTATTTGTCTCGGGTCTGGGTGTTTGTGAGACTGAAAAGTCTCTCGTAGCTTTTGATACCCATGACACAACTTAATTGATCTTAATGTGGGGTCAGGCTTATTTCTGTGACTGTTGGGTGTAATTATTTATTGTATTTACTAATTAATGAAAATAATTATGTGTGATATCCACACATGCATTGTACACCAAAAGATCTCAACATGTGGGGACTGCAGTGAACACATTTTATAAACTGATAATAATCATTATAATGAGAATTAATAGAATGGTTTTGATTTACCAATTTTTTATGAACTTGATTAATGCAGAAGCAAATATGAAAACATCTTGTATACATTTTGGAGGTCTCAAACTTTACAAATAATTAATTATTTTATCTTAGTAATTATGGATTTTGTTCCAGGCAAACAACATCAGATGCAATAGAACTATCAGAAGCCTCTTTAGATGTAAACTTGTCTGGAGCAAACTTGAGATGTAAGGTGGCTCCCGGAACTCCTCCATTGACAAACATAACAGTGTATGAGCGCTTCTCAACCCAACATGTAGTTGTTTTGGCAGCAACTGTCTCTTCTGTGCACAGATTGGTATTTCCACATCCTATGACCCTGGATAGAAAGGTAAATATTGTGAATATAATGCTAATTATATCCATTTGATCATGACAAGTACATAATCAATAAAAAAAGTATTGATGGTTCTGATGGCATAACTTCATGGTTCATATGGACTGCAATATTTGACAGCCTCTGTGGATTAGTTGGTGAGATGAGGTCTGTGAAACGTTAGACTGTGGGTTCGATCCACCCACCAAAACAAATGTTTGTGTTATCCACAAGTATTTGTTTTGGGACTAGGTGTTTGTGAGGCCAAAAAAGCCTCTTGTAGTTCTTGTAATCACCTTGTGGGTCGTCCACCCACAAGTTGGTCAGACGACCTGGTAAAGTTGGGACGTCGCTGGATGCAGGCTGCCTCCAACAGGTCACTGTGGAAATCATTGGCTGTTAGATGGAATCATTAAGAACTGTAAATTACAGATCAATCTGGTTTGTGCACATCACAGAAAGCACATGGCTAAAGACACTAAAGCCATCACATCTTATATTAATAAACTAACAAGTTGCACATTTTTTGCTTTTTACCCTAGGCAGACTTTTATCAACATTAATTTACATGTTTATTTGTTTTTTTTTATTTTAGTCAACATTTGGTTCGCTAAGCAGTACATCTCCATCTATATTTAATGATACCAGTTCTATAAACAATCCAAATAACTATTATATCCTCAATCAATATTCAAATGCAAGTAAGTGCAACATTTTTTTTTTGTTACATAGAAATAAGTTTTTATTTAATATCAAGCAATATTTATGGTTTACAATTTGAGCGTGGTTTATATTTTATTTTGTATTATTGATTATTTTGTTTTTTTATGTATTGTTTTGACTGTACTTGAGAACATAAGAATATAGTGAATTTAATGAAACTGCCAAGTATTCCTTAAAAAAAATCAATTAATGCTACAATAATACAATTTCATAAATTTAAATAACACCACGAAATTTCAATAAACAGCCAGTGGCGTTGCGCACACCTGCGCCTCCCAGCTGCGTGAGAATGGTGAAGCAGTGTTTGCTTTAGCATTTGGCCACAGTGGTGAGGGAGGACTTCTACTTGTTAAGTTGCCAGTCATGGGCTCTGCTGTGACTATTCTACTCAAAAGAGAATCCACAGTGCCAAGATTTTTGTCAGGCTTAACTGGCGCTCTTAGGTAAGATTAATTAATACTATTATGATTAGAGATTTTATGAGATATGGTCTACAGATTAAAGGCCATATGCCGATTAGGATACAACAATGATGCCAGAATTATATCTAGGTGATCTTTTGAGTGTATGTTGGTATTGGTAAGATTCTTTAATTCTGTGAGTTTCAACTCTCTACCTAATTTGGTTTACGAATAAATCGAACAAAGTGAAGTCAAGAAAGAAGAAGAAATTTTTCTTTTTCGAAATTGGCTGAATCTATTAATGTGAAAGTTGGACATCAGATAGATGTACCTAAAGCCTTTTCTTTGAAAAAACAACAAGTCAAAATGTCCAATATAACTATGTAAAACACCCTATTTTTCATTTTATTATAATTTATTACTTTCTTGTTGATAATGTCTTGTTACAGACTCAAATTTAAATTTATTATTCCTCTTTCAATGTAGAATACTTCGTAAAATTCTGAAATGTATACTAGAAGTACGCATTGGTTCAAAAAAATAGGTATCCAATTTATTCATACAAAAATTCATATCCACTCGTAAAGGGGCCCCTTAAAAGGACCCCCTTTATGGGCTTTCTGTAATTTAACCTTGTCTTATTTTTTATAAAAAATAATAATTTATATTTTAGGGGGAAGAATAGTGATGGTGTGGAAACCTACGGAGTGGTTTTGACCAATGGTCTCGCAGTAGCAATATGTGGTGACACGTGCCTGCGCGCGTGGACATTAGACGAAGGTGGTACACCCATAGCAGTGTCTACTACATTGTCACAGACCGACGTCAGGCCTAAGCCTCCCCGTAAGTTTCATATTACGCTTTTTACAATGCTCTTTTACCTAATACCCACAAGTTTTATGAAACTCTCGAATACTAAGATTGGACATTACTATATAATGGAGTTTTTATAAAAATGTTTAATGTATAAAGCGTCAATTGAATATTCAGTTTAATAAAGAAGGTGTCATTTAATATCTTATGCAATGAGATAATTCCCATTGGATAACTAAACCAAATCAAGTATTGGATTTAAATAAGATTCATAAAGATGATGTAAGTAATGATGAAACCATAAATGTGTAATTGAATTAATCGTTAGATAGGTGTTCTAGTTTTATATAACAAGTACATGATTGTGTAATATTTTCCGTTTTATAGCTCATGGCCACATGCTGCAAAAAACGTTTGGGTCGGATGGAAGCATTGTGTTGGTCGCCTACTTATCGTTTCCAAATGAATGTGAGTTCGTCGTCATGAAAATGCACGATGGCGGCGCGGGATCAGTGAAGTTCTCACATATCTGCCGTATTTTTGGACCACAGGTATAACTAAATGGTATCCAAAAAATATGAAATTTGTGCGATACCATAAACTAATAACTTTTTTTTACATATCGAAGCTTCAAAATATAGATATATACGGCCTTATTCATAGACAGATTTAAAACCTATTTTAGCTATCGAATGTTTTGCCTTCTTCGCTCAAACTGAATTCAAAAGTAGTCCGAAAAGGACAAAACATTCTATAACAAAAAAAGATTT
The DNA here is from genome assembly GCA_033459515.1 of Theretra japonica. Lineage (NCBI taxonomy): Eukaryota > Metazoa > Arthropoda > Insecta > Lepidoptera > Sphingidae > Theretra > Theretra japonica. The sequence continues at coordinate 5,929,308 of CM065937.1, forward strand.
TGAATCTGTGTATTTGAAATGCCTTGAGATTAAATATTATGTTTCTGTTGCAGTTAGATCTTTTAGATTACACAATTGGTTATGGCGACGAGAGTAACGTCATTTGGGCTTTGTGGAGTCAGCCGGACGGTGATACTATAATTACTAGTGAGTTCACAACTTTTATATTTCAATTCCAATTCCTATATAAAAGTAAAGTCAAGGTTTTATTCTTCAGATTTATCAATAGGCTAAATATCTGAGCGCCTCTAGCAATTATTTATTTTCTGAGGCAAAATCCGTGGTTGAGTAGTTATAGTGGGTTTATGAGACCAGAAGGTCTCTCGTAGTTTCTGATACCCACGACATAAGACTTGATAAATGTGAATGTGGCGTCAGGTGCATGTAGTATGTATGTGGGTGCAGGCAGCGCGGTGGGCGCGGAGGTGTCGTGGCGCGCGGTGGCGGGGCGCGAGCCGGCGCCGCCGCTGCCGCAGCTGGCGCACCACCACCAGTACCGCGACCGCCTGCTCGCGCCGGGGCTCTTCCCCTCCGCCGTCATCAGAAAGGCGCTCGTCGTACGTACTGCTTCCGTACATTTTTACGGTTTATAATATTTTCAGTTAACCGTGTTCATTCTACTTCTTTTTGCTATAAAAGATATACAACCGAACGTGGGGCGGCATCGAGACAGGTACAGAGGGGGAGCTGGGTGAGTGCGCGATGACAGCAGTTCAAGCGCGTCTCCGACACTTGAGCGCGCGCACGTCTAATCCTGACCAATCGCACCTCATGCACAAGTAAGATTATTCTGAACTCGTGCATAATAACGACCGCTAATATGTCAACAAAGATGCCCCAGATTAACGCAATCTTTACGCTTTAGATGCTGGTCCGACTTGTACAGCTGGTGTATGCAATACATGGAAGGATTGCAGAAACCTCTGGGGCTGATGGTGTCTAAGCCGGTGGGTACTATTCTGGAGTTAAAGAGTTTGGGAAAGCAGTATACATTATATTGAGGCACATACATTCGTCGACAGGGCCTGGAGGCGGACGGCGGGTGGTGGTGCGCCGTGGTGCGCCGCGCCGGCATCTCGCTGGTGTGCGAGCTGGAGCCGCTGGAGCGAGTGATGCTGTCGCCCGACACGTCGCTGCTGGAGTGGGAGGCGGGCGCGGGAGTGTGTGGCGCGGGGGCGGGCGCGCTGTCCCGCGCGGCGCTGCGCGTGGTGTGCGCGGGCGCGCGGTGGGAGCGCGCGGCCACGCCGGGCGCGGCGGCCGAGCTGGAGCGGCGCCTGTTCGCGTGCGCCGCGCCGCAGCACCGCCTGCTGCCGCGCCTGCTGCACCTGCTGCGCGCGCCACCTGCCGACCACCATCCGCACCCGCCGCCGGTACACTACCAGCCACAGACCCATTTGATTTCGTTTGTGCTATTCCCTGAGAAACGCGAGTCACCCGCCTCCTTTTCATGTTTTTAGATGTTGAGTCCGCAGCAAATAGACGAACTGGCAAATATTCTGGAGCCGATCAAGGACTTGCAGAACGCGGTGCTCGAGCTGAACGACGCTCTGAGACTCGACGTGCCCGACATCGACACCAGCAAGAGTGAGTGATTGTTGTGTCGAATACTAAGGTTGCACTCGTTGAAGCGAAGTTTTATAACATTTTTCATTCAATTGTCTCCGCAGGTGATGAAGAAGAAGAAAACGACGAGTACGAAAGCTTGTTCGCCAGTGATCTCGGGGTGGCAATCGTCACAGAAGCTATCCGACAAATGGCCGAAATGAGGTAAACATGCGCCTTGTTGAAGATATTTATGCAAGCTTAAATCCTTCGAGGCGGGAGTATTAATAGGGTCGAGTGTGTCAGGTGTCGCGTGGTGCGCGGCGCGCTGGCGGCGCTGGCGCTGTCTCGCGGCGCGGGCGACGTGCCGGGCGCGGGCCACTGCGCCGTGCACTGGCAGGCCTACCGCGCGCTGCTGTGGCTGCGCGCCGCCACGCTGCACCCGCCGTGAGTGTCGCCGCTTCACTATGCCTATGTGGCGCACGTGACGTCGCGGTGCTCATGTGTTATGTGTGGCAGGGCGACGGGTTCGTCGGAGACATTCCGGCTAAAGATGAGCGCGCTGGGCGCCGAGTGGTCGGAGGCGAGCGCGGGTACGGGTGGTGCGAGCGGCGCGGGGGGCGCGGTGCACGCGTACAGCGCGGGCGCGGGCGGCGTGCGCGCACGCAGGCACCTGGCCGCGGCGCACGCGCCCTCTACCTGGCACCAAGCGCTTCCGCTTTTCGCATACCACCTCGCACATCAACTGTATCCTTTTTAAACTCATTACTATTATACAATATTTTTCATGTATTCATATTATCTCCATTGCGCATGGCGTACAATATATTGAATAACTATAGCGTCTACCAATAAACGAAACTTCCTTAACTCCTAACGATGCATAGTTGGGCTGTGAGCGGTGGATTTGAGTTCGGTTGGTGGTTGGCGAGCATCAACCAGCCGAGACTAGTGCAGAACTACGTGCTGTTACTGGAGCCCTGGTGCGAGTGGAACGCCTGCTCACGTACGTTGTTAATGTTTTTCAGTCATTTTTGTTGTTAAAATTCATAATTTAATTATGTGATTAATATGAACGTGTTTCACACGCCTCAGTTTCCCACTCTTATCGTTGGCTACAATGAATCTATTGTTAAAAAACAGGTCTGACCATAATATTTTAATATATTAAATAAAAAAGAAACACAATTTTAATGATCACTTATATGTTTATTAAATACAGTCTCATAAATATTTTGGAAATCGATGAATAACATTTTTTATGTACAATATATGTTCCGATACATATATTCCCGCGTGTTATTCAATGCTTGTATGGTAACGAGGTGGCTAATCTATCTACTTCACGCTGTTGTGCAAGTTGATTGTACACTCCCAAGCGCATAACACAAAGAGAAGAGGCAGAATATGCATGGGAGACTGGAGTGGGGTATTCAAGTACCTTTACGTGTTTTGATAACTTCTTCGTTTAACATTACACCTTCTATATTTCCGAGCGACAATTGAGCAAACGGACAGGGTATATAGACAGTTGCTTTGTCGCTGCCTTAATCTGTAGTGAGGTGTGTCAAAGAAGTTGAGTTATGGCGTTTGAATGCAGGTCAGTTCATATTGGGGCTGGCGTTGCTGGAGATGGACGAGGCGGAGTGTGCCTACGCGGCGTTCTGTAAGGCGGCCAAGGGCGTCAGCACAGAGCCCTTCCTGCGACACCTCGCCGCGCCCAGCGACCACCGCCTCACGCACCACCAGGCGCTCGTGCTCTACTACTTGAAGGTACCTGCACATTACTACTGCCATTACTACAAGGATACACTGACACTATCTTACCACTTAGTGATTTTAAAATCCAACATGCATCAAGAACATGAGCTGATATCACGTATGTATCATGGAAGAGTTTCCAGTTCAAAGGGACATTTCTTTGTTCAGACATATTTTTCTTTATAGTTTGTAAGATGGATTGCGCATGATTTATCATGTTACCGACGTTATTATTGTGTAGGTCATAAAGTTGTTCGAGATCCACGACGCGGGCGCGTGCGTGGTTCGGCTGGCGGAGACCGCCATCAGTATTGCAGACAGCGACGATCCCAATTTGGTGAGTTCTATTGTATAAACACCATAAATATATACACGTCACGTGTTAGGAATTGTTTAGTGGAAAAACGTAGAGTAATTATACAGGGAGTGCAGGAAAATGGTGCACTCGCTCAGTTGGATACAAGGGCATAAATTTATGACCTTATAAAGTTTTAAGACTTACCACCACCTTTTCGAATAAAACCGGTTGGGATGGGTAAAGCACAAGATTTTAACATGTACGTATTTTTCGTTTCGTCGTTTATTAAATAATTAACGAAATATACAATGAAAATCGTTTTGTATAGCAACAAAACTTTCATAGACTTCGCCTTAACATTTGTTACAAAGGTACACAGGTCAATGATCAATGTTAAATTCCTATTGCTTAACTATGTACAGTATTCGGCATGGCAATCATGTAGTTTTAATCAGCAATTATGGAGAAGTATCCCAACTTATCTGTTGTTGAGTTGACTGTTGAATTTTACGGTTCAATCTATTTGGTGTAATACGTTAAGGGGAAGCACGTGTGTTGTTATTTGTTTATTTCTCGGCATCTTTGTTATTATCAGACTACGCTATGAAAATGCATTTTAATCTAGACGCAATGACAATTACTAAAAGTATAATAGCAAGTGCGCCATCTTTTTGCACAGCCTGTATATTGTCTCCTCTATAAATGTAATTCTGTTACGACAAAGGTGTAAAGTGATTGTGCGGCTAGAACGTTAAAGTGCGTGCTAACGTGGTGCTGCGTGTGCGTGCAGGCGATGTTCCAGTGGGTGGTGTTCAAGTGGCACCTGCAGGGCGGGCGCACGGCGCGCGCGCTGGCCGCGGCCGCCGCCAACCCCTCCGCCGCCGCGCGCGCCACCGCCGCCGCCGCCGCGCTCGCCACGCTCGGTACCACTACATGCATAGCATCCTAATTTACAGCACGTGTGCCTACCCGCACTAGGCCAGCGTGGTAACCCCTCTCAATCGTACTCTCCATTATAGAGGAGGCCCTTGTCCTGCAGTGGAACGTGTATGAGCTAATACAGAACAGATAGCGTGTGTTCCCAATGTGAACTACCCATACGTTCCTCGCAGTCGCGTGGGTAGTTGCTTGTGTGTTATATACGCGCGCATGTCAATGTTTGCCATTCAATAGATTCCAATTTCATGGACTAACTATAGCAGTCTTAACATTTCTACCTACGAAAAGACTTAGGGTGTCTCTGTGTGTTCTATAGTCTGTTCAACAAAGAGTGCTCCGAGGAATTGTTTCAGATGGTATCACCTTCCCTTTTTTATCATCGCACTACTCAACATCGCAGTAGAGTTCATTCGTTGCACCTGGAAGCGTATCATTTCCGAATGATACGTTTTCACTGTTTTTTGTTATCACGCACGTGCACAATCTGGTATAAACTCACTGCTTTGGTGTTTCCTGAACACTATGAGATCTCCTTCTTCAAGCGAGGTTTGAAGAGTGTTAAGATATGAAGCGTCCATGAGCCGCGGTAGCCGCGGGTGGAGTATGACAGTGCGTGTGCGCAGGCGCGCGCGGCGAGCTGGGCGCGCTGGCGTCGTGCGCGGCGCTGGCGGGCGAGGCGGAGCGCGCGGCGGCGGCGCGGGCCAAGCTGCACGACGCGCTCGACCACAACCCCTACTACGACTTCCTCTACGCGCTGCACCTCTCCAGGCACCACTACCGGAAAGGTACACGAGCCCTCTGCATTCCACGACACCAAAACTGTTCAGGTTCAGTTACCAACTCGGCCTGTTGGCCTAATAGTACCGCGCGCTTTGTCTCTGTATTTTGTTTTTTATTAAACTTCTGTACTATTATATATACGTAAGCCATGCCCGGAGTATTTTAAACAGAAATGTAACTATACGTAAGTTGAGACGATATCAGTCACGAAGGAACTATCAGTCTGATTAGTCTGATCTTAATAGTGGCGATAGAATTGCCCCATATCACATCATGGGACGGAATATACAAGGCGAAATGTAGGTGTCCGCCTACTCCTTTAGGAAAAAGGCGTGAATTTATATATTAATGAAATTGTTAATAGCTAGATCCACATTGGATAGTCGATTACACTCTGAATACGCGCGACGTGAACGTGTTCCATGCGTGGCGTATGATCATCCCGCGTGCGATTCAAGCGCATACAATGAAACGTTCCTTACCATGGTCGATGTCTTTATAAGCGATTTTTGGGTTTATCCAAAGACGCCGTTACGCATGCGATGTGGACAATTGACAGATGATATGGAAATCGCACTAACTAGCTGCTTAATTTGCTTGTATGAAAAGCAACATTCCAGTCGACTCCATTCCGAGAATTTGACTAATTGATAACAAGTGAAAGATCTAAATAAAAACTAAATTGGTTGGTACGGGGAGGGAGGATCCTTAGTTTTTTTATGTCTAATCGGACGAGCACAATGCGTGCTCCATGACACTGGGTCGTGATTGCATATGTATCTGCAGCGGCGGCGGTGGTGTACGAGCGCGCGGCGCGGGTGGGCGCGGAGTGCGTGTCGGAGCGCGGCGCGGCGGGCGGCGCGGCGCGGCGGCGCTGGCTGGCGGCCGCGCTCACGTGCCTGCGCCTCGCCAAGCCCGACCACGCCTTCATCGCGCGCCCCGCGCTGCACCCGCGACGCGCCCCGCTGCAGGTACGCACACGCACACGCCGGCGCACACACAAGCGCGTGCGGCGTACGTAATCCGCACTAAAAACAACGCTAGAGCGTGTTCGTTGCAGTCAACTTAAAACTTTTTTATTCTTAAAAGTTTCACTGTACTATACGTGTCACTTCAGAAGTCAGGTGTAAACTATAGAGCCCGGTTTGAAGAACATTATTGCACACTGTACAAGATTAATAAACAACATACTAACGAATAGAATTAAAGTTAAAATGTTATAAAAGCGAATAATATATGGGTGTAACTTAGAGTATTTATAATATAGGGGGAGCGCTGGTACTTCAAAAAATAAAATAAAATTGCTTAATGCTATTAAATTCCAGTCACTCGTTTTAGACGGATAATAAGTAAATATACTTTCGATTACCGACAGAATTTATAGAAATTTGTTGTTAAATAATTAGTTCAATTTCAACAAATATAGAGGTGCTACCAAAAATACCGAACAAGAAGTATTTACGTTCTTAAAGACGGAAATGTATGACAGCGCTCCCACTATGTTATAAATACTCTTAGCTAGCTATGTAATATTTAATTTCACAGGTGATAGGGCCCGAAGAATTAGCAGCTGAACTTCGGGAAGAAGATCCTGATTCACTGGATGTTGTACAACAAGCGCTACTGAGTAAGAATTACTTGTAGAATTTTTATGTTACGAATGGGAAATAATATTTTTTGCCAATTTTTGCCCTTAGCTATATTGTACATGTACGTGACAGTGATGGTGAATAATTTTCAGAGGGCGACGATATAGACTTCAACAAACTGTACACAAGGCTGAAGGACGCAGACCCAGACACATTGTTGGCAGTGACAAAGCGAGCTATAAGCACTGGCCAGTTCCTGCCGCAGTGGTTCCTTCAAACGTATTTGGTAAACATTTATTTATTTATTATTATATGACACACCAACAGTAAATAGACAAAACATGCAAAATTAAACTAATACAATTATACATACATACATACATACATTATATTGGTTCATTTTGCTTTCATGTATTGAAAATTCTACATCATTATCTTTATTAGTAAAGGAAAAGATTATAAGAAAGCTTGCATATCATAGCTATCTTAACATGAATACCTATGCTATGTGAAATCCGCCAAGTCGCGAGAGACCTGTGTGCTGGACTATGGCCTAAGCCGTTTAAATCAAACTCTGCATTGTAGAGGAGTTACGTACTTAGCAGTGTGCGCATGTGAGCTGATATATTCTTACTAGTACTCGTATATAAATGTACATAAACCACCATGGTCAATGTATGTAAGTACGGTTCGTGCTACAATTGTGTGAGTTGTGACCTCACCCGCACAATGTTACAACTGCTTATTCTTTTGTTATTTATTATTAATTTTATCATACCCTTTGAAAACATTAACATAATACAACAACGTAGTTGTTTTATTAGTACTGGTAACCTTGGATTTCATCGCGTTCATTTAATTGTTTTGTGTTGTTTTAACGTTTACATTAACTCTCATGCATACGGATTAATATACCTACGAAAACGAGAATGCAAACCACAGCGCAAATAAAATAAAAAATAAATGTTTTGGATATCTTGGAATAAACAATGACACGACTACGCCGTAATGTTTGACATAACACCTACGAATGACACCATGTATCCACAAAATCCTATTGACTTAAATTATTTACAACCGAGGTTTTTGTGAAGCGATGACGCAATTACGTCAGCGGTTTATAAACAAAACTTAACTGACCAAAGTTCAATGATATGCAGTTGAAGGTTGCTAATACAGTCTTGATAGATGATACTCATACCGCCCATAGGCTTTAAGTACGTCCCAAAAATAAATATAATACAAAATTTTAAATTGATCTACTTATATTGCATTCTCTACAAAGTTGTAATATGTCTACTGACTACTGTATTACATCGCGAGGTCGCACCATTTGTTGCTGATTGATTCTTTCATGTTTGAATTTGAAACGACCTTAGCTTCGGTCAAATATCGTCGGTTGTTTGCATCTTACGTACAGTGGGTGTGTCAGGGGCCTACACTTTGTTTTAGTCCGAATTAGCGTATAGTTGTAGATACCATCGATGGTATTGAGTAGAACTTCCTTATATTAGTATACTGGCGGCCCGACCCGGCTTCGCCGAGATGGAGGCACTTTTTGAGTGCATTCACATCAGACAAATATTATTTCTACTAACGCATACTGTTTTATATATAAGCTCAACGTGACTGCCGCTTTTTATACTGCTTTTCTCGTTCCGTCCCGTTTCTACCTGTTCCATGACTCAAGGCATGTAATCCTGTCCTCTTATATCCCATTTCATCCGCCCTATATTCTATCTCAAACCATCCCTTTGAGTTGGAAAGAGTAGCAATTATACCTATTTAAATTCTTTTCTCATCCCACGAAAAATCTAATTTTTCGGGATAAAAAGTAGCCTATGCGTTAAGGTATCAGCTACCTCCTTACTAAAGATTTAAATTGGTCCAGACCTTTGAGCGTGAAGAAGTAACAAACACACAAATTGTATTATATTGGGATTATTGGGCCTTTATTATATTGGGATTATTGGGCCTTTATTATATTGGGATTATTATCATATTAGCAGGATTCTATATTAGGATATGTGATTTTAATAAAAAATAGCTAAAATTAATTAATTAAATGAATGATAATAGCGAAAATATTGTAAAACAATGACTATTCAAAAAAAAACTCTTGGTGATCTTTTCGCTGTGCTCAGTATTGTTGACAACAAATGTAGATTCAAAAGTAATAGTAGAGCTAATTTGAGTCGGAAACAAATATCGCAGTCAGTTATTAATACAATTCATATGCAGTGTAATTTCATCTGAGTATCCAAATTATAACAGAGGTTCAGAATCATGAATATAGTCCATTAGAAAAGTAAAAATAAATATTTTGTTTTCAAAATATTCCATAATTGTTATCCTCACAAAACAAAATACTTATGACAATACGCACGACCATAATAAGCATATTGATAAACTACATATACACAGTACTCACACGTGTGCGCGCGTCTGTGTATCAAGATTACTGACGACTTTGCTTGAAGTAGATGTTGAGTATAATTTAAATATTGATTAGGATATTATGAAATGGAAATAAATGACTTATTACGTGGAAATTTGAATATTTTCCACCGTGTATTAATTAATATTATTCTCTTGAGTTCAATAAAAAATATTGATCGGACCTTGAAAAATAACCCTGTATTGGTGGTTGCGGGCAGAGCGCGGACGGCGCGGGGCTGGTGCGCGCGCTGCTGCGGGGCGGGCGCGCGGGGGACGCGGGCGCCGCGTGCTGTGCCGCGCTGCGCCGCGCCCTGGCCGCGCTGACGCCCGCCGCGCCGCTGCAGGCCGCGCGCGTCGCCGCCGCGCCCCTCGCGCCCGCCGACCTGCTGCTGGCGGAGCTCGCGCACCACACGCACGACACCTTCGCCAAACAGGTCTCTCCACTCTTACATACCTACCTACCTGATTGTGCCGTGCGCGAGGAAAGCCTCCACACATGCTGTTACGCTATCTACACAAGTATAACTCGGAGTATAACCACGTGATAGATTTTCTGGGATAAAAGTCCCGCTATATGTATATCTCTCCCTCTCTCTCTTCAGCCACAGGAAGTCCATTGCTGAACATAGGCCTCCCCCAAGAATCTCCACAGTGACCTGTTGGAAGCGGCCTGCATCCTGCTATTTTTATATTTTCCCAAAATATAAAAGTACCCTATAAAGTCTCACCATAAATTAACTATCCAACACTGAATTTTTTTTTCAATTCAAACCAGTAACAAAATTCACCTTTTTAAATTAATATAGATACAAAAAATACGAGACGGGTCCAAGAAACGCTTACGAGTAATACGAGCAATTAATGTTTTACGTGCAAAAGCAACTCAGTAGCATTCGCTCATATGAGTTACGTATCCCTCACGGCGCTTAATCTCCACACCCAATATGCCACAATTGCCTGGTAAACCCAATATATGCGCGCTTCATTTCAGTTCCCTTATGTTTGTTTTAGATTTACGACGAACTAAACGCCCTGGTGCAAGAGTACACCCAGGCTGTTATCAGAACCTCCGAGGACATGAAGTTGCAAGTCAAACAAGCTGCGTGAACCAATTTGTGTAAATTAAAACAAATATTTGCATAAACTGTTTTATTAACAACGAATAAATAATACAATAAATATACCCGGAATGAACAACTCAATGTTCCACTTTACCTATAACTTATTATACCCGAGCCAGTTTCAAATACGTGTATACCTCGCCAACCTAAGATAATTATTTGGTTTAATTAATATTTAATACCATTAGGAATTTATCTTAGCCTCTTACTTCTAAAGTAACAGAAATAGAAATTTCTGAATACAAAATAACCACAATCCAAGTGGTGGCAAAGAGATGTCAATTAACTTATTTATCTATCGTATGTTTGCTTCACGCACATCTCATTTAGGCTGTTTACTACAAAAGTAATATCTCTGAAAAACAGTTTTCCTAGCAGATCAAGGGAGCTATCAAAATGTTTTAAATTATACTAATAACATATAGTGTTACTCTAAATTCTAAAACATATACAATTACATACATAAAATATAATTCGCCAACCTATAACGGAAGGAAGCCCATAATATAACAGCAAACCTGTTCAAATAATCTTAATTTGTATGTCATGCATAATCTTTATACAGACTTTGATGTCATGGTAAAAATAAAAATAGAGCGCGTTTTAGCTTATTTGGCAGTACCGTTAGTAGTACTGTAATACAAGATAATCTTAATAACTGATTTATATTATACGTAAATCAAGAACGCATTTTTCATTTCAATGTCAATTCCCGCTAAACAGCTTAACCTTTCGTAAAATTTTCATTTATTTTGAAATTTGAATATGTATATATTCAAACGATTACCTCCAATGACGGACTGTGACTATAAAGGTTAATAACATGTCACAAAACCAATGCTTTCCAAATAAGTATTTTTTATTTAATGTGTAATTTATTTACCGTGTCTTAGATATCGTCCTTTCATGATAGATAATACTAATAAAACAAGTTTTTCATAGGTCAGAAACATCAAAGCAGCCGTCATCACAGTTTGCAGAAGTTTAGCTTCAAGTCCACGAAAAATTACTAATGGATTGTTCTTCATATCTTTAACTAACGGCTTCATACTCGTGCCGGCTCGCAATCTAGCCTGGACTAATTGTAATGGATACGTCAATGTTGTAGCAACGGCTTTCGCAGCTGCACCAATCATAAAAGCGGTATATGTATCAAAAGACCCTTTGGATACAAATTTACGTTTTAATGATTCATAAACCATGAATTGTATAGCAGGATTTGATACTAGGAGCAAAGATGGAACAGTGCCTGACCATAAACCTTTTGCACCCTCATTCTTAGCTAGTTCAATGAGACCTTCAAAAAGACTTTTGCAATTTGTTTTCTCTAACTTCATACGGGTGTTAACGACCCATAAAGGTGACGTTAATAGAACATTGACGCTGCCAGCCACAATGCCATACATTAAATCTTGTAACGCTGACGTGGGTTTTGGTGACAATCTTCGTAAAGCATGGAATGAATAAAAGTAAACGAAATTAGATACTGAAAGTGATTGCAAAACTGGTGATAGCCCTCTGTATAAGGATTCCAGACCTTCTTCATCGGCTAGCTTCAATAGAAGTTCCCATGGGGAGCCTTGTAGCTTGTTGGAATCTTCCACTGAAAACAAATAAGGAAATTAAACTTAATAGGTAATAGTAGATAGATATACAACTTCGTTATGCAATGCTATTTACACTTTTATTTATGAACTCGCGGTGGCTCTCATTATATGTGTTGTTGAAAAAAAACAATCTAACATCATATGACAAAAAACGGAACTTTGGAATCACATTTTCTGACTTGATACTGCGATATGGTCGCCCCCAAGGGCCCAATCACAGCGTGGGACGGAACACACAAAGCGAAACGAGGGTTTCCTGGTAGCACCTCTACCTGCGTGGTGGCCTGTTGGTAACGGACCAGACGCGGCTGCCTAGATGTTCACGGTGGTCGCGGGTTCAAATCCCAGAGCACACCTCTGACTTTTCAGAGTCATGTGTGTATTGATAGTCAATCACCACGCACTATAACGGTGAAGGAAAACATCGTGAGGAAACCTGCATACCATAACGATTTGTATAAATTTCTATGGTATGTAAAAGTCCGCCAACCCGCACTGGGCCAGCGTGGTGGACTATATGGTCTAACTACTCTCAATCGTACTCTCGATTGTAGAGGAGGCTCGTGCCCTGCAGTGGGTCGTGTATGGGCTGATACAGTACAGTACAGTACCTGTACCTACCTCTTCTGGACAAAAGGCGTAAGCTTATGTACTTAAGTATCTATGTATATTCTGACTTCGAAATAATTTAAACTCAACTATTTCTACTGCCGTCAGTGAGTTTTGCGAACGCGTAAATTGAAGAAAATATAAGAAATAATTGCATAGATTACAACGCCAGAGTCCAACTCTGGAACAAAACTCCACAAAACGAACACTATTCGACGTCACTGACTTTTCACACGATACAAGGCTCGCTGAACGTCCTAAGTAATATGTGTCTTCGGCTGCCTTCAGCTATAAGTACAATATAGATGTAGATACTGTGACTGCGCTGTGAAAGGATCCAGCAAAAAACATAAATATATATATATATATATATATATATATATATATATATATATATATTAATATGTGACGTCTTTGAGGGCTGAGATCTTCAAAAGGTTTTATTATCGTCATTGAATCGCTGTTACTTCCAGGTTTCTGTGTCTCGCATGTAATGCAAATAAGTGTCGCTTTTTGTATTATAGAGGGATTTGTGCTCCTGGAGGTGGCGGGAGACCGGGTCCCAATCCTGTTCCGGATTTTTAGCGATTTATGCACATGAGGTATAGTAAGTATTTTTAATATCTTTTTTTAATTACTAGAAAGTGTCCCTAAATCCCAAAAACTACCACTCACATTTTTATCTATAGGTACCTTTATCCTCAAACAAAATAATGAGGTAGCAGGGCAAACAGATAAGGTGTAGATACTAGATAGGAAATATGAACATGATGAAAAAGTATTAAATCGGCCGTGATTACCGTGTCCATTCTCTTATCTTAAGCACTTATTATGTAATTACCTATATATAAACCCAAATAATAAATCACAATTTGAAAAACCATCGGCAATCACTACCACTGATTTATTAGCAATGTCTGAAAATAATACGAAGTATTTATTTACAACAAACTAAGTGGTTAGTCCATGAATCATCAATAATTATGCATAATATTAATTAACATTAAAATTCTAAATTATTTACACCAAAATATAAATGCGTATGTTTACCTTGTAATCTAGACCTCAATGTATCCAATGGATAAAATACCGCCATACCCACGATGCTGCCCTGAAAAAATATAGTTTGTAGTAATTAAATTCTAGTAGATGTGTAGATGTCCTTTGACCAAGAAATGTGTAAAATAATTTAAATGTACACACCGTCGCTCCTGCAACTGCATGTACCAACGTTTCATAGCTAAATAATGACTTGGCCATTTTAATATTTTATTTCACTGTTCACTGGGTCAAAATACTTAAAATTAATCACAAACACTTAGTCGACATACAATCATCGTCTACGCCACAGCCTACAAACCAGCCATGTCTGACTTCTTCGACTAACCAATGACGTCTGCTGTCGTCTTGTATCGGATATTGGTTGAAACTTGAATCCAATGATTAAAGAAAAAGAGGATAACGCATAAGGTCACGTGACATGAGGCACTTTTGAATACAACAATGGCGGCGGCTTCGCCATAGTTGTGTCCGCCCCTAAGGCCCTATTCGCATACGGGCGCTATTTCAACTCGCGTTTTAAAAACGTTGCAATGAAACAAATACAAATCCATTAGTTTATTCATACGAAGACGATTTTAAAACGCTACGCATTTTTATCGAGCGCTGTCGAATTTTCGATGTTGAGCGTTGGACGTTAAATGAATGGAGCAAATGGATCTCCGTGTTTTTGTTCAGACGGGGTGTAAGAAAAGCGCCTGAGCTGCAGTCAGTTGGTTGTGTGCTGGAGTCGCGTAAGCACGTGTTGCATTGCTCCGTGCACGCAATTTACAATGATTTGGAGCTGCTCGATCCCGAATTGTTAAATAAATACACCAAACAGTCACATACATAATACTGACCCCATACTAAGATCGAGTCTTGAGTGTTGATATGGTTAAATTCAGTTATACCGTATACGAACGAAACGAAACGATATAAAGCGACATAAACTGTCTTTTTAAAATATCTTAGCTCATTATGGAATGTACCCAATATGATTTGATGATTTTATTTTCCTATCCTGTATCCTCGAAACGAGTATTACATACATATGTATTATTTTGGTTCGTCCACTTTCATCAAACTTTTCATGCATTCTTGTCGATTCAGGGTACTTGGGTATTCGGTACCAATAATTTCGAATTTTTATCCATAATTTACGTGCACACCGCATCGAGTACGATTCACAATGATTTTTTAGCGTTCATATGTACACAAATATTGGTAACGGTAAAAAAGCGTCAAAGTCGGGTTGTATCGACATCGACGCATAAACAGTGGAATAAATACTCCCGCAAAACTTTAAATTTACATATTTGAGTGTGCAAACTTATGTAACATTTATATTTTTGCTTTATAGATCAATTTATTATAAACAAGGGACTTTAGGATTTGGCGAAAAGGCCATTTAAAAAAATCTAAGAAATTTGTCCGTTATTTTCATTATCAACAAAAACTGGCTTCAAATACCTCATAAAAACAGAACATCATTTAACTTTATAATATATATGCACTAGTTACCAAATTTAAACCAACTATATTTGGACTCGGTGCATAATTTAAATTGTTACCTGAGTTAATATACATAAACAAAGGTTATTATAATAATAAATTTGGTAGTTATTTACGGCCTTATTCGTATGAATACAAAACATTTGATAAACTGTTTAGTTTTAAAATGTATTTTAAACAAAATACAGCACACTATACAGTTTTGAAACCTATTTTAAATATTGAATGTTTTGTCCCTTTCGAACGACTTTTGAATTCTGTTTAGGTGAAGAAGAATATGCGATAGTTAACATAAGTTTTAAAACTGTCTATCAATAACGCCTTTAGAACTACACATTTGCCTAACGAGTCACGTCAAAAACTTAATTTTTAACCATTGAGCTGACCGTAGCATCTATAACTGTGGTGCTGATTGCTGAACAAAATGGTGCTTTTTTGGCTTCAAGGCGGTCTCAGTGTGTGCAGCGAACGAAATATTGCCAAATTCGAAAAAAAAGCAGTTATTATTTGTCTCTTTGACTATTTTTTCTACTCGTCACGTAAGCTTTGTTTAAATGAGAAAGATATATAAATATATATGATCCGCGTCGATAACCCTCACATAAATATAAATAATTTGTAATGTGTAGCTACACTTGTGCGGCATTGTCTATAATAATTTATCATTGATTTTGAGTAGTGATGTGCCAACTCGGAAAAAAAATCTCGAGTTAACTCGCATTGAAATTCAGATAATTCGAATTAAACTCGAGTTGAATCGAAAAAAATGAATGTATGATTTGTTTCAAATTACTTTTTAATATTATTTTTCTTCCATCCAACTCTCTGTTAAAACATCCAATTATCATTGCATAAATTCGTAGCTAGGAAATGTGAATAAGGATTGAAATAAACAGACTTTTATAGTATACATATTATCAAATAATTTATACCTTGCTCATTAGAGTTATTACACATTTGTTTTAGGTTTTAGTAGTAAGTTAGTAAGTAGTAGTAGTAAGTTATAGTAAATGCTACTCATATTTAAGAACAAAACTAGTTATATATACTAGTTATATATATATATATATATATATGTAGTGTGTGTGTGTGTATATAGAAGTCTTGACAAAAAATTATTTGGAGTATTAAAGCGCGCACCCAACGAGCGAATCGTACTCTAACTCTTTCGCTTATTCCATTAATTGCGTTGCTTATTTCGTTGAATTAGGCACAACGCGAGTTGACACATCTCTAGTTTTGAGACTTGTATAGACTGTATTGTGAAGTGGCCTGTGTGTATTATTGTCATTTGGTTTACCTGATAAACTTTTAACTTTCGCATTGTGAATTGGTGAAAGTGTTAATGTTGTTCAATTAGTCCTTTGTAATTTTTTATCATTAACTTTTATATCTAGCTTATTAAAATATTTTATACTTATATGATCAATATTATTTAATGACAATATTAATTGAAATTTGAGCTGTGAATTGTGATTGATTGTTAAAAAATAAAACTGAGGATCAACAATATCACATTAACAATATATTATGATAAAGTTTTCTGTCCTGTTAGGCTACAAACAATAAATAAATCAAAATGAAAGTTTTTATGGCAGAAGATAATTTATGCGCTCAAAACTTATTAAAACTTGTATCTCACGGCAATGCCATAGTTGCTGAGATATTGAGATTAAAAGATCATAAACCTGCAATATATTTGTAAGTTATATTTTTTAATTTCCTGTTTAGTTTATTACATGGTTCATTTATTTCTAGACATGGATTATGTATACACATAATAAGTTTTTGTGATATGTGTATGTTTACAGGCTGGAAACCAAAGAATTGCAGCAGAAATATCAAGACATAATAATGGACTTTAGTTATTTTAAAATATCAGATAATCAAGAATCAAAAATTAATATAAACCCTGTAAGTTTTGATGTGCAATTTAGTCAGTATTAAAATTAATATGAACATAATCATGATTATTGATTTATCCTTATTTCAATCAGGAGTTAGGGCTTTGTATTGATAGGATTAGCTTAAACCTGCAGTAGACCTTCCCGTACTCCAGCATCTGTCTCAGTCAGTGCCTCTCTAATCTAAATGTGTTTATTAATACATATTGAAGGTGTGCAAATTATTATGTCAAATTAAAGAGATGAACATAATATGTATGTGTCATATGTAATTTTGCTCAATGAGTGTTGTCTTGATTTGAATATGGCTATAATAGTGGTCTAATGACTGTATTATTTTCCTTATTTATGTGGCTGGTACATGTAGTAAAACTAATTTTCACAAATTTCATCATGGTATTTCTATATATAAATTGATTAATAACTTCCATACTTTTCAAAGACCTAACAGCTTTCATGGACACAGAAAATAAGAACCAGCTATATATTTTCATAATTATTGTATAATATCAAATTACAATATAATGTAAATATATAGTAATAGTATAAATATAACAAGCACACAGTAAGTCCTAAGTTGGCCTAACAATTTTGTTATTTTTCCTTTAAAGCCTATATTCTTTACAGAAAAAATTTAATTGGTAATCAATAAAATCCAGGCCAGGCAAAAATATTGTATTAATTATTATTTATTATGTTTTCAGAAACTGCAAGATTTGGATGATGATCTAAAAGAAAAGTATTTGGAATTAATAACTAGGTTTTATTTACTCTTTGAGAATATTTATCAATACATAATAGATTTAAACACATTCATTGATCAATTAAAAGATGATGCATTCATCCAACAAAACATTGAAACAGTTTTGAAAGATGTTGAAGGAAAACAACTTTTGGTATGTATAAGTATTGGTATCTATTGTTATATGCACCATTGTGGAATCTATAAACATACCATTATAATATAGCCTCCCAGAGGCACAGGCTGCAGGAGTGCTAGCCATCCACTCTCGAGAGTATGGATGATTCTCGCCTCAACCACATGGAGCGACAGCGAGGCAAGGCGAGGCGAGTCGAGCGCACCGTCCTCACTCTCGCACTTCCTTTTCCTCATATAGCCTCATGGAGAGTTTGGATGGGGCATAATAAAATATTTTAGTATTAGCAAAATATTTGAAACCAGAGTTGCAGTGGCGGGTGTAAGGGTGGGATAGTTTCCAGGAAAATACCAGCTGATAAGTCAATTTTTTTTTGTAACATACTTAAATAATGATTGGTTTTGATGTATTCTGTCTGTATCTGTATCAGCCCATACACGTCCCACTCCAGGACACGGGCCTCCTCTACTATCGATAATACGATTGAGAGGGGTTAAGCCTTATAGTCCACCACGCTGGCCTAGTGCGGGTCACCGGATTTTACATGCCGTAGAAATTCTTTAAAATTACAATGGTATGCAAAATTCCTTACGATGTTATAGTGCGTGATGATTGACTATCAATACATACATAACTCCGAATAGTCAGAAGTGTGCCCTGGAATTTGACCTCGCGTCGCGTCTATTTCGTTACCAACAGGCCACCACGCACATAATGATGTATTACAATACTGATATTAATGAAACAGTTTATTTTTCAGTGTGAGTCTCTTTATCTTTATGGCGCCATGTTGTTACTCTGTGACTTGTTTATCCCCGGTGCAGTAAGAGAGCGGCTTCTGGTTGCATTCTATAGATACAGCACAAGCCAGTCACAGTCAAACATTGATGATGTTTGTAAATTATTAAGAGATACAGGATATGATCAACAAAGCGGAAAGAGGCCAGTAGATTACCCTATTGAATACTTCAGGTAAATATTGTGTATTATATATCATTCCATCATTCCATCGCAGTAAAAGACAACATGAACTCTTACTCCTTTATTACTCAATGTGCATGCAATAACTAACATTCATATTTCAATCCCTACAGCCGAGTGCCCATTCGACCAGAATTTATAGAGAAAGTTGTTGGAAAATTGCGATCTGAGGATATATACAACCAACTTACAGTGTACACCATGCCTGAGCACCATTCGCTCGCGTTGGCCACCCAGGCCAGCATGTTGGTGGTTTGCCTCTTCTTTACTCCACATTATCTGCAATCAGACTCTTCGAAAATGCGAGAGATTGTTGACAAATTCTTTCCAAGTAATTGGGTCATACCCATATACATGGGCATTACAATTAATATTATAGATTACTGGGAAAACTTTAAAGCTGCCAAGTCTGCATTAAGCAACACCTGCAGTAGCAAAGTTCTCAAAGAATGTTTTGCAAAACGAAGCACTTCTGTACAAACATTGATAAATAAAACCCACCAACTATTAAAAGAAGGCACTTTAACAGATGACTTTGTATTAGACAATATAAACAAAGTATTAAACATACTACTAAATTCTAATTTGATAGTAAGATGGCTCCTTTTACATAGCAGTGATGTTATATTTTTCGACAACAATAAAAGAAGTAAGCAACTCAAAGACATGCTGACCAAAGAGACTAATTACGATCCACTAAAAATACTTGAACTGTTGATCAGCACAGCAGAACTAGAATTAAAAGTCAGAGAAATTTTAAACAAACTACTGGCTACTAGAGACGAAGCTTGGAATACCAATAAAGAGCTGGCCGTTGAAGCAATCACCAGCTTATCAGAATTATTTTCCGGCGTAAAGCCTCTTACTAAAATACCACAAAATGATCAACTCAAACTTTGGTTCGATAATATTGCAAAACAAGTTAGCTCATTAAGCTCACCGGTCACGGCCAAGTCAATAAAAAAAGTAACGCAATTGATTCAAGCCCTAGACGAAGTGGAAGAATTTCACGGTATCAAAAGTACATCAACTATTATACAGTTTCTTACTGAAAGCAAACAGGCGTTGAAAAACCTTTTGAGAGCAGCTTCACTGAAAGAAGACTTTTTAGTAAATTTAGAAACGATAGCTGACGTCAGTTACGCATGGTGCATCATTGACTCCTACACACAGTATATGCAAGATAGTATAAAAGAAAATCCTGCTGTGACTAGCAGACTCCGGGCGCTATTCCTCAAATTAGCTAGCGCAATGGAGATTCCTTTACTAAGAATAAATCAAGCTCACAGTGATGATTTAATTTCTGTTTCACAGTATTATAGTAACGAACTGATAAAATATATTCAAAAAGTACTTCAAATCATTCCCGAAATGGTTTTCTCTATTGTGGAGAAAATAATTGATATCCAAACGTGGACTATTAAAGAGGTGCCGACAAGACTAGAAAAAGAGCGGCTAAGAGATTTTGCTCAGCTCGAGCATAGAATGGAGGTCGCGAAATTAACGCACACTGCGTCAACCTTTACAACAGGTATAATTTTAATAAAACTATTTTTAGCATTTCACTTGTATATATTAGTCCCTCTAAATGTAACATTACAGTGATGTGATGTGTACTATGTTTAACAGTTACCTTAAATGTTTAGGAATATTGGATATGAGGTCTACACTAGTGGGAGTAATTAGGGTTGACCCGGCGGAGCTCCTGGAAGATGGTTTACTAAAAGAATTAGATAGGCATATTAGTAACAAATTCGTGGAGTTTATAGAACCGCAGGGAAAGAAGTTGCAACCAACTGCTAATAATTTATTAACTCGATTACAAAAGTTAGCCGATAGTATGGACGGATATAAAAGATCATTGGAGTATATACAGGATTACATCAATATCCATGGATTAAGAATTTGGCAGAAACAGGTTGGTTTTAGAGAGTATTCATGATAATTGCATTAATTTCATTACCTATTGACAATAACTTATTTGTAGGTTTCGGCCATTGTAAACAAAAGTGTGGCGAAAGAAATAAGTTTCCGTAAAGGAGTTGTTTTGTATAGTCCATCGGCAGGTTTCATGGGGAGTTTGGCGAGACAAATAGCACAGTTAGTTGACGCAAGGTACGAAAATACTAATTAATGGTATTCCATTCGATATTGATGTGGCGTTGAATTTTAACAATTATCATATTTTTAGAATATGTGTATAT
The DNA here is from genome assembly GCA_033459515.1 of Theretra japonica. Taxonomy (NCBI): domain Eukaryota; kingdom Metazoa; phylum Arthropoda; class Insecta; order Lepidoptera; family Sphingidae; genus Theretra; species Theretra japonica. The sequence continues at coordinate 5,950,513 of CM065937.1, forward strand.
ATAAGCGTATGCGCCGCTTGGTTCGATGTGAAGACCCAAGCCGAAGTGATTAATACAAAAACATTTGCCAAATTGAATGAAGCTGTGGGCGTGGTTGGTCTTCATGGGCTGGACACTTTATACGGTTTCATGATAAAGAATCAAATACAGAATTTGCAAGATATATTCAGAAGTAATCAAAATAAATTGATTGCTGGGCTCTCTTTCGACATTAAAGATATCGAAGCAACTGTTACAAAATGGCATAAAGTATTTCAACAACTAACTGATGTGTTGATTCTTATCGGAACATTGCAAATAATTCGTAAACACATTGCTTATCAGCTAAACACTAGTTGCAAATTTGACTCTGCCCATTTGGAAGCATCACTGAGGACCCTGAATGAGTAAGTATCTAAATTTTTAGCTTTGCAGAACTCTGTTAAGATATTCCCGCATTGCTGAACTGAGGCTATATTTGTAGTCTTGTATTTGTAGTAGTAACGGAGGTTATATATGTAGCCCACCACGCTGGCCTATTGCGGGATGGCGGACTTTACATACCATAGAAATTCTTACAAATCGCTATGGTATGCCAGGTGTCATCGCGATGTTTTCCTTCTCCGTTATTGGTGATTGACTATCAATGCACACATGACTCCGAAGTCAGAGATGTGCCTTGGAATTTGAACCCGCGACTACCGTAAACAGGTTGGCAGTCGCGTTTGGCCCGCTTTCCAACAGGCCACCACTCACATTTACGTTTATTCACACATTTTTTTAATTTTATTTGGTGTTATAATATGTATTATGAAAGCCAGAATAAGTATTATATTTGAATTTAGTTCGTCTTTCAACGCCCTTATAATTAGATTTTGTTTTTATATTGTTTGCAGATCAATTATCAACGAAATAAAGACAACATCTGCGTCTGATTCAAAACCTAAAGTATCATCAAATCTATTAAAACATTTGGAAGATAATCTTGTTAGATGTGGAATCTCCGATCCATTTGGAAAGATATACGAAAAAAATGTTCAAGAATTGTTGAATGTGGACATAGCTCGTATTCTCGGTGTGCTAGTTTTGTCCCAGTTGCCTAGACTGCAAATGTGTTTTACAACGGGTAATTACAATCTACATGATATAATTTGGGGTAAAAGTAAACAATGATAATTGGCAACATGACGTGTAGAATTATAATTTGTTCAATAACATATCCAAATTGGAAATTGTATTTTAAACTATTGTTGATATAGTTTATATGAATAATAAAAGTTTCGCCCGCTTGCAACGACGTATAAGTCGTATTCGAATTTCATCTGCTTGCGTTTTATAATGTGTGTTGCTTATATGTAATATTTCATTTCGTTTTGGCAGGTGACCTCATCGCAAAGAAGTCGGGAGAGAACATTGACGGATACCCACTAATTGTCGGCATCCACACCATATTGTGTCAAACAAAAACAGAAAATCTCGATATATTTATCGATTTATTGTGTAATTTTGCCAGGTCTGTAAACAAATATTTTACTCTGCTAGCAGAAATAATTTAGTTACATAATATATTTATCATTCATACATAGACTCATGTTTTGTCCCAGAAGGGGTAGGTAGTGGTACTATCAGGACACTCACGTTTCGCTTTGTGTATTCCATCCCACGATGTGTTAGCCCTTAGTCTGCCACACTCGCCAAGAGCAAGTTATTCGACTTCCCAAAGATAAATTATATGAAATTGGATTTCTGTTTTCAGATCCAAGTCTTCGGAATTAAACAGCGAAGGAGCTTACATTGTCAGAATACTCGAAATGTTTTGTGAAGCATTTGGTTACCCCTTTAAAAAACTTGAAAACAAACTTCCCTTGATACTATTAACTCATGCAATACAAAAATAAGTTCTTACATAAAGATGTAAATAAGAAAGTTAAAACATGAAATGTTAATATAAATCTATTAAACAAATTATAATATCCAATAACTATATTCTTATTTTGAACATCATTACTAACAATAAATTAAAGAAAAAAATACCATACATATTCAATTTCAAAGTGTTTATAACAAATACATATTTGGTTTTATGCCTTTTTTATTTTAAAGTACAAATTCCAGAATCTAATGTGCTGTATGCCCTAGGGCCCCTAAGGTATAAAATATGTGCTCTATAATCAAATATCTTGGACCTCCAGCAGTGATCATTTTACCCACTACAATTTGCACACAGAAAACAGAATTGAGTTGGTCATGTTAGTACTTTAGTAGATCTAATTCTGGATATTATCCATTTCAGAACTCTAAATATGCATCATATAATTTACTTCATCTAGCCTTTTGTAAGAGTCCAGGTTTAGGCACCATAATTAGCATGTACACTAGTAGTGTACTTTGATAAACATGCGTCTAAGAATTCAAATTGCAAACATAATATTATGATGCAACTTTATACAATAAAATGTTGTGTAATAAATGCTGTGAACAGGAAACACTACTCAACAATCCTCTAAATTCATTTTGCTTTTGAAAGCCACTTTATTAAGTGCTCATAATAAGCTATCTGTAATTTTGTCTAGCTAAGTCAGGATTAAATTGAGAATTGTACTTTTGTCTGGTCTCAGATGTATTTTGCGTTTTCATACTGATTTTTGTAGGATTATTGAGGTTAGTTAAGAATACCTCCGTTCTATATTTTTCTTGTTGTTCACGTTTTAAGCGAGCTTCTCTCAATTTTTGCAATTTTTTCTTCTTGTCTTCTTTGTCAGATTTTGAATTGTTTTTTTGGCTATATATTTTTTTTTGTTTTTCACAAATTGGCTCATTACGCTTTTGATGTTTAATTTTTTTTTCAGGTGAACAAAATTTTTTAAAATTATTCATAGGATCTAGCCTCTGTTTAGCCTTCCACCCAATTTCTCCATTTTTGATATCTACTTCTCTTTCTTTAGGCTTACCGTCTTCATCTTTAAGTACCAATCTATTATAAGTTTCTTTTATACCACTCCCTTGTTGAAGTCTGGAAATACCCGGAGCTACTTCATACCAGTTTTTTTTCCCTAGGGCTTCATTTGTATCCTGTCCAAGGTAAGTAAGATAACCAATTTGCTTTTCATACTCTTCTTTTTTCTCTTTGGCTTCAATATCATGTTCTTTATTAGTAGTATTAACAGCACTATCAATGTCAGCAAATAAATTGATATGTCCTACACTTAATGGAGTATCTGTTTGTACTTCAGACTCTTGAGTAATGCCATATTCAAAAAGTTTTTGTTTACTCTTTTCTTTCAGAAAGTTAAGTCGGGCTTCACGATCAGCATTTTCAATCCTCGCCTTTTCTTGTCTTTCCTTTTCTGCTGCTTCTGCTTCGTCTCGTCTTACTCTAGCTATATTCTCTTTGGTCCGAACATGCCATCTGAAATAGAATAAATAATTATAGAATTACATTTCACATTAATGACATCATGTAGATTTATTCATCATTAAACGTCGTTGCATATGCTTGTCACATGAAGAGAATTAAAATTACTTCAAAAAATGGTAATAATAAAGAGAGGGAACATACAAACCTTTTCTTTGGCAAAATATTCATATTTTCGTAATTAAAAAACAAGGAGTATTTACGAATATAAATACTAAATTTGGTTCACATTAACCGAATTGAATTAATTGAAGAATGATATACTTAAATTCAATATATTGTTTTAAATTTTTGATAGTTTTCCTTCGTTTGACGTCTATGATCTGTCATTTGTGATGTTTTGTTTGTTTTTTCAATTAATCCCATCGAAAAGGCAATGTTCTGAGCCATACAGCCTAGTTTGTGATTTCTCTTTGCTTGTGATTTTTGTGATATAGGGCTGTAATGACATGGATAATAGGTTAAAATATCGGTATTTATAAAAACTGATTACCGATGTGGGGTAAACTGTACTTTTTCGGCCTTTCTAATGATAGACATTGTATATTAGCACAACTGAAATGCATTATTATATCATAATTCCTAATAGTTATTTTTTGCTGGTATTATGGTAAATATTTATACCAATCGTTATGGATCATGGCTAAAAACAGACCTATGATAAAAGGTTTTAGGCAACCTAATATTAGAGTGGCAATGAATTCTAATAAAAACATAGCAAATTATTATTAATTATAGGTAATTATATTATTACCTACCTATTTCGCTATACACTGCAGTTAATATTGTTTACGGAAACCGCGATTACTTATATTAATATATTGCAACCCTTAAAAAATTTGGATTGCACTAACATCACCTGTTATCTGCTACATAAAGTAATATATAATAAATAAAATGGTGCTATTTAACATTATTGCAATATTATGATTATGATACTATTCTTAGCGGAACTTGTTTGCGCAAATGAATATTTAAAAAAAATTTGAACATAATTTAACTGCTTTGAAATGCGTATTATAAAATTTGTTAAGGTTAATTTTTGAATTAAAGTCTAATGATTTAATTTAATTCATGAAGACATTTTTTGTAGCATTGCATGGTATCAGTATTTAATTAATTGTTTTTTTTTTTAATTTCCTTTCTTATGACACTATACAGTACATATTTTGAATGCACAACAAATTAAATAGTCGATTATAATTGTTTTATTCGTGCGGCATCTCTATTGTGTTGAAGATTTGTAATGGACGAAAGCAAGCTACACGAACGCGAAGGAAGCTTGGCTTGGATTGATTGAATACACATAAATACCCATATTAATATATTAGGTATCTGCGATGCTTTAATTTAATGGGTTAATATTCTTGTACGAGAATCGAATAAGAAAACAGTTAATAGGACACAGTTTAAGTGCTTTCACGGTGTTATTTCTTTTATCAAATGTAGGTTATTCTTTTGAAGTGCAAATAACATCTCTTTATTTTGATTATTTTAGCGACAAACATAAAAAAATGGAAGATGTAGAGAAGCCTGCAGTTGTTAATTCATCAGTTGAAGAGGTGAAGAATAATGCTGTGTCTGAGGAGACGACGGAAACTTGTGTGACGGCGATGGAGACGGATGTGTGCCACCAATCGAACGGCGTCGTGGAGGAACTCCACACTGATGATGTTGTCGACATTGTTGTACAGGTAGAGGAACCCACTACACAATATATCGAGGTTTCTGAAGTAGTTGATGAGCACCTCGAGGAAAACGTTTCAGAGCTAGAGCAAGAGTGTGAGCCTGCTCCTCAGGCACCTGAAGATACTGAACAATCTCAGACTATTACAGTATCAGAAAGCGTCACAGACGACACAACAGATATACCAATTCAGGAAACTGGACCTGAAATTAATGATAATACAAAAAGCAATGTTGAGACAATTGCAATAATTGTAGACAATGTCGAGAAAGGCATTGATGTTGAAGAAGCTGAAGTAGAGGATTCAGTTGTTGAAATAGACGGAATAGTGGAGTCCACCAATGATGGGGTCACTTTTAAGACTGAAATTTTAGTGGAAGCTAATGTAAATGATATTCATGAAGATAATAGTGAAGAGTTGCAAAATGTAGAAAAAGACAATGCTACAAATTTATTGAATGAACTGGGACAGAGCATGGAATTAAGTGAGATGCTTCGTTCTTCAGACACAAATGAAAATGTTGAAAATAATAACTGCTCATTGAAACAAGAAGTCTTCAATAAAGAAGAACTGTTGGATATTTTACAAGGAAATGATGCGCAAGAAGTAGTGCCTGTTGCTTTAATATCAGTAGTAGATTCCAAAGAACAGAAGCCATTGGAAAAACAATTAGCTATGCAACAGCTATCCAGATTAAAAAGGACTAAAAGGATAAAGCCAGTTGACCCACTTAAAAAGAAAAAGAATGATAAGAAATACATTGTGAATAGGAAGGACAAGGAAGAACCAAAAGTTGAAGAAAGCATTGTCAATGCTTTGGTCAAAGAATGGGAAGACGATGAGCCAGTGCAGGTGGAAGTATCTAAAAAAATGTTAGAGGAAGCAGACAGCCCATTAAAAAGTACTAATGATCTTGTTAATGCACAGGAAACAAATAATAAACAGGGCAAAACTTCAGTGAGGTCCTCGATTGATTCTACAGCAAGCGATAAACAAACACCAAATTTAAATAGAAGTGGTGATGAAAGTTTGCCTCAGCGTAGATTAGGCAGAGTTATCAAGAAGAAAGTAATATTTGATCCAGATAATCCTGACACATTTACTAAAGGGAAATCAATAAGAAACAAGGAAGCACAAATTGATAAAACTCCGTCTCCAATTAAAAAGTGTAAAGGTGAACACACTAATCAACAGCCTAAGCCTAGAACTCCCATGTCAAAATTACAATGGAAAAAGCCACCCCCTAAAAATAGCAATAAATATAAAAGGCTAAGTGAAGTTGACAAGCTATTAATGGATGAGGGGGCTGTAAACATGATATACCAACTTACACCTGAAGCCACTAAAGGCAAAAAGAATATAAAAACTAAAGCAGAATTTATCAAAAAACTTCAAAGCTCAACACCTTCCTCAAAAGAAATGAAGTTTAGAGAGAGAAAAAAAGAGTCTAGATCAGAGGACGGAGAGCCACGGAAAATAGCTGGAGGGAAACAAAGATCGTCACTCAGTAGCTCAGTTAAATCACCATCAGTAAGTGAAGATTTTGAAGCACACAGTGCTGATGACTCCATTATTTATCGTCGCCATTCCTCAAGTTCCTATTCCAGCTCATGCATGAGTCCACCACGTTTGAGTGATGTCGAGTCTGGAGTGAACCATAATGTTGGCAGGGTATCATCACAACAAACATTAGAAAACACGAACCACAAAATCAAAGAGCAAAACACAAATGTAACTGTCAATGATACATTTATGGCTGGACAAGCCAGCACTCCCAATAAGTTGATTAATAAAAATGATTGCTTGTCAATCAAGGAAAAACTGAATTCTAAGTTATCACTAGCTTTAAATAAAAGAAAACAGGAAACCACACATATGGAAAAACCAGCAAAGCAGAAGAAGGTTTCAAAAACAATTGAAAAACAAGAATACAAATATTTATCAATGAATATTGACAATAGATTAGGTGAAATATGTATCAAGAAACCAGGGTCCACCTATAATATTGAGGTGAGTAAATTGATACCATGAAATATACATATATTATCAAGGAATAGATGGTATCTCTGCAAAAAGAAAAATGTATGTGTAACCACTAACATTTGAATATTATTTTCATTAATAACACCCGTTTAAAGCAGCAGGTTTTATATTACTCAATGCTTAGCCATTTTATGCAATGAATGTTTTGCTTTTTAGGTAATAAAGGAACTGGAATCTGCTTTAGTGTATATAAACTCGAGAGAAGATGTGTCTGTTACATTGTTGTTGTCTGAATGTGGCAACATCTGTACTGGGCTAGATTTAAGACCATTGCTAATTGATAATTTGGAATCAAGGACCAAGTATGCTCAAGACACTGCAGAATCTATAAGGTAATGACAATTTCAATCATTTATATTATTTATGATAATATCAGGTCATATATCCCACCCCCTAGATCATATCTTCATTCAAAAATATCTGCTTTAGAAATATTTATACAACATTTTTTATATTGTCTATTTCAATTTCCGTTTGTTTGGTTAAATATTAGCAATTTTTAATAATTGTTTTAGACCTACTTACATTAATTTGCATTGTGTTAGATTTGGAAGTAGTCTTATACAGTGTATTTGTCTCAAAGCATTAAATCTGAAAATAAATTGCAGGTCGTTGTTAGTTACATTGGACCAACACAAGAAGTTGTTGTGCACGGGAGTAGATGGCAGTTGCTCCGGTGTGGGCCTGGCGTTGGTTGCAATGAGTGATGTGTCAATAGCTTCAGAGAGTGCAAGTTTTGCTCTCCAGTCTTGCAAGTCCTCAAATGAACTACTAAGAAACGCACCTCTAGTACCTGGTATATCAGTGCTCTCAGCTGCAGGGCGCACATTATCAAAATCTCTGGTAAGTCATACAGAAATTGATTATCTAATTTATTTACCTTTGGATATTTAATGACTATTTGGATCTTTTTATAGATAGTGTAATAATAATGTGTTTTTGAAACTGTCATGATAATACAATTCATCTGATAGTAAGAATAGCGCACTCCAGATAGTCTTTTCTAGCAATGTATGAATATCTTACAATAAATTATGTCAGCTAACTGGAAAGTGGATATCTACTTGGCTATACACAAGATGAACCTGAAACACGACACATGTGTGTGTGATGTGTCACTCCAACTGGTTCCCACCATTGTGTACAGTGGTGGCTATCTGGGTCGATATGCAGTTGTCGGTATACCAGCACGCAGCAGCAAAAGATTCTGCTTAACTAGCAATTATGTAAATTACACATTTAATTTATATTTTGATGTATATATTTAATAATAAAATATCGTTACAGTTGAGTGAGTTGGTGGTGTTTGGGCACCGAGTGTCGGCGTCAGATGCGCTGCGGCATGGCCTCGTCAACCGTACGCTGTGGCCAGATAGTTTTCGTGAACAACTTCGCAACATTGCCAAAGACATTGCTAGCCAACCAATCCAAGTAAGTAATAAGTGTAATCAATAGTCTTCGTAACTGTATTCGTCTTCTACTTTTCTGCAATATGCTTTCCAACCTCTGCCATTATACAGGAGTTCATTGATGTGTGTGTGTGGTAGACCGCCGTTGTGCACGCATATGTGATGTTTGGGACACAAACATGATTGATATAAGGCGTACATGTGGAAGTTGACATTTCCACAATATTCATCGGTGCTGCATATCGGCAGCGCAGCACATTGGTAAACGTGAGTGTCTCCCGAGCTGTTGTACAACTTCCAGTAGATGGGATCGTGACAGCGACAGTTGAATATAATCTTAGGCGGCGTCAGCTGTATATTTTTGTGATGCATTTCTTCAAGTTCGTCTGGGTTCACGTGGTTGTTTGTCGTTATCACAGTGAGAGGTTTGTCATCGTAGGAACATTCTGGCCATTCGGTCACAGGTTCACAAAACTGTAATCAGATTTTATTCTGTTAATTTAATTTATCTAATTCGGCTTCTTATGTAATATGAAATATTCTGTATTTTAATGATTTGCGGAACTTTTGATTTATATAATTTGATGAGTTAGACTTTTAGTTAGAGTAAATAGTGACAATGCTCATGCGAGCATTACCGGCGCTTTAAGGCGAGATTGTTAGTGCGTTGTGCGTAAGGTTGCCAAAATGCCTTTATATATGCTACTGAATCCCGTTCAAAAACAGCAAAAGGAACAAAAAGAGGTCTGCGGCGGCCTTTGATTTCCGGTCACGGCGCTCCAAGGGTATTAGTGAGTGGTAGGTAGAGACTAGTTCGCCGTCACACCCGTCACTATAACTCCTGTAAGCCAGGATCTACAGCGGCGCGCATTTTTAAGACACCGAACATCGTAACTCAATGAGTTTCCGGGAAAGTCTAACTTGTAGTTAACCCGCAACGATATCAATTACATAGTAAAACTTATAGGAGAAGTGGAAATCTTTGGTCCACTTCCATTGTAGCAAAGCGGGAGACAAAATCATAAAGTAAAGAGGTGAAGGGAGCAGTGGGCACCTGCAAGGTGGCGCGGTTGTTGAGCGGCAGCAGGCGGGGCGCGCGCGCGGGCTCGTCGCAGCGCGTGCGGCGCGCGCAGCGACACAGGCGCAGCAGCGCGGGCGCGCGCCAGTAGCGCTGCAGCACCGCGCCGCACGCCTGCCGCGCCGCACACGCGGGCAGACTGCGCTCGCTCTCCTCCTGATACACGCAGCTTATTTACTTACTAAACCAATGTTATTGTATCGACCGTTATCTTTATTCCATGCCGTAAAAGTCTACTGGTGTTGACTTTTTTTTTTTTTATCAGCCCATATACGTGCCACTGCTGGGCACGGGCCTACTCTACAATCGAGAGAATCGATTGAGAGTGGTTAGGCAATATAGTCCACCACGCTGGCCTAGTGCGCGTTGGCTATACATAAATAAATAAACCCAACAGTCATATCCATAGTCCTTATTTTATATTACACTAAGGTCTACCTTTTGTCGTGGTTATCAGAAATTACGAGACTTTTTAGTCTCACAATTACCCCGACCCGAAATATATATTTACCACACATTTGTTTGAGCAAGGACTGAACCTGCGGTCTCTCGTCTCACAACCAGCTTCTAACCAACTAAGCCACAAAGGCTGTCAATGTCAATGACTATGGGCCTAAGCCTTCTTTATCGAACTTTCGATTGTAATAGTTATCCGATAGCAACTAAATATTTGTTGCGTTTTATTTAAATGTTTTATGGGAACTAGTTATATATATTATGTTTTAAATAGTCATAAAAACATTTTGAATATTATGCACTTACCAGTCCGTAATAGTACAAGGTGGGTTCTTCTACATTGTGGCTAGTGTACACAGTACCATGCAGGGCTAACAACAGCAATAGAGTCGATGTCCACATTGCGTCTGCATAAATTGAAATAATACTCACACTAAATCTCAACACTAGGTCCGTAACCTAATTATGTCGATAAGATAACCTTTGTATTTATGTTTCACTATACTTGGTTACCACAGATTATTCGTTGGTGTTAGTACATAATATGCTATGAATTCCATACATTAATTGCACAATGTGTATTTTGAAGCGTAAGGACTTATTAAAGTAAATGTTCTTACTTCGTGCGTGGTGCTTTGTCGGTAGCAAGTGTCGATATAATTAAAAAAAAACAAGTTGTAACAAAAAACTTAATAAACATATACATTTCCTATTCGACAGTTAAAAATGTTTATTTTAGTCAGCATAAAATTATTTTTAGCAAGTTTCTTTAAAAAAACAAAAGGGCTCTACTATCATGTCAATCATTGATGCCTCCACTGTCCAATGATCTCCTCTTTAAGAATGTCATGTAATAATTTGGTATTAAATCCGTATATTTCATTATTTCAGAACCTGTTGTTGAAGAAGCAGTTGTTGAATTCAACCAAAAGCGAGGCGCTTCACTCGAGCATAGAAAAGGAACGCGATATGTTGGTTCAGTACTGGACGTCGCCTGAAGGACTCGAGTTGATACGCGCGGCGTACGGAGCCACCTAAACGATCAACTCATGTTGATTTGACACGACGCTAATTTGTTTTGTCAATAGCACAGCAATGTCACCCGTTGCAATGATGTTATAACACTTGCTTAGTAAATTCATAGAATTTATAGATATTTGGATATCATATTCCTGAATGTATGTAATGTGTAGGTATATAATACGAATGAAATATTTTTGCATATTTTTTTCAGTGTCTGTTAAATAAATTCCATTAATATTATGGAAGTGTGTCAACTGTATGGGAATTTGATGTCGGTTTATAAAATGTGAGGGTCTTAATAGTTTTATAAATATTTTTATCTATTGCTTCAAATGAAAATTTGTTTGTTTAGTTTCATAGACTGACTTGAAAGCATTGTAGGGTGTAACTATGTTGCCTGTTACGTTATAATTGTAGTTTCGTAGAAATTATATAGTTAAATGATTTATTTAAATAACACTATTTTATCGTACGTAGGACAAGATGCGAATATTTTACCGTCTAAGATATGGTGTCATTGGACTTAGATGTTAATAAAGTTATTATATTATGTTATACATGAAATTGTTTATGCTTGTTTTAGCATCAATGAGTTTAATTTTAAAATTTAAGCATAATTATTAAATTTAATTTCAGCCAAAGTTTAACATAACAGCGCTAGTTTGAAACAGACAAGTATGACGTTCGTAATATGCCGTGTCTTAGTGATATCACTGTTGAAAACATTTTAGTGCACCAATTGTTTCAAGTAACACTTCATATTCTATAGTGGGAACATAACATTCATTCCTCTGCATATTGTATTGAATCCCTCTGTCTGTTAAACACATTTATTGTACATACACACGTATTGACTTTTTTATGTTATTAAGATTACACGAATATTAAAAAATATTTTTTAATTGTTTTAACTAAAGTGCCTTTAACAAATTTTGGTTACAAAAAATAAACGACATTTATAAAAGTGGAGAGGTTTTGAGCCTTGAACATATTTAAATATTGTAAAATATATATTTGTACATTTCATTTGTATCTTAAATTTTTTACACCTGTGAAGGTTGTCTATTATTAGTTTAGATACATTTTGAAACTTTAATCACTTTGCATATTTTCTATTTGTAGTAAATAGTGACATTATACCAAATACCACTTGTTAAATGGTAACTAAGCATGTTTGTGCAATATGACGTATGTTGCTGCTGCATTGCAGTCTTTGATCGCTAAAAATTTGCTGGACCAGGAAATATTATGAATGACGTTATATTAAATTATGTTTTTGTTATAATTATGACCTCTGCCTACCCCTTCTGGGAAAAAAGTGTTAGTTTATGTATGTATGTACTCGTAAAACTGTTTCGAAGTGCCAAAATGCGGCAGCATAGGTACGAGTTTTGTAAATTGTTAATAATGTCTACATATACGATTGAGCTATACAATATGGCACACGAACTGCACGGAGGGAACATAAATATTGAAGAATCTTATACCTAGTAAAGAAATACTTTTATTTATTTATTAGGAAAACAAACAAGTGTACAGATATATTACAAGTTAAAAGATCTTAAGATTAAGGTAGAGTACACTCCATTACGTTTTCACGGATTACTTAAAGTAATAATGTAATTAACAAAGGTACAGTAGGGACAATTACATTTTTAATATACAATCACTTTACGTGTTTTGGCGCATCAAAAGGGCACATATAATTTGTTTTTTAAATACATCTTTTTTAAGAGCAAATATGTCTATGTTAATAAAATTATCATTATACATTTTAACTAGTCTATGAAGAGGCGCCCGTTCTCCCGCATTTGTACGACTCGTAGTTGTAGCAAAAAGCGGATAGACGCGCACCTCTCGCCTAATTACAGTTCTAGGTACAACATAAAATATGTCATTAATTAGTTCTGGACAATCAAAATTATTGTGTATTAACCCATGTAACATCATGGCCTGTAACAGCAAGCGTCTCGACTTCAGTGTCAGTATCTCGTATTTAGCCAGAAATTCATCATACGGCAAAATAGGTTGTCTCTTGTTATGGCATTTATATTGCAAGGTCTTAACAAACTTCCGTTGAATTTTCTCTATCTTCTGATCATATTTAGCATAGTATGGATCCCATATCATACAGGCGTATTCAACCTGTGGGCGTATCAAAGAGTTGAAAAGATAACGATATGTGCTTTTGAGTTTAAAATCAGATGATGTTCTCATAACTAGGTTATACATTTGGAATGCTTTGACAACTATTTTATCTATGTGTAAATTTAAATGTAATTTGCAATCCAGAAGAACACCCAGATCGCTAATTTGAGTCTCCCTTATTAGTTTTTCATTGCATAACGAGTAATCAAAATTAATAGTTTTCTTATTTTTTGTGAAGTTTACAAATTTACATTTACTGATGCTTAGTTTCAGATTATTTTTATCACAATAATCGGATAGTCTATCTAAATCATTTTGCAGAAGACGGCTGTCATCTAGGGTTTTGATGGCTCTGTATACCTTAAGGTCATCTGCATATAATAAGAATTTACTGTTATGAAAGCACTCATTAATGTCATTGATATATATGATGAACAATAAAGGGCCTAGTATCGACCCCTGTGGGACACCAGACGTTGCCAAAAATGAGTTAGAATGGAATCCATTACATGCCACAGTTTGCATTCTATTGGTAATGTATGATTGAAACCAACGTAATAAGTCCCCTTTTATGCCATTGAACGAGATCTTGTTTAATAGAATTTTATGGTCCACCCTGTCGAAAGCTTTTTTAAAATCGGTGTAAATTACATCTGTTTGGGATCTAGTATCCATATTATTAAATAGATAGTTTGTAAAAATAATTAAATTGGTCGTTGTAGATTTTTGTTTCACGAAACCGTGTTGTTCAGGTATAATGTTATGTTTAATGAATGGGTAAATTACATGATGTATAAGTTTTTCAAACAGTTTAGCCAAGGTACAGAGCAGAGATATTGGGCGGTAATTTTCTATATTTTGCTTGGAACCACCCTTATGGATGGGAACAATATTAGATTTTTTCCAAATGGTAGGAAATATACCAGCCCCTATACATTTATTAAATATTATAACTATTGGCTTACATATTGTTTCTGCAGACCTTTTAAGAAAGCAGGGGGGAATTCCATCAGGCCCCGGACCCTTAGTTTCATCTAGCAGGTGTAATTGCTTGCGAATCTGAGGCAAGCTCAGTTTAGCGGTTGAAAGAGAGGTGCTGTTGTTACTTGAATGCTCATTATCAGGAAGCCAATTGGGTGTTATGTTTGTAGGCTCGTATACAGACTGAAAAAAACTAGAAAATAAGTTGCATATCTCTGAGGGGTCACTTGATGATTCATTTTTGTAGAACATACACGATGGGATTCCAGACTTACGTTGACGATTGGCTATATATTTCCAGAAGTACTTAACGTTATTAGGAATGGAATCTTCAACATTGTCCATGTATGCACGAAAACATTTAGTGCATTCTGTTCGAAATCGGGCCCTATATAAGGAAAATACTTCATAGTCCGACATATTTTTATATTTTTTCCATTTGGCCCAAGCTTTTCTTTTAGAATTAAAAAGATGTATTAATCCTTTGGAGAACCAAACAGGGAAGCTGTGTTTTTTTGGTTTCGACAGGGGTACGTGCTTTTTAATAATACGAAATATATTATCGTAGAAAATATCTACGCACTTTTCAGCGCTCATATTATTTAGAGCAGCAGGCCAGTCTATTTCGCCAATTTCTTTATTAATTTGGAGGTAGTCTGCCTTTCGATAGTTATATTTGGGGCTAAATCGTGGGGGAATAAATTTTAATTTGAGATTCAAAGAGAGCAAGGTATAAAATGGAGGGTGATGTTGATCAAGGTGAAGAAGATCCTGATTGGGTTTCAGAACATTACAGGTAGTATTAGACATCAATAGATCAAGTATGCGTCCATTTGAGTTAGTCAAGTGGTTGTGCTGTTTAAGATTATGAACAATCATGAAATCTTTCAACCGATTGCAAACAGCAGATGTGCCCGAGCAATGTAAATAGGTCGATGTAGTACTAGGATTTGTCCAATTAGCTGAAGGTATATTATAATCGCCTAGCAAAACTAGATTATCAATATTAGTCGACATGACAAGATTATCAAGGGTTTCAAAATGTACGTTATAAGTTTCAAGTGACGAGTTATTGGGAATATATATGGCGCTGATTAGTGTATGTGTTGTGTTATTATGGCCTGGAATAGCAACAATTATTTGTTCAAAATATTTTTCACAGTGTGTGTAAGTCGGGATCATTATCGCGACGGGGTTATATTCCCGTAAAACAGCAATTAGGACACCTCCGCCGTCAGACTTGTTGGTTGCAGATCTATTACGGTCACAGCGAAATGTAATGTAACGGTCATCTATAAACTCACTGTCGTTAATTGCAGGAACTAGCCATGTCTCGGTTAAAACAATTATGTCAAAACAGTTTGATAAAATGTTTACATATACTTAGCTAAGTTTGAGCTATGTTCATGTATATTGTATAATATTGGATTGATTGCTCTGCATTCTTCTGTACGTGTGCACGCAATATGTTACCTGGACGATGAAAAACCTGAAAATGCAACGGCAGTAACAAACGCATACAAAAGTATTATAGGTGCTATAAGACGCCGATTGATGAGCTCACATTAGTAAATTATTTTCTTATCGGGTACAGTATTTAGTTTTATATATTGCGTGCATTCTCAGTAATGATTTTATAATGTATAAAATATAATCGGTATGGGTGTTAATTATTTACTACATTTATTGTGCTGTAATCTGCGGTGTAGTAAGCGTCCTATATTTCAAAGCTGATAGTTTTTGGCACTTGTAAGAGTTATACTATAAAACATGTACCTTATAGGTATTATTTCGTTTGTTTTACGCATTGTTTTCAAGTAATAGATACATGTAAATACAAAATATTCATAAATGGGCACATTAGTTCTTATTTTTACATTATATTATGTTAATTGAAAATGTGTTATTCATTTTTTTCCATGTAGAATGAAAGATTATATAATAAAGATGTTAATGTGTACGTAATTATAAGAATACACACTGCAAGTTATTTTTATTGTAGACAAATTTTGGAAATTATAAATCACTATTACTATATTTATTTTTTAAAATGCACATTTTCATTAAATATCACCGTTCATCGCGTCTTGATAAGCATAGCGAGGTACGCTGTCTAGCCAGATGGCGGGACTACTTGCACAAAAGGGCCGGCAGCGACTGCATGTATCAAGCAATACACCGGGCTCTGAGGAGTGGCCTATGTCCAGCAATGGACTGCAATGAGCTGATTATGATGATAATCACTTAAAATAAAACTACACAATTTTAACTGAAATATTAGGAAATAAAATAATGGTTATGGTAACAAATTTATTATCCTTACACTCTTTCAGATACATTAGAAATGATAGGTTTAGGTCTGGACTTGAACAGCAATTTCTTTTTAACAACAGCGCGCACTTTGTATTTAGTTCCGTTTTCTTCGGTGATTTTTTCGAGCACTGCCATGGGTTGTTCGAGCTTGACCTCCTTGCCGTTGAGCACGTGGTGACCGAGGACCAGCACAGGGTGTTTGTTTCTAGCGTAGTAGTGCACGTCGCCCACTACAGCCGCTTCCTCGGAGCCTTCGCCCTTCGCCTGCACCAGCCCCTGTAGCTCCACGCACGCCCACTCGGGGACTCCGCCCGCGCCATCCCTCTCACTGCAACAGACCACCACGGAGCACTCGCGCAACCTCGCACCGATACTCTTTCTTGGAGGTGGAGACAAATGAAACATATTTGGAAAATAATTATTTATTTACGCGAACAAGTTGGAAGCCAGTTCTAACTGAACTTTTTTTGTATTGATATTGATTTATGCTGCGGCTGGTTTCTGTGCATTTGCGTTGGTCTGCGTGTGTAGCCCGCGCGTGCAGTCAGTATCGGAACTTCTTGAAGAGCGGATGCTTGTTGTGTTGGTTGGCGCGGCGGTGCTCGAGGTAGAGTCCGTCGTCTGCGCCGGCCAGCGAGGAGAGCGCGCCGGGGCGCCGCGCCACCCCCGCGCCCCCCGCGCCGCCCTCGCGCTCCTCCTCGCACTCCGTCTCCGAGGCCGCCAGCACCTGCACATGGACACGTACACATACATCATACACACACTCCAAACACAAGCCCACTGTTGAACACAGCTATTCCCCTTTCTACAGATCCGTTGAAATCGAGCGACCAGCGATGGTCTACAAGACCTTATTCACCATTAAAATATTTTGCTAGATCGGACTTCAACAACAAAACCTGTGCGCATGTATAAATCACCCAAGTAATCCACGGAATAACGAATTGTATGCGAGCATAACAAGGGTACCAACTAAAATCGTTGGACCAGTGTCGTGCGCATCACAAACTGCAGAGGATGTGTCGCACACACAAGCATTTAGATTCCGAAATCGTGATAACAGTGGGACATGTTGCATAAATTCGCAAGGAATTTATAACACTTGAATTGGATTATTATATATTTAAAAGCTGATGATTGATAATTATAAAAATATTGACCTGTGAGAGTAGCGTGCCTTGTTCTTCTCTAGTGCCGTACAGCAAGTCCGGTTCCTGATCCATTCCTTTCAGTTCTGTGATCACCTGAAATAGACGTCACATTTACATAAACTATTATAATATTTACTCAAGCATATTTTTTTTCAAACAAGTTAATTACCTTATAACTGTACCCTTGATTGACAAGAAACCGTTGTCTCTTTCTGCTGTACGCCATTTCTAAAGTGTCCTGTGACACGAGAGTATAGAAGAATGCGTTGTATTCCTCGGCCAACGCTCCTTTTTTGGCTCTCAAAATACGACCTGGAACGTACAATTTACCACATAATTGTATAAACAGGTAAAATAATAACAATGCACTAGCTCAGTGTTTTTCAACCTGTGGGTCGCGACTCCCTGGGCGGTCGAAAAGTCTTACACAAGGGGTCGCCGTTCTTACAGAGTATAGGTATTATAATAATATCTAAATATAGGTACGAAAATCATAAACATAGTCTTCTACATAACAAACTTTTTGTCTGTCTATGACACAAGGGGTTCGCCAGAAGTGTTTAATCTGAAAAGGGGTCGCGTGTTCAGAAAAGTTGAAAAACACTGCACTAGCTGATGGTAAGAGCAGAGAGCAAATGTACTTATTCATCCACGAAATATGTCTTTGTTGACTTATTTATGCTGTTTTACCCAGGGTGAATCCGAAATGCAATTTAAATGTCACTTTCGTGGGTCATCACGTCTGATTTCTAATCCTCAAGTATAGTGAGCGCTATCCGTAACTTCATAGTAACAATATCCTATCACAGGGAAGTATTATATAAAATAATATATAAAATGTGTTAATTACCTAATCGTTGAGCTTCTTGTCGTCTCGAACCACCGTGTGATGATATTTGGATCAAGACATTCGCTTCGGGCAAATCGAAACTCGTATCGGCTACTTTACTCACGAATATCGTGTTCACTTTGGGATTGAATTTGAAGTTTTGTAAAATTTGTATCCTTTCGCTCTGTGATGTGGGTCCATAAATATACGGCTGAAAACACACAATTTCGTTCATATGGTCGATTTAAATATGAACGCCATAATTCAGATAAGATACTCATTTTGATTCATTATGGAGTAGCCTTTTTCATTCAACGATCAGTCAGTAACCGGAAAATAATTATACTCGTACAAATAAAATACTTCTTAAAGCAAATGGTAATTATCTATTACCTCCTTTAAACAAATGTTTACCTTGTTCATTTTAACCGCGTAGTGCCTGAGTGCGAACACGTTGTCTGAGAACACGATAGTTTTGTCTCCGCGCCGCTCGTGGTAGCGCACCAGGAACTGGCAAGCGCGGAACTTCGACGGATTCATCACGTACAACAACATCTTTTTGTTTATTCTGAAAACAAATGGATGAAAAACTATAATTGATATTTACACATATGGTATCGCAAACATCAGTGGGATATTTTGTATTGCATAGGGTCGGCAAACGAGCCAACAGGTCACATGATGGTAAGAGATCACTGCCGCCCATGAACGTGCACAACGCCTGGATGTGTTACCGGCCCATCAAATTGAGAAGCGAGCCAGAAGGAAAAAATAATCTTATTTTGTGATATAAATAAAATAAACCTACACTCTTGAAGTTTATCACATTAACCATAATACCAAAACAACGTGCTATCAACCAACGACGCTCGGGCGTATCATATACAGAAAATATGTTTTTAGTAACAAAACATATGTTAACAAATGTATGGTTTGTTCAAGTCATTAGCTCTATCCGGACTGCATTTACCACCAGGTGTAATATACTTTGACGTTATAAAATGAGGCAAACCGATTGACGAAAAAAACATCAAAATCGGTCTATGATTTCGGCATCTGGGGCGCTACAAAAAAACAAACACTACCTAGCTACCTCTCTGCAATGGGTAGTTGGGTAAAAACATGGCAAACACTGAGCCATTACAAATATAATAATGTGTAAGTATAGCGGCGTTACTTCTGTATGAGGTACTCGCGGTAGAACTCGGGCGTCATGGGGCACCACACCTCGGCGCACTGCACGCGCGCGATGTAGCCGGCCGCCTGCAGCTCCAGCCAGTTGGCCTCGTACAGCTTGGGCCCGATCAGGAAGTTCAGGTCCGCGATCTTGTCGTCCTCGCGCAGCAACGTCGCGGTTAAACCTGCCCATACCGACTGTCTACATTACTATGTACCGACCGTAATTCAGCTGTTTACTGTAGGTATCTGTATCAGACTATCAGCCCGTATACGTCCCACTGCATGACACAAGCCTCCTTTACAATCGAGAATACGATTGAGAGGTATTAGGCTGAAGTCACAGAGACAAAAACAGAAATGAATAAATGCCACTTACCCAACTTCGCATGCGAGTGCACGATGGTGAGCACCCGGCGGAACATCTTGGCGGGGATGGTGTGCACCTCGTCCAGCACCACGAGCCCCCACTCCTGCGCCTGCAGCCACTTCATGGTCTGCTCCGCCTCCCACGAGCGCCGCTGCCCGTGCGTGATCATAGAGTACGTCGTGATCAGGATGCCCGCGCCCATCGGCTTGTCCTTCGCTTCGGAGGTGAACCTGTGCAACGTGGTTGGTGGTTGGAATGTTTATTGATAATCAGTCTTGATGAGAACTGCATTGATACTTTTTGTAGGGACACCAAGATTACCAAATAACAAAAAGATATGATAAAAAGACTGATTAATTTTAATTGTATTAGGTGTAATTGAAAAATTGGACCGAAGATGAAATAGGCATAGATATATTTTACCTACTGTAATAATTTAGTTCATAAGGATATGAACGGAGCGTAGGAACGTCCATCTCTGGAGCACACGTCTCATCTACGATATGTGAGGGCTTCTTAATTATTTGTTTACATTAAATTTTACCGTATTCCGGATAAAGTATGTTACGCGAAAGATAAGGATAATAGGTAGAGGGTAGTTATTAGTTGACCTGCAGATGCAGCTGTCGTCTGCGGTGGACCAGCACTTGAACTGTTGCTTCCACTGCTCCACGGACACGCCCGAGTTGCACAGCACCAGCGCGCGCTTGCGCACCGTACACACCGCCGTCACACCCACCAGCGACTTGCCCGCGCCGCACGGCAGCACGATCACGCCCGACCTACACACACAACCCTTACTCACTAGTCACTACACACACACCGTACACACCGCCGTCACACCCACCAGCGACTTGCCCGCGCCGCACGGCAGCACGATCACGCCCGACCTACACACACAACCCTTACTCACTAGTCACTACACACACACCGTGCACACCGCCGTCACACCCACCAGCGACTTGCCCGCGCCGCACGGCAGCACGATCACGCCCGACCTACACACACAACCCTTACTCACTAGTCACTACACACACACCGTACACACCGCCGTCACACCCACCAGCGACTTGCCCGCGCCGCACGGCAGCACGATCACGCCCGACCTACACACACAACCCTTACTCACTAGTCACTACACACACACCGTGCACACCGCCGTCACACCCACCAGCGACTTGCCCGCGCCGCACGGCAGCACGATCACGCCCGACCTACACACACAACCCTTACTCACTAGTCACTACACACACACCGTGCACACCGCCGTCACACCCACCAGCGACTTGCCCGCGCCGCACGGCAGCACGATCACGCCCGACCTACACACACAACCCTTACTCACTAGTCACTACACACACACCGTGCACACCGCCGTCACACCCACCAGCGACTTGCCCGCGCCGCACGGCAGCACGATCACGCCCGACCTACACACACAACCCTTACTCACTAGTCACTACACACACACCGTACACACCGCCGTCACACCCACCAGCGACTTGCCCGCGCCGCACGGCAGCACGATCACGCCCGACCTACACACACAACCCTTACTCACTAGTCACTACACACACACCGTGCACACCGCCGTCACACCCACCAGCGACTTGCCCGCGCCGCACGGCAGCACGATCACGCCCGACCTACACACACAACCCTTACTCACTAGTCACTACACACACACCGTGCACACCGCCGTCACACCCACCAGCGACTTGCCCGCGCCGCACGGCAGCACGATCACGCCCGACCTACACACACAACCCTTACTCACTAGTCACTACACACACACCGTGCACACCGCCGTCACACCCACCAGCGACTTGCCCGCGCCGCACGGCAGCACGATCACGCCCGACCTACACACACAACCCTTACTCACTAGTCACTACACACACACCGTGCACACCGCCGTCACACCCACCAGCGACTTGCCCGCGCCGCACGGCAGCACGATCACGCCCGACCTACACACACAACCCTTACTCACTAGTCACTACACACACACCGTGCACACCGCCGTCACACCCACCAGCGACTTGCCCGCGCCGCACGGCAGCACGATCACGCCCGACCTACACACACAACCCTTACTCACTAGTCACTACACACACACCGTGCACACCGCCGTCACACCCACCAGCGACTTGCCCGCGCCGCACGGCAGCACGATCACGCCCGACCTACACACACAACCCTTACTCACTAGTCACTACACACGCACACAGACACATATACAGACACACACACACACACACACACACACACACACACACACACACACACACACACACACACGCACACACACACACACACACACACACACAAACACACACACGCACGCACGCACACACTAGTCACTACACACACATACACCGTGCACACAATTAATACTCACCTCACTGATATTTACTGATGACTTTATTATCTACTAACAGACCATGCACATGGTTGAATTCATTCCCTTAAGCATTTACATAAACACGCACGCACGTACTCACGTTCAAACACATCTAAGTCCACGCACTCACGCTCATCATCATATTGTATCACATCTTGTGAGGCCACTGTCGAGACATGCTTTGCCTATTGACAGTAGTTTAGACTCACAGACATTAAGTTACAATTCATTATGCATTTCGCAATCCTACTGACTAAAATAACTTTAAAGTTTCGTAGCTTGCTTTTGCTTCTTGCTTTGACGAATACAGTGATATCAAAATGACGGTAACAAAATTAGTAAATCATGTAAAAATATTGTCCAGTTTATTGAAGTATAAAATTATTTTTTAATATCAAAAGAAATACATTAAAATACTGTTAATTAAGGTACCTGGCTCGTCCGTTTCCAAACATTTTTCGTAAGCTTTTCTCCTGATACGGTCGCAATACCGCTGTTGGTTTTAGGTCGATGTTAATGTCGGGATTGATGGTATCGTTTCGGAAATCGTATTCTGCTAATAATGGGTGCTCCAATTCGATACAACGCTTTTGGATAACCTGAAAAATTATAGGAGCAAAACACGTTTGTTTTAAGGCTCTTTAACAAATTAAAAAAAAATGTGACAAATCAACAGGTCGATGTGGAGATCCTTGGGGGAGGCATATTATGTTCAGCAGTGGACTTCCTGTGGCTGAAGAGAGAGAGAGAGAGAAACTAATGAACATTCCTTATTCGGTCTGTAATATATTATGTTAAATGAATTTGCTTAATCCCCTATTTGGTTAGAAATAAACTCACCGAACTGCAGGACATATTAATGACAACTCTAACATCTTCATGGACATAGGTATGACCCTATGCAATACTACCTACCTCAATTTTATCAGGATCGACTTCAAATGCGACAGCAGTGTTAGCGGTGATGCCCGGCGCCTCGTCCTCGTCGTCGTCTTTGTCCAGCTGCTGGTAGAACTGGCTGATGTCGTCGGGCACGGCGCCGTTCGCTGCCGGCTTCTCTTCACCTTGTACATTCAAAAATATCAAAATATTATTCATGTTATTTGAAAATATTCTAGAATACCTCAACATCAGAATTGATCAATTTGTCAAATTGAAGAATGAGACTGTTTACAAAAGTTAATACTTTAGGGGCGTAAGTCACTGAAGTTCGTAGATCATATTAACAATACCATTTATATTGCTATATTGACTCATTACGCCACAAAAACACCAGTGCGGCTCAAGCGTATTATGTATGGCACGAACACACAAGGATGTGACAACCGCATAGGCGATGAGCACGAAAAACACATGCGTGAACCATAGATAAGTTGAGAAGTGCAAATGAAACAGAAACTGAACTGTTAGTTCACCTGGTTTGGGAGCAGCCGTGGTGGGTTTATTTGGCAACGCGGAAGACAGTAAATCATCGTCTCCGTCGCGCCGCAGCCGGCACTGCTGGATCACGGGGTCGCGCAGTAGCTTTTGTAATACTTCCACATGCTTGCTCTCCACCAAGTATCTACAATTATATTTGATTGCCAATAGTCTTATATCCAGAAACAGATTTTCGCTTTTTTACTGGTACATCAATGGGTTACAATGGTGACTGTAGTGCAAACTAAGTAAAATAACTACTGGTGAAAAAACATTTTTTTTCCAAAACTAGACTAAGTGTAGTTAGAAAAGTCATTATGACTTTGGAATTGATCTTTCCAATGCAATCCATCAGCCAAAGGAAGTCCACTGCTGAACATAGGCCTCTCCCAATCATTTCTACAGTGATTTTTTTATCTTTACAACAAAGATAAAAATGTAGATATAAAAAATAATAAACAACTAGTTCCTTCAAGTTTATTGATACACAGGAGATTCCATGAAAGTAAATCACCCTCACCTGTTATGTTTAAGCACAAGTTTAACCTTGCCGTATGAGAGAGTACACAGCTGGATGAACTCTATGATGCCGGCGGGCACGGCGCACTTGCTGAGCCGCTGCAAGTACTCTATGATGTCTCCCGTCTGCAGGCCCACCGACACGGCCGCGTATAAACTGTACGCTGTCAACTTGTACTCGTGGATGTGTTGTGGCCTAAAACATGCAACATGCAACATAATATATGTACTGTGTAAACTAATATTTGCCCACTGCTGAGTGCTGAGCATGTGGCTACTCTACATCCGAGAGATCTATTGGGAGGGTTTAGGCCATGGTCCATCATGCCGAAGGATGGTTAAGTTTATGACCAATTTTTATTTTTTAAAGTTTGAGGTAATGTGGAGTCGGGTGGAGTAAATGCATTCAAGCAAATCAATGCAAGACCTCAAACATGGGTATATGGAAGTTTGCTATTAATATTAAGAATGTTAAAAATACTAACCGACAAACAGGTTCTGATATGGCAATTAAAAAGTCATGTGCATGTTTGTACACTGGAGAGAATGCCTCGAGGAATATATGCCCATTCGGTGCCACCCATAGAGGACGACTGGCACTATCTGGCTTCAATGCCATTTGACTCCTGAAAACCAATAGTAATATTAGAACTTATTGAAATTCATGCCATACTATTTATAGCTTATTATTAGAGCACTGATTAAAATTCAACTGAAATGCTTTTTGTTCGTGGCATTTGGATTGAGAAAATTATATTTTTATGTTCCTATTTTAAATATTAATTATATGTATGTATTTACAATTAGATTAGGTCACTGTGGAAATCATTAGGAGAGGCCTATGTTCAGCAGTGGACTTTCTATGGCTGATGGATGGATGGATGGATGGATGGATGATTTACAATTAACTTATTAATCAGCTGGTCATTCCGTTTTATATCATGGTTGTAATGCTAGCAAATGCACCTGTAATCTTTCGCGCCAAACTCATCTTCAGGTACTTGGTCATTCTTTTCGGCATCCTGCATAGCCGCTCCAGGTACATTAACATTTTCCGAGTTTTCATCATCTACCAAGTCTATTGTCATATCCTCTTCAACCTTTTTCTTTTTGCCTATAATATTCAAATAACCTGATGTACTTAATACACAATTAATTTACAAAACTTTATGGCTTCAAAACTATGATTCCAGACAAATATTTGTGGATCTCACAATGATTCCTCTTTGTGTTGGGATCAAACCAAGGTCTCACTTTGTACAGCCACTTTCGTAACCAAATTAGCCATTAAGATGGCTTATTTAGACCAGTAGATAATATTTGAGTAATAATGGGTGCTTAAGAATTAAAATTAAAAACAATGTTGAACTTGTGAGTGTATGCCATATGTATACATACTTGATCGGTCACTGCTGGACTTTGAATCATATTTTTTAAATTTCTTTGGTGGTCCCATTTTAGGTAAGTGTTAATATAGTTGATTATAAGCTGGTGATTTTCTTCTTTCAATTGATTTCTTTTTGTGAATTTTCTATCTGCAAATAATTGTATAGATAATAACAAATTAAAATATGATACTGTTATGAATATGATAAATAGTACATCTTATTCAATATTTATTTGTTATTCTGATTGTAAAATCTCATGTACTTACTTTATATTAAAAATAACAAACAAAAACACTTACATTTTTAAAACATCAAAATGATTATGTATAAAAATCACAGTTCTTGTTAAAATATGGAGTCATGTAAAAGGTTTACTCCAGAAGGTTAACCAAATTTTGAACACTAAAACATTTTGTACCCAAAGTTGGTGTATTTCTTATTTTCATGTATTGACAAACTAAATGAATCACTCAATCACAAACAACGTTACAACAAATCAGTCAAAACTTCCACTTGACATATCCATCTTTCAGATCATTCACTAGGCCTTTTTTTATGTTAAAAATAAAAATAACACATTCTAAATATCTTTCAGGTATCCATTCATGCCATTCATTACACAATGTGTGATTATATTGTGTAATTAGTTGGCCGATCTTATGGTATCACATTGTCATAACAAATGAAAAAAACAACAAACAAAGTTAGCTCAACTCTAATGATATATGTTAATGAGAATCACTGGAGCCCCAAAATTGTAGCTGAATAATTATGCATATACATATCCATATTATAAGAATACCATATTACAAATATAATTTGCTGAATAAGTATCATATTGGGCCAAATGATAATACATACAGGGGATGTATATTCTATTTTCTTTTGCCCAATTTTATTTAACATTTAAATGGGGTGGGTGCAACATGATTTATTATTCTTGTTGTGTCTATAGGCCTGTGTCTTGAAGTGGACTGCTTTAAGCTGATGATGAAGGTAGAACCACCTAATATCCATAATTCTTGTTTATTACTTATTTAATATGAGGTTATTATGGATGATATGAATGAAAATTACAATATAACACAGATCTGTGTGTTTTGTACAGACTCTTCATTCTTGAAATATTAAAATTACACATAAGTGTTTTAATTTTAATGGGATTTTTTGATGATAACACATACCATTCTACATATATTCGCATATTAGCTTTTCTTTGACTTCATAAAATTAACAAATAGTTAATATAACGTAATAATTATTAGAACTTTTAAAACAAAACAGCACAAGGTATATTTGCTTATGGAATGAAATCTTGTCAGTGTCAAGCACAAGTGTCAAGTGTATAGCGATGGTAGATAAAAAAAAGACATAGAGAATAGATGCTTTGGGGATTTAAATGTTGTGGAAATAAAATGTGTTGGATATGATAGCTTATTACTAAGCAATAATTATAGACATATTTTGTTCCATTATGATAAATTGTAAGATATATTTTATTTTTCTAAAAGAAGTTCTCGATTTTTTATCTACTGATTACAAGAATGACAAAAGTAATCTGTGATTACAAGTAACAAAACACGATTGGCTGTCATTGCGCGACGTGTGACGTCACAATTTACAATTTTTCATTGACTTCTGCCTGCTTCTGCCACTGAGTTAAAGTCCCTTCTGCACGTTTGCGGTTTAAATACGTGACGTCACTTTTTAAATATCACGTGACCTACTATTTTGGTGCAACAATTTTTTGTAAAAAACAAAAAACACGTTTATTCGTTTTAAATAACGCTTTCAAAATATATAAATAATTGCCTAAAATATAGGATAATCATATCTAGATTGTAAAACACTTTTTAGAAAATAGTCAAATAGCCAAATGATCTATAATATATTTTTATAATTGAAAGTAAAATACATTATACGCTGTTTATGGAATTATTAGAGTTATTAGGTATTTTTAATATAATAAAGTTCATTAACGATAATATTTGTTTTGCGTTTCCTTTGAACTGTAGTCAAAGAGCAGAATAATATATGGGGCATTTCACGTGAAGCGGACAACCAAAAAAAAATGAGGTCATGAATTTTGTTTATACTCCGGTCAGTTATACTTCTAGTAGACGTGGATGTGTACGCACATTTTTTTTTAAGTATGAAGCTTTATTGCATAGTTATGAGCTTTTAAAAGTTTACCAAGAATGAAGTCACGAATTTTTGGATGCTTATTATCTGCATCAATTAATTTGTAAAAATACTAAAAATATATTGTTTCTTAAAGTTAAAAAGTCGAAGTTTTTAATTTTTTTGTCGAATTCTAAATTTGAATTTTTTTACGTAGAGTAAACCGGAAATGAAAATTTCAAATCGATATTTGAGTAACTTCAACACTTTTTTTTTTTAATATTTTAACCTCAAATGAAAGCTTTAAACGTATTATACTGTTTCCATTCGTTTATTTTATTTTTGACACATCGAGTACTGAATCAAATAGTGATGGCCTGATGCGTTATCGAATCAATTTTTTATAACAAACGATTTTATTTTTGAACAAGTTTTAATCGATTTAATACATATTTTATTTTTTGCTCCATGCATTGTTTTATAAAACTTCAGGGATATTTAAGTTACTTGATTTAATAATTATATTAAAATAAACCATTTACTCATGTTAAGTTAATATTCTTATCACTTCCGTCGGCAATAGTAATGTTGTTAAAAACAAATTAGATGAAATGGCTGCAGAACATGGGCACACCGTCCTTAGAATTCCTCCATATCATTGCCAGTATAATGCCATAGAGCTAATATGGGCGCAAGTGAAAGGATATGCTGCGAGAATAAATACAACTCCTCCTTTCACCGCAAACAAAATGCTGGAGTTGCTTAAAAATGCGTGTGAAAATGTGACGCCTCATAACTGGGCGAGTGTCGTAGATAAGACGAAGAAAGAAATAATGTCTGATTGGGATCGCGATTTCGCATTTGACAACTTACCCATGCACTCATTAATAATTAGTGTTACTGGGGATACGAGTGACGACGACGCCGATTCCGACGAAACAGACGATTGTTTATAAATAAAAATATTAACAAATTACCTTTTAGTTGTTTTTATTATTTAATCCTTAAAGTACTATGAATTCCAACATGGTTTAACTGTTTATTACAAGTAGGTACTAAACATTTATTTTCGTTGTAATCATTGTAATTATTTTAAATTAAACTCTTATTAAAAGTCACTTCAATACGTATACCTTTATTCATATTAATTAATTTGCAGCAAATACATTCGATCCTAATATTGGGTACTATATTACGTTTAACTGTTTTCATTAGCATTTTAATGTAATTTTATTTCAAATGATTCCGATTGATTGATTCTATTCAAAATCGTTTTTGTTATCTGTGGTCATTCGTTACGAATGGCACAACTCTAAGTGGGCGTTACCCGTCAAGAAAGTATCTACTTTTATTTCAAAATATTGTTCTACTGTAATGTCGTACTTTATAGGCGTGAACTGTCAAAAATAAAATAAACGAATGGAAACAGTATAATTCTTCACAAAAAAAATTAAAACGTGATCATCAATAGTTTAAGACTTAGAGCATATAGAGTACATACACATAGCTATGAGCACTTTCTAAGCGATCGGGTTTATGCGCTAACATGCTAAAATACTACGATATTAATATTTTATTCCTTCATTCTAACCTGCAAAAATATAAAAATAAACGATTTCATTAATTCTTCACTAAAAAATTTAAGCATGATCGCCAATAGTTTAAGACTTAGAGCGGTTTTATTGAGATTGAGACAGTTTTAACTAAAATAGAGATTTATTTTGTAATTATTACTATTCGCACTGCCACTAATTATATTTACTCATAAGCCCTCATTGGTTTGAAGAAAAGCATGCAGTTGTTTAGTTCCTGGAACGGTGATAGCGGAAGCAAAACGGACTCGTAGAAAATCTCGCTCTTGTTGAATACTTTCCTTCGAGCAGTAGTAAATAGAAGTCTCATTCATATAATATTATAGGTATAGAGATAGCGTTATTCGTGGACTGTAAGCTTGCACGGGGTGCCAAACGTTTAAGGTTTCCCCCAAGATCGTCACATGGCCTTATTCCATGAGTGGTGGCATGGAAGTGTAACTGTGCTTCTATCTTAAAATTTTGGTTGTAGTGAAATAGGTTCACAAAATTGAACCTATTCTTAAAATGTTGGGGAGCTCAGTCTGTAATGTATTTCATGACAGAAACCACAATTTTATGCTCATCATGGTTTTATGCGCATAAATTCGATTTCTTATAAAGTGCTCATAGCTATGTGTATGTACTTTATATGCTCTAAGTCTTAAACTATTGGGGATCACGTTTTAATTTTTTTTGTGAAGAATTAATATGTTTAAAGCTTTCATTTAAGGTAAAAATATTAAACAAAAAAAGTGTTGAAGTTACTCAAATATCGATTTGAAATGTTCACTTCCGGTTTACTCTACGTAAAAAAATTCAAATTTAGAATTCGACAAAAAAATTAAACACTTCGACTTTTTAACTTTAAGAAACAATATATTTTTAGTATTTTTACAAATTAATTGATGCAGATAATAAGCATCCAAAAATTCGTGACTTCATTCTTGGTAAACTTTTAAAAGCTCATAACTATGCAATAAAGCTTTATACTAAAAAAATAATGTGTGTACACATCCACGTCTACTAGAAGTATAACTGACCGGAGTATAAACAAAATTCATGACCTCATTTTTTTTTGGTTGTCCGCTTCACGTGAAATGCCCCATATGTAAAACCTGTAATACTATTGTGAAGGCCACGTGGACCTACAGACAAACGAAGTCTCGCACTCCCGTCTGCAAGAACTACACAGATATGGTTGCAGGAAGCCATTGGATCCCGGCCGCGTCCAACATGTTCATGTGGAGGTCTTTGGGGGAGGCCTATGTTCAGCAGCGACAATGCTTCAAGAGACAAAGCAAACGTGCGGTGACAATTACTTTGTTCTATATACATACACATATGCACATTGTTCTGACCACATTAAGATCAATTGAGTCTTATGTTGTGGGTATCAGGAACTCCGGTAGACTTTTCGGTCTCACAAACACCTAGACCCGAGACAAATACTTATGTATTTACACACACATTTGTCTTGGTGCGGGAATCGAACCCGTGGCCTCTCGTTTCAAGGCTGGCTTCTAACCTAACTGCGCCACGGAGGCTGTGAAAAATATTTTACAAATGTTGACCGTACATATTGTTTTTCAAATATTTGTACACGGGAAGTTTACTCCATGCATTTGTCCTGTAATCGCTGGATGTAGGCCATTTCCAACGGGTCAATGTGGAGATTTTTGGAGGAGGACTATGTTCAGGAGTGGACTTCCTGTGGCTGAAGAGAGAGAGAGACAGACATTTGTCCTGATGGATATAGTAAATATGGTATAATATAATGTTATATGATTAAAATTCTGACTCCGGCCTGATAATGAATAGAAAAATCCAATACCACTTTGGCCGACCCGGGATTCGAATCCGAGATCTCAGCGTTGTTATCGTATCTACAACTGCGTTACCGAAAGTAGACAAAAAACATACGTCTTTTAAACTGATACAAAATAAGTCAGTCCTGAGTCCATAAACGCTCCATTGCAGGTCATGGGGATTTACTGTGTTATTTATTAAGAGAGGTTAGCCTATAATGGTAAGCACAATGCCGTCCAGATAGGGCATTTAATGGCATTAGACGATAATCGTTTATACTAAAATTGAAATTTTTTTTATTGCAAAGTCCGGCCAGCGCGCAAACAGGTCATCTGATGGTAAGTGATCACTGCCGCCCATGAAAATCCACAACGCGTGATCATGGATGTGTTACCGGCCCAATTGGGAGGGGAGCGGGAAGGAAAAAAGAGGGGAGGAGGAAAGGGGTATTTTAATACACACCTAACCCCGAGAAATCAACGATGCGCTGAGTGTTCTGTGAGGATTCGAACTAGTGAACGCCGTCGCAGCAGCAGTGTCTAGTCTGTTATCAGATATTGTTGTTGCGGTGTAAGTACCATCTAGTGTTATATCTCATAGGCACGAGCCTTTACTGATTCCAACGCATTTCCACGATGTTTATTGTTTAGAGATAGGGTATGATATTCAGTAAAGGATTAGTTTATCTAAGTTGTAAGGTTGAACGATGGACGGGAGGTGGACTATTCAGCTTCTCTACCCAGATTTATAACATACTATGTATATAGTCTTATTTTTTGACAAAATGATTTACTGAAATGAAAAATTCAGGGTTCAGGGAAACTGAGTGCAATGGTAGTTATTACGCTGTAAAACATCAATGGTTTTTGAAAATAACTTCGCTCCTGCCCCTTGTCTGTGTATTGTATGCAACAACCGCCAACTGCGGGTTGCGCGAAGTGTACCCATACGCAAAGTTCATTGACACGTACCATAAAATAAACCAGGTATCTTATAGTTGTCCGAACGTGATGAAATACCAAAATGTTATTTATGTTTATTTTTTCTGATAATTATTAACGTTTTCCTGTCTATAGTTCAATTAGATACACACAAGCATTAATCATCATGTGTTTAAGTAGGTTCTCGTAAAACTGTACACTTGTATACCTTACCTGCCATCAGTTTTTATTTACGCCGCACACAAGGAAAATGAAAAGCTTTTGTCATTATTGTAGGTCATAATTTAATGCAGATTTTTTTTATAGTAAACATTTGCTCCTGCTGTACTTATTAATATGACAATGGAATATTGTTTGATATCTAGATTAAATATCTATTCTGTGAAACTATTTTAAACAACTTTTATATTTTATCACTATTTGTACAAGAACAGCTTTACTACTATTTTTTGAAATTTTAATGACTATGTTTTATTAAGGTACTAAATCAGACATGTCCATAATGATGCCCATCAATATATCATCATGTGGTGGAGTTAAATTAATTTAACATAAACAAATCAAATGCAGAATCGTACAAGTGAACATTTTCATATCTGCATTTGATTGTGGCTCGTGTGACAAACATGTGACGTCATTACATTATTACAAACATTCGGAATATTTTGTAACACATATTATAATATTAATTAAACATTGACATAATTAATTTAACACACCAGTAATGGAGCAATTACATTCGTCTTCCAGTCGAATGCTACATAATAATAAATCGATACTGCAATAAACAAAATAATTTTTCACTGAGGACGAATTGCAGATTAAATCGAATGGCAACGGCATTTGGCTCGCTTTCTTGTCAAAATAAAAGTTGTAATTAATCTCGTCAACCTTTAATAAGTGCGTTATCAACAGTGAACGTGTTACATATTTCTATGTTGTTTTCCGCACAAATGAAGAAATTATAAATATTACCGTTCCAAACATGTCTGACATGAAAGACACAAGTTACACGTATTTTAAGGCAAGTATGAATACAAAATAAGTACCTGTCATTGCACACACATATCTTAGTAAGTATTGAATTCCATTGTATACAATTATTTGAATTGTAAATTGTTTTATTATAATCTTAAAGTTGTATATTTAATTTAGTTCTGCATTATTATTTCTATACATTTAATTGTAGTTAACAGCAATAGTGTGTTAAATAGTTTGCTGATTTACTTCTACACAGTGTAAATATAATTATACAGACATGTTTCGCATAAGATTTACAATTTAATAATTAGTTTACAGAGCGCAGACTCAGTTGGAGTCCGTTTACACATTAAGCTATCACATTGGTATAATGTATTAGTTGCACGCGCACGCGCACGCGCACGCACACACGCGTACGCTCGCGGGAACGTGCGCGTGCGCGCTCGCGAGCAGTGACGTTGCCTCGCCAGACTACACACCGATCAATACACTTGGTAAGTAGCAGTCGATATTGGCAGACCATATTAATGTAATTACAGCACTACGCTTAACACCCGTAATTGCAGTCAATAGTTTATAAATTTTCAGTCGAGTGAAATACAAAAGTTCACCGTAAACTGTCCAAATATTTAGATTAAAATGAACAAGAGGGCTCCACTTGGTGTTAGTCACAGTTACTCTGTGGATCAGGTATACTGTGTTATTGTCTTTGCGTCGTGTCAGTCGAAAATAACGGGACTAGAAGACAAAACACGTTTTAAATAAATCTTTTCACGTGAATTCACAGAATCATGGTCGACAAAGCTATTCAATAATCATAAAAAATTAATGGTTTTGTTTGTGGCATTCACATTCTGCATAATATTGCTATCATACTCGACCTAGAATCATAAGGTTATGCAGGATATGAACTGCCGGCCTTACAGTATAAATAATAAATAGCTAATTTAAAACTAAATAAAACATTTCTTTTATCATTTATTCAATGTCTATTTCCTAATGAGATTTCGATTACTCTGCGTTTTAAACATCAGTCACTAGTCGGTAATCGTGCATTATGTTGATAATGACGACGCGACGCGTTGCGTACTCGTGTGTGTACTGCGTACTGCGTACTGTGTACTGGGTACTGCGTACTGGGTACTGCGTACTGTGTGGAGCGACCGGCGACTGGCGACTGTGGCGACTGTGGCGCAGGGAGCGAGGCGCGGGCGCGGCCGGCGAGTTACATCGACAACGTTTCAACATAAATATGGAATGTAGCAAACACTCAATCGAAAAGACCCTAACATTCAATTAGAGACAATATTTACAATAAAACAGTTACTATGCGTCGTACATCGACAATCCTCGCATTCACCGCACTGATATGACTTTACATACGACCATAAGCAAATATAAAAGTTGTTTAAACACAGATTCATAGCTGCCGGACAGAAATCAAACTTTACAACGGGTCACTCGAACGCGAAACCGCACACTGCGCGAGTCCGGCTCGCCGGCGACCCCTCGCGACCCGGCGCGGCTCCCCCACTCTCTCAGTCTCAGTCTTCGCGAACTCAAAGACGGCGCGAGGAACGCGGGCGCGGCGAATAAATAAATACCAAGTCTATAATACTCCGGGCGGCGCGCGCGACCGGCCCGACAATGGAATGTAAGCGTGGTGTGCGGCGCGCGCGCGACGTCACGCGTCGGGCGGCGCGGGCGGCGCGGCGCGGCGCGGCACCATCACCACGGCCGGCGCCGGCGCCGCCGAGCCCGGCAGCAGCGCCGGCGCGCCGCGCGCCCCCATGCGCACCCACCACCGCGTCGCCTTCTGCAGCAGCCCGTCCTTCTTGCCGCCGCGCCGCGCCGCCGGCGCCTCCGCCGCGCCCGCCCACTCGGGCACGTCGCTCACGCACTTGTTCGGTGGAGGCTGGAAGCTGCTTCTCGTCAGCTCGGCTTGCTGAAATCACACCACGTCACCTTACAATTGTAATCACTAATACCGTTTAATATAACATCTTATGGTTGATGATTTATGAGTTTGTGGCGGCCGCAGTCATGAATGTTACGTGACCGCGACTAACCGTGATAAGTGTAAGTGGCACAGTGTGCAGTGAGGTCGCGTCGCGGTGCGCACCTGATAAGGGACTCGTATCTGTAGGTGCGCGTCCTGGCCGTACTCGCCGTCGGGCAGCTGTATGCTGGGTGGCAGGCCGAGGCGCTCGGCGGCGGCGGCGGAGCGCGCGCGCGTCTCCTGCTCCACCATCTCTTGGAGCCGGCCCACCATCGCCTGCAGCGTCTGCTGCTTTTCCCATTCCCTGGAACGCAAATTATTCTATTAAAAAACATTATACACTTAACTCGATGTAATAGTTGTCAGAAAAAGCTGTAGGACATTTTTTTTAATACAATGATGTATGTTGTGAAAATACCCAACGACAATTTTATCTTTCTTAGTTTATCATAAAAAATAACTAGTAATTTTCTTCACTATACCACTTTATACATGTATAAATTTATTATAAAGGCCAGTTCGAGCAAGTGCAATTACAATCTGTCCACTGGGTTATTAGTTCTATGAGAAATGGATCTAGTAATTGCTGTAACATTTCGATTATTGATAGTTTAATAATTAATTCTCTATTTGATTGGTATAAGGGATAATAAGAGATGGACTTATTATTAAATAAGAACAGTTATATGTCAGAAATAGTAAAATAATAAATGTGACATTAACTTCAATAATTAAATTACATTGTTTCATATCCGCTCTACATAATACATGAAATAAAGGTTTGTAATGTTACTGACAGGTTTCTGTATCTGCAGGGCACCGGTCTCGTCTACAATCGAGAGTACGATTGAGAGTGGTTAGGCCATAATATAGTCCACCATACTAGCCTAGTGCGGGTTGGCGGACTTTTACATACCATAGAATTCTTTTTACAAATCGCTATGGTATGTAGGTTTCCTCACGATGTTTTCTTACACCATTATAGTGCGTGGTGATTGAGTATCGACACAAACATGACTCCTGAAATGTCAGAGGTGTGCCCTGGGATTTGAACCCACGACCACCGTGAACTTGTAGGCAGCGGCGTCTGGTCCGTTACCAACAGGCTACCAATAGGTTTATTTTGTTAAAAATATGTTACAAGGATTGTATTACATTGCTAGTAACAAACCTAAGATATACGGTTAGATGTATAGTAAATAGTAAATAGGATAAGTGGCTAACACGACCGTGGTGGTACCTCTGCATCACAGAAATTTGTATGTTCATGGTACATTTAATGATAACTTTGAGATCGTCATCTGCCGTCAGACTCCATTCTTCCGGCCTAATTGAGATCGGATACAGGATATGCACAGATTTAACCCGAAAGATTACATATTTCCGTGAGTTATTATGGCGAGTTTTCCATCGTGTACCGTACTCTCTATTCATGCGGATACGAAAATTATACCACCAGCTATAGGTTTTTTGGCAATCGTATTCACGTCATATTAGCTTAGCTGTTACTTCAAGTCCTTTTCCGAGACATTGAATCCCCTCTGGACGAACCGACTCGTTGGTATTGTGTAATAAGTTAAAGCATGGCTCTACTAAAACCTATGAGGTCATTTTGGATCAGTCCAATTTTTTCATTTAAATATTAGTTTACTTTTCAATGTATATTAAATACAAAATTAAATATATTTTAAATTGTCATGACATATTGGTGTGCGTAGTTTTAGCTACGCTCAAATTGATAGTGCGTATGGAATCGTAGTAGTTCTTCAAAATATTGTGATAGTGTTTTTTTTATTCCGGTTTAAGAACACATATGTATTAAAAAATAATCATATTCCGAGTTACTAGAGTACCTAAGATATACTTACAATGTGGAATGGTGGTGTCTGTGATCGTGCCGCAGGCGCGGCCCCCCCGGCGCGCCCAGCCGCTCCATGCCCGCGCACCCCGGCACTTGTACCGAGAGCATCTGCAAGTCACAACACACTGCTCTCACTTATGTGGTCATCTTTACCCTCAACACCGCATCAATATTTACCTATTCTATTCCCTATATACACTAACGAGAACGTAGTTGATAGCAACAACATATTATTGATACATACATGTACGAGGACATAAACTCACTTTTTTTCAGAAGGGATAGACCAGAACACTCACTTTTCGCCTTGAGTGTTCCGTCCAGTACATATTATTCAGTTATAGCTAAATATCCCCAATATAAGGCACAGTTCATAATGGTTAAAAAAAATACAACAGATACTTTTATAATCGAAACCATTAACATTTAAAAAAGCCTTTTTTGTGTTTATTGTGAATATGTATATGTTTGTTTAATTATTAATGTTTGTGTTGCGGTTTCCACTGGAAAATATTGACAAGAACGTGGTGTATTTTTAAAAAGTTAAAGGTATAGTTTATATCGAATCTGGATATAGAAGTTTGATTTTTTTAATATAGCGGTAGTGGCAGAGACTGCGAAACGTGCCGAATCATTTCCATTCATTCGAAGAAAACAAATATATTATGTAGTGGCGTAATTTATAACGACAACTTAGATCTAAGGATCCATAATTTTATCGCTCAGAAACGAAATTAAAAAGGTTTTCAATAATTATCAGAACTGTCGGCAGATATTTAACTATTTATTTAATATTTTTATTTTTATTTCAAGCACAATAGATCAGTGGACAAATTCGTGAGATATTGTGGTGAAAAGTTTTCATCGCAATCAGCCACAGCGGGGATGATGAAGAATAAAAAAAAGAAATGGATATCCTGTCTGGACTTCACCGTATTTAGTATTTACTACCAGCATTGCATCCACTACTTGTGCGAATACGTAGAAAAAAGTTATACTATTATACAAGAACTGAAACTCGCTGAAATTAATTAATTTCATGTTACAAATTTGTTTACACTTTTAATTAAAGTTTGCTTTATTTAAGACTGCGCCACGTCGAAAACTTTTGCATGTCTTAAAGATTCTTATAATAGACTGACCATCACTTTGAGTCTCTGGGAAATATAGACGCACCTGAACAGACGTAAGGGGACATAATAATGGAGATGTGAACCTTGGAACCAATAGTAGCAGGGTTACGCAAGTGTGCTTCCATATCCCTGGATAGATTTTGAAAGCTAAACATTTATTAACTTTCTTAGCCCGTTGTGTATGGACTGTGCTGGTCACTGATAGTACCTTGCCTGGGAGAAATTATTGATGTTTACCGACCACTGCACTGGTTTAATCAAAATCGACCTAATAACCAATTTCCATCGGTTTATCGTGGCGGATCCTCGTCCATCAAGGTGTAAGCTCTTTCAAAAGGCTTGTTGGGTGCGGACCCACAAGGGAGAAATGTGCATATGATAGCATAGGATTTGAATGAAGTACACAGAGGCGCATTCCATAGATGTTTCAGTTACTAATAGTAATCGTCTGACACGCAATCCTCTACACTAAATAATTGAGTGTAGGGGATTGTGTATTAGTCGAATAATGGATTAAACATCAGGTATAGAAAAGACAATTAATTAAACTGAATGAATGTAAATTAATTTACTAACTTAGCGATTAGGTATGCATTCTAAAATCTATGTTATAAACAGGTACGTATGTAAGGCGTTTTAAACGTGTATATTCTATTCAATTGACGTTACACACTCTATTGACTATATATTTTGTATTCCATACAGATATGGTAATTGCGAAAGTTTGTTGCCTGTGTGTTATTGTTGAGCTGTACATTTCTAAACAACCGGATTACTGATTTAGAACATTTTTAAATAAAATACCTGGCTCTATATTCAAAACAGATTAAATCACCGAAAACGTCATTAAAACAGCTATTCGTAATTGTTTTTTTTTTACTCTGGAACTGTCTACATTGCTACTGATGGTAAGTGTATTGATATTCAAATAGGGTTTAGTGGAGAAAGATGAGGTGGGGTTATCTCTGACCATTCGACACTACAATGTTTCGTAATCGGATACACACGACATAGTAAACCTGAAACACGACGCATGAGTGTCACTACCACGGGTTTTTCGCTATTGTGCAGTCTCTGAGCGTCTCTCTCTCTCTCTCTTCAGTCACAGGAAGTCCACTGCTGAATTAGGACTCGCCCATAGATCGCCACATAGACCTGTTGGAAGCGGTCTGCATCCAGCAACTTCCTGCGACCTCAACCAGGCCGTCCTTTCACCTTGAGGGTGGCCGTGTACCATCAAGAAATTTATACATATTGTTAAAACAAATGTTCAGGATTTCCAATTACCAATGAAAATTCATATAGTCACGTATAAAATACGTAATACAGCTCGTGTTACAACGTTAATTTAGGAGTTAAATATGAGGTTTCCAAGTTGAATTGGTATCATTTAATCAGCACACTCAAGCATAATATCCTTTATTAAGGACAAAATTATATTTTCTTAGTCCCTTTGCACAGCTGATCACGGAGATACGTGATATTCCAGTAAACGCTGTTTTTATATGGATAGTTGAATTAAATACACGGTAAAGTGTAAATGAACTTTTTGCAATCCTCGATTTTAACGACGTAATTAGTGTTAGTACTTTTATGTCAAAGAAGGCAAACGAATGAACGGTTTAAAGTTGAAGTGATCGTTGGTCTCTATGAGTATCCAGAAATCCATGATTAGGAATGCGTAGTAAATCTTAAAAATTTCTTAATATCTATCAATTTTTTCTTCGGAAGTTTCTATATCATATTAGTTTGCAAAAACCGCGAGGGAAAACTGTTTTCACAAAAAAATTGTCGGAGGTGTTCACTTTTGTCCATTCAAACGCGCGAGTCATTGTTTGTAAATACGGCAATGTTATTTCTGTGCACTCGTAAACCATAGGCCGATGCTATTCTATAGTTGATTGTTGAGCTTCAACTTTTTCAGTTTTTAAAATACGAAAATGAGTCCATTTTTATTTTACAGGATCTATACGATGTCTTGTTCAATACATTCAACCGTCCTAAGTTATAATCCAATTACGAGTATATAAGTATATGCAAAAAACGAAAAAATCTGTATTGTATTTCTTTATATGCTGATTTTTACCGCGGAATTGTTATGTCGCCGATTAAGAGACAGCTCAAGTTAAACCTTTTGTTAACAATACAAAGTAGTATGTGATAATATTGCATTTTTATATATCTAGAACATGTACTCGAATACGAATTGATGGAGGGATATCAAAGCCTTCGTGGCGTAGTTGGTAGGACGCCGCGCCGGCTGTAAAGAGAGAGATGCGGGTTCGATCCCTGTATCGAGACAAATTTTTATGTGATCCACAAGTGTTTGTTTCGGGTCTGGTCATATTTGTGAGACGGGAAAGTCTCGAAGTTCCTAATATCCACGACACAAGAAATATTATTGTGGTCAGGACTATTTGTGTATGTGACTGTTGTGTGTATTTATTCATCATATTCATCTACATCTAGTGGAAAACAGTGCAGTGACCGGTAAGGTCCTGAGATACATAATTAATTAGAATGGATACATAGTGTCGGTCATATATATTCATTTGCAGGCAACGATCTATGTTTGAGACGTGTTCCAGCCTAAGACGTTCACGCTAGCTTAGCGCTGGTTGGTTCTGATAATAAATACACCCAACAACCATGTGTATTCCTGACCCAATATTTATTACAAAATACCCGTGCCACAGGCCACGGGTATGAGAAAGTACCAGAAATTTCAAGATCTCACACCGTGAAATCGTGAATAGAAGGAAGAACACCAGAGCGCTAATGCTACCTTACGACGCGATGTGTCTCTTCGATGGTAAGAAATAAGAATTGGATAATAATTATTATTTTCAGTACGATTGACAGGCTGAGTAGTCGTATCAATATGGGAAATCTTTTTGATATCTCATAAAGACAATAATTCCTATATCTATAGTTAGTTCGATTTGAAGGTATGTATACAAAGATATGTGAGTATAGATCGTCTACGATCTTTTGGCATTCGAATGCGTTGTTGTCATGCTTTTGTCAAAATATTAGGAATAGTTTATCTCTCTTCACGTTTTATTATATAAGACATGTTAATGTTATTTGATTACGAGTATAAATGCGACTACTTGTGGCGTAGTTGTACTACGGTATGATAACAAAGCCGAGGGGTCTCGGGTTCGAATCCCGGGTCGGGCAAAGGGATATTGGATTTTTTTATTATCAGGAATTTGTGCCCGATATGGCGATAGACTCGCCCCCTATCACATCTTGGGACGGAACACATAAGGCAAAACGTGGGCCCTGGTTGCATGTCTGCCTACCCCTTCTGGGAAAAAGGCGTTATATTTATGTATGTATGAGTATAAATGCTTGTTGTTTATATTGTGAAAACATATCGCAAACAATGAGTTAAAAATATGTTTTTTACATCTTATTATTAGTTCCTAATTTCGCCACACGCCAATAGAATTTAGATGACATATACATAATATGCTCATGACATATGCTCAGGGAATTAACGTTTGATAACAAAATAGCTAGTAGATAGTTGGAGGTATCTCGTTTGCACGTCGTACATTGTGAGGGATAAACATCATCTAATCAATAGAATCGATATTTATCGTAAATGTATTATTTCTGTTCAACTTTGTTATATGATGAGGCCACATATAAAGTACCATCATAATACAACATACATACATAAATAATACAACCACGACTAAAAAGCCTGAAATATACGATTTCTAGGGAAAATGCAATAAAGCCTAGATGTAATTATTAAATGAGTCCGACGACAGAATTTTAAATTGCTAATACATATTTTATAATGTATATTTATTTTCTGCCAGAAATTATTTTAACCACGTAGACAGGTATAAGTGTATATTATGTAGTAAGTACCTATGACTACTGTTGGCATTACGTTTATTCCATTAATTAACAGTTGTATAAAATTCGTATGAATGACGTACGAGGGAGTCTAGACGGGATGTTTTTAAATA
Source organism: Theretra japonica (assembly GCA_033459515.1). NCBI lineage: Eukaryota > Metazoa > Arthropoda > Insecta > Lepidoptera > Sphingidae > Theretra > Theretra japonica. The sequence goes on from CM065937.1 coordinate 5,992,707, forward strand.
TTTCGAGAAATTCAGTTAATTGATTGCTCAGCCTGAGATCGAATTCAGAACCTCGTGTTCAGTCTATGTGTATTAGTATTACACCAATAAGGACACAAGGTACCTTGCGTTAAGCTCTATTTAATCATTAAAAATGTACACAACGATTTAAAACAACGTAATAAGTTCGTTTAAGCAAAATTTTAAAGGAGGTCGTTATGTTTTCTGTTTTTTACACTAGATGGCAGGTGATATCATGCGCGTAAGGGTGTCGGAACTTTTAATATCGAAAATTTTAACTTAAACCCCTTTACATACGCGGGCGCATGCAACAGTAAGCCGTATCTCTAATATTTTCCTTATAATTGATTTGGTTTATGTCTAAAGATGTGTTTCGACAACCTATTTTTCGATCTCCGCACTTGATTCGGCAGCGGGCTCGATCCCCGCAGCGAAACAAATTTTTGTATGATCCACAGGTTTTCGGGTTTCGATTTGATTTGGGTCTGAGCGTTTGTGAGACCGAAAAGTCTCTCGTAGTTTCTGATTTTCACGACACAAGATTCGATTTTTGTGTGGGTTCAGGACTATGTATGTGACTGTTGGGTGTATTTATACTCATTTATTTTATTTCAAATTTTTTTTGTCTGCAAAACTTATTATTTATGCGCAATTTATCTACAGAAGCAAGGTTAGTAAAGTATTAAATTTCGTTATTAGTTTTTCCTACGAATCAAAATATTTTGGTGGTCAGAATTATAACAAACATTGAATTGATTATCAACAAAAGTACTTATTTCATCACAAGTTATTTCAAAAATTAAAAAAAAAACAACATATTTGGCTGTAATCATCACTTTTAAATTTTAATAATAAAGTGAGTAAGCAAATGATATAAAATTTATTTTACATCCAAAAACGAAATTATTCTTAACAATAATATTGTTAAAGATGTTGCGCTAAGAACTTGCGATTTAAAAATGTCTTAAAAAGTTATAATATTTGTTGTTAAATGTAACTACAATATAGAAAACTGTTTAGTTTTTTTGCTTATTTCTTCTGAATTGTATATAAAAGTTATATTGTGTATATAATAACATAATCCTCCTTCTTCGCAGTCGGGCAAAAATGTTTTTGAACTAGGTCCCAATCAAGATAATTTTTTAAAGAAAGTGTGTGTAATTTAACTGTTTTTATTTAAAATTAATGTTTCAGGTAAGTAATTCAATGTTGAGTAGTGAAATGTTTAGTATTCAGTGGAATAAAAGTCCTTAATTCCTTTTTTAAATGTTTGGCCCGTGTTGATATGTACCAAATAAATTTAATTTTTAAATGGAAAAGTTACCACTAATCTATACTATACAACCATTTCAATATATTATTAGTGTGCAGCATACTGTTTGGGTGTATTTATGTGTGGATTTGTAGCAAGATACAGATTACACTGTAACATGTCTACAGAATGTGTGAAGTACAATGTACATTTCTACTTGGTTTATACATTTACATAGAATGGATACTAAAACTTATTTACAGAGCCTGTTCCTGTGAATATGTGTTTGCTGCATATTCATTTCAAGTAATCACCGTTAATTACACAATATTTAAGACATGCAGTAGAAGTTGTTTAAAATGTTAAGTGTGTTGCAATGTTTTGTCTCAATATCCAAAACAAACTATTAGCTAACATTAATATTAAAATCAAACAGTGTCATTTCAATTCACAGACCATTGGGCATTGTACAGATAACAAATCAACAATTTATATCTTTGAGTGGTGATATTCCATGTATAATTTTGAAACACCCAGTGCAATATTGCTTTATCTGAGCAAAACAACAATGTGTATCAAGATTACTAGAATACACAATTGTAAGTAAAATATAAAGAAGAGCATTTATTTGTAAATGATTATAATGGTGTGTAGTTTTTTGTGGACACATGCACGACTATAAATAGATACAATATGTAAACTAGGAGAGGTTAAGATTGAGATAATATGAAATATAGCAGTTTAGGTACGTACGGTGCGCGATGAGCATGTTCACAAGTTGTGCATACACTATCGAGTTCGCATGTCACGACTGTGATACGGCGAGAGCTGATTACGGAACTGTCTGTCATGAAAATTTATTTAAATTCACACAAACAGCGTCTGGGACTGGGTGTGACGTCGCTATCGGCGCGCCTCTTATCACTTGGCACGTTCCCGCCGTCTCGCCTCGGGCCTCACTCGTCTCCACTACAAACATTCTTAAATCCCAGATTCGTTTCCTATTGTTTTACGGGCTACTTCATCGCCTAGTAGTGCCCACAAAAATGTGTACAGACTGTCTAACGTGTTTGCGTGCTGCTTTCCACTTTTATTGTTATTTTTTAAACATTTATTACGTGTGTTTACTCTACTTACTATTTGAAACAGTGTCGTTTACAATCCTCGTAGGTTTCCACCTATTGATGACAGCTAGTGAGGTTCTTATATCCAATTTTGATGACACAGTAATCGAGTCACTAACAAACAAATCGATCAGGAATAGCAAACATTCTGATGATAACACCACACTGTCACTGACGTTTACGTTTTGTCTCGACGAAGCTTTAAATATTTGAAACAAAACAATCACAGAACACCGTAGAGAGATTAGCGTATTTACAATAATTAACTATCATTCACTAATAAATAAAAATTTGTTATTTAATGCATTAACACTATAAAAATAAAATTATTTTTTAAATAAGGATAACATATAAATTCCACTATCGCGTATTTTGTGATGGAGTTTCTTAACTCTTTTTTTCATATTGGCAGGAAAACGCCTGCCATCGAGCGAGTCTTGTTGTTCAATGACGCGGATGGACGCGGCGCGGTGTTCGCAGTCGCGTAGTGGGGAGAACGGGCGGGCGGGTGGTGCACCGGCTGCCCCGATATCGTCGCACACAGACTCAAAGTATGTGTGTATTCACTCACACACATACAAACAATCTGTCTAGTTAACTCTGTGTGCTCAATCGGTAGGTGCGATGATACGATGTAGCCGGTGCCAGTGAGTGTGATCGTGAGCGTAGCGTGTGTGTACGTATGGGTCCGACACACACGTAAATAAAGCTCGATTGCTGCTACCGTCGTTGTTATATATGCGCACATATAACTGTAATATGGTAATAGTGAGCGATGACGCGTTTGTCGGCTCGCGAGACGAGACGGTTGGCATTGCTCAATGATCGAGTTGTAGTCATAGTGTTGTACGTAACCAATAGTCATTACACTATAATTTAAAACGTACCACTAAACTTGTAATGAAGTATGACCGTTTTGATAATTACACGTTTTACGGATCTCTCACTAAAGCCATTTACACGCAGGATGAGCTTTCACTACTTTATGAATATTTACATTCACGCTTCATTGGTCCAGACACGTGCAATGTGTTATTGAAATTGATTTCTGTTTTGTAATAGATTACTAATTTGCAATGGCTGGTTGTAAAAATTAATAGTGTAGTTATATTAGTACTGTACCACGAAAATTGTATTATATTTATTTATAATATATATTTTAAAATATAACAACTGTGCCAATGCATCTACTAAGACAAAATTATTTTGGTACTTTTATCTTACGCATAAATGTAAGCTTAAAGTAGTAACATTTTATAATTTTATTATACTTGCTATATTTTAAACACATACGTTTAAAATATAATAAAGTATATACTTATGTATGTGTTAAAAGAATTACGAATACATATTACGTACTATATTCTGATGAGTGAAATAAAACTTTACCTACGTAGAGTATAGATAACTATCGTAATTCATTGTTACTCATACGTCATAAAACGGGTATGAATGATTTAGCCATAGTCTTACGATTCCACTGGACTCATTAGGTACTTGAACTAGTTAAATACAGAATTACAGGACTACACTCCACACACATTTGTGAACAATGAATTCAAGTTCCAAAACATTTACAGGAGCGAAACAACAAATATCAATCTCAAGTTCGTTTTTTGTTAATCAACTTATAATTATCTATGAAAAATTTACCTTTCTAAGATTGAAAACTTTAATGGTTAGCGAATAATTTGGTAGTAGTACTCTTGTATGATAGATATAAAATTTGTATTTTTTTCTTGTTTATACAACGAATAACATAATGTACACGCATGTACAGACTTATTCGAACCAAATTACAATACATTTAAGATATTTTAAAAGTATTGTAGTTACAAAAATGTTACGTATACTCGTATAATAATTTATCAAACGAACTCTATGTATGTAAATACTCGGTATGAACTAGCTGCGCTTAAGGAAATTTCTGTGTGATGTATGAAGTTATCAATTGGCTTTTATTCTATAGCGATAAGATTACAATATTTCGTCTGGTACATACGTGACATGACAGTTTATAGATAGTTTCGGTACTGCTATATGGCTCTTAAGTAAATAGTAATGCGTCACAACTTTTAATTCGCTGGAGGAAATCCATCTGCTTAAAATATTATAATAAAATAACACCGCCTTTACTTGAATTGATAAAGCTTAAGGTCAAAATGTATCAACATGTATGTATTAATATAGACAATATTTAAACGACTTGGTATTTACGTTCTAGCCATCTTTTTAAGGTTCGCAGTTAATAGTGTGAAGCAATATAAATTACAACTAAAATGGGTGTAGTTATTGTGCGAGTTGATAAAATTAGCGTGAATTTGGCAATTATATTTAACAACAAAAAATGCCTCCGGTAATTGAGGTCACCAATATCAATACCATGCGAGTAATACGTGTAAATGTTTAACAGTATGAGTAACGATTGACCAATTGATTTGTGATATTTTAATGAAAGAAATGTTGTGCAACATGTGTCTACTCCGGCATACAATTTTGTCTCGTTATCGCCACGTGCAGGATCAAGGAAGTTGTTAATTTGATATGATTTTTATCAAAAATATACTCGTAATGTCAATAACATTTCCGCAGCTGTTTATTTTAAATTACAGTTCCTGGATGACCGAGCTTTGCTCGGTATTTTTAATTTTTTTTCACAAATTGTGTTTTTTGGAAATTATCGTTATTTTAATTAGCTACACGTTGGGCCGCACGCTCTCGTGAAACATCTAAATCATAAGACCTTTCTGCTCGTGTAATGCCAGTCAAATTTTGCAAGCATCTTACTTTAGCAGCACGTGTGGGACGAGCAGAAACCTGATTTTCATGACGGTATCCTTGAAATGAGTCTTCACTGTGAGAAGTTTGAGAATCCTGATCAGTTTGATGACGATGCTCTTCTAGGTGTTCTTGAGACGAGTTGCGGCTTCGTGAAGTTACATTGTTTATTAGGCATTTTTAAGTGAACACGTGCATTAAGAAGACACAAATAATATAAATAAACAATTGATTTTCTTAGCAAACACTCATTGACTTCGTGTTACTTAACGTGTATTATTATTCGCCAATAGATGTCAGGAAGAGTCATATTTTTCAGTTTAAAAACGATCGATAAAACACGAATAAAATGTCATTTTCTAAAATAACTTTATCTCTCACAAAAAATAGTATTATTATTCGCCAATAGATGTCAGGAAGAGTCATATTTTTCAGTTTAAAAACGATCGATAAAATACGAATAAAATGACATTTTCTAAAATGACTTTATTGCTCACAAAAAATAGTATTATTATTCGCCAATAGATGTCAGGAAGAGTTATATTTTTAAAAACGATCGATAAAACACGAATAAAATGACATTTTCTAAAAATGATTCCTAGCTAGATCGATTTATCGCCCCCGAAACTCCCTATATACTAAATTTCATGAAAATCGTTGGTGCCGATTCCGAGATTCCAATTATATATATATATATATATATATACAAGAATTGCTCATTTAAAGATATAAGATAACAGGCAAATGTCTTTTACTCTCCATATACGAGTATAAGAAGAGGTATTAGGAACCAAAAAGACATAAATACCTATAAATTATAGGCTTTCGCTATCTTAGGATTTTCGTAATTTCACTTTTGAAGAAGCGAAGTGCTAGATGCACTATACTAGAAGGCAGTATAATTTTGCCGATTCATTGCGGTCGAAGTTGCTTGTATCAGCTGCATACGGATGCAGTTGCTTTTATACGGATATCGATGTTTTCCTCTGCTAGGATAACATATTGAATGGTTTTGACAGTGAAATATTGAATCCTGCTGTTATTTCAAAAATATATTATGAACTTAGTATTGTATGATGCGCGATAATTTCATTACAACCTTTATTTAAATACTGTACATATTTTATTTAAATAGCCGTTAAATATATTTATACTTTTTAATTTAATAGTTTAATGGATATTTACAGAGAAATGTTTTGGACTTGCTAGTTGTTAAATGGAAGTCCATTAAAATCAAGTGAAATACCATTTCAGAGAGTTGAAAACTGCATTTGATTAGCAATTAGCTTGTACGTGATCTGTGTGCAAACGCGACTATAACCAATCCACCTAAATTTTGCAGGCTCAGCCGAGTTTTTAGAGTTAAGTTAGAGTTAACCAGAGGTATTTTGGCACGTAAGAATGCTTTGTTTCGAGATAGTTTAGTCCTGTTGGGAGATAAGAAGTTGTCAGAAGGAAGACTCACGGGATTGACGGCGGCGGGTGCGGCGGTAGCGTTTCTGCGACGCAGGTGCGGGCGGGCCAGCGCGCCCGCGGCGCACAACAACACTGCTGCGCCCACGCATGCGCCCGCCCACCACCACTCTGAAAGTTCACATGGCATCTCGTTACATTGCTTCCTCTCCCATGGCCGAGCGCGTTTACACCGACATTACTGATAGCTTTTATGTACCAAAATGTTCCAGGAAACACTTCTAAATATCTTTACACAATAGACTAATCCTAGTTATGACTCTCGTAGGTTGAAGTGACAATAGGATGAATTTGAGAGTCCCATTCACTGTGTTGGCATTGTTATGCATATTACTGAATAGAAAGATCAAGTTGTGCCTATACGAACAATTGTTGTATTTCTGGGCTCAAGGACTTGCGAGACAAAGGTCAAGATTTGCGAAGGTTATTACAACTTATGTACGATGGATTGTTGCTCTATCTACATACATACACATCAAGGAAAAGACAATGTTCAATGTGAGTATTAAAATATATTTGAAGTTTTAATTATAAGACATCCGTTTTAAATTTTACTAAATATCAAATTTCAGGTAGGTATGTGCCATAGCTCATTTTTGTCGTAGCGCGTTCCGTAGCGCTTCCGTAGGCAATTTGACGTAGCATGGTGCTTAAGCCTTTGACCGCTTTATTTTCGTTTTTAATTTATTTACCTCTTGCTAAATATGTTGTCGTTTCATAAATTTTGTCGATAGCCGTTATTATTTTTACAAATATCAATTAACAATAAGTATATCATTTGAAGAACGTAATTACATGGTATCATAATATGTATATTATTGAAATACTCAGTTTCGCAATAAGATACCTTAATTTGAACATGAAATGAAGAACACGTATTCAAGTTTATGAATGCCGAGCCATTGTGAATAAAGTTCGCTTTATTAGCGCGAAATTAAATTTGAATCAGGTAAGTAGCGTCAGATACGGAGTTTGTGCATTATGTGCCATTCTATTTTTGCAAGAGAGTTTGTTTGCGTGGTTGGGTTAATTTTAGCAACCTTAATAAGAATATCTCTCTCGTCGGCCGACCGAAGTCGAGCGCGTGCTCTCATAACTTAATAGTAGATATGGAAATATTTACGCGTCTCAACTCAGTAGCTAGTGGCTACTAGCTACCTTTATTGTTTACACATAAATATCTTATACATTCAGTGTGTGCTTATACGTTTCCACAGCTATTGTATAGCATTGTGTTCAGTGTAAAAAATAACATTCCCTTAAGAGTCATTTATTTACATTCAATAAATTCATCTATAGAATATAAATTAAAATTATTGTATTATTTTGTATTTGACTTCATGCTGATTGTTTTATGTATAAAAGTGGAAAATGAATTAAACATAAATAAATATTCATGTCTTATTTCCAGCGTGAATAATTCAATTTTGTTTATTTTACTTGATAATTACAGTTGGAGAGTTATTAATACCTCGGTGTATATTTTGCTGAATATGTGTTCAATGGCTTTGGGCATCCGCGTGGAATTTGGTAGCGGACACTGGATAGACCGCGGCGCGATGGTGGTGCGGCGGTGGCGCATCTCATAGGACATAGCCGGGTGCGGTCGGCGGTTGCCGTTGGCGGCTTAGGCCAAAACAAACAGCATGTGGTCTCGTGCGTACTCGACAAAAATTCGACATCGTTCGCTCAAGAATGCACAGTGCGGTTATTTATAGAGGTGGCGAGGAGCGCGGGGGCGGCGGCGTCGTCTGGTGTCGGTCTGCCGGGGCCTGCCGGCGATCACCGAAATAACTTCTCCAGCTGGCAGTACCTGGCCACGTGGCCGCCGCGGCTCACTACCAGCGAGAACAAGCTTACCTGTGTCGCTCCACGCCGGTCCGTCGCCACCACCATCACGCTTCCACACGTACTGCGTCCAATCTCCGCCTCCTATTGTATCTGTGTCTCGTTTTAATACGTATCATTGTATACAGGACATAGGCGTCAAAATAAACACCACATTTTTAGAATACTTGGGGTAGAGTGGGCACAGTCTGCTAAACTTGTTGATGTATTTTAAGGGAATATCGGCTTAAACTGGTGATATATTGGAATATTATTTTTAAGTGTCTAAATACTTATTTATCTTTAAAATGGTTATCAGAAAGAGATGATCGATTTTAGAGAACTAAGTGCATGTTAAAAATTAAAGCGCGCAAGTAATTCCTTATCAAAATTGACGTAGTTATACTAAATAATATATTAGATAAATATCAACGACGAATAAGTAGCGAAATTGTATAAGGTAACCAGATAACCTTGGTTGTAATTATATTGGTTTTATTATTTCATGGTATACGTCATATCAATTCCGGTACAAATAAAAAACCAACAAAAGAACTATTGTTATTGAGAGAGTGTTTACTTAAGTCTTACAGAAATTAGTATAATCAAAATATTATCAAAGCATGTTTTTGTTTTATTTTTTTAACGTAAAAGAAATATTATAATGTCCTGAATTTTCCTTTGTTTTGATAAATAGTTATAATATGTTATTATCTGGTCTCGTCTTACTTTAATTCTTCGTGTATGGAAACCGATATATGTCCATCGATGAGAATTGGAGTGTTAATATTGTCTGTTGATTAGATTAGTGTTATCTGAGTGTGTCGTCGTTCCAGGTCACTTCTTTGTTAGGTAATACACTTGGAGTATTTGATAAAAATGCGATGGCAAAAATTGAGAACGGCGCGTGGAGCACGGCGCGAGATAATGACGTGTTTGGTATAAGTTTGTAGGCAGTGTTTGGTGAGGGGTGGCAGTCGGCAGGTTGTGGGAGGAAGCTGGCGGGACGTCTAGACGTAGCGTAATTAGGAAGGTGAGCGCGTAGGCCGCTCCGACGCCGCGTTTGAGTTCTCACATACTCTAATTAATAGTAATGGCTACTTTATTATATCCACAGTGCAAAAAATACCATAGCACGATACACGTAAAGGCATTTCGAAAATTCTACGTTTTTGTACCGGTGATAAGTAGTTAAATCTATAGTTCAAAGTAATGGACTAAATACAAAAGTAGGTATCCTGGCGGTCGCGAAATCAAGAATATTATAAGATTTTGTTTGTTCGGGCATTTGCTATATCTCGGTCTCTGGCCTCGAAATGGTTCAATGACGTGGTCCGCAAACGCACTGTTTATCTTATTCTATTTCTTTGGCATTTATGCCTATATTGACAAATTAAAAATGCGTGTGAAAGTTGTTATTTTGCTGTTATTATGTACATTTAAACATACCGGCGGCGTCGCGATACCGAGATATTTAGCAGCTGTGTTAGATTTTTGGGCAAGGCTATCGATTCCAAGCAAATTATATACTTGAATGAATAGAGAATGTGCACAAAGTGGACTACGTGACCCGGGCAACGAATCCGTGAATTACACAGCTTGTATACGCTGTCACTATCCAAATTATGGATTCTGGATAATTAATGCAATATTTTCAGTAAGTAAGTATTATTTGCAGATTTGAGACGAATGCTTTAATGTTCTTTGGTAACCCCAATTCAAATTAAGCTTAGTAATGAAATTTACTGCTATTTATTGCTACATTTAATGTACTTAATGTTACATATTTTATGTGTAAAGTTTACATAATATGTTGTATTATGTACGAAATGTCCCATTTAATGTTTTTCAAAGACAACGCGTAATAGTTGACATTCGTTTTGTTTGAGTTATAAATTCATTGACTACAATTATTAATAAAGCATTGCTTTTCACAGCTATTCTAAAGTAATTGTTTAACACTTTGATTTGTGAAGATCTTAAATTCAATATATTTATTGTTGTCCACATTGTATTAATTTGTGTTTATGCTACACGACACATATAAAGGCATACAGTAGATACATTAATAGATTTAAGAAAAAACACATTTTTTTATTTTGATATAACGTACCTACGTAATCTACAAGCAGAAATCCAATTATCTTAATATAGGTTTCTAATTCCTTCTCCCCATGTGCCATACAATTTTTGATCGATTTTTTTACTCTATTAGTTAATCACATAACGCAAGAACTTAGAGCTCCATAATACTCGTATTAGAAGTATTTTGTAAGACAAACGCTCGTTATAACAGAGGTATTTTGTTATTTGTACTGCATACTTGTAGTTTACAGGCGCGGCACGTTGTCGGTGTCATTTTCGACATTGCGAATGACAGCGACTTGAAGGTCGACGGGAGGATGTCAGCGGGTGCCGAGCAGTAATTGTTGTGTTCCTTTATAATGGTGCGGTGTTTGTCCGCTGGTGCTAATGCAAGTTGTTTGTCAACGTCGGACTCATGTGCAACACGGTAGCTATAAATAAATAACATGAGGCTAGGCGCGTGTCATCGACGTCGTCGCGTCAAGTGGCGAGCGCTGAGCCGACATTACAATCGCCATTGTCTAAGCGGTGGTGCGCCGCGTCCTGCGGTGTCATTGAGCCTCGTCAATGCATTTCAGATGAATGACGTGTGTCGTAATGTTACGTAGGTACATTGATAAGTTTCAAGAACGTGCATTAGTGTCGTAGATACAATAAAAATATTTCAAGCTAAATCATTTTACTGTAAGCGGATTGTCTGAGGATATCGTTATTTATTTTATTAAATGCACTTGTAGAATGAATATCAAACAATTTAACTTTTACAAAAGAGTGTTTCAAAATGATTCACAATTATTATGCCACATTGTCATGGATAACATGGCTAACTTGGTTCAAATTCAAAAGTTAATTTTTGGAATCTTTCCATTTACCAGAAATACTTTCTGAATTTCGGTGTCTCTCAGAGTCCGTTTAGTATCCTTGTGAGCTGTAGACACGCCGCAGTTTGGTCTCGGCAATAAATAACCGGTTATTTCTATCGCGTCCCTTCAACAAAACATACTTAGGGTAAAGCAACATTGTTGTAGTGTCCGCGAGGAAGGTTAAGCGTTAAATAAAAAAAAAAAAACTTGGCGACAGTTGAATTAATTACACCGCAACCCTTTGCCGGTAATGACTATTATGTAATCTACGATATAATTACATCTATAGATTTTTATTACTAATAATAAAGTATTGGAAATTGCTTCTATACATTTACATTGTTTTGTAGAACTGATCTTTTTGTTATTTTTTCTGTGTGTTGTATATCCGTTGGAAGCACGTGTATGAGGCGTATGAATTGTTTTACAAGAGAGCGGGTCCAGGTGGAACACGATGCAGTATCGATTTTGTTTGAACGCGGAGAAGGGCGCTATGTGCGGCTCGCGGCGCGGCGCGGACGAGGTGCGGTTAGACGCGGTGCGGCGGTAGCGTGGCGGTGGCGCGGCCGAGGCGCGTCAGGCGCGGGAGGGAGCGCGGGAGGGGGCGAGGGAGCGCGGGGAGCGAGCGGAGGGTGCGGGCGGGTGCCGCAGCGTAGCGCAGGTGGCGGGCCGTAGCGACGAGCACAGCGTGTAGGGTTGTAGCCGGTGCCGACGCCGACTCTCACTTACAGGACATGTGCTTCACTTGTACTATAACGTTAGTCTCTGACGACGCCTTGCCGAACATTATATTTTCTTCATTTGAATTTGTTATGACATAAGCAGTTTATCTAACTGCTTTACGTATGTGTTTTTTTTTTACATTTGTTGCATTCTTAATAATATATTGTTGCAGTCATTATAATGCCATTGGCAGATTAAATCGCATAATTGTTAGGGCCACGCTGTAGCCAGGCTTAACTACATCATGAATGGGCGACTCGACCGTGCGACGTCGTTCTCTTAAAGTAAAAAGACGTATTAAAGCAACAGATTTGTTGTCGTATTTCGTTTATTTATTGTGATTGCTGACGGACTCAATATCTATAATTATAGCTGATTAGTTTCATGTGTAATTGCTTGGTCATGTTGGCGAGTGCGTGGCAGATGTGACAGCAGCAGTGCGTGCACAGGGAGTGAGGCCCGCGCATATTTCCCTGTGATTTTTGCTTGCGCGTGAGGGCGCAAGCGCGGAGTGGATTGTTTTCGTCGTGTTTCGCGGGTTATTTCGGGCGTGTGCGACGCGGCGGTGCAGACCACTCGCGCACGTCACACTGTCCACAAACGCCGCCACTACAACACTTTTCATTCGATCGTCAATATCATACGTGTGTGCTGTAAGCCGCTGCCACCGACTACACTATACACATACCATACCGCTGCACATTGTACGTGACTCACTTAACACTACGATACCTCATACAACACACTTTATCGCACTGCCCATAACCCGCGGTTATGTCTACGCATTAAATCAGTTTATGAACAAAATGTTTTATTTTGAATACATGACATGATTCTTTCATACGTGAATGCATACGCTCATGCGTTCCCACATAGGGGTGGTAAGCATTCTACCAATGCTACTCTTTTGCTGAGAGTCTTTCCGTCCCAAGATGTAATAATATTTTTTTGTATATCTAACCACAATTCGGCATTCATATGATAAATTTCAAGTACTCAAGTATTTGTTTTGCGTCTTCATTAAGTTGAATATGTTATCTAAACACTTAATTATTCCCATTAATATAATGTTTATGTTTGCTATAAAAAGACGTTTCATAAATATCGTATTAAATTTTAAAAATACCTAATGCTGAATGCCTTTGGACATTCGTATTTTGCATCTTGAAGACATATAATAAGATATTGAATAGAGAACAAAGAACTTAAAAAATCGAAACGTATTGGAGAAATTATAGAATTCAGTAAATGATCGAACTCAGATCTCGGTTTTGCTATGCCTTTAATAGCCGACATGCTGCATATTATACATATGTTATATATAATTATAAATATTATAATTAACTTTGAAGATAGGTAATTAAATACTTGTTATATCATCCTCGAAGACCCAAACTAACCTTGCAAATTATGCGTTTTGTTTCTAAGTTCCATAAAAATATTTATTTACCAAACACTTACATGCTCATGTCATAACGGTAAAAAAGCCTATTCAAAGAATTAAGTGTTGTAAAGAAGAATTTCCTACATGTTAATGGAGTGTGTATTGCACTAGTATTGTTTAAATAGTATCTACGTGTATTCTTAAGTTCCGTTACTTTGGGGAAAATGTTAACATTGCCCCCGTTTACTTCGCAAAACAATTGAATTTATTTTCCGGCGTATGTTTATCCGTTGTCTAATCTGTATTTGCAATTTTAAATGTATTACAAGCATGATTGCTTGTATGAGCACTAACAGAGTTCAACACTCTAGTTATACAATCTATTATTGTTCCATTGTCATGTATATTATAATGTAACAATGTGACTATTTGGCATCTATGTTACTCTCTCAGATTTACACATTATCAACATAAATGCAAAATTAAATGTTTCAACGCGAATGAGGCATATTTAAGTGGCAAAAGAATGATGTCGTAAAATGTGGACCATTTGAATGGTGCGATTTTTTCAAACTGGTGTCTTAGGACAGGCGACGGCCAATCGATAGCTCACTATGCCAACGTCTAGTTTTACATTTCCAGATTTCATCTGTCGTGTACGAGTATTATATAAGGTTTTAATTAATTCCAGAAACATGATTCAATGCAAACTAAGCTCTCCTAGGTAATTTGGCTTAGGGACGTTTAGCATCTTTACAGTTTTAATGCGGAATAGCTCGCTGAGGGGTAGAAGCGGTCGTAGGTCGTCGGCAGAGGCCGGGCTCGGGCGACGGCCTCGCGACCCACTTCCTCCCTCGCCCCTGTCCCCCCGGTCGCGCCCTCCCTCGCCCCGCGCTCCTTTATCGCACTGATAACAAGAAGTTGACGCTGCGCGCTGCTCCAGCACCGGCTCGCCCGTGTCGCGCCGCGGCCACGCACACTCTCTGCCACATACCACCTACTTACTCACTAATGCCTTCCGCACACCCTGCTCACTCTATTATATTACTAATTGAAATCCACTCACCGCATTTGTATCTAAATGTGATGTTATGTTATTGTACGGTCAAGGAGAAACCTGCTCGCTTAAGTTTGAATAATCGTGCGTAGAGAATTTAGCTTGGAGCACGATGACGTCATTTAGTATATATGCATTGTCGCGGCAGTCCATCTCTCGAGCGGGGTCATGTTTTTTAACTTCTGACATACATGCACCGAAACTATACAATTTTAAAACCTGACGCGAAAAGGTATTCGCCATTCAAATAATATTCAGAATGCATAATTTACTGTATAAACAAATGGTAATGTAATAGTACAGCGAAGTTGACCTTTACTCGATTCTATATTCAGGTTGAAAACTCAATAGGAGCACACGCGGCGGGCCGGCGCGGCGGCAGATGAAGCTACGCGGAGCAGTAAGGCGGGTAGCATCGCTAATGGTTAATAAGGTGGCAGGAGACGACTGGCGATGTTACAAAGGCTATGGCAAGCGGTTGGCCAGAGGGCGACAGGCGGCTGCGTCTGGCGGCGGCGGCGCGTCGCGTTCGACGACCTGTCGTCTCAAGGCCGCTCTTACACGTGCCAGTCGTGCCACCGGGCGCTTCCTGCCGCCGCCATAACAAACCTCTCCCCGCCCCACACCTTCGCACCCATCCTACTCGCTGGGATCGACAGAGTTCCTACTACGGTTCACGCAACTTGCCTCAATCCTTGATTCTCGGAATATATCCTTCCCCTTCGGGAGTCGGCCAGCTTTTTCGATATTTCGTAACGATTAATAATATTAGGTTTCCGAATTTCTGAGGGTTGGTTCCGGGCAATGGTAATGTATATCTTTTGTTTTTCATATTGTGTTAACGTTGACTTAATTTTCGCGCGCAGTAATTATAAGAAGTGGAATTAAAGTTTGTGTGAGAAAAAGATATAATTAATTTGAGATTTAAAAAATGACCATCTCACTAAATACGCGAAAACAGGTTACATGAGAGGCACATGAAGCGCAACACTCGCTAAACTCGTGTGCAATTTTTGCGATATGATAATTTTAAGTCACTTATTTAACACAATAAATTGCGTTACTCATGCTCACGCTCATAAAAACACTCATTATATATACTCATATAATTATAACGTTAAGAGGTGCTAATATGACCAGATATACGAGAATGCTGTATATTTTGTTCTAAGTAATATAATTTGTTAGTATTATTGTTAGTAGCCTTCTCGAATATTACATTTCTTCATTTTCTTTCTGCTTTTATTGTTTTGTATGGTCATTGTTTACATGTATC
Source organism: Theretra japonica (assembly GCA_033459515.1). Lineage (NCBI taxonomy): Eukaryota > Metazoa > Arthropoda > Insecta > Lepidoptera > Sphingidae > Theretra > Theretra japonica. The sequence continues at coordinate 6,008,549 of CM065937.1, forward strand.
GGGTATTTGCTTTAGAGATAGATAATTCAGACTTGAAAATATCATGTTTTTTTGTATGGACTTGACTTTTGAGTTAAAACGAAGACCTTTCAGTTCACAGCGGTTTTATCATAACAAATACTGGTATTTTGTAAACGTAATTTTCTTAAAATGCAATTCAATTTTGTCTGTTAGTAATTATGTAATGGGCAATGATGGTAGTTAATAATCCTGACCTTATATATATTGTATAGCAGTGGACTTCCTTTGGCTGATGGACGGATGATGGATGAAGCAATCAATTTTATCTGCTGTGATATTGAAGAGTTAGACATTAATACAAAGTAAATTGTACAAGTTACACTAACATGAATACGTGCGTGGCGTATAAAAGACACGACAAGGTGAAACCGATTATAATAAAAATAAATACATTATCAGCAACAATAAATATTAAATTTGGATGTCGCGACACACACCAAACTATATGCAGCCAACGCAACGTACCATCTGGTCAAATTATGCATGCAGTTCTATAATTCAGGCTAGACAGTGGCCGTGTTGTTCGCCACCTAGACAGATAAAATACCTACCATTCTAAACGTTTTTAATATTTGTTCTTGATACATCACCTGTTTGTTTGGATTTGTTGTTATTCAATTGGCGATTATTAAAAAATAATTTGGTGTAAGATACGTTTGTGTAAAATTACGTGTACATGGTGATATTTTACAATTCCGGTATTCAAAAAGAATAAAACTTGTTGTAAAAAAGTAAGTGGTAGAGCTTGGCTGTAGCCAGGTCGTTAAAATTACAGCGTTAATGGAACAGCTTCACCAGAGTGAGATCACAGAAGCAACGCAATTTTTTTTCAATGTTATAAGGGGCAAACGAGCATACGGTTCACCTGATTGTGAGTGATCGCCGCCGCCCATGAACATCCACAACACCATAGGGTATGAAGAAGCGTTGCCGGCCTAAGCTATTCTGTACATTTGGATCGGAAAGTGAGGTATTCCGTATCTGGTGGTAGAATAAAGACCTCTCGGGGGTACTCTATTTCAATTACACTGCGTTTATCCTATGCATTGTAGTGATGAAGTCTTCCTACTATATAAATGTTTTAAACACCCAAAGAACGCGAAAAATTTATTCTAGTCTATGTCTACTTTTTTTATTGTTACACCTATAGGGAGATAACTAAGTACTAGTAATACTTTTCTTTTTTTTAAAGTAGGAATACTTTTCAGTCGTAATTTCATTAGTTTAATGCAATTTCGTGTTACCACCGTGCTGAAATGGTGTAAGAGCGAATTCAAAAACAGATCAGACCGTATGGGTGAATACCTTTCGGTATGTCGGTCGGGTGTCTTTTGCGGTATATATGAATATATACCGCAAAAGTTGTAACTATTATCTGTTTCAGTGACACAAAACAATATGAACTTCCGCTAAGAATTTGCGTATCCCTTTAGATTGTAAATAGTAGAGCCTAGAATTACGTCGTTTAAGCCACAGTACTATTGAGTCGATAATCGCATCCCTAAAAACAAAATTATTCGATTTGATACGTAACTTTCAGGTGGAATATTATAAATAAGCTGTAAGCCAGGACACAGTAAAATTTATCTAAATCATATTGGCGTGTAGCGAAATTTAGAATAAAATTAAATTTAAAAATAATATCTATTAAACGTATCGTTTGAGATATGTTTTTATAATACAAACGACAAGCACCTACACTCATAATCTAACAGTAGTAACATGCCCAATATAATAAAATGTGAAGAGGAAAAACTGTTCCTAATATTTTGATAACAGCATGACAACAACGCACTCTCACGCCAAAAGTAAGTAGACAATCTTTAATATCGTTATCTGCATGGACGAAGTATCAAAGTCATCTGTATATCAGCTGTCATAGACTTCTAAAAGTGATAGAGTTGTACTCGGGCGGTACTAATGTCTCACAGATAAACCATGTGAACTAACATCTTTGCTGACGGGTTTTTTTCAGGGCAGATTGTTGCAGATTCAAAAGTTAGACGGAGGTTATTTATTTATTTAATATTTTTAAGAAATATTGAAATTCCTCGCAGTACATTGTAAAATAATTAACATTCTTGTGTGAAATACAAGATAAAGTGAAGTCACTGTCTAGTAATTGTGACACATAGATAGAAAACAATTACCAGGAAAAACGTTTAAACCTTGGTGTTATAACAACAATATTTTCTTTTAGCGGTCAGGAAAAAGTCAAATATTTTATTAGATTCTTCAGCAAAAATTTTTTTTCTTTATCTGTTGAAACAAATAGTTAAATGATTTCTGTTTATTTTGAGGAAATTTACCAAATGACTATAAAAATAGATTTATTTATGAAAAAACATTAACGACTAAACACTTTACAAACATACGTAGTGTATTTATTATAGATGAATAATGACAAGATTGTTCAACACATCTTTTAATTTCACATCTTGCCTATAGTAAAAACAAATCGTACTCTCGATTTTGGAGGTGGCCCGTGCGCCGCAGTGGGACCTATATGGGTAGATACGGCAATACAGTAAAAATTACGGATGGTGCTCATATATAAAACAATGTATTTGTGAATTACAATAGTAATATAAACCAAAATCGGAAGTAAATTACGAAACAATACTTCAACCGGGAAATTTATTTTTTGTGCAATCGTCGTCATTGTAGATAATTGAGATGTCACGTGGTGATGATACATAATATTGAGAAAGTAATCAAAAAGCGAAAGAACGAAAAAAATAGATCACTAAATAATTTCATGTGATGTAGTTGCCAAATCTCACTAAAGAAAATGTAATTGCACTGTTGTGTTCCGGTTTGAAGGACATTGTAGCCAGTGTAACTACTGGACATAATGAGGTTTAACATCTTATGTCTCGGAATGGCGAGCGCAGTGGAATGCCAAGCATTGCATTGTAAATAATGGTTTTGTTTGGTTTCGCTACTGTCCATGAACGGTCGTACCGCCTATCAGGCGTCTCGTCAGGCGTATCGTCTCGACATTCATAACAATAAAAAAAAGATGTGCCGAGCCTTTAAATTTTATACTGACGTAAGAAGGAAACCATCATGCATCTGGTGGTAAGTGCAACACAATCAAAACAGTGTATCTCCTTGGATGAAATGTCTATCTCTCGCCAATCCACATAATTTCGCCTGTCTGTTCGAACCAGAGGGGTTGCTCTATCATCCGAAACGAAACACGAATGTTCGACGTTCGACGTCTGCAGCACCATTTCAATTTTCCACTTCTAAAAATCAACACTATTCTCTATGATATTTATCATTCACTTCGAACTAAGTCTACAGTTAAGACGTACGATAGAGAATTCGAACATTTTGTGGAATACCTAGGCACATTACGACAGTTTTACGTGCGACGTCCGAAGTTTCGAGTTTTCTTTCGGATCATAGAGCAACCCCCCTGGATATACGAGTATAATGGAATCTAACACTGTGGCGGACAACAAGGATGGTTTTTCACGTCGGTTTTCTGTGAGACCGTCTGTACTGCACTGCACTTCGATTGAACCTACCCAATAGTACTTGTGGTTTCAATGAGTAGAACATGTCTGTACCACATAATAAAGACTTATTTATACAATCTCTACATGATCTTTCATAATAAGTTTGTGTTTCTACGCGATGGCCGAGTTTGAAAGGTTTTTCACTTTTTGTTCTTACGCAGAAATATGAAATGTATGTATATAAAACTCCTACTTTTGAATAAAAACTTTCTTACAGTATATTACAGCATTGTTCTCCATCGACCGCTGTATGTATTCCAAGTTAAATGTAGCTCAAAGTATAGTACCTACCAGATACTTTTACATCAGAGAGTTCAATATAGGTCGTTACTAAAAAGGTACTATGGCGACTTTATGTCGTCATATTATTTAAATGATAAGCTAAAAAAGCTGTCCTTCTAATTAATTCTAAGCAATCGAGATTTCAGAAAGTTGTATTCCGGTGGTGTAATAATAGAGAACGGTCTTTTTTTCATAATAATATGCGAGTTGCATTTCTACTACTTCATATTAAATCTGGGTATTTTTTTATATATATCAAGTACATAATTCAACAGTGCATTTACACTGCTGTTTGGCGGGAGAAATAGACATTGCGGTGGTGCCTGCTCAGAAAACTAGATATACACCCCTTTGTTTTTTTTATTGCATAGGTCCGGCAAACGAGCAAACAGGTCATCTGATCACTGCTGCCCCTTAACATATACAACGCTGGATCATGGATGTGTTGCCGGCCTAATTGCAAAGGGAATAGGAAGGAAAAAGGTGGGAAGAGCATCCGGCTTCGGGCATCCGTCGATTTCCTGTAAGACAGTGGTACCACCCCGGACGAACCTGCCATTCATACTGAGTCATGACTGACAGCGTGGCTCTACCACTTTCTATTATATAATAAGATGTAAATACATTAAAATTGGCAAAATCTGGGGTTTTGTGTTTAAGCACTTATCCGCTACGCGTGCCACTGTAAGTCCGTATATAGCTGTTTCATTATAATATGAAGTTACTAAAACTACCATCTGGCTTCGTTTTCGGCAGCAGTCTTGATATACCCTGTATATCCGAATTCATTGTGAACAATATAAGTGAAAACTTATATGGTATCTGAAGTCCTCGTACCCGTCTAAATGTGGTGTACTACGGCCTAAGTCCTCTCAATCAACCTCTCCGTTGTAGAAGCATCCTATGCTAAGTAGTGGGCGATTATGGGCGGATACAGAACACTACAGTTATAAAAGTACTTTCTAACACGTACGCAGGTACGCGTGTGTACACATAACGTGTACATAAACATCCGTAAGTGCGTAGTATTGCGTACTAGAAGCAATGTGTTAACATTTAATGCATACTATTACGCATACGCATATAAACATCGCCACACTAGCTGTTGACTAACGGTAACACCATTACAATAAGTGTCTCATTTTTTACAAGTATATTATCCACACGACTGCGTAGATTTTATTCAAGCCGTGACAGTTGCCATGTTGCTTAATATGGTAATTGTTAATTGTACTGAATTAAAATGTTTTATATAAAGTATCCCCACTGCAACTGCTTAGCCGAAATGTGTACAGAATATAGGTCTAAAATCACCACAAAATGTTTGAAGTCCGGTCTATAAAAAGTTAAAAACGCAGTAAAATATTGGGGATATAATTCTTCTATGATGATGATGATGAATCGTCTATGATTTTTTGGTGAATTTAGATACACCTTTAAAATATACTGGTTGAGGTTGCTGTTGTGACATTACCTATGTATATATATCCAATAACTAGTTTCATAGTCTTGACAAAAATTAACAATATGATAAGAGTTGAGCATTAATTATGTAGTTTTTCGTCCTCTATAACTTCTGAAACAAGTAGATAGTAATCGCAGAAATACTTATCTTGGAGTGAGAACAGTAACCACCTCCCACGGCCCCTCTTTTCACAGCCTTTTTCGCCAGTTATGTCTTTTTTGAGAGGTGAAAAATTATAAGCTAAATGACATTAAAATTTTTGTACCCTTGAACACTTCTAAAACACCCCACATTATATCTACTCTAGTATTAATAAATAATAATAATAAATACACCCAACAGTCAGATACATAGTCCTCACCCCACACTCAGATCGAGTCTTGCGTCATGGGTATCAGAAACTACGAGAGACTCTTCGGTCAGACCCGAAACAAATACCAGTGGTTGACACAAATATTTGTTTCGGTGCGGAGATCGAACCCGCGGCCTCTCGTTTCACAGCCAGCGTCTTACCAACCGCGCCACGGTGGCATATTAAAGATCGAATGATGGAAGCATGGAATAGAGAGTGGCAAGTTTTGAGACAAACGAAGAGAAAATTCTATTGCACTAGGGGAAAGCAGGGATGAAAGTAACAAATAAATTTGTGAAAGAAGTTTGTTATCTACTATATGCTGTGTAACAGATATAAGTCATTTCGACCTTAAAAATTGTTGGCATATTTAGGTACTTTAGATTTATTAAAATATTAGTTTTATTTCTCTCTTTTTATTATAATTTTGAAGTCGGTTTAATTTTTAAAATTATTTTTTATTTGTACTCTTTGTATTAGTTGGTTAACACAAATACCAAGATGATATATTGTTCTTTAACAATACATCATGTGTAGTATTTTTTTTATTTTATTTATTGTATCAGCCTCCTCTACAATCGAGAGTACGATTGAGAGTGGTTAGGCCATATAATATAGTCCACCACGCTGGCCGAGTGCGGGTTGGCGGACTTACATACCGTAGAAATTCTTTAAAATCGCTACGGTATGCAGGTTTCCTCACGATGTTTTCCTACACCGTTAAAGTGCGTGGTGATTGATTATCAATACACACATAACTCCGAAAAGTCAGAGGTGTGCCCTGGGATTTGAACCCGCGACCACCGTGAACATGTAGGCAGCCGAGTCTGGTCCGATACCACGAGGCCACCACGCACTTTTGTAGTAGTAGTGTAGTAATTAGTATTTTGTAATGTAATTTTAATTTTAATGTAATTTTAGGCTTATGAGATATTACGTTACGTTCGTGCTTACTCTCCCCTATACAACCAGAAGTTTCTTCAAAGCCATAGTTTTTTAAATGTAGTTAAATCTTCGCCAGCTATAGCTTTATGACCAAGATAAAAAAATTACCTAGTTTGCCTTCGTACCTAAAATATTTTAACAAAGTCCATAATCTTAATTCGTAAAATGCACGTGTTCATAGAATTATGAATGTATCTACCATGAAATTTATATTTATTTTTAAAATCAGCGTTAGACCTTTGTCAATAACTACTCGTACATTTAGCAGGAGAGACGTAGAAAATCTACCTTCACCCATCTAATAAGCAGATGGGACTTCGTTTTTTATCAAATTTTATTGATTAACAAACATGCCTATGATAACTTGCCTATCGAAAAGTGATCATGGCTATTCTTAATTGAATTAATTCACTCTTTTGATGAATGAATGAATTTCATTTTGACTAATAATTTTTAACACAGAGAATATAGGTAGGCTTGCTTACTTATTTCTGTTCAGGGCGACCCGGCAAGCAGATGAACAGGTAACGCAATATAGGCAACTAAACCCATTTGATAACCAATCCAAATTGGTATTATAAGAAAGATAATTACAAAGTCGTATATGCTTGAATGCAAAAGTGCGTGGTGGCCTCGTGGTATCGGACCAGACTCGGCTGCCTACACGTTCACGGTGGTCGCGGGTTCAAATCCCAGGGCACACCTCTGACTTTTCGGAGTTATGTGTGTATTGATAGTCAATCACCACGCACTTTAACGGTGAAGGAAAACATCGTGAGGAAACCTGCATACCGTAGCGATTTTAAAAAAATTCTACGGTGTGCAAGTCCGCCAACCCGCACTAGGCCAGCGTGGTGGACTATATGGCCTAACCACTCCCAATCGTACTCTCGATTGTAGAGGAGGCCCGAACCCTGCAGTGGGTCATATATGGGCTGATACAATACAAAAAAAATATGCTTGAATGCAAAAATAATTCAATTAAAAATAGCCATGAACACTTTTCAATAGGCAAGTTATTATAGGCATGTTTGTTAATCAATTATAATATTTGATATAAAAAATATGTCTCATCTGGTTATCAGATAGGTGAAGGTCGATCTTCACCGGTTCGTAGACCAATTAGAATAATATTAATATTGTTTGTGATTTGCTGAGAGGCGTGAATATATAAATTACGCCTATTTTATGTTTCAGACATCTCTATTTATCTTTTAGAAACCCTACAGGTAACCTTGTCAATACAGCGAAACAACATATTTAATTTACTAGTAAAATTAGGCACGCTGCGATAAATAACATATCAAACAATTTCTATATTGTTTATTGCATGTACCCATTTAATTAATGAAATTATATTAATAATGAATGCCTAGTACCTATACTAAAACTCAGTCTTAATTGGAAGAAAGTAACAGTAGGTACGTATGAATATTGCAGGTTTTAAGCGAAAAATGACAATTAAGTTAGTTTAAACACTATAAATTAATGTGTGATTAGGTATTCAACAAATTTTATTGGTCATGCGGATGAGTGTGCCTAAATATCAACTTTATTTGAATTGATAGCTTATCGTTTACTTGACCTCAGACATAGTCTTATTAGTGAGCGACCTAATTAGCAAATTAAATCATTCAACAATATGCATTACTATATAATTGGCGAATATGCTGAGCGTGTTATCGATGCGTGGTCAACTTGTGACCTGTCTGCTCGATACGTGTGTATGATTTCTAGAAATATAATTGGATTGTGCGTCGTCTCGGCGTGTATATGCTGAGTAAATGGTGTACAATGTACATGCTTGTGCTAGTTGTATATAAAGGTGTGGCGGTTGCGCAGTGCGTGCAAATTTTGCAAGTGGTACTGGGAATGGGGAGGCAGGAGCTTAGCGAGGGGTGAGGGATGACTGCGATCTGCGGAACCTTCGACCTGATGACCTACATACATACGTAGGTGCGCGGTGCGTCCCGGCGGCGCCGAGCCGTGCCCACCATTGCTTTACTCTACTTTTGCAGACAGCCAACGGAGTTTTTAATGTTACTTAATTACTCCGAACAAGTGACTAGTCTCGCATAATGCTATTACAATATTTTGATCGTGGGAATATTTTAGCGTATTGAATTATAATATATTGAGTTTTTTGTGTATATACAATGTAAAATAATTTTAATTGACGTCAAAAGTATATAAAACTAGCGGCCCGGCCCAGCTTCGCCTGGGTGATTAGATGTTTAGATTCCACTCCACACCAAAAATATCTTATTCCCGTTCAAACTTTTGTACTCCTGAACTCGACCTAAGTACCTACTATCCCTTTTCCTATCTTATCCCATCCCATCTCATCTGGCTCCTTTTCTTTCTGTTACATCCCGTCCTATTATTTCCCATGGAATGCAATCCGGATCCGACCGGTCTCATCGCGTTCGTCCCACTTTATCCCAATTAATCCCTTAATGCAAAAACTTAAAGAAGACTATGCATTGCCTATTCACTGCCTCGGTGGCGTAGTAGTACTACGGTACGATTGCAAAGCTGAGGTCTCGGGTTCGAATCCGGGGTCGGGCAAAGTGATATCGGATTTTTCTATTCATTATCAGCCCTGAGTCAGGAATTTGTGCCCGATATGGCGATAGGCTCGCCCCCTATCACATCGTGGGACGGAATATATAAGGCGAAACGTGGGTGTTCTGGTAGCACCTCTGCCTACCCCTTCTGGGAAAAAGCGTGTGTTTATGTATGCATTACATAAGATGTTTTTATAGTGCACATTATTTTTCGTTACTGGTGTCAAATTATAAGTTTTTATATCAATAGCTTTAGCGGTTTTGATTTTTCGTACAATATTTCTACCCTTATTTTACCCCCGTAATGATGTTTTTCCAAAATTATTGTAAGCCATTATTTTTTGTTTGTAATAAGGAGCTGAAATATATATTTTTATAGAAATAGCTTCAGCTGTTTCGATTTTGCATATAAAATTCCAAGCCTTATTTTAACCCATTTAGGGTTAATTTATATATTTTTATTTTTAAATGAGTAACTAAAGTGCCAAGTTTATCATCTTAACTTTAACGGTTTACATTTTTTCATACATACTTTCATCCCTTATTTCAACCCCTTCAAGCCTTTTCTTCACAAAAAAAAGTAGCCTATGTCCGTCTCCTGGCTCTAAGCTACCTCCTCACCAATTTTCAGCCATATCGGTAAAGCCGTTCTTGAGTTATAAATAGTGTAACTAACACGACTTTCTTTTATATATATAGATGAGTGATGTCAATTTAAAACGATTGCACAGCTTTTTTGCAGATATATAACTACACCGAGGGTTTTTTTAAACGGTTACATATTCAATTGTTTAGAAGCAAGTATAACCGAATCATGTCATCAGAATAAAAATAAAAGAAGAAAAGGAATTGTATACAGGTGACAAAAAAACTCTGTCCGATCAATAAACATGTTATCAGGCATTATTAATGTGTGCCATTAAAATATCCGTTTCACATATGATAAAAATATCCTTAATAAAAAAAATAAAAAAATAGGGACACTCACATTACACTGCTAACAACCGCGTTCGTAACAAGTAACGTGCAGCGCGATATTTCAGAATTGTTAGAATGTATGTTGTTGTTGTCAGAATTTAAAACTTTGCCAGATTTTAGGGTAATATTGATACTAAAATGTGTATTATGACTTACGATAATTATGTTGTCCATTCATTCAGTCATTCATTACATTATTTTTTCGTATTTTTTTAATACTACAATTGAGACACCCAAATGCGCGTCTCGGATCGGACAGGGGTTTTTTGTCATACTGTATATTTAAAAATGTTTGTTATTCATAATGTTCAGTTCTGTAAACAAGGGGTGAGATATTTTTGCCAAAACCATGTTCTTGGGATACATTTATGTAAATCGGAATTATCTTTGTTTACCTATATGTTATTTTGTTAATCAAGATGATATCTTCTTCCTTTACATGATGTTATGATCACCTTATTTAATATCGGCACCACATTTTTATTTCTTGCGTAATATAAAAAAGGATTCGTTTACGATATTACAACAGGCAATTGCTGCCTACCCGGCGTCAATGCAGTAAACGTAATAAAATCACAAACATTATTTTATAAACATGAATCGAGGATTAAAACTAAAAAACAAATTGTCGCTGTTGCAATAATAGGTAAGAAAATTCCAAATCCTAAATTTCATAGTTGGTTGACGGTGCCAGTCTCAAATATAAAAGTAAAAGTTATGTTATGTTTGTATATTACTCGTAGTATATACAAATGGTTATCACCAGGAAGTGATTAAGTCAACTGATGTTTGCACAATCATAAAAACTCAGACGCATTATCAGTGTTAAGAGCAAGGCCATCATCAACAGCAATGTAATCATAGGGGACTAGACGAGGGCACGCCGCAATCTAGTATCTAATGTACGTGTATTGCAGAAAAATATGAAGAAAGAAGTTCTCTACTTCTTTGGTATTAACGTTTTAAAATATGTCTGTTATGTTAATAATAAGAGTCTTATCTTATTATTATTTTGTCTCTCATTCCCTCTGATCAAAGGTAAATGTCAAGAAATCAAGAGATATAAGTACAGTAACATACCTATTTGCATGTAAAGTAGCTACAAGTGGTAGAGCAAGTTATAAACAACATTGTTTATTTTCTGCTAATTGATAATAACGTTATCATGTGAGTTATCGGGGAACACACAAGTAACTCTCCGCTCACAACACATTTACATGACAATGTGCCGTCGAACGTGTTTGTGTTCCTTTTTGTTTATGAGTTAAGCGTTCTACGTAATTAGCTTCTGCACCATTATGACTTGGAATATTAGTCTTCTGTTTACTCAGTGCACAGAGCTAGCACACTAACCATTTGTTTTCATCTCAGTCGGTCTCCTTATGTCTAAGTTTTATTTCGTTTATTCATATAATTAAAACGAGTTGAACGACCTGATCAATATATTTCTATCATATTTAACACATAAAGGATATAATTAATCCTGGTTCAATAGCAATATTTATTGCATTGATTTAATAAGTCACCGTGAGTTAATAGTGACGGTTAATTACTGTACTGTACGTGATCAAAGGCTATCCAGCGGAATAACTCCATAGTTTTGTGTTGTAAATAGTAACAAGTGTGGTTATACGAAATGTTCAGAGCTAATATAATCAAGTATAGTGCCAGGTGAAAATGGCTTGTAGTTGTAGTAGTTATTTTCTGATATGCGCGTGAGCTCCGTAACGTACCACGTGCTCTCTCAAAATTCGGATAGTTCATCGAGTGAGGGATGAATTAAACCACCAAGATGATGTTCCAAGCGCAGCCATCGTGTTCATTATTAGTGTTGCAGTCAGTTCGGAGAAATAGCGGAGTGGCGATGGCAACATGGACGTGCCGCGGCAGGTGTACTGACCGGTGTGTGCGGGCGTGTCGGGTGCCGCAGACGGTGGCGGCGGCGGCGTCGACTCGGTGGTGTTGGAAGGCGCGCTCGCGCAAGCGGCCGCCGACGGCGCATCTTCCGCGGCGCGGACGGAGGGCAGCGGCGGCGCGCCGACGCCGGACGGGCCGGGGGGAGGCGCGCAGAGCGCGACCAGCCGCAGCAGCGCCACGCACCACCACCAGAGCACGGCGGCCAGCGCGCGGGCAGCGCGCCCGACGCGGCCCGGGGCCCTCTCGCGACCGAAATACGCGCACCGTCCACTCGTGCACCGGCAAGCGAGCTCCGTCACCCGGGTACTCGTCCGGCGCGGGGACCGCTGGCGAAGCGACGCGGGTGCGCGCGCGCGTCCACACGGCGACTGGGGCGCCGCTCCCGACGGCGTACGACCGCGCCCGAACACTATTTCGGGAGCGACGCTCCGCGCCGCTGCCGCCGCCCGCCCGCCACACGCTGCCAATTTTACGCGAAATTGCGGGCGGGCGGTGATGCGATATACCACGATGCGGCCACCTGCATCCCACCGCCGGCGCCGGTTCGGCCACTGATAAACTTTTATAGGGCTTTTGTTTTTTCATTGAGAGGGCTCTCGAAAGCGGCCGGCAAGGCACGCAGCTGCGGCGATCGCCGCCGCGGCCGCCGCCGCCGCCGCCGCCGCTCAACACGTGCGCCATCCGTCTACACTCAAAATAGTCGGCGGCGAACGTGCTGCTGGCCCGTGTCAATAGATACAATGTCGCAGCACTCGCAGCTATTGGCAAGGAAACAGAGACTCGCACTATCTCACTGTCTCGCGCTCTCTGTGTTGTGAATTCTTATGCACGGTTTATATTTAGATGTAAAATTATTTCTGATATAGATAGGTGTTTGACATTACGTTGAACTCTCATACGTCGGGAAGCTCCACCTGTATAAATATTTCGTGCCACAGGAGCGTGTCATTCTTAACTATTTCACAGATTTGTGACATGGCATGGTTATGTCATTGAAGGATAACACCGCTACAAATCTGTTCTGGTGCGTACGAGTGTATCTCTGGATTACTGAATACTCATTGATAGGTATAAACTGTGTCATAGTAATGCTATCTAGCTAGCATATACACAATACAATGTTTACAATTCTTTTTCCTGTGACTCAACGATAATTTTTAGTCATAACATTTTTCTCAATACTTCACAAATATCATAGTTCTTAATAGTAAATGTTTGCAAGGGTGTCTATCATAAACTCTTGAATGACACGCATGTGTTGCGGAATATACATTTTATTATCTTTATTTCATTAGCTTACATTTTTTATGTGTACTTTCAAATACTTTAAATAAATAATGTGTAAAAATGTACGTATATACGGATTTACATTGATATTAGTATAATAATCTTTACAAGGCATGTTCAGCAGTAAACTTTTTGTAGCTGAAGATAAATATGTAAAAACATTTTTATGGGATTTTTAACATTTTTGTACATAAACATCACGGCTTTTTCCCAGAAGGGGTAGGCAGACGTGCAACCAGGATACCTACGTTTCGTCTTATGTTTTCCGTCCCATGATGTGATAGGGGCCGAGCCTTTCGCCATATCGGGCACAAATTTCTGACTCCGTGCTGATAATTACTAGAAAAATCCAATGTCACTTTGCCCGACCCGGGATTCGAACCCGAGACCTCAGCTTTGCAATCATACCATAATACAAATACGACACCGAGGCCGTAATATTTTTTTTTAATAAAATGTAAAACCTCATCAGTTAAAATAAATAACTAAATCAATACATATACCTATATAGATGAATAATACAAAGTCTCTGCATAAATTTTTATGTCTGGGCGAAGATATAACAAGGAACAAGAGCATATCGCCATGTCAGGCATAAAGTTCACTCCAAAGCATTTTATTGGAGTATGATCAAAGCAAAAAAACTCACATGAACTAATTTTCCTAGCTGCGAATCGAACGTAGGACATCACGCTGCTAAACGTAAGTATGACGAGTTGGATTGTTATTGCTTGAACTTAAATAATGAAATGAAAATATATTCTTTTATATATATTTTTTCGTTTACTTTTCTTTTCAGCACGTGAAAATGAAATGTAAACGGACCAGGCGCGACTGCAAATATATTCACGGTTGTCCCAGGTTCAAATCCCAGGGCGCACCTCTGACTTTTCGAAGTCATGTGTGTATTAATGGTCAATTACCACGGACTATAACGGTAAAGGAGAACATTTTGAGGAAAGGATTCCTCAAATTTCTACGATATGTGAAGTCTGCAAACCCGCACTAGGCCAGCGTGGTGGACTATATAGCCTTGACTCTCTCAACCGTGCTCTCGATTATAGAGGAGGCTCGTGCCCTGCAATGGGTCGTATATGGGCTGATACAGTACAGTATAGTATACCAAACAACACCGTCCTGTAAAATTTATACAGTGTATATCAAGACTGCTACCGAAAACGAAACCAGGTGGTAGTTTTAGTGACTACAGACACGATGCAACTAAAAAATTAAAACCCATATTTTTTGCTAAAATTAGAATTTAAAGCCTTGCGTACTAAAGCGTGTTTAAAAATTTTAAAAAATCAGGAAAATGTATGTATTTACCACCTAAATACGATGATAGGAAAAAATTACAGAAAAAAGTCATCGCTTTTTTTTGGAAAAAATTAGTTGTTATGTGTGTAAAGTCAAACTACCTGGCTTCGTTTTCGGTAGCAGTCTTGATATACCCTGTAGATAGGTACTCTATCGTGGTACCAAATTAACAACATTTATAATAGCGGTAGTCATGTACATTGATTTTAGGCGTTCAGTGAAAATTTCCTTTTTGTAAGCTGCTAATGGACGGCCTCGTTAAGGTCGCAGGAAGTTGCTGGATGCAGGCTGGTTTCCACCGGTTTATGTGGCGATCCATGGGGGACGCCTGTTTAGTTGTGGACTTCCCTTGGCTGAAGAGAGAGAAGCTGCTAATTATAATATTGAACAACATGAATTAATAACGTCTTTATTATGACAGTTAACTTGGTTAGCGTTGTCAAATTACCTACGCGATACTTTTGTTTACAAGAATATTTTAATCCGGTTTGCAATCTTGGCCGGTATCTGAAAAATAAACAACAGCGACTGGCTATGTCGAATCCGTGTATTTTACTAAAAAAAGCACTACCTGTGATCAAATCAGGTGCGAGCTATTTTTATCCTCGTCACTTATACGAGTAGTAAACAATGTGTTCTCCTTATACTTTTTCACTAGTTTTCTTTCCTACCTTTATTACATCATATTTCGTTTTACGAAATCGAATACAAGTAATATGACGTCACACCGTCTATAATAAAACATAGTTAAGAAATTTTATATCCTACGACAGTCCGAGGCTCAGTTGGTTAGACGCCGGCTGTGAAACTAGAGTATTTGCGAAAGATGAAAGTGGGCTCTGTACTTACAAATGACTATATGGACTTATATCACGTTTTTGTCGCCTTACGGCTCCACAAATAAATATCGTAATTGCATTTGAGGTTACTCTATGATCAAAAACGAAACTCGAATGTTCGGACGTTCGAGGTCTGCAGTACGTTTTTTATTTTCCATTTGTAAAAATCAACACTGTTCTCTATGATACTTATAATTTACTCCTATCGAACATTTTGTGGAGTACCGAGGCAATTTCATACAGTTTTATGTTTGACGTCCGAAGTTTCGACTTTCGTTTAGGATCATAGAGTAAAGTGACCCCGTGAAGTGCGAGCTCCTTAATTTATTTTTCATAGCACATGTGACAAATACCAAAAATTAAAAACATACACGGACATTGATATAAAGTCGTTAAGGTATAAGGTCATATAAATATCAGTAAAGGTCAGACATATTTGTTTTTAAAAATAACTTTTGAATTTGGAACTTTATTCTCAATTTTCTTCGTAGCGAAAAACCGGCACAGTTTGATATCCAATTGCACCTGGGGTTTCACGTACCTCTTACTTTTCGAAGTTATGTCACATACATTTCTTGTCGCTGACTATAAGGGCAAAGGAAAATTGTGAAGAACCTAATATACTGCTTTTTTCAAAATTAATTTATACCTGTTGTGTTATAGTTCATTTCATATAAAATATGTCTAGCAAAATAAGTTGCTACTTTGTCATTATAAAGAGTATAGTATCTCTATAATTTCTCATTTACGTAATGTCCACCAACATTCACTACGTTAGTGTGGTGGACTAAGGCCTGAATCCTCTCAATGGTAGAGGAGGCTCGTGTCAGATTTCGATACAGTATTTTTTATAAATTAATCTTTATCTTGGATACTCATTAATTATAATACAACATTTTGTATGTCAATTAGCCATTTTTCTACAATTTATTTATTAATGCGAAAAAGCTAAGATATGTTTAAGAAAATTAACTGACTCCCATACACCTTAGTTTTTTTCCGGCGCTGTTATAAATTAGAACCTACGAGTCCGTTATGTGTAGTCAAGTGTAGTCCACTTATTGCTTTTTAAATAAAGAATAAAATTAGTATTGACATAATAACAAGTTGTATCTCTATAAATCTAGTTCCAGGCGGAATTATCCAGCGCACGTGTCACTTATCATGCTAGCGATCATTTTATTGTCATTTATAAATATTTGATTAAATTATATCTGGTGATATTAAATGGATGCGAAAGGCAGTTTAAAATGGTGGTGTCGTGTGTGACATAATTTCGAGAAATGATTACGATGGAACTTTTTTAAAATAAGAAAATTAAGATTACGTAGCGATTTTTTTACTTTCCAGTATAATTTATTTGGTATTATTGAAATGTAATACTATTAGTGCTACTGCCAGATTTTGCCCGGATTTGATATTTATACATACATGGATACATAAACTCACGCCTTTTTCCCAGAAGGGGTAGTCAGAGGTGCCACCAGGACACCCACATTTCGCCTCGTATGTTTCGTCTCACGATGTAATAAGGGGCGAGCCTATCGCCATATGGGGCACAAATTTCTGACTCCAGGCTGATAATTAATAGAAATCAATATCAGCCCATTTAAGACCCACTGCGAGGCATGTGCCTCCCATACAATCGAAAGTATGATTTAGAGTGGTTAGACTCTATAGTCCACTACGCTGGCCTAGTGCGGGTTGGCGGATTTTACATAGCATAGGACTTTTTACAAATCACTTTGGTGTGTAGGTTTCCTCACGACGTTTTCCTTCACTGTTGTGCTGGTGTGATTGACTATCAATACACACATGCCTCGAAAAGTCAGAGGTTTGCCCTGGGATTTGAATCCACGGCCACCTCAAACATGTTGGCAGCCATGTCTGGTTCTTTACCAACAGACCTCCCCGCACTTTATTTTGTATTGTCATAGAACCCAGGTATAATGTGTTGTGCATAATGCTTTTATATTTCTTCTCACCATGACTGACTGCCATAATTGACACTACGACAATTTTTTTCAGTGACTTTATGTGAAAATTTCATACTTAACAAAAATACTTGGGTTAATAATAATTTCTAAGTCATATTTTTTTTTTAAGGGGTCCAACGTGGTGTCTTAAGCGCAGAAGGCGACTTGTTAAGACTACATCGAAGTAAGTCTTAAAATCCCAATATTTGAGATTTTTTAACTAATGACATGATTTATCTGCGGAAGCAGGAAAATACGTTCATATGTCAAATGTGCTGTGTTTACAAATGTGTGATAAATCGATGATGTTATTATCAATGTTATTGCATGGCTTAGTTATCAGACCACAACACAAGGGTCTGTCATCGGTTTATGGCTGGCATTAAGTGTTATTGCAAGCCTTATGGCTGACTCATAAGTGGCGGAGTTACTGTGGTCAGTACAGATTACAACACAAACCAACTGTATGGGCGTACTCGGCATTTGCTTAGGAATGGAGACAATGTAGAGATTTTTTTTAAATAATCGTGATTAAAAAATATTTTTTGATTCATTACGTTTACTTTAATAACCCTTTCCTTATAAATCTAAATGCCTGGTAAGGTTTTTTGCAAATTTTCGTTATTCGTTTCTTCTTTTAAATAAATCAACAGTCAACTTATTTAAATATTTTATATTTTTACTTTTAAGCTAAGGGTGGTGGCGGGGAGGCTGCCCCATCTTGTCCCACTGTTCTTGTGTTAACCACTGGGCGACGAGATTTCCAGCGATCCAATGACTCTTACTGTCGTTTAAGCTTTCTCCCTAATTGCCCATCAATTTGTATAACTAGGCACGCAGGTCAATAATGCGGATATTTATCTATGTTGTGATAACTTCGCTTCAACGAGGTGAGCCACTTACTCGATTGTCAAATAGAGATAAAAGAGATTTGTACATGAAGATAGAAATATGCACAAAGATAAAAAATACTTTAACGTTTATTATTCATGATACATTTACTAGAAACAACGGGTAGGTCAAAAGCACCTTGAATTGACGGGAATGTATACGGAGATTAATGAATCGAAAACGATACATCAGAACTGAGTAGAGTGAAGATAGTAGTCTAAAGTATTCATTCATTAATTCAATTTCAATGTAAAAATATTTCAATATGGCTCATTCTGTGAGACATATTAAGAGATGAGGAAATGTGTCATAGTATTGTGTACGTTCCACGTTGGTTTTAAAACATGACATATCACTATCGATTTTATAAATAGGTACAATTTTTCATATCGCATACTTTACATAGATATTGAGTCCTTGATCGGGAAATATTCTTGATAAAGAACACGCGCTTTTTTTTAAAACGGCGTGATATGAGAACAATCATATTGACTTTTGTTGATAAACACTCTGTATAAACCGACTAAGGAATTAATTATTTATATTTATTGTTTTTTGATTATTAAGAAATCAAACCTTTCTTTATAGATGTATTTCTGAATGACGGTATAACCTGTTATGGTATTTAGCTAGTACCTGAATATGTACATACGCGACGTAATGTATTTTGTCAGATCGTAAACCCACGCTTCCAAGTTTCAAAATAGTGGAAATTATAAGCATTAGGTGGCAAAATTCTGCAATCTCCACATCGGCGAACATGTTAAATATTTATCTGTGATTGTTATCCTTTGTTATAAGAAATATGATCGGTGAGGAGTCGGGAGCCGGACTCAACACTAGAATGTTTGTATATGCTCCTAACCTACACGTCTCTCGGAAACAATGTATTTAGCTCAATTGATTTATTAACTCCTTATTCGTCCTTATTAACACTTTGTTAAGAGATTCACATAATCATTATTGGATAAATACACTTATATAAGAAAAAATGCTATTTTCCAGAAAACAAGCAAGAACCACAACAAAGCCATATTACGTAATTTATAAGAAATACAATATCACGTAAAATGAGAACATGTTTTGTCTATGACGAAAAGGTGACCTTTGAGAAATTTTACTGTTTATTGCGGACTCAACGTAGCGCTAAATAATAATTATCTTCTAGCTACGGAGTTTACGAGAAATGGATTATAAAAAGTTTCTAATTGGGAAATCAAATGCTTTCACAGGTTTCTGCTGCGATAAGGAACAATATACCAAAAACACTTCCGCACTCATAATATTGGTTAGAAGTTATTCTTGCAGTTACAGTCAATCTACTGGTTTCTGCTCGCCAATGTATTTCTTGCCATCGACTTTAGAGTTATTATAATCGTCTTCTGCAAGAAGTCCAGTACAGAAACTAGGCCTCATCCAAGGATTTCCACAGCTACATGTTGGGACTGGCCGGCGATTGTTTACGATTTATTGCAAATTTTACTCAAGCTACCAACTTATCTTCCTAAAAATATATTCTGTGCCTGAGGTCGGCTTAAGCGTTCCCGCTGCATGGCGTTGGTGCATTTTGTTACATACTGCCATGAAGAGTGACTGGAATGATGATAAGTGTAATTTTAAATAATGTATGCCAACAGCTTTTCCGGACAGATACGACCTGGCGAAAATAAAAAGCGTACTCCCATTTTAAAGGCTGGCAACACATTTCGAGGCCCTATGATGTTGCAGATGCTCATAGGCGGCGGTGATCACTTACCATCAGATGAACCGTATGCTCGTTTGCCCCCTATAACATAAAAACAGCTGCAAGGAACTGGATTTTGTGCCTAACATGGCGATAGCTTCGCTCCCTGTAATATTTATAAAAAGAACATGTCCGGTAAAGTGTGGATGGCTTTAGTGTCTCCTTTATATTATACATACACTTTCCAAGATATAGGCGTGAAATCATATACCTACTCGTCTATGTATTGTTATTTGTTCTTGTTTTTATTCGCTATCGAAAAACGTAAAATATAAATATATTAACTGGTGCTGTAACCTCGAATTATAAGCTTGCAGGCATAAGAACACGTAACGTTTGAATTAATTGTGATATCAAACGCAATGGGTTAATTGATAACAAACACGTCATGTAGGTATGCAATTCATTCAACAATTTAAAAATTATACCTCACTTATTATTATCGAGTTGGATTAATATGATAATGTGCTGGATATGAGATGTTAATCTTTAGGATTAGTTTTCCTTTCTTTTGTTTTTTGTTTGTACCCAATTAATTAATAAATACAACCAACAGTCACATATATAGTCCTGACCCCACATTAAGATCAATTAAGTCTTGTGTCAGGAACTACGAGTGACTTTTCTGTCTCACAAACACCCAGACACCACAGAAAAATTTAAATAATTAAAAACCTAATTGAGATTACGTGTTCTTATTATGAGTGTTTTAGTTTATAACCATGCTGTAGCCGGTATCGGTATCGGCCTATCGGTGGTAGTATGGATAACTGGGGTGAAGGAACTGCCTCGTGTTTCACTCAGTGAGTGAGATTGCCAAAAGCCCTATAGCTGGTGGCAGCATATTGCTATCAGCTCTGATAGTGATAACTCTATACGACGCTGTACAACCGATCAGTGACACATGCATAGCTCGTGGATATACCCTTTCGATCCTCCTCCTCCTTGCATCGTTTTCCTCGTTGCTGAGGGTCGTGATCCCCTGGAAATGGCGTAGTCTTTGTCTTCATCATGCTGCGTCACATGTTCCTGTCTGGCGTCGTGGAGCGCAGCGTGATGGGTGTCAAGGGTCGAGCTGACTTCGATAAGCCCTGTATTAATGTGTTGATCGATGAAATATAACCATATCCTACTGATGGATATTCTATTTTAATTGTCGTATACTTTCAATCAGGAGTACTGTAGTTATTTCCTCGTGTCAGTGTAAAAAAATGCGTAGAATTGACACGGAAAGGAATTAAATTAATGCTGTTTAACTTAAATACCTACATAGGTAAGTTGAAACAGGGAAGTATTAAAATATGAAAAATAATATTTTAAGAACTGACGGTCAACTTTATTATGCGAAGTAGCCTTCACATTAAAAGTCTCTTGTTTATACAAAGTTCATGCCAATAAGATAATTATATTTATGTGACACAGGAGAGCTGCAGGGTACAGCGCCGATCGCAAGTAAATAAAGATACAATATTTATTGTAATAGCCGCTGCGATACGGGACAACTGATATTTGAGGTGGCAACTGCTACGTACAAATTGCATCTAAATACATCGGACTATATAGGGTATATCAAGAATGCCACCAAAAATGAAGCTAGGTGGTAGTTTTAGTGACTACAGACAAGATGCAACTAAATTTTTTGCAATAAAGCGACGATTTTTTTTGTAATGTTTTAAATATCATTGTGTTTGGGTGGTACAACCATAGTTTTTGCTGAAATTATAATTAAAAGCCTTGCGTACAATAGTGTCTTTAAAAATAAAAGAGTTTACATTATTTTTTTGGGAAAAATTATGTATTTACCACCCAAATACGGAGATAGGAAAAAAAAACAATAATAATCGTCGATATTTTTCAAAAAATTTAGTTTCATTGTGTCTGTAGTCACTAAAACTACCACCTGGCATCGTTTTCGGTAGCAGTCTTGATATACCCTGTATAGGGCTTGCACCTTGGAGTATTCATAATATAGAGGGAGCGCTGTCATACATTTGCGTCTTTAAATCGTAGATAATTTTTGTTCGTAATGTTGGTAGCATTGCTACATATATCAGTAAAAATTGAACTTATTCTGTAACAAAATTCATATAAATTCTGTTGGTAACCAAAACTATATTTAATTACCTATTCTCCTTCTAAAACAAGTTTTAGAGGAATTTAATAACTCTAAACTGTTTTTATTTATTGTCATTTTTCAAATTATTCGTGCATGTTGGACAACCTGTCAAATGTCAGTCAATAGGAGGGCAGAAAAGGGCACCACCATTTTTATCTACATTTTTGACGTACTTGTGCTCCCTCTATATTATAAATACTTGAATGCCTGCACGTATTTAAATAATTTATATTGGTAATAATTGTTACTACGAGTCAGATTTTTAATAATTAACAATAAGTCTATAACTGAGCTTAGTGCAGTGCAATATATTCTCGAGAGATGGTAATTTCTCAGAATTCAATACAATTATCCCGACCAACTGAAAACAGGATACCCACAAGCTGAATCTGATCGTGAATACTTGAATGACAACCATCAGATATGCTTGTTACTGTCCGGGTAGACCCGAGAATCGCACCATTAGTAATTTTGAAATATGTCCAGAATTTATATTTTAAAATACTTTCTACAACAAATATGATAAAACCAACACTTGTTATTATTTAAAGCTAGTTTGAGCAGACAACGCTATCAAAATGCTCTCTCGCAAAGTCCGGCTTATTCGTTTTATAAAAATCACCGACGACAGTGTACGTCCACGATATATACATATTATAGAGATGCATATGTGTATATATAGCTGGTGGACATGTGATACTGTCCAAAACAGGCTGCGCTGCACTAGGCGGGCAGGGTTGGGTGGTGTGGGGTGCGGGGTGCGGGGCGCGGGCGGCGGGGTCACTGCACTGAGGTCGCGATGCACCGGAGCATGTGGCCACTTTACCCGCCACCCCACGCCGCCACGCCTCCGCGCCGCGTGCCTCACCTCCGCCGCTGCAGCCTTCCTTTAAGTCACCAACTCACAGCGATCAGCAAACCCGCCATCTAACCCATTGTTAGCTGAAGTTTATGTCGACCCCCGAGGGTACAGAATAAGCTAAGTCGGTGTCACCGTAAATTCGGGCTATATGATTGTAGATTTGATATTAACAGAATATTTATATAAGTTTTTAGTATTATTAAAAGTAAGAAGCACTATCGTGATGATAAAAATATATTTGAAGTAATAAAAAAAATTAAGCAGGCGTATTAAAAACCAATAGATAAAACATGCATTGAGCATGCTAATACATTAATCTTAAAAGCTTAATTGATATATATATTAAACACGACTGACTAAAAGGCTAAAAAGACCAAACACCTAGTTGTAAAATATATAATATTATATTCAAATACACATTTACATTATTTTAATATTGGATCAAATCGCCGTGCGCTCGTGGCGTGTAGAAGAGTGTCCGCTCACATAGGTTACTTTAAATTTTCATTAGCACTGCAGCACTGGCCGCCCGGTGCCGACGGCGCGTCTGCAATTACATTTCGCAATTTACAAATTGTCTTTTTATTCACAATGTATGCTTTCTTCTAGCAGAATCGCGACAACGTATTTTCTGTTGTTTAATTGTTTCACCATCATTTTATGCTTTAATTACCTTGCTGATGTTTATTTTGTATTTTTATAGACATTTTACTTATTTAGTTTATGATAGGATAGTTCACGCATTTTTTTCATTTTTTAATATTTAAATACATGAAAATATTCCAGAAGAAGCTTCATAATTAATAATACAAGAGATGCGTTAATTTTTATAGTTTTTTCAAATATTTTTTAAAGTAAACTTATAGAACACACTTGCGTGATTCGTGTGTCTGCGCGTTGATGTCTTTTGCACGATCTTCGCAAGTTTGGCCCAGTCTCACTCAAAATCTCTTATAATCATAATAAACATAGACATTATAAAGAAGCCGACGTTGATAAATATTTATGAGACATCTGCATATTCAACAAGGTGTCGCTATTCGAATGCTTATATCTTACGCGGTGGACACCGTTTAATTAATAATTTTAAAACTGTTAAGAGAAATTATATGAAAACTACAAACAGTGAAATTAAAAATTATATTTATCTGTCCTGAACAAAGTTAACACATTACAATCTCTACAGTAAAGCGGCTTGTATTATTAGTAACACGATATAAATAGTATAGTTGCAAGATCGGCTATCTACGAGTATACTGTGACATACGAAAACGAAACAATATGAAGTCATTTACTTTGACCATAGTCGATATACTTTTTTAATAAAAAAATAAGTATAAAAGGTTATTGCGTAATAAATTTATTCTAGTTAATAATAATATTTACATTATAAATAGTAATCTGCTATAAACTAATACTAGAATAAAAGCCTTATAATTTTACGAAAGCTGGACGCATACATGTTGGGATAGGAGATGATTATTTAGTTATGTATACAGGGTACATAAAGACTGCGACCGAAAACGAAGCCACGTGGCTCTTTTAGTGATTATAGACACAATGCAACTGAAAATTTCCCATAAAAAGCGATATGTTTTTTTTTGCAATTTTTTTAAACATAATCGTGATAAGATTGTAAATCCCTAGTTTTTGCTAAAATTAAGACTTAAACTCTTGCGTACCATGGTGTCTTAATAAAAAAACAAGTGTACATTATTATTTTGGGAAAACGATGTATTTACTACCCAAATAAGACGACGATAAGTAAAATTTTACAAACAAAAAAATGGCGCTTTTTTGCGTAATTTTTAGTTGCATTGTATCTGAAGTTACTGATACTACCAACTGGCTTCGTTTTCGGTCGCAGTCTGGATATATCCTGTATTTATTCAAATGATGACAGCCTAGTGTTGACGTATATGACTTTCAAATAATTACTAGTCTATAGAATACAATTCCCTTTTTTAACCTGATCCTGAAAAAGTTTTCATCGTTTTTCAACGCGGTTAAAAAGTGGCCGGTTATTTTAGCTCTATAGTTATGATTACATTAATTTTATTATGATATAAAACCGCCAATATAGTTATATATTATGCATTAAATAATAGCGGTTGCGGTTTCAAAATCGTTTTCGTCATAATTTAAAACATAATATTTAGATACGTATCTCAATTCTAAATCAAATGCCAAGGATGTGAATAATATAAATATCAACATTTTATGTGAATTGGTTTGACTCCTCGCACCTATCTATTCCAGCTAATATATGTGTGTACGTTCTACAATCTACTATTGGGGAGAGTAACTTCGTTATGGCAGCCATTCGCCTGATGGTAAGCGATACGACCGCTCATGGACAGTAGCAAAACCAAAAAACACAGTGAATTACAAAGCAATGCTTGGCAATCCACAGCGCTCGACAACCTGAGACATAAGGTGCTACAATATCCTTCAAACCGGAACACAACAAGGCGTTTACACTACTGTTTGGCCGAAGAAAAAGAGATTGCGGTGGTACCTACTCACGCGGTCTCTCACATATGAGAGACCTACCCTCGCCTAGAGTAACCATAACTTTCTTACCATTTGCTTAGTTACGTAGAGTACCGACTCTATCTGAAAAACAAATCATTTATAAAATACTTATTTTTAGGTTGTAGAGTCGATTTTCTTTGACTGGCTTCTCAATTCGTGAGTGATTTAATCAAAGGTTCTACTGCTGCTTAATATATACCATTAAGGGAATTAATGATTTTTTAATTAGGTACACTTTACCTAGCCGCAGCTGAGACCGGCTCTATTAGATTGGCAACCATTATTGTACAGAACACTAACAAGGGCGTATTTGCATTTCATCTAGCGGTTCAGATTGCCGGAGGCCCAATTAGCTGTTGATAGGATATTTAGTGACTCATGTAAGTGTCGTGATCCAGGATCAGCTTGTAAATATCCTGTTTCGATCAGGCCAATGTAAGTGTGTTGTTTGGTGAGAGATAATCGTGTTACTCCCCATCAGCTACATTTCTTTGACCGCACTGCACTTATTATTAGGAGCCAGTGCGGTCATTTTCTCTTCCTAGTGCGAAATGAGCTTCAAACACCCTTAAAACTTTATTAAGAGCTTTTAAAATTTACCAATGGTTTTCTTTGGCGTTAAACTAAATAATATCCAAAAGTGTGATCCATGTACCTATGTATTTCGAACTTGAAACTGCGACAATTTCCGCCTTCGCTCTCCAAACAGCCTTCAACTAAACTGAGCCCCATAATTTAAATTTAAATCTAGTAACCTCATACACAATTATTACTTCATACAGATTCATGTACCATACGAGTTATCCGGAATAACCATTTCCAATTGTAAATTTTAATATTACTAAAATACGTATGATGTTTGAAAGGAAAGACATAGTGTCGTTGTTTTAATTATTTCTCTTGTCTCTTGTCTTGTCTGTGTTGCATTTAAAGTTTGAAGACTCGTTAGTCATTAGATAGCTAAACATCGAACGCCAAAATTGTACCAAATAGATAATTGTTGTCCTCCACGACGTATCCGTCGACGGCGACACCTGGCTATACTCTGGAGTGCGCTCGAATGTGACTGGCGAACCCGAATTTAGTGGTAAAAGTGCGGTTACATAATAAGCAGTATAGTTGGCCAACTGCATTATATGTATAGTTATAAGTCCGCTTGGGTTGGGTCTTTCTTAATTGGCGTTTGGTATCGAGACTTTCAAGACACAGTGCTTCAAAATTGCGTACACCATCAGCGACAGATCTACGCCAGCCTGGACGTTCCCGCGAGATTTGTTCCCAGCTGTTAGTCGGGATGTTGCATGCTACCAAATTTCTCTTGAGGACATCTTTATAGCGGAGATATTGACCGCCAAATTTACGTTTTCCGGTTTGTAATTCTGCATAAAATACAGATTTAGGCATTCTGTTTTCTTCCATGCGTACTAAATGTCCACACCATCGTAGCTGGGCTTTCATCAGCAAAGATTCGATACCCGCCAGGCCTGTCCTTCGAAGAACCTCGGTATTTGGTACATAATCTTGCCATTTTATGCGTAAGATTGCACGTAGGCATTGCATTTGGAACGTGTCTAGTCTTTTAATATCACTCTTATAAACAACCCACGTTTCAGAGGCATATAAAAGTAACGGCAGAATGATTGCATTATATACTGCAAGCTTGGTCTTCAGCTTTAGGTCATGAGAGTTCCACACTCTTTGGCTCAATTGTCCAAAGGCGGCTGCGGCTTTAGCAATTCTTGTAGATATCTCAGTGTCTAGTCTATTATCGTTACGCAACATGCATCCTAGGTACCGAAAAGCTTGAGTTTCTTTGAGGTGACTGCTGCCTAGTTTTAAAGGGGTGTCATTCACAGATTTACCTCTGGCAGGCTGTTTCATAATCTGGGTCTTTGACACACTTATTACCAGGCCGAATCTACGACATGAATCATCAAGTTGCTCCAGATAATGTTGCAAGTTCTCCATAGTATCCGCCATAAGGCAGACATCATCAGCATAGAGAATCTCTAGAAATGTGAGTTGCCGCACGTGCCTTTTGGCTCTGAAGCGAGATAAGTCAAAAACGCCTTTATCTGATCGTACATTAAGAGTGATTTGGTTGTGGCAATTCTGAAGAGCATCGTTCATCACAGCAGCGAAATAAATAATAAAGAGTGTAGGAGCCAACACACATCCCTGTTTTACGCCACTTGTAACGGGAAATTGATTGGTGAAATTACTATCATGCTGTACTCTAGCCGCCATGTTGTCATGAAGTTGCCTAATCAATTCCACAAATTGTGGAGGACAACCAATTTTCTGCAAAATAATCCACAGTGCGGCCCTGGGCACGCGGTCAAAGGCTTTTTCCAGGTCAACAAAGCACATGTAAAGATCACGGTTTTGCTCAAGACTCTTTTCTTGAATCTGCTTTACGACAAATATAGCATCGACCGTACCCCTGTTTGCTCGAAAACCACACTGAGATTCCGGAAGAGTTTGCTCAGCAAGGCGGCATAGACGTCTATTTATAATGTGAGACAAGACTTTTCCAGCAGTGCATAACAAAGATATGCCTCTATAAGAAGAGCAATCAGAACGGTCACCTTTGCCCTTATACAGCTTGCAAATGCGGGCATCCTTCCAATCTTGAGGTATTACTTTTGTCTCCCACACCCTTATGATAAGTTCATACAGCTTGTGTTTTATATTTGGACCTCCGTATTTGAAAACTTCAGCGGGCAAACTGTCTGAACCAGGTGTTTTACCATTTTTTAGTTTTAATAGCGCTTGATGAAATTCGTCGTAAGATGGTGTTTGTTCTAATTCAGTTGCTACAGGTCGATGATTAAGAGAATATATGTAGGGGAGATCAGCCTGCTGACTTTGCGGATTTAGGACCTCAGTGAAGGGTTCAGCCCATCTGTTCAATATGTCTGCGGGCTCCGTCAAGCGCAGTTCTTTGTTCCGCGAAAATAACCACGTGGAGATTTTGCGCTTGGGCCCAAAAACAGTGCGAAGACTTTCATAAAATGCACCCATTTGATGCATATCCGCATAATGCTGTAACTCAACCGCTTTCATAGTCCACCAGTTGTTTTTGAGTTCACGAGTTTTTATTTTCAAGTCTCGATTTATGCGTTTACGCGCATGGTTATCAGTCGTATTCCTTAAAGACTTCCTGGCTTCATCGAACAAGTTTCTGAGCACGGTATCTGAATCATCAAACCAGTCCTTATTTGCTTTAGATGGTCTGCCTACAACTTTTTTAGAAACTTCGTAAAGCGTTTTTGCATAATCATGCCATTGTTCATCAATTGATGAGCTCTCTTTGGATAGTATTGTGGAGCTAAAGTTAGAGTCAAGTTCTTGTCTGATGTGTTCACAATTGATGAGTTTAGAGAAAGCCAGTCTCGGTGGGACTTTATGGTCTGCTCTGCGCGGGGGTTTGAGTACCAGCCTCATTTTCGATCTGATGAGCCGGTGATCAGTCCATCCTTCTGCACCTCGCATGGCTCGCGTTACGAGAACATCCCTAAGGTCATTTCTACGCACGATGATGTAATCTAATAAATGCCAATGTTTGGACCGTGGGTGCATCCAAGATGTTTTGTATTTTTCAGGTAGTCTGAAGAAAGTGTTGGTTATACTCAGTCGAAATTCCGAACACAGGTTCAGAAGAGCGTTTCCATTGGAGTTACATTTACCAACACCATGTCGTCCCAAGACACCCTGGCACGCCTCATACTCTGTTCCAACACGCGCATTGAAATCTCCGAGCAAGATAAGTTTGTCCCTCGGTGGAATATTCTTAACAATATCACGCAGGTCGTCATAAAATTTAAGTTTAGCTTCCTCGGAGGAGGTTAGAGTCGGGGCGTAAGCACTAATAAGATGTAGACATTTGTTTTGTGCAGCGTGGATACGCAATGTCATGAGACGATCATTTACACCTATAGGAGGTTCCAATAGCGATCTCGCCAGAGAGTTGCGCATCGCAAAGCCGACGCCGCAAGCAGATCTTTCGGTTGCTGGCCTTCCTATCCAGTAAAATGTATAGCCACCCAGATCCTCACAGAGCTCCCCCGACTCCGCCAAGTGTGTTTCGCTGATAGCAGCAATGTCTATATTGTATCGGGACAGCTCTCGCGCAATGACAGCGGTTTTTCTCTCCGGACATTGGTTGTTTTCATTGTCCAATAAGGTTCTGACATTCCATGTTGCAATAAATAAAGTTTGTGTACAATTTTTCTTTGGTTTTTCTCGACCGCATACATTGGTGTCCTAGTGGCCGCGGTTAGCCACTGGATTAAAGCGAGATGGACTATGTTTGGGCCACCTTTTCTAGGCCCCTCCTCGGATTGAGGAAAGCAGAGCGATCCTAAATAGGGCTGCTTTGTCGCTAGACGTGCTGCCGAACCCGTCATCCCATCTCTGTCGATTTCAGGAGCGACCACTCTCATCTAGCCGCCTACGTGTAGAGAGCCAGCCAGCAACAAAATTCACCATATCTTGTCACTTCTGCCAGCGCCCCATCGCCGTAGGGCTTCTTCTAATTCGGAATCCAGCGAAAAATGAGCCAGGAGTCATCAGCGCGTGAATATATTTCAGTGGACAGGCAATTGCGCAGTTGTATGTCCACTCTCTCGTCCCTTAACCCGGAGGCTAGTGGGTCGGAGGTCCGACAAATAGATAAACGAACACATAGACAACAAAGCGAATAATTATTACATTGTTATTCAGTTCTGGGTTGTTTCAATTTTCAGGTCTGTCACAAATCGGCCAATTAAAAATATATTGCAAAATGTGTACCCTGCGATTTATGAATAAAGCGAGTAAGTAAAAATGAGTTCATATTCGTTATATCACCTATGCATGTGACACTTCATTAGCTACAGCGTTAATTTATTACGCAAAAATAATTTACAAAACAAAAATAATTAACACTATAAATACATTTACATTTACAGAAATTTCTACATCGCGAAATGAACGTGTAATAATCAACAGAAAATATTCGGTGTGCGGTTGAGCAAATTCTTTTGAAAACCGCATGCACTCTGATCCCATGTGTGTAAGTTTCCACCTGAAGTTCATTGGAACTTTGGGTTCATTCGCGTCGGGCGCGGTGCTCACTGCTCACCGCTATCCGTTACAGTAAAACAATCGAGTCAACGGGTGGAGGCAAAAAGAGCTCTGCTCAGCGTGTTCAATGGAATATTTTGACGATATGTCTGCTTCGTTCAACTTATTAAAAAATGTGTAAACAACATTGAAAATTTTGTCCTCTGCTCCATGCATGTCTGCCTGTACTTGGCTGTATGAACTGTAGTCACATGTTCTGTAAATCATTGGTTTCAATGTTAAAGGAAAAGGATGAAACTTAGGAAATGTATACAATTCCGTGATTATGCTAGGAAATACATAAAAAACCCGCCAAGTGCGGGTGTAGTTTGTAGCGTGAACGGCTGTATCTCTTGATTTCATTGGCTTGGAAGTTTGATTTTTTCACAGCGCCAAGGGACAGCAGACTTGAGTATTCGATATGAATTTCAATTTGATACCTCCACGTGTTCCTGAGAAAAAGGGTCAACAGACAGACAACAAAGTGATCATATAAGGGTTCCGTTTTTTTATTTTGAGGCCCGTAACCCTAAAAATGAATACTTGTATGTATAAAGTAAATACACCCAACAGTCACATTCATAGTCCTGATGCCACATTAAGACTAATTAAGTCTTGTGTAGTGGGTATCAGAAACTACGAGAGACTTTTCGGTGTCACAAACACCCAGACCCGAGACAAATACTTGTCTCGGTGCCAGTATCGAACCCGCGGCCTCTCGTTTCACAACCGGCGTGTTACCAACTGTTAACAGCTGTCAAAGTAAATAAATCGCGCTAGTAAATTGGCAATTAAAATACCTGACTGTAACTAAACAATCGTTAGGCTAGGTTAGGTTTGGTTATTTCCAGTTTTAATAAACATTTTATATTTTTTTTAAATTTCATCCACTTTTTTCTGAAAAGTCGCGGGAGTAAAATTGATCTCAATCCTAACCTAACCTAACTTATCCCTCCCTTTGACCTGAGGTCTGTATTCGTTGGCGTAATTCAAAGTGGAAAGGAATGCTCTACATACGCACTGTACTCATTGACATACCGAAGGTAATAAATACATTTCCGATCACTATTTAGGAAATGTATTTATTACCTAAGAAAAGTAGATATTGTAAAATAATCATACATTTCCTGTCTATTTAAGGAAATGTATACAATGACAGATTACATACATTTCCACTAACATATGCATAAATAACAGCAAGTAAAAGTATTTATTCTGTTTAAAATAACTTCTCCAATCCCACCTCAAATCTATTATACTGCCGAAGTAAATGGTTTCGCTATAGCATAGCTTTAATAAATTACAATACATACATATTATACAAGCTGCTGTGACCCACTTATTGATGTATTAAAATATATTGAGGTATATACCAATAATACCAATTGAGATTGTACCCAATTATTGACTTAAAAAAATAATACTTTCCTAAGCTACTGTAAGTACCTGTAAAAATTTCTTATCTATTTTTACGATTAGCATTTTTATCTTAGATAAGTTTTGTATCAGTATAATCCAATGAATACGAACAAGTCCGGAGAGCTACAGGGAGCATTGTAGACTTGTTATTGATAATTTTCTACGAAATGTCAAATTAAATAACATACAGTCGTGCAAGTGTGTTTTGATATAAATTGTTTACAGAGCACTGACACTTTATCAAACGCTTGGTTGGACGTAGGATAAAGCGGTCATTAACTCGAATGGTATCTCCAAAATTATCAGTCATTTATTGTAGTTAGATAGCACAGTAGTACAGTCATCTGCCACCATTAATAAAAGTCCGACTTTCATTACAACGCGCGAGGCACACTAGTGTGTGTTTGTGTTTGGCGTTGTTTATTTTTGGAGCAAGAGAGAAGTTGAGCCTTCTGTGAACTAGAGGTGTACCTTATGTATCGAGCGAGTGTTGGTGAAGAGTGGGCAGTGTCGTGTAATCAATCGGAGTTATCTGTTTACGTGTGGATCGTCGACCTCGCGGCATCCCGCGCGCCGCCGCCGCCGCCGCCACTGCCGCCGCGCCGCGTTATCGTTCGCCCTGCACCCGGTGTTCCGCTTTGTTCTCCACATTGCGATAATGTTTCATACGTATATGTAAATTAATTGTGTGTTAATGACACGTCCATAGTTGTTTTCTTGCATATACACATCACTGTATCGCCTTATCCCACTAATGTTGCGAAAGGAATAGATGTAGCCGCACATTTTTACCTTGGTATGAAAATGGGTTTGAAAGAACGTGGTCTACCTTCAAAAATATACTTTCAGCAACGATTATGTAAAACAAAACGAATTTTAAAATGTCGATATTGCAATAACAAAACATTTATAGAATTCATTTATCTTGTCGAGTCAGATTTACTAAATGGAGTTCTAATTAAAAGTGATGTGTCTGGCTTTGTGCTATTTATGTCGGCATCGTGACGTTATAATAAAAGATTTCTTTTATTTTGCGCAACATGCTGGGTTTTATATAATTACAATTATACACATCATTTTGCACCTGTTTGGGGCATATATGTGGCCTTTCCTCAGTCGCATCCAAATTCCAATGTTGAATTTCGAAAGTCATTGTGCGACATTATGCATAAAGTTGTCAAACTGGCGAATGAGGTATTTTTTGTGCATGTGGTGGTGCACCCTGTGGGAGTGGGTGCAGTCGCAGTTGCAACCCGACACGCCGCGCCGCCGCCCGGCGACCGGCGACCGCGGCCGATCGACAAAAAAAAAATGCTGGACTTCCTGCTCAGGCTCCGACGATCGCTCGACCTCGCAACTCGATACAATGTACCAAGTTATGCCGCATGTATGCCGTATACGTATGTGCATTCGTTTATTTTAACAAAATTCCTTTGAAAATATTTACTTATATCTTGCATAATCTTTGCTGGTCAACAAAAAAATGTCTGCAACTTGTTCTAATGATACTCTGTCACAAATGTCAGGGAGATAAAAAATACTAAACTGCAAACATATTACAGATACCTCTAGTTAACCGACGCTCTATTATATTCTCCATTTGATTTTATAGCGTAAAAATCGTTTTTGTTAAATAAACCAATTGGACATGTTCATTTTTTTAAATTTCACTTCGGTTTAATTTTACAGATAAGCATTAGAAAGAGGTGGTTATAATGATGTGTATGTTGCAGTGTGGTGTGAGTGGTAGAGGTCAGGCCTGAGACTGCAGCAGGTGCATGTGTGTTAGTTTTAGTGAAATCGGCCGATGCACCGCGCGCCTGTGTGGGTGAGTGCCGGCCGCGGCGCAGCCTCCATGCGTCTGCGGCCTGTCTAGACGACTCCCCCCCTCCACCTGCCCCGCACCCCGCACCCTCCCCCCTGCGCCGCTCTGAGCCCGCCCCCGGCTGGGCTGTGGTTTGCGCCGCTTGGTAGCCGTTTCATGTGGACATAGGTTCGAATATCTTATATTGCGTATCTCACTCAGTAGACATTACAGAGTTTTAATTGTTAAACTAATTATAATTTTAAGGTTATTTATTTATGGTATTGACGGTTATACAGCATTATTTTATTTGATTCATGTCATACGAATACCTGCATACGTATGCATGTATAATGTGCATGCATCGGTGACATGAGAATTTGTTTGTTGTTGAATGTTTGGGCAGCATTATTAGTTGTTAACTATATGTTGTTAAGAATATGTTTCATTTAAATTTAAATGAACAATCCTGTCGTGACAGTCTGAGATCTTTTATCGATGTTCAACTTCACGAATGACTAAATGAAGTTTGGTAAAGTTGTTGAGAAAATTTAAATAACTGTTTAAACTTCATGTTCAAACTTAAGTTAACTGAAACTATTTTCAAAAGAATTACGGGTGAGCTTGAATGTTGAACTATCGGTCAAATGTGTGTACTCAGTAGTTTATCGGTCAAATCTACGAGTGTGATGTGAATGATCGCATAAATATTACATTACACATCTAGTCCGCGGTGTGTTCTCGAAGGCTTGCTCCTGAAATCACTCGTTTTGTGCGATATTATTTTTTTTCAACCACATTTGGATTTGATGAACCAAAAAAAGATATAATCAACATATTTCCTGTATTAAAACATTTCATTTTTTTTTGTAATTACTAAAGGAAAAATTATACGTACTTGTAAATATGCCTTTAAGTGTGTATTGAAATGAAATAAAAAGGCACTTTAAAAAAAAAAACATCAGCGCGTAATGAAAAGATGTGGCATTAGTTCGGCGCAGTGCAGAGGGACAAAAAGGCTGGATGCAGCCGGAGAATGTGAGATTAGTTGCGGTCTCGCTAGACTCGCGACCGCATCTCACCGCGCCCGCGCCGCCTCGTGATAAATAAGCCTCTTGTGTACCAGCCAGTGCAACTTTGTACCAGGACTGATATAAATAGAGTGGCGTGCGTGGCCACCTGCCGATGTTGCCGATCGACGCTACTATACAGCTTTGTAGCTATACAACCTTACAAATTGCATCTTTTTGCCTTATCTTGTGGTTAACCTAGGTTGTTTGAAATTTGCAGCTTTAGAACAAGTCTAACAACATATACATAGGCATATTCGAACCAATGAGAATAAAAATAATAATAAATTAATCTGTAAATGTATCATACATTTTAAATATGTAATATTTAAAGGCAATTCCTTTAAATATTACACAGTGATAACATTTTATAAAAGCTATTTTAAATACAAATTTAAAATTATTGTCTATTTTTAATAAAAGAATCGCGCCATTTTGCACAAACATGTTTGCGTTTCAAATGTGCCAGGCCCGTCTAGATAGTCCGCTGCAATAACAATGTAAATAAACATACGAGGGTATTTTTTATCGATTACTAATGTGAAGGCGAAGTTATTTCGCTCGTATACATTTTTGTTCAAACGTGTCATAAAATTGTGCATATGTTGTCCCAGACTTGATTATTACCAAATGATGTCGGTAAAATAAGTTTTAAAGATGTCTATCGTCATATTTTTATTATGTGTTAATTTTTTTTATCAATAAAGACTTATAAATAATTTGTTTTTGTTATTGTAAGAGTAGTATTCAATTTGATTAGAGCTTAAATATATTTGTTTGCCTTTTATATATGCAAATAAAATTGTTTTTGCGTCGAACAAATTTATTTCAGGTCTAAATTATGTATAAATCTTTTATAAAGTCACATACGATATATGCTTATAAGAATTTTAAAATAGGAAATCACCACAATAAAGTAAAAACACTTATGGTTTTGTAATTCGATTATATTGTTTATAAAATGTATTAAGATATATAATCCATATTATTAGGTTTATTACAAAGCAATTAGCAAATGCGTCTCAAATAATCCAAACATATTCAGTGCGGCCACAGACTAGACTAAACGGTATATTATGACCTGCGTTTGCCCGATTCAAATAAAATAGTCACAGACAACTATTAATTCGAAATTACGTCACGTAATCGTCGATTGTGTCGGGAGCCTAATTTCGGCGTGTCTGAATAAATATATGAAAGCGGTCGGTTCGCTCACGACCTCCTGGAACCGAATGTCTAGACACATACTCATAGTCTAGATACGCGGACGGTAAACAGGCGGGCTTTCCCCCTGGCAAAAACTGATGATTCCACATCAGACGTGTGCGTCATCGCAATGGAAGTGGCAATGATACATCTAGCTAAAACAATTCCGCCACTCACACAATGGCGACGTGTGTTCAATGTCACTTATTGGATGTCATATTAAATACATTGATTTAATGACTCGCTCGTAAATGTTTTTGTTTTTGTTTATTTTAATGCATGAAAAAATATAAAACGCATTATTTTTTTTATAAAAAAAATTATATGACAATTTTATTGGTAAGCGAAACAAAAATAATTTCCTCTAATTTTAATACTTCGAATGTAAACCGTAAATAACACAATTTATGCAGACTAAGAGGAATTGTAACCGTACCTGTAATGAGATCATTACTCCTCTCCTGTAACACGGCGCGCTGCGTTCTCGTTGGATTGCAGCTACATGCATTACACACTTAATGACTGTCCTCCAGACGATTCGTAACTATGACCTTTATAGCTGACGCACATTTGCCCTCTACTCGTAATCTGCATATTTTCGGCCTTACTCTCAATTTTTTGAAAGAAATTAACAAGTTAGATGACATTCACGTCAGCGGAGCTCAGATAGCAGACGTTTTACTATTGTCCTTTATGAGAAAATATTATAGTCATGTATTTTTAGATAGATGTGAATCGATTCATATAAATTATGTGAATTCGTATTTAATTATTTTATTTAGGTATTGAATCGCGGCTTAACGGATGTTTAATGAATAAATAATTCGACAAAATATTTATTGATTTCCTTCTTCTTAATTGTACGCATTTTGTTAAGAACAAGTTATTTAAATGAATATCGTTTATCTTTCTACACATATTTTTGACATAAAGCAAGTGTTGGCAGAATAAACAATAACTTAGTGAAAATATAGGCGTGTTAGTTTTGTTCTGTCGTTTTCTGTGGAACAGTTGGCGCGCGATGATTTTGTACATGAATTGGTCGCAGAAAATGAATGGAAAATTATTGTGTCCGCGCTGACTATCGGACATGTCATGTTTGTTTTGCAGATGTTGTCCGAAAAACTCGTATTACGCTACGATGACAGCATTGTTTATAGCTATGTTTCAATTGCATGTTTTTATATAGTTACGACTTGAATGCTGTAACAGTTTTATTCAAAGATTATTTTTTTCTGTACACTCTCACTAACTCTGTTTCTTTTACGCATTTCAAACTTAGTTGTTATCGCAAATCGAGCAAATTAATGTCTCTCCATAATGTCTTAGAAATTCTGCGGATATCATTACAATTTGGCTATGCTTTACCAGCTACGAGTATTGAAAAATTATTGGAACAACTTTTAAGCAATTATTTTTTAGCGGTAAAGGATTTAAAAAAAGCGTTAATGGATGCGAATTAGATTCCTCTCTCAATAAATATTTGTATTACTTAAGAATATTTGTTCTGGATTTTTAACTTCATGCGTGAGTGAGAATAAAGGGGGCTTTTATTTACAAATCAAATCAATAACCTAAATCATTAAATTACATTTCTAGTCGTAAATTATCAATAGTATATAAAGCGACAGTTGACATAAAGGTTACTCGATTGCAATGAAATCTACATAATACTACTTATCATAACGATTTTTTAACGATCTAATTTTTGACAAAGATCTTTAAATTTGCATTTTATTAATTTAATCATCTTATAAAATCAATATAATAAAAATAAATTACATTCAAATCTCGCATTTCTATTCATATAAAGAAAATGTTTACATAATGTATAAAATGTGACATTGTTAGATACTAAAATTCCGTCGTTAGTGTTTTACATATCAATTAGAATAAATCGAACCAGTTGTACACTATTTAATTTGTTTAATTCATGTGTTAATTAATAAAATAACATGAATTGAAGTTTAGTAGAGAGCACGAACAATGTAATTATTTTTGCTAACTTGTTTTATTATCTGTATTGAAAGACAAATGTGTTGCACACATATTATTAAAATTAATTCAAATCGAAATAGTTTATCATTAAATTATATAATAATTATACATTAATAATTACTTTTGCAATTAGATGATGCGCGGTGATTTGAATAAAGATCAAAAATTTAATATTTCTTGTTGAAACCGAGTGATAAATTAAAACTTGCATATTTATTAATTGTATGTAATTAAGAAATATTTTAATAGAGCTTCAAAGAATAAAAAGCAACTAGTTTATACAATATCTTAATTTTATTATTGAAACGATTGGCTTACAATTAAAAAAGAAACTTATGAGTACAACAATATTTTGATATTTTTTCTACGCTATGATTTTTCAGTAAAAATGTTTTGTACTTACAGTTTTGATGTAGAGTTTGACAGGTGACATATGTACTTATGTGAGTTGATGTCTGCGGGATTTTGGAATCGATATCTAGTATTATATACGTTGTATGAGTTGTCCTCTTCTGAGTAACATCAATATTTAAATATTGAATAAGTTCCCAAAAAGATAACGTCATGAAAAAGAAACAATATTTTGCGGTGACTCTATGTGACTCTAGGATGATGTAATTATTATTGTAATTTTTGTTCTTTATCTTTTACTTATGAACTAATATTGAATGAACCAATCACTACATAGTATAAAACAAAGTCGCCCCGCTTTCTGTATGTCCCTATGTAAGCTTAGATCTTTAAAACTACGCAACGGATTTTGATACGGTTTTTTTAATAGATAGAGTGATTCAAGAGGGAAGTTAATGTATAATACATATACAGGGTGTCCCAGTTTGTACAAAAAATAACATCTATCTGGTGTGGAGTGGAACCAAAAACATCTGCACCCCGGTGAAGCTGGGACGGGCCGCTAGTATTGAATAAAATAATATTGAATGAACTTTTTAATTGATTTATTATAAGGAACGTACGGAGCCGAAACGTGGATACAGACTTTAGGGCTAATCCATAAGCTTAGAGTCGCTCGCTTCGTCTCTCTGAAGGACAAAATCCGGAACGAAGTGATCCGTCGGAGAAACAACTGACCGACATAGCTTGGAAAGGTTAGTAAGTTGAAGTGGCTATGGGCTGGCCATATATGTCGCAGATCAGATAAAGAGCAAGTGTCTTCTGGATTGGAGATCGCGTAACGTGGAACGCGCTCTGGCCAGATACCGGGACGACTGGAACAAGAGAGCCGGCAACGACTGAAAGCATAAAGAAGCAGACAGGGCTCTGTGGTTTACCACGGGAGAGGCCTATGTCCAGTAGTGGACTGCAACGGGCTGATGATGATATTATAAAGGCAAACGAGCATACGGCTCACTTGATGGTAAGTGATCACCACCGCTCAGGAACATCTGTAACACCAGGGCATAGAGATGCGTTGCCGGTCTTTAAGGTGGGAACACGCTCTTTCAATATTGTAATGTTGCTTCGGTGTACACTGTACATAAACAAAACAAAATTTTGATAAATTAAACTATTTTAGGTACCTAAAGTTGTCAGTAATTGTATAAGATATAAAAACACCACAATTTTTGCCATATACATTGTATTACAATGTAGGCGTAAACAGAGCATGAAGTATCATTCTGCGGTTGTTTCATTAAATGTAATAGACGTGATCGCGTTAGGTGGTGCGCAGTAGGTAGCTGGTGGCTGTGGCGCGCCCGCGGCCGCGGTCGTGCCACCAGCTACCTATTAAAAATTCGTCTGCGGCCTGTCTAGACGCGCTCCGCTTACATTGTGACGTGACACCGCAAACATCTAGTTTATTACTTGTCTGTATAGTCAGCTATACATCATATAAGTATGCGCTAGGCCTGTTACAGCTGACTTCGCCATCGATCGATTTCGTTTAGGCTGTCCTTTTGTTGAGACAAGAATGTACCCGATGATTAAGAGCAATGGGAAATAATGTGTGCGTAGTATAGTATTAATTGGTACTAAATATTAAGCCTTCATTTTAAATACAATATCACAATGTATAACATTTATTTTCACGCTATAAGTAACGTTTCTTCATGTATTGTGTTGCAAAATATATCGATATAATAATTTTTGCCTGTATCCGACGTGTTTTATTCGATGCGTAGTCAACAAATATTATTTTCATTATACAAAAATGATTTACCAGTATATATAGAAATGTATTGTATTGTTTGAAAATCCAGCTCTAAGTCTTGTTGTTGTTAGCGATGCACGTATTGGGAATATGTTAATCTATGATGCGCAGTTGGAATGTATCGTGTGAAAACACGTCGGTGTTTCGAGTGTTAATTTTAACATGTGTATAATTTGAATGGCTAGGTTATTCGCCACCTTTCACGTCTGGACTAAAATAGACTAGGGCAGCAGACTGTCATATACACATCGTTGCTTTTGGTGATCACTGATTTCGACGTAAAGATGAATCTCAATCAGACGTGTCAAAATGGGGTATTTCGGTGTATTCTCGATGACTTTTGCCATGGTCGCATAATATAAAACTAAGCGTTTTACAACATTCTCAGGTGCATAAAACTACGAACCGTTGCACATAAAAGGCATTTTTTGCATATATTATGACACTAACTACCGATGGTTTTTATATATTTGTGAATAATTGTAAATGTAGTTTACGCCCTATTATAACTCGCCTTCAACGCGGTGCAGACTTTATGATAATTTTAGCAGTAACTCTGTGACGGAACAAGACAAGATGTACTCTAAATGTTAATGCCAGACGTAAACTCCCTCTCTGTGCTAAGTTTAAGTGAAACTCCTTTAGATAATAGTTTCTGCATTATAACATCTATAGGAATGAAAAAGCAATGCAAATTCGTATTCTTCCCGCAAAATTGATATGAGTTCTGATAATAAAAGGCTTCAGGCTTGTCACTCTATTCAGGCTATCTACGTGAACCTTATTGCCTCAGAAGATTTAATGTTGTGAAATGCAAAATATTCAGGGGATATCAAGACTGCGACCGAAAACGAAGCCAGGTGGTTGTTTTAGTGACTACAGAGACAATGCAAGTAAAAATTACTCAAAAAGCGACAGGGTTCTTTTGCAAATTTTTAAATATCCATCGTGTTTGGATGGTAAAGTTTAGTTAGTTAGTTTTTGCTAAAATTATAATTTAAACCTTTGCGTACTACTGTAGCTTTAAAAATAAAAAGGTGTACATTATTATTTCGGGAAAACGATGTATTAACTACCCAAATACGACGATAAGTAAAAAAATTGTCGCTTTTTTTTTTGCGAAATTTTTAGTTGCATTGCATCTGAAGTGACCAATACCTGACTTCGTTTTCGGTCGCAAACTGGATGTACCCTGTATAAATGAAGTTGTCTTTAGTAAATACAAACGATAAATTCATAGCATTGTTGGAAAGCACGTTACATTTAGCTTGCTGAAAACAACCATTGAGCAGACAAGTGCAATAACATCTTCGATGATGTTTTAGTTGCGTATTCAGAAAGAGTTTCTAAAGACTTGATAATAGCTTTTGTCAAAGATCATTCATTATTTTGTTATGGATACTAATGGAAGCCATTAGCGTGCGTCTTTAGAATACAATGAAATTCCTTTCAGAAACAACATAACAGCATATCATCAACGTAGTTTGCGCCGGTACTCTGTATAGCTGTAATGAAATTTTCCCGTCTGTGCTACCAACTTGGAACTGAACGTTGACCCTATCCTTGTGTGTAAACTCACCAACATGTCGTTTAAGAACAATATGAGTATTTTATAACCCTAATTGCAGGAAAAATGTACGGTATTTGTAATAGTGTAGCGATTCAGTTAACTCTTTTGTAGTGCAAAGGAATAAAACAAGCTCAATCTACAGGTAGGTTATCTACTTACAATGAATAAAAGATTATATTAAGTATCTCATAAACGGAAGGGTTATGACGACATTTATAAATTAAAAATCTCTAAATTCATTCTGCAAGTGGCGGTCATCAACTCATTCGTGTCTGGTAGGTATCAATCTCTTTGGCAATAGCGTTCCTATTTCTAAAGAAATTATGAGATTGTCGACATTGTGCAAGATGTATGCATATGTCCAATAGGTATTTTTTAAACTCGTTTGTCTGGCGCTGCACCGCTTCGTAAAATAGAAATGTATTTAACAAAAATGGCATCGAGTTGTTTGCTCGTGGTAAACCGTTTGATAATTTAAACTCTCTAGACGCGTCTCGTCTACAAGTCGTCGCTCTCTCCTCGCCTGTTACGGGTACGTCGGACCTCTCCTCGTGGCTCGAGTTGCGCGCTGCAATCCCTACGATATTCACTGCATCTCAACTATTTTATTAAGCAGCTTATGCTCATTACTTTTATTGAGAATAAACTCTAACGAGTCCGCTGTTCCTTAACTATATTGCATATTAAAACCAGGCATATTTATTCGGGGGACAGAAAAGTTTATCATAATCGCCTTCTAGATTGAAAATATATTATCCGTCTGAAATGCAGTTTATTAAAGCAGATACTTTATGTAAATGTCTGCCGAGGTTTTCGACTTTCAAATTATTACTATCATAAAAATAGTTGTACGTCATTTTGCATAGAAGTCAGTGTTGTTAAAAAAGGATGCAGTCGAATCGTTTGTCAAAATGTAGTTTGGAATGGCTGCGAATTGAGACCGATATGAATCTCCAGACATGATTAGACTTCTTTTTATTCATAGCATGGTGCAGACAAGCGATGCAAAAAGTCAAAGACTGCTGCAAAAAATACGATGTGCCAATGATTATATTATTCAGTGCACATTTAGCTGGTCACAAATTGTGCCTTACACAACCAGCGGCTCACATGTGGTGCTTACTGCTTAGTCGAACTCGAAACGGATGGCACGTCTAGACACACCATTCATACTCGTCTATCTCCAGACTGATCTCAAATGCCGGCCACAAAAAAACCTAACAGTTTATTGCGGTGCATAAAAACTTAGTCGCCAATTAACAGCTACGTAACGTTCCCGCAGCGGCGCCGTATCGATACCAGTGCCATGGCGGACCCTCCCAGCTCGAGCCTTTGCTTCACAACTGCGCCATTTCAATTCCTACGTCGGAGTTGAC
Source organism: Theretra japonica (assembly GCA_033459515.1). Lineage (NCBI taxonomy): Eukaryota > Metazoa > Arthropoda > Insecta > Lepidoptera > Sphingidae > Theretra > Theretra japonica. The sequence continues at coordinate 6,051,889 of CM065937.1, forward strand.
TTTTTCTGTCCATAATTCGCTGTCTGCAGTCGTTACGCGATGCCATGCGGAAATGCGTAATTGTGTTTCAGGTTTTCCGGTATTTGTTGGGAAAATAATACACGCAAATATTATATTGACGCACGTATTATATAAGGATAATTTGATTATTATTTTGTTCGCGTGACCCAGAATTCAAAATACAAAATAATAATGTATGTTAGAATTTTTGCGTACAAAACAAGTTAAATATTCTCTGTAATTTTACATATATTTTCAATAGATTTAATCGTATGCGTTAATATGAACAAAACAATTTTGAAAAATTCAGTGGTTTTGTTTTTGTTAGTGAGTGGCCAGTCGTGGCAAGGCTCCGAGGCGGTTGATGTTATACTCGCGTAGTGTCTGGCAGGTGGTAGATATGTAGGGTTGGTCGGTCGGAGCGGCCGCTGCACCTTGTGGTGGAACTGGTCGGCGAAGGTGGCGCGGGGGGTGCGGCGTGGTGCGCGGGACGCGGGGACGGCCACACTGCCACTTGGCCACTCGGGGCTCATCGACCTCGCGATGCCAGCGTTTCCACTGTGGCGTCTGCGTCGCGCAAGAAAGTGCTTAACCTGAAATTTGGCAGACAGCTGGCGCGATCTGCGGCCGCATCACATGACTGCTGCGGAGCCGCACCGCGCCGCGCCGCGCCGGTACGCTCCGACGTAATAGCCGCGCGTGCGCAACATCACACCTCGCGCCTAACTCTATACAATTACCCATCATTTTTTGCATTTATGTACTACGGGATTTTTGTTTATTTTATATATAACTACTAATAATAATAATGCGTAATATAGTAAAACAATAAAGAAGGAAAAAAAAGCATATTTAATGTATGTTAATTGTATTGCAATAAAGGTTCGAATTGGTAATGATCTATATCTCTATACATATGATAAATTTGAAACCGATCGATGTCTGTACATGGCAGATAAATGAGAAAAACTGAAATGGGGGGACTATACCAACGTAATAGAACCCAAAACAATGATTTAGAATTGTTGTCTATTTGTGCGGTTGTGCGCGATGCATTCAGAAACGGATTATCGGATTTCGATGAAATTTGGTATTGAGGTAGCTGACACCCTGGATTAACACTTAGGCTACTTTTCATCCCGAAAAATGAAATGCTTTCGTGAGATGACGAAGGAATCCTGATATATTTGTTACTTTTTGATATTCAAAGGGATACGATGGGACTGGATTACATGCCTTGAGTGAGAATGAGACGGGACGGGGCGGGATACAATGGAACGGGACGGGACGGGATGGGAAATTTTAAATAAAGTTAATCACGCAGACGAAATTTGCGGGCAGAAAATAGTTTATTTAATAATAATAAGTACTTAATTTTATATACGAAACTGAAAACGAAATTCTTTGCAATGCAAACTAAGTAAACATGTTTCTCAAAAACACGGAACAAACATGAATATGATGATAATACGTACGTTGTATGTAGTTTGTACAGATGAAGGAACCTTGAACTCGTAATGAACTCAGCATGGCGTTTGATTTGAACTTGCTATAAATTATGTTCACATAACACGTTATTGTGTCGGTGCATGCGTCGTCTGGCGCTCTGTGTATACAATATACATCGTTAATGCGGACATACGCGAGTAGACGGTAGACAATACACACGAAAATGTATCGCTTTGTCGAAACTATTTTTGATGCTTTTTTGAAAGCACGTTTTATAGGACTTCAGTCAGTAAGTTACACAAAACATGATTTTTATATATTCGTTTACATAAACGAATATATAAAATCTAAAAAATAAAGTAAAATATTCCAAACTTGATGTTTTATTTACTACTTAAAAAAAATAGAACAGAAAAATTCTTGTATCTATTCTGCAGCGGGAATGAGTGCTTAGTTTTCATGGGAACTCTACCATATGCTATTACACAGGATAGTGGAAACATGACATAAAACGACAACACGACCACTACGAATCAATTACAATTCGTAAATGAGGTGTACATCCATAAATCATAATTCATAGAATCGATATTTTCATACAAACTAAATGATCATAATATTAGTTTTATTACATTACAGTAACTTTACAATTGAATAATACCTTGACTCCTGAACTAGGATACTCTGTATGACAGGAGTCAGTATTTTTCGTGTATTACCTACCGCTTTGATAAATGTTGTTATTCATAAAAAAAAAATACTTAACAAACTTAATGAAAAAATATTATATGCTAAATGAATTCATCTAGTAAAATATCCAGTAGTTATACCGTTGAATTCAACATTTTTTGGTGTACACACAGCTGACGTAATACTCCGTATACGGTACCAATTAATATTATGACCCCACCCTGTATATTCCTATGTATTAAACACTCTGTGACGACGCAAATAAGTGGAAACCCAGATTGATAAAATGATAACGTATTATGTATTCTCAAAAGAAAAAAAAATGAAAAGCGCCCTTAATGATAAGCACTGTAGGTTTATATTTGAATAGCTCTCATCACACAACCATAAGTATGGCATACAGGAATTTCCTTATGAAGAAACGTGTCCACTCGGTCTCTTTCCGAAATATATATACTCATATGGGACTACTAGTTAGGATATATACGTTAAAAGTAAATGGATATAGTATATCGGATTTCCCTGATAATATAGAGATCCAATCGTTTTCTTTGGCAAATTTTCTTATGACGAAGTGTGACTACCTATTACCTTGTTTATTTTAGCAGATTCTGAAGTTACGTGAATATTGGTTTTCCGCAATTATTCTTTCTTGTTTGGATCATAAGCGCTATTTAGGATAATGCTAATATTGTAATAGGATTTTCCAAATTTTCCGTGACGATTCCAAATCAACGTTACACAAGTGAAAATCTAAGGAAATCAACAATCCTATGTTTTAAATGACAGGTAGACGGACGTCCTGGTTAAGGTCGCAGGAAGTCGCTGGATGCAAGTCGTTTCCAACAGGTCTATGTGGCGATCCGTAAAGGACGCCCATGTTCAGCAGTGGACTTCCTGTGGCTGAAGAGAGAGAGATGTTAAAACATGGAATAAATTAAGATTAAATAGTTTTAATGCTAGTTAAAATATAGAGTTTTAAAAACAATAATGTTAGGTAAATATTAAAAAATATTCACGGTGGTCGCGGTTTAAAATCCCAAGGCACGCCTCTGACTTCTGAGTTATCTGTGCGTTGATATTCAATCACCATCCACTATAAAGGTGAAAAAAAACGTCGTGATGAAACCTGCATAACATGGCGATTCGTAAAAAAATCTATGGTGTGCAAAGTACGCCAACACGCACTATGCCAGCGTGGTGGACTATATAGCCTAACCCCTCTATCTTACTCTCGATTGCAGAGGAGGCTAGTGCCCTGCCGTGGGACGTATACCTATGAGGTGATACTGAAATATTCGAAAATAATATCACAGCTCGCCAATATTATTAATTGATACAACAAGATATTGACATATTCCATATGAATAAATAATTTATTAATACCTACAAAAAGCAAAACATAAATGCCAGTAGTAAATAAAGGGGAACAAAAAGTGATAAAATGATTGTAAATGTCAAAATTAGTTCACCTTTGAATTTCGTTTATCTTATCTAATGTCGATATATTCTGTTCAGACGTTATCCTATCTCTTCGCTATCTCTGTGTCATTGTAGCCTCATTCACGTTTCCACAAAAAGGTCTCTATGAAAATTATTCTGAGTAAAATCTTCGATCTTCCACAGTGTTAACAAGGAATCATTGAGATATATACCTCAATGCAAGGAATTATGGTCAGTCTTCCAGCCACTAGATTAATAAAACATAAACAGATTTCAAAGCTACATTTCATTAATGAAATGATAAGTATTTTTAAATTGCGACACGACGGCTTCAGTAATTTATCAAAATCACATAGTTATCTTCAAAAACCAATTATTAATCATCGATATTAGGACATACCTACGTATTATTATTGGAATAGGGACACCCCGCAATATGTGAAAGGCTCGAATTTTAGTAATATTACATACCTACCAGTTTTGGCTGTGAATGTTAGTAGTCGCATAAAAAAAGGCTAACTTCGTAATTATGTACCGTAAAAAATACATGTCCAGACGGATAGATTATGTCACGTCATCATCAGTAACAATGCAGTCGATACAAAAGAGTGTATTATAAAAAGTTGAGAATATTGAGTGTTGTTAGGGTTATTGGATTTGGGATTGTAATGTTCGGTGCATCAAATAACAATGAATCGAGCGGAGAGAGCGCGCGGCGCGGCGCGGCGGCGCGGCGGCGGCTCGGCGTGAAACGCAAACAAACCAGAGCTACATGCAGTTTCACAGATCTAGTTTAATTGCCTAGCAGACAATTATGCGCCAGACAGACTCTGTCTAGGTCATTTGTTACCGCCTGTACGACGAGAATTAAAATTATTTACGAGCTGTAGGTTCATATATACAATCCCGCTATTAAAGTCTCTGCTGGCCTAATCTAGTTATCGGTAATGTATGAAAATAAGGAATTGTACGCAATTCCTAGAAAGTATATACAATTCCGAGCGTGTTTAGGAAATGTGTAAAATGATTATTTGAAAATTCTGTAATACAAACATTTATTGGATGATGTATATATCTTTCCTGCATTAAGTATATAAAAAATGAATGCTTCTGCGAACAAAATAAATAAAACGAAATATTAAACTGAGAATCAAAATACGTGAGCGCAACGAAACAATCGTTAGGTCAGGTTAGGTTATTTGCATTTTTAATAATCCTTTTAATATATTTTTTAAATTTATTCACTTTTTTTTTATAATTTATCTTAATCCTAACCTAACAGAACCTGACCATCACTGTGTCTAGACCTTAGAGCTCTGTATGCGATAGCGTTCGTAACTATTGACATCCAGAATGTACTACATTTCCGACCGCTATTTAGGAAATGTAGGTATAGTTTTCCTAGGAATTGTATACAATGATGGATTACATACATTTCCATTTATGCTCGTAGTCATCTACACGATTTGTAAAACATTTATATGTTTAAAACTTCGTCACTTGCGCACCACTTACGATTCGAAGGTACGTATTACGTACAAAATATTATAAATGGAGATAATATTGTAGTAAATAAATAATAATTAAAGACTACACAAGATAGGGTTTTCTTATCTTATTTTAACGACACATGAAAGAATTCCAAAAATACAATCGAATTGTTGATTCCATGTGGACGAAAGCGCAACCAATATATTCAGATGTGCAGAGATTTTTTATGGTCATATAATATCATGGTCATATATCGGTCTGTAACGGCCGGGACCATCGCGGTCGCTTGACTCATTATACCGGTTGCGGTTGCACATAAAATGTATACTCACGATGATTTATGACTGATGTCATTGCGTCGAATACGAGTATACTAAAACCAATTATTTTGACAATATCTCTTTAATTGAATGCAAGGTCATTGTTTACGCCAAGTATGTGAAACAATTACGTAGGCTGGGAAGAACGGTCTCTTTTCAAACTTTTTATAGTGTGGAAGTTAGGTATAAGTTAGAAGTGGCCTAATGAGTATGGAAAACGGTGAAAGTGATCGTAGGCGGAAAATGTTGTTGATGTTGGTAGAGAGCGACTGCCGGTGTATTATCTGGTGTTCATGTGCAGTTCCGGGTATTATTGACGTTGTCACTGAGTGCACCGCACGTGATCGAAACAGTGCATGGCCATCGTCGAATGGGTGGCAGGCGCGGGGTGCGGGGCGCGGGGTGTCGGGTGCGGGGCGCGGGACGCGGTGGCGGCACGGCGAGGGGGGCGGCGCGGCGAGGCGAGGGCGGCGGGGCGCGGGCCGGCGCCCGTCTAGACGCTACGTCACGCGGCCTCGCGATACCGCGCCGGTAAACAACAATGTGCACTGACCGAATATGGCACCCGGCACACCGAAGCGGTCACCGGTCACCCTGCTGCGGCCCACTGTCCACATCGCGGCCGCATATCCCGTGTCCTCAATACTGCTCACCACTAAGGAGTCAGTACTCAGTACACACCACGGAAAAATATCTGCTATCAACAAGTGATATGTCCTCACCCACCACCGCACGCCCGCCGTTTTCGCCCACCCTATCAATCAAGTCGCACGACCACTCGAAATGTCACGCATTATTCTTACCTACATACCTAAATCCACTGAGAAACTTGCCAGCAAAAGGTTGCTGGGACGTCAGAGATGGTCTGACTATGTGTACACTGTACCTACTAACTGCCTATGTAGTTTGGTGGAGCAAAAATGTACCATACACGCTTAGTGCATATCTATAGGTCCATATCTGGACATTGCTATACAAGAGATGTGGTTTTTGCCAAATCGTTGTTCTACTAATGCTGTCTTTATACGTTATACAGGTGGCCATAGAAGTTGCCTTAAAAGAAATGTTTATATCGCTTCAAAGTATACCAGCGAACGGATATTCGTGGAACAACGTTCGCCGATTCTGCGATTAACACATTAATAGCTGAAATCGTCTGATTCAGTGTTGCATAGCGGGAGCTCAATGAATTCCTGTTTACATTAAACAGGTAACATGCAAATTCAGCGGACATTAAAGTTGTAAATCGGTGAACCGGACACATATACAATCTGGATCGCGGCCGAGTGTTGGGTACGCTTTTGGATCAAACGTTCGCTATATGTAAGAGTCCTATACAACTTTATATGATGGATCGATAGATGGATTAACGGGACGGAACGACTACATACATTTTTTCAAATCATACCAGTAAATGACAAAGTTTAAATGTCTGATTTAGGAGCACATTAAATATTCATGATATTTGAACAGACGTAACGTTTTACTTAACTATTTTTCGTACTTAAATTGAAACTTTTACCAAAGTCGCAAGTAGGTGAATCTATTCTTAGAGATACATATAATCCCAAGTTAGTAATAGCAATATCTTATAAACACAGAGACCTTAGAATATTGATGATTAAGCTATGTATCTTGTTAAGGTTATCGCTGTGTTCTTTAGGTATGTAGTAATAACACTTATATTAAGACAAAACTGTAATTTATAGTGTAACATTTCCGTCGTGTTGCGTACACGAAACGTACATTTACCACAGCGTTTGTCATCAAATATTATTATTATAAGTGGTGTCTACTCATGTACTTTACGTCATCAAGTCTAGACTCACAATCAACATTGTCATAAACTGAACGGTTAGAATTTTCCATTGCAAATATGTTATGAACATACGAGCGATTTATCTATTAAATTGGTTCTCTTATGCACTTGGAAAGTTTTACAATACATTGAAAACGAAGAAAGTTATTGTTTTCTATTACAAGTAGGGGCGATTTTAAATCATTATTATTGTCAAATGAAAATCAAATTTTTTTGTCAACATCTTAAACCCTTACCGAAGACAGCATGCAGCTTCATAAAGATTTTTGACATTAAAGCGTGCATTTCAAACCATTAGAGTTACAAATTGTTCTCGCCATTGCTATCACTATTATTTGAAACATAGTAGATAATAATAGTACACCCAACAGTCACATACATAGTCCTGACTCCACATTACGATCATTGAAGTCTTGTGTCGTGGGTATCAGAAGCTACGAGAGATTTTTCGGTCTCACAAACACCCAGTCCCGAGACAAATACTTGTGGGCCTCACAAACATTTGTCTCGGTGCGGGAATTGAACCCGCGGCCTCGCTTTTCACGGGCGTCTAACCAACTGCGCTACGAAGGCTGTCAACAATATCGAGAAACACGATCAAGAATATCTATAAAACATATTCTCACCTTGAATTTCTTCCTTGGAATTGAAACAAAAACTGTGTCTTTTATTGTTTTGTCAAGAACATGTTTAATAATGATGAAACTCGGTGCAGCCTGCAAGCTCATCGATGTATCCACTACCTGTTCTTTTAAGTAGTATTATTGTATTTACATTCCCGATTTGTATTCACGTATTCGTAGTTTCTGCTCTCAGATGTTTCCTACTGCTGAAGTTACTGGATACTTCACTTGGATCGCACTGCACTTACCATAAAGAGTCTGTGCGATCAGTTTGCTAAAAATCATTTTAATGGCATTATTCTTTGTGAATTTGGTGTAAAATAAAAAATCATTATTATTAATAGTTTAGTGGGAGCAAGTATGGGCTCAAAACCGGATAGGATAGGGAACAACCAGATAAATCCTGGATACCAGAACTGGAGTAATACTATGGATCTAGTTTTTGGTTTTAATAATCTCATATCAATTATCCGTGGCTTGAATTAGTGTCCGTCTTGGCGATAGTGTTGCCCTCTGTCACTTCGAGAACGGAATGTGTTTGGTTAACTGTGTTACTAAATATCATTTCTGCTTACCCCATTTCATAAATATATAAGCAAAATTTAAGTATCTGTGTACATATGTATGTATTATGACGTTTTTTATTGGTATATCTGGTGTACATACCACCTGTGGATTATGTAATTACACAAATGTATGTAGTTTGCGTTTTAGTTCCACATAATCAAGTTTCGTATTAATTGTGCAATAATGTTACTTTGACGCACTAAGGAAGAGGAATTATGTATTGAACAGTGTATTGTGGTCAGAAAATAAATGATTACATATTTATTTGTTTCAAGTTATTCTTAAAATCACTAAAACTATTGACTAAATAGGGATATTCGTTTTTTATTGCAATGAATTACGAGACGAGCATGCCATTCGCCTGATGGTAAGCGGTACGACCGCTCATGGACAGTAGCAAAACCAAACAACACCATGAATTACAAGGCAACGCTCGGCATTCCACTGCGCTCGCCATCCTGACACATAAGGTTTTACGTCTCATTATGTGCATTAGTTACTCTGGCTACCATGATCTCTATCTACTTGATACCCTCCTAGCGCAGTTGGCTATGATACTAACTTTATAACAAGAGGTCGCGGGTTTGATACCAGCGCCGAGACAAATATTTGTGTGATTCACATATGTTTCGGATCTGCGTGTTTGTAAGATCAAAAATGTCCCTCGCAGTGTCTGATACCAGTAAAGCCACAACTTAAGATTTTGGCATATCTTAGTATGGAGTGAAGACAATATTAATATTTATAGTATTTATCTTTTATTGTTCTAAATGTGTCGGTACTTATAATTCCATAGTAAGGATATTTCTAATAAAAAGTCACTATGATTCAGTGGCGAAGGGTGATTTTTTTAAAAAGGGAAGCCGAAGCTCAATACGCGAAATAAGTGTGTTTATACCTACTGGTCCTACATAGGGAAGACAATGCGACTGATACTTGATAGTAAACATAGTGCAGTCCGGATTGAGTAGATCAACTTATCGTGAGATGCTTCAGAGAATTAGCCCGAAACGCGACACATTTACATAATATGTACGTGTATCCTTATATCCGGGACGTTTGCGAATATCCAACCGCCAGCAAATTATTCCTCCGACAATCTCACTCACCAAACGAAACGATTGCGTTTCGTATGATGGCATCTACGTACTGCGGTCGTCAATTATATTTTAATATTTCCAATATACAAAAGTTGCAATATCATCATGAGAAAATTAAAAAAGTATATTTGTAAACCGCACGTGAATATAAGATTAATAAAAAAAAATTAATGATCTAGATACAATGTTAACAAGTACGTTAGCCGCGCTTTTATTAGTTGTATTATTAGTAGTCGAGCACTTCCTAAAATCTAAACAGTAACGTTATTTCCGAAATTGACAATCTAAACATGTACGTCCCTCAAGATTATTAATTTCCATTACAACATAATAATACTATTAATATTTATGTACATTTTGTAATTTAAAACATTATAAACTAAATGCGTGAACCAGCTAATACTCGTATACTGTCAAAATGTTAATACAACACTTACAAATGCAGTGATATCTACACAAATACACACATAAACACCCAAAATGCTGAAGAGCCGCAGCATGCCTCCTGCTTTTTTAACGGAAATTGAACCTTAAATCATTATAAGTTTAAGGTACAATTTTGCGTGATTTGTTGCAAAATACACAACCATGTCACACCAATGCGTAACATGCAGCCGACGCGGGCGGTCGGCGCACGGGCCGCGCCATTTTTATTCAATAAGCCGAACAATTTTGGCAGTAATTCGCCAGAGGTCGCAACGCGGCGCAATCTAATTACATGTTTGCTATGCGCCTCCACAGTAATATTTACCTATGTGGCCGACAGATGTCGTTGAATAAAATGAGTTTAGATATTACATAAATAATTTTGAAAAATTTGCTTGTTTATAGTGTAATGATAAATTACAAAAGGTAAGCCGCAGGGAATCGAGTTATATGGAGCCTTCGCCACTGCTATGATTTATTTTCATTGTATTCATCTTTATTTGCATTATAATATTATAATACCCATATTTGTCCTCATTTATTTATTAAAATTATAGTCTGCGTATTCATACAGCGGTGCAATGCGTAGTAGTTAATTTACCTGTCACACGAGCCGCGCGCCGCGTAACGAGTAACACCAGTAGCCGACCGCTCTGAGGAAATACTCGCAGCACGCACCCGTGTGCCGCGCCGCTGCGCCGCTGCGCCGCTGCGCCGCCGCCGCCCGCGCCGACGCGCCTATAAAACGGCTCGTGATGCAAGTCTAGCCATTAAAATGCATACTTGCCACTGCGCTGCATAAATAAACTCGTGCCGATGTGGAACGACCATAACCCAATAAAATTAACCCAAATTTAAAACGTTTACTCTTGAGAAATCTGCAATGTACCCAATATGGCGATTAAGAAATATGCGTAGGCGCTCCGAATTTTAATCCGCTCGCGAGGCGCGGAGTGAACTCGATGGACGGCGATCGCTGTTTTACAACCGTTTGGAGGTCAAGGATAGATGTAACCAAACATTGCTAAACAGTCGGTTATGGAAGCACGCCGTGGCCCTGACCGACATTATGTTACGCATTTTCATTCATATACATTCACTCCCCAAATGCGACCGATGTGCGACGAATTGAACCGATCGCGTGCTCGTCGCTGACTAATCATTGGTTTATGATACGAGTATTTTGAGCGTTTATACCAAAATCTATTTATAGACTCAGAGTTTATTCGGCACGGTCATTTAGACGGGTTCGTCTGCAGTGCTGGTACTTACATAATGGGTATAAAATACGAGCGGGTAATGTTTTCCCACAGTGACACCTCCGTGCGAGTAGTTCCGGCGCGGGTGTAGCCGACTGCCGACATCGCGCCGCTTTCCCTCCGGCTCTAGCTAGACGTTACGCTTCGCTGCCTGAGAAAAATATGTCTACCGGTACACGAGTATCAAATATTCCGTCATCCGCACTGCATTACGAGTACTTTATATATGTCACATACGCACAATAAAACATCTCCGCCGCGGTCGACCTATAATGATTAATGAGCCGGAGATACTTGAGCTTCAACCTCCTAAACTATGTACAATTGATACTATTTACCAAAATACGTATAAAATAAAGCTTAAAATACGGTTTTATTAAGTTTAGGTATTCTCAAAACTCTCTCAAAATTCAATCAAATTTTAAAAGTTATAAAAATTTATTTAAGTTGTAGTCGAAATAATGACTAAATAATTAATCATGAGTCTTATAACTGAGCATGTATAACTTATAATTAATGAGATGAGTTAATAGTATAATCACCAATTTCATAAATCTTCACGGTTACTTACACATAAGTGAGTGAAGTATCGTTTCATATATTCAAAAAGTCTAATTATGGGTTATATTTCAATATTAATTTCTTGAATAACTAAAACAAATTTGTTTTATTTTTATGCATAATTCTATCTCATATAAAACTAGATAGGGAATACACAATTGCTCTGTTTGTGTACAAACCTAGGTACGGGTAAAGTCTATAGACCTCTAAATTCATTCCGAGGCACGACATAATACGCAACAAAGTTAATTCTCAAACAGGAAAACGTACACCATACGTTGTGTACAAAAAGAAATTTCAAAGTGCACAGCGGCGTGAACCACACGAGGCAGGAACGCAATCAAGTCACGTGAATGTGAATAGTGGAGCTTGCGACACATGGTAGGCGCCAGACGTCTAGACGGGCCGTCGCGTCACCTGAAGGCTCTTCAGGAAGGCCGAAATTCTGCTCTCCCTCGCCGCGCCGCCGCCACCACGCCGCCAACCAGCCGCCAGACAGCGCCACTCACCTATATGCCAAGCGTGGAACTACACTCTGTCGAAAGTAGATTAACAACTTACGCCGCTCCAAGTTTTTTACATTACACAGAGTGACTCATTTCACGTAATGTTTGTTGTTGTTTTGACACACATTTCCATGTGTATACTGCGCACGAAATAAATTAAAATGAGCAGTACTTTTAAATGTATTCTTGTTTCAATTCAAGTTTTGACAGGATAGTATAAATGTGCAACGGAAATCGAATTACAATTTACACCGCACGTTGTCGACATGACCAATAAACACTTAATAGAACTTTACGTTTGCATAATCTTTTCGAATTAATTACACATATAAATTATGTGTTTCGCGCTCTCTTTTTTTAATTCATTCTCACGGCTGTTTTCCCGTTGGGGTAGACAGAGATGCCACTTGAGACTGTCCTGCTGTCATGTGTCATTTTCAAAACCGGGAAACACACAAACAAGACCGTGGAATGGAGTTTTGGACCCCACGATTTACAGTCAGGAACGTTGCCACTAGACCATTGAAACAAGCATAAACCCACGGAAATATAAATTCCTGAAAACGTCTGTAACAGACGTGAACTATTAATATGAATTGTAGTCATAATAAAGTTGGAGATGCTTGCGTAACCATGTACATCAACATGCTAGAAACAATAAACACGTATTGCAGTTTGATACAAACATGTAACGACGCGGTGTTAAACATTAATGACTTGTTGTTCACTGAAAAGCATTTCAATGCAGTATTTGTTCTGTACACATATTTGCCCATATACGTCGCGTTGTAAGCATCGAAGCTCTACCTTTTCAATTTGAAAGGTTTGACGCTCACGAAGCTCGTTTTATGGGAATTATTTTATAAAACTAAATGGCAAGTCTATTCTTCAAATGTTTGTAGAATCCATAAAGTAACTGACCCGAAACAATGGCTTCTACTAAGTAGGAAAAACAGAGACCAATTACTTTACTTCGCCCGAGACTTGGTGGAATTCAAAATTTTACTACCTAACGCGGTTATATCCTAGATTTATATCCACATTACTTCATTAAAATAACCAAATTTCTACCAACAAATGGCATTCTACCAACTGAGCTACAAGTTTTTGTATCCGTTGCTTGCTAAGCCGTGCTTGTAAACGGCTGAAAAAAAACCACCGACAATCAGTTCAGGTAGAGCCGACCTCATTACCGAGCAGACAGACCATAGCATAACTAAACAAACATTTGCCCAGACAAGCTGAAACAGTGTGCAAACGAACTGTTACTAATACAAGTGTTGATAACGTATCACGCTGATAGCCCTGCAAGATAAGCATATCACCCGTACTACACATGTGCGCGTAAAGAATTATATGCTTTATACAGGTTATATCAAGACTGCGCCCGAAAACGAAGACAAGTAGTAATTTTAATGATTGCAGACGCAATGCAAGTAAAAATTTCTCAAAAAAGCGACAGGTTTTTTTTGCATTTTTTTAAATATCAACGTATGGATGGTGATGAAGTCTAGTTTTTACTAAATTAAAATTTAAACTAGCGTACCATTGTGTCTTTAAAAATAAAAAGGCGTACATTATTATTTTGGGAAAACATTGTATTTAAAACTAAAAAAATATAAGAAAAAAATGTTGCTTTTATGCAAATTTTTATTTGCATTGTATCGGAAGTCACTAATACTACCACCTGGGTTCGTTTTCGGTCACAGTCTGTCTATACCCTGTATGTCTCAACTGTAATATAATATTTGTTGACGCATACAATTGTCTCCTGGGTAATCAGCGTTGATACACTGAAAGTATGTTTGGGTTCAAGACAATCAAGTGATGTGGCAGAGACACACGGCACTTGGACTAAAATAGAAAAGTACTAGTTCTTCAGAGGTGGTAGGACTATATCCGGAAATATGTGAGACAGATTTGTGGGAGCCCAGCACACCTTCTCCGTCCCGTTCTTTTTCCTTTTCTTTTGCCTTCTCATTTTGAGAGGCCGGCAACGCTCCTGTGATCCAAGTGTTGTAAATGTGTACTGGCGGCAATGATCAGGTTATATCACAAGGTTTTTTATTATTTTTTATTGTAGGAGACTGTCCCGCCCACACATCCACAATTGCAACTCCTGTAAGCCAGGATCAACAGTAGCACGCATTGTAATGACACCGAGCGTTGAAGCTCTGTGAGTTTCCGGGAATGTTTAACTTGTGTTTAACCCGCTACGAAATAAATTATAAAGTTAAATTAATAGGAGGAGTTGGAAATAAATTATTGTCCATTTCCCTAGATGTGATCCTTCCCTGATCGCTAGATTATTATAAATTCATGAAATATAAGGAGCTAAAATAGGAAATTCATATAATTTAATAAACACCTAGTAGAAAAAAGCGACTCTTCAGGAATTTTTTTCATCGATGTATGTACGGGCACGCTGAAGTGGCTATACTACGGCTGATAAGTATCTGAGTGCAGTGATGACCTCATAGTATTTAGATTGAGGTATGATAGTTATCACTGACCACTCGACATAGTTATGCTCGTCCACTTCAGCCCTGATAATTACTGTCTAGACCCGGAATAAGATATGTCTGCGTGAATCACTTTAGTTGTTTCTAATTATCTCTCAAATACTTTACATATGGAGCATACGATTATAATTATTAGTCAATATGATTTTTTATCTCTGTAGTTTACTGTGATATAGTGTTTTCAGTAACCATTAATCACTATATTGACGAATTGTATAACGTTACCTGAAGATACATATTTTAAAATAATAAAATCAAATAACATCGATGTAAGATATTGTCGGATAAAGAATTGTATAAAGAATAGACGTATAATAATAATATAATATAATCGACATAAATCTAGATCATCCCTAGAAGTTCTCTAGAAGAATTATAAATTTATGAGAACTCTACCATCAACATTAGACTAGCGTTGTCGACGAGGAGTCCTGCTCCGAAAAGGTTTAAAAAATATATGTAGTCGGTCTTCAATATAGGTAAAAAATATTTAAGAACGGCCAAGCAGAGGAATGATACCTAAAAAGATAATTTTTATTACAATCGTCATGATCATTGTCATCACCATACAACATTCCAACCATGGATGGACATAGGCCTCTCCAATTGCTCACCATTCTACTCGATCCTAGTTTGACTTGTCCACCCAGCCGCTCTGGAAAGATCGCCACTCCACATAGACGGAGGGCATCCTACAATCTTCTCTTCCTTGCGTAGAGTCCCCAATGCTCCCGTCATGAGTCAGCAAGGAAATAGTCCTTCGCGCACGATGTTGTGCCATTTGGTCCGATTATTGGCGACATGAACCTCTCGACATTCATGTTGAGTGTGGGACGGATCTGATCCTATAATATTACTTCATTGCAATATTGCAGAATATATTTTTGTAAGAGCCGATAAACCTCTTGCTACCAGATACGGTGTTTCTATGGAATATTCTATATTAATTGTATAGAATAGTCTACAGAACACATGGTACAGTATTCTGTTTGTTTTTTTCCCAAGGACAGAAGATTTTTTTTATACTGTCATGTCATGTGTCTATGTGGCGATCTATGGGGAGGCCTATGTTCAGCAGTGGACTTCTTGTGGCTGGATAGAAAGAGATAGACAGAAAGAACTTGATAGTTGATAGTAAAAACAATGTACTCCCAATATCCACCAAGAATTAGAGCATATCGACACAATTATGCCGGCCACTGAAAAACATGGTATGGCCATTTCTTGCTACTAAACGTGACCAAACATAATCAGTTACTTCGGGGCGATATTACGAAAAATATATTAATATTGTACGTAATAGACCTGTATTAAACAAATAATAAATAATTGCGTGTCCTTTTGGGAAATCAACGTCTCGAACGCAATCTCATATAAAGCTATTGGAAAGCGGCAAAATGATGTTTACAAATGTGTAACTCTCTAAATATACATGTGTATAAAACCTTAACTGTAATGGCGTGGGTAAGTTTAAGAAACTCCCTTTGTTTTCAAACTTAATACAATTTATTTCTTAATCATTGCAGAAACACTTGTTACGGCACGAGATTCAATTCTCTCGTTTCATTGCGCCTTTGAGGATATCTACTAATTGAGTTATGGGTCCCTCTATCCAGATACGACATCAATTTATTTTCTAAAAGGTCCTTTAATTACATATTTGCCTGAAAATCGTTGTGTAAGTGTCAGTAACCTTCATTTCATGAAATAATAAATTCACATTGGAGTGTTCAATGTCAGACTAAATAAACACTGAGTGAATCGTGTAGGTATTGTAAAAGTGTTTCGTGTTTTCTTTGTTACGTTTACACGGTTAAATAATATAATGTCCGTATGAACACTTTAAAAGAAATTTTACAGCAGCTTAGTTGTTTGAACATAGAGTGGATGTTAAGTAAAATTTAGTTTAGAAGCCTTTCATGACTCACTCCTGATTAGTAATTACGTAATCTTAAGTCTAAAATGTAATAAATATTGTGTCAAACATAATTATTATTTATTTATGATTTTATCACATTAATCAAGTTAGACGAAACAATAAATTATAATATAGGTATACAACAACAAGGCATTTATTGTAACACATGTGGTGTGTTTATATTTACACTTATTGTAGTTTTTGTTTTTAAAAGTAAGTTGTTTGTTACTAAACATTACTGTACTGTACTGTATCAGCCCATACACGACCCACTGCAGGGCACGAGCCTCCTCCACAATCGAGAGTACGATTGAGAGTGGTTAGGCCATATAGTCCACCACGCTGGCCCAGTGCGGGTTGGCAGACTTTTACATACCATAGAAATTTATACAAATCGCTATGGTATGCAGGTTTCCTCACGATGTTTTCCTTCACCGTTATAGTGCGTGGTGATTGACTATCAATACACACATGGCTCCGAAAAGTCAGAGGTGTGCCCTGGGATTTGAACCCGCGACCACCGTGAACATGTAGGCAGCCACGTCTGGTCCGTTACCAACAGGCCACCACGCACTTAACTTTACTAAACATTGTCTTACAATAATATTATGATTACTGCTTTGTTTGGGTACAACTAGAAACACATTTAGACATTGAAATACAAGTAATCGTAATATCATTGCCTACTTTTAAATGGAAAGTGCGTAACATTTTACTAACCGCCTCTTTGGTAGAGACGCCAGACGGCAATGTACGAGTAGCAGCCTTAAACGCGGCAATAGAAAGCAGAGATTACGCGCTGCTCACATTTTGCTTGTAGGGCCATTAATGTCGCGCCAGCAAGCTCGAGGAAGTAGCATTGATTACAATTAATGTTACTACGTACCGAAGTCGCAAACAACAAATGCGCACATGTACTCCTATTTCCATTTTAAAGCTATTTTATTTACAGTTGAAACCATATTTCTATAATTGTTTTCTTATAGCATTATTAATCAAGGTATTAACCCATAAATTACCTATGACAATGCTGTTTTTGAGTATGTATCTGTTCTTGATTGTCATCAAATTCACAAGATGAAGAAACGATTCAGACTGTGACATTTTAAGTGAAAATTAATAATGAAGCTCAGCGTCTAAAAAATATCAAACTCATAATTCTGAACTTTACATGGAAAATCCATAAACCTACCTAAGTATCAACCAGTTTGAACACAGTGGATTGGTAAGTTAAGCACATGAACTATTCGAGCAAGAGCCCGTAGCTTTCATCATTTTTTTATATCATAGGTCCGGCAAACGAGCAAGCAGGCCACCCGATGGTAAGTGATCACTGCCGCCCATGAATATCCACAAAACTTACATCATGTGTGATGTGTGATCATGGATTTGTTGCCGACCCATCAGATCGGGAGGGGAGCGGGAAGGAAAAAGGATGGCAAGAGGAAAGGGGTAATGGGCAGAATCAAAGGGCTAATAAAAGCGGAATTTTACATATTTTGTTAAGGCAACTATTAAAAGGTGTTTGTTTTCTTGGCAGCCGGACATTTTTGATAGTTCTTTTACCTTGCCAGACACATTGAAGTTGATAACTTCCAAAGTCACCACGATCGGAACTTCATAATAGCCGATCGTGTGATGCCTACGTTATAGGCATGCGCAGACAACAGTTCAGATTTTAAAAAATGACGAAAATCTGGCGGACACGGGCTCTTGGTCTATATTAAAGGCCCAGAAGATGGTAATTTATTATGTCACCAATGTAGAATATTGGGATATCCTAGAAATTCCATCATGTCCACGGGGTGAGGTCAAGATGGATTTTTTCCTTTTTGCTTGGTGAGCCCTTACAGATTGCATATCTAATTATTTTTAATGACACTTTTTTTAACTTTGATAAGGTAAATTTCAAAACTGATTAAAATAAAATATTTTTATCGCTTCCTTTATATATTTGCATCATAAACTTAAGCCTTCCATCTTGTCCGCCTTTCCCCTATATTGTAAATCGTCAATCAGCGCTGTGTAACGATGCTTATTTAATTGTGCCAAATACGCTATATAATTTGGTCACGCCAGACTGTATTAAACATTTACGCGATATTAATAGATTTATTATCTCATACGCAAGTTGCTGCTACACGTGCATATTGGCAAACTTCCTGAAATTTACATCCATTTACACATGATTCGAGCTATAAATAGATTGCGGTGTGTAATGTGGCTGCTAGTGCAGACAGGTGATTACGTGAAGGGCATAGGCCACGTAAACACTAGGCTGGAGCGGCGGGCGGCGCGGCGCGGCGTCGACAGCGCGCCTCGCGAGTTGCGAGTTGCGAGTTGCGGCAGTCGGCGCTCACGGTACGCTGCACGTTGAGTCACGCGCCCGCCGCGCCGCCCGGCCCGTTGTCTGCCATTGTTTGGCGCTGGCGGCGGCGGTCGCCGTGCGAACTAGGCCCGCGCCCTCGCCCCGACCTTGTCTCCGACACGGATTTATTGATGCGTCACCACGAGACGCGTCGCGCGTCGTCCGACTCAAAACTGTTAATTCGAGTTATTCGAGTTACGTGCGAGTTCGCTCGCCGTAACCAATTCAAATAGCGGATCGTCAATTTGTTCCACATAGGATTGTAGTTATTGCGATGTTTGCCATTATTTGAATCATGCTTCGCTACTTATTATGTCATTTTGTGTATGATAAATGAGCCTCGTAATGGAGCAAGTTTCTTGTACTATTTTAGTTAAAAATAGATAAAGGCGACCTGTGATTATTACTGTCGGATGATTGTTTTCATTTGCGATGTATAAAGCCGATATCTATATTTGTTATTTAAAGTAATAAAAAGGAAACTGAGCAGTTGTAAATAAAGTGGTATTCACCTGTGGGTTTGCGGTACAAATTAAGAAGAATTCACACGTCTGCAAGCGCTACTTGTGATAGTAGCCAGACGTCTAGACGGTGTGTCGCGCGGTGGTGCGGCGCGGTGGTGCGGTGGTGCGGCGCGGCGCGCTGAAGGCTGTTCAGGAAGGCCGGCGCGCAGTGTCCACAGGCGCGCCCGTCTCCGGCCGACACCCGCATTAAACGCCTACCACGTACGCGCAACCTACTTTGCTAAATATATTGCTGCCGCCGCGCCGTACGCCTGACACCTACTATTGTGTTTTCTTTTTTTTTACAGAAATCTACAAGTTATCCATTCAAAGCAAATGATTATATTCATATTTATGAGAAATGAAAATATGTAGAGGGCGAACGGGCACCTTCGCCAGCTTGCATAAATATTGTTATTTTCGTCCTTTCTTATCATGTATGTATGACATATTTAATGCATTGTATAAATGTTTAAGTGGAGACGTTTATTGTTTTCTTTTTTGGCATTTCAATTTGTAATCGTAAGATTATATTTTAATACATTTTGTAAGTTTTTCTTTTATAGAATAACATCGAGCATACATCTACAATTTCCATTAAATGGTATTGTATACAGGCGTTAAAGAAAAACTTTGATTCATATTATGATTTAAATATGTGTAATGTAGAGTTAAATGTAAATAAAGGTACTATACGAGTATGTAAAATATTTGAAATATTTTTTTACCTTGTTGTTCGGATGTTACCTCGTTTTTCAAATGTGGACAAAGCAATTATACATTTATTGAGCATGAATAATTTTGGGAACATAATTTGTGGACCGCAAATATGATTTCCTTAATGTGTTTTTGTGTGTTAACGCTTTTAATGATATCAGGTGCCTATATTTCGACATAACCCTCACAAAGAAAAGTACAAACAAAGTTTTACCATAATATTGTTGTTTACTTGTGGAATTGTGTTATAACCTTTTAATTTTTAACCGACTTCAAGAGGTTATCAATTCGGTGGGTTATTTTCATACTTTTATCTCATATTGTCCCACACTAGGATTTCTACAAACTGTTTAATTTGCATTAGAACCTAGATATGCAGCAATTATCGCTATATAGATAATCAATTATGTGGATGTCGCATCTCTAACCTCAATCTACGATAACTTTTCAATTACGGCAATTTATATGAAGTAGTATTCATAAAAAGAAGGTTTTTTTTTATAATTATAAAAACAGTTAAGCTTAGTCCAAAATTTAATCAGAAGTTGTTTTTGTATTTTATCTTAAAGGTAATGAAACTTTGAATGAGCCTAGCGGGGATAGAGGGGGCTATGAGTCGTAAACGTTTGAATTGGATATCTAGGCCAGGTAAATACAGATTGAAACTTTTTCATTCCGAAAATAGCAACGCTTGGCATAAATTCTACAAACTTAATGTAAGTCAGGCGGTCGCTCGTTACATCATAAGCCAATTTTCCTATAACCTGCATAGAGATCGTTTGCGCCCGCCCCCATTTTATGGGGTTGATGCAGGGTAAAATTATAAATAGATTCATTTCATTTTCTTAGATGCAGAACTTTTAATACATAAGAATGACATCGGCAAATGCAGTAAAGTGACCTTATGCCACGGTTTTCGCTCTGAGTGTACTTCTTTTTTTCACTACTAAGCACTGTCCTCCTTTCCTGAGAGGTTTAGGCTTTAATCCTAATGCCGGGTTGCAACCTTTATATGCCTCTGTTATCGTTATGCAGAATTCAGGTGATCCTCTAGAGTTTGTCCTGCATCGCTGGGGTGAAGCGATTGACCGGCGTGGCATAACCAAGGCATTTTATAGGGTCTGGCACCGTGGTCTTCTCACCAAGCTTCCGGCATACGGTCTGCCCGACAACTTGTGTTCATGGATTTCTGGCTTTCTGCATGGGCGTAGAATGCATGTTGTCGTTGACGGACACGCTTCGGCGCTCATGTCGGTAAATGCCGGAGTTCCACAGGGCTTGGTGCTATCGCCCACCCTTTTTATTCTGCATTTCAATGATATGTTGTCGATCGGCAACATTTATTGCTATGCAGATTACAGCACGGTTCATGGGCGATACTGCTATGGGCCCAAGGTTGCCGTGTCGACACTGTGAGTGGGCGCGAAGGTCTTGTCATTGAGCTCAATCGGTCCTTGGATATCCACATGGGGTTCCAGGAATATAGTTGAGTTCAATGCCAGGAAAACCCAGGTGTGTGCGTTCACCTGCAAGAATCCCCGTTCTTTCCCCTCCCCAATCTTCAGGGTATTCACCTCTCAATGCGGAATTACCTGAGTATCCTTGGTGTGGATATCCGCTGTGATCTCAATCCAAGGTCTCTCATCGAGGGCGTAATACCTGTCACATCACGCAGGGTTGGAGTCCTCAAGAAGGTGCGTCGGTTTTTCACGCCCGGTCAACTATACCGCTTGTATAAAGCGTAGGTTCGGCCGGGTATGGAATACTGTTCGTACCTCTGGGATGGATCCGCCCAGTACTTACTCGATGCGTTAGATGGATTGCAGCGGCGGGCCATCCGCATTGTAAATGATGCAGACGTTAAGAGCAACTTAAAGTCGCTACAGTTGCGGAGGGATGTTGCCTCTCTAAGCGTGTTCTACCGTCTGTATCACGGTGAATGCTCTTAGGAATTGTTCAGTTTGATCCCTTCCTCTCCTTTTCTTAAAAGAACCACGCATGCTGACTTGCGAAGCCATAGCTTGATGGTCCAAACCATCTCGGCGCGAACCGAAAGGTTCGCAAATTCTTTTTTGTGTCGCACCGTCTGTGGAATTATTTGCCGTCACACGTGTTCCCTCCTTCCTATAATCCTGGTTCCTTCCGCCGTGAAGGAGCATCACAGCAGGCCGATTGTATCGAATGGCATGGGACCGCCGTCTGATGCCATTCTATACTCTGTCTGGACGGCAGACAGAGTACATTGCGGTTACCATCAAGTGCAGTGCAGTCATTATGCGGCGAAAGAATAAAAAAAAAAAGAATTCTAACATGTCAGTTTTCCCACAATGTTTCCTTTGTAATATAACTCTGAAAAGGTAGAATGACGAAATATGCGGCCTTCGTTGTATAAGTTCAGCTCTATCCCAAAAAAATGTATCGTTCACATGTTATAAGAACTTGTTCATTATCATCGTCAACCAGAGGAAATCCTGTGCTGAACAAAGACCCTCCTCACGAGTTTCCTCAGCGACTTTCTGCAACCTTTGTTAGGTCTTCGTTCATCTTGTCCATTTTAACAACATACATTGCAAGTCCGTAGTGTATCTGGTTCGTGACGAGCAGTAAAATTAAAATTATTATGAAATATTTACAGGAAATATTTGTCTACCCTTTTGGCTAACTATTTTTCATAGTAGTAACGTTTACATTTATATGTAATTCATTGATACGTATTTCGCCTTTCTTCTTAGAAGTCAATAGATAGATAATAAATTAAACGGACTGCGGCCTATGATAATCAAAGTATCCGTCAATGGATTTAAAAAAATATCCGATCTGTAAAATAAAGATTATTGCCGTCATATAATTTTATTATTTTCCAGTTATTAATACTTTATCAGCTTTGTAAATTACTGTTGAATCGACAGACCAATAACGACAGAGATAAATAAAGCGGAAAATATATCAAGGTGAGATAATAATTATAGCAGTCATCATTAAATGTTAAATTATATTAATATGGATAGGAATTTTAATAAAATAGTGTCAATTTTTGTCTTTTTGCATGTTATACATCTTATGAAAATAAACAATAAATTTAAAGATATTTTTAAAAAAAGTGGCGCTCCGGTGGCGAGACTTAAGACCCAAGCCATTGGTTGATATTGATCCAGAGTGAGGAACCTCCTCACTATATTTGCCGTATCCAATAATACTGCTTTTTGGACCTGCCTCTTAACACAACGGGCAATTGATTCTATGGAGATGATGTTGGTAGAGGCTATTTGGTATCAATCCATGGGCAGAAACGAACATCGGGACAACAGTTTATGAGTCCACATCCGACATGTCAGTAACCTCGTGTCTAATAAAATTGTGTTTTAATAATTATGACTTCTATGGTCGGTACTAACAACATAGCACGCAAATTGAAAAACGTCATTGACAATTTTCGCAATTCAACTTTTTAAAACTTAAAACTTACCTTTGTGTGCATCTATTTACGAGTATACATTTAAATGTTTTCATATGAACTGCAATTTTATTCATTTTTATTTTTAACAGCTACCTTTTAATGTTTTACTTTTTTATGCAAAAACATTTAGTAAACTTAGGACGTAACTCACACATGGACTCCTCTCCCTATCTGATGGGCCTACAACACATCCATGATCCAAGCGTTATGGATGTTCATGGGCGGCAGTGATCACTTACCATCAGGTGACCTGCTAGCTCGTTTGCCGGACCAACGCCATTAAAACAAATTTAGGGTCTAAGAAAACCAAGGAAACATTAAATTCTAAATTTTTTCAAGTGTCTAACCGTTGCTATTTTACAAAAACCGGTTGACGATTCTAATATGAAATTACAAGTCCAATAAAAATGCAGTAAAACCTTTATTCTAATAGTGGAGCGTTAAAGCGTCACTATTTCAAAGCGACTAAATGTCTTTGTAGAAATACTGTAGACGTCAGCAAGACTTGACTGGGGAGTGAGGGGGTGGCGACGTGGGTAGGAGGGAGGGGGACGGGTGCACGGTGCATTTGCTGCACCACAATGTACAATGCACCCGGAGTCGACCATCGCCCTCGCTGGCCATTGCCACCAGATCCACCAACATTTACTAAATCTTTATATTACGTTGCATTCGTGTTGCGCTCTGGAGTCTCGACACAATAATGTTTAGAATTTTATATAAGATGTTGTGTATTCCTGTCGACATTAACATAATTTATTATTTGCATTGCCACTACTGCAGATTATTTCGCTGAATTATCTTCTTACTACTTACTTCGATAATTATTTGCAATTGAAATTGTTTAAAGTAACAATGATGCTTATTTTTGTTTACTTGCGTTTTACTTATGTAGTTGGAAACTTAGATTTTAGTTACTTACTTAGACAATGCAGAAAAATGTTTTTTTTTTATGTCACGTTATGTACGGTAACAATGCTAAATGCAGTAGGTAAATATATTAACTTTTCATTTTCTCTAACATATAATCAAAATAACGAATATTATATTTGGTAACTTAGTATATTTCATACATATCTGAAGAGATGCATCGAAAGTGCATCAGTACAAAAATAAACTTTAAACAAATAGTTTTCCCCAGATCCATTGTATCGTTAAGTCTACTTATTATTTCAAATTTTATGGACTTTATTTAAACACCTCATTTCAGTAAAATAATAAAGATAATATTATTATTGCAAATACAAAATTATACCCCACACTGGATTTACACAGGCGTGGCAACAAGTTAACTTAGTGTAAATTAATGAAATGTCTTCCAGCATGAGCAAGCAAGGCGTGTCGCGTTATGTAATCGCGAGCATCTCAAAGGAAACGCGTCGGCGAAGCAGTAAGATGGAAGTCCTGTTTGGGCAACGCCGCGTGAAAATCACAAAATGTGGCGTGAGCGGCCGGATGCCGCTTGAAACACATAACTTGTACATTTGACGGTCCATCGCACCACTCTCGCCTCGGACCCGGTATTCATGTCGCATTCCTTCCACATACTGCTAAATAGAACGGATGAGTACGTGTTATGACGTCAAACGTTTGTCGTATCGTAGCGTATTGTTCTCGACCTCGATGCGACGCTTGTAAACAGTAAGGTACCCGTGAATACGCAATGTGGGCTTTGTTTTCTATTCTTCCTTCTGAATCGTCACGTATTTAAATTATGCTGACAGCGGCAACGCTACTTGGCCTAGAGATACGCATGTTTTGATTTAAAAGTACTCTAATCAACGCTCTCAATGTTTAAATTTAGCCTAACCTGAATTTAAAATATGTTGAGTGTTCAATAATATTTTTTACAGTAGCAAATTTTGGGTTTATTTTATGTATTCTTTTATTTACTTTTTGCCTCATAACATAAGAATAAATAATAAAAACACATTTAATCACCACATGTCTATTAATCTATTAATAACACGATTTCATATCAGAATCAATCTATGAACGATGTTATGTGCCATTGTTGTCTAAGTCCAGTCCAGTCCAGTCCGGTGGGTCTTTGAGCATAGTACGTGATTTTGGGATATCAAAACACAACAAATTTCAGCTTCTGTTTGATTTTGACGACTTCCCTACAGTATGTACGTATTTATTAGGGATACCAATTGCCAATCAAAGTAAAATAACATCACATCGCTGGTATTTGGCTATTGGCACTCAACGCAAGAGTTATCCTCGATATGTATTTTGGAACTTCAAGATTGAATATGAAAGAAAATTTATTAGGACCAACTTGGAAATATTCTGGTGCTGAAAATGCGAAAATTGTTGTCAAATTCGTTCATAAACAAAAAGCTGAGCCCGAACAATGACGATAATAATATAAAAGAGCCAAAATGACAACCTCCTCATTTTACAGTTATCGGATACCTTAAAAATAAACAAAAAGTATGTAAGTAAAAAAGTATAAGTTAGAAATAAGTAAAAAGTTTGTAGTTGTGTTATATTTCAAGGTAATAATTCGAAGTTTTGCCGAAAAACAAGTGGCCCACTCATAGGAACTAACACCGAAGTCTTATTATGAGAGAATTGAGTTTCTAGTTTTTTATGCCTATAACTTAGCGATAATGGAAGAAACTTACTTAAAATACCTACCTTGCCTTAAGTGGAACTACTAAATAGCCAATGCTTATTGTGGTACAAGAATTTGAAAAACTGCAAAAGTATATTCTTATATTAGTCATAAATACAATATCTCTTTGAATTTCAAAATACAAACAAAAGCAAAGTTGGATATGAAATATTCGAACATTATTGCATTTTCGTTCTCGAAATGTATTCCCGGTAGGTTACGTGTTAAAATTGTATTTTCTACTCAAACAAATAGATGCATAGTAAATGTACCTATGTTTTGTTCGTTGCAAGAAAAACACTTTGCAATTATTATCGAAGCCATTGTAAACATACCTTGTTTTTTGCACACAATTTGCATACGAGGCAGACAAAATTATAAAAAGAATATAAGTGTTGTCAGATATATCTTATTCACCGTATAATGAACGCGAGTATTATTTGTGATCCGGTGGACGACCAGGCCTGACGCTTTCACCTTCATGTGTCCTCCGGCACTCGGTACCGTGTCATGACTCAGCCTTATTTATGACAAGGGTCTGATTTGTGACCAGATATGCTGATGGAATGTCAAACAGGCCTTTTATAACACCTTTATTGCTCTTTCAGTGCTCATTTTTAAGGCATCTTCCTTTGTTGTAATTCTGATATGAATTTTATTATTTATATCAGATGGCGTTTTATGATAAGTTTTTTAAAGGACAAGGAAAAAATATAGATAGATTGCAACAGACAATATGGCGCGCATATATCTAGAGCTAAGATAATCGTTAAGAATATTTGATGAATGAAGAAATTAGCAGATTACATCGTGGCCCTGTGATATTATGTAGGTAGGATTCAGTATAATGTGCTGTGACGTGAACTACTACACAACGCTGTTTTTCAGTGGTCACCTTGAGTGACATGCGGATGTTAGCTAACACTTAGATAACTTACTAAGCATCCATAATTTTATATTATCTAAAACAACAAGTACTTCATCATAAAACTTACTTGAATATATTTTGTGTGTATACTTCATAATACATTTCGCATAAAAATTAAAAACGTACATTCATCACTGATTTAAAAACTAGTACCTATATTTGTTACGAATTGTTGAACAGGCTTTGTTGTAACAATGGAGTGATGTTAAAGGTGACCCCATGAGATTCCCAAATAAAAACTAAAATTAATAAGTAAAATATAAAATTGAAAATAAAAAATTGCAAATTTGCCACCGTAGTTTAGCACCACAATTTGAGTACCTACCATTTGTTTATTGATTCGATACACTGAACAGCTAGATATTTTGTCGTTTCTTTTGATAAACGTGATTTCCACGATTCATTTCGTCGAACTGCTCCGCTTGTGAGTATGAGTGTAATTAAGTGATTCCCAGGGGATAAGCCTACAACATATGAGCTACTACGTACCACGATAGTCGACATGTCGTGCGATTTTCCGTATTGAAATCTACTCCTTAAGTGTCCATTTTCACTCATACCGATTGTTAAACATTCAACAGTGTTGACAATTGTCGCAAAGAGAATTGATCGACATCATAGCAAAAACGAAGTCACTCTGAGTAGATTTCAATAAGAAGAATCTCACTATATATCGAATTTAGTCTAACGGAGTAGCCACCATATAATAATAACTTAAGCCCCATTTACACGGGGAGAGTTTCTCGCCTCGAAGATACGATTATCGTAAGGATACAAAAAAGTTGCATCGTGTTAACATTTATTTATTTATTCTTAACTGCACACAGAAAGGAAAAACATACAAAAAAATAAGAAAAAAGTTCAGATGGCGGTCTTATCGCTCTAGGCAACTTCTATTAATTTCTATTTCGATAACACAGTTTCGATCGACAGTTGTCATGCGATAATGGCATACGATTCTCGCCGCGAGAAACTCTCTCCGTGTAAATGGCGCTTTAGGTATTGAATTCGAGGATCAATCATAATCTATAATCATTCTAAACTTCTGGTTGGATAACGTCTACGCTTTTGCTACAGCCACTTTATCGCTTTATCCAGACTGATAAATTTAAATCTATTGATTAAATAACACTGGACACATGAATTGAATAGTAGATAAGACTATTTTACACTTTAACAAATGGAATGTCTTTGTTTTACGTAATCTGCAAATAAAGGGCATGTCTAATTGTCTATAATACTGCCATAAGTTATTGATTGTTGTAAAGAAAATAATGAACAGTGTACTTTACAAAATGTGTAAATTTTATTTTCTGTTCTGATTAAAGGAATAATAATAAACTTAAATCTGACGCTGACGTGATTCCACTTATTTTTGAAAAGTTACTTATTTGTAACTTATCGAACATTTACGATATCCGTAATTAATAATAATTGTAGTTACCTATTTAATTTATCAAATGTGTTTTTATAGTTAAAGTGTATTTTTCAACATTAACGTGTAGATATGACACTTGTCTCGTGTGTTGACGTTGGTCGTCATTGCAAGGACATTTTTCAATTAAACAACAATGACTGGTACGAACACGTATTTACAAATAATTTAGATCAATATTGACGAGACTCACAATACAATGGTTTGAGCTACTACGCCTGTTTTTAATTGGCGGCAATGGCGCCAGTCAAAACAAAACGCGTAACGTGATAGATTACCTATACATTGAGAGGGATATAAATGCTACTTTAATCTCTACACACAGAACGGGAATGTTCTGTGTTACAATACTTTCACAATTTATAAGTATTATTAGTACCATTATAATAATGAATTAAAATATAAACATTCAACAAAGACTGCAATGTTGTCATGCAATTTAAGTGTCCAATTTCGATTATATCGATAATAACTTTAACATACCTTAACATCATTGACGGCGTCCTCTAAGCGGCGCCGCGTCGACATCGGCATCGTTGGAGGGCGCGGGTGGGGCGAGGACGGCGGGGGGAGAGGGGGTATTGTCGGTCGGTCGGGCGGCGCAAGGGCGCGGCGGTGCATACAGCGCCCCTGTGCCCTTGCCGAGACGATGCGGTGCATGCACCCTGCGCCGCACACAATCACCACTAGTGCGTTCACTTCATGCGGACTCACAAGACACGCACCACACTACGTACACCTTAATATCAATATTCATCTTATGGTTCACCGCTTTTTTTTTATTGCACTGGTCCAGCAAACGAGCAAACAGGTCACTTGATGGTAAGTGATCACTGCCGCCCAAGAACATCCACAACGCTTGGTTCATATGTGTTGCCGGCCCTTAAAGTCAAGATGGGAGCACGAAGAAAAAGAATGGGACGAGGAAAGGGGTATTGGGCATCCGGAAATCTCACACGCCAAACGTAACGCGACACCCAAGCTGCCGCTTCACGTCGATTATCTGCGAGATACTGGTACCACCCCGGACGAGACTGCCCATTCATGCTGAGTTATGACTGACAACAGCGTGACTCTACTACATAAAAAACCGCTGGATTTCTAACAGGTCGTTTTGTGTTGGGTCAGGTTTTTTGACTGTATGACAAAAATCACATTGAATAATAGGTAGTCATCTTCATGTTCAGCAACAAGAAATCCAGTGGTGAGCATAGGCCTGTCCCAAAGATATCCCAAGTGACTTGCAACCAGCGATTCCCAGTATTCTGAATTGGGTCGTCTGACCGACTGTCAATGGTTTGCTCAAATTGCACCGTATTTTGAATTGCACCAGACATGTTGTTACGAATTTTATTAACCTTATCAAGATACTACAAAATAACATTATCAACCGAACCAAGTTAACTGCGTGTGCTCATGACTAATGCGTTCATTATCAGCATAAGGCTTTGTTTTGGCACCACCGTGGCGCAGTTGGTTAGACGCTACCTGTGAAACGTGACGTCGCAGGTTCGATACCCGCACCGAGACAAATGTTTGATGACAGGTATTTGTTTTGGGTCTAGGTGTTTATGAAACTGAAAACTCTTTCAAAGTTCTTGATACCCACGACACAAGGCTCGCTCTTAGTGTGGCGTCAAGGTTATGTATGTGACTGTTGAGTGTATTTATTTATTTAAATACATAATGGTAGCTGCATGTGAAGTAAATGTCGCGCTTCAACACCGATGACAATCATTCGTGGTCCAATCGATATAGTAATTGAATAGACAGATGTGCAACGAGTACACCCTATTTTATAAACAGTAATTTCACCCCGCGTGGCGACAGAGGGCGACTCACCCGCAGTGCCTACGCCGCTGGACTCCAGCGATGAGACATTTTAAACTCGATGTTGGTGAAGTTTAATTGTGATGCAGTGTTATAGTGCAGCTGTGTGGCTGCATCGAGGCACGTCACCTCCCCGTCTCCTTCACCTCCTCCCTCAGTGGAGATGTGCAGCGGGCAGCCTCCCCGGTCACGTCACGCCACGCCACGTCACGATGCTGCGTTTTAATCATGTTTTTGACTTTTATATATATATATATATATTGTCCAATCGGTACCGGACACCAAATTTGTTTTTATTATATCACGTCTAATTGTTCTTGGCTGGCGTCAGGTTTTATTATTTCAAAGGCCGACCCTCGCCGGTCGGTCATTTGATTCCCGACGCGCCAGGGGTTGGGGTGCACCGTGCATCGTGCAGACTTAATTGATCATGATGAATCGTGGCGCGTGTGTACTATTATTATTTCCGGGTATATTTGTGGTATAAGGTATTTAATAATGCGTATAATGAAACCATGTATTTTTGTTATAAAAATAATATATACGCTCTTGTAAGTCATAGGCTAGGCTCTTGTAAGGTATATGAGGTATAAGCTCTTATAAGGTAGCTATGTTTAATTGCTTACACCTTTCCAAAGGTTTATCAAGAGTAAAATAATTCGGAATTAAGTTGTTGCATCCTAAGACCACACCTTATTGTATTGTTTATCTTGTATTTTTATATGTAAATCATTAATATGTAGAGACTAAATAATATCTCCACATAATCAATGAGAGATACTTATATCACATTAGAACACAATATATTAGACAATACAAAATCAAATAACAGCACTAGACATTATTTTCTGAGCTATTACATATGTGAAGCTGTAAGTCGTCCGGAAGTGAAATGGAGAAAATAGCTATACTGTTGTTAGTAATGAATAATGGCAACGCTGACAATGAGAAGTGAGCACTGACCACTGAGGTCTAAATAATGGGCGCTCGGTAGTCACGAACGGTTGCGGCGCGACTCGAAGTCGCGTCGCGTCGTCGCGGCAGCTGCGTGCGCGTCGCACGTGCGGGCCCGCGCGCGCCGCACATTGGCGTGTGCAAAACATAACACGTTCAGCAAATTGATGTCAATGCCTCTTTGAACCCCTGCTTCACAAATTTAATTCACAATAAGCAAAAACACTTTTGTATGCGTCTGCGCACAATACCTATACAGAATCATCGCTGAGCGCTGAATTGGTAATCGGCTATCTGCCTGGTCGGTCACCTTTTATTAAAAATGCACACCCGAAACGAGGACACACAGGGCGTTGGACAAGGGCATAACTTTTTGGAACTTTATTGATGTTTGACAAATAAAAATATGATGTTTTAAACAAGCAGCTAATGACATAGGCAACTATGTTTATTACTAAAGCAACTAAGTTAAGCTCAACAATTTTGGTTTTATGATGCGCAATTATTTTTTTATTACCTGTATACAATATGATATGGTGTAATATATTCATTTGAAATGTGAAAGCACAAAGGCTCAGTGACGTCAAGCTTTTAACCAAATCAATATGTGGATGAAGTTGTAATGTTATTTAATTTAATGAAAGTAAGTATAGTTAAATGATCCAGGTACGAGTGAGTAATATCCAATATTGAAAAGATTTTATTGCACTATATTTAGTAAATTAGTAAGTAACTATTTATAAAGATCATACACAATTAAAAAATACTTAACAATTGTTCACCACATTAGGCTTGTTTCATGTGCTCTCTGATGTAAGCCAACCCAGCCTCTACATTTTCTAGAAGCTCTTTAGAGTCTTTAGCTAGTTCAGATACTTTTTTAATAGATTCTTCAGGTACAAGGCTTTGTAACGTATCGTAATTTTGTGTTTCCTTTTGAAGTTCACTGACCACTTCGTTCTGTATAGGTTTAAGTTTAGATAAATACGCTTCCACGTTAGTTTCGTTTAATTTATTAATTAGTTCTTCGAATATGTTACTGTATTCTTCGTCAATTGCTGTTGTAACGTTATTGATATATTCTTGAAGTGCATCATCAAGTATGGAGGTGGAATTATTTGATTCAGTAATTGTTATTTCGTGCGGTATGTCGGAAACTAAAATTAAATAAAAATATAATAAAATATATTTATATATTTTAGGACGGATATTATCTTGAATGAACTTACCCATGTACACCAATTGATGGTTGCAAGTATTGCAATATTCCCGGTATTTTTTTGTCATAGTATCCAATTCTACTAGTTTCGAACTTATTTCGAAATTTGCCTGTTTTATGTCTTGGACCAGACTGGAAATATTCCACTGTTGTATATCAGCCGCGAAATGATAGTAATCGTCTTGCAAGTTCAATATATGGTACATGGTCATGCCGAATTGTTCGACGGCGGCAGTTTTGAGTTTACTTGTAACGTTTTTTATTTCGTCTTCCAGTATTTTGGATTCATTAGTAACTCTTTTACTCAACTCTTTGCCGTAATCTGTCCGGAATTTCTCTAATCTCTGTGTGATAGTTTTAGTAAGTTGATCAAAGGTATCACAATGAAATGGCTCTACTTCTGTAAGCTGTCTAGACGATGTCTTCGTAATAACTGAAAATAATATGTTTAATTTAATTTTGCTTTTATTTTAGGTAAAAAGATTACTGTATACGAACGGACAGACATACCTATAGACATGTAGAATAAGGATATGTCCTTATTGCACATGTCTATAGATTCGACAATAAGTTTTATTTCGAGACAATGTGAGAATTACGGTAATAATTATACATTAAAGTTCCTTAGTACGTTGTATCTGATGATAGATGTAGTTCTCTGGCAGATTAACTATCCCTCTCTATTCAGGAGGCCAATTGCTCAATAGCTTCATCGTGTGGGAGGGACATTATATGACTACTTAAACCGTAGAGATAGCAAAAGGTGCTAAAATTTTTACCGATAACAGATTGAAGGAAATGAACACAACTAAAGTACTCTTATTAAGCTTACTGTCTTCCAGCTTTGTTTCTCCGCAATTTAAGCGACAAATTTCTTTCGAATTTTTTAAATGTTCCATTAACTTGTTGGCACTCTCGTGCGTTGAATTAAAATTCTGTTCGTATGTTTCAAGTTGGCTTAACAAAGATTGTGTTTGTTTAACAATTGGCTCAATACGTTTTCGAGTCTGAGCCATTTCCTTCAAAATGTGTTTCAAATGTTGAGGTCGGTCTTCGAACTTCTTTTCAAATATTTCAAAATTTTCTTCATACTTTTCGCGAACTTGAACTGCGTTTTGATAATAACTGTCGTTCAATTCTTTTATAATGTTATTTTGGACCACTAAGAAATTAATAATCGATGTTATATCTTTTTTCTTGAATGCACTTTGTCCTGTTGGACAAGTTACGTCTGAAAACAAATAATTATTATAAATACATTCAATCTCTATCTAATATAAGTCTATAGGTATTTATGGGCATACATTCATCCGTAAACTTTCTTTATTGATGGAGATGACGATGATACCTACTCTCAACAAATTAGGTATATAACTAATCCAATTTCATTTAATCCAATCTTATCTACCAACTTTATTATCTTTCCATAGTTTGTACACATGAGGAATTTAAAGTTATTAGTTAGTGAGGTTACCTTCATGTATAGGAGTCGTGGTTTCTGTGTGGATATCAGTTGAAACAGTAGTTTCCGTCGTTACGATTTCTGATGTGACTGGCTCGGTACTACCATAGAATTTATTACGTTCGAAATATTTGCGAGGTCTGAGGCGACGAACCGAACTGCTTTCAGTATTAGGCCTCTGTCCGGAGACCAAGCCCTCGGAAAATACAACGTACACCAAAACTGTAACGACCAGCATGGTGGAACAAACTCTTCGAAATGTTACCAGTAATAATTGATCAAGTGTTATATACTTTATATGTGGAATGTTAGACATTTTTGCAAGCAATTTCAGTTTTAGTTATTCACTGTAATAAAAATATGTAATTACATGTTATCTATAAGTTTTAATACGTGGTAGTTATTAACTGAAATATTTGAACAATTTTTCCTCAAAAGGCTTTCCAGTTTTAAATGGTCACTCTGACATTTAATTATGTGATGTAAATGATTAGGAATAGCGAAACAATAATAAATTTCTTGTGTTACAAAGTAATATAAGTGCGTCAGATACATTTTCAGCTATGATTGTGGACGGCAGTCGCCAGCCGGGCGTATACGAATGACCTACCACTAACAAATTGGGACTCCATTGTCCAACAGTCTCCCTCACCAAATTATACGTAACACATTGTTACTCGATGGTGTCTTGGATTTGCGCGAATGTTACACATTGAAATAAAACGTATTATTACGGATTTTATTGCGAATTTGATTTGGTTTTTACATTTTTTAATTTCCCGACGTTTCGATCACTTTACTGTTTTTGTGGTCACGGGGCGGACTCACACAAGAATACGTTTTATTTCAACATTGTTACTCGTGCTTGCTGCACCGCAGTTGTTCCACTTTGAGCGTGGCTCTACCGCAGTAAACATAAAATCGGAAGACGAAACTTGTATTAAGTGTGTAACTATTTATAGAAATACATACATAATATAAAAACAGACGCCTTTTTCCCAGAAGAGATGGGCAGAGGTGCTACCAGGACACCCACGTTTCGCCTAGTATGTTCCGTCTCACGATATAATAAGGGGCGAGCCTACCGCTATATCGGGTACAAATTCCTGACTCCGGGCTGATAATGAATAGAAAAATCCAATACCACTTTGTCCGACCCAGGATTCGAACCCGAGACCTCAGCTTTGCAATCGTACCTTAGTACGACTGGCCACCGAGGCATCGCAATGTTATAATAACATTGCGGTTACTTCGGACGGCATTTTCTTAGTTATCGAACGGATGCAGTGCATTATCATATTAAAGGTTGACATCAAACACGTGGTCTGTCTTATTGCATTATGCCAAATCTCTTTTGCAACATTATTTTAAAACCATCGTTGCATACTGCAATAACAACATATTATGATCAATCAAAACATTATGCAAAATTACGAATAAGGGATCAATGAAATTTAAAATTTAATTCCGTGATGATAAAGTATTCATTAAAAATAAATAATGTCTGCCTCAGTAACGTATTAAGTCAAGATGCCGCAAGATTTTTTTATTATAAGGGGCAAACGAGCATACGATTCACCTGATGACAAGTGATCAGAACCGCCCATGAACATCTGCAACATCATAGGAGACAAAGATGCGTTGCCAGCATTCAAGGCGGGAATACGCTCTTTTTTGTAGGTCGCCAGGATGTAAAACCAAAAAAAAGAATGCGGGTTAAATTCTTGCACCGAAACAAACATTTCTTTCGGGTCTGGGTATGAAAACTGAAAAGTCTTTTTTATTTTTCTGATACGATATTAGACTTGTAACTTAACATGGAGTCATGAATGTTTGTGTTATTGTTGGTGTTTTAATATATTTAATAAAATAATTATTATATTTTCTTGTTTTTACACCTTATAAACGTAGTATGTGTTGAGAGATGAGTTGTAGAGGTGTGTGACCAATAAAACAGTTTTTTTTTAATTACTAGTGTCACTATGAGAATAATGCAAAAAACACTTAATTATTTTGTTAAGATTAAATCAGTTTCTTCGGGGCAAGTGTGATTCATATTAGACCGCATAAGCTCTTGACATGCGGATAGGGACCAAACGTAAGCCTAGTATTAAAAAACAACCAGATGACCACTATGATAAAATTATACGAGGGGAGTGTGTCCTTGGAAATATGTTTACTAGATTGAAGTGTCAGATGACTGCAGTCGACCCCACATGATTGCTATGTTTGATATTGTCTAGAGGACGCACGGTCATTCCGAACTTAGACGCAATTTTTTATGAGTTCTAATTCAAATTTACCTAAAAAAAACTGACTTTTATCACTCTGTGGCAAATTATACACCTATTCAAGTGGTTTGTAATTGCTTCAAAACGAACGGTCACTTTGAGACGTGACATTTATAAGATCTTCATAAAAGGAGACGTAAACAAAATTTAGATAATGAACAGCTTATAACAATGAGTGGGTATTTTAAGATTTTGATAATTTAGTTTACAAAATAATGGGAGTGAATAAAGTGACTAAGGTAATTTCTTTACTATATAGCTAATAGTTCCAGAAATAGTATGTTATTATCAAAGTATGTTTACCTAACTAGTAGCAAACTTTTTTTAAAGATATTGATATGGTTTAAAACAAAGTGGATTCTATAATGTGTTAATTAATGTTATTGATGCTGTATACACCTATAAAGGCCTGTCACCTTGTTCAATTATTATACCCGTATAAAATATATGTATGTGAAATTTTATCGATGGCGCACCGATGGTGTAACAATGTTATGAATAAATTATAAATAAAATAAATTAACTTTTTTAAGGTTTATCTCTCGCATTCATCAGTATTTAATTTCTTTTGCATTACGTTGTTCCGGCTTACTTGTAAGGTTTTATTGCAGTTGTGATCAATGTGGAATGTTTGTTTTTTATCAAAATGGTACACAAACGATTCCTGAGTTATTACAAACGTTATTGTGGTCAGAAAATATTTGTTTCGCGTCTGCGTGATACTGAAAATTCGCTTGTAGTTTTGATACCCATTAAAAAAGAGATCTATGTTAATATTGGCTTCGGATTGTGTATGTTACTTTTGCGTGTATTTCAATTTATCAAACCAATGCCGACGTTAGGGTATGGCACCATCTGTCGACCACCCAAGCCGTCAAAAATGAAGAAACGGCGCGGGCCTAGTTTTGCATAAGTTTAGATGAAAGATAGGTAGCATAGCAAAATTTCTTAGAAATCTCACCCATGGCGCCATTGTTAAAACACCTTTTACATTATCCTATACACGTTCCAAAGTTTAGCGATAGGCACAAAACGTACCTAATACCCATTCTTACAATAGTTCACTTACACGGAATAGGATTATAAATGAGTTTGTCCATTGTTTCGAACAAATTGTTATTGTCTTCTAGACAAACTGTTCCTAACAGGTGTGAAGTTTTTCGGTATTCATTTTATTCACATTTCGTATTATTTCGCTCATAGAAAACAGTTTCTATTTTATTAAAATATCATATATGCTGAAAGGAGAATCGTAAAAGCAAGAAACATACCTAGTCATAAAAGTACACATTTTAATATGTGTTTATTGAGAATCATGAGTAAACATCTTTTTAAATATTTTCATTACTGTCTAATACGTCCGTATTAGACAGTAATAAATAGAATTTAGAAGATCGATCATTTACGATACGATCTTAGATTTATTTGGATCGAAGTTTTTTCATAAGATTTCTACCTAGAGCGGAATATATTCTGATAAGATCAATTTATTTTAATCTCTTTTCACTTTTAAAGTGCAGATTTGCAATGATAGAGCCTTGCTGCAGATAATTAAAGCTGTAATAAAAAGGAGCTGGATCAACCAGAATAATCCTGTCTCACGGGAAACTGACGTGAATAACAGCTTCGCATCATTTCATACATCATTTCATACACTTGCATCGAACATGATAGTGGTCGACACCTAGTGTAATTTATACATTTCAGTAAATTACTATCCAAAATGCAGGTAAATTTGACTAGCAGTAATATAGTGCGCGAGGACAGACGGACGGGCAAGCATGCGCACGCTATGCGCGTAGTTTAATATCGAATCACGTAACGAGATGCCGCTAACGTTGCGCGCGGTTGCTTCCTGGCCCCACGAAATACTCCAACTGGAAGCGACATTTCATATAATTAACGAAATAATAGTCATTTGACCCGTGGTGCTTTACACCTGGTTTCTCTGGGTACAAAACTATTTTTATCTGAGATTATTACCTCTCTATTTCATATTTTTGCCCTTTCCTTTGACACGAATGGAAGTAGACAAAAATATTTCCAACTTTTCCTATTAATTTTTCTATTCGATTAATGTCACTGAAGCTTGAAGACAAGTTAATAATTATCGGAGACTCGCTGTGCTTCAATGCTCTTTAAAATCCGTCCCACGGGTGCGAGGGCGTGACAGTCTTCTACAAATAATCAAAATATCTAACTGGTGAAATATATATTATACCTAAACTGTGATATATACTATACACATAAGCCGCTAATCTTCTCCTGCTGAGGACGGGGATCTTCTTAGACCAGGAGTTCTATTAAGAGGGGTTAAGCATAGACACTGGCTTAGTGCGGTTTGGTTTAGTAATATTATAAACACGAAAGTAGCGTTATCAGACTGTATCTCTGGCTCTTTGTTACCGTTCACGCCTAAACTGCTGAATAACGTCGGACAAGTAAAGTTATTATATTTTCGGCCTGACGATTAATTCGACAGGCATATTGTATATGTATGTTTCAGCAGATTAGTTATATGCACGTGTGCATTTCGATACAATTATGCAGGCATCATCTTCAGCCAGAAGGAAGTCCGCCGCTGAACATAGGCCTTTCCCAAATATTTCGATAGTGTCCTGTTGACAGCATCTAACGACTTTCTGGTATCCTAATTTACGTACATGGTTGAATAGATCAGTAGCGTAGCGTGGACTAATAAAGACGTGGGCGAAGTCACATCAGCAAGGCCCCTTTTCTTTTGTCCCCATTTCTTTTGTACCAAACATGCTTTGACACGACATCCTACTCATGATAGTGAAAAATATTATATGCGTCGTGGGAGAAATTAAAAAAGCATATAGACTCGACAAAAGTTTTATTTGGTGACTTGAGATAAGTAACCTATTTATTTTTTTACAAAAGTAAGGTTCTTTATCTTTTCGCTTTACAAAACTCATCTTACCGTCCTTTTATACTGAACTCCTTTGAAGGTTTTTATTTAATTTAAAAATAAAAGGGGCTTTTATGTCTGGTGACATCTCATTTAGAAAAGCGTCGCGAGGCGTCTTTGGGTGCGAGCCCGTGGGCGAGGATCCACGTCGCCCACGCCTAGCTACGCCACTGAATAGAATGTCCAAATACGTAAGGTACTTATAATAACGTTATAATAAGTGCAGCTCAATCTGATTGAATATCCACCGGCCACGGATAGTTAACTCTCGCGTTATATATCTATATACCTATATACGTATATAGATATATAACGCGTTATCTATATATACGTTTATGCCGGTTCACTTGAAACCGGATGTAGACATTTGCGTGAATGATACTGGGTTTATGCCGGTTCACTTGAAACCGGATGTAGACATTTGCGTGAATGATACTGGTTTTTCACTTCCAATTCTTAAGAAAGATGGACCTTTTAGAAATAAAACTATTTAATGTATTTATTGAACATAGAACTTAATTAAAAATATGTTAGCCTGGTAGGTATGCTTAGATTTTTGTGTCTTATCAAAAGTTTGATAGTAGGAGCCGCTATTTAATTAACTACGAGTGCATGTAGGTAGGTATACTGTACATTAAAATATATCTATTTTATAAACATACAAATGAAACATTCAGCAAAATAATACGTGTCTCTTTCAGCTGACTATACATCGGCGAGCGTCTACAAGTAACGTTGAGTACAGACTAAACAAACATCAAAACGTATTTCCTCCTCTCAAACAACTAGAAATCGAGACGGACAGACGGGTAAACACTTTACATTGTAGCAAGTATTTAGGCAACTCTGTTTGTGAATGACCGTGATCAATCAAACGTTTACATGTCTACAACACTTTTATACTCGTTACGAGTACTCAGTACGGCTATTTTTGATTCCATTGTGTTTTGATTGGATATTCATTCATATTTTTTATGTTACAGCATATGCTACACGCTGACTGATCTAGGGTAGATTTTATAAATATCGTTTTAAAACTGGGCAATAGTTCAGTTGGGTGATTGGTACGCCAAATCGGTGGTCACCGGTTCATTTATGCACGGATTTTGGAAATTATGTGTTCTTTTAGCAAATTTTCACTTTGACGGTGAATGAAAACATCGTGACGAAATCTGCGTACTCTAGAGAGCCCACGAGAATTTTAGAGTAGTAAAATGAACTCTACCAACCGTATTATGCCCACCTGTTTGACTATAAGGATTATAGTCGAACTTCAACTCAAATTCTGCTAGAGAAATGATAAGTGAATAAGATTGTATTTGTGACGGACACTGGCTGTACGTACTTTTAGTCGAAGTTTTGAGTCAACATTGAGAAATTTTCGCTGTGTCCTACTAAATTCCTTTTCACATGAGGCAATCATGGAAATCAAGGCAAATATCAAATACCTTGTATTCAACACAAATTTCAGACTCATTTATTGGGCTTGAGTGTAGACGGGATATGAAGGGGTCGGCGGGGGTTGGCGGCGGGGTCGGGGGTGCGGGACGGTGGGGTCGTGGCGAGGGGGTCGCGATGACGCGGGCGTTGGGGTCAGACGGCGGCGTTCAAGGTGAAGGCCGACAGCCGCCACCGACACGCACATAATGATACCTACATTTTGGGGGAATGCAGGTGGAAAACTCCCGACGATGCGCAAATGCAACCCCTTCTAGTTTTAATGTTTTTAAATGCAGACTGTTTAATTATCTGTTTATTTTATAGATGCTGTTGATTTCAGCCGTTTCTTTAGTATCCTGGAAAGTATTTGTAGTTATAAAACCACTTTTTGCAAATAAGTCGTATATAGCTGCACATCCTCGTTCATTAATGTTGCAAATCTTTAATATGTGATACCTGATAAGATGTTTTATTATAATGTAGCAATACCTCCTACCAAAAGGAATGTCTCATTTGTAAAAAGGAGTAGGTACATTTTTTCGTCTCATTTAAATCTGTGCAGTTATTTAATGTTACAATTATGATAGAAATAAGAGGTTGATTCGACAAAATAATATGTTATTTTCCGTATTTTGCCCATAAATTATAATATAGATTATTTATTTATTTATCCTTTATTGCACCATACAAAGAACCAATTACAGTGAAAAAATTACATAAAAATGTACCAAAGGCGGCCTTATGACACTCGAAAATTTCTTCCAGGCAATTTCGGGATGGATATAAAAACAGGAGAATGATGATTATAAATCAACGTAACGTTTCTGAGTAATATGCAGCCGTGTGGCATTATATTTGTAATAAACCGAAAACCATAGCATTAAATACGTCTGTGAACAAATAAACAGTACGGACATCGAGTCGTCGGGACAAGAACTCAGCGTGAAGGGCGGGCGGCGCGATGGGCAGCGTATTACGTACTTCATAACAAGTCTATAAGACACTAGTACAACATGCTCTCCCTTTCGCACCTGTAATGTCTCCTTAAAGCGTAACAAGAAAGATAAATCGACAATGAATCAGGTTCCCGGTACGTAGAATTTGACTCGAGCAGACGGTCCGACGACGCAGACGAAATGCCATTAAGTGACGTCACGAGCCACCTTGTGTAAGGGGACGCATAATCGCACACTACTGCCATGCCATGATACTAAATGTTATGCTAGCAGCAAGCACGCCACGTTATCACTGTGACACGGTTCGTGCATTTAATAACATGCCCATTCAGAGAACTGTATTGTTTACGACAAATTTCATGAGGAAATAAAATATTTATAACATCATTAATCGTAATCATCAACTCGTCTGTGGGCAAATTAAATGAACATGATGATTTCGTAGATTAAAGTAGGCGCTGTTGTGTTTAACACATACTCGTACACGAGTGGCGTCGAGTGTCGAGTGTCGCGTTGACATGAAGGCGAGACCGACGCGACGGATATGAGTCCTTCCTCCGCGTTATCGGCCGGCACTTTTGTTAAATTAAAATGGATGAGGTTTAAAGTGGAACAAGCCGTAACTAACTGTTGGTGCGGCGACGTCTGCGCACGATTACAATATAGTAGGCGACGTGCGCGGGGCGCGGTAGAAAATAGGACGCGCGCTGGGCGACGCGTGGGGTCGCGCTCCCTCGCCGCCCGCCCCGCGCCGCCGACCCTCGCCACTACACTACACTCTACACTATTCACGATTATTATAATAACGCGTAACCCGTATCCAGACCCCTTATTCAATACCCTCCTACTACTATTGTAAAAAAACAGCGTCTATAACGTAATCTGATATAGGTATACGGCGCGCTGCTGAGAAAACCTTACTATTCTCATAAATCACGAAGATAATAAAGCGTATTATTAAATTATAACGCAGTATAAAAATAGTTCATTGCAAAATATACCTATAGCATGAAAAAATACAGTAATAAAAGTAACATTAATGGCAGAACGCAGTCCGGCGGGCGGCGTGAGGCGGACGTATTGAAATAACAAAATACGTTACACGTGCCAATAAACGGTACATACCTACGCCACGTCGGAGCAAAAAATCTATTGCGGTATTAATATGAGGATAAAATAACATAAACAATTGACTAATTTAAAATTACGCACACCGTCTGGACGTCGCGCAGACTTCGATGGGGTCATTTTGCTATTAATAAATCTGTAAGTGTGTTTGCGTTCCAACATTCGGTGACGATTAATTAGTAAGTGCGGTTTATTTTAATTGTCAACGTCATCATGAATCACCTTTCTGACCTAAATAATACAGAAATGTAACAGGAGGAGAATATTTTCAATCCGTGGCAATAAGACTATCAAATATCAATCTGTTTGTATTGATTACTATACTATATCATAATTGCAACGCAATAAAATATGACTCAAATTTCCCCTTTGCAATTTTTACTTTGAACGAAAGATTAATAAAATCCATTCAAAATATTAAAATTCGTTCGAATACACAACAAAATTTTCAAAACATGCTCTACTCTGCTCATGCTTTACATACTCTTGTTTTCATAAAATAGCTTTATGAAACTCGATGTAGTAAAAGTAAAATATATTTTGTCTATTATATTTATTGCGCTAGTAATTTAAAAATCGTGTAAATTGCGGTCTAGGTATATAAATTTCCATAATGCAATTCGTCTAGAC
Organism: Theretra japonica; assembly: GCA_033459515.1. Taxonomy (NCBI): domain Eukaryota; kingdom Metazoa; phylum Arthropoda; class Insecta; order Lepidoptera; family Sphingidae; genus Theretra; species Theretra japonica. The sequence continues at coordinate 6,095,456 of CM065937.1, forward strand.
TAGACGGAGTGCGCTTCTGAGCGCGCACCGGGCGGAGACAAACTGTCTAGAGGTGAACTCAGACGCTGCAGTTTGCGAACACTTTTCACGTCGAACTCGTATTTATGCAAACAATACAGCTACTTTTTTCTAATAGCTGTTCAAGTTGATGAATTAGCTTCGTAATACTATTTTATTTATGTTTTTATTAGTAACTCTCATTATGTCAATAACAACTGAGATTTTCACCGTTAGTTTAATTAAAAATGTAATAGAGCGAAATACATTAATCTTTAAATAGTTTTTCAAATCCTCGGTGTCTATGTTATCTTTTTCACTTATAATGCATAATTATATAAGCAAAATGCACAATGCAAGTAGCTAATATAGTCTTGCGAACATTAATTGTGAATAAGATGTGTAAATGTTAATTCATAGTTGGTAAATATTAACTAACATCACTTATTAATTAATATAACTATGAAAGATGTATTTAAAATAGAAAATTTACATAACCTAGGCATATATTTCTACACAGTTAGTACCAGTAAAATCTAGCACATAACATGCAAATTAAAAAAACAATCACTACTATCTAAAGAGAGTAAAACAATTATTTAAACAATTGTTTCAAAATTGCCGGAAAAGCCAACAAAATTCTTTAATTTTCTTATCTGTTTAATACCTTTGTATTACCGGCATACCAGGATTTTCCTTTAAAACATATTACGTCAAATCAATGGGTGGTAGGTGTTTGTCTAGTCTAGACAATGAGTGAACAGCGAACAAATGACGGAGGACAACAGATCGTCTAGAGGTGAGATGAAGGCCTTTCCACGCCTTTTACGAGTAAATGCATTCTGGCCGTCTAGCCAACTAGACCTTAACCGAATGCGTGTTGTGCAAGGGTCGTCTGTGAATCAATTGTTTTATAATGTTAAATCAAGATCAAACGCCGCCACGTGCACGTTTCATTCATTTATTTTTGTTTTCAAAATATTGATTAAGTAACGACGGCTCCTAAAACTCTTAACTACATAAATTAATGGCTAATTAAGATTTACATAGTTTTATTCTCAGACACAATTTTTTATGAATACAACTTATTAATTTCTGCACGAATTCTTGGGGAGACTTTATTAACAGTGGACTTCCTGATGTTAAAAATAAAGTAACATTATCTTTATAAATGATTATGACAATGTCTGTGATTAAATTAAAGAAACGGCATGAATAAAATATTAATCTTTGAAGGAATTAATATCTAGATCAAATCGAACAATATGAATTGAAATGGCATCGTTTGCCGTGACGACACGCGCACCGCAAACAAAAGGTTTTTGTAATTAAAGGCATATCGTATAAACAAGCAAGGGCGCGGGCCGACAATTGTGGTCATCGTCTAGACAGCCTATGCACCCCGCCCGCGCACCGCACCCCTCACCCACCCTCTAGACTCACCCCTTTATCAACGTTCATTCTTAACTCCGGTACAATGCTCAATGCAATACGATATACAAGCAATTAATATTGATTTTGTTCTGATTGTTTACAACTGAATACCTTGGTAAATTCTTGTTTTAAAATCGGCAATAAATAAATCGAAACGATAAAATTCCCTGAGGTGACGTCAATGATTTCAATTACTACTCGTATTACAGTTTCAAGTCGTATTGTGATATGGATAATTATGATGTATTATTTGAGCTTGAAGATATCAATGACACTAAGAAACGAAATTGTATCATTGGGGGAGGCCATGTTTATCAATAGACTTTCTATGGTTAAAGAGAGCGTGCCATTAATTTATTTGGATGGTCAATGCCAATATAAAATTGAATTAAATGCCATACAAGTATTATTTTGCCCTCGGGACCCATCGAAGTTAATATATCAAAAAGAGTTTATGAAAATCAAAATCGGATGCACGCCGGGCACTGAAATCGACTGTGGTGCCACGGCCGCGTCTAGTTATATCGAAGCGAACGTCTAGACGCGGGGGCGTGCAAAGGGTTAGCCAAATGGATAGGTTAAAATATTGTACACAGTAGACCTTTCCTTTCACAGCCCTGCGTTGATGCCGGATCCGATGTAGGTCACCTCTTTGAATGTAATAGGTGTGTTATATGTACTACTTAGTTTGGAACATTTGTTGTAAAAGTTCCACTAAGGTTCAGACTGCCTCGGTGGCGTGGTTGTCCTACGGCATGATTACAAAGCTAAGGTTTCGGTTTGAATCCCGTGTCGGCCGATGTGATATTGGATTTTTCTATTTGTCATCTGCCCGGAGTCAGGAATTTGTGCCCGATATGGCGTTAGGCTCACCCCCTATCACATCGCGGGACGGAAGACAAAGCGAAACGTGGGTGTCCTTGTTGCACCTCTGCCTACCTACCCCTTCTGGGGAAAAGGCGTGGTGGTAAGGTTTAACAGTGTTAAATCATCTTAATATTATCATTAATACATATTTCAATTTGGAATATTCTTATTTATTTATTTATTATCATAAGACACACCAACAGCAAAATAGACAAAACATGCAAATTAAACTTATACAATTTTAGACCTGGTCTACATGGGCGTTTATGGGCAATTATAGGCGTGAAACAACATATAAGTAAAATATTAATTAATTTTATTTATATTAATTAATTTTCATTAATTTTATTACTTATTCTTAAAATATAAGTAGCAAATTTTTGTAAATTGATGTCACAAAAAATATTTAATAGGCAGAGACCTAAAATACTCCTTATTCAGTTAATATTACCAATGTTCTTGCAATGGTTTTTAACATTATTTCCAACATACTTATGATAGCAAAGATTATTTATACATTTTGTTACGTGCAACTAGGTAGATAAACGTAGGTAATTATGATGGTATCCGGTCCCTAATCTGTATCTATAACAATAGTTTTTCACCAGTTTTTCCTCTATTACTAAAACATGATCCGAGTTAAGATATAAAATCATAAAATCGATCGGAAAACAGAAATAAAAATGATTGTTATTTGACGCTACTTTGTGGAATCGGGCTAAAGAAATCAAATTTCTATATTTTCAAAATAATAACAGCTAATAAAATATTTTATAGTGCAGACGTTTTCCAATTACGTAATATTATATTTATTTTTATTGTGTTATTCCAACAACCTTTACGAAGGACAACCTTTATGCAAAAAAGACCACGAAGACTGCATATTATTAACAGTACATTTTGTTTTTATTCTTTAAACTTATGTTTTTAATAAATATTTATGATTAATTTTATGTAATTTTTACACTTATCACCCGCAAGGTGGTACGAGAACTATGCGACTTTGAAAAACAATAGCGAGTAACCGAAACGAAGGAATGTCTGAAAGGCGTTTACACATAGGTCTAATGGGTTATTAATAGCGTCTAGACTTCATTTAACATTCACTTAAAAGTGTGTTATTCTGCGTGTAGGCACCTCATATTACATTCGCAAAGAACCTTCATACGTAACCTATTCAGGACAATGCTTCTTGAATACATATACATACATACATACATAATCGTCACGCCTGTATCCCATAGGGGCAGGCAGAGATTATGGATCGCCACTTTGCTCGATCCTGACATACTACTTTCGCTTCATCCACATTCATCAATCTCTTCATGCATGCCCGTCGGTTCAGGGTACTTTTGACCTGGCCCTTGTTGAAGATATCACTGATTTGGATGGTGTAGGTTCGGTGAAGTCGACCCCTACCGACTTTTTCTCTTCTTGAATAACAACTCGTTTATTGTGTATTCAATATACCTATTATCAACTATCACTATGTTTTATTTATTTGGGATAAACAAGTAACACATTACAATATTCAATACAAATAATAAATTAAAGGAAACATATAAATGCGTACCCACCACCGTTATCCACAGCATATGGATATGTTGCTTAGCAAAACTCCAATATTTTTTGAAGTGATATTCATAATGTAAGAAGGAATTGAAACATGGAGTAAATACGACCCGTGAGCCTGCATTTAATTTTAATCAAAGTTTATTGTCCGGTTGTCAGTCTCGTCATATCCATGACATCGTATCGTCTAGTTTAGCACGTTTTGTTAAGGTTGTACAGTAATAGAATTTGACATTTAGGTGTAGGCACTGCCACAAATGCATATCAGAAAGGCGAAAAATATTTCGTAAGTTTTTTGTATCTCGGTACATGGCAGAAAATTACAAAAACTAAGTCATTAATACTACACGTATTTTCTTAATTAATTATTTTTTATATCTAATTAATGACTGATTAATAAGTATAAAGTAGGTACATTACATTTTTAATCCAAAAATTCATTAATTTGAAAGAAATAAAATTATCAATCGTAACTTCCGGTAGAGTAAGAATCCCAATATTACTCTTATTTTTACTATTAACATTGATCTTTGTATATACCTAGCTACTACATAACGTACCAATCAATTTACTTTAAAACACTACAACAGTTAACGTAAAATATTTACGTAAGTAGACCTACTTTTATAATATAAAACCGCAATTTATGTACGACCGCTTAATAAATATTCGTTCTATATTTAATACCAGTTGAACATAAAGTAAATGTTTAAGTTACTCTCAGTGTAAACCGTCTGCCCTTCCGTCGCCCTTATTGCGTCTGTCTAGCCGGTGACACAGAATTCTAGACGGCTAAGGACGCACACGCACAATCATTTAAAACCTTCGCATACACTTGCAAACTATACAGTACACACACACACACTAACACACAGAAAAAGTATGTACACATTTATGTACATACTTATTCTGTTATTCGGATAATGCTGTTATGTGACTTCTGCTGCGACGTTACATTTTACATTATAAATAAGATTTCATTTATGTTGTTATTTTCTACATGAGAACGTAAATAGGCCTTTATTGACTCTCCTTCACATACTCTTACGTCTTTTTGGCATTAACACAAAATGTGCTACTGACATAATTATTTTATGTACTGTTTTACATCAAAATGTAACCTTAATTAAGTGCATATTTTATCTTCTGGCATTGCCTTTAATAACAAAAGTAATAATGACTATTAATACTTTGGCTTTTCACTCCCATACGTTTGAAAATGTGTCAGTAATTCAGTACGAACCAGGATTCTTTCACTGATTATTGCAACTTATGTATGGCTTGTTGACATGTCACATATTTACAATATATTAGGCATTATGTACTTATGATATCATAACCTATTTTACTTTCCAAAAACTACGAACTTCTTCCTTAAGTAATTAATTCGCAAAGTGACGGGCAAATGAAACAAAATCTCTGATTTTGTTGCGAAATCGTAACTGTATCTACGTGATTGTTTATACTTGTGTTAAAGAAAGAGCCTCATTTAAATGTACTCCCTCGAGCGGCGGACGGGCAGCGCCTACCAATAATATTTACATTTGTTTAGGATCTTCGGCCGTTTATTTGCTCCGCTCGAACTCGGCGAGCGCTTTCATTTAAAAAAGTAACATGATTGGGAAACTTTATAGGCAGTCTGGTCTAGATATCTCCACCCAGGCGATTGGCCGTGTCTCGACACAAAGCGTTGTAACAAAGGCTTAAATGTGATATCAAACCGACGCCAGACTCGTAAATGTCAATCCGTACGTCCTTACTTTAGTAAACGGATTTATGAAGTTTTGTAACATTCGCGAGTAATGTTCATGTACTTATTAGTTTAAGTTTGTAATTGGAGCATGCAAGTTATTGCATAGTAATTAACATACATAACTCACGCCTTTTTCCCGGAAGGGGTAGGCAGGGGTGCTATCAGTACACCCACGTTTCGCCTTGTATGTTCCGTCCCACGGTGTGATAGGGGCGAACTTATCGCTATATCGGGCACAAATTCCTGACCCCGGCCTGACAATGAATAGAAAAATTCAATATCACTTCTCCCGACCCGGGATTTGAACCCGAGACCTCAGCTTTGTAATCGTACCGTAGTACGACTGCGCCCCCGAAGCAGTCAGAGGTGTAGAAATTAACTATTCCCTTCAAAGGTATATTTTACAATGAAAAGACTTTGTTAGATCAATTCTCTTGCTCCTAAGCAACACGTATCCGAATAAAGTTAGCTGTCGGCATTCTCTCTGGATCGTGACACAAATTGTGAAAAATAAATAAATTTTCCGCCTATCGCGCACGTATTTTGAAATGGAAAATTCGGCACCTGCTGCTGCTAATATAGGCGGGCGGCGAGAACCCTCTACAGACCCTGTCAAGGCACAAGGCGTTCTGTATGATGAACTATTATAATATTATTTATGTTTCAAATATTAAAAATGGTATGATTTTCGTCCCTTATAATTCTTGTGAAAATTTATTTTCTAGAAACTCCGTGACCAAAAAGTCTAAAGATGCTGCTCGGTTATGGCCAGAAAGATGGGGTTTCTACTGCAAAACCAGACAAATTCAAGAGGAGGAAGCTCAGAAAATCGGTAAGGATTGTGTTTATTACTATTACCATGTAATAGAGTACAATGTAGAGCTAAAATAGTGGCAGATACAAATCCAATCACGTACACAGTCATTATGTAACTTGAACGAATACAATGATTCTTCTTGTAGGCATATGGATTGCTACTCTTATTACTTTAAAATATAAGTTTAATAAAAACCGAATTATGTCATTTCAATAACGTAAATCCCCCTGAGCACACTAATCCTCTTAGCAACATATTTTGTATTTCAATATCCTAGCGGTAAGATTAAATTCACGAATACTCGTATAATATTTAGAATTCAATTTAGGGATGTCACTGGAGGAGTACCGAGCAGCACTGCGTTCAGTGAGCTGTCACCCGGAGCCGCACAAGTGTCCCGTTGTCGTGGAGCCTACGCCGACACCCTTGCCGCCGACCACGTCTGGTATGTCTCACATCTGCCGGCAAGACTGTTTAATCGTCTGCTGGCTTTGAATTTTCTATTTTGTCTCTATTTCATTGTGGAAGAGAAAGAATTTGTTCGTGGAAGTTATAGTTACATTATATTATGGAAAATCATACGTAATTTATGGTGTTAAGCAAGTTATGATAACTTTGATTTGCCAAGAAATTATATAGATTTTTTAAAATTCTATACAGAATATTGCTTGTCAAAGACCAATGGGAAAATGGAAAGCATGTATAAGCCTAATGCCTTAAGTGCTAATATTTTTTTAATAACTTACATAGATGTTATTCAACCATTCTGAGCTGATGCCCGATACACCCTGACAGACACGTTTGGTTTTACCTGTTAAGAGCTGTCGACGTAGTTACTAACTCATGATTTTCGATCCAAAATGAAGTCCTTACTAGTTTCAAATTCTAACCGAAGGATATTCAGAGTAGGTAGTGAGTTATTTACCATACAATGTATGCTAAGAGCTAACCTTATTTTCTCGTTTAAATATAACCTCGAAAATCCCAGTAAATATAGAAACATGTTTAACGCTTTGTGCAAATATGGAGAATTTTAGGCACGATTGGGCGCCGCGCACTGTGCCCGCTGGAGCGGTATGGAAAATTGGTGAAAACAAATATTGACTACCCAACTCGTCCGCCGTTGAAACCGGGGCAGATCTACGATCCTTACAAGCAAACCTTGATTTTCTTAGGGTAAGATATTACTATATACAATTTATATGAAACAATATTTTAATAGCTACTTAACTCTTATTAGATTTTTTATTTTTAAAGTTTTTTTTTATTAAATCATTCTGTAACCTCAACGTATTTTATGTTTACTAATTTTGGAAGATTTTCCAACAAAACCAAATGTCTGAGGAGTATCTAGTTCAAAACTTTAGACGTGTGTCTACTGGTGGTAGGTATTTCATAAGTGACAGGCCGCCTGGGTAGGTATCTAGGCTGTCTATTTCTTCCGACAAACAGCAGTGTAAACGCATTTTTGTGTTCCGGTTTGAAGGACATTGTAGCCAGAGTAACTACTGGACATAATGAGACTCACTTTATTTCTCAGGATGGCAAGCGAAGCGGAATTCCAAGCACTGCTTTGTGATTCATGGCGTTGTTTGGTTTTGTTACTGTCCATGCGCGGTCACGTCGCTTATCATCAGGCCAATGGCATGCTCGCTTTGCCATTCATTGCAATAAAAAAAACGTGTATGATGCCTTCAAAAATATTTGTTTTCCATCACAAGATCACACGCTTTCTGTAAGTCTGGCCGCATCCCACATGTAGTACGTCCATGGGACAGCGCAGACTTACTGCTTTCTGGCATATTCCAAAACAAATAGCTTATAATTTTACTGCGCATCAAAATTTCCAAAAGTATTGTCTAAACCACGCTAGCTTCTAAATTCAAATAGAAAACTCAGGCATGAATTTTCCTTTACAGTTGAAGAAATATTTAACTATCGATTCTAAACTATGACGTGCGTCATTTCATCAAACGACCTACTACACATCTCTATCAGGTCTCTACAAAACAACTTCTATAACAATATTATTTTACAGAAGCGTAGTGGGCGACCCAATATCGTACAAGCTGCCGCCGTCACGTTGCGAAGTCACCGACGAGATGTGGGCCGCGCCGCATCACCTGCACACTACTCCTCTAGCGCGGATAGAACAAGCACTTGAAGCCTCCAATAAATATCATCGACGTATGTGAACTGTGCCTCATGATTGAACTGTTGGCATGATAGTGATCCTACAAACTCACTTTTATTACAGTATTCTTTATTCTCATATGGTAAAGATACATTTTATTCCAGATAGTAAGTCCAAATCTACATATATGGTCCAAATAGTGATAGTGTAGATATATTTTTACGTAAAAATGATTTATACAGTAAAATAGGTATGTTTAAAATCAGAATAACCTTTGTATAATGTTTCTGAGGAGTGATAAATGTCTGTACAACACGGGTCATCTATGAATTTATATTAGCATATTCTAAGCACATGCATTCCGCAAGGTCATGTAGGAGTCCACAATTCAAGTTAAGTTTGTAATATTGCTTTCTGGTGAATAAAAATAAGAAATACAGTGTGTATTCATTTATTTATCCCTCTTTTTATTGGTGACGGCGATGGGTGGCAGCTGCGAGACAATGTTCTCCGGGAGCACTTCTAATAACACCGCTTCGTCTTTACCGAGCCAATGGAAGCCAGCAAGGTACTGGAAAGTTAAATGTATTATGTTTTGAGTACAAAAAAATCAAAAGACAAATATTTAGAAACAGTGAATAGCCTCCGCGTACGTGTGTGCTTAAGTCATGTCTAGACTACACTATTACGCTATTTTTTAACCGACTTCAAAAAAGGCGAGGTTCTCAATTCCACTGTTTCTTTTTTTTTTTAATCATCCCTTCAGGGAAACGACTGTTTCATATAATTTATAGTGAAATTCGTAGTGTTAAATTATCTTGACGAGGCATGGGTGACATAACTGTGCCACTTATTCTCTCTACCTATCCTTTAGAGTACGAAAACGAATTTATGTATTCTCCAGAAGTTAGAAATACATTCATACATACATACATAAACTCACGCCTTTTCTCCAGAAGGGGTAGGCAAAGGTGCTATCAGGACTGATAATGAATTGAAAAATCCTAATATCACTACTACCCGAGCCGGGATTCGAACCCGAGATCCTCAGCGTTGTAACCGTACCGTAGTACAACTACGCCACACAGGCAGTCAAATTAGAAAATGTTTCCAATAGGGAAACGAATATAAAAACTAAATAAATTACCTTAATTGGTAATATTCTGAGGTCCAGATTGGTTTCATCAGGTTGACAGTATCTCTTCTTCGTTGTTGGTTCAGCTGGCGCCTAAAATATTTAATTAAGGGTTTATTTAAAGCTAAAAAAACCAGTCTAATTTAATAATTTCGTGGATTCGTATCGTGTGACGCGCTTAATGCCCGAAGTTATTTTGAATGGGAACATCGGTCTCCGAGACAAGTAAATACTTAAGACTGTAGCACATTGAGGATACCTCAATGACAATTACACTAGAATGGGAATCGCGAATTAAAATAGGAACAAACAAACAAAAATATCAGTGTGGTACCCTGAACCGATATTTTTTCTTAAGAACGTTTTGTTCGCTATATGCCTGCTAGTAATTTATCAACACTGCTACCATTTAATTCTCGATATTCTACATTTAATAATAATTAAATAAATACACCCAACAGTCACATACATAGTTCTGACCCCACATTAAGATCAATTAAGTCTTGTGTCGTGGGTATCAGAAACTACGAGAGACTTTTCGGTCACACAAACACCCAGACCCCATCAATCCCTTTATCCTGCATTATCAACTAAATAATTAAGAAAATAATACCTTAAGTTTCCTATCCATGACCCACAAAGACGTGGCGTCTTGGAATATAACGGAGTCAGTATTCGGATGTATAATGATGGAGTCGACGGCGGACTTGCGTGCGAGCCACTCGGGCGGCAGACCAGACCCCGGCCATGAGCTGAACTTCTTGCTCTTCAAACAGTACTCTACTATCTGTAACAAATTAGAATTACAACAGATTTTAACATATATTTTTGGGAGAATAATGAGTCCGCCAACCCACACTAGGCCAGCTTGGTGACTATATAGCCTAGCTCCTCTCAATCGTAGTCTCGATTGTAGAGTAGGCCAGATACAGATGAGATGAATTGGTTGCTGGCCTGACGTTTAGCTTCATGCCTTCCCATTTGTTCAGCAAATGTGGCGATTATCTTCCGGTGTCAATGTGGTAAAGATTGAAAAAAGATGCCCAATACCCCTTTCCTCTCCCAATCCATTTTCGTCCCGTTCTCCTCCCGATTTGATAGGCCGGCAATCCATGATCCAAGCGTTCTGGCCGTTCATCGGCGGCAGTGATCACTTACCATCACGTGACCTGTTTGCTCGTTTGCCAGACCTATGCAATGAAAAAACTGTACAAAAATACCTTTTGATCGACATAAGTGACAATGAGGTTTTCCAGTTCGCCGTCTACCGTGACTGCTGAGGGAACGCAGTGGTAAGTGGGCAGCGTCACGTAGTGTTCGAACTTCTTCTTGCTGTGCGACCACACTGCAATGCCACCTTGAGAGTCGGCGACCACCAAGTACCTCGCTCCCGACGACGTTCTATCCGATATCAATAGGTGAAGTAATGATTTACTTTTTAAATCTGTAAATTATAAATGTGTTTTTTAATACCTTTATATTATGATGTCTCCCATATACTTTATTAAACTAATTACAAGAAGTATATTCATAATTTTTCCACGACTACCAGCCCGGTTATTTAATGTCCATTGCAAAATTCAGGGAAACTTAGAATTGTCTTGATAATGAGTAATTAAACAAAAATCACTACATCCATCACAGTTTGGGATAATCGTATATTCAAGACCACTACATTGAGCTGGTCTATAGTGTATACTTACATTTATCTGTAGCTATCGTCTGTACAACCGTGGCGCCGGCCTCAGGGTCGACTTGCAGTATGTGCAACGTGCCGGCAGTATGAGTGGCCATAGTGGAAGAGTCCTCAGCAAACGCTATCCGATCACACGGAGAAGATACACCACTAACCAATACTTTTGACAACGATATGTTACTTTGTTCATCGTCCTGTAAGATGAACGATATTTTTAAAGAAATGACAATTGAATCTTATAACAAAAAAAAAGTATTCGCTTGTGAAATAAAAATTATCTGTCATAGTCAAAACTAGAATAGACGTATGATTTAAATCCGTTCAGTTTAACGATTTAATACATTTTATTGTTATAATAAAGTGAAAATAAAAGAGTGTTTCTAGACGACAACATCCAAGTGCCATCAAAAGAAATTACATCGCGAATATATTTACGTGCAGATACATACATATTACCGACCACTGATCAGAAATGCTTGTAAAAGAGAGTGAAATATAGACCTTATTACCTTACATTTAGATTTGTATACCAAGAAAAGACTCGTACTATTTCAATACTTAAAATTTAATACTCGTATAACTTACCATTTCCAATTTAAGCATTCTAACGTCAGTACTAGTTGAATAGACTATAAACTCTCCATTAGGTGACAGTTCACAACACTGTATCTGCTTGTTTCCTTTTGTTTGCACGGAGGCTATTTTAACAGGGTTGTCTGTTACTTTTAAGTTCTGTTTTTCTATATTCATGTGTATTGTTTCCATTCCGTCGGTCGCAAAGTCTTCCTCTAAATTATTGTCTTGATGATTGTCACTATCTTTTTGGATTGTATCTGTTATTAGGTTCCCACTGTTGTTAACTGCGTATGAGCCTAATTTCCATACTTCTAAGTGATTGCTGTACCTGCAATTAGAAGATGTATAAATTGTAGTTTTTATATTTTGTGGACTCCTATGGTACGTGCGACAGGTTGAGATGGCAATCGGGGTATAAGATGACGCATGAGGGAGGGGACGCCCCGCACACCCACACTTCGCCCGCGGCGTCCTAGTCTTAGTGCTGAACGAGTCCGCATCGACCGCGATTTCGATCCCGCTCACATTGTTCTTTGTGTATTATACTGTTGTGTATCGAAATTACTGCGGTAGTTTTTAAAGCTAAAGAAAAAAACAATAATTCTTTCTTATTCTTACGGTTTTATTACGTTCATACTGTCCCCCCTTAATAGTTTTTTTCATAATATATCTTCCATGTGCAAACATCGATCAGTTACAAATTGTAGATAGAATATTTGTCATATTGCATATAATAAACTTGACGTAATTATTTTTAATCTTATGTCATAGTATTGAAAAAAAATCGATATAAGCTACTTGGAAAGTGATACTACATCACTAGAAAATTGCCATGTCGACCTGTGGCGTACAGTAGTTGAGGGTAAAGTGTAAAATTAAATGTAATTTGAAACTAAAATGTAAGAATTTATACAAAATAAATATTGTAAAGCATAAATGTAATGTCCTATAGAATTACTTGTGTCCTACAGATACTTCAATTAATAATATTGATTACCTTAGTAGTAAGAGCTTTTTGCTAGTACACACAGATGATCTCGGGGCTGGTAACATGTGTGGTATCCTCATCACCCATTTAGGCGGGAAGCTCGAGAATGTGAGATAACCATCAATACCAACTGATATTAATTGATTGTTATTCAATACAAGACCTCTGAAATGCAAAATATAAAAAAAAAACTTATTAATGCGATTTTTCTAGCTTTCCTAGAAAAATACAATCATGTTGTTTATAATGTTGTCTCTCGCTTACTGTGTGCCGAAATCAGAGGACTCGAGCGTGAAACAACATGGGATATTTAATTTACAACTATTGTGCAACAGCTGCTAACGCGTTGCACCCACATAAACACAATGTATGTGTATGAGCCTTCATTCATGTGAGAAGAGGTGACCAAATGTTTCTAGCAACTGTTCATCTCGACAGCAACAACATCCATGAACTCAACAAAAATGTGTTACATTGACCAGCTGCATTATTTTGCTGTTCAACTTTCCGTTGTTCATAACTAATACTGTAATCTACTGAAAGTGGGATTAATTAAGCTGTACCTGACATCATGTTCATGGATATGCCGCTGTACATTTTTCACCCATTGTACTTCAGTCTGCTGCTCAGTGGTTTTGGTCATTTTTACAAACATCGTGATCACAGGGTCCACACCACTACAATACAAATTCTTCTCATCATCTGACACTGCTATGGACAATATATCTGCTTTATGTGTAATGTATGATTCAATCTGAAATATTAATTCAATTCTTTATTAGTGTTTCTTATTGACAGGTCATTTAATGTGACAGTATCGTCAGCTTCCATGGCGCAGTTGGTTAGACACCAGCTGTAAAACGAGAGGCTGCCGGTTCGATTCCGGCACCGAAACAAATGTTTGTGTGAACCACAAGTATTTGTTTCGGGTCTGGGTGTTTGTGAGATCGAAGAATCTTTCTCATAGTTCCTGATACCCACGACACAAGACTCAATCTTAGGTGTTAGGTGTGGGGTCAGGACTATGTATGTGACTATTGGGTGTATCTATTTAATGTTAATTACTATTAATACCATTTAACTTAATTGCTGGTTGTGGCAAAATATGAAACCAAGGCTTAAATAGCCATAGTATGATGTAGTTTCAATCTATTATGAATATTATTTTGGTTCACCAAATACTGACAGACTTTAGTTTCAAGGCCCATAAAATACTTATATCTAATTTTCTTAATTCATTTGCTACATCTTTAAACAGTACAGGCAGTTGCAACAAAGCCAAGTATCATATGAATATAGCCTATTAAAATATTTTCTCTAGCTTTACCTGATCCCCTAGACAGCTGTCCCAGAACGTGAGACGTCCCTGACTATCGCCAGACACAACAGTATTGTCAGACAGCACTGCTAATGACCACACTATAACTTCTCGCCCCCTTCTACTGACAGACATGCGAGCTGTAGCATGACCCGTCTCTACATTCCACACTCTTATTGTGTTAACTGATCCTGTAATAAAGCAATTAGAAGTTATATAATATTGACATAATTATTGAATCAATTTCTTAAAATAGTTCTGGTTGATTGTAATTAATTAAAAAAGACTGCTTTCATCATTGTGGCTTTGTCATTTTTTTAAATTATATTATACACCTGCATTAAAGTGACCGAATTGAATTTATTCTTAAATTAGACAGACTGAATGCTGTACTTGTTATATGAATGTTGTTATCAGTATATTTTAAGTGTTTCTGCTGTTATCTCTTTACCAGAACCATTTTTTTTCTAGCTATTCACATCTTACAGACATTAAGTTAGTAAACCCTTATTTGAATGTATAAAGAGGCAACTTTCTAAACATTACCTGTAACTAGTACATTCCCTTCCTTGTTGAATTTACAACACAGTATCCTCCCTTCTTGCTTGTCAAACAATTTCTTATAAACTATATCATCATTCTCCACATTATATAAGTTGATGTATCCTTGTTCTGTGCCAACTGCTATCAAAGAGTTTGATGGGTCAACATCCAGGCACCATGCTGCATATCCAGTCAAGAGCACAGTATTCTTGATGCACAGTTTGTCGAGCTCCCACTCAACGAGAGCTCCGCCGAGACCGGTAGACAACAACCTATCGTTAACCCAAGCTAATGCTTCCACAGACCCATCTTTAATGGCTGGTATAAATTTTATAAGATACGGCGCGTAATTTAAATCCCATATTTCAATACTTGAATCGCCTCTATAAAGTAAAACAAAATAAATATATTAGTCATAAATAAACCAGAAAAACGTTACTCTTTATTTAAATAACTTACCTTGCAAGAGCCAAATATTTACAATTTTTGTTAAATGACATGCAGTTGATAGGTTGAGGTTTAGAATTGTAAAACCGCACCCGATGAATTTTACTAGACATTTTCAATAACACAATTTACAATTTTATACAAATTAATTAAAACACAACACATGCGTTTTTTAACCTCAACATGTCACGGTTCTTGTTATTGTCATTTTTTTTTTTAAATCCTTCTCCCATTTGTTGGGAAGGCAAAGGTTGTTATTGTCAAATGTCAAATCAAATAAGTGTCAAGTGTGCAAAGTGCAAAGACAGCCGTATCATACAGAAATGTGAATATTACTTCAATTTAAAAATCGTCAGACGTCAACAGCCTTGAAAAGGCAAACGCTGTATTTAAAAAAAACAATAAATAATTATTTGACCCAAATAAATAAACTATACGTTAAATTGATTTTTGATTTAATACTTCATTAAATTTGCACATTATATAAGATTTAAGTATTTTGAATTCTAGATCATAAAATTCTCTGAAATTATGTCTAATCCGCATTATACTACATATTATAAGTTAAATTACAGGATTTTTTTTGAAAATATGTTCATTATTACTTTTAAAATTATTTTATAGGGCCGTAATAAAATAGATCAATTAATATGACTAAAAGACATACCGCCAACCACAGCGTTTTATTGAATTTAGGAATAGTTGAAATTTACTTAGTCTGTGGTCGGTACATCATCGAAAAACGAGTTGTCTTCTTCAAAAGGATTTGTGTATTTTATTAAAACGTAATTTGCATATTGTAGCTAAAAATTAAAGTGCTTTACGATGGGGGACAGTCAGAGTGAGAATCAGCCCTTGCTCAGGGATGGTAAGAACGTCGATGATTTTTTGTTTTGACAGCTGATGATTCAACTGAGATATTCTGTAAGTTTTGTTGCTATACAACACAATACAAAGGCCCCAATTAGAATTAAGCTAACTCAACAAACTACTCGCGTTGTGTAATCTACGTACTAGTTGTTAAGTGGTTAGTTATGTATGAACAACACGTAACTTGATATTTTTGTAACAGAGGAGGTAAATGTGAACACAACTTCAATCGGGCCCGATGAGCTGCCTCCGCCCTACCAGCAAGCTGGGATGCCTATGGTGACATGTCGTGTGTGCCAGGCTATGATCGACATATCTGGGAAGAGGGAACAACATGTTGTCAAGTGTTCAGAATGTAATGAAGCAACTGTAAGGCTCTGATCATTTCATTAACTCATACACCACACAAAATTATAATGCATGGCTTAAATAAAAACTGGAGTTTAAATTTTATTATAATTTAACATGATATGCCAAATACTTGTAGAAAGTATTCTAATCTCTAGTAAAAGTTGTTTATCATTACCCTAAAAGATAAATAATTTGACCTACAATTAACAAATATTTTCTTAAATTATCTCTTCAGTGAATGCTAAGTAAATAGCTCGATGTTATTTATGACTATAGTCTACAGTCTTTACACAGGTTGTTGTGAATCCTTTCATATATAACATTCCAAATATTTACTGGATGAAACTCTTTTTTAAATAATTTATACAAATATATTTTATTCAATAATCTAGATTATGGATTCCCAAGCAAACTTTACGTGTAGCTTCTATATGTGTTGAACATAATTTTGCCATAAAGTTAGATATTATTATCTGATTTAAAATATACACATAATTTATTATCATTGCTACATTAATTGGTGTATTCCCAAAATGTCCACTTAATGTTAGCATTCAGAGTATAACTAAGTAAATCAACCAATGTAAAATAATTTAAATTATTATTTCAGCCAATAAGAAATGCTCCACCTGGCAAGAAATATGTTCGCTGTCCTTGCAACTGTTTGCTGATTTGCAAGTCTTCATCTCAGCGTATTGCTTGCCCCCGAGCTGATTGTAAGAGGATTATCAACTTGGCACCTTCGCCGGTCACACCACCAGTGCCCACACTGCCGGGCATGTGCCGCGTCATCTGTGCTCACTGCCAGGACACATTCTTGGTAAGTTTCTTATTAACATGGTTTACAACACCCAAACAATTATGTTATAATTAACTGGAATTAAATTTTTTGTGTCATATTCAACAATCATTGAATCATCAAGGATATGTTACTAATTAGTAATTACTATCAAAACATGATATTTATTGTTCAGGATAAAATAAATAGTTCTTTATAATTTATGTGATATACTGTAATACTGTTTATCATTTTTAATCAGAATATTCCAATGAATCTGAACCATTACCTTACAACAATAAAACAACGAAAGTAGTTCATGTTATGTTTTTGTTGTGATAAAGTAGACAGTCTGTTACAAATTTTACTCAAGCTTTATGGCTTCCTTTGTGACCCAATTACCTTCAAATGACCTTTTCTCTGCTGTTATTTAATTGTCTACTTATTTTTTATACAATTCAGGGAACTATCCTAATAATGGGCAAACAACAAATGCTTATCTGTATTAGGAAATTTGTTTATTGACCATTATTTGTTTACGGTTTGATAATTTTTCTAGAAAACTATTTCGGAGATGAATTACAATTGTGATAATTATTTTTTATAATAGGAATTAACAACAATTAAAATAACTGTCGGCCTACAAAGGGTCACGACTCATCGATGATTCCTGTAGATTAGACTTTAGACCTATGCGTTATAACCAGCGCGCCGCGGCGGCTGAGTCACTCAACAGTCACCATAAGGTGAACCGTGTGTTCGTTTGTCACTTTTGCTGTAAAATATGGAAGAAGAACTCGCACATAAAAACTCATCAAATAGATACCGTCCTCCGCCGCGTAATACATTCGTAGCGCATTAGCCCAGAAGTAGAACGGACAAGTTAGAGATAAGTGGCTAATCCCTTACCATATTGTTTCATCCACAAACGACCTTGAAAAATGTTACGCTAGGATATATGTCATAAAATATAAAAGATACTTGAAGTTATTCAATTATCTTCGAAAATAAAGAATACATGGAATTATATTTGGGAATGAGGGTGATGGAGCGTGGAGACGATTCCTAGCACAGACCCCTCCTTTTAATACTGCCGCGACGAAGTGACTACAATGCGCCTGTCAGCCTGCGGCCGGTCGTATCCAAATACACAGGTGAACCCAAAACGTTTTTGGAAGTGTTAGATCACGCTGTTGTCAGTCATGGCTCAGCATGAAAGTCTCACAAGAAATCGACGTGAAGCGATAGCTCAGCTGTCGCGTTTCGTTCGGTAAGTGAGATTGCCGGATGCCCAATGCCCCTTTCCTCTTCCCATCCTTTTTCCTTCCCGTTCCCCTCCCAATTGGGCCGGCAACACATCCTTGATCCAGCTTTGTGGATGCTCATAGGCGGCAGTGATCACGTACTATCAGGTGACCTGTTTGCTCGTTTGCCGGATCTATGCAATAAAAATAAAACGTGACCTATTAAATTGCATCACTATGACGGATCCTTATTTACTATGTACGGTGGTCGCTACTCGGATGGATACAATGACCTACCACCACCAAACCTTTATTTCGACAGGTAAAATCAATGACTGATGCGAACGTGATTTGGCTTAAATAAATAAAAAGCGCGTTAAACTCCGCCCTGCGCTCGCTAGCCCGCTTGCCAAGCGTAGCGGGCATTTCCAAAACACCTCAATATGATGTTAGTTATCCTTGAAGCAGGGTCTACCTACTTCCTATGGCTAAAGATATCATAATAAGTAATAAGGTGTATATTGATCTGAGGCTTAGAGGTTATCCCGCCGTAAACTCCAAGAGGCAGCGACATAACAAAAATATGTCTTTATATGTTGCCTTCAAAAATCCAAATATCGATTATGCGGCTAAATCATTGTTACGACCTCGACGCCAAACCAACTAAGCGGTCGTCGAGAACCTCTGAGTTAATAAAATTATCCACTAGCAACACTTCCGTATCTGTAATAACATAGTAAAATGGGGACATTTTTGACGACGGAATTCTATTTTTATGCAGAATTTACCAAGATATCGATTAATTAAATTATAATATAAAACAGAGTCATTGAAATGGCTAAATTATGTATAACTTAACGTAATTACCTAGTGTCCATGACAATAAAAAAAGCTGTATAATAATAAGATCAAATACGTCAAGCAAAACTTTGGATGCCTATAATAAGAATATTGCGCGCACGTAGATGTGTGATAATCGGCTTATTACGAAGTCCAATAATAATAAAATGCAAAAATCTAAAGGCCATACGCCAATGAGGGTACAAAAATGGCCCCAGAACGATATCTAGATGATCTTTTGAGAGCATGTTGGTATTAATATGACCCATATAGCAATAATATACTTCAGTTTCAAATACGTCATACAATATGACTTATTGCATGTATCATGGGCCATGGTCTTTCGTATCCCTATTAGCGTTTTCTGCTTAGCTAGCGTCGGAGGACCGAGGCTCGGTATAATTATAGAAAGAAACAAGACTCAAGATCGAAACAAATAAAACGAACTAACCATACCATAGGCAAACTAAAAGTAAATAACAAACAAGCTGTAAATTAATGTACAAAGGCGCTATAAATACTTGACCATCAATCTAGATGAAATCGATATCCCAATACATTTAAAAGGGACGTTTTCGTTTAGGACTGAACTAAATACCTAATATTATTTTTTTGTTTAATTATTAAGGTCGCTAATGAGGTACAAGTAATAAAGGTCTGATGTAAAATCAACACCAAATAATACAGCCTAAAATTCAACACGTGAATCAGAATGAGCCGATCTTTTTTTTTCTTCCATATTTATACATAGTTGTGTATAATCTAAATCGTATTTACGCCTAAGATAGATACAAACATAAATTGAATTGTGGACCGTTGTCGCAAGAAATCTAGTTTCGCCTTACTAAATTAAGCAACCATGTCTACCAGTGTATAAATATTAGAAAGCTCACGTGTTCGACTAACTATGCGCCGCCGTTTTTGTTTTCAATCTTTGTTTTAATAACTACTACTCGTATTACAATAACTGCTTTTTGATAGGTTTTAAAACCTGATAATATAATCAGTGCGACATGGAAAATCATAACAATCACTCACTTTTTTTTCCAAATCAATTACTATTGTTGTCTATAATTAGTTGCCTTGGCGATAAGATCTGGATTTTCTCACATTCGATAGTGAATTTTGTATAGTAATTGAAGCCTAAAGCGCCATTTACACGGAGTTTCTCGCGGCGAGAATCGTATTCGATTATCGCATGATATAACCGCCGTGACATTATAGTGTTCTGACAATGTTTACACGATACGACATTTTTATATCCTTACGATAATCGTATCTTTGAGGCGAGAAACTCTCCCCGTGTAAATGGGACTTTAGCATCTATATCACCCCAATATACGTTCCGCTGCAGGGGACGAGCCTCCTCTACAATCGAGAGTACGATTTAGAAGGTTATGTCCATATAGTGCACCACGCTGGCCAAGCGCGGGTTGGATTTCCAATAAAGAAAAGAATTAGTAAAACCACATCTTATCTTGTGCGTATCTTGTGCTAGAGTAGAAATGGGACGGGTCGACCGAAGTATTACCAGTTCCCGCTGATTTATCTTTCGTGTTTTGTTATGTTAGTGAGATATAATTATGTTCTAATAAGTTATTTCATTATTCCAGTGTTCTAAAATTATTCATCAGCTCTTTATAGCACTTATTGGTTATCTTTTTGTTTCAAAGCTATCTAAAAGTCTAATGCTGAATAGAAAAGGTCAAACGCGTTAACACATTCCTTGTTCTTCACTTTTGTTGTTATGCCGGATAGACTGTATTGACTTTCGAGTGCTCGGAAAGTACAAAAAAGGCTAGATATTTTTCTGATACCATTCTGATTGCAAAATAAAAAAATCCTTTTACCGATATATATGATAAAACAGGCTTCCATTTTGACTTTGAAATGAGTGCGTAGTTGTTACTTAGCCATCACAGCTAATTGCTAGGATATTCATGTTCACCGGATAGCCACTACAATACAATAATACTATATTGCAACCAAAACAAGGAAATACAATAAATTATAAAAATGGTAACAATGGGGTTACAATGGTGTTATCACATAAAGCGATCTCTACCAGACAACCAACCGACAACCGTACACGATGGTGGCAAATCCATCATAGCCCACGCAGTTGTGTTGCGTATAAAGTTTACTTTATGTATATATAGTTTCAAGTAGGTATATCGACCAGTCAGGGATAATCCTCTTTCGTTGTCGGATATTCTATTTAAATTGCACAGCTCTCAACACCGGGTGCATTTTATTCACATTCTCGACCAATCTAAAGTGATATTATAAGAAAGTTAATATTTGATTCTCTGTTTGCATTGAATAGGCTTCGAAACTTCTGGATGGATTTGAAAAATTATTTCATCATCAAAATCCTCCATAATCCCTGATGAACATAGGCGATAGAATATTTTCAAAAAAGTAAATCGGCACCCGGGCAGAACAGGGCCGGAACGCTAGTCATAAGTAAAAGTAGATTTTGGCTAAACAACGTTGTACGACGAATGTAGGCCAAAAATAACAAACAACGACAGCATGGGACCGAAGAAATAAACAAACAATAGTGTAAACATAATATTATGTTTACGCATAATATGATTTATTTTGCACAAAGAACCTTTGTGTTCGTGTCTTACAACAATACGTTTTAATTGAACATCGACGAATATCTGTTCTTGTAGTCTACTTGATTAACATTTAATTTATTCGATACTATGATTATTAATCTGGTTTCTAATTATTCGTATTGTTGTATAACAACTTTCTACAAATATATTTCTATACCTATATTATATTTCACGCTTTCATCTATTGCAGATATTAAATATATTAAAATAATAAGTTATTTCTGACTACATCGCTTGATTACATTAAATAAATAAATACAAACAATAGTACATAGATACATACATAGTTATCCCCACATTGATATCAATTAAGTCTTGTGTCGTGGGTATCAGAAGCTAAGAGACTTTTTGGGTCTCAAAAACACCCAATCACAAATATTTGTGGGCCACACATTTGTATTGGTGCGGGGATCGAACCCACAGCCTCTTGTTTCTTTCTATATTATAACATTATTATTAGTCCCTTATTTGTAACCAGCATTGCTTTTAAGGACTAATGAAGTATCTGAAATAGGTTTATATAAAGTGTGAAGTAAGGTATATTTTCCGCGGTTTAATAACCTTGTCACATTACAAGATCACGAATACAGCGGATCTTATATCAAAGAATAAATTTTACAATCTATAAAATATAATGTATTTATTAGAATGCATATTGTCAAATTAACATTCATATATTTATGATGCAAACATTAATAGTTCAAAGACTCCTATAATACACCAAGTATGTAGGTGATTGAACTTTCAATGTTGACAGCCTCCGTGGCGCTGTTAGACCAGCTGTGCAACGAGAGGTCGCGAGTTCCATCCCAGTACCGAGACAAATATTTGTGTGAATCATAAGTATTTGATTTGAATCTGTGTTTTTGTGAGATCGAAAAGTCTTTCATAGGTCGTGATAACTACGACACAAGACTGGATCTTAGTGTGGGGTCAGGAGTATTTATGTAGCTGTTGGGTGTATTTATGATTATGATGTTGTGAATGGAGTAGTAAGTGTGCGATGTAATGGTTGCAGTACCAGTTGCTGAAGAACGCGCCGGTGCGTTGTCCGCACTGCCGCAAGGTGTCGTCGGTGGGCGCGCGCATGGCTCGCATGCGCGGCATCTTGTTCGCGGTACTCGCGGTGATCTTCTTCGCCATCGCGCTGGGCGTCACCCTGGGCACGTTGTCTGCAGCCAAGAGCCACGGCGGCGGCGTGTACGTGGCCTACGTCGGCGGCTTCCTACTCGCCTTCATACTCGGCAGTCGGGCCATCTACTACTTCGCTATGAAAGTCAGTACAATTGAAGGTCCCATGTAAAAATCCTGTACGGTCATATTTGTGATAGATAAGATTTTGTATGACTAGTTAATATAATAGAAAATTCTCAATTCTATATTATGTAACGGAACTTTAAATATTGTATTGTCATCAAGTATATAACGACCATGTCGATGCTGAGCCGAGTGCGCTCTCGGCGAACAGTCGATTCGATATAGCGTTGCAATGTGCGACTGCGACCATATTTATATGAAAAGATTTTATTGTAATCGAATAAACTATGTTGATAAGTAGACCATAAAATCAAAAAACATAACAACTGTATGCACATAGGCGAGGCAGGAACAGTATATCGCAACATGCATTCCGAGCAGTGATATAGTTAAGATGTCACACAAATGTTTAGCGTCGGTTAGATAATTAATACGAAGAAGTTGCGTATGATATTAATAACTGAATTTCCATGATGCGTACCTGATTTCACGAGTGATATAAAAGTAAGCAGCGATCTGACTCGAGAAAAGTATTTCCATAAAACAGCACGTGCTTAGACGGTAGGTAGACATCAGTATTTAAATCAGTCACAAAAATACCAGTAAACATGACAGTGTGAGTCGAGCAGTAGGCTGCAGCACACCGTCGCCTCACTAACCGTTGTCGATTTGAAAGTCTGATGTTTGTTGTCTTTTTTAATTTTATGGTACCAAATAAAAAATATAAGCTATGAGATTATCCATAAATAGTTTGTATATTAATATTTAGCTTTGCGTAGATGAGAGATGTTCGGAATATTATCGTAAAATTTTTATTTCAGACAGGGTTGATTTGTTTGTACCATTATTAAAATATTTTTTAACTGTAATATTTTTGTATTAGTTGTACTCTGAAAGGTAAATTATGGAAGCAATAATGTGTAATTGTATATTCATTTTGATTCGTGTAATAAAAATGTAAATATATAAATTATTCTAAATATAATGATGACACCATTTTGTTTGACTTGAAATGTGCATGATATATTCGTTATGGTGTTATAATCTCAGGCGGCTCGATGCCTTGCGTACTGACCCGAATATGAATAGCGATACTAAACTGTCAAACCTTTAGTAGGACCACGTAGTATAAAGGATTTATTTAAGCACACTGCATTTCCGGAATACGGCGCTTTGATAAATATTATTGGAATATAAAAAAATGTATCCTTGAATGAATATGAGGCAGGTCTTGATTAATAAAGCACAATATCGTCACGAGTGAGGTAGGGACCGGTATAACACGTTACGATTATTTTAATTTGTATGAGTATCTTGCCGGATGATAAATAACAAGATTGAAATTGACCAAGTAGGTACAATGTGTGTGTTATAAGGTATATGCAACTATTCAAAATTGTCAGCCAGTGAAGCGTAGTGGCGGCTTCTCAACACGTTTATAGTTTGTAACCGATTGCTTCATTTATTAACGTTTTGTAAATGTAAAGATATGAGATGTTTGATTGATTGTAAAATTAATGGTATCTTTATGTTACAATAGCTCGAAACATTTATTATTCTCGATATTTTCGTAAATGTTAGTGCTTTACACATGTATTTTAGTTATAAGTTAAATAAATTGTACCTATGGACATTCCACATTTGTTTTTTTATGGCCCAGGTAGTGGAGGTTGTCCCTTTCGAATATTTGAAATAAATCAATGGTTACCAAAAGGTACATTTTTGGTACCTTTCTATGTTTAATTACACTGGGTAAAAT
Organism: Theretra japonica; assembly: GCA_033459515.1. Taxonomy (NCBI): domain Eukaryota; kingdom Metazoa; phylum Arthropoda; class Insecta; order Lepidoptera; family Sphingidae; genus Theretra; species Theretra japonica. The sequence goes on from CM065937.1 coordinate 6,120,459, forward strand.
TATATTCAGTGATTATAAGTATTAACAATACAAATCTTTTGTAATATTGATCATTATCTAATCATTATCAAAGTGTCTAGGATAGTAGAGACGTCTTTATATTATACAACAGCGTGGCCAAGATCTGCTAATAAACTATAATTATTCCAGCTCGGTCTCGCAGCTTCACCTGTTCAGTTTTGTTCACATCTATGGCAGCATAAAAGGGTATTTAAAAAGTAAGGAAAATTGCAGATTCCACTGTCGCCTCAGCCACAAAAAATCAACTAGTCATATGCTTCTCGAAAGATCCGTACCTCCAGCTGCTTCTTAAAACTTCTATTAGGTCATCTACCAACACCACAAATAATACTTTAAGGGTTAAATGTAGATAACATCTTCACAAGCACAGATTTATAATATTAGTAGAATATTGTCGTAGTAAATGACTAGGCGGTCAGACGACCTGGTAAAGGTTGCGGGACGTCGCTGGATGCAGGCTGCCTCCAACAATGCACTATGGAAATCATTGGGGGAGGCCCATGTTCAGCAGTGGACTTTCTTTGGCTGATGGATGGATGGAAATGCCTAATAGTGTTTTAAATTTAATATCAATCCGTATTTTCTTAATACGGATTGCTTAAAAATGACTTAACCAATATTGTATTGTATTGTATTGTATCAGCCCATATACGACCCACTGCAGGGCACGGACCTCCTCTACAATCGGGAGTACGATTGAGAGTGGTTAGGCCATATAGTCCACCACGCTGGCCTAATGCGGGTTGGTATAAAAAATATTATGATTATTATAAATCATTTATGAACTGCTCTGAATATAACTGAACTGCGACTTCTATATAATCAATGTATTGTAAACTTATTTTGAAAAGAGCAACGCTAGAGTTTGTTGCCGCTTCTTCTCTGGCGAAGACTGCCTTGTCAACCTGGTGGGAATGAAAAAAAAAGACTGAATTTATTGTATAACATTTTATGGATTCAATAAATATTTTCATTTCACTTAAATACACGGCACAATACAATGACTACAATGCGGCTGATGGTAAGCGCAGTGCAACTAAAATTGAATTTTAACCCGCGATGTGTCATGTGAGATGATCGCCAGTCGATACAATTATGCTGGCTTGTTTATATTCGGATACACGCAGGATGAACTAGAACGGTACACACGTAGGTCACTATGACAGATACCAATACGTAGAGTGGTAGCTATTCGACCGGATAGGAATATCCTAACACCGGAAAATTGGGCCTCGGACAATCTCATTCGCCAAACGAATGGCAATAATATTACTTTACTATGGTTTTCTGTAAAACCCTGGTCGGGCTGGTTAAATCGCATGGCAGTCCTGGCTGCAGCATGGCTCTACTTGCGAAATGAACTCTACGGTAGAGTTAGTGGTAGTGGTAAATAAGTGGTAGAGTCTGCCACTTATTTTAGTTCAAATAAAATGGGTTGTTGCAATTCACTTTAACGTCCGTATTCTTTCAGGTAACTCGCAAATGCCTAAGTACGTTCCCATGACATTTCCTTTCCATAACACAGAGAATCTATGAACCGGAAACATGCCACACAGTTTTTATGTAAGTACTTAATATTTGAAAACGACACAAAAGACACTTCTGTTTTCTATTCAACACGAGCGACGTTTCAGTTTTTGCATATCCAGAGAGAGCAGGCAGTAAAGGGGCGCCATAGGAATAATTTACTGTATTTTATGGATGGTTAATAAAAGGCACCGTTGAAACTACAGAGGAGCCACAGAGGTAGAGCTAAAATTATTACTAAATACTCGTAGAGGTGGGGGTTTAAACTTAAAGTGAAATAAATAAATGTTCGATGTTAAGGTTACAATGTGTTTATTTAATACACAACATAGTAGATCATTAGATACATTCTCTCTGTCTCGTATATTCGTTTTGAACATTTTACAAAAATAAAACACTTAGGTGCCAAATGTTTCACTATAATAGAAAAGGTACGTCTTGACTTAAAAAGATAGAGATGTTTTGTCTTTACTATATTTTTAAATAGGTAATGGTAATTCGCTACTTTTGTATGTCCTTAAAAGATTTTTTCACTATAAGATTATTAATCGCCTCGAGTGGTTATGTTGTAAATCGCGAATAACATAGATTGAAAGTATGCCAACAAGAAAAGTATTAAACTTCAGTAATATATTAGGATCGATATCTATAATTAATACTTTATAGTGCTCCTACATTTAATGCCCATTAAACCTGTATGAAGTAGGGATTAATATTTTTGCTCAATAAATATCTTTACCATGAATCTAAATCTATATACGACTAGACGTTAAAACATTAATGAACAATTATAAAAAAAATAAAAAATAGTGAATAATTTGATCTCTACTTAATAAGTTTCTACTAAGGAGGGGAATGTCTTTATCGCTCAACATACAAAGCTCATTGCTTAAATGCGTTAATGAATAAACCTAGTACCACATACATAAGTATAAAATACAATATTTATAAAACGTGACAAAATTATATGGCGCGGAGGGCCTAGAATTCATTTGTTTATTTGTACACTCCGTGTTCGTTCACTTGCGGGCACATGTTAGTGTGATTTGTTGTAGGAGTCCTTGTGTTGGTAGCCGGTGACATAACCAGACGCGTCGACGAGGTCCTTCCTCCCTGCGATGCCCTTCCCCTTGCCGGCCTCGTCGAAGCGCTGCTTGTGCGAGCCGGTGTACTTGCTCGTGTCTGTCAACCTGTCCACTGCTGCCGCGGCGGCTGGGGACTTTGTTACCTGTAAGTTGTAATGTACATATTAGGTACTTTGTGTAGAGGGATTGATAAATACTCCCAACAGTCGCATAGACTCCTCGCCAGATAAGTGTGCGCGCGACGGAAGGCGCTACGAATGTTGCAATTGTATTGTATTGTATCAGCCCATATACGACCCACTGCAGGGCACGGGCCTCCTCTACAATCGAGAGTACGATTGAAAGTGGTTAGGCCATATAGTCCACCACGCTGGCCCAGTGCGGGTTGGCGGACTTTCACATACCATAGAAATTTATACAAATCGCTATGGTAGTCAGGTTTCCTCACGATGTTTTCCTTCACCGTTATAGTGCGTGGTGATTGACTATCAATACACACTTGACTCCGAAAAGTCAGAGGTGTGCCCTGGGATTTGAACCCGCGACCACCGTAAACATGTAGGCAGCCGCGTCTGGTCCGTTACTAACAGGCCACCACGCACTTGTATGAATGTACGAATTGTACGAATGTTGCAAGCTATATGAAAATTATAAACTTTACAAAAATGGATGACTGTCAGTTTTCTCCGCTCCGTGGCGCAGTTAGTTAGAAGCCGGCTGTGGAACCAGAGGCCGCGGGTTCGATCCCCACACTAAGACAAATGTTTGTGTAAACTATAAGAATTTGTTTCGGTTCTGGGTGTTTGTGAGACCACAAAGTCTCGTAGTTTGTGATATATCGACATAACTCGATCTTAGTGTGGGGTCAGGACTATGTATGTGACTATTGGGTGTATTTAATGAGACAGTGGTATCACTGCTGAGTGGTCTTTGGTATGAATAGCTCGGCTTGACTGATCAAGCGTAGCTCTACCACTATTGATAAAAACTAACGTAAATAATAACGTCTTCACAATTGAATTGCGATTTTAATAGCCTGTAATATCACACACAAGCGCAATTAGTATTTACTATATTCCCATCCCATTGCAATTCTGCCAGGATACATACATAGGTTATATGAATTATATCAATTGTAAATATATATTTTAATTATTATCTATTTTCGGTGTTAATAACTGGCATTAACATAAAATTAAATGGCGATAGGTTCGCCCCCTTTCACATTATGGGACGAAACACAAAGTGAAACGTGGGTGTCTTGGTTGTTGCAAGGGAACATCTGCCTACCCCTTCAGGAAAAAAGGCGTAAGTTTATGTATGTATGTATTAACGTAAAATTGATGTGGTTATTTATGTAGCGACTGCCTCGGTGGCGTAGTGGTACTACGGTATGATTGCAAAGCTGAGGTCTCGGGTTCGAATCCCGGGTCGGGCAAAGTGATATTGGATTTTTCTATTCATTATAAGCCCGGAGTCAGGAATATGTGCCCGATATGGCGATAGGCTCGCCCCCTATCACATCGTGGGACGGAATATACAAGGCGAAACGTGGGTGTTCTAATAGCACCTCTGCCTACCCTACCTCCCTTCTGGGAAAAAGGCGTGTGGTTATGTATGTATGTATGTATTTATGTAGAGTATAAAAACTTGCGATCAATAAAAACGTTATGACGGGGACCGATACTAAGTAGTAAACACATCGTAACTTACGTGTGACGTAATTCCAGGTTGTCCGCAAGTAGTGAGTTTCCTCTTAATTTCGTCTAGCTCCACCTTTTTGCTCTTCGCGAGATCATCAAGAAATTTCTGGTAGTCTTCTATGCCGACTTTCAGCGACTTGAGTTTTTTGAAATGTATGGCGGTGTCAGTGGTAGTTATTTTCTTGCCGTCGATCACTTTGGCCTGTTTCATCCACTTGTCGCTTTGTGATAACGTGATATTTTTGCCGTCTGATTTTGGATCCCCGAATTTAGAAAAAGCTTTGAAGGCGTCCTGAAAACACGTTTTAACATAATCATTAATTTCAAAATATAGAACCTAGAAGCTCAGTTATCGTTTTGAAGTCTGAGGTCATTGTACAATGATATTATTATTACTTGTTAATTTCTATAAGATGCCCTACTTTTGCATTTAATTTCCTTTACTTTATTTTCGTTTACCTTGAAGGGTATAGAGTTGTCGCTTTTGTTGGGCGTTCCGTTGGTTGCCCCCGCCGCAGTTCCATTTTCAAGCTTGACGTCCTTCACCTCCTGTGTGACTTGCTCTACCGCCGTGTCCTGCGCTTCCGTAGACATGGTCTATTATACTGAAACCATTTTAAGTAACTTCTTTATTATGTTGATCAGAAAGAAGTATCCGCACCTGAAAAGCTTCTACAAGTCACGAACCAAATAGATTTATAGCAACGTTTGAGCTCAACCTATCGAAACAATATTTTTTAGGTAGTACTAGAAAATAGGTAAAAGCCATACTGTTAATTGTAGTAGATTTTCCGTCTCAATCAAATTAATAAATTCCACACACCCACTTGTTAGTCGATCCTACTATGTCACTACCAAACTGTTATTATATTATAATCCTGAATAGCATATAATTTTCCTAAATGTTTTTTTTTTTATAACGGCACGACAATCTGATACGATGCATCTGGCTTGACATAATAATCCCATGTACACAGGCTAAACCCGAAACATGATAATCTTGTACGAGTCAGTACTCATTATGACGGCTTTTTGACAATGCATATGGTGTATCGTTATCAGGGCGGATACAAATATCCTACCACGAGCAAAAATGTCCTTTATTCTAATCGACTACTTCTTGTTTATTATCTATTACGACCTAATCAATTAGGCGTTCTCCATTATACTTATACATAAAATGTAAAAAAATCAAATACACTTGTATACACAAAATCTAATCTAACCAAGATTTAATATAACAAGCATAGATATTAGATATGATGACGCGATTCAAAGTAATCAAAAATACATATGTATATATCTATAAATACAATGTTAGTTACATTATATCTGTGATATAGGTAAGTAGATATATCGTCATAACGGCTCACGTTTGAGCGCTAAAAGTGGCAATTACATCACTGACCTTGCTAACGATGGAACGTTTTCCACAAGTTTGTTATAAACATCATCTGAGATTACCACCTCGTGCCATGCACACAATGCCTTTGTAGTTTGTGTTTTCTACAAATAGTAGGTAAGATCGATAAACACTAAAATGGGTGAACCTATCTTAAGTACCAAACTAATCATTAGTTCATTACTTAATATCCTAAGTAATTTGTTTCCACGACTTCCTTGCAACCACGTACGGTTTAGGCGCCAAGTATTAGTAGGTTTTTATTTCAAACACGTCAGATTTTATCAGCTCAACATGCATGCATAAAGCAGCATTTAAATGCGTGGGTGCGTATCCAAATATTTTAATAAGGAAATGACTTTACGCCCGATTTGTCCATGTTATCTAACCTTGAATGTTAGTCTAATTCCCGAGACAATGTGAAACCAGGCAAATTCATTTATCAATTGACTCTACAAATGCGGGGGCATCGGTGTAACAATACGCTATTACACCTCCGCTGGTTGAACGCTGTGGGTGCGCCGGCCATTTAATTATTTAATTTAGAAACGATCTGACCTAATAGATCAAGGCTTCATTGCACTTGAGTTCTCTTCCTTATTCTAGCGAATGACTTTAATACTTCTACAAAAGTAATATTTAAAATCCTTCGCACTTTAGTAGCAACATTCTGACATTATGTGCTTGTTTCCAAACATTATTCAATGAAGCTAATTTAAAATATTCTATTGTCCTGTACATAGGATATTATTGCAATGAATAAACTACCGCATTGCGTAGGCCCTATTCATATTAACAAGGTCAAGATTTATTTTTCCAATGACAAAGATAATCGTGAAAAGGCAGTGGAAAAGTTTGTGTTTATGTCTAGACGATATTATAATGAAAACGATGTCGTAATATGCCTTACTTACCTCAAAACAATTCAGTTAGAGACACGTGTATTTACTTTTAATATTAGTTTTATAAAAAAAAAGAGATTAAATAAAAAGAATGTGCTTCCAAACTTTATTCATTACTCATTAGTCGTTTGGTAGGTAAGTATTTTATCCTGGCCCGGCTAAATGTTTCAACCACAGGTAGGTACTGTTAGATAAATGCGATACCGACTCGAAAAAGATGCCGATCGGCAACAGATTATAATCACCATCACCTGTCAATTGTCACAATCATAACGTCCTACTTAATTGCTTCTTTACGGTAGGAGGGCCCTAAATAGGAGAGCGCACGTAAGCCCGTAAAGTGAATCATAGCGTAATAGTACGGCAAAAAAAAAGTTGATAAACCTTTTGGTTCGGGCCCTAATAGTGTTTTATGATACCCTGGCTAAACCCGAAACGCGAAGCACTTACGGAGTTTACTGTGAAGAGTTTTCTAGCATTGTGCACGCTGGTCTCTTTTGGACTTCTTTTGGACACTGCCAACTTTTGGATTTCCGGCAAATCCCTTGTTGTACGAAACGCAACAGAAAAACTTTTATTTATATTTTATAGTCGGTTTTTTATGTAACAGTGGTAGCTCATCAGTCATGCTCACCGATTTCTACTGTAGATTTAACGACCAGACTCTCTCTCCAGTCTTTACAACTTATGAAATACCTGTTTTCTAAATTAAAATTATAATTTCCGTGGAAAGCCTAAAGCACAACATAAAACTACGTTAAACCGACTTCGTAGCGCAAGTAACGCACATTTTCTATTGTAATTTATTATTAGTGAAACAAGTGGTCATTAACATTGATGGAATCACTTGAAATATTGCAATTGCATTCGTCAGTGAAAAATATTCCGATTGTTAATAATAACAATATAAATAACTTATCTTATCATATCTGACATTGTCAAGGTTTGCCAACGTGAAACGACACGGACAGGAAGAAAAGAAACAAATTCGATAATAAGTCGTAGAGTTGTTTATCGCACCAACGTTTTGTTCTCTTGATATACAGGAATACTACGTAATCCAGTCAGCCAGTCCAAAATGAATGACGTCATCTCCATCAGCGCCACGTAATCGTGAATCATTTCTAAAATAACGCTATCGAATAACAAAATTATTAAATTCTGAGCTCGTGGTCACCGAATTTGTGTAACATGATCAGAATATGAAAGATCATGGCCATTTAATTACATCTGAACGACTCCTACAAACCGTGTTTTATTATATACGTGACTATCTTATGTTACTGACTACCTCGTATCGTACTACGTGACTGCCTCGGTGGCGTAGTGGTACTACGGTATGATTGCAAAGCTGAGGTCTCGGGTTCGAATCCCGGGTCGGGCAAAGTGATATTGGATTTTTCTATTCATTATTAGCCCGGAGTCAGGAATTTGTGCCCGATATGGCGATAGGCTCGCCCCCTATCACATCGTGGGACGGAATATACAAGGCGAAACGTGGGTGTTCTAGTAGCACCTCTGCCTACCCCTTCTGGGAAAAAGGCGTGTGGTTATGTATGTATGTATCTTATGTTAAGTTAAAGTGCAAAAATAAACATGAACAACCCTTATCACCCCTCTATTTCTTTACGAACTAAAAAAGATGAATTATAGTACATGGAGCTATTATTTATATCGTCTCGAAATAAACACACAATCGTAATTCGAAAACGAAGACGGTTCGTCATGGACCAACCTTCGAGCGTACGTGTGCTGCATTTAGATAAGTTTACACAACAAATAAATAAAGATTTGCATGGTTATGATTTATTCAAAGCTAATGTTATCATTTCTTGAAACGTTGTTCGGCAGATTTTGATTTTCCTATTGCACAATGTAATAACATCATCAGAACACTAATGCGCATCTCCTACAAATGGAGGGAAAACTGGAAAGTGAGGTGGCGTGTGAAAAACATATGTGAACGGCCTTGCAAGTTTCTATGGCTGCATCCGTAACTACTGCTCTGCATAAACTTTCTTCAGTTGTTACGATGACAAGTTCACTATCAATCAAAACACCCACGAAAGTAAGTTTCGTAAGGAAACCAATGGAAAACTATAATGTGTTTTGGTTTGGAATTTTGTCTAGTGCGAGCTCTTCCTTGCCTTCACATCCATGACTTTTACAAGTAACTTACAATATATTAATACTGTTTATAAATATAGCTCGATACTGTAACGTTTATATTATAAGAAATATTGGTACTTTCAATATACTTGAATTATGAATCTTCAAATTCAATCAAAAATACGTGACAGAATTTAATTTTATTATATTATATGCATTTTTATCTCGTTTACGTCACTCTGCGAGTACTAGATTGTAGATATTATTGTTTTGCTTATCAAAACTATCACAACTGAACAAGTAATATCACATCCAATTGAAATACAATACCTATTTAAAGTTATTTTACCAAATGACAATGCAATAACAATTAATATTATCAAGAGGAAAACGAAAATTTTTGATCGATAATATAAATGAGTTTTTTATAGCATAGGTCCGGCAAACGAGCTAGCAGGTCACCTGATGGTAAGTGATCACCGCCGTCCATGAATATCCACAACGCTTGGATCATGGATGTGTTGCTGGCCCATCAAATCGGGAGGGGAGCAAGAAGGAAAAAGGACGAGAAGAGGAAAGGGGTATTGGGCATCCGACAATCCCACTCAACGAACAAAACGCGACAGCAAAGCTGTCGCTTCACGTCGATCTCCTGTAAGACAGTGGTACCGCCCCGGAGGATCCTACCAGTTCATGCTGAGTCATGGCTGACAAAAGCGTGGCTCTACCACTTTTACATAAAAGTAGGTGCCAGAGCACCCATAAACACTTACATATACTAAAAGTTTAATTTATTTTATTTCGAATACTTATAGCAATCAAATAAATACGCATGAATTGCTTCCTTGTTAGAAAGATATTTGAGCTCAACGATATCTTCGAATGGTAATTTGTTAGAAACCTTGTTTGAGCTAGACAAGCAAGGTCTAAATGGCGTCCGTAAAGCCGAGTTTGTAGGTAACGATCGTATTGTTTGTTTAAATTATTCATGCAAAAATCAAAGATGTCCATAAGTACCGGTTCTTAGATTTGTTGTTAAAATTGGTGAAGGTCACTTCAAATTAATATAAAAAGTTCTCTAAGATACAAAGAGTGTATTCATTTCTTAAAATAAATTTGTGTTTAATTTTGTGCCTGCTTGAATTACTATATTCATAAAATGTTTTTTTAGGATAATAAATCGTTCCTTTAATGTAGGTATACAATGACTTATTTGACTTTTAATAGTTGTCATTGCTCTACCTAACAGCTAGTTATCCAACTATTTCTTCTTTACCTTAAAATAGATATGAAATACATGCAATTCCCTTCGTGAGAACACTTTACATAAATCTAAGGCGAACATTTAACAAACGATTAGATTCTTCAAACGAGACATGGAATCTTGAAATGCTGCGAAATAGAACAGTGGTATTTTGTATGTTAAACACAACTTTATTACGTACCAGACTTGTTAATACATATGACATAAGCTTCCTAATCAAATTGAGAACAGAATAAAGTTGGCCGTAGACCAAGTTTCAGGAGTTTATCAACCAATAAGCAGACAACTTCTGATATGGTAGAGCGTTGCTGTAGGTCGCTGATGCTGTAATGACTCTACCGAGCTGAACTCTCTACCACTGTGTTCTGGAAAATCGAAGTAAACTAACAGCTTCATTGTTGCCTTCCGTGTAGTGGGAGCTTCATAGAGGTAGTAGTGCAATATTCGTTTACGCTTGAATAGCAACCATCGTCATAGTAACGCAGGTAAATGTATTGAATTTCGGATTCAACCTGTGTTTATCTGGGTTGCACTGCACTTATTGTCAGATGCATTGTAATCAAGTGATCACAACTTTGTCACGGTAGTAATAACAAAACAACTAAGAAGCCGTATGTATAGGATATTTTCTGAGATCATCAAGTATACGGAAGCCAAGAAGATATTTTCGTTACATACAAAACTCAAAAATTTGATTTTTGATTTTTGAATCAGCTTTAATTATAAATAACATGAACATGATATTTAAAAGGATTACAATTTTTAGAGATTTACAAAAAAAAATCATACAATCTCAAGTAGGTAATGTAAAAGTTGAATACCTGGGTCTGGATTTATGAATGTGGTTCATAAAAACATAACAGGACTCTCTTTTTATTTATATCTGTATTCTGTGGTAAATCGCGTACACTGTAGAACACCAATTCGTGAAGAATATGGAAAATCGATTATGTTTATTGGTGATAAAAAAAACAGTTCTAAACCGATTAACTAGACGAACATTAATATAATCCAGAAAATATATTTATTTTAGATGCCAACCTTATATCATCAAACAAATTATACAAAATTGTCATGTTTTAAAGAAATATAAATATTTATTAAGCTTCCGTGGTGCAATGGTTTTGAAATCGTGATAAAACAACAGGACGCAGGTTCGATTGATGTGTTAAAGATTACTGCGTTTTATTTTCTATAACTTTAGCGATATCGTAATTTATATTAAAGATAAACAATGAATATAATACATTAGCAGGAATCTAGTTCACACACAAAGCATGTGTTTAAACCTTTAACTCTAGTGCAACATAAAGCAGACCTGTTATAAATGTAGGCCCATGCAATACACGCATTGACTGCCGGCCAGAATATTTTGGGATGGACAAACGTCTACGATTTTATTTTTGGAGAAGTTACACGGTTGAAGGCTGAAGTTACTGTAACTCTTATTTGTTTATCACATAAATGCACGACAAAAATTAAGCGGGTAATTCGACAGATAAGAGTTTTATTATCGCGTCACACTGGTCGTATCATTTGTTTCGCTAATCGCTATATTTAGGCGTACAGAAGCGTTAAAGGTAACGCTTAACAATTACAAACACGATAAAATAATGCTTTATATTAATGGCACATCCTTTAATAGATGTTTCACACGTAATTATATGTTAGCTCAGCTGTAAGTCCATTTTGTCAGGGCGAGGGCAAATTATTTACACCGCACCAGATTGAAATGGGGAGTGCCGGAGCATGGGGTAGGCGTTTAACGCCTTTCCCCTTACGACTTTCTTTGTTTTGGCCGTTTAACCAAAATAGGATTTCATTAATTATAGCTTTTAGTATAATTGCAAGGATCTTTAGTGTAGGTAGCAAATATTGGCGCATATATCTATGTTTATGCAGTTGTATCTACTTGACGGATAAATAAAGCATTACAATGATGATAATAAATGATGATACTATATGCATTTTTTACACAGAAACAAAACGTAATAAGCAGCTACGAATAATATTTCCAAAGATATATTTGAGTAACAATAAAGCAAAAATAAAATAACCAAAACTCACATTGGTTTGTCGGGATGAGCTAAATGAGATCACATACAAGAGCGTGTGCGCTAGGAACGCTGTTTGGGCGGCGCACTCTCTTCGCGGTTGCAATATAACTGGCGCGAAACGGAAACCTACGAACACGCTACGAAGTACGAACGTACCAATGTTTGACAACACCCGAGAGATGCGCAAATCGCGCTACTAATGTCTACCGCACGACGCATGCGTACTACACCTTAGTCGCGTTTCTGTGTATTTTACATATTTTATTCTACAGAAAATGCCTTGTATCCACAAAGCATGTGGTACAAAACTACATACGGTGTTGTTTTTTCATTCTTATAACATTTGGGAATCCTGCCCAAACTGAGCTTTACTTCTAATCACTCTTAATGTAATGTATATTAAACAATATCCTCATAGTGTTGCCTACTCGAGGCAGCGAGTTGCTTTGATTGTGAAATTAGTTATGGCAGAACAATTTATTGCGTTTATAAATAAAACAGGAAGCAATTAATATTGGTGTATTTTATTTTTAGCTGTCTAACAATGAAATATGTCCGCTTTCCCAATCTATTCAAATCTAAAACCTGGTATAAATATTCAAAATAATATGCGGTTCTAACACTTAGCACATTAATTTGAAAGAGTGTTATTTGCATATTGCTGGTTTATCCTTTCGTGTCACAGCGCGATAGAGCAATTGTTTATTATGACTTTTATCTAATAGTTTATAGGAAGGAGTCACGATTAAGTAAATGAGTTAGACTACTTTATATTTCAGAGAAAACAAGATTCTGGTGGATTAACTGCAGGAGTCTTACTCATCGTCACGCCTAGTTCGCTTAAGCGATAAGCAAAGGAGACAAAGCAGTGAGGTTTTGTTGGTAGTTGTGGACCTACTCGATGCATCAAGCAGCAAAAAATCATATTTTTTTTTCTAATAAAAGTAGGTATTTAATCTCTCCGCCGCTCTCAATAATAGAGGTCGTATGAAGACTCAGTATCAGTGTTAGCCCATATACGTCCCACTAGAGGGCACGGGTCTCCTCTACAATCGAGATTACGATTGAGAGGGGTTAGGCCATATAGTCTACCACGCTGGCTTAGTGCGGGTTGGCGGACTTTACATACCATAGAAATTCTTGCAAATCGCTGTGGTATGCAGGTATCCTTCCTGTTGTTTTCTTTCACCGTTGTAGTGCGTGGTGATTGACTATCAATACATGACTCCGAAAGGTCAAAGGTGTGCCATGGGATTTGAACCCACAAATACCGTGAACATACAGGCAGCCGCATCTGGTCCATTACCAACAGACCACCACGCACTTTATGGAGAGTGGCGATGGGTATTACCGAGATTCTAGCATTCACCTATTTTTATTGAACTGTATCTCAATCAACTACTAAACTATCTAGATTCACACTAAACTAGGTTTTAGTGTTTCTTCGCCTCCACAATCACTCTACAGTTCTTTTTAGTCGTATTTTTTTATTACAATGAATGGCGAGACGAGCATGCCATTCACCTGATGGTAAGCGATACGATCGCTCATGGACAGTAGCAAAACCTAACAACACCACGGACTATAAAATAATGGTTGGCATTCGACACCGCTCGCCTTCCTGAGACATAAGATGTTAGATCTCATTATATCCAGTAGCTACTCTGGCTACAACGTCCTTTAAACCGGCAACCGGACACAACAGAGCTTTTACAGTGATGTTTAGCGGAAGAAATAGACATTGCGGTGGTACCTACCCAGGCGGCCTCTCACATATGAGAGACCTACCATCAGTCTATACTGATTACCGTCCCTATGGACGGTGCCGATTTTCCTTAGGCAAGGAGCACTAAAAATTGCAGATGCCACCTGACTCCAGGAAACATGCCATGAAGGGTACCCCAGATCTACCTAATAATTACTCACTGATACCACATGGATACAACTACTGCAAACAGCTTACATATGAAAAAGATACAGAAAGTGTGTTCGACTCAAAAATCCAAAAAAGTCATAAACATTCAGAAATTTAACAGACTATATCGTGGAACTGTAGATGAAATGATCTACGGTTCCACGATACGAGTTTGCTAATAGATGACTCTACTTTGATCAACAAACCACATGGAAACTAAAAAAACACGAAGACGTAAATCCCCGATATAGAATCGAGACTACAAACTCGTAAGTCGTACGCAATGAGCTATCATGCAATCTTTAGAAAAAAAAATAAGAAAAAGTACTAAATTTAACACCGTACCCTGGTTATTATTGACCTTATGTAGCAAATAACGTAAATCAATGAGCGTTGGATAGTACAGAGATACTAACACTTATGTAGGTATCCACTGTAGAAGAAAAATGAAATGTTGATTTTTTTTACATGTAATAGTCACGTTGCAGTTACTTTGGACTAGTTAAATGTGCTACCACTGTTTCAAGAACCTACGTAAAATGGATGTTTAGCCGTCAAAATGCAAATTATTCGCTTTCATGTTAAGTGCATAGAAGTAAATTCATATATAAAAATGTACTCTGTGTTCCCAATATCACTCCGCTGCTCTCGTCTTTTTACTATAGTTTACTCAAGGGAACGTCAACTCATTTACGGGCTACGGCCCATGCAGTGCCGGTGTTAGGCTAAGGCGCGGTTGGGCGACGGCCCTAGGGTGCCAGTGCCGAAAGGGCGCCGAATGCCAGGATTTACTGCAACCCAAAGTGTATTATCTATGTTTTATTGTTTCTCGCTTCGATTTGGATAGTGCTTATAGGACGCCGTGAAATTTCGCCCAGGGCGCCGTTAATGCTAGACCCGTGCTGGGCCCATGTACCGTAGACGTTAATGGGCGGTGGTAACAAGTACCTTCAGGTGAGCTTTTGCCCGTTTATCGGACCTATGCAATCAACAAAAATCAAAGATAACTACAGACTTCCACTTGTTTCAACGGCACTATTATAAAAAACGTAAGAGCTTCAGTTCCATAGTAAGATTATAATGTAAAACACCCAATAAAAATCTCAGCAACTGAATTTTTAATCCCTCGCCTTATTTAGTTCTTCTTCTTAGTTCTATTTGACGAGAGCAATTTATGATGCGAAAATTAGTGGTGGAATCTGTCAAAACCACATAATCGAGGTTAAATAAAACAAAATAATTAAGAGTGATATATGTATTTCTGAATGTAAAAAACGCTTACAAATTCACAGCAGACTATTCCACTGTAACTAACTTCTACAAGCTTACTTGTACTTTTCTCGTTATTGTAATCACTTTATCACTGTGACAAAATATATAATTCTATGGTAATGTTAGCTCTCAAGTCTCATATCACACGTCTAATTAAACCTCGTGATTATAAAGCAACACAAATACTTTAGTAAAGCAATGCTTTGTGTGTTATATTGTATATTATGTTCTGGCGGGCAAGCTACTTGCCTGAATAGGGCAAAATACGCCCATACTTAAATTAATATGCTCGTGAATTGCTCAAACATTCGTCTGCATTGTTGTAAAATAATAGACATTAAGCATAAACATCTCAAAAATGACATTTTTTCAAATGAATTGTATAAATAACCTCATATTAAATAACAATGAACACGAATATAGACAGCATTGACATGGTAAATTATTGATAAATATCACACAGAAATACTTAAAACTTAAATTATAAAGATTGTTGTACAATTGACCTATTTGGCGCTAGATCTATGATTAGCTAATTTCATCTAGAGGAGCAGGTACTATGAAGGTACAAGGGAGATTATATCCCCCAGTTTTGGCAAGACTACGTCGGGTAATGGCGGTTTTTTCTCGTTACGAATCTTTTCCAAATCCTTTGTGGAGGTGACTCCTGACAATACCAACAATGTCTGGAAACCGCATCTCACACCCAGCTCAATATCAGTGTTGCATCTGCAGGAAAAAACAAATTGTTCATAAATTATTTGCATATTGTTACACCTGTAATTTTTAATAACTATTATAAAGTCCAATATTCCAAAATTATACACAATTTTTTTAAATTACCGAAATTATATTTTTTTATGATATGACGTTATACGTTTAGTACGTAAATGGGTTCGATCCCCGCGCCGAGGCAAATATTTCTGTGGTCCACAGGTATTTGACTCGGGTCTGGGTGTTTGGGAGACCGAAGAGTCTCACATAGTTCCTGATACCCACGACACAAGACTCGATCTTCGTGTGGGGTCAGGAATATGTATGTGACTGTTGGGTGTATTTATTTATTTTATTTTATGTAATAAAATGTGAAGGGAAAAACTATTCTTATTATTTTAGCGACAGCGCTTTCGTCGATAGAAGAGCGTAGACAACCTATAGCACTGCACTACGCTCGTCGCCCCTAAACATTAGGTGTAAAGTCTCATAATGCTCACAGCTCAGTAATCGTTAGCCATCGAAACACTACAGTACACAGCTGTTTGGCGGCATAAATAGACCAAACGGACCTACGCAGACGTGTATCGTGCCTAGCAAAGCTAATCCATTGGAATATAGATCTTATAACCTTATGTACACATTTGAAATACAGCAAAACAAAGTCATGCATTTTCAATGGTACGTAATAATTATCTTACGCCAATCGTAGATATTGGTGGCTCGTACGAAATAATCAAGAGCAGACGAAGAAGTTCGCGAGTTAGCGACGCTCGAGATGTTTACACAGTAAAGCCGAATCTACCCCGAACATGATAAGCTAAGTTCTACTATAACTAAAAACTATAAAACCATGAATACTTGGCATACCTGTCTCCAATCATCAACGTCCTTGCGGGATTAAGGCCACAGGATTCCAGGAATTTCCTTACGTAAGCATGAGGTTTGCCAAGAACCAGAGCTTTTCTATCTGAGCATGTTTCAACTGCTCTCACTAAGGTGCCTGTACCGGGCACTACAATGGAGCCAGCCTTTGGAAACCTCTCATCTGTGTTGGTAGCAATAAACAAGCACTGCTCCGATGACAGGTATGAAGCAGCCTTCATGAACTTGGGATAACTGACATGCTCATCAAACCCAACCACTACTGCTCCTACTTCTGGGTCCAGTTCCGATGGTTTCATGTTTTTAAAATCTGGTTTGACACCATCAGGCTGAAATAGGAATATAATGATTATTTACAAAATCAATTAAAATTTTGCAGAGAAAATTCTAATAATTATGTATTACTATTATATTTTGTAATTACCTGAGATATTTAAAGGTATATTATTAACAAAACAGGAAATCTCATAAACATTACACTTCTACATATGACATATAGACTATGTAAAAGAGAATTTAAATAGTAATTGTAATGCACATTCACTTACTCCAACACCAATATGTCTTATGCCGACAGCTTTCAACTCTTCACCAATACCATTGGAACCCAGGAGATATACCTTCTTTGTAAATCCAATACCTTTGAGGTAATGGGCAACTAAATAGGCTGTAGATAAAATCTCATCCTGGAAGATAGAAAATTGAATATATTATAAGGATTACAGAGATTGGAAGGTTTAATGTAACCTTGTTTTTTGTTACATTCTTTTTAAAATAAGTGTCCAGATTCCTTTAAATATAAAATAAAGCCGGATCTCTCCATTTTGAAAATTGGTAGCACTGGTGCATTGGAAATGTTGTCAAAATCATATTTCAAAATATTTATTAAACAGTATGCAGTTATTGCAGCCATATATATTTTTTCCCTGTAAATTTCCATAATCCAGTTCACCTACTTTGTTTTTTGGCTCACATGAATCTCAGACAACACTATTTTAAAATCCAACTGAAAATACTTTCGATCAACCAACCTCACTGGCTATAAAGCCTAATTGCTGAGCTTTGGCAGCAAAATCCCTGCGGATTTTAGTAGAATTGTTTGTCACATAGAATATTTTCTTTCCCAGTTTGCGGAAGTAATTCATGGCATCAGCTGAGCCAGGTATGACATTATTGTCAATCCACAACACTCCTGAAAAATGAACAAATTGTAATTGAGATACATATTTATATGTCCAAAATATGATATTATCCAAAAGTGTAACACATTGACTACAGCAAAATGATGCAACTATCCAATTTTACAATTCAGATATATGCCTAGGTAAATAATGTGCCTAGCCTGTAATAGACACAAACATTGTGTAATAAAAAAACACTATTTACTGTGCACCACAGGCTGTGTGCTGAATATAATATATTAAGCCAAAAACTGGCTGCTTGCATTAAAACTTGGGTTCCATCTAATTATTAACTATTAACTCTCTCAAATTGATGAAAGCCCCCAGTTATGAATGTCACACTGGTTGTTCCATATTATGTACATGATTAAATTATACCATAGTTGAAAGAATATTCCTTATTTTTTATCTTAAAATAATCCACAACTAGGTAGGTAAGTACTGCCTATATTAAATTTACTTTTTCATAACCTCAAGGCACAAATATTTACCGAGGCTAATAAAACATTCCATGGCTTTAACTAAGAATTGAATTGACACCTAAAAATTAAACAATAATATGAGATTATGGCGTATTTAACTTGTATAAACAGTATAATATTTTTTCTTACCATCGCAGTCTGTTAAAACAGTATCGAAGGAGTTCAGAAATTCTTGAATTTGGTCTTTAGTCGCATCGTGAAGATTAAGGACTGATGACTTAAACATTTTTTTAGCAATACTGAGGTTCCTCACTGAATGTAACTGTGTACCATAAATGTTGATATATGTGTTGGGCTGGGAAAATAAATTACTGTTTCTAACGAAACGATACAATAATCTAACCATTCCCGCTTTACCGGGTAATACGGATATCCTCGCGGAATAAAATTTGCACGTAGAGGTCAATTCAGTGACATTGACAATCAACAGAAATGTTTAATGGAATTTGGATCACTTACTTGTAATATACGTCATCTATTTTCTATTGGCGTAAGGCGAAATGTGGAACTACAAATACAATTTAAAAATATTCATTTTACGCATTGTTTACGCATATGTTTTCATAATATAAACAACAAGCATTTATCATACTCATACTGTTATAGTATTAACATGTCCAATATAATAAAATTTGGAGGGAAAACTGTTCCTAATATTTCGACAACAGCATGACAACAACGCATTCGGACGCCAAAAGATCGTAGACGATCTATACAATGTGTTCAATTTCCAATACATCTGATTTATTGCCGTCGTATATTATTCATTAACGTAATAAGAATGAAATAAGCTCGAAACTCTACTACTGTATGATCTTGTTACTTTTCCTAGGAATATGACAGAAAATAAAAGCGACTTCATAATAGGCTGTATAAATTTGGGTTGAAACCGGAAAGCTCTAATTTCCGGAGGATTATCGATATTAACATATATTTTAATTCGATTTTGCACGAACCATTGCAATGGTACAAACATTGTAGAAAAAGTTTATGAAATTATTCGTGGCCCATGGTTTTCTAAAACTTATTAAAAATTTGAACTTAACTTTTATAGTTACAACTTGACTCAAAAATGATTTGATTGCGAAAGTAGTATGTCAAAATCGAGCAATCCATAGTCTCTGCCTACCCCTATAGGATACAATAGGCGTGACGTTTATGTATGTATGCATGATTTGAATGGCTATATAAACAAATATAACTAAAACAAACGTGACGCATCACACGTACCAAAGGTATTTTTGATAGTTATTTTTAATAAAATTCAGCAGTAAGTGGTGGCAAAGTGATTGCGATCGATTGTCATCGGATTATCAATATATCCCGGTAAATTGCCCAGTAGTCGGTATTGTAAATTGATATTCGGCGTGTCAAATAGTGACAGCTAAGTGATAACAGCAATTCTTTGGTTGTTCCAATGAGAATCCTTTCGATGCCATGGCATCAATTTAAAAACATTGGAATTTACGTCGTTTCCCAATATTTTTCAAACTTATCTGTTTGAATATACTTTAGTTAAAAATTTAATCCCTTGCTATTCCGTCCCGGTCTTCGTAGGCCCTTAAATCTGTGTTAGACATTACAGACTTCGCATGGTCTTTGACTTTAGCTGGTTCCTTAAACTCAATGTCGATCGGTCCTATAATTTGTATAGGAGCGAATGCACTGAGTCGAGGTCGCCCGAGTGACTCGGCGTATTTAAAACGTTAGAAACTACCTAACGTTTTTATAAAAAAAAAAAAAACATTTATTTTAATCTCCGTTCTTGCAACAAAGATGTACCCAATACTATTTTACGTTTGGAAGAGCCAAAGCACACTGTCACCCGGCGACTGAATTGCTGGGCGACCAAAACATAAACGACAAAATCAAGCTGAGCATAGTGTTCTTGTACATTCGTGCGGAAAGGTATTCGAAGAAGCTGCAATAATAGCGTTACTAATTATTATAAAGAGAACAAAAGAAAATAAACATAAATAGTATTGGATACATCTTTGTTGTAAGAATGGAGATTATAAAAAATGTTTAACATATTTTACACAACGTCCAGTCGCCTCGAAAGCCGCTCTCAGTGCGAACACTTTCATTCGAACCCGTGCTTTTAGCGGTCGCCGGCGATTAGCCTGTATGTCGCCACTGCACGGTGAGTCGCCGAGTCGCTCGGGCGACTGCCGACTCAGTGCGTATGCTCCTATACAAACTATAGAAAGTCACAGTCGCCGGCGACCGGTCGACAGTGCGTAATGGGTCGAAAGAATGTTAAAAAAAATTGACAGTGACGGGTGACAAAAGATGACAATGACAGTGAGTGTAATTTGTGTAGATTTGCGAATTTGTTTAAAATGGTCTGTGATCTGTGTTGCGGTTGCCTGATTGTGATAACGAGACATTTGCGGCTTGATTAGAAACAATTTAACAGTTATCGGTAACATTTGTCTCTGACCTTTGATAAAAAGTCTGTAGATTTTGTGTTTTTAAACTTTCCTGTTTCGGTTCAGTGAAAACAGTAAACATTTCAAATAATAACCAAAACATAAGCCCAGTTTATAACCAAACATCGTTGTAATCCTAAAAATGGACTGTGGAACTATAATTGAGGTAAATAAAGGCGCTGTGAAGATAATAAAATACAACAAACCTGCAAGAAAAAATGCAATCGACACCGACATGTATTTACGAGTCAAGAATATTATGCAGGAGGCAGCGGAAGACGAAAACATTTCTATCATTGTATTAACTGGTACTGGAGACTATTACAGCAGTGGAAACGACTTCACAGCAGCCATAGAGAACCCAGACCAAAACAATCTAGGTGTTTTAAGTGACTACATTAAAGCATTCATAACTTTCCCAAAGATATTGGTTGCTGTTTTGAATGGACCAGCTATTGGTGTTGCTGCAACAACATTGGCTTTGTGCGATTTTGTATTTGCATCAGAAAATGTAAGGATCATTTAAAGTATTGAAAACAAATATGTTTTACAGGATTGGTAATTTAGAATATTTTTTTAGTTTAATATTGCAAATTTCAAAAATAGTTAAGTAATGTTAGTAGTTATTAAGTAGTATTTTTAATGTAGCATCAATAAAAAATTATTAGAAATTAAATAATATGTACTTAATAATTACTTAATAGACTACTTGTGTGGTTCAAAATATTATGAAATACTAATTTCATTTATTTTAAATTTATTTCAAGTAAACTGCACTCTTGTCAAATGAATAAACAGTTGTGGTTGTTGATAATTTAAATGATACTGCTACTTTAAATTATTTTTCTGTTTCAGTCTTACATTTACACACCATTTACAAAACTGGGCATTGTGGCAGAAGGGTGTTCAACATTTACATTCCCAAGAGTTATTGGAGACAGAAAAGTAAGTAACCATTTCTCAATTATCTTTTGGTTATTCATTATCTAAGAAAAGTTTAGCATTTTATCAGATGGCTCACTTTCTGTTACAATTTGCCTTACAATATATGAATTGAACATAAACAATAAAATAAATCAAAAGTGTAAAATGAATTCATCAGTGACATAATCCAACAATGTTAGTGTTTTTTTTTATATAAAAGAAAATGTCTAATTTAAAAACAATCCCTTAACTGTACATTTTCAATCAATTGAACAGACTGATGTCAGTCACCTTTACGGTTCGATAATTATTACTCTTTAATTATCCAACGATGTAGTAAAAATTAATTAAGAATATTTAATCAATTTCAGGCAGCTGAGATGTTACTTTGTAATCACAAAATGACAGCAAGAGAAGCATTAGACTGTGGATTTGTCAACTATGTTTACAAACCAGAAGAGATTCAAAGTAAAGTATGGGACAGGATCACAGAAATGTCAAAACTACCTACATATTCCTTAATGGCAACTAAAAACTTAATAAGAGGAGATATACAGGATAAACTGCTGGATGTAAATAATAAAGAGATGGAAGAACTAAGCAATGTATGGAAAACTGGAGGATACCTTCAGCATGTTTCTAAAGCATTTACTAAGAAAAGCAAAATATGAATATGCAGGATTAATTTGTTCATATTTCGCATTAGAGGCCGGGTACTGTTGTGTGTAATATATTTAAGATGAATTTATATTGTTACGGCCATATTTGTAGACAGTTTTAAAATCGATTTTAGTTATTGAGTGTATTCTTTGCTCAAACTCAATTCAAAAGACATACAAAACCATTCAATAACGAAAACTAGGTTTTAAATTTGTCTATGAATAATAAATATAATTTTATTAACCTCACAAAGCTATAATATTATTTATATTTTCTAAGTATTATGGGAATTGAATAAAATTTTATGGGTGAAATTAAATACTATATATATTTTTTAATTGAATGATATCTTTGAGAGAAATATGGTTTTTTAATTTTTAATAAAATTTATGCATGGAAATAAAACACTTGGTGTGTGAATGTGGCACATGTGTTCAACCCAGGATGTCACATATTGTGTGTGTATTGTATTTTACATTCTATGATACTGTATGTAGCGTCTGAACATTGTACTTTCCGTGCTCTTGGGCGTAATATTTAGGTTGACACGCCTAGCGTGTGACAACCATCTGTATCTGTATCAGCCTATAAACGTCCCACTGCAGGGCACGGGCCTCCTCTACAATCGAGAGCACGATTCAGAGTAGTTAGGCGATATAGTCCACCACGCTGACCTAGTGCGGGTTGGCGGACATAGAAATTTATACAAATCGCAATGGTATGCCGGTTTTCTCACGATGTTTTAAAGAAGATCAGTGCATATCTTTGTGTAACATATAAAAATAAGTGCCAACGATGGTGTCACGAAAGTGTCAAAGACAAGACCTCATTGAATCCTCAGCTTGAAAAAGTCTTCTAGATTTTTATTTGTGCAATATACATTATTTAATCTTGAGTTTTGTTGTAGCAACTAAAAATGTATTACATTTTTTTTTCACAATATTGTTTACTTTAATCTACAACTCCTAATTGAACATAATATGTAGGTAAATAATCTTGTTTTTATATACAAATTGCACCTCGATTATGCGAATATGCGGGAGGTAAGCTAACCTCCCAAATAAAGTATTACCTACCTATTTATAGAAGTGAATTAAAAATGAGCAAGCTAAATAAATTGTATTTTTTATTAAATCTGTTTCCATTAGTTTTGTTTTTAATGATAAAGTTATTTTTAAGTACACATAAACCTAAAATAAAAACAATTACGACAAAAGATAACAGGAATCATGACGGAATAAATAGTAGGAACCTATTTTTTCCATTTTGTTATCATACTTCCTAACACTGATAAAGTAGTTATTTTTAACATTTATTAATACTCGTATACACAAAATCAGTTTTTATGAGATTTTCCGGCTTGACCTAATATCTCAAGGAGATTAAATTGTGAACATTCAAAGTAGGTACAGATAATTAATAGTCTCTGTGATGCAGCTCGTTGAGAGCTGGCTGTGAAACAAGAGGCTGTGAGTTGAGGGTTCAATTTCCGGACCAATGAACATTTTTGCGCAACTAAAAAATAATTCTAATTTAAGTACCTATACCTCACAAACATTTGTCTAGGTGCGGGAATCGAACCCGCAGCCTCTCATTCCATATGCAGCGTCTAACCAACTATGCGACGGAGACTGTAGAGTCTAATATGAATAGATATACATTATACACGTAATTTCGTAAAAGTCAGTAACGGCGCCCTGGGCGAGATTTGTAGGGACTCTGAAAATGAAATAATGAAACTAGACTTACCGTTCCCCTGGGCGGTGGCACAAGCGTGACCCACCCTATGGCCACAGACAGCGTTATAAATAGATTATTGAACTGTGAGTGCACTCATTCACCCTTGATGTATCTACCCCTACGTGGACGATAAAGTCTTGACCGCGTTATTAACGTTTATTTATTACTCATCTGGTTATTTTATCAGTACGTAGTGTATATCACAATAACAATGGTTAATTAATTGAGTAAAATAATATCGGTATCCTTCCAGTTTATATTCAATTA